>CM060679.1:8173410-9557160 GCA_030686995.1 Artemisia argyi
TTTTTGGTCTAGTATGAGTTTGGAGTTACGTGGATAGTACAAGATATAAGACACAAGTTTGGGAAATTCAACTTTTTCATCAAATTCGTTATACTCAGTTTTCTTCATCAATAATCATTACATAGAGCCTCTAGAGTTCGTGATTCAAGAGATGGTAAACATATTGATTTCAGGGGAAGATTATAGATTAAATGTTTAACCATCTACATGTACCGTTTAAGGGGAAGTGTTATTCAAGTTTCATATCTACAGAAGACCCCTATTAGATGATTACAAAAACAGGAAGAAGATTACAGGTTTTTGTAGCTTTATGTGTGGTGACATGTTCAAGAAGATTTTAAGTTAAGGGGAAGCATTGAAGATTGTTTCATGGAGATAGTTTTGTAATATCAAATAAGGGAAGATTGTTTGGAATTATAAATTTGATGATTAAAAAACTACATATGCACAAATGAAGATAAATGAATTAACAAGGACTAATGTGATAAATTAGTTAGCTTCCTGTGCACTCTAGGGTTTTCTTGTAAACCCTCTATATAAAGGGTATTAGACGTCTGGTTATAGACATCCAAAATAGTTAGAACTCTCCAATGAGAGTCTAATAGAAACGTGTGTGTTTACACGTTTACATAGTTTGTTAGTAATAGATGTTTGATATAGTGAATAAAGAAAACCTTGTTAAACATTATTGTTCTTGATTAATTCCGATGTGCATATATGTTATCAATGATGTTTGTAAAACATATCTTAGATAGGCTTAAACGATTCTTAACATAAACTAGCCCCCTCGGCCTGTTTGGTTTAGCTTGATTCAGTTTTGCTTATTGATGATTTTAGCTTTTTAGGCTTATGTAGGACTGCTTATTAGGATAATTTAGCTTATTTAGATTTCCTTAAGTTGATCATTAGCTTATTTGTTCATTAACTCTTAGGTTATTGCTTTAATCTAGCATAACAAGATTGCAATTTTAGCTTTTTAGTTCTCTTTTAGTTAACTGTCCAAAATCTTGCTTATTTCTTACTTATTAAAAGTTTTTCAAAAAGTGTGTTTTCAGAAAACTTTCTCATTTTCACCTTATTAGCAATTTTCAAAAATAAAAATAAAAAAATAAAATGTTTTTGCAAAAAGTAAGGTCCAGGGGTCAAACCTGAGACCTCAACCACACCAAAGCCTCGACACACACACGTGTAACCATAATGCCCTTGGGTTTTTTGTTTCATTAGGATCTTGCATAATTAATTCCTTAACCAAGCTTTTCCCTTTTAATCCTAACAGGATGTTTAGCTTATAAATTGCTTATTTCTAAAAGCTGTCCCCCCCATTTTTATTTTTCGTTTATTCTACTTAGTATAAAGTATTTACCAGAAAAATTTTAGATTTTTCCAATTAGTTTTAATATTTTTAAACATTTAATTAGTTAAAAAAATAGTTTTTAATTCATAAAAAAATAAAAGTTAAAAATAGAATTTTCTTTTTTCTAAAATTTCTTGTTATCAATTATGACTTAAGAAAAATATATTTGCATTTTTAGTGTTAGATTCCCATAGTTTTGCTTTTTAGGCTCGGAATTTTCCCATAAGTTTTCGTTTTTAGGTAAATTTCACTTTTTCCTAAATTTGTTTAGCTTATTGAGTTTATAAGCTTTTAAAATAGTTTTCTACAAATTTTGAGATTTTTCCCTTTTATTTTGCTATTTTTAATCATTTATTTTTTTAAATGGTTTTCAATTCATAAAAAATAAAATAAAAATAAAAATAATACAAATCTTTTTTCTAAAATTCTTTTTAAGTATTTAGGACTTTTTAAAATTAAATTTGATATTTTTTAATTAATTTTTCAAAATTTAGGTTTTTAATTCACGTTTAGATCCCGTTATGTTACGTTTTTAGGTTTATTTTCATTTTAGGATATTTGTGCTTTGCTTAATTGTTTTTTTGTGCTTATTTTAGTGTTTTTAATTTATATTTGATAATTGTAGTTTTAAAATCAAATATCTTCCACTATTCAATTCATTCGATCACGAACCGAATCACGAAATCCCATTCACACTTCGTTGGGAAAACGACTCGGGAAATACATACTTCCTTTGTATTTCTTTGGAGAAAAATATAATACTACTGATTGAGACACATCATGTAATATAGGTAAGTCCGAGGGATTGATCGTTCTCTAGGGGAATAGTCTCGCAATAGTTGTGGAAAGGTCAAGATGTATGACGAATTAGTTGCTAATCAACTAATCCAAAAACTAATTATAAAACTGAAAATAAACTAAAAAGGTAAATTGCTGGTAACTCTTATGATAGGACAAATGTGTTTACTTAGATTCAATTACTCCCTAGTTATCTCCTACTGATTTGTTGAATTGTCACGTTCTTGTTTTAGTTGAAGTGTTGTATTCTTTAATATTGGTCGTGGGGAGATGCCGAAGTCCCCAACTCTATGAATCTTAGTCTCCCCTAAATCACTTAAAGTCTATTAAGCTTTCTAGGATCTATAAGCCGCAACTCACGCAATAAATTTATCGAGAAAAACCAATAGTGCACTCTACGGTTGCGTTTTCTAAGACGTTCAAGCTAGTTACATATAAAATGTTAGCCAGTTTTTTTAGCCTAACGCAAGACAATCAACTAAACAAAAGACAACAAATCAATATTCAATACCTAGGTTTCACTAGATCTAGGCAAACACAGATAAACTTAAGCTAGCATGTTAAAGCAAAGAAAAGATAAACAACTAATCAAACAACACATAGACATATTGAATGATTAAACGAATAACTTATCTTCAATAGAACATGGATGAAAAAAGCTGAAAAAGCCTTACAAGGGCTATCAAAATTATCTAGGATTTCTTTCTCCAAATTGTTCCCCATTACAATGAAAACATTTGAAAATATATATAGTTTTACATTGGTGACGACGTCATCTTACAGCTTCTGACGCCATCAACTCGCCTTGGATTAAGGTTTCGTCTGTGTAACTGCCGCTTTAATGGCGTCACATAGGGATTCAAAGCCTTCACTTGTAAATCTTCACTCGGCCGTCTCTTTTTAACTTAAAGTGTGTTACGTCCATCTCTTCTTTACACCTGACGGCATCAGGTTATAAAGTCTCAAATTGTTATGTGGCGTCACTTGTCAGTTTTCCACTATAAATCCATCTTGATTTGCAAGGGACGACGTCACGTTGTAGCTTGTGACGCCGTCAGAGCTCCAGGTCTGACAGAATCTTCAGGACTTCGTCATTTTCTTCACCTTTTCATCCAAATCTGCTCCAAAAGTGCCGATTTCCAGAATTCTCGTCCCAAGTACATAAAATATAAAAAGAAATGATTTGAGGAAATATTTGATCATATTTATACAATTTTGAGCTTAAATGACCCCTTAAAAAGGTACCAAATAAATCCTTACCAACCCTACAAAATATCAAAGTATTATTGGGTCTCTCATGTAACAAACAACAAGTAGACCAGACATAGTTTTTGCTTTATATCTTTGCTCCCGTTATCAGTCGAGACCAAATGAACGATACATCGTTGAGGCTAAAAGAATACTTTGATACATAAAGGAAACCATTCATTTAGGAATATGGTATCCGAAGGATTCTATTTTTGATTCGATAAAGTGCGTGGATGATGTGCTTGAAGGTGGTCCATGATTGATTCGCAGCATCCCCATAATTCTTAAACCATGGACGATTAATACAAGCTTGCTGAAGGAAGATTTAACCCATATTTCGGTGTGGGTTAAACTTCATGACGTTCCTTTGGATGCGTTATCTGAAGATGGTTTAAGCCTTATTGTTACGAAGATTGGTACTCCAAAAATGCTTGATTCTTTTACGAGCACAATGTGTATGGAATCGTGGGTCGTAGTAGCTTCGCTTGTTCTTTAATTGAGATTCGGGCTGAAGATGAGTTAAAAGACAGTTTGACAATTCTTATTCCTCTACTTGATGGGTCAGGATTTTCTTAAGTAGCTATTCGAGTGGAATATGAGTGGAAGCCACCTTGGTGAAATTTATGTAAGATTTTTGAGCATATGATTGATCAATGTCCAAAAAATGTAGTTGTTTCGGTTCCAGCTATAGAACGAGTAGTGGGAAGTTCAAATGATGGTTTTCAAGACGTGGGTAATAAGCGTAATAATATGAAGAATGGTAACGTAAAAGGTGGTTCGAAGGCTGGTCTAAGCGAGGGTTTCGAGTTCAAATATCGATCAAAGGTAAAAGTGACTAATTCTAAGACCCCTGGCACGTCTAATGTGGGTAAGGATAATGGTAATGATAACATATCTAAAGGTGGTAAGCAAAATGTTTTGTGTTCCAAGAATTTTGTTAATACATCGAATAGATATGATATACTATTGAATGAATTTGACACTATATTTGAGGAGAATCAACCAACTGGTAAGAAAACTAGAACGAGCAAGGTACAAGAAGACATGTACACTGCTGATGATAGCGAGGGTGATGTGGAGAAAGTTGATAATGAAAATGGAAAGTTTCTGGCATCGGGAAGTGGAAGTGAATTTGGGACCAAGACCTTGTATGAACAATGGAATGAAACAGTGGATGATGATTATGATCCATATGATGATGATTTGTACGAGGATCATGGTATCTCTAAATATCAACAAGCTTTCTGTGACGCTTGGGATATCAAGGTTCGCGGTTGAAAGAAGAAGTATATTATACTTGATTGATGTGTTGAGTTAATTGTAATCTAGTCATAGTCGTATCTTTGTTATATAAGTATTTTTGCTTTGTTAAGTTAGTCCTAGGGCCTATGTAACGGGTTGAGATCAGGGGCGGAGCCAGGATTTCAAGTTAAGGGGGGCCGAAATTAATTGTATGAACAATGGAATGAAACAGTGGATGATGATTATGATCCATATGATGATGATTCGTACGAGGATCATGGTATCTCTAAATATCAACAAGCTTTCTGTGACGCTTGGGATATCAAGGTTCGCGGTTGAAAGAAGAAGTATATTATACTTGATTGATGTGTTGAGTTAATTGTAATCTAGTCATAGTCGTATCTTTGTTATATAAGTATTTTTGCTTTGTTAAGTTAGTCCTAGGGCCTATGTAACGGGTTGAGATCAGGGGCGGAGCCAGGATTTCAAGTTAAGGGGGGCCGAAATTAATTGTAAAATGTAAGGGTGGAAATGAGTCGAGCTGCTCATGAAAAGCTCGAAATCGGATCGGTTAAAAGCACGTACGAGCCTAGCTTAAACGAGCTCGAGCCTAAATTGCAGCTCATTTGTTAATCGAGCTCGAGCCAAAGCTTTATACACAAAGCTCGATTAGAATCGCGAGCCTAAAAGAGCCTAAAGTCCTAAACGTAATTAAGTTATTGTAAATATTAAATATATGTAATACATAATGCATTTGTATTATGCACAGGCTTATTAACGAGCTTATATAGATGTACTACCAGTCGAGCTCAAGCCAACTTTTGATTTTTCATGGGCATATTGTAAAAACAAACCGAGCTCGAGCCTTTATAATATATCACGAGCCGAGCTTGAGCCTATAAAACAAGGCTCGAACTGAGCCGGGGCTCGAGCTCTATAAAACTTACGCAAGCCATGCTCGAGCTTTGACATGCTCAGGCTCGGCTCGACTCGTTTCCAACAGTAGTAAAATGATAACTTTGAATTTGAACATATATGAAAAATAGGCTCATAATTAAATATCTAGAAAATTTAGGAAGTCATAAACTATTACACTAGCCAAAATCATCTTACTAAGATTCACTTATTCCTTTTTTGCCCATTAGTCAATCTAAATCATAAATTTTTTGTACCAGAAGTAAAAGTAATAAGAATTTTGAAGTCTTGTATGATTTCTGAAAGCCAAAAAGAATTCGTTAATATATAACAACTACGTAGACAAGAAAAGCAAAATTCAAAAGCACCATCCATTTAAAGAATGTAAAATAGAAATAACTAACAGTGATCAATAATGATAAAAAACAAATAACTAAATCATTCAATACCTGATGAGATGAGTGCACAAATGTCGGTGTTTCGTTGTTTCGTTGTTGTTCGTCACCCTCACACGTTACTTACTTTTATCATATTAAAATTACAAAAGTGAATTGTTACATTGGGAGGGGCCTCATTAACATTCTTCAGAAAATGCACTTTTGGATTGTATCTTATTTTGTTTTTGGGAGGGGCCTAGCACCTGCTAGACACCCTATCCATTCCGCCCCTGGTTGAGATGTGAGATTCACAAACATCTGTTATACTTAAAAGTTTTTTGGAGTAATATATTTATTGGGGAAATCTTTTACAAAAAAAAAAAAAAAAAAAAAAAAAAAAATGCATGGAAAAATATGACTTTTGTGCCATTGCAACTAAAGTTTTTTTTTTTTTTTTGGGTTATAATTACGTCGTAATTGATTCCGATTAGTTTACACCAAACTGTGATCATGTTGTCATGATTAAGGAACTGTATCCTAGGATTTTAGAAGAGAGATACTGAGCGTCTCTATCTTAGTCTTTTAGTTAATGATATTACTAATGTTTTGAGCGTCATATCTAAAAATTATTGTATCAGCTGAGATCAAAGATTATATACTTATCTTTTTTCTGCCCACTACAGGACAAAACTTATCAACTTATCTATACTACTTATAATAGAAAAATGGTCAAAAGTGAAATGTTGAGTTTTTAAGTGAAATGTTGAGTTTTCAACAATGGTCAAATGAGAGAGAAAGTGAAATGTAATTAATACTCTTATTAAAACACCCCAATACTTAAAAGCACAATTATTTATTCACATTGTACAACCAAATTAAAGCATATCTACCAAATTAAATACAACCAATTCAAACACAAATCAGGTTGACCCGGGACGATTCAAACCCGGCGGGTTGACCCATTTTGATTTGACCCGTTTTCGACCCAACCTAGCACGTTGACCCGGTTTAAATCGACCTATTTTTCGACCGGAACGGTTCAACCGGTTGAACCAACCGGGTCGAACCGGGTTTCAAAACATTATCCATTACTTAAAAGTACAATGATTTATTTACATTGTACAACCAATTAAAAACATATCTACCAAATTAAATACAACCAATTAAAACACAAACCGGGTTGACCCGGGACGCTTCAAACCCGTTTTTCGACCGGAACGGTTCAACCAATTGAACCACCTGAGTCGAACCGGGTTTCAAAACATTATGTTTAATTCCCAAATCTTCAAACTTTTATTATTTTTCGTTTATAACCTATAAACTTTTTTAATCAATAAACTATCTGTCGCTATAAAATCTCGTTGCTATGCACGGGTACTCGTCTAGTAATAAGATTGATGATAACAGGCGTATGGGGTCCCTTATTCTACATCCAAAATGTATTGTATGTATCAATACGTCTACATCTAAGTGTACTGATAAGAAAAATTATACCATGTGTATAATGTACGTTAATTCAGTAAAATGATATGACTTGTGTAGACCTAGCCATGTGAATCTCATCCCATTTTCATGTTAAAACATTTAAAGTTAGGGTTGCCCTATAAGGACGGGGTCTACATGAGGGGTCCCACATATTTTAACCAAAATGTACAAGCATTAAAACAGACAGTACAGGCGGCGGCAGCACCTTTCTTCCACAAACCCTCCCTAAGGGGGGTCCTTATAACTCATGCCTTAAAGTTAAAGTAAAGATTTAAAGGTTGTCTCTACTAAAATGTCTATTGATTGAAAACTTCATCATCGTCATCATATCATTCAATCACCAATGTGCATCCCATTAGCTTTGCTTTCCAACACTACAAATATGCTTCAGTAGAATAGCATACTACACACGGAGACTCACAATAGACAAAACACGTTCACTGATTGCAATATCTTCAAGAAATTTTAATTAATAGCAGCTGGTTTCTGCAATTAAATCCTTTCTTTCTTGACAACATTTAGCAGTTCTGCCAATGCGCGAAAGATGGACGGAAACGAGTTGATTGAGGATGTCAACAATTTCTCTCAAAGCTGCAGTAAGGTAATTTAAGTGACTTATCATATTGAAACACATAGCTTGTATTGAAAAATATTTCATTGAATCTGAAACATGTCATAATTATATTATCAGATTGATTGCCTAGCTAGGTTGACAATCATTTCCTATATATATCAACATATATAATGGTATGCCCATACATGAAGCTTCACCCTTTGTACAAGCTAAGCGAGAGATTTAATTGGAGAGTTGATCGAGTAAAGTTTGTTTTGTTGTAAAAGAAGAAATAGTAAAAGTTAGATTTGATATCTTAGTGGAATACTCTCTTACTCCCTTACCCCTGTGTGCGTAATTTATTATGAGAATGCGTAATTTATTATGAGAAACTAAAACATGTTACACTCAATATACACCAAAAATTAACTTCATCCTAGCTTACAATTTTATTTTTCCCTATAATTTATATATAGGTGAAATTAAAGTGTTCAAGAAAACTTTAATGATTTTTAAAAAGTTGTCCCAGTCTAAGTTGTGTAAGGTAAACCATATGTGTCATTCTCAATAAGCACATATATACGCCCAAAAAAAATAAAATAATAACAAATAAATAAATAAAATAAAATAAAATAAATTATTAATAAATCGTTTATTGAATTGATAAAAGAAAATTAGATGTACTAAATGAACAGCTTATTAAGCAAAATTAATGTTACTGAAAACGATTATATATGTCACAAGAAGAACATTAATTTTCATAAGCACATGGTAGTGTTTCCCACTCTCTACCAAAGAACCCATATATATATATATATATATATATATATATATATATATATATATATATATATATATATATATATATATATATATAAAAGTAAAAAAAAGCAACAATAATATTTGTTGTTTTTGTTAATGAAGCTCTTGTAAAAATGATGCAGTGCCCAGTGGGTAACATATTGTTCATAGAGTCTCCCAGTGTTGGCTTCTCTTATTCCGACACCACCGAAGACTACATGTCATCTGGGGACAAAATTACCGGTATATTTATATATCTGTTATCCATCAATTCGTCCTCTTGGTTACTGTTTTCATTTTAGTGATTGTATATTACTTGCTATAGCCCAGGATTTGTATAACTTCTTGAGGAACTGGTTTGAGCGGTACCCTGTGTTCAAGGGCAGGGATTTCTTTATGACAGGAGAGAGTTACGCAGGTATAACTTTCATTATTTATTTGTTTTTTTAACTTCCGATTTAATCATTTAGGATGCAGCTGCTAATTAATTATTTATTGTATGTCATGGATAACAGGGTATTATGTCCCTGAGTTAGCTGATACTCTCCTGCGTGACGTCAAGGGCTCACGAGACTCGACCCCTATGATGAACCTGAAAGGGATTATGGTAACAAATCAAATAAAATATTTAATCTCTTGAAAAAGAATGTTTGTTTGCATTTTCTATAAATTATAATTTTGATGATCATAACTTTTTTTTTTTTTTTACTGCAATAGTGGCGACGTCGACGCATGTGTTCCTTTTACCAGCTCAAAGTACATGATTGCTGCCATGGATCTTCAGATAATACAGCAATGGCAGGAGTGGACTATGCCAGATGTGGTAAAGGTAATTAAACATATTATGTATCTTAAAATTAATTTTAATTGATGACAACGTGCAGTGGATTAATCCTTGTTCTTATTTCGATGTAACAGCCGGCTGGTTATAAAATCGTGTATGATGGTTTGACTTACGCAACTGTTTGTGGTGCTGGGCGCGAGGTGTCCCAATCTCATCCGGATAAGCTGTATGCTCTTTTGAACAGCTTTCTGCAATAGGTGAAAATAATTTGTGGTAATCAGTGAACAACTACATCCTTAATTATTCCAACCGGGTGGGCAATACTTCCATCCGCTAGCCCTATCAATACCTCTGTTTCCTCTAACTTTCCTAGCTTAAGAGTGGTGAATAAGGATAAGGGAATCAAGTTGAGGCTTGACCCTAAATCGGCTAGTGTGTCGAAAGCTTCGGATCTTCCTATCTTACAAGGCAAAACAAATATACCCGGATCATCAAGCTTTTTAGGCAACTTGTTTTGAACGAAGGCGGTCCCATTTTTACCTAGCTTATACTTCTCATATTTTTCTAGGAGGGCACTATAGTAAGGAGCACGCGCTAAGACATCAATGACGGGGCGTTCAAGGTGAAGTTCTTTGAATTCATCATCAAGGTCTTGCGTAAGAGGTGTTTCAACTATGCTTTTGACCGGCTCTATAGTGGGTGTTTTAGTTGATTGGTCCTTTTGGGGAACTTGGTGTTGTTTGAAACACGTGCTCGTTGATTTAACCGAGTAGTATTGTGGACACGAAGTGGGTGACGAAACTGAAGATATGGCATTAACGTTTAGTTTCGGATTCTTGATGGTGTCGCTTGGGAGTGCTCCCATTTCTCGGTCATTGAGAACTTTCAACAATGCATCAATTCTATTGGTCATCTCGCTTTGATTTTGTTTGAAATCGGCTTAAAACTTAGCTATGCGGGCTTCTTGAGATGCCATGAACTTTGACATCAATCCTTCAAGATTGTTGGTACTACCATAGTTGTTAGAAGGATTGTTGTTGAAGGTACGGTTGGATGGTGGACCGTTTGATTGGTAACGATTAGGCGGATTGGAAGAATTTGGTTGATTTTGTTTCCACCTAAGGTTTGGGTGATTTTTCCATGAGGGGTTATATGAATCACCGTATGTGTTTGGCTCGGGCTTGAAAGTGTACCACTTATCTCCCGCTTCGTCGGTACGCGTGGATGCGTAGTCCGCAAAAGCTGTTCCGGGGAGTTCCACACAATCACGAGTGTCATGGGGACCACTACATAATTCGCATGAAGAAGTGATTTTGTTCACTTGGCTTGAATGCTTCGGAGCTTCGTAAGATTTCATGAGAAACTTGACTTGGTCCTCAAGTTCCATGATCCTACGGTCGGGAGTGCTTGAATTATTCGAAGGCAAAGATATTGCCTTGACCGTTTTGTTCAAATCACGGGGATCATTCCAACTTTCGTTGTCATAGAGAGCAAGATCTTCTATGAGTTCCCATGATTGTTCCGCACTAAGATCACGTAGCTTACCACCAGCCGATTGGTCAATGGTTCGCCTCGTGGAGATGTCGATATGGTCATAGAAGATTTGGACTTGGAGCCAAAGATCTATGCCATGATGAGGGACTTTTTGGAGTAAGTCCTTGAAACGAGTCCATGCTTCATAAAGAGATTCATTTTGACGTTGTTGAAACATCAAGATGTCATTCCTAAGTTTAGTAGTTCTCCCCGGTGGGAAAAATTAAGCAAGGAAATGAGTGGTGAGATCATCCCATGTGGTGATGGATCCCGCGGGTAAACGCTCAAGCCATTGACTAGCTTGATCCCGTAGAGAGAATGGGAATAGGCGTAATCGGGTTGTCTCTCTAGTCTCAACACCTAGGTCTATGGAATCTACGATTTTGAGGAAGTCCTTAAGGTGTTGGTTTGGATCTTCGGAACGAAGTCCATGGAATGCACATCCGCTTTGCACCAACCGGATGGTGTCGGATCGCAAGGGGGTCACATTGGCTCCGGTGAGCTCAATGGTGTTTCGGTAGCCTTGGTGGCTAGGTCGGGAATACTCTCCTAAGGTTCGGGGCCTAAGGGGTTCTAATGGTGGGTTTTGTTGTGGTGGGATGATGGGTTCAAAGATGTTACCACCTTCCATGCTGTCGGATGGTAAAGATTTACGAACAAAGGCACGAAGAAACAAGATAGACTAAAGAAGACCTAAAAATAAAAATAAAAATCTTACTAGAAAGGAATCTAGCAAGTAGACCTAATAAAAAGAAATTCTAACCTAGACAATAACTATTCCCCGGCAGCGGCGCCAAAAACTTGATGCGTGGGAATCGCACCTTGCTTTACCTCTCGAGGGATCTCGCGAGGCTTACAACCCCCACCAGGCAGTGTACCTGATCGTTGTAGTATAGTATAGTGACAAGTACCGGGGGATTGATCGTTCAGCTTAGGAATAGTGTCGCTAGGATTAGAAAACCTAATTAATAGTTCTAGAGGTGAGAGATGATTATTTTTGTGTTTTTATATTTTATGAAAGCAAGTAAAATCTCTGGTTTTGAAGGAGTGGGCGGAATTAGTTGCTATTCAACTAACCCAAAGCTAAGATGCAATCAAAATAAAATAATAAAAATGAAATTAAACTAAATTAAACTAAGGTTGTGAGCAGTAATTGGAGAAATTGTGTTTACTTAGACTTCACTACTCCCTAGATATCTTTTACATGTTAATTACTTGTTACACTTGTATGAATGACGGGTTGTATTCCTTAATACCATTCGTGGGGTGGCATACATAACTCCCCAACTCTATGAGCTCTTATCTCCTCCTACACCATGACCCAGCACAACTATAGGGATTGTAAACAGTGGCTCATGCATTAAATACAACCAATAAAGACCTAGTACGCCTCGGTTCATGTTTCTTAAGAGGTTCAAGCATGTTACCATTTGGAGATCTGCCAGTTTTCTTAAGCCTAACATATAAATCATTCATTCAAAACAAGAATAGACAAGTAATCAACACATAATCAACATCTAGGTTTCATTAGATCTAAGCAAACACAAGAGAGATCTAGCCTAGCATAGTAGAATTGAGACAAGAACAAGAGATAAACAACCAACACATAGACATATTGATTGAATTGAAAGTACACTTATCTCAATTACAATGCAAGGTCTCAAGGGTTTGGAACCCTTGAAAAACCTGTGAAAGAGGCACCAAAATCGTCTTTAGGGTTTCACCCAAAACTTCTCTCTCTTTAATGAAAAAACTAGAAAACTATATATAGGAAAAACAGTCTGACGGCATCAAGAGTTAAATCTGACGCCGTCACCTCGCCGCCATAAACTTCCTCGGACGCCCTAGATCCACTTGTGACGGCCTATGTGACGCCGTCACCACCTTCGGTATTTTATTTTTGGCCACTTTGACGCCGTCACCTCTCCATCTGACGCCGTCACCAGCTACGATAAATTATTCTTCATGTCTGACGCCGTCAAGAAGGAAGTCTTGACGCCGTCACCTTGTATTTTCAGCTTGGATTTTTGGTACTTTGTCGTTTTCTTCACTTTATGCTCCAAAAACGTCCAAAATAGCCTCTTTTCCAGAATTCACTCTCCAAACACCTAAAATCACAAAAGGAACGATTTAGGGCAATATTTGATCAAATAAAGTCGGATTCGGGCTTAAATGACCCCCTAAAAACGGATCATTTTTCGCCTCATCATATACCCTTACACTTGAGATTTGCTTGTCCTCAAGCAAATGAGCTTTTATTCTACTCAAAAGACAAGTTAGGGGTCATTTAACACTAATATAAAAGTAATTACAACAAATAATCGTTCCACTAAAGACCAATAGACAAGCACGGAGGTCAAACACAAGCACCTCACAAATAGTGTTTAGATACTCACATCTCTCGGGTGTAATAAAGTAATATAACATTATGGAAATGGAAGATATCTCTCACTACCTGTCATAGCAAAATAGATTACCATAGGCTTGGGAAAGGATCAAACCTCCACCACATGGCGTAAGCACCTAGGATAAACTATCAAAGAGGTCTTTTAAAGGGTTATAACGTTAGGTGTAGGGATATGAATTACACGGTTTTGTTGGATAAAGGAAGTTTTACTGGTGGCGAGTTAACAATATTAGTTAATTACATGTACAAGATGGCGTTGCTAAGCCAAGACTAGACTCGACTTAAGCTAATAAATGAAAAATAACAAAAACATAAAATGAACATAGAATAAAAACGGGATGGTAGTCCGTATGTTTTTTCTCTTTTTTTTTTTCTTTTCTTGATTTTTTTTTCTTTTTCTTGATTTTTTCGATTTTTTTTTTTTTTTTTTTTTTTTTTTTTTTTTTTTTTTTTTTTGTGCATACACTCTTACCCTACCATCCAAAATAATACATCATAGGGGTTTGAGCATTCCCCTTACACTTGAATCTTTACATACTTTACAATTAACTAATCTAATGACTCGAATTAAGAAAATCAAAACACTTGGAGCACTTTTAAGATTAACGCACGTATGGGGGTAATAAGTGATGTTCTTTCCCATTACTCCATAAAATAAGTACTTAACCACGAGTCCCAATAGTCCCAAAACAATATGTACAAGGATATGACTCGACTTAGCAACCATGTAATCAATTAGAAAGTTAACTTAGGGTTTAACAAATAACAATAATGCACTAAAAATGAGCGCATACACGGAAGGCTAAGGCGATTTGGTTGTACATTTAAGTGGGGTGTAACAAATTCTTCCTTTAAGTAAAATGCTTAAAGTTAGAAACGAAAAGATAGGCTCGGAGGGGTGTACTAGGGGTATCGTGTACTAAAAATGAGTACAACGCTAAGGGTGTGGGAAAAATTAGTTGACTTAACTAGCCAAGTAATATGACTTAAATGGTCAAGTAATTATAATACGGGTTTAACACAAGGGTGATCCTAATGCCTCTTATCATGTAGTAAATCCTACTACACGAATGTAGTCTCACTAGCGGTCTCGGGATGCATCACTAACGCAAGTTCTAGAATCTAAATGCTACCGGTACACTCATAAGCACTAATAGTAAATGCTTTTCCTATCAAATCTAAAGGCGAACCTCACATTTTTTGGTGGAAAATTTTTCTGAATATACGGTTATGTGCTAGTCATACAACCTCCTATCCATGAGACGCTTGCTATGGCTAAAGTTTCACTCCTAAATGTTGTAAAAAAATTTAAATTTGGAGCTAAAATTACACTAACAAGTATTTCTCGTAGTTTTATTACTCATCTACTATTAAACAAAACAAACTCAAGCGAAAGTGCATATGTAAGGTATCATCTTTTTACCCTCCCCTTACACTTAAGATGAACATTGTCCCCAATGTTCAAGTAAAGAATGTAAAAGTTAAAAAGTAAAGAGAATGAAATCAAATACTCCCCTGATTCGCTCGGTATGGATTTTAGTTGACCAGGTTAAATCTTCTTCCAAGAAAACGAACAATCAAAGCTTCCCTTCCAGAATATAAATCATCTTCTTGTCACAAATAACCTGTAAATCCTGACAAAAGTAGACAAGGCAACCTCGCGTAAAATCGGCGGCATCCTATATAAGTTACTAAATCCTAGAAAAGAAAGTAAGATATAATGCTTGTGGAATGAAGTTTGCAGATTTCCTGGAGATTATAAAACTTAATAATTCACAAAAACCATAAGACTCCGTTAGAAAAACAAAATCGGTAAAATTTCCAGATTTTTGACTCCTGACGCCGTCAAGAGCAATGCCCTGACGCCGTCAGAATGAACCTGCAGAAATTCTTATGTTAAGTTTCCGGAAAATTTCTGGAAAAACTTTGTCCTACTTCCTGGAAAATCCTGCAAAACTTCATTATGACTCAATACAAGCATTTGACTCTAACAAATACGAATATACATGTTCATTAAATATTGTGGAGAATCATGATCGGTTTGTTTCTTAAAAACATATTTGGGGTTTCCCCTTACACTTATCTTTTGCAAAAATACCTCTAGGTTGAAGTTAAGACTAGGCTAAACAACATAATAAAGTATTTCCACATTTTAGTAGAGAAACATGATCAACCAACAATAAAAATAAAACATGCATACGGAAGCAAATAACAATCAAACAAATAAAAATCACACAAAACATGGGTTGCCTCCCAAGAAGCGCTTTTCTTTATTTACGAGTCTTGTAGCTAGACTCAAAGTCGTGGGTTACTATGTGATTCGGGTGAGTTCCTCATTGAGGACATCTTTGGGATCGAACTTAGGTTTCAACTTTCTATTGGTTCCCTTAGTGTTGTATGACCTTTCAAACTTTTCTCCATCCGAATCATACAAGGTCATTCTAATATGCCATGACCCGTCACCTTCTTTAGGTGGCTTGTCCCACCTCCATTTATACTTATCTCCATCTCTTTTCCATTTATTCAACTCTATATTAATAGGCATTACGCTCAAGAACTCAATCATCTTTCTAAAGACTAAGGGGTCCTTAAAGGGATCTAGCTCCTCATCCCTAGCTATGAGTTGTTCTACCGAATGTGTCTTCTCAACGAAATCCTTTTCTAGATAAAATGGGCATTGAGGTCCTATGAAGTTCCTTTCTATCCAAGGTCCATATCTAGATGGTCTCCTATTCATCTCTACCCAATGCGGTGTTGGTTCATCATCACAATCATAACTATGCTTCTTAACATCATACACCGACCAAGTATCGCCTTCTCCTACCGCTATCTTGGATTCCTTGCAATCTATCATGGCACTAGCGGTTGCTAAAAATCCTCTTCCTACCAATAATGGGCATGTAGTGTCACTAACCATGTCTAGGACGTGAAAATCCGCTAATATAGTTAACCTTCCTACGTGAACAACTACATCCTTAATTATTCCAACCGGGTGGGCAATACTTCCATCCGCTAGCCCTATCAATACCTCTGTTTCCTCTAACTTTCCTAGCTTAAGAGTGGTGAATAAGGATAAGGGAATCAAGTTGAGGCTTGACCCTAAATCGGCTAGTGTGTCGAAAGCTTCGGATCTTCCTATCTTACAAGGCAAAACAAATATACCCGGATCATCAAGCTTTTTAGGCAACTTGTTTTGAACGAAGGCGGTCCCATTTTTACCTAGCTTATACTTCTCATATTTTTCTAGGAGGGCACTATAGTAAGGAGCACGCGCTAAGACATCAATGACGGGGCGTTCAAGGTGAAGTTCTTTGAATTCATCATCAAGGTCTTGCGTAAGAGGTGTTTCAACTATGCTTTTGACCGGCTCTATAGTGGGTGTTTTAGTTGATTGGTCCTTTTGGGGAACTTGGTGTTGTTTGAAACACGTGCTCGTTGATTTAACCGAGTAGTATTGTGGACACGAAGTGGGTGACGAAACTGAAGATATGGCATTAACGTTTAGTTTCGGATTCTTGATGGTGTCGCTTGGGAGTGCTCCCATTTCTCGGTCATTGAGAACTTTAAACAATGCATCAATTCTATTGGTCATCTCGCTTTGATTTTGTTTGAAATCGGCTTAAAACTTAGCTATGCGGGCTTCTTGAGATGCCATGAACTTTGACATCAATCCTTCAAGATTGTTGGTACTACCATAGTTGTTAGAAGGATTGTTGTTGAAGGTACGGTTGGATGGTGGACCGTTTGATTGGTAACGATTAGGCGGATTGGAAGAATTTGGTTGATTTTGTTTCCACCTAAGGTTTGGGTGATTTTTCCATGAGGGGTTATATGAATCACCGTATGTGTTTGGCTCGGGCTTGAAAGTGTACCACTTATCTCCCGCTTCGTCGGTACGCGTGGATGCGTAGTCCGCAAAAGCTGTTCCGGGGAGTTCCACACAATCACGAGTGTCATGGGGACCACTACATAATTCGCATGAAGAAGTGATTTTGTTCACTTGGCTTGAATGCTTCGGAGCTTCGTAAGATTTCATGAGAAACTTGACTTGGTCCTCAAGTTCCATGATCCTACGGTCGGGAGTGCTTGAATTATTCGAAGGCAAAGATATTGCCTTGACCGTTTTGTTCAAATCACGGGGATCATTCCAACTTTCGTTGTCATAGAGAGCAAGATCTTCTATGAGTTCCCATGATTGTTCCGCACTAAGATCACGTAGCTTACCACCAGCCGATTGGTCAATGGTTCGCCTCGTGGAGATGTCGATATGGTCATAGAAGATTTGGACTTGGAGCCAAAGATCTATGCCATGATGAGGGACTTTTTGGAGTAAGTCCTTGAAACGAGTCCATGCTTCATAAAGAGATTCATTTTGACGTTGTTGAAACATCAAGATGTCATTCCTAAGTTTAGTAGTTCTCCCCGGTGGGAAAAATTAAGCAAGGAAATGAGTGGTGAGATCATCCCATGTGGTGATGGATCCCGCGGGTAAACGCTCAAGCCATTGACTAGCTTGATCCCGTAGAGAGAATGGGAATAGGCGTAATCGGGTTGTCTCTCTAGTCTCAACACCTAGGTCTATGGAATCTACGATTTTGAGGAAGTCCTTAAGGTGTTGGTTTGGATCTTCGGAACGAAGTCCATGGAATGCACATCCGCTTTGCACCAACCGGATGGTGTCGGATCGCAAGGGGGTCACATTGGCTCCGGTGAGCTCAATGGTGTTTCGGTAGCCTTGGTGGCTAGGTCGGGAATACTCTCCTAAGGTTCGGGGCCTAAGGGGTTCTAATGGTGGGTTTTGTTGTGGTGGGATGATGGGTTCAAAGATGTTACCACCTTCCATGCTGTCGGATGGTAAAGATTTACGAACAAAGGCACGAAGAAACAAGATAGACTAAAGAAGACCTAAAAATAAAAATAAAAATCTTACTAGAAAGGAATCTAGCAAGTAGACCTAATAAAAAGAAATTCTAACCTAGACAATAACTATTCCCCGGCAGCGGCGCCAAAAACTTGATGCGTGGGAATCGCACCTTGCTTTACCTCTCGAGGGATCTCGCGAGGCTTACAACCCCCACCAGGCAGTGTACCTGATCGTTGTAGTATAGTATAGTGACAAGTACCGGGGGATTGATCGTTCAGCTTAGGAATAGTGTCGCTAGGATTAGAAAACCTAATTAATAGTTCTAGAGGTGAGAGATGATTATTTTTGTGTTTTTATATTTTATGAAAGCAAGTAAAATCTCTGGTTTTGAAGGAGTGGGCGGAATTAGTTGCTATTCAACTAACCCAAAGCTAAGATGCAATCAAAATAAAATAATAAAAATGAAATTAAACTAAATTAAACTAAGGTTGTGAGCAGTAATTGGAGAAATTGTGTTTACTTAGACTTCACTACTCCCTAGATATCTTTTACATGTTAATTACTTGTTACACTTGTATGAATGACGGGTTGTATTCCTTAATACCATTCGTGGGGTGGCATACATAACTCCCCAACTCTATGAGCTCTTATCTCCTCCTACACCATGACCCAGCACAACTATAGGGATTGTAAACAGTGGCTCATGCATTAAATACAACCAATAAAGACCTAGTACGCCTCGGTTTATGTTTCTTAAGAGGTTCAAGCATGTTACCATTTGGAGATCTGCCAGTTTTCTTAAGCCTAACATATAAATCATTCATTCAAAACAAGAATAGACAAGTAATCAACACATAATCAACATCTAGGTTTCATTAGATCTAAGCAAACACAAGAGAGATCTAGCCTAGCATAGTAGAATTGAGACAAGAACAAGAGATAAACAACCAACACATAGACATATTGATTGAATTGAAAGTACACTTATCTCAATTACAATGCAAGGTCTCAAGGGTTTGGAACCCTTGAAAAACCTGTGAAAGAGGCACCAAAATCGTCTTTAGGGTTTCACCCAAAACTTCTCTCTCTTTAATGAAAAAACTAGAAAACTATATATAGGAAAAACAGTCTGACGGCGTCAAGAGTTAAATCTGACGCCGTCACCTCGCCGCCATAAACTTCCTCGGACGCCCTAGATCCACTTGTGACGGCCTATGTGACGCCGTCACCACCTTCGGTATTTTATTTTTGGCCACTTTGACGCCGTCACCTCTCCATCTGACGCCGTCACCAGCTACGATAAATTATTCTTCATGTCTGACGCCGTCAAGAAGGAAGTCTTGACGCCGTCACCTTGTATTTTCAGCTTGGATTTTTGGTACTTTGTCGTTTTCTTCACTTTATGCTCCAAAAACGTCCAAAATAGCCTCTTTTCCAGAATTCACTCTCCAAACACCTAAAATCACAAAAGGAACGATTTAGGGCAATATTTGATCAAATAAAGTCGGATTCGGGCTTAAATGACCCCCTAAAAACGGATCATTTTTCGCCTCATCAGACGACGTGTGTGTGAGACTTACACAAGTACCTATTTTGAGATACAACTAAAACATGTGGTTTAAGATGGTGACTGAATCTCATAAATAATTTGTCTTATAGAAGAATGTTAGTAGACGAAGCAATGAATAATCAGAATGATGCATCTTCTGTTCATATGCTTGATTCCTTTGTCTATAGCATGCTAGACATGGAGTTTGTTAATTATGATATGAAAAAATAATTAACGGCAAACATTCAAAGAATGTATACACAAGTATTAAACTTGTTTAGTGACAAATTACTAAGGGTATTCATGTCATATACTCAAAATAGTATCTCTTAAACGAGATTGACATTGAAAGGAAGAACACTTTCTACAAGATTCTCGAGATAGGTTCAATGTGGGGATTCCGGCCCAGCTAGAGTTCAAATAACACCAATCAACATCTATTATAAATATAGATGAAGGTGTTACCCATTTGATATACTCGTGAATATTGGGAGAACCACCGTTACGGTTTTGTTTAAAGCAAAACTTAACAACTATTTGATGGGTAATTAATGTTATTAATAACCATTTGATTTCAAATCATGAGTGGGTATGTATAAACTCTTAAAATGGCTACTATATTTTGGATGTCTTCTAGACATAAAATATAGCTAGGTCCACAAAGGAATCTGATTTTATCTCTATAGATAAATTTGGATAAGAGACAAAATGTCTACGTTTAATAAAAGATGACACGCCAACATTTGTGTACATTGTGATAGCTATTAAAGAATTGGCAGGGCTTATATCACAATGTATAATGGTGAGTCAAGACATATTTTGTCAATACGACAACTACTCTCAACATGAGTTATTACTTTTGACAATTTGAAGTCAAATGATAACAATGTGGATCCGCTTATAAAAGGCTTAATCGGAGAGTGAGTTAGCAAGTCGTGTAGAGGAATGGGACTAAATCCCCAGAAAAGTTTATATGAAGGAAAACCTAACCCAGCTGACTGGAGATCCCAAGATCTGGATTCAATAGGACAACCTAATTGTATAAACTGAGGGAGGTCACTGTGGGGGAGTTATCAATTCTCCATCCATTTAAGGGAGTTAGTAAACTTCCTAGTCTATTCCTATAATAGTGACAATATGAGGTTAAGCTTATAGCTTTTAATGATTCAATTGGAATCACCTATGTGGGAGAGAAGTGGGGTCGCTTCGTAGGAAAATGTGTGGGGGCACAATTCCTAAAAGCTCTCTCAGAACCAGGCTAGTGTTCATGACCATAACGAACACGACTATGAGGATTTGACTATGTCAGGAAGGGTGCTGTGTGCGCTTATATTGTCGTCTATATAAATAGCAGATCAGTTCAAAGACATCGCGTTCTACTGGCAGCTAGTAGGCTAAGTATATTTCACAAGGGAAGGTTCAAAGGGTAACACCTACCTATCCTATGCAGGATTCAACTGTTGAAATTTTCATTGGAAATCTGTGTGTTTAGAATCGATCTCCATTCATGTGGGGGATTGTTGGAAATTTTGGTGAATTATTTAGGTTTCACCAAATTTAGTGTGAATGAGATATCGAATCTCAAAGCGATGTGTTTGGAATAAAACCAATCTCAACCATTACGAATTATTAAAGTTGTTAATGACTTCATAACAATCAGTTTGAATGTCATTTAACATGCTTAATGATGCTTATAAAGTGACTTTGAATGTCATTTAATGGGTTTAATAGGTTTAATGACTAGTCATTACACCTGTCGTTTTCTTTTGGGTGTATAAGTACAATCTGTGAGTTGTAGAAAAGAACATCGGGAAAAGCACCAAGATGAAACACAATTTCATTGGGACACACTTGACCACCATGAGAATATCAGGCATGTGATGAGGCGAAAAATGAACCACTTTTAGGGGGTCATTTAAGCCCAGAATTGAATTTATTTGATCAAATATTGCCCTAAATCGTTCTTTTTGTGATTTTAGATACTTTGGGAGTGAAATCTGGAAAAGGAAGCAATTCGGACGTTTTTGGAGCATAAAAGTGAAGAAAACGCCAAAGACTTAATTTTCCAAGCTGGGAACAGTGTGTGACGGCGTCAAGAGTAATAATTTGACGGCGTCAAGAGTAAATTTCATGACGGCCCAGTACAGAAATGAAGGCGTCACAAGGAAGAGCGTCAAGAGTTAAATGTGTGACGGCCTGGAAAAACTTAATACATGACGGCGTCAGATGTAGATCAAGGCAGTCCGAGGATTCTTTTGGCGGCAAGATGACGGCGTCACAAGGTTGTTCTTGACGCCGTCAGACTCAATTTTCTATATATAGTTTTCTAATTTTCATTCATAAAAAAAAGAACAAGTTTGGAGAAACCCTAAGGCCGAACCATATACGAATTTAACAGGTTTTTCAAGGGTTTTCAGCCCTTGAACCCTTACATGTGTAATTGAGATATGTGTTCTTTTAATTCAATCAATATGTCTATGTGTTGGTTGTCTATATCTTGTCCTTGTCTTGATTCCACCATGCTAGGCTAGATCTATCTTGTGTTTGCTTAGATCTAATGAAACCTAGATGTTGATTATGTGTTGATTACTTGTTTATAGTTGTATTGGATGAATGATTTCAATGTTAGGCTTAAGAAAACTGGCAGATCTCCAATTGGTAACATGCTTGAACGTCTTAGGAAACATGAACCGATGTGTACTAGGTTTTATTGGTTGTATTTAATGCATGAGTAAATTCTAATAATCCCATGTTAGGAGCTTCTTAGCCGGCTCGACATAGGAGTGAAGTAGGCACTCATAGGATTGGGGAGTTAAGTACGCCACCCCATGAATGGTATTAAGGAATACAATCCGTCATCCACGCAACTATAACAAGTAATTAACGTGTAAAAGATATCTAGGGAGTAGTGAAATCTAAGTAAACGCATTTCTCCACTTATTGCTCACAACCTTAGTTTAATTTAGTTTTATTTTCATTTCTAGTATTTTATTTTGATTGCATCTTAGTATTGGATTAATTGACTAGCAACTAATTCCGCCCAAATCCTTCAAACCCGAGATATTTACTTGCTTTCTAAAAAATCATAAAAATACAAAAATAATCATCTCTCATCCCTAGAACTAGTAATTAGGTTTTTCTAATCCTAGCGACACTATTCCTAGCTGAACGATCAATCCCCCGGTACTTGTCACTATACTATACTACAACGATCAGGTACACTGCCTGGTGGGGGTTGTAAGCTTCTCGAGATCCCTCGAGAGGTAAAGCCTGGTGCAATCCCTAAGCATCAATTTTTTGGCGCCGCAGCCCGGGGAATAGTTATTGTCTAGGTTAGAATTTCTTTTTATTAGGTCTACTTGTTAGATTCCTTTCTAGTAAGATTTTATTTTTATTTTTAGGTTTCTTTAGTCTATCTTATTTCTTTGTGTTTGTGTTCGTAACTCTAGCACTCCCGACCGTAGGATCATGAAACTTGAGGACCAAGTCAAGTTTCTCATGAAATCTTACGAAGCTCCTAAGCCTTCAAGCCAAGTGAACAAAATCACTTCTTCATGCGAATTATGTAGTGGTCCCCATGACACTCGTGATTGTGTGGAACTCCCCGGAACAGCTTTTGCGGACTACGCATCCTCGCGTACCGATGAAGCGGGAGATAAGTGGTACACTTTCAAGCCCGAGCCAAACCCTTACGGTGATTCCTACAACCCCTCTTGGAAAAATCACCCAAACCTTAGGTGGAAACAAAATCAACCCAATTCTTCCAATCCGCCTAATCGTTATCAACCAAACGGTCC
This sequence comes from Artemisia argyi, assembly GCA_030686995.1. NCBI lineage: Eukaryota > Viridiplantae > Streptophyta > Magnoliopsida > Asterales > Asteraceae > Artemisia > Artemisia argyi. The sequence continues at coordinate 8,197,118 of CM060679.1, forward strand.
ACCCTCCAACCGTACTTTCAACAACAATCCTTCTAACAACTATGGTAGTACCAACAATCTTGAAGGATTGATGTCAAAGTTCATGGCATCTCAAGAAGCTCGCATAGCTAGGTTTGAAACCGAATTCAACCAACAACAAACGAAGATGACCAATAAGATAGACAACTTGTTAAAAGCCCTCAACAACCAAGCATTAACCGCACCTAGGAAGGACACTAGGGACACCAATAACGGAATCCAAATTAAGGATCCCTCATCATCCAAACATGTCCACTTTGTCAATGTTGTCACCATTAAGCCAATAGATAAGGAGATAGAAGAGTGACAATGATGAAGTTAGAGTAGAAACCGAAACTAGGGATGAAAGTAGGGAAGTTGAGGTTAATAAGGAAAAGGAGTTAGAGGAAGTAGAAACTATAGAGAAGTACTTTGATAAGTTGCCCACCAAGGAAGAACGGGAATACCATAAGGATTTATTCGATAGTTCCGAGAGACCATATATCCTTGGCACACCCCTTATCAAAATGGGAGACCCTTCTAACATCAACATACCATGCAACATCGGGCATATGCATATATGGAAAGCTTATATCGATCCTAGATCTCCCGTAAATATCATGACTAGGACTTATTATAATTGGGTGATGAAGAAGCAACTTGATTTTAGGATGATGCCCAATGAGAATCTGATAAGTAATTTTGTAGGAAGAGTGAATGGATTGCATGTGATTATAGGCAATTTCACTTATGAGATTGATTTTATGATAGTAGAAGACACTCGTCCGGTGATAGATGATTGCCTAAGCCAAATAATATTTGGAAAACCATTTGTTGAGGTTACTAGGATGAGTTATGATCTGACTCTAGGGATAGTTAGATTCAAGGAAGAGAATGATGAGATTGCCTACCAAATGCCCTACAAGATTGAGCAATACCGCCTCCTCTCTAATTTAGAAAAGGAACACAAGCAAGCGGCTTATTATAGGAATGATGAGGATAGACGTAGAGGAGTAGAGTATGTGAAGAATAGGATGCTTGGTTTCTACAAAGAATGCTTGCAACTAGGTTCGGAATACAAAACTGGTTTAGAAGACGACCTAGAAAGTGGAACCAACGATGAGGTCACGTAGTAACCCATGACCTTGAGTCTAGCTACAAGACTCGTAAATAAAGAAAAGCGCTTCTTGGGAGGCAACCTATGCTTTGTGTGATTTTATTTTGTTTGTTTGTTATTTGCTTCCGTATGCATGCTTTAATTTTATTGTTGGTAGATCATGTTTCTAAACTAAATAGTGGAAATACTTTACTTTGTTGTTTTGGCCTAGTCTTAACTCCACATAAAGGTATTTTTGCAAAAGATAAGTGTAAGGGGAAACCCCAAATATGTTTTTAAGAACAAACCGATCATGATTCTCCACAATATTAAATGAACATGTATATTCGTATTCGTTAGAGTCAAATGCTTGTATTGAGTCATAATGAAGTTTTGCAGGATTTTCCGGGAAGTAGGACCAAGTTTTTCCGGAAACTTTTCAGAAACTTAACATAAGAATTTTTGCAGGTCACTTCCGACGGCGTCACGAGTTTACTCTTTACGGCGTCACGTGTAAAAATCTGGAAATTTTACCAGTTTTGTTTTTCTGACGGAGTCTTAAAGTTTTTGTTGAATTATTAAGTTTTATAATCTCCAGGAAATCTGCAAACTTCATTCCACAAGCATTATATCTTACTTTGTTTTCTAGGATTTAGTAACTTATGTAGATTGCCGCCGATTTTATGCGAGGTTGCTTTGTTTATTTTCTCAGGATTTACAGGTTATGTATGACAAGAAGATGATTTATTTTTCTTGAAGGGAAGCTTTGATTGTTCATTTTCTTGGAGGAAGATCTAACCTGGCCACCTTATTATCCATACCGAGCGAATCAGGGGAGTATTTGATTTCATTCGTTTTACTTATTTCACTTTTACATTCTTTACTTGAACATTGGGGACAATGTTCTTTACCAAGATTGTTAACTCGCCACCAGTAAAGACTGCCTATATCCAACAAAACCGTGTATTTCATATCCCTACACCTAACGTTACAACCCTTTAAAAGACCTCTTTGATAGTTTATCCTAGGTGCTTACGCCATGTGGTGGAGGTTTGATCCTTTCCCAAGCCTATGGTAATCTATTTTGCTATGACAGGTAGTGAGAGATATCTTCCGTTTCCATATTGTAATTTATACTTTATTACACCTGAGAGACGTGAGTATCTAAACACTATTTGTGAGGTGCTAGTATATGACCTCCGTGCTTGTTTTTGGTCTTGAGTGGAACGATTATTTGTTGTAATTACTTTTATATTAGTGTTAAATGACCCCTAACTTGTATTTTGACTAGAATAAAAGCGCATTTGCTTGAGGACAAGCAAATCTCAAGTGTAAGGGTATATGATGAGGCGATACTTTTAGGGGGTCATTTAAGCCCGGAATTGAATTTATTTGATCAAATATTGCCCTAAATCGTTCCTTTTGTGATTTTAGGTACTTTGGGAGTGAAATCTGGAAAAGGAAGCAATTCAGACGTTTTTGGAGCATAAAAGTGAAGAAAACGCCAAAGACTTAATTTTCCTAGCTGGGAACAGTGTGTGACGGCGTCAAGAGTAATAATTTGACGGCGTTAAGAGTAAATTTCATGACGGCCCAGTACAGAAATGAAGGCGTCACAAGGAAGAGCGTCAAGAGTTAAATGTGTGACGGCCTGGAAAAACTTAATACATGACGGCGTCAGATGTAGATCAAGGCAGTCCGAGGATTCTTTTGGCAGCGAGATGACGGCGTCACAAGGTTGTTCTTGACGCCGTCAGACTCAATTTTCTATATATAGTTTTCTAATTTTCATTCATAAAAAAGGAACAAGTTTGGAGAAACCCTAAGGCCGAACCATATACGAATTTAACAGGTTTTTCAAGGGTTTTCAGCCCTTGAATCCTTACATGTGTAATTGAGATAAGTGTTCTTTTAATTCAATCAATACGTCTATGTGTTGGTTGTCTATATCTTGTGCTTGACTTGATTCCGCCATGCTAGGCTAGATCTATCTTGTGTTTGCTTAGATCTAATGATGTAATAACCCGCATTTCCGGGACATTTCTCTTATTCACTATTCATCAGTACTATTCATCATTTACTATTCACCAGTCACTATTCATCATTTTACTATTCATCATTTTCGGAGTCAGTTTGTGATTTCGAGAAGCGTTCAAAATTTTTACTATTCATGTGACACTATTCATTCCCGAAGGGAAATCACTATTCATGATCATCGTTTGTCATTTCGTAAACTGAGTTTACGAGTCTTCAAATTCGCGTAACCAATGTGGTTTAGTTGTGAATTCATGCATCATTCATTAATAACACTTCATATAGACTGGATTAGTCTACACATTATCATCACTTGAGAACCTACACGGATATGCATTACTTCAATTTACGTATGCTTAATTTGTAATTAACGATACAACTCAGTTTTACTACTAACGTATACCCAATACTCCCGACTATGATCCTAACATATTTACATACTCATAATAATAATATAAAAATTATATTATTAATTTACCCGGTGTTTTGAAACCAATGGCTACATTTTACGGTTAGAGCTTATTACTCCGTCGGTTTGCGTTATTTCAATTCAATAATTTTTCTAACACCCGATTCTCATCAGGAATATTATTTTACAACTTTTACAACTCCGTCATATTTTATTTTATCTCGGTAACAATTATTTTTAGTTAACTCGGTACCCGATAACACCCAAAGTATATGCAAAATACACAAGCTCATCCAACAAATAGACAAACTTATTTATTAGCCACCAACATAAACCCTTGTTTCCCTCCTTTTGCCGCCCCCTTTGCCCCCCCCCCCCCTTGGACCAAGACCAAAGATATTTTGACCAAGACTTATACTAATCAAATATCTACTTCATCTCATCCTTCATTTCTCATTCAGTAAACAACACACACTAGCAAACTTTTATCATTTTCTCTTCCTCCCTTGGTAAAAATCGACCCACCCAAGAAAACAAGAAGAACAAGGCAAGACCAAATATTTCCTCAAGATCAAGTGTTACCCTAGTGTAGTTAAGTTATTCTTGTAAGGTTTTGAAATACAAACTTAAGAATACTAAGGTTTTCATCATCTAATCACACCATCCTTCAAGTAAGTATAACAAACTCATTTTTATAATTTTTCCAAGTTTATACAAGATCCATATGGTTTTTATACTAGATCTACATGCATATGTTACTTATACCACTTTATTTTAAACATACCAAACTTTTGAACCCTAGAAAGTAATTATTGTTAGATCCTTGTTAGATCCACTTGGTTTATGATTTTTAGGAACCCATGACACCCTAAGAAGGTGTATGGTAGGATTAGACTAGTTTTGTGGTGATTGAAAGTGGTTTGGTTGAAGTTGGAACAAGTTAGAAACTAGGAAAATCTATTTTTGACACTTTCAAAATGTTGCTGTCCCTTTTTGGCAAACGTGGAAAGATCAGGGGCAAGGGTGTAACTTTTGACCAAAGATTTAGAAAATACATTCCGAGACGAAACTATGGCCGAAAACGGGGATAAAACGAGTTAATAACGAAGGAGATATGATTTTCCGAATATTAACCATGAAAAATACTTTCAAATATAGGTTCTGTCCCAAATCGCCAATTTCAGAAAACTCAGGGGTTTCCGGGTAACATTGGGTTAGATATTCAGAAAATACTTTCAAAAACGAAACCGTGGCCGCTTGAATCACTAAAATCCGAGTTACGACGAAAAAGATATACTATTTTCAATTTTAACGACGAAAACTATTTTCTGAAAAATACCTTGCTGTTGAGCAGATTTCATGGACTGTTTTGAGGCCTAAAACTTGATCTAGCCGTCCCGACTTATCAAAAATATATTAGGATGTTGTCCCACGATTCCGGGGATATAAAGAACGTAGAAAACGAGCTTATAACGAAAAAGATACAAGCGTTTGAACTTAGACGATTTTTACAAATTTCCATCAGCTTTTCTATTATTATTTTGCCGCAAAACTGTCTTTGCGAGACACCACTTTCTTGGCTGTTTTTCTTTATGATCGGATCAATTTGAGTCCGAGCCGTAGTTTTATGAAATCAAGATCTTCCAACAAGCTTTTCAAATCAATTGGCCGTTCGTCGAATAGACCTATAACGAATAAACTACGACCTCGTCTATATACTCGATAAACTATATATATTTTGACAGCTTTTACTATAATGAAAATTTCTAAGTGTTGAACATAATACTTTCAAGTAACAACAATGAGAGTCGATTTCCTCATCAATCAAGACCCGTATAGCCAAAAGTTAAATAACACGACTTCAAAATAGTGTTACAAGGTTTTCAAAAACGCCGAGCTTGACCATTAACACTTAACGTACAATATTTCGCGACTAGTTTTACGAGGCCATATTGGGCATATTTTCAAGTAACGAAAATGCTATTTTGCGACGAAAACCTTATATTTGCCGATAGAACGCCAAACAAGGATCGTGGAGTACCGTTTCAACATATTTACATGGAAAGTGATTATTAACTAACGAGACGTCAAAAATATATTTTTCGACGATAAACGCTATTTTCAAAACTAACGAGTGGTATCGATAACATACGTATTTGCATGTGTAGCATCATTTCATTGCTTACATTAGATCATATCGTCCATATTAGGTTGCGGTTAGAGATCGTGCCTCATTTCAGTGTATCCACTTTTGTCATCATAGCTATCGCACCAGGTGAGTCATAGCCCCTACTTTTTCAATTGTTTTGGTAAACTCTTTGGGGGAGAATACATGCTCGTTTTACTTAAATGCATTCCTTGCTTTACCTGGTTGATTTCCTACATTTCATTGGTATGCTTGATTACTTGTTTTTCATGTGACTTGTCTCTTAAACATTAGTACTTATTAGTTCTCTGGCGACATTGTCAGTATTAGTTCTCTGGCGACATTGTCAGTATTAGTTCTCTGGCGACATTGTCAGCATTGTTTATATGACCTCATTGACTGAATTAGTTATATAGCCGTTTTGCTATATTTATCTGGGAATTTGGATACTAGTATTACTTTTGTTCACGTAGACTTTAACATATTGGGCAGTGGGTTGTAAACACACAGGTTACAAGTCTCTTATGGCGGGACTTGCAACTGAGTGGATTTACAATGCCTTTGCTGGGCGATCTTTTCTCTATAGGCATTATTTATTAAACAAACTCTATGAACTCACCAACCTCGTGTTGACACTTTAGCATGTATTTTCAGGTTTTAATCTATGGCACGCTACAGGAGGTTTTGGCAGGGCATGACATGGTCATAGAAGACTCTGATTATTTATATGGGGACCGTTTTAAACCATTTTAAGGGCCTACTTCCGCACTACTTTTAACGATATAAATTCAATATTTTTTATTTAACTATTTTATTCTAAATGATTGAAGTGAAAACCATTTTTGAACTTGTGTTGTAATACCAATTGAGTTACACCCCAGCTACACGTGTGCTTCCGCTGGACCCGATTTTGGGGGTGTGACAGATTGGTATCAGAGCTTTGGCTATAGCGAACTAAGTGTTTTTAAAACCTAGACTATAGCTACTTTTACGAAAAACTTAACCCTATGACCGTCACGTGCCTGCCAGCCAAGCTGAAGCCTCATTTGTGGTTTGTTGCTGACTTAGGTGATGAGATTTGTGTCTCATTATCTGATATACTATATTCATTTATCATGGTTGATTACTATAATTGTCTTTCATATAAGCATGCTCACGTATCATAAGATGTCACTGCGTTATGTTTTTCCTTGCATAGTTTCATCATTTGACCTCGAGTTTAGTCACCTGCTTTTGTCTTTCAGAACGTCTTGGTGTTGGTGAAGGACATGGTATTAGTATAACTGAGCTGAGTATTTCAAAATTCATGGAACCTCGGTGGAATATAGACTGGTCATCTATATTCAACCCGGGATAGTGAGATATAGGCTGACCACCTATGTCTGACTCAGAAGTGAATTTTGTAACACTGAGAGTGGTTATAATAAGATTATGTCTGGATTGAATCCCCTACTCAATTTCCAAATGTTTCATTCATGTGTGTGTATATTCTCGTTGTTGGAACCTTCATACTTTTCATCACTTCGTAAACCACCGATTGGAAGCATGTCAGCTGGTCATTTTATTTCATGAACTTTCATATTTATGCACAATACACTCATATCATAGTATTTTCTTTTGTCACAATCTCATTTTGTCGCAGTTGTCACAGTCTCTTCCCTTCTCACCATCACTATCATTTCCTTTCCCCACCCCCATATATATATAAGGAATTAGCTAACACCCTATAGATTCCGATGTCACTCATCCCTCACTACTCCCTATATTGATAAGTGGATATTATCAATGACCTCCCTAGGAAAGACTTTCCATACCTTCTATGAGGATGATCCCTCGATACATTAAGACCTTTCAAAACTCAACAGAAATCTCAGGATATCACGAAACCACTCGGACCACTATCACTGGCCTGATCGCCAAAAATTCCAGCATCTATAGAGTATTGGCTTGACTGAATTACAGGATTTGTTCGATACGAGTTCTCACTAAGCAACACCATAGAGATAAATCCAACCTCTTAACCAAGACTATAGATTGAACATGTCCTCACCAATAGACTTTATTCGAACATGTTAGACACCTATGCATTTGTGCAGACATACATACTTGGCTATTTTATCCTCTTAATACTTTCATTTTTAAATGGAATTTCTCCAAACTACCGTTATACAAAACATATATCTTGTAAGAAATACTTTTCTGAGGCACTTATTTTGACAAGCAAATTTCTTTTGATTAATCTTTTACAAAACTATTGAATGTTAGGAAATTTTAAACATCGATCTTTGGTAAACCATATTATCCACCTTATGTTGAAAAATTGTCCTATCTTGCATAACTATTAAATTTTGAAACATCAAGAAAAATGTTACTTAGAAAGCCGTTTGCTTAAAATTGTAAATTCATTTATTCAGGCAAGGTTTATGAACAAAACACACAATCTCAACACAAACTTTGAAAATCAATCACTATATTACCTCACTTATACCTTTAGGAGTTTGTGAGTTGATGACCTATAACTTGGGGAAAATCTTAGTAATGGAGACTAAGCACCGTAGGTGGAGAAAGACTCAATTCCTGACATCCTGCGGAGGATCACAACCTTATCCTAATCTATTATTTTCAATAACACCCTTTGACGGACTTAACCTTGTAAGTTTTTCCACAAGATTCACGATACTCATTTCAATTATTCCTAATAGAGGATTTTGATTCACCTCGAACTCCTAACAATTTCATTAAGATCTCTTTGGAACCACACCACCTATCATCTGTAGACCAATGGTCAGAATTTGAGATTGATTCAAACCTAGGGAGATATGCCCAAATCGGGTGTGATTGACACTAGAAATGGTTGGATTAACCATTTGCCATAAATCAAATTCAGGTGCAACCATAGTTACCACACGAGCTTAGAGACTACACCATTTAAAGCATTCTATGGTCGAAGTGCCAACATCCATTGATGGATCAAATTTTGGAAAAGCCCAACTCACTAGTCCCGTAAGCATTCACGAAATAACCAGGAATTTCCTACAAATCAAGAATCAGTTACAAGTTCGATAAACGGCAAACCCTTAGAATTTTAAGTTGATGGCATGATTATGTTGAAAGTTCTGCCTAGGAAAGGCATAATACCATTCAGAAAACCTCATAAAGTTAAACCCGATATACACTGAACCATTTACGATTTCTGACAGAGTAGGCCTAGTGGCCGTCAGACTTGAACCTTGTTAGAGCTCAGTAGCTTACACGATTATATCATCATCTTTTAACCAATACCACTCTAGAGACCAACACAAACTGAACTTCGGGACGAAGTTCCTTTCAAGGTGGTGAGACTGTAACAACCCGCATTTTTGGGACATTTCTCTTATTCACTATTCATCAGTACTATTCATCATTTACTATTCACCGGTCACTATTCATCATTTTACTATTCATCATTTTCGGAGTCAGTTTGTGATTTCGAGAAGCGTTCAAAATTTTTACTATTCATGTGACACTATTCATTCCCGAAGGGAAATCACTATTCATGATCATCGTTTGTCATTTCGTAAACTGAGTTTACGAGTCTTCAAATTCGCGTAACCAATGTGGTTTAGTTGTGAATTCATGCATCATTCATTAATAACACTTCATATAGACTGGATTAGTCTACACATTATCATCACTTGAGAACCTACACGGATATGCATTACTTCAATTTACGTATGCTTAATTTGTAATTAACGATACAACTCAGTTTTACTACTAACGTATACCCAATACTCCCGACTATGATCCTAACATATTTACATACTCATAATAATAATATAAAAATTATATTATTAATTTACCCGGTGTTTTGAAACCAATGGCTACATTTTACGGTTAGAGCTTATTACTCCGTCGGTTTGCGTTATTTCAATTCAATAATTTTTCTAACACCCGATTCTCATCAGGAATATTATTTTACAACTTTTACAACTCCGTCATATTTTATTTTATCTCGGTAACAATTATTTTTAGTTAACTCGGTACCCGATAACACCCAAAGTATATGCAAAATACACAAGCTCATCCAACAAATAGACAAACTTATTTATTAGCCACCAACATAAACCCTTGTTTCCCTCCTTTTGCCGCCCCCTTTGCCCCCCCCCCCCTTGGACCAAGACCAAAGATATTTTGACCAAGACTTATACTAATCAAATATCTACTTCATCTCATCCTTCATTTCTCATTCAGTAAACAACACACACTAGCAAACTTTTATCATTTTCTCTTCCTCCCTTGGTACAAATCGACCCACCCAAGAAAACAAGAAGAACAAGGCAAGACCAAATATTTCCTCAAGATCAAGTGTTACCCTAGTGTAGTTAAGTTATTCTTGTAAGGTTTTGAAATACAAACTTAAGAATACTAAGGTTTTCATCATCTAATCACACCATCCTTCAAGTAAGTATAACAAACTCATTTTTATAATTTTTCCAAGTTTATACAAGATCCATATGGTTTTTATACTAGATCTACATGCATATGTTACTTATACCACTTTATTTTAAACATACCAAACTTTTGAACCCTAGAAAGTAATTATTGTTAGATCCTTGTTAGATCCACTTGGTTTATGATGTTTATGAACCCATGACACCCTAAGAAGGTGTATGGTAGGATTAGACTAGTTTTGTGGTGATTGAAAGTGGTTTGGTTGAAGTTGGAACAAGTTAGAAACTAGGAAAATCTATTTTTGACACTTTCAAAATGTTGCTGTCCCTTTTTGGCAAACGTGGAAAGATCAGGGGCAAGGGTGTAACTTTTGACCAAAGATTTAGAAAATACATTCCGAGACGAAACTATGACCGAAAACGGGGATAAAAACGAGTTAATAACGAAGGAGATATGATTTTCCGAATATTAACCACGAAAAATACTTTCAAATATAGGTTCTGTCCCAAATCGCCAATTTCAGAAAACTCAGGGGTTTCCGGGTAACATTGGGTTAGATATTCAGAAAATACTTTCAAAAACGAAACCGTGGCCGCTTGAATCACTAAAATCCGAGTTACGACGAAAAAGATATACTATTTTCAATTTTAACGACGAAAACTATTTTCTGAAAAATACCTTGCTGTTGAGCAGATTTCATGGACTGTTTTGAGGCCTAAAACTTGATCTAGCCTTCCCGACTTATCAAAAATATATTAGGATGTTGTCCCACGATTCCGGGGATATAAAGAACGTAGAAAACGAGCTTATAACGAAAAAGATACAAGCGTTTGAACTTAGATGATTTTTACAAATTTCCATCAGCTTTTCTATTATTATTTTGCCGCAAAACTGTCTTTGCGAGACACCACTTTCTTGGCTGTTTTTCTTTATGATCGGATCAATTTGAGTCCGAGCCGTAGTTTTATGAAATCAAGATCTTCCAACAAGCTTTTCAAATCAATTGGCCGTTCGTCGAATAGACCTATAACGAATAAACTACGACCTCGTCTATATACTCGATAAACTATATATATTTTGACAGCTTTTACTATAATGAAAATTTCTAAGTGTTGAACATAATACTTTCAAGTAACAACAATGAGAGTCGATTTCCTCATCAATCAAGACCCGTATAGCCAAAAGTTAAATAACACGACTTCAAAATAGTGTTACAAGGTTTTCAAAAACGCCGAGCTTGACCATTAACACTTAACGTACAATATTTCGCGACTAGTTTTACGAGGCCATATTGGGCATATTTTCAAGTAACGAAAATGCTATTTTGCGACGAAAACCTTATATTTGCCGATAGAACGCCAAACAAGGATCGTGGAGTACCGTTTCAACATATTTACATGGAAAGTGATTATTAACTAACGAGACGTCAAAAATATATTTTTCGACGATAAACGCTATTTTCAAAACTAACGAGTGGTATCGATAACATACGTATTTGCATGTGTAGCATCATTTCATTGCTTACATTAGATCATATCGTCCATATTAGGTTGCGGTTAGAGATCGTGCCTCATTTCAGTGTATCCACTTTTGTCATCATAGCTATCGCACCAGGTGAGTCATAGCCCCTACTTTTTCAATTGTTTTGGTAAACTCTTTGGGGGAGAATACATGCTCGTTTTACTTAAATGCATTCCTTGCTTTACCTGGTTGATTTCCTACATTTCATTGGTATGCTTGATTACTTGTTTTTCATGTGACTTGTCTCTTAAACATTAGTACTTATTAGTTCTCTGGCGACATTGTCAGTATTAGTTCTCTGGCGACATTGTCAGCATTGTTTATATGACCTCATTGACTGAATTAGTTATATAGCCGTTTTGCTATATTTATCTGGGAATTTGGATACTAGTATTACTTTTGTTCACGTAGACTTTAACATATTGGGCAGTGGGTTGTAAACACACAGGTTACAAGTCTCTTATGGCGGGACTTGCAACTGAGTGGATTTACAATGCCTTTGCTGGGCGATCTTTTCTCTATAGGCATTATTTATTAAACAAACTCTATGAACTCACCAACCTCGTGTTGACACTTTAGCATATATTTTCAGGTTTTAATCTATGGCACGCTACAGGAGGTTTTGGCAGGGCATGACATGGTCATAGAAGACTCTGATTATTTATATGGGGACCGTTTTAAACCATTAAGGGCCTACTTCCGCACTACTTTTAACGATGTAAATTCAATATTTTTGATTTAACTATTTTATTCTAAATGATTGAAGTGAAAACCATTTTTGAACTTGTGTTGTAATACCAATTGAGTTACACCCCAGCTAAACGTGTGCTTCCGCTGGACCCGATTTTGGGGGTGTGACAAATGAAACCTAGATGTTGATTATGTGTTGATTACTTGTTTATGGTTGTATTGGATGAATGATTTCAATGTTAGGCTTAAGAAAAATGGCAGATCTCCAATTGGTAACATGCTTGAACGTCTTAGGAAACATGAACCGATGTGTACTAGGTTTTATTGGTTGTATTTAATGCATGAGTAAATTCTAATGATCCCATGTTAGGAGCTTCTTAGCCAGCTCGACATAGGAGTGAAGTAGGCACTCATAGGATTGGGGAGTTAAGTACGCCACCCCATGAATGGTATTAAGGAATACAAACCGTCATCCACGCAACTATAACAAGTAATTAACGTGTAAAAGATATCTAGGGAGTAGTGAAATCTAAGTAAACACATTTCTCCACTTATTGCTCACAACCTTAGTTTAATTTAGTTTTATTTTCAGTTCTAGTATTTTATTTTGATTGTATCTTAGTATTGGGTTAGTTGACTAGCTACTAATTCCGCCCAAATCCTTCAAACCCGAGATATTTACTTGCTTTCTAAAAAATCATAAAAATACAAAAATAATCATCTCTCATCCCTAGAACTAGTAATTAGGTTTTTCTAATCCTAGCGACACTATTCCTAGCTGAACGATCAATCCCCCGGTACTTGTCACTATACTATACTACAACGATCAGGTACACTGCCTGGTGGGGGTTGTAAGCTTCTCGAGATCCCTCGAGAGGTAAAGCCTGGTGCAATCCCTACGCATCAGCATGTAAGTCATATCCGGCAATACAACGTATTGTTCCGATCGTTGTACCCTAGGAAATAGACGCCTAATGGACGACGAATCTGTTTTAGGGGAAGCGTGTCTAACACGTGCCTCGATCACGTTCTTGAATCGGTGATATCTACTCTTATTCTCGTTGATTATTGCTTATGTTTGTACCTATATGCTTCCATTTAATTAATCTTTACACTCATAATTTTCGTTTATGATTTTCTTTGTTTGTTTCTTGTATTGTAATGCAGTTGTGAAATCTGATTATGGATACTTAGCCCTACAAGCTCAACTTGGTCCGTCTCTTTAAGAACAAATTTTGCATATTTGGGATCGAATAAATGTTGGGAATTTCTGATACCATCATCACAAATTGGACATCTTGTTGAGTGATGATCAGATGTTGTTACATTATATCATCTTGATCGAGGGGTAAACTTATGTCTTTCAGTTTTGTGGAAATTAAGATTGTTCTATCATTGTTAAGTAATAACAAGTGAAACGTATAAACTTGTGCCAGCAAATGAGTGCAATACATAATTGGTATGTTTTTAGTTGTTTCACTTGAATTCTAATGTGTATAAATCAAATCTAGCAAACTAATCAACCTGTGTTGAATCCTCAGTAGTTATAAACTTCAAAATCCACATATATACTAGATAATGCCTTTGTAGCAATCCTAAAATCCACATTCTACTATATATGTTCAGGCAGCTATTAGTAGATCATATCACTATGCTTAATTAATGCAACGGGGATTAATCCCTCGGTTCTTTTTTTAAAAGACATTATTGTCTTTTCCTATTATAAAAGACCAACTTGATGGTTTGATTTAATTATCATATTTGATAGTTTCTTTTAACCAATATCTTCTTCACAGATTATGAGTCGGTAGATAGTCAAATTTATTGATTGAAAAGATGATAAACACAAAACAACGGGGTAAACTTATTTTTAAAGACTGGTGATAGGTTCAATTCGGGGAACATGGTTTAGCATACGTGCACATACACGGGGAAAATGTTAATGCTCGCTTTAGAGGGTCACAGTATGCATCTATACCACCACTCTGCTTGCACTTATCCACGCAACAACCGCCCGGACATGTCATGCTACAGAAATCAATCCATTTGGTGCATGTCTTCTCGGTACTAGCTAGCCCTGGGGCCTGCCCTGGAGGTATCTCCATGGGCTCACTACCTGCTTCACCAACAGCTGTTATACAAAGAAACCATAAAAAATTGGAATTATCCGCATTCAATATACTTTTTAAACCCTAATACGACTCTCTCCCTAAGGTGATTTCCGGCCGCCCCTATCCTTGTAAATTCCGGCCATCTTTTCTTCTATAACCGCCTCTCTACCTCTTGATTCGTCATTGGTATGCAATCGGTTTAATAGAGAAGTGATTTTTCTGTATAGGGGCGGTTTGGATCTGCCGAAACCCTAATTATTTGTTTTTAGGGTTTCGGTAGAATGGTTTCTATTTAATCGATCCTAGGTTGATTTAATCGATCCTGATCACTTTTTTTTCGGTTACTGCTTAATCGATCTTTTCTATATGATCGATCCCTGTTTGCTGCTCATTGTTATTCGTAATCCTATTAGGGTTTCGACTTTGTATCAGGGTTTGCTGCTCATGGTTCGTTTGATTGGATTACATGCTTCATGGAGAATCCTAACTGTTCTCGTTAGGGGTTTGTGTTTTGGATCTGATCGATGGTTTGCTGCTGCTCTTTCATGTTTATGAAACTCTTTGTAGGGTTTTGACATTATTGTGGGTTTTATGGGCGATCTCAACCTTCCTATATCAGCTTTCTATCTGTTTGGATCGAATGGTGTATTAGGGATGCTTTCATGAACGAAACCCTATTTTAGGGTTTTGTTTTTATGGTTTTGATTGTTGCTGCTGTGTTCTTGGTAGTGTTTCTGATGGGTGCTACTGGTATGTGGGTTTTTGGGAGAGATGGACATCACATTGGCTGGTCGTTTTTGATCGTGTTTTGGTTAATAGGGTCTGTATACTCTATTGCTGCTAGTTCTATGGCGTGATATGTCTGTTTTGGACAGCTTCATGTTGTTGATTAGCAACATATAGTTTACAGATCGTGCCATAGTGGAGGTGATTGGAGGTTCTATGATGACTTTGCATCGTGGTACTGTAAGTGTCCTCTGGGACTGAGGTGAGGGATATCACCCTCATCCTATGTACTTTCAACGGTTCGTGCTGCTGGGTGGATGTGAGATGTTCGCATCTCATGTTTTGTCTTATTAGTATACCTAGTTTGATACTTTGTAATTAGCTAGGTTGGTTTGTGTTTATGGCCTGTCATAAACACTTGTTTATCAAGCGCCTGTGCTTGAGGTTAATGTGGTACTTCAGCCACATTCCATTGTACTTAAACGTTTTTTGGATAATATATTTACCGGGTCGTTGACCTTTTACCCAAAGAAACCATAAAAACATTATTCAGTGTCCTTTTTAATAGTTTGCTAAGTAAAATAAATTTGAAAATAAAAAACAGATTACCCAGGAATACACATAAAACAACCACAACAACAAAGACGTTAGAGTCATTCATTCTTAAAGTAGAGGCGAATGTAGAAATCTTGGATATTAACTGCATGTGATTTCTATTCTTCTGATCATGAAAGAATTTTATAGAGGGAAATGGGAATTAGAGAAACGTCTCTTCAGTAACATTATATTAGACCGAATATCTCTTTAAGTATTTCCTTATTTATGTTGTAAATTAGTCCAATCTATTAGCATAATTAGTGGGATTGTTAGTTGTTACGTAGGGGATTATCCACTTTCCCTGATTATGTATCTTGTAACATCTTTATATTTGGCATTCTTGCATTGAGATAAACACAATTCAAAGATTACAATTCATATTTATCATGTCTGTCAACATGGTATCACAGCCATCATAACACCGATCCACTAAACATCTTATTTTGTTTTCTTTTTAGTTGTTAGTGTGTAGGTGATTCGTGCTAGGTCACAATCCACACATACATAATCGTTACTTGTGCAAAGGTCACAAGTCGTGTTGCATTCAAAGACTTCATATTCACCACGCTCCTTTTCCTAAATAAACTCACCCTTCATCTGTACGTTTTCCTTTAACCCTTAACCTCCTCAAATCGGCCCTGTTTTACTCAGTAATCTTCCATACGTGTTGGCAATTTGTACCCGATTACAAATCCACACAAGTTCCCTTTTTCTGTTCGTGCTAATTTTTGGTGATTTCCTTACGAATCAGTTCCCTTGATTTGTGTATTTATCATCTCGTCATCATGACTGGTAATAATGCAGAAGAAATTATACTTACGTTATTAGAACGCTTGGGGTTGACTGGGAATACGGCACCTGCTTTTGGAACGAATATTGGGTTGACTGGAAATATTGGGATGAATAAAAACACACCTGCAACATCCAATGAACACTTCGCCTATTACACTAACCCAAATAATATTGCTATCACCCCTAGTCCAATACTGAGCCCAATACCCTACACCTATAACACTCCTCAATATGTATACCCACCAGGCCAACTCCATACATAGTTCAATATCACACAACAGGCCCACCAATTCATTCCTGGACCAACAGCAATACCTCATGTGACACATTCTGTTTATCAGGCCCAACATGCTTTAGCCTACCCGACTGCTCTACCTATCGGGATGTTAGGACACACGGTTTCTCCGGGACAGGAAACTAGTTTGCCTCATGCATTCACTGCCAGGACACTTCATGATCCCACTACCACAGCCTGGAACATGGATACAGGTGCGAGCTCACATCTAAATGCATCTGTTAATAGTCTTAGTAACATTTTTAATAGTTGCATGTATCCATCTGTCTCGGTTGGTGACGGGCATAACATTCCGGTCACCAATACGGGTCGTAGCATTTTGCCTACTCCTTCTCGACCACTTTACTTAAATAATGTCCTTATTACCCCTCATATTGTCAAAAATCTTATATCTGTCCGTCAATTTGTTTGTGACAATAATTGCACTGTGGAGTTTGATCCTTTTGGTTTTTCCGTCAAGGATTTCATGACGCGTCGGGTGCTTCTCCGATGCGATAGCACGGGTGACCTTTACCCTGTCACGACCCCGTGTCCTATTCCCCAAGCCCTTCTTGTCAGTCAACATACGTGGCATCAGCGACTTGGACATCCAGGGAGCGAAGTGCTACGCCGTCTCGTCTCAAATAATTTTATATCTTGTAATAAGGAAAAGCCACCAGTGCTTTGTCATGCTTGCCAGCTTGGCAAACATGTTCGACTTCCATTTGTGAGTTCCGATACTATTGTTAATACATGTTTTGACGTTATTCATTCTGATGTATGGACTTCACCGATTTTGAGCCTCTCGGGTTTTAAATATTATGTTTTGTTTTTGGATCACTATTCTCATTTTGTTTGGGTCTACCCGTTGATAAACAAATCTGATGTATTATCAAAATTTATTCTTTTTCGCAACTACGTTCACACTCAATTTAAGTGTGAAATCAAATCATTTCAGTGTGACCATGGCGGTGAATTTGATAACCGCACCTTACATAAACTTTTTGCCGACAATGGCATTCAGTTTCGTTTCTCATGCCCCAAGACATCTCAACAAAATGGGAAGTCGGAACGGATGATTCGCACCATCAACAACCTCATTCGAACCCTACTTTTCCAGGCCAACCTTCCACCAACCTTTTGGGTTGAAGCTTTAAACATGGCTGTCCATTTGATCAACTTCTTACCTTCCACAGCTATTGCCAACGAAATCCCGTATACCCGATTGTTTGGCCAAAACCCGGATTATAGCCTTATACGCACATTTGGCTGCTTATGTTACCCCCACTTATATCCTAACCACAAACTTGAACCACGCGCCACGCCTTCCATCTACTTGGGACAAGCTTCAAATCATCGTGGGTATCGTTGCCTTGACTTAAACACCAATAAAATAATCATTTCTTGCCATGTAACCTTTGATGAAACTGTTTTTCCATATGGTACCCCTAAACCAACATCGGCACCCAAATACAATTTCTTGGATGACTCACCTGATATAAATCCTCCACTCATTCCATCTGCCCCCGTTGTGCAACCCACAGTGCCTCAACCGACAAACGAGGCAACAACACCAATTACCACCAGTCCTAATACAACCCAACATCATGCAACCCATGACCCATTACCATTCCCATCACCATCCGCCGCCCAACAACAGACACCAAATACATCACCACCCTCGCAGCAACACCAACATATTATCCCAAATCCTCCTAATAACCCAAACCCTGTCTCAATTCATCTCATGGTCACACGATTTCGTGTCGGGACTAATCGTCCTACTGAGCGTCTTAATATGCATGTGTCCTCAATCTCACCTCTACCTAAAACATATCGTCAAGCTTTCACTAATCCCAATTGGAAAAATGCTATGCATGATGAACACACTGCCCTTATTAAAAATGAAACTTGGACTCTTGTGCCTAAACCCGAAGATACAAACATCATTCGCTCTATGTGGCTATTTCGCCATAAGTATTTGGCCGATGGCACTCTTAGTCGCTATAAGGCCCGTCTTGTGGCTAATGGTAGCAATCAATTAGAAGGGGTTGATGTGGATGAAACATTCAGTCCGGTGGTTAAACCAGGCACTATCAGGACGGTACTGAGCTTAGCTACTTCTCGACATTGGCCGATCCATCAACTAGATGTCAAGAATGCTTTCTTGCATGGTGATCTATCAGAGACTGTTTATATGCATCAACCCCCCGGGTTTCGGGATCCTATACATCCGGATTATGTATGCTTATTACAGAGGTCTCTGTACGGGCTCAAGCAAGCTCCTAGAGCATGGTTTCAGTGCTTTGCTTCCTACATTACTCGGGTTGGGTTTAGTCATAGCCGTTGTGACTCATCATTATTCATTTTTAGACAGGGGACAGATACTGCTTACCTTTTGCTATATGTTGATGATATTGTTCTCACTGCTTCTTCTGAGACTTTGTTACAGAAGATCATTCATTCCTTACATCAGGAGTTCTCCATGACAGATCTGGGTCCTCTCAACTATTTTTTGGGTATTTCAGTCACTCGAGACTCTTCAGGGTTGTTTCTCTCTCAGAAGAAGTATGCTATGGAGGTTTTAGAGAAAGCACATATGGTTTCTTGTAATCCTTGCAGGACTCCTGTCGATACTGACTCCAAACTCGGGGATGATGGTGACCCGGTATCTGATCTGACTTTATATCGGAGTCTTGCAGGTTCTCTACAGTATCTCACATTTACCAGACCTGATATATCTTATGCAGTTCAGCAGGTTTGTCTACATATGCATGATCCTCGTGAGCCACATTTATCTGCTCTTAAGAGGATATTGAGGTACATTCAGGGTACTCTGGAATATGGCCTACAGTTGTTTTCTTCCTCTACCACAGACTTGGTTGCATATTCTGATGCAGATTGGGCTGGTTGCCCCACCACAAGACGCTCGACGTCTGGGTATTGTGTATTTCTTGGCAATAACCTACTCTCATGGTCCGCTAAGCGTCAACCAACGCTCTCTCGTTCTAGTGCCGAGGCAGAATATCGTGGGGTTGCCAATGCTGTTGCAGAAACTTGTTGGTTACGGAATTTACTTCGCGAGCTACACACGCCCTTGTCTTCCGCTACTCTTGTTTACTGTGATAACGTGAGTGCTGTCTACTTGTCTTGTAATCCAGTTCAACACCAGCGTACAAAGCACATAGAGATTGACATACATTTTGTTCGAGATTTGGTTGCTACCGGTCAGGTTCGGGTTCTTCATGTCCCTTCCCGCTATCAGTATGCAGACATTTTCACGAAAGGATTGCCCTCTGCTCTATTTGAGGAATTTCGCTCCAGTCTGAGTGTCCGATGTCCTCCCGCTCCAACTGCGGGGGAGTATTAGACCGAATATCTCTTTAAGTATTTCCTTATTTATGTTGTAAATTAGTCCAATCTATTAGCATAATTAGTGGGATTGTTAGTTGTTACGTAGGGGATTATCCACTTTCCCTGATTATGTATCTTGTAACATCTATATATTCGGCATTCTTGCATTGAGATAAACACAATTCAAAGATTACAATTCATATTTATCATGTCTGTCAACACATTATTGTTGCTTTTTCCACTTCTATGGAGACAAGATAAAAAATTATTTGAAAGTTAGATAGTGGGAAACTTAACACTGCCATGTGACAACATAAAATTTGTAGTTGTTAATGTTCAGTAAAAATTTTCTTATTCGATTTTTCAGTTAATACATCTAATTTTCTTTTATCAAAAATTAACGATTAAATTAAGTTTTTTTCTTTCGCCTGTGTTCTTATTAAGAGTATGACACATGATTAATAAGATAGCCCTAAGGCTATGATCAGCACCATTCGGTGTAGAAGAAATAAGCCAATTAAATCATTATACTTAACTTAGGTTGGGGCAACTTTTTAAGAATCATCAGTGTTTTCTTAAACACCTTTCACCTATAGAATCAAAGGGAAAAACGAAATTTTAAGCTAGGAGGAAGTTTTTGGTGGTATTATGTTTTACTTTCTCATAATAAATTCTGGACGTAAGGGGTAAGGGAGTAAGTATATATAGTATTCCAGTACCTAATAAATGACAGAAAACCTAGCTTATTTGCGTAAACTGACTATCCCACTAAGATATCAAAGCTATGCTGACAGATTGAGAAAGTAAAAGTTTCAGTAAACAGCAAGTCGTAACCATATAAACTTGTTGACACTACTATATATACTAACGGTTTGGCATCTGACATATATTCAAAGTTAATGATTGAAACATTGTCGGAAGATTGGAAATGTATGTTGTAAGTCGTCCTTATCCTTGAGTAAGAGTTGTTGGAGAACGTTTTACTTATGCTGTTTGGCGTGGTGGTTTATTTTATAAATATTAAAGTTCAAGCAGTGAAAGACAAAAGAGTTGAAGACAAAATGATTAATTAGGAAGAGATTGTTGAAAACAGAAGTAACTCATCTAACTTACGAAGGAATTTTCTAACATTAAACCTCTTAAATTTGGGATAATTTCATCTATAGTTTTAAAAAAATTCATAATTACATAAATATCTTTATAAGTTTTCAAATCTTAACTACATACAAGAGAGATGAGTTATTTTAAGGATCAAGTTTTTATTACATACTGAGTGACAAATCCTCACCATTCATCTAATTTGACCTAATGGTGGGGATTAACTTAAAATTTGATATGAAAACCTAAGTCCAAGATTTTTTTTTTCTTTTTTTTTTTCTATATCTTTTTGTCTTTCTTATTCATTTACTTTTTTCTTAATTTTTTTTTATTTATTTTTTATTTTTTTTTATTTTTGCCTTTTTTTGAATCAGGTTTTGTTAGATCCCTTCTTTTTCCCCTTTTATTTTTTGAATCACGTTGCTTTAAAAGTTATTATTATTATTATTATTATTATTATTATTATTATTATTATTATTATTATTATTATTATTATTATTATTTTCTTTCTTGCCTTTTTTTGGAATCACGTTATTATAATCAAGGTTTTTTTTTTTCTTTTTTTTTTTTTTGAATCAAGTTTTTTTTTTATTATATAAATTCACGTTTTTTTCACTTTATTACGTTTTCGTCCGTTTTCACATGTTTATATACGTTTTCAGATGTTTTTCTCTGTTTTCGTCTATTTTTTTACGTTTTCGTTCGACGTTTTTATACGTTTTTGTTCGTTTTTTACGTTTTCGTCTGTTTTCAAACGTTTTCGTTTGTTTTTATACATTTTCATCCGTTTCTATATTTTTTGTCCGTTTTCATACGTTTATATACGTTTTCATCCGTTTTCGTCTGTTTTTACACGATTTTGACCGTTTTTATACGTTTTCGTCTTTTTTTTACGTTTTCTTATATTTTCAGGCATTTTTGTCCGTTTACATACGTTTTCGTTCGTTTTTTTTACGTTTTCGTCTACATTTATACGTTTACATCCGTTTTTATACGTTTTCCTTCGTTTTTTGTTCGTTTTCATATGTTTTCGTCCGTTTTTATACGTCTCCGTCCGTTTTTATATATTTTTGTCCTTTTTCATATGTTTTCATCTGTTTTCGTCCATTTTTGGACGTTTTCGTCCGTTTTCAGACGTTTTTGTCTATATTTATACATCTTTGTCCGTTTTTAAACGTTTTCGTCCGTTTTCGTATGTATTCGTTAGTTTTTTTACATTTACGTCTATTTTCTTACGTTTTCGTCTATTTTTAAATGTTTTCAGCCACTTTCAGACGTTTTCATACGTTTCTGAATATCACAAGTGATTTTCAACTAATGTTTTGTAGCATGAAAATCACTTGAGATATTCAGAAAATCACAAGTGATATTCAGAAAATTACACGTGATATTCAGAAAATCATACGTCATATTCAAAAAATCACAAGTGATATTCTAAGTATCACAAGTGATATTCTAAATATCGCAACTGATTTTCAACTAATGTTTTGTAACATGAAAATCACAATTGATATTCTAAATATTACAAGTGATTTTCAAATAATGTTTTGTAACATGAATATCACTTGTAAATTTCTGAATATCACTTGTGATATTTAGAATATCACTTGTGATATTCAGAATATCACTTGTGATTTTCATGTTACAAAGTATTAATTGAAAATCACTTGTGATATTTAGAATATCACAAGTGATATTCTGAATATTATAAGTGATATTCTGAATATTACAAGTGATCATTTTCAACTAATGTTTTGTAACATGAAAATCACAAGTGATATTCAGAAAATTACAAGTGATATTCAGAATATTACAAGTGATTTTCACGTTTTTTTTTCACTTTCATACGTTTTCGTTCGTTTTCATACGTTTTCGTCCGTTTTTATAAGTTTCTGAATATCACAATTGATATTCTTAATATTACAAGCGATATTTTGAATATCACAGGAAATCACTTGTGATATTAAGAATATCAATTGTGATATTCAGAAACGTATAAAAACTAAAAAAAAAACATCAGAAAAAGAACGAATACGTAAGAAAGCGTAAAAACACGCCTGAAAACGTATGAAAAATTTATAAAAACGGACGAAAACGTATAAAAACTGCTGAAAACGTATGAAAACAGACGAAAATATTTGAAAACAGACAAAAGTACATAAAAACGGACAAAAAAGTTTACGAACATATGAAAACGGACAAAAACGGATGAAAAAGCATATAAAAATAGATGAAACGGTCTAAAAATGGGCAAAAACTTATAAAAGCAGACTAAAACGTAAAAAAACAGATGAAAACACATAAAAACGGATTAAAACTACTGAAAATGGACGAAAACGTTTGAAAAAGGACAAAAATGTACAAAAACGGACGAAAATGGCAAAAACGTTTGAGTATCACAAAATATCACTTGTGATATTCAGAAACGTATGAAAACGTCTAAGAATTGCCGAAAAAATTTAAAAACGGATGAAAACCTATGTAAATGGACGAAAACGTTTGAAAAAGGACAAAAATGTAAGAAAACAGACGAATATGTAGGAAAACGGACGAAAACATCTGAAAATGTATAAATACGGACAAAAACGTCTGAAAACGGACAAAAACAGAAGAAAACGTATGAAAATAGACGAAAACAAATGTAAACGTATAAAAACGGACAAAAACGTATAAAACGGACAAAATCGTGTAAAACCGGACGAAAACGTATGAAAATGGACGAAAACATATATAAACTTATGAAAACGGACAAAAATGTATGAAAACGGACGAAAATGACTGAAAACAGATGAAAACGTATGAAAGCGAACAAAAACGTCTCAAAACGTATAAAAAACTGCCGAAACGGACAAAACATATGAAAACAGACGAAATCGGAAAAAAACGGACGAAAACGTATAAAAACAGACGAAAACGTCTGAAAACAGACGAAAACGTAAAAAATGGACGAAAACGTATAAAAGCGGATGAAAAAGTCTAAAAACAGACGAAAACCTAAAAAAATAGATGAAAACGAACAGAAACGTCTGAAAACGTATATAAACATGTGAAAACAGACAAAAACGAACGATAACGTAATAAAGTAAAAAAAACGTGAATTTATATATTAAAAAAATAATAAAAATAAAGAAAACTTGATTTAAAAAAATGTGATTTCAAAAAAAAAAAAAAAAAACAAAAAAAAACAAAACTTGATTTAAAATAATGTGTTTAAAAAAAGGGCAAAAAAGAAAATGATCTAAAAATAGTGATTAAAAAAAAAGGCCAAAAAGAATGTTAAAAAAATGAATAAAAAAGAGACAAAAGGACAAAGAAAAAGGAAAAAAATATATATATATATATATATGGATTTAGGTTTCTATATTAAATCTTAGGTTAATCCCCATTATTAGATCAAATTAGGTGGATGGTGGGGATTTGTCCCTTAGTTTGTAACAAAAAACTATTCTCTAAAGGAACTTTTCTCCTACATATAAAATCAAAATGGTCAAAGTAAAAAAGTCAAAGAAAGTGAAAATGTTGAAAATATATTTTGCCTATTTTACCCTTGAAAAACCAATTAAAGAAAACTAATTAAAAAAAGAGGTCAACAATAATTAAAATGAAACACGTTTCTTTGTAATAGCAATTTTCGAATGAAACACACGGCAGCCACTTATCGTTTCTATAAACACAATAATTTTATATTTAATACTTTCCAAAACATTATCTCATTTTTTATTATATAAACACCATTATTCTCATTTTCATTTTCAACTTATGTTAAGTGAAAGAAGATGTAAATGAATAATCAAAAAAATGTTGATGTCAATACATTATAGTCTCTTATTTATCTTCATTAATTAGTTGTTTCATTGTGTTACTCCATGGACGCTAATGCTTTTGTTTATTTATAGCTTCGTCCCCTTACCAATCTTGCTCCAAATCCCAATCTATTTTCAACCCGAACTTGATAAAATAAAACTGCGATGAAGTTATTGTCATCTCAAGTGATGATGATGATGATGAAGAAATTCCAACGCCAACATTTCAAACTCATTGTTTTGCACTTTGGCATAATTCTTTTCATCTAATTAAAAGCACTAACAAAATGCTAGAGGCAATGAGACTGTTTATTTCTTTAGACAGAGATATAGTCTAGTTTGATGTTTGAGCTAAAAGGATAAATTGGTAATATGGCATATTATTTGGTAATTGAATTGAAAAATTAATATCAACATCATTTAATAATGATTGAATATGTAAAATGGATATATATGAGTATTTTCAATGTTATAAAGGATATTGATGTAATTTGAAATTTTATAAGTGTATTGATCTAATTATGAAGTTTTCTAAGGATATAGATGAAATTTTCCTCTTAAATTTAAACAATACAATTAACAAAACAAAATGTACAAGTAAATTAAATACAATTTGAAACATTAAATATCTCAAAAACTTAATTTCCTAACATTAAACACATTAAATATCAAAAGTTCAAAATCAAGACATACAACATATAAAACACTTGGTACAAATCAATTAAACAAGCATATCAAAATCTTAAAATTATGAATATAATATTAAACACCCTAATTAATATTATTTTTAAAAGACCCATATAATAATAATAATAAAATACATGTTATTATACACGCTGTACAAACAAATAAAATACACAAAGCTTTATACAATTTATATGCTAACAAGTTTATGGTACATATGATTTTGAAAACCGGCCCGGACCATCGGGTTCAACCGGAATCCGAAGTTGACGCAAGACGCGCGGAAGAGAATTTAGATAAACCCTAATCCAAAGGAGATATACGAGGCGCAACTCAAGGTAATAAAATCCTAACAAGAGTAAATACTCTAAAGACAATTTTATTAATGATTTCCAGAATGAATAACAGTGATAATAAGCCCTATATTTATAGGGTAGTAAAACTTAGGGGAAAAGCTAAACCAAAATATTCTGGAACAAAAAAACAAGTAAATAAAAGTCACCACCAGTAACTCACGACCAAATATATATATATATTGATGAGGCGAAAAGTGAACCACTTTTAAGGGGTCATTTAAGCCCGGATTCGTGATTATATGATCAAATATTGCCCTAAATCGTTCCTTTTGTCATTTTAGGTACTTTTGGAGAGAAATCTGAAAAAGAAAGCATTTTGGACGTTTTTTGAGCATAAAAGTGAAGAAAACGGCAAAGTCTCAATTTTCCTTGCTGGGAACAGTACCTGACGGTGTCAAGAGCTTCTACATGACGACGTCAAGAGTAACAAAAGAGGTGGATGTGGGAAATACACGTGGCGATCCAGAGAGTTTTTCTGCATTTGAGATGACAGCGTCACAAGTAAATCTACGCAATACGATTTCATTATGGCGGCGAGTTAACGGCGTCACAACTTAATATATGACGCCGTCACCCTGTAAAATCTATATATAGTTTTTCAAATTTCATTCATTGGTGAGCAACTTTGAGGGAAAAACCCTAGGTCAAATTTTCCAGCTTTTTCAAGTGCTTCAACCCTTTGAATCTTTCATGTTCAATTAGAGATAAGTACTCTTCCAAATCATTCAATATGTCCATGTGTTGTTTGATTATATCTTACGCTTGTCTTTTATTTAACATGCTAGGCTAGATTTCCTTTGTGTTTGCTTAGATGTAGTGAAACCTAGATGTTAATTATGGGTTGATTTTTTGTTTATAGTTGTTACGGATGATTGTATTCGATGTTAGGCTTAAGAAAACTGGCAGACTTCCATTGGTAACTTGCTTGAACGTCTTAAGAAACATGATCGGATGTGTACTACGATTTTTGGTTGTATTTAATGCGTAGGAGAATTCTAATGATCCCATGTTAGGAGCTTCTAACGGCTCGAGATAAGCGTGAAGTAGGATCCTATAGAGTTAGGGAATATTGCACACGGCCCTACGACTAGTTTTAAGGAATATGACCCGTCATCCATGTAATTGTAACAAGCTATCAACCTGTAAAAGATATTGATACGTGGGAATCGCACCAGGTTTTACCTCTCGAGGGATCTCGAGAAGCTTACAACCCCCACTAGGCAGGGTACCTGATCGTTGTAGTATAGTATAGTGAAAAGTACCGGGGGATTGATCGTTCAACTCTGGAATAGTGTCGCTAGAATTAGAAAGCCTAAAAACTAGGTCTAGAGGTGAGGGATGATTCTTTTTTTATTTTTATATTTTTTATAAAAGCAATTAAAATCTCGGGTTTTTGAAAGAGTGGGCAGAATTAGTTGCTAGTCAACTAACCCAATAACTAAAGATGCAATCAAAATAAAATAAAAAAATGAAATTAAAGCTAATTAAACTAGTGGTGTGAACAATAATGGGGAGAGTTGTGTTTACTTAGGTTTCATTACTCCCTAGATATCTTTTACAGGTTAATAGTTTGTTACGATTGCATGGATGACGGGTTATATTCCTTAATACCATTCGTGGGGTGGCGTACGTACTTCCCCAACTCTATAAGCTCCTACTTCACTCCTATGTCGAGCCGTTAAAAGCTCCTAACATGGGATCATTAGAATTCGCTCATGCATTAAATACAACCATAATAACCTAGTACGCATTGGTTCATGTTTCTTAAGACGTTCAAGCATGTCACCATTGGAAGTCTGTCAGTTTTCTTAAGCCTAACATCGAAATCATTCATCCGTAACAACTATAAACAAACAATCAACCCATAATCAACATCTAGGTTTCACTACATTTAAGCAAACACACAAGAGATCTAGCCTAGCATGTTAAATTCAAGACAAGCGTAAGATATATTCAAACAACACATAGACATATTGAATGAATTGAAAAACTACTTATCTCAAATTGACATGAAAGGTTTCAAAGGGTAAAAACCCTTGAAAAAGCAGTAAAATTCGTGCTAGGGTTTCTCCAAAGTTACACCCTACTTGTTCCTCTCTAATGAATGAAAATTGCAAAACTATATACAGATTTTACAGGGTAACGACGTCAAGAAGGAATCTCTGACGTCGTCAACTCGCCACCCATAATGATATCGGATTGCCTAGATCCAGATTTGACGACGTCATGTGTACTTCTACTCTGGGCCGTCACATGTATTTGGACCATGACGGCCTATGGTGACGCCGTCATGCCCATAGTGTAAAATCCTTTTGGATCGTCACGGACTTTATCCACTTCCACCTCTTGTGTTACTCTTGACGCCGTCATTAAGAGACTTGTGACGCCGTCAGGTACTGTTCCAAGCAAGGAAAATTAAGACTTTGCCGTTTTCTTCACTTTTATGCTCCAAAAATGTCCAAAATGCTTCCTTTTCTAGAATTCACTCCAAAAATACCTAAAATGACAAAAGGAACGATTTAGGGCAATATTTGATCAAATAAATTCAAATCCAGGATAAAATGACCCCCTAAAAATGGTTCATTTTTCGCCTCATCATATACCCTTACACTTGAGATTTGCTTGTCCTCAAGCAAATGCGCTTTTATTCTAATCAAAATACAAGTTAGGGGTCATTTAACACTAATATAAAAGTAATTACAACAAATAATCGTTCCACTAAATACCAAAGACAAGCACAGAGGTCATATACTAGCACCTCACAATTAGTGTTTAGATACTCATATCTCTCGGGTGTAATAAAGTATATATGACAATATGTAAATGGAAAACATCTCTCACTACCTGTTATAGCAAAATAGATTACCATAGGCTTGGGAAAGGATCAAACCTCCATCACATGGCGTAAGCAAGCTAGGATAAACTATCAAAGAGGTCTTTTAAAGGGTTGTAACGTTAGGTGTAGGGATATGGAATACACGGTTTTGTTGGATAAAGGCAATATTTACTGGTGGCGAGTTAATCATCTTGGTTAATTATATGTACAATATGGCGTTGCTAAGCCAAGACTAGACTCGACTTAAGCTAATAAATGAGAAATAACAAAAACATAAAATAAACAAAGAATGAAACGGGATGGTAGTCCGTATGTTTTTCTCTTTTCTTTTTTTTTTCTATTTTTTTTCTTTTTCTTCTTTTTTTTCTTGATTTTTTTTTCTTTTTCTTGATTTTTTGATTTTTTTTTGCATACACTCTTACCCTACGATCCAAAATAATACATCATAAGGAATGAACATTCCCCTTACACTTGAATTTTTACATACTTTACAAAAAAACTAATCTAATGACTCGAATTAAGATAATCAAAACACTTGGAGTACTTTTAAGATTAACGCACATATGGGGGTAATATATGATGTTCTTTCCCATTACTCCATAACATAAGTACTTTACCCATGAGTCCCAATCGTCCCAAAACAATATGTACAAGATATGACTCGACTTAGCAACCATGTAATCAATTAGATAATTAACTAAGGGTTTAACAAATAACAATAATGCACTAAAGATGAGTGCATACACGGAAGGCTAAGGAGATTTGGGTGTACATTTAAGTGGGTTGTAACAAATTCTTTCTTTAAGTAAGATGCTTAAAGTTAGAAACGAAAAGACAGGCTCGGAGGGGTGTACTAGGGGTTTCGTGTACTAAAAATGAGTACAACGCTAAGGTGTGGGAAAAATTAATTGACTTGACTAGCCAAATAATATGACTTAAATGGTCAAGTAATTATGATACGGGTTTAACGCAAGGGTGATCCTAATGCCTCTTATCATGTAGTAAATCCTACTACACAAATGCAGTCTCACTAGCGGTCTCGGGATGCATCACTAACGCAAGTTCTAGAATCTAAATGCTACCGGTACACTCATAAGCACCAATAATGAATGCTTTTCCTATCAAATCTAAAGGCGAACCTCAAATATTTGAGTGAAAAATTTTTCTGAATAGTACGGTTTTGTGCTAGTCATACAATCTCCTATCCATGAAACGCTTGCTAAGGCTAAAGTTTCACTCCTAAATGTTGTAAAAAAATTTTAAATTTGGCGCTAAAATTACACTAACAAGTATTTCTCATAGTTTTATTACACACCTACCATCAAACAAACAAACTCAAGTGCAAGTGTATCCTATAAGGTATCATCATTTACCCTCCCCTTACACTTAGGATGAACATTGTCCCCAATGTTCAATTAAAGAATGTAGAAGTGAAATAGGCAAAAGAATGAAATCAAATACTCCCCTGATTTGTTCGGTGTGGATAGTGTGGTAACAAGGTTAGATCTTCCTCCAAGAAAATTAACCATCAAAGCTTCCCTTCCAGAAATATAAATCATCTTCTTGTCATACATAACCTGTTAAACCTGAGAAAACAAACAAGGCAACCTCGCGTAAAATCGGCGGCAATCTATATATACTAATAAATCCTAGAAAACAATGTAAGATATAATGCTTGTGGAATGAATGTTTGCCGATTTCCTGGAGTTTATAAAACTAAAGAATTAACAAAAACTTCAAGACTCCGTTAGAAAAACAAATTTAGCAAAATTTCCAGAATTTTACACATGACGCCGTCAGTAGTTAACTCCTGACACCGTCAGAAGTGACCTGCAGAAATCTTTACGTTAAGTTTCCGGAAAATTTCTGGAAAAACTTATGTCCTACTTCCTGGAAAATCGTGCAAAACATCATTATGACTCGATACAAGCATTTGACTCTAACAAATACTAATACACATGTTCATTTAATATTGTGGAGAATCATGATCAATTTCGTTTCTTAAAAACATATTTGGGGTTTCCCCTTACACTTATCTTTTGCGAAATACCTTCGCATGAAGTTAAGACGAAGTTAAACAACAAAATAAAGCATTTTCACAATTTTATTTTGAAACATGATCTACCAACAATAAAAATAAGCATGCATACGGAAACAAATAACAATCAAACAAATAAAAATCACACAAAACATGGGTTGCCTCCCAAGAAGCGCTTTTCTTTATTTACGAGTCTTGTAGCTAGACTCAAGGTCATGGGAAATTACGTGACCTCATCGTTGGTCTCATTGACTAGGTCATCTCCAATATTAGTTTTGTATTCCAGACCTAGTTGCAAGCATTCTTTGTAGAAACCAAGTATTCTATTTATAACATATTCTACTCCTCTACGTCTATCCTCATCATTCCTGTAGTAAACCACTTATTTGTATTCCTTTTCTAGGTTTGATAAGAGGCGGTATTGTTCAATCTTATAGGGCCTTTGGTAAGCAATCTCATCATTCTCTTCATTGAATCTAACTATCCCTAGGGTCGGATCATAACTCATCTTAGAGGCCTCAACAAACGGTTTTCCGAACACTACTTGACTTAGGCAATCATCTATCACCGGACGAGTATCCTCTACTATCACAAAGTCGGTCACATAAGTGAAGTTTCCTACAATTACATGCAATCCTTTCACTCTTCCTACAAAGTTGCTTATCAAATTCGTGCTTGGCATCATCCTAAAACCAAGTTGCTTCTTCATCACCCAATTATAATAGGTCCTAGTCATGACATTTATAGGAGACCTAGGATCAATATAAGCTTTCCATACATGCATATGCCCAATGTTTCATGGTATGTTGATGTTAGAGGGGTCACCTACTTTAATAAGGGGCGAACCAAGGATATATGGTGTCTCGGGATCATTGAATAAATCCTTGTGATATTCCCGTTCTTCCTTGGTGGGCAACTTATCAAAGTACTCTTCTACGTTTTCTACTTCCTCTAACTTTTCTCCCTTATTAACCTCAACTTCCTTAATTTCATCCCTAGTCTCGGTTTCTACTCCAACTTCATCCTTGTCACTTTCTTCTATATCTTTATCTTTTGGCTTAATAGTGACAACATTGACAAAGTGGACGTGTTTAGATGACGAGGGGTCCTTAATTTGGATTCCGCTATTGGCGTCCCTAGTGTCCTTTCTAGGTGTAGTTGGCGCTTGGTTGTTGAGGGCTTTCAACAAGTTGTCAATCTTATTGGTCATCTCTGTTTGTTGTTGATTGAATTCGGTTTCAAACTTAGCTATCCGAGCTTCTTGAGATGCCATAAACTTGGACATCAATCCTTCAAGATTATTGGCACTACCATAGTTTTTGGAAGGATTGTTGTTGAAAGTACGGTTGGAGGGTGGACCGTTTGGTTGGTAACGATTAGGCGGATTGGAATAATTGTTTTGGTTTTGTTTCCACCTAAGGTTCGGGTGATTTTTCCAAGAAGGGTTGTAGGAATCACCGTAAGGGTTTGGCTCAGGTTTGAAAGTGTACCACTTGTCTCCCGCTTCGTCAGTACGCGAGGATCCGTAGTCCGCAAAAGCTGTTCCAGGGAGTTCCACGCAATCACGAGTGTCATGGGGACCACTACATAATTCGCATGAAGAAGTGATTTTGTTCACTTGGCTTGAAGGCTTAGGAGCTTCGTAAGATTTCATGAGAAACTTGACTTGGTCCTCAAGTTCCATGATCCTACGGTCGGGAGTGCTAGAATTGTTCGAAGGCAAATATATTGCCTTGACCGTTTTGTTCAAATCACGGGGATCATTCCAACTTTCATTGTCATAGAGAGCAAGATCTTCTATGAGTTCCCATGATTCTTCCGCACTTAGATCGCGTGGCTTACCACCGGCCGATTGGTC
Organism: Artemisia argyi; assembly: GCA_030686995.1. Classification (NCBI taxonomy): domain Eukaryota; kingdom Viridiplantae; phylum Streptophyta; class Magnoliopsida; order Asterales; family Asteraceae; genus Artemisia; species Artemisia argyi. Next base: position 8,229,969 of record CM060679.1, read on the forward strand.
AATGGTTCGCCTTGTGGAGAGATCGATATGGTCATAGAAGATTTCGACTTGGAGCCAAAGATCTATGCCATGATGAGGGACTTTTTGGAGTAAGTCCTTGAAACGAGTCCATGCTTCATATAGAGTTTCACCTTGATGTTGTTGGAACATCAAGATATCATTTCTAAGCTTGGTAGTTCTCCCCGGTGGGAAAAATTGAGCAAGGAAATGAGTGGTGAGATCATCCCATGAGGTGATGGATCCCGCGGGTAAACGTTCAAGCCATTGACTAGCTTGATCACGTAGAGAGAATTGGAATAAGCGTAATCGGGTTGACTCTCTAGTTGTAACATCAAGGTCTATAGAATCTACGATTTTAAGGAAATCCTTGAGATGTTGGTTAGGATCTTCGGAACGAAGTCCATGGAATGCACATCCGCTTTGCACCAACCAGATGATGTCGGATCGCAAGGGGGACACATTGGCTCCTTGGGTGAGCTCAATAGTGTTTCGATAGCCTTGATGGCTAGGACGGGAATACTCTCCTAAGGTTCGGGGCCTAAGAGGTTGGTTTGCTAGTGGTGGGTTATGTGGGTGGTTTTGTTGTGGTGGGTTGACGGGTTCAAAGATGTTACCACCTTCCATGATGTCAGATGGTAAAGGTTACGAACAAAGACACGAAGAAATAAGATAGACTAAAGAAAACCTAAAAATAAAAATAAAATCTTGCTAGAAAGGAATCTAGCAAGTAGACATAATAAAAAGAAATCCTAACCTAGAGAGTAATTATTCCCCGGGCTGCGGCGCCAAAAACTTGATACGTGGGAATCGCACCAGGTTTTACCTCTCGAGGGATCTCGAGAAGCTTACAACCCTCACCAGGCAGTGTACCTGATCGTAGTAGTATAGTATAGTGATAAGTACCGGGGGATTGATTGTTCAACTCTGGAATAGTGTCGCTAGGATTAGAAAGCCTAAAAACTAGATCTAGAGGTGAGGGATGATTCTTTTTATATTTTCATATTTTTATAAAAGCAATTAAAATCTCGGGTTTTTGGAAGAGTGGGCGAAATTAGTTGCTAGTCAACTAACCCAATAACTAAAGATGCAATCAAAATAAAATAACAAAAATGAAAATAAAGCTAATTAAACTAGTGGTGTGAACAATAATGGGGAGAGTTGTGTTTACTTAGGTTTCATTACTCCTTAGATATCTTTTACAGGTTAATAGTTTGTTACAATTGCATGGATGACGGGTTATATTCCTTAGTACCATTCGTGGGGTGGCGTACGTACTTCTCCAACTCTATAAGCTCCTACTTCACTCGTATGTCGAGCCGTTAAAAGCTCCTAACATGGGATCATTAGAATTTGCTCATGCATTAAATACAACCATAATAACCTAGTACGCATTGGTTCATGTTTCTTAAGACGTTCAAGCATGTCACCATTGGAAGTCTGCAAGTTTTCTTAAGTCTAGCATGTTAAATTCAAGACAACTATAAACAAACAATCAATCAACCCATAATCAACATCTAGGTTTCACTACATCTAAGCAAACACACAAGAGATCTAGCCTAGCATGTTAAATTCAAGACAAGCATAAGATATATTCAAACAACATATAGACATATTGAATGAATTGAAAGAGTACTTATCTCAAATTGACATGAAAGGTTTCAAAGGGTAAAAACCCTTGAAAAAGCTGTAAAATTCGTGCTAGGGTTTCTACAAAGTTACACCCTACTTGTTCCTCTCTAATGAATGAAACTTGCAAAAATATATATAGATTTTACAGGGTAACGGCGTCAAGAAGGAATCTCTGACGCCGTCAACTCGCTGCCCATAATGATATCGGATTGCCTAGATCCAGATTTTACACCATCATGTGTACTTCTACTCTGGGCTGTCACATGTATTTGGACCATGACGGCCTATGGTGACGCCGTCATGCCCATAGTTTAAAATCCATCTGGATTGTCACGTACTTTATCCACTTTCACCTCTTGTTTTACTCTTGACGCCGTCATTAAGAGACTTGTGACACCGTCAGGTACTGTTCTCAGCAAGGAAAATTAAGACTTTGCCGTTTTCTTCTCTTTTATGCTCCAAAAACGTTCAAAATGCTTCCTTTTCCAGAATTCACTCCAAAAGTACCTAAAATGACAAAAGGAACGATTTAGGGCAATATTTGATCAAATAAATTCAAATCCGGGCTAAAATGACCCCCTAAAAACGGTTCATTTTTCGCCTCATCAGATATCTAGGGATTAATGAAACCTAAGTAAACACAACTTTCCTCATCATTGTTTACACCACAATAGTATAATTAGTTTCGTTTCATTTTTTTTATTCCATTTTGATTGCATCTTTAGTTATTTGGGTTAGTTGGCTAGCAACTAATTCCGCCCACTCTTCCAAAACCCGAGATTTTAATTGCTTTTATAAAATATAAAAATACAAAAGGAATCATCCCTCACCTCTAGACCTAGTTTATTAGGCTTTCTAATCCTAGCGTCACTATTCCTGAGTTGAACGATCAATCCCCCAGTACTTGTCACTATACTATACTACAACGATCAAGTACACTGCCTGGTGGGGGTTGTAAGCTTCTCAAGATTCCTTGAGAGGTAAAACCTGGTGCGACTCCCACGTATCATATATATATATATATATATATATATATATATATATATATATATATATATATATATATATATATATATATATATATATATATATATATATATATATATATATATATATTCCTGCTACCAGTAACCTTAGTTGGGGAAAAGTCGAGACTAAAAAAAAAAAAAAAATACCAGTAACCTCAATTGGATATTGTGATTTCCAGTACCCTTACTTTGGTTTAGGAGTAACCTTACTCCTACCAGTAAGGTCCGTATCATTCCCCTTCACTTTAGAAGAACTCGTCCTCGAGTTCTTGCATTCTTCAACCACCAATGTCTTCAAATCCAGTGGTCGCGTGCCATTAAGAATAATAGCTACCTACTTTTCATACCACTTAGACACATAAAAATTATCACCGTCTTCCTAACAAAACATGACTAGCACCCAAGTCCACGGCACCACAAGACAATTCATCACGATAAGAATTTCCAATAGCAATTGGAACCTTGCAAACCTCATTTACCTTCACTTCGGAACCTTTCTTTATCCAACGTAACTTATACGGATTAGGATGTTGCTCGTTAACTCGGTTGGTAACTTTAATGCCTTTACTAGTTGTTTGGAAACTACGTTTTCACAACTTTACCATCAATGATTAATGAGCAAACGTTGTCTTCAATTATACACTTAGTTTCAAAAATCTTTTTCCTTTGTGTAGAATCTTCAATCTTAGTTGCACACAAAGTATGTTGTACCATCAAATTCATAACTTTGCCTTCAACTTGAGCAAATTCATCAATATGATTCAAGTCATCACCAAAATCAAGTCCCATGCCATCTTCATGAACTTTCTGAACATAATCGCTCATCTTCCTATTAGGACAAGAATTCAACCTGTGACCTGGTAAACCACACCTAAACATTTAGAGGGCATAGGCTTGTCATACGGATTGGAATCCGTCTTTTCGGCCATTACCTGTTTTGGTGCACCACTTACACTAGCCACTACGGGAGAAGTCAAGCTAGAAGATTTATTAGGTCCAATGGTCAATTGAGTTTGATTAGATTGATTTACCTGAGTAGAATATGAATTTTCTTCCAAAATATCTTCAAAGTTCGAAACTCGTTTAATCGTTGACCTCTAGACCTTCATAGCTAGAGTTTGAGCTTGATTAACGGTCCAAATTGATAATAGGTTTAACTCCTCTTGAATTGCCTGATTCAACCCATTCAAATACCTAGCAGCTACTTGTTCTTCCGATTCCTTCAAGTTATACCTAGCTTGTAACCTTAAGAATTCACCCGTATACTCTACCACAGTTCTTTTCCCTTGAACACATGTATGATATTGTTGATATAAAACTTGTTCAACATCAGGGGGTAAAAACCTACCTTTTATCATTCTCTTCATCCTTGGCCACATGTTGATTTTATACTTTCCTTGTCTCCTACGGTTGTCTTGCTCGTTTTGCCACCAAGCACCAGCTCCTCCACGTAACTTATAAGCTACAATCTTGACTTGCTCTTCTTCAGGAAAATCCATGATGTCAAAGAACTTATCAACCTCATACAACCAATCCAACACAGGTTCAAGATCAGGATTCCCAAGAAAGTTAGGAATCTCAGCCTTAACACAGTACCTTTGACGATCTTCAAAATCATGAAAAACCCTAGGACCACCATTTCCACCTCCTGGACCTCCAGTCATATAATCTCCATCTCCTTCCTCATCTGAAGTCCCGAATTCTTCTTGTCTCCAAACTTGTTTAGAAGATTGGTTACGCTTATGATTTCCAAAAAAACCCGCACTGTTAGGACAAAATCTAAGGTTACCACGTTCGTTACCTAATGATTTAGATGACTACCACCACCACCACCGATCTCAGATCGGATCTCTTCAAGCACAGTAGACATACTCGCAAATTTGGATGTGAGATCACTGATCACACGATCCATGTCTTCGGTCGACCGCACCCCACTAGTGGTACAGGGTTTTGGATCTTCTACACCGTTCACTATCTAGGATACTAACAAACTCTAGAGGTTTATATGACATAGAACCTTCTACACCAATTACCACCGGGATACTAAGAAGCTCTGATGCCAACTCATGCAGGACGCATGAAAGCGAATTTAGATAAACCTTAATCCAAGGGTAATATACTAGGCGCACCTCAAGGGAATAAAACTCTAACAAGAGTAAAGACTCTAAAGACAATTTTATTAATAATTTCTAGAAGGAATAACAATGATAATAAGCCCTATATTTATAGGGTAGTAAAACTTGTGGAAAAAGCTAAACCAAAATATTCTGGAACAAACAAAAGAAGTAAATTAAAGTACGACCAGTACCTCACAACCAAAATAAAAAAAGAAAGTAACTTTACTCCTACTACCAGTAACCTTAGTTGGGGAAAAGTCACGACACAAAAAAAATTACCAGTAACCTCAGTTAGATATTGTGATTTCCAATACCCTTACTTTGGTGTAGGAGTAAGCTTACACCTACCAGTAAGGTCCGTATTTACTACTTGTTTGATTAGTAATCCTAAGGTGACGCAAAGTATTGCCATTGTAAATTTACTTTAGGAAAGAATAGGAATAGAGATTTTTCAAGTGAAAGAATGAATATCAGACTATTACTATCGGTGCTCAATTAAGGTAAACATGACCATTTTTATGGGTGATTCCACATACCCAACTTCTCTACTAGAAGTAATTCAACCTTTAGGTCAAATTAAGTTTCTAGTACAATAAGTTCTCTAGTATTTATTCTTCAGGTTAGAAGAGTAACAATGATGATACTTGGCTTCATTTTATTAATATTATGTCTAATGCAACTCAACTTAATGTATAAGAACTAAGGTGATGAAGATGTCATGTTAAACACAAAAATTTAATAATAGGTGTGACGGTTATTAGAGTTAAGGATGAGAGCAAACAATATGCTTTAATTTTGCGTTGTGGCCAATGATTTTTAGGGATGACATATTTTATGTTTTTTTATTAAACATGATTTGATGATCTAAGACTTAGATGAAGAGTATGTGAATTTAAAAGAGTCCATATGGAGAACCATTGGGAGAAAAACATAGAGAACAAACATGGAGAACAATATAGAGAACACATATGGAAAACAGACATGGAGAAAAAATATAGAGAACAAATATGGAGAACAATATGGAAAATATATATAGAGAACAAATATAGAGAACAATATGGAGAAGAAGTATGGAGAACAAATATGGAGAACATATATAGAGAACAAATATGGTTGGAGGAGCAAGTTCAACATATGTTGTTGGAAAACTCGAGTTTGGATTTTCGGATATGACCAATTATATTTGTGTTTCAAAATAATTTACTTTAGTATCTCGGATGAAACAATCAAGTTGTCAATCCTACTATGAGGCTTGGAATGCGATAGTGGAGAAGAAGACTCGATAGTACATCATCAACACAAGTGTGGGTTATGATCCGATATACATCCTTATCGTCTTAGAAGACAATACACGGAAAAATGAAAGAAACCAACATGTAAGCATATAAAACACTTATGATGTACAAATAACAAAATTATCTAAGAGATGTTACGAGTATACAATACAAAAAAAGGAGAAATAAATAGCCACATAACATATCACATGTTTTAAATATTATCTCTACTTATATGACTTACCGAATCATTTATGGAAATACATTTTCAACAAGATTGGGAGTTATCCCAAATACTCCTTTAAAAATCATATTTATTTGTAAATATTACTAAAACGACAAGCAAGCGAATGAATGACAAGATAAGGTGGAAACATAAGCTTCACAAATAAACAATCACAAATCTGATTTGAAATAAGCATACTATCAAGCAATGCAAAATAAAACAGTTAATCATTTAGCATAACATACGAAAAACTTTTCTTTGCTTTGCGTTAAATAAAACAAGATATACAAAGTTTGATTAGTTACGTTCATGTTTTAAATATGACCAAATTAAAAGAAAATACACTAATGTTCAAAGGTAAATAAGAATCCTTTCCAATTTGAGCATAGATTTAACCAAAAGACATTACCGAAAAAGACATTCTGTCACAAATCAAGATACATATTTCGATCCTACGGACTTACGATAGGTGGCACGACTCCTATGGACTTACGGTTAATTAGTTGCAAATTTTTGAAGTTAACCAACATCTGTTGAACTCCAATGTGCAGATGGATCCGCCGGATCCCTTTCAAAAGGGATCTGCCCTTTGTTAACAAAGGGATTCACGGGTCTGACATAGATTTACGAAAACACATATTTCGGCCCGACAAAAAGGTTTAATCTTTGAGGAATTTTAAGTGAACTTATATTACCTATTTTAGTCATTATTCAAGCTTATATAAAAACATATCTAACAACCAAACTTCAAAGTAAAACATACCGATACAATTTTCATATTTTGCCCGAATTCACCGAAAATTTGATATAAGGACCTTACTCAGTTTTGAAAACCATTTGTTTTGAAAACTAGAGCCAACCCACTCTGATACCAATTATGGAAACCGATGCTTGCGATATGTTAGTGTAGCACAGGGTAATTAGCCTAATTAAAGTTTTAAATTTATATTTAGCTGACCTATTACTAACACACACACACTTAACGAGCAGTGTATGTATATAGTGGTAAGTAGAGTGTTGAACACTAAATGGAACGTAATATCTAGTTGATTTGATCAGTATTTTAATATCTAAGTTAGTTATACAATCTAATCTAAAAAAAGGGGGGGGGGGGGGTTAGTCTGAGAGACTAGCACAGATTTGTATTAAACAGTAAAGTAAAACTAATGAGAACAAATTAGTGAAGAGCAATCACGTACACAAATAGATAATAGAAACACGTAGAAGACCTGTCCTATGGTTAAGTAGCTTGTCACTTATTTTATTACTAGTTTTATATGATGAGTATCGTAATCTAATCTGTCTCGTTAGATCCCTAATATCGACGAGTAAACTCTTAATGATTACTTATGTTTATCCTACCTTCTAGACGCTAGATAAGTAGGCGAGGAACAGGTATGGTAGCCCAGAAGACTCAACTAAACACAGAGGTTATCAATGCACAAATACAAGTCACCAAAAAAACATCATATAAACTTTAATCGATGGGAAAGCAATTTTAAGGGGAGCAGTATGGTGGCCACAAGCCCATCAATCCTGATGGATTAAAGCTTACTAATACAATAAAACAAACTACTTAATGAATTTATACTCATTCAGGACCTTCTTACGGCTCTAAGATCTTCGTTTGGGGCGTGTCTTGTGATGCTTCTTAGACTGGATTCGTCTCCTTAGGGTTTTGTTGCTCACAAAATTCGTATCTATTTTGAGGTATTTATAGTTTCTGTCTGAGGGATCGATGCGGCGCATCTTGATGATAGATGCGGTGCATCTACTTAACTTCGTGTGGGGTCCAAGATTATTATATTCTGGAATATTCGTACACCGCCTTCAGATGCGGCGTAACTTGTTTCTCGATGTGGCGCATGACCGTTAATGTCTTAGATAGTTTATGGTAAAGTCTTCAGCTAATACGCCGCATGTTGTAAATGAGATGCAGCGTATTTGGAGTAGAACAAGTTAATTATCTTTCGTTGACCAAAGTTTCATATGCGGCGCAGGTTGTAATTAGATGCGGCGCATTCTTCAAAGTCAGAAAATGATCTTCAAATTCATCTAAGTATGATTGATAAGGCGAAAAGTGTACCGCTTTTAGGGGGTCATTTAAGCCCGAATTCGAGATTATTTGATCAATTATTGCCCTAAATCGTTCCTTTTGTCATTTTAGGTACTTTTGAGAAGAAATCTGGAAAAGGAAGCATTTTGGACATTTTTGGAGCGATTAAGTGAAGAAAATGACAAAGTCTAAAAATCCTTGCTGGGAACAGTACCTGACGGCGTCAAGGCTACACAAGTGACAGCATCAAGCTTGGCAAAAGAGGTGGATGTGGAAAATACACGTGATGGCCTAGAACAATTTCAAGTCAATTTGGCCTGATGGCGTCACCAAGGCCGTCAGGGTCAGAATACATGTGGTGGCCCAGAGTAAAATTACACATGACAGTGTCAAAAGTGAATCTAGGCAATACGAATTATATCTTGGCGGCGAGTTGACGGCGTCACAAGCTATAACGTGACGCCGTCAAGGTGTAAAATCTATATATAGTTTTCTAATTTTCATTCATTAAGGGTGGAACTTTTGGAGAGCTTTTTTGTGTAAACCCTAGACGAATTTTCTGTAAAAAGAAGGGTTTCAACCCTTGTTCCATCCATGTCCAATTGAAGATAAGTTTTCCAATAATCATTCAATATGTCTATGTGTTGTTTGATTCTATCTTATGCTTGTCTTCTTTTTAACATGCTAGGCTAGGTTTTTCTTGTGTTTGCTTAGATGTAATGAAACCTAGATGTTGATTATTAGTTGATGGTTTGTTTATAATTGTTGTGGATGATTGTATTTGATGTTAGGCTTAAGAAAACTGGCAGACTTCCAATTGGTAACTTGCTTGAACGTCTTAAGAAACATGATCAGAAGTGTACTACGATTTAATGGTTGTATTTAATGCATAAGCGAATTCTAGTGATCCCATGTTAGGAGCTTTTAGTCGGCTCGACATAGGAGTGAAGTAGGAGCTTATAGAGTTAGGGAATTTCGTACACGGCCCTACGACTAGTATTAAGGAATATAACCCGTCATCCATGCGATTATAACAAGCTAATCAACCGGTAAATGATATCTAGGGAGTAATGAAATCTAAGTAAACACATTTTCTTTTATTATTGTTTCCACCACAAATTAGTTTAAGTTTTATTTTTTTTTATTGCATCTTTAGTTAATTGGGTTGGTTGGCTAGCAACTAATTCCGCCAACTCCTTCAAAACCCGAGATTTTACTTGCTTTTATAAAAATATAAAAATACAAAAAGAATCATCCCTCACCTTTAGACCTAGTTTAGTAGACTTTTTAATCCAAGCGAACACTATTCCTGAGTTGAACGATCAATCCCCCGGTACTTGTCACTATACTATACTACAACAAACAGGTACACTGCCTGGTGGGGATTGCAAGCTTCTCAAGATCCCTTGAGAGGTAAAACCTTTTGCGAGGGTGCAATCCCATGCATCAAGTTTTTGGCACCGCAGCCCGGGGAATAGTTATTGTCTAGGTTGGAATTTCTTTTTATTAGGTCTACTTGCTAGATTCCTTTCTAGTAAGATTTTTTTTTTTATTTTTATTTTTATAGGATTCTTTAGTCTATCTCATTTCTTTGTTTCTTTGTTTGTAACTTTTACCATCCGCCATCATGGAAGGTGGTAATCTCTTTCACCCCATCAACCCACCACAACAAAACCATCCACAAAACCCACCACAACCAAACCAACCTCCTAGACCCCGAACTTTAGGAGAGTATTCCCGTCCTAGCCACCAAGGCTATCAAAACACCCTTAAGCTTACTCAAGGAGCCAATGTGCCTCCCTTGCGATCTGGCACCATCCGGTTGGTGCAAAGCAGATGTGCATTCTATGGACTTCGTTCCGAAGATCCTAATCAACATCTCAAGGATTTCCATAAAATCGTTGACTCCATAGACCTTGATGTTGAAACTAGGGAGACAACCCGATTGCTTCTCTTCCAATTCTCTTTACGTGACCAAGCTAGTCAATGGCTTGAGCGTTTGCCCGTGGGATCCATCACCTCTTGGGATGATCTCACCACTCGTTTCCTTGCTCAATTTTTCCCAGCGGGGAGAACTACTAAGCTTGGAAATGACATCTTGATGTTCCAACAACGTCAAGGCGAAACTCTCTATGAAGCATGGACTCGTTTCAAGGACTTACTCCAAAAAGTCCCTCATCATGGCATAGATCATTGGCTCCAAGTCCAAATTTTCTATGACCATATCGATCTCTCCATAAGACGAACCATTGACTAATCGGCCGGTGGCAAGCTACGTGATCTAAGTGCGGAAGAATCATGTGAACTCATAGAAGATCTTGCTCTCTATGACAACGAAAGTTGGAATGATTCCTATGATTTGAACAAAACGGTCAAGCCAATATCTTTGCCTTCGAACAATTCAAGCACTTCCGACCATAGGATCATGGAACTTGAAGACCAAGTCAAGTTTCTCATGAAATCCTACGAAAGCTCCTAAACCTTCAAGCCAAGTGAACAAAATCACTTCTTCGTGCGAATTATGTAGTGGTCCCCACGACACTCGTGATTGCATGGAACTCCCCGAACAAGCTTTTGCGGATTACGCATCCTCGCGTACCGACGGAGCAGGAGAGAAGTGATACACTTTCAAACCCGAGCCAAACCCCTACGGTGATTCATACAATCCCTCTTGGAAAAATCACCCGAACCTTAGGTGGAAGCAAAACCAAAACATGCCCCAAAACAATTCTTCCAATCCACCTAATCGTTACCAACCAAACGGTCCAACCTCTAACCGTACTTTCAACAACAATCCTTCCAACAACTATGGTAGTACCAATAATCTTGAAGGATATGTCCAAATTTATGGCATATCAAGAAGCCCGCATAGCTAAGTTTGAATCCGAATTCAATCAACAACAAGTGGAGATGACCAATAAAATTGACAACTTGTTGAAAGCTCTCAACAACCAAGTGCTAACTACACCAAAGAAGGACACTAGGGACACTAGTAGTGGAACCCAAACTAAGGACCCCTCATCATCCAAACATGTCCACTTTGTCAATGTTGTCACTATTAAGCCAATCTACAAAAATATTAAAGGAAGTGATAGCGATGAAGTTAGAATAGAAATTGCACCTAAGGATGAAATTGAGGGAGTTAAGGTTAAAAAGGAAGAGAAATTAGAAGATGCAGGGGATTATTTCAATAAGTTACCCACCAAGGAAGAATGGGAATATCACAAGAATCTATTTGATGACCCCGAGACACCTTACATCCTTGGTTCACCAATCATTAAAACGGGTGATCCCTCTAACATCAACATACCATGCAACATTGGGCATGTGCATGTGTGGAAAGCCTACATCGATCTTAGATCTCCCATAAACATTATGACTAGGACCCATTACAACTGGGTAATGAAGAAGCAACTTGGATATAGGATGATGCCCAACACGAGTTGGATGAGTAACTTTGTGGGAAGAGTGAAAGGATTACATGTCTTTGTAGGAAATTTCACTTATGTTACTGATTTTGTGATTGTAGAGGATGTTCGTCCGGTAATAGATGGTTGTTTAAGTCAAGTAGTGTTCGGAAAGACATTTGTTGAGGCCTCTAAGATGAGTTATGACCCATCCCTAGGGATAGTTAGGTTCAAGGATGAGAGCGATGAGATAGCTTACCAAATGCCATATAAGATTGAATTATTCCGGCTCTTGTCAAACATTGAAAAGGAACACAAGCAAGTGGTCTACTATAGGGATAACGAGGATAGACATAGGGGAGTAGACTATGTTATGAGTAGAATATTTGGTTTCTATAAGGAATGCTTGTAATTAGGTCCAGAGTACAAAACTAAGATTGAGGATGACCTAGAGACCGTGACCAACGACGAAGTCACGTAATAGCCTGTGACCTTGAGTCTAGCTACAAGACTCGTTAATAAAGAAAAACGCTTCTTGGGAGGCAACCCAAGTTTTATTTGCTTATTTGATTTCATTTGTTTACGTATGCGTGTTTTATTTTTATTGTTTGTGGATCATGGTTCCAAATAAATTGTGAAAATGATTTATTTTGTTTTTAACTTTGTCTTAATTACATATAAAGGTATTTTGTAAAAGCTAAGTGTAAGGGGAGACCCAAATTTGTTTATAAGAACGAAATTGAGCATGAACCACAACAATATTAAATGAACATGTGTATTAGTAATTGTTTGAGTCAAATGCTTGTATCGAGTCATAATGATGTTTTGCAGGATTTTCCAGGAAGTAAGGCATAAGTTTTTCCAGAAATTTTCCGGAAACTTAATATGAGATTTTTGCAAGAACATTCTGATGGCATCAGGAGTTATAACCTGACGGCGTCAGGTACAAAAATTCTAAAAAATTTTACGAGTTTTGTTTATACCGGGGTCTTAAAGTTTTTGTCGATTCTTTAGTTTTATAAACTCCAGGAGATCTGCAAACATTCATTCCACAAGCATTATATCCTTATATATATAGATTGCCGCCGATTTTACGCGAGGTTTGCCATGATTGTTTTCTCAGGTTTAACAGGTTACATTGGACAAGAGGATGATTTATATTTCGGGAGGGAAGCTTTCAAAGTTCATTTTCTTGGAAGAAGATCTAACCTTGTTGACACACTATCCACACTGAACGAATCAGGGGAGTTTTTGTTTTCATTCTTTTACCTTCATTTCTTTTACATCATTTGTATTGAACATTGGGGACAATGTTCAGCTTAAGTGTAAGGGGATGGTAAATGATGATACTTTAGAGAATACAATTATGCTTAAGTTTGTTTGTTTAATAGTATGTGTGTAATAAAACTGAGAAAAATACTTGTTAGGGCAATATTAGCGCCAAATTTAAATTTTTTTACAACATTTAGGAGTGAAGCTTTAGCCTTAATAAGCGTCTCATGTATAGGAGTTGTATGAATAACACAAAAACCGTACCACTCAAAAAAAATTTCCACCCAAATATGTGAGGTTCGCCTTTCGATTTGTTAGGAAAAGCATTCATTATTAGTGCTTATGAGTGTACCGGTAGTATTTAGATTCTAGAACTTGCGTTAGTGATGCATCCCTAGACCGCTAGTGAGACTTCATTCGTGTAGTAGGATTTACTACATGATAAGAGGCATTAGGATCACCCTTGTGTTAAACCCGTATCATAATTACTTGACCATTTAAGTCAATCACCTTGACTAGTAAAGTCAATTAATTTTTTCCACACCTTTGCGTTGTACTCATTTTTAGTACACGATACCCCTAGTACACCCCTCCGAGCCTATCTTTTCGTTTCTAACTTTAAGCATTTTTCTTAAAGATAGAATTTGTTACAATCCACTCCAAATGTGCAACCAAATCGCCTTAACCTTTCGTGTATGCACTCATCTTTAGTGCATTATTGTTACATGTTTAAACCCTTAGTTAATTGCCTAATTGATTACATGGTTGCTAAGTCGAGTCATATCTTGTATATATTGTTTTGGAACGATTGGGACTCATGGGTAAAGTACTTGTGTTATGGGGTAATGGGAAAGAATGTCATATATTACCCCCATATGAGAGTTAATCTTAAAAAGTACTCCAAGTTTTTTGATTATCTTGATTCGAGTAATGAGAATAGTTGATTGTATATAGAAAATGAAAAAAGAGAAAAAATATACGGACTACCATCCCGTTTATTTTCATTTTTGTTTCATAGTTTGTAGTTTTGATTTGCTTAAGTCGAGTCGAGTCTTGGCTTAGCAACGCCATATTGTACATGTAATTAACCAAGATGATTAACTCACCACCAGTAAAAATTGCCTTTATCCAACAAAACCGTGTTTACCATATCCCTACACCTCACGTTATAACCCTTTAAAAGACCTATTTGATAGTTTATCCTAGGTGCTTACGCCAAGTGGTGGAGGTTTGATCGTTTCCCAAGCCTATGGTAATCTATTTGCTATGACAAGTAGTGAGAGATGTTTTCCATTTCCTTATTGTGATATGTACTTTATTACACCCGAGAGATGTGAGTATCTAAACACTATTTGTGAGGTGCTAGTGTATAACCTCCGTGCTTGTTTTTAGTTTTAAGTGGAATGATTATTTGTTGTAATTAATTTTATATTAGTGTTAAATGACCCCTAGCTTGTATTTTGATTAGAATAAAAGCGCATTTGCTTGAGGACAAGCAAATCTCAAATGTAAGGGTATTTGATAAGGTGAAAAGTGTACCGCTTTTAAGGGGTCATTTAAGCCCGAATTCAAGATTATTTGATCAATTATTGCCCTAAATCGTTTCTTTTGTCATTTTAGTTACTTTTGAGAAGAAATCTGGAAAAGGAAGCATTTTGGACGTTTTTGGAGCGATTAAGTGAAGAAAATAACAAAGTCTCAAAATCCTTATTGGAACAGTACCTGACGGCGTCAAGGCTACACAAGTGACGGCGTCAAGCTTGGCAAAAGAGGTGGATGTGGAAAATACACGTGACGGCCCAGAAAAATTTCAAGTCAATTTGGCTTGACGGCGTCACCAAGGCCGTCAGGGTCAGAATACATGTGACGGCCCAGAGTAAAATTACACATGACGGCGTCAGAAGTGGATCTAGGCAATACGAATTTTATCTTGGCGGCGAGTTGACGGCGTCACAAGCTATAACGTGACGCCGTCAAGGTGTAAAATCTATATATAGTTTTCTAATTTTCATTCATTAAGGGTGGAACTTTTGGAGAGCTTTTCTGTGTAAACCCTAGACGAATTTTCTGTAAAAACAAGGGTTTCAACCCTTGTTCCATCCATGTTTAGTTGAAGATAAGTTTTCCAATAATCATTTAATATGTCTATGTGTTGTTTGATTCTATCTTATGCTTGTCTTCTTTTTAACATGCTAGGCTAGGTTTTTCTTGTGTTTGCTTAGATGTAATGAAACCTAGATGTTGATTATTGGTTGATGGTTTGTTTATAATTGTTGTGGATGATTGTATTTGATGTTAGGCTCAAGAAAATTGGCAGACTTCCAATTGGTAACTTGCTTGAACGTCTTAAGAAACATGATCGGAGGTGTACTACGATTTAATGGTTGTATTTAATGCATAAGCGAATTCTAGTGATCCCATGTTAGGAGCTTTTAGTCGGCTCGACATAGGAGTGAAGTAGGAGCTTATAGAGTTAGTGAATTTCGTACACGGCCCTACGACTAGTATTATGGAATATAACCCGTCATCCATGCAATTATAACAAGCTAATCAACCGGTAAAAGATATCTTCGGAGTAATTATTGAAATCTAAGTAAACACATTTTCTTTTATTATTGTTTCCACCACAAATTAGTTTAAGTTTCATTTTATTTTATTTTGATTGCATCTTTAGTTAATTAGGTTAGTTGGGTAGCAACTAATTCCGCTCACTCCTTCAAAACCTGAGATTTTACTTGCTTTTATAAATATATAAAAATAAAAAAAGAATCATCCCTCACCTTTAGACCTAGTTTAGTAGACTTTTTAATCCTAGCAAACACTATTCTGAGTTCAACGATCAATCCCCCGGTACTTGTCACTATACTATACTACAACGAACAGATACACTACCTGGTGGGGATTGCAAGCTTCTCAAGATCCTTGAGAGGTAAAACCTTTTGCGAGGGCGCAATCCCACGCATCAATGATGTTGAGGCGTATCTGTTAAGAATGATACGGCGCGTCTCCTGGATTTCAGTAGACTTTTCAATCTTGATCATTTATCTCCATAATTTGTCCAAAATCATCAACTTTCACCAATTGCTTGTTTTTACCTGAGATTTACTAAAGTGAACAATTAAGTATCGATTCTCATGCAAAACAATATAAAACAAGTCAATTAAATAGGATAAATGATACCAATAATATGTACTTATTTGATCTCATCAGAAACCATGAATACATTTCCGCTTAAAACTTAAAACATTTGTATCAAATTGTCGATCAAGCTCGACGTTAATATGAAAAGTGCCAAACATAGTCTTTGAATATATGCATAGAGTAAACCATGTTGTCACAACACAAATAGAAACATCAAGCCACAACACAAGCAATATTATAGAGCAAATATTAAAGAAAAACGATAAGTAAAAGAAAGTGCAAACCGACACGAAGATTTTTAATGGTTTGGTCACGAAGCTCCTCTTCGCCCTAGTCCACTTCCCGAGTACCCAACTCGAGAGTTACTTCACTAGATCAACGAGCTCCCTTCTTGGCGGAGAAAACCTCGCACAACATTGCTTGCATTTTATCCGCTACAAAGCTAAATATCGAGTTCTAACACCGGTAGAACCAACCCATCGCCCCTTACACTTTTTCCGGTACAAAGCTAAATACCGAGTCCTTCTTCGGGTACAACCAAACCCATTATGTTTTGTGGCCCAACATAACAAACCTTATGTTTTATGGCACAAACACGTAAACCATCTAACCTAGTTGAATGATACAATGAGATGTGGTGATGATAAAATAATGATCCAAGACACAAATATCTATTAGATGTAAATGCCTAATCTAAATAAACTTCTTATTATAAGAAGCCTTCAAGTGGATGAAGATAATGAGATCTCTAATCTAGTATATCTTTATATGTGTATGCCTTGTAATGGATGAGAAATTGGAAGATCTCTAAGCTTGCTTTGGTGGATCATCATAGAAGTATGCTTACAACAAAATGAGAGTTAGAAGCATTATGATCATATGTTAATTTGGGATTTTATGGAAATATTTCTACTGATCAAAATATGTTAGAAATGTTAGAGAGAAAGTGTGTGTAAAAGAGGTGGTGAAACAATGAGAAAATGGCCTTCTATTTATAGGCAAAACCAGTTTCTGACCCGACAGATCTGGCGGATCCCTTACAAAAAGGATCCGACCAGTTATAACCCAAGGATCCAGACACTGGATTAACCAGTCTGGATTTTAGGTTACAATACCAGGTTTTGGGTCATGGGTTATGGACTATGGGTCATGGGTACCCAACATGATGTTATGCATGATGCAATACATACTTTAAGTCATGGGTTATGTGTTGATATAAATAATGCCTAAAAACATTATTAACATGTTATCAATATCTCTATGTTTTAATTATCACAAAATATAAACTCATAGAACTAAAACTTGTGACATAAACAAGTATTTAGTGATTAATATTTCTCTTTACATCCAAATCACTTAAGGTATGAATAAACAAAGTGTTTAGTGCAATTTATGATCAAAGGGGTATTTAATTAACTAATGCAAAGTTTATTTAATTATATAAACATATTATATATTTTTGAAAAACACTTTTGGTAATAAAAGAAAAATGTTTTATTCATACTAAATATATGAATTCAAATTTTTAACCAAAATCAGTTAGTTTTTCTCCAAATAAACTTTTCCCACTAAAAGACAAAGATTCTGGCCATTTCAGCTGGGCGGCCCCCTTAATTATAAGGGGCGGTCCCCTTAAAATTAAGGGGACCGGCCTTGATTTAAGGGGACCGGCCACGCTCCTCTGTCAGAATCTTTTGCCTATAAATACCACCTTAAACTTGGAATTTTTCCTCACCTTTTGCACTACTAAACTTTCTGATCTAGATCCAAATCTCCATTCTTTTATCCTTTGATCATAAGTGTATAATTCTTTGTTTCAAAGTGATCCAACCTTCATCCTCTCAAGTGCAAGAGAAGAATACTTCTATCCCTCAAGACAAGAAGTATTACAACTTGTTGTGATCTCCACATCCAAGTTGTTGGTGCATCATCAAAGATCATTTACATTATTCTTTGTGAAGATTGTTGTGAATATTTGATTGTAGATAGTTGTGTTAAATATAGATTGTGTGATTAGTTAGTAGCTTGGTGTGAAGAAGAAAAGCTAGGTATTAGATTGGTGTGAAGAAGATAGGTGTGGAGTAGTTAGTTGTGAAGTAGATTGATTTGAAGAAGTTGTGACTTAGGTGTGACGAAGTTGTGGTGTGAAAAGTGGTGTATAAATTGGTGTGTACGGTTTTCTCCGCCATAAGGGAGCTTGTTGATATAGTGAAGAAAACTCTCGAGTTAGGTGCTCGGGGAGTGGAGTAGGGCAAGGAAGGTGTCCTTGTAGCTGAAACACTATAAATCTCTTGTCTCGCGGTTCGATCTTTCCATCTCTTACTTATTTCATTACTTATCATTGTAATATATTGTGTAGTATTAATTGTTTATATTGCACAAGACTTGAGATCACATATTATCGAATCTAAGTTTTTAAAAGCTAAGCAAAACTCTAAAACTAATTTTATAACAAAGTAAAAAGACGTAAAACTATTCAACCCCCCTTCTAGTTTTCCACAATTGGTATCAAGAGCCACGTCTAGCAAGATTTTTAAAATATATTGTATTTTAAAACTTGTAACGATCTATGGAATCTGAAAAATATTTAGAAGGGCAATCTATGCAAAGACCACCACTATTTGAAAGTGATGGATTTTTATATTGGAAAAATAGATTCGAAACGTATGTGAAATCAAAAGATCTTGATCTTTGGCATAATATTACCTTTGGTGATTTTCCTCCTATTCAATACAATGTTGAAACTAAAATGAATGAAATTGTATCTTTTGAAGAACAAAATGATGATTTGAAAAAGAAATTAGCAAAAAATAATGAGGCTAAAATGGTAATTTATAATGCGTTACCACGCAAAGAATATGAAAGAATTTTTATGTGTAAAACCGCCAAAGAAATTTGGGATTCTTTACTAATTACTCACCAAGGTAATAGCCAAGTCAAAGATAATAAAATAGATCTTCTTGTACAACAATATGAACAATTTACGATTCCGGAAGAGGAATCAATTGATAATGCTTTTGCTAAGTTTAACACTATCATCACAGGTTTAAAAGCACTTGATGAGACATTTTCTAGTAAAAATTGTGTTAGGAAATTTCTTAGGGCATTGCATCCAAAATGGCGAGCTAAGGTCACGGCAATTGAAGAATCAAAGAACTTGATGACGTTATCACTAGATGAACTAATTGGCAACTTGAAGGTTCATAAAGAAATCATAAGAAGAGATTCGGAAACGGTCAAAGTCAAGAAAGAACAAACCAAATCCATTGCTCTAAAAGCCAAAAAGGAACCTAGTGATGATGATGATTCAAGTGACGAAAGTGAAGACGAAGAATATGCAATGGCCGTAAGAGAATTCAAGAAGTTCTTCAAGAGACGAGGAAGATTCACTAGATCATCACGAGACGAAAGAAAAGCATTCCAAAGGAATAGAAGTGAAAACTATGGGAAAAGAAAGTGCTTTAGATGTGGAAGTCCAAATCATCTCATTGGCGAATGTCTAAAGCCACCGGGTTATGAAAGTCAAGGTGCTTTTGTTAGTGGAACATGGAGTGATAGTGACAAAGAAGAAGTTGAAAAGCCAAAAGACGAAAAGTGTTTTATGGCAAAAGAAACCGACGAAATATGTTTAGGAATTGACTTGGAACCTGACGAATGGATCAAAGATAGCGGATGTTCGAGGCACATGACGGGGAATCGCAATTTATTCTCTACATACAAGGCATACAAAGGAGGTAACGTTATTTTCGGTAGTGACTTACGTGGAAAAACCTTGAGGATAGGATATGCCTAACGACCCTAGATGAAAACTCTACACTATGGCATAGGAGATTAGGACATGCTAACATGCAACAAATACAATCTTTGGCCTCTAAGGAATTAGTTAGAAATTTGCCTAATCTAAAATATGACAAGCATTTTTGTGATGCATGTAAAATTGGAAAACAAGCTCATGCTAGTCACAAAGCCAAGAATATAGTATCCACTACTAGATGCCTAGAATTATTACATATGGATCTTTTTGGTCCATCCGCTGTGCGGAGCTATGGAGGAAACAAATATACCTTAGTGATAGTAGATGACTACTCACGATACACGTGGACTAGGTTTTTAAGTGACAAGACCCAAGCCTTTGAAAAATTCGAAATATTTAGTAAAATGATTCAAAATAAATTAGGATGCTCAATAGTTGCCATTAGGACGGACCATGGTAGGGAATTTGATAACGAAGTACAATTCAGAAAATATTGCGAGTTAAATGGAATATCTCACAATTTCTCCGCTCCTCGTACTCCTCAATCAAATGGCGTAGTAGAAAGAAAAAATAGGTCACTACAAGAAATGAGTAGAACTATGTTAAATGAACAATCCATCCCACAAAAATTTTGGTGTCACGCCGTAGATACATCAACTTATATTTTAAATAGGGTATCAATTAGAAGAATTCTAGGAAAAACTCCTTATGAGTTATTAAGAGGTAGAAAACCAAACTTAAGCTACTTTAAGGTATTTGGAAGTAAATGCTATATTTTAAACACTAAGGACTATCTCACTAAGTTTGATCCAAAATCATATGAAGGAATATTTTTAGGATACTCACAAAATAGCAAAGCATATATAATACTTAACAAACACTCCATGAAAGTAGAGGAATCACTAAATGTAACATTTGATGAAACACTACCACCTCCTAAAACATTACCTTTAGAAGATGATGATATAGTCGAAGATGAAACTATTGAGGTTAGTAAAACAAAACCCATAGGAAATGATAATGAAGACATTCACTTAGAAAATAACGAAACTGTTAATATTAAAGAATCTAGATCACATCCATTAGATAATATAATAGGACATCTTAACCAAAGAACCCTTAGGTCACAAGCCCAAGATAAAAACAATTTCTTTTGTTTCCTCTCAGCAATAGAACCTAAGAATATTAGCGAGGCTTTAAAGGATGAAAGTTGGGTTATAGCTATGCAAGAAGAATTAAATCAATTTAAGGCGAATGATGTTTGGGAATTAGTTCCAAATCCAAAGGATATGACCATCACAGGAACCAAATGGGTATATAGGAATAAGTTAGACGATAATGGAATAGTTACTAGGAATAAAGCTAGGTTAGTTGCCCAAGGTTATAATCAACAAGAAGGAATTGACTATGACGAAACTTATGCCCCCGTAGCTAGACTAGAATCGATTAGGATATTACTTGCCTATGCTTGCGCCCTAGATTTTAAGTTATTCCAAATGGATGTGAAAAGTGCATTCCTTAATGGTTTTATCAATGAGGAGGTATATGTGGCACAACCTCCAGGATTCATTGACTTCGCAAAACCTGATTATGTTCATAAGTTAAAGAAAGCTTTATATGGACTCAAACAAGCTCCCAAAGCTTGGTATGATCGATTAAAAGCTTTTCTTATTAAACATGATCATTCCATGGGAATGGTAGATAACACTCTTTTCACTAAAAGGAAAGACCCAAATCTCATCATTGTCCAAATATATGTTGACGACATTATATTTGGATCGACTTGTCAAGACATGTGTGATGAATTTGCCAAAATCATGCATGATGAGTTTGAGATGAGTATGATGGGTGAACTTAACTTCTTCCTAGGATTACAAATAAAACAATTAGAAGATGGAATATTTTTTAACCAATCTAAGTACATTAGGGAAATGCTTAAGAAGTTTGGCCTAGAAGACTCAAAACCCATGAAAACTCCCATGTCTACGGAGGTAAAGCTCACAAAGGACGATGAAGGTGAGTCCGTAGATAACACCAAGTATAGAGGAATGATAGGTAGTTTACTATACTTGACGGCAAGTAGACCCGACGTCATGTTTAGTGTCTGCCTTTGTGCCTGTTTTCAAGAGGATCCCAAAACCTCTCACCTAGAAGCAGTTAAGCGTATCTTCCGATACGTTAAAGGCGCTATACACTTAGGAATATGGTATCCTAAGGAATCCTGCATAGAAACCATTGTCTATGCGGATTCGGATCATGTGGGAGACTACGTAGATAGAAAGAGCACTAGCGGTATTTGCACGTTTATGGGATGTTGTCTAACGTCTTGGTTTTCGAAGAAGCAAACCGCTCTTGCTATTTCTACCACCGAAGCCGAATATGTAAGCACCGGAAAGGCATGTCAACAAGCACTACGGATGAAACAAGCTCTCGTAGACTGTGGCATTAAGTTAGAAAATGTCCCCATTATGTGCGATAACAAAGGTGCGATAGATTTAAGTAAAAATCCGGTGCGACACTCTAGGACTAAACACATAGAAATACGTCACCATTTTCTTAGGGATAATGTACAAAAAGGAAATATATCTATAGAAAAGGTTGCATCGGAAGACAACATTGCGGATATATTCACAAAACCCCTTAAGCGTGAATTATTCAACCACTTGCGTTTAGGATTAGGAATGATGGAACAAGTTGACTAAAATTATATTGAATTATTTCAAATTTATACTTGCATGAAATTTATTCTTTTTCTTCCATTTCATCTTTTCTGAGTCTAGGAATCCATTTCACACAAAACTAAAGATTGAGAAAATTTATTTTCTTTGCATAAACCTTTTTGTAAAACTCAATCAATTTTCTCTAAAAATTATTCTCACAATCTAGGAACCCCATGAAGATCATTTTCCTTGCATTGTTGACTAATTCTAAAAACATTGTATTTCAAAATCATGCATAAATTCTCACATAAATTGTCAAGGTATATAATCTAATATATGTCTTTGACATTCATGATCGAGCAAAAATTGAATCAAGGAGATTATTTGGATTGTTTCTTAGGATCGTTATTTCTCTTTGCTTCTAGGAGTCGAAACAATCACAACTCCACATTTGTTGCATATAGACACTCACTAGGACAAATTCACTAATAATGGTGTCATCTTGATCCATCACTAGTTGTTCACTCACTAATTATCCTTGCCTTTAATCTAAGATAGATGCCTTAGGAAGCTTAATTGTGCTTGTCTTTATTTGCCTCCTCTTGCTTATTATATGTTGATTATTTGCTCTTTTGCATATGTGTTTTTGCATGCATGCTATATCTTGATTAGATTAGACTCTATATTGCCTAAGAGAATTGAACTTGCTTGAATTCTAATCCAAACACATAACCTTTCTGCAAATTTTCTGCAAAAAACCCAATTCTGGCAACCTGGAAATCACCAGATGGGCGGCCCCCTTAATTTTGTAAGGCGGCCCCCTTAATCATTAAGGGGACCGCCCCCTAATTAAGGAGACCGGCCATCTGATGGTCGGGTTTACAGAATCTTTTCTGCTTTTTAGCCCATTTCAACCTACATTTCCGATTTTTCACCAACACATTTTGTCCTAATCCCCCAAACAAACCTTATCCATCCTTAAACACACAAATCTTACACTATAAATATCCCCAATCCTCAAAACTCTCCATTCATCCCATCATGAACTCTCCAAACAAACCAAAATCAAAAGCCTCAAGGCTAGCAAGGATGACGGAAAAACCCGTTTGGCGAAGAAAAAGCCCTCGAAACAAATCCATCATCATAAAAGAAGTTGGAAGTCATTCCACACCCCCAAATTCTTACTTCCCAAACTTTGCATCAAACCAACAAGGTCATTCATTTGATCCTCTTTACAAACCATACAACATTGGCCAAACATCTTCCTTCAAGCCAAACTGCACCTCTCAACCTCCAACCACTTATAATGATCCATACAAGTTTGATCAACCATCAAACTACAATTCCAACTACACAAACCCAACTCATCCATACCAAACCTATGATCCCCTCCACATTGCCACGGAAAAACAAAAGTTCCGTGATGAAATAAACCAAATCCATGATCTTAGTGATCTCCTTGCTATGCATCTTGCACAACGCAACAAAGGGCAACCTCCATCATCACCCTATGCAAATTGCCTTCCCCACTCTCTCAACTTGGATCAAGTTACAAACCACACTCACTTTTGCCCTTGTTGCATATTCCTTCAAAAACAAATCCTCAACTTGAGTGAAGATATTTCTTGGATTGAATATCTTCTCACTCGTAATCATCCAATACCACCCTTAACTCGATACAACATCGTGAGATCCACTTCTTCCGCTCCACACTCCACTCCATATCCCTCTCAATCAAACATCTAAGCTTTATGCTTATGTTTCTCTTCAAGCAAATAAAACAATCAACCATGGGTTGCAAGCAAGTCCAAGTGCTCTCTCAGGCAATATAGGACTATGTCTTTTCTTTTGTGTTATTTTTATCAATATGCTTCAAGCATATTGAATGTTGTAATGCTTATCATTTCTATAATGCTTGAATGAATCTATGTTTAGTTGCATAATTGTTGCCTTGCATATATGTGTATCTTGCTCTCTTCAAATATTTTTGTAGCAAAGATCTCCATAGCTCGTTCCCTTGGTGCTCTCAAATGAGGGGGAGCATACATCAAGGGGGAGCATTCTACCCGTTTAAACTTCCCTCGCGAAGCTTACTCGGCTTAACCTTTTTAATTATACAAAAAGGGAGAGAAGAGAAATGTAAACTCTATAATACTTGTCTAAAAACAAGTTTTAGATATATTAAGTTTAAGATTTTGTAATAATCAAAAAGGGGGAGATTGTTGACATAAATAATGCCTAAAAACATTATTAACATGTTATCAATATCTCTATGTTTTAATTATCACAAAATATAAACTCATAGAACTAAAACTTGTGACATAAACAAGTATTTAGTGATTAATATTTCTCTTTACATCCAAATCACTTAAGGTATGAATAAACAAAGTGTTTAGTGCAATTTATGATCAAAGGGGTATTTAATTAACTAATGCAAAGTTTATTTAATTATATAAACATATTATATATTTTTGAAAAACACTTTTGGTAATAAAAGAAAAATGTTTTATTCATACTAAATATATGAATTCAAATTTTTAACCAAAATCAGTTAGTTTTTCTCCAAATAAACTTTCCCCACTAAAAGACAAAGATTCTGGCCGTTTCAGCTGGGCGGCCCCCTTAATTATAAGGGGCGGTCCCCTTAAAATTAAGGGGACCGGCCTTGATTTAAGGGGACCGGCCACGCTCCTCTGTCAGAATCTTTGGCCTATAAATACCACCTTAAACCTGGATTTTATCCTCACCTTTTGCACTACTAAACTTTCTGATCTAGATCCAAATCTCCATTCTTTTATCCTTTGATCATAAGTGTATAATTCTTTGTTTCAAAGTGATCCAACCTTCATCCTCTCAAGTGCAAGAGAAGAATACTTCTATCCCTCAAGACAAGAAGTATTACAACTTGTTGTGATCTCCACATCCAAGTTGTTGGTGCATCATCAAAGATCATTTACATTATTCTTTGTGAAGATTGTTGTGAATATTTGATTGTAGATAGTTGTGTTAGATATAGATTGTATGATTAGTTAGTAGCTTGGTGTGAAGAAGAAAAGCTAGGTATTAGATTGGTGTGAAGAAGATAGGTGTGGAGTAGTTAGTTGTGAAGTAGATTGATTTGAAGAAGTTGTGTAGAAGTTGTGATTTAGGTGTGACGAAGTTGTGGTGTGAAAAGTGGTGTGTAAATTGGTGTGTACGGTTTTCTCCGCCATAAGGGAGCTTGTTGATATAGTGAAGAAAACTCTCGAGTTAGGTGCTCGAGGAGTGGAGTAGGGCAAGGAAGGTGTCCTTGTAGCCGAACCACTATAAATCTCTTGTCTCGCGGTTCGATCTTTCCATCTCTTACTTATTTCATTACTTATCATTGTAATATATTGTGTAGTATTAATTGTTTATCTTGTACAAGACTTGAGATCACATATTATCGAATCTAAGTTTTTAAAAGCTAAGCAGAACTCTAAAACTAATTTTATAACGAAGTAAAAAGACGTAAAACTATTCAACCCCCCTTCTAGTTTTCCACATTATGGACTTTGGGTCATGGGTCATGGACTTTGGATCATGATGATCCAACATAATGTCATGCAAGATACAATACACATGTGCCATAGGTTTTGGGTCATGGGTCGTGGGTACAAATTGGGTCATGGGTTTCTAATGGATTTATGGATTTTATTTAAAGTCTAGTTTAAATAAAATGTAAGTAACAAAATATTACTTGAAAGTGTTTTAGAAAAATACTTTTGACTTTATGTAAATTAATGTACTAGATGTAATATCCTAGAATATTTTTGTAAAATATTTATTTTAAAACATTCTAAATGGTTTTTTACAGTTTGATCATAACGCAACATAACAAATATGTACGAACCTGTGTCGAAAGGTGTTGAATTTATGTTGAGAAAAAAATATTATTACAAGTAACTTGTACATTTTACGTTATGTATTACAAGTTACATGTTTGTCATTAACAAAACAAACGAGCAAGTATAGATTAAATATCGGGATATTTGCACTAACAATCACCCCCTTTTTGATGATGACAAAATATATATAAAAGTGATGGATAGTAAAATGTAAAAGTTATGAGTACCCGTATTACCTTCTCCATTTACACTTTTCTCCCCCTTTTGTTGGAGCAAAAAGGGTGTGTCTTAGGAGTTTAACTTTATTTTTCACCAAAAATGCGAGCTTGAATCATCTCTAGGGAAGTTAAATTGTCAACTCCTTATTGCTCACCTAAGGTTATTCCATTTGTCACTAGCAGATCCATGGATCAAACTTGAAGGCTTAACCTACATCAAGGTTAGTTTGTGCAATATAAAAACTAGGATAAATCTATGATGAGGAAAATACATATAAAGAATGACACATGCGGGTAAGCAATGTCAAACTATCTTCTTTTCCTTCTGTCGAAACGCAAAGGAGTGTCGAAGAGTAAATGATGGTTAATGCTTGCATGCTCACCCTTGACGGTTGCTCCCCCTTGTACAAGGCGTCAAGGTATGATTGAAAAGCTACAAAACAAAAATTAGTGCAAAACTATATTCGTCCTTGGACGAGTAAGTCATATACAACCTGCAGTTATTTAGGGAATTTTAAATGACTTATTGTTTTACTATTCGAGGTTGTCATATGTTTGAAAACATTTTATCCCTAAAAAATAAAGATACCTAACGGTTCGGTAAGCAATGTCAAACTATCTTCTTTTCCTTTTAGCCCTAAAAACATTTTATTTGATGCGAGTGCTAAACGCCTTAGTGTTTCACTATTCGAGGTTGTCGTTGTTTCGGTTGTGTTTTGTGGTGTTGCAACTCTGCATGATAGTTAGGTCTAGTTGCATGTAAAAGGATAAAGAGTGTCCGCAAGGGATGAGAGATAAGAAAAATAGGGTATGAACGCTAGCACAACAACTATGAACAGTGGGAAGGTAAGTCGAGTAAAACAAGCTCGGGTTTACCTTTGATGAGCACTAAGCAGAATGATACAATCATTAATGGCTTGTGATCATTCCCTAGCTTGTCAGAGGCATTTGGTAGCCCTTCTCCTACTTCATTAGCTGCAAAGATTCGTGCATTAGAGAGTCAACTGCTTGAAGGAAAGCTTGTGTTAATGAAAGATGATGGGAAACCATCAAAACCTTCTAACGAAGCTTCGAATATTGTGGATATTGGTGGTACTTTGAATTCTTCTATCAAAGTAACGCAAGTGGATGATTCTAGGGAAAATGCTAATGGTAAAACTTTGAGTTCGTTAGTTGATGTGTTTAATGTTGACTGAAACAAAACTCAAGTTAACTTTCGTATTCTTACTGCGCTTGCTTCTAGTAAATGTGAGTAGTGATACCAAAATCATATGTGAAGGAGGTAAGTGGTAGATTGGCTAACTCATTGTATGGTTATTTCATTGGTAAACGTGTGGCATTTCCAGTTGTGTAGTATTATGTTTTTAACGCTTGGGGAAAATACGACGTACAAAAGATTATGATGAACGCCAATAGCTTTTTCTTCTTCAGAGGTTGATGATGTACTTAAGAATGGTCCTTAGATGATCCGTGCCATAGCGATAATTCTTAAAAGGTAGATTACTTCTACTAGTTTGAAAAAAGATGAGTTAACTCATGTTCTAGTTTAGGTTAAACTTCATGATGTTCTAATGGCGGCATTCACTGCTAATGGTCTTATTGCCGTTGCAACTAAGATTGGAAAACCGTTAATGCTTGATTCATTTATAAGTACGATGTGGAATGAATCATAAGGACAAAATAGCTATGCACGTACTATGATTAAAGTAAGTGCCGAAAACACTTTGAAGGACTTAATGGTTATTGTTATCTCAAACTTGGATGATGACGGATACATACAAGAAACAATTACTATTGAATACGAATGGACACCTTTACAAGGTGCCAATTGTAAGATTTTTGGACATGACTCAGAACATTGCCTTAATATGGTTCCTACTAAGCCTATAAATCGTGGGAAGGTGCATTCTGGTGGTGCAAAGTTAAATCGGAGTAATGCTGGAATTGGTAGAAAGGAATAGTGGCTTTCACATGGGTTCTAAATTTTAGTATAAGTCGACTAAACAGGTATATAAATCTGATCCTAAGAAGAATGATGCTACTCAAGCAGTACGAAGAATAATACTGAAACACCTAGTAGAAAATCAAGTTGTTCAAACCCTTTTGATGCATTAGGTCAGTAGAAAATGATGATGTGTTAGGTGAAAATGGGTGTAATTTCATGCGGGCCGAAACTGCTGTAGACGAGGGGCAAAAGGCTGATCCGGAGCTTATTCAGATCTTACCTTTTTTTTTTTTCTTTTTTTTTTTTTTTTTTTTTTTTTTGAACTATTATTCAGATCTTACTGAGTACCCCTAATGATGTTACACTTGTGAATGAGGTACAAGTGGCACAAGAGCAGCCAATATCTAATGTGGGTGACGAAGATAGTGAGAATGAAGTGGAAGAGGTTTTTTTGATGAAACAACCGATTTTATGGCATCCAAGAGCGGAGGTGGAATAGGGAGGAAGAGCCTATATAAGCGTTGAAAAGATGATTATGATGATAACTCGTATGACGATGATGAAAACTATAAAGATTTGACTGAAGCGCGATTAGCTTTTTGTGATGCTTGTGATATAAATGTTCGTGGTCATACTAGACGTAAGTAGTTGTTAGAGTAGTTTTCATAAGTTTGGTTTGTCAT
The DNA here is from genome assembly GCA_030686995.1 of Artemisia argyi. Lineage (NCBI taxonomy): Eukaryota > Viridiplantae > Streptophyta > Magnoliopsida > Asterales > Asteraceae > Artemisia > Artemisia argyi. Next base: position 8,259,245 of record CM060679.1, read on the forward strand.
TCTTATAATGGGTTTAGTTTGAAACACAAATGATATGTTTGTTTTTTATGTAACGTGCTAAGATGTGGGATTCACTCACATTCAATGTACCAAAAAATGTTTTTTTTTTTTTTTTTTTTTTTTTTTTTTTTAGTAATAAAATTTTTCGAGTGTCGAAAATACCTTTTGTAAATTAAAAAAAAAAAAAAATGTATAGTTATCGTTTTAGTTAATCCTAACATCATATATTGCTAGCTGGTAACAACAATTTATGTCAACATCACATTTATGACTCATACTCACCACAAGCTAGCTAGCAATCTACCTTCATAAGGAAATGAAAAAAGAAAGATACCTAACGGTTGTCTCAACTATAATGTGTAAGGTGATTAATATTTTCATCAATAATTGACGCGATTTTAACCCATGTGCATTCACTTTATGCTTTTATCCTACAATGATTTGAAGTTCAGAGTCGTGGATTGTTTCGAATATATGTTCTCATTGATTATAGTTAGCTTAATCTAGCTGCTTAAGCAACTAACTCTATAAGACTTTAGAGTTTCCAAACAATCTACTACTATAGTAATTAACTTGGTTCGTGGAGTAAATAGAGAAGCATTTTTTTTAAGGAATTGATACTCGTACCATAAAAATTGATACACATATCACAATATCACATCGCTAATGCATATGTTACAACATGGTATTTGCATAATTTTAGTGTGTGCATCAATTTATGTGATGTGAGTATCACTTCCCTTTTTTAAACTCTCAAGTCTAATAGTGTTCATAGTACGGAAATTAGACACGTTTCTTCTAATCTTGTGAATTACGTTTTCATTTTTTTCTTGCGGTTGGTTTTTTTTTTTTTAATTAGCAGTGGTGGTAAGTATGTCATGAGTCTGAAAATAACCGAGCCGTGACGATGGTGATAGGTTAGAAGTAATTGAACATTTATATAACGATATTAATGGTGTACAATCTTGCTATCTCCAATCCAAGAAAAAGGGTTTTTAGAGTCATTCAATTATATTAAGAATGCTAAATATATATTAAGCTCTTAAACGTTATAGTTTAATACTCCCTCCGTCCCATAATTATAGTTCACTGTTTACTTTTGAAGTCTTAAACTTTCAATTTTAACCTTAAATATTTTTATTTGTGTTATATATTACTTGATGCAAAATAAATGAATGAATTGAGTTTTAAATATATTTTACATTGGTATAATTTTTATCAAGTATTTTATAACACAAATAAAAATATTTAAGGTCAAAGTTGCAAAATGAAAACTTAAAAAGTTAACAGTTGAGTATAATTATGGGACGGAGGGAGTACGTAGTAAGATACTTACAGTTACAAAGCCGGTTCACAAGTGAGTAAATTGATTAATTTGGTTGATACACTTCATTATTTAAGAGATCACATAATTAAACAACAAAAATATAGCAATACGGTTCCAACTCACAGCATTTGCATTGGAGTATTAGAAATATGCTAAAACTTTTAAGAGCATTTACATTCAAATCTTCACAAAACTTTGGAATTACACTAATATCCTTTCAAATTTTCTAATTACTTCAATATCCTTTCAAATTTGATTGAAGCACAATTAGCTTTTTATGATGCTTATGATATAAAAGTTCATGGTAATTCTAGACGTAAGTAGTTGTTAGAGTAATTTTTCATAAGTTTGGTTTGTAATTCTTATTATAGGTTTGGTTTGAAGCATAAATAGTGCGTTGGTTTGTCATTCTTATATAGTTAAATACTTTTTAAAGTAATAAATTTATCGTGTGTTAAAAAAAAAAATAGTTTAATTATTATTTAATTGTTATCCTAATATCATATATTGCTAGCTGGTAACAATAATATTAATATCACGTTTTTGACTCATACTCACCACAAGCTAGCTAGCATCTACCTTCTTAATAAGGAAATAAGAAAAGATACCAAACGGTTGTCTCAACGATAATGTGTAAGGTGATAAATATTTTCATCAATAATTGACGTGATTTTAACCCATGTGCATTCACTTTATGCTTTTATCCTACAATGATTTGAACTTCAGAGTCGTGGATTGTTTCGAATATATGTTCTCACTGATTTGTGGAGTAACTAGAGAAGCATTTTTGAAACTCTTAAGTATATTAGTGTTCATAGTATGGAAAACACGTTTCTTCTAATCTTGTGAATTGTGTTTTCATATTTTTTGAAGTTGGTTTTTTATTACCAATGATGGTAAATAACTAAATATGTCATGGGTCAGAAAATAACTGAGCCGTGACAATGGTGGAGTATATCCGATTGGTTAGAAGTAATTAAACATTTATGTAGCCTTTTTCTAAAAAGAATTTATAACATTTATATAACGATATACAATTGATTGATTGATCTTAGAATACGCTAAGACCCTGAACAAAATTGATAAATGGAAGACGTATCTTTCCATTTAAGAGTAAATATATTAATGGTGTACAATCTTGGAATGTCCAATCCTATATTAGACAAATTGATAAAAGCCGGTTCACTAAGTAAATTGGTTAATATGGTTGATACAATTCATTATTTTAAGTGATCACATAATTCAACAACAAAAATATACTACGTAGCAAGACGGTTCCAACTCAGAACATTTGCATTGCAGTATTAGACATATGCTAAAACTTTTTTAATGCCGTTAGACCAAAGTATCCGGATGTTTGTTGGGTGGCATAGCGGTAAAAGGGTTTGAGCACATTAAAATTTAGAAGGTCTTAATTTCAATTTCTTTTATGTGCAAATAACTCTGAAGCGGCCATGTCAATCTCGTGAAAAGGGAGTGTTTTACCTGCTTTGAATCCGTGTGACGATAAGTTCAAACCCTATAGATTAGTCGGCCAAGATGTCAGAAACCATGGTTATCCATAGAAACAATTTCATCCCACGGTTTACTGCCAGATGATGTTATTCCTCATACGATATTATGTTTTATTGATAAGATATTTATAAACTATAAATCTTATAAACCTTAACAAACCTAAGCCCATGGACGGGGTGAGTCCTACATACGTGATTATCATCTAATACTCACACACAGTATAAGCAGCAAAATCACAAAAGCTCGGACTCGAGAAGAAGTCTAAAATATTATACAAAAAAACCAAAGACAAAAGCAAAGCTAAAAATGCTTATCTTGATAAAGAATCACGACTTTGATAAAGCCATAGCACACATAAACGTAATTTGTAAAAGAGTAATTAACCGTGGGCGATTGTCTGGAGTTATAACGAAGCGTGACGATGCGTCCGACCGGTGGACACAACGATTTCAATAGCATTTTCTTTGGAATTTATTCAGGAATCCACGGCCGCTGACGGTCAGCAAACACTAAGCGAATTGAGGGTTATAAGCAAGACAATGAGCCATTGTTGTTTTTAGAACTCGAACTTGTTACGGCGTGTCATTGCGCGTCATTATGTCCACGGCTGTGTTTCCAAAAAATTATACACAAAAGTATGAAACAATGCAAGAGTATATATAGTTTTGGGGTTGTGACGGGGTTAGCTTATAGCTGTGATGCCCTCAGCCTATGGGTGAGATAAAAAACCGGAAAAGCTAAACCAAACCGAAAACCAAAAAAAAACAAACCGAAAAACCAATGGTTTGGTTTTTACTTTTTTAAAAACTGAAAAATGCAGTTTGGTTTTGGTTTTGGTTTTCGTCCAAAAACCGAACCGTGAAAACCGAACCAAACCGGTTTAATATATAATGAATATAATATATATAAATAGCTAAATAAATCAAAATTATAAATTAATATTTATTTTGTAGGTGAATTTATAATATATTCATCTTAACGTTTATATGCGAGTATGTCGTATCGTGAGTTTACTTGACAATATATCAATACACATGTTACAATGATTATACTATGTGTATTTTCACTTGCATGTGTGCGTATCTTATCTATATGTGTGTAATTGTAGAATTATGGGATAAACATTATTATGCTTAGATTGACAAAAAGTAATAAAGAATATCTAATTTTTTATGTAAAACAAGTTTGTTGGTATAAATTGGCCATGCCAAGTATAAATGGTTAAAAACCGAAATAACCAAAAAACAAAATCATAACTGATAATAAAAAGAAAAAACCGAACCGCCAAAAACTGAACGGTTTCAGTTTTGGGTTCTATAAAAACCAAATATTTTGGTTTTTAGACAAAAACCGACCCAAACCGAACTGTTCACAACTCTACCTCAGCCCGTCGACTTGATTAAGGTTAATTCTACACTGAATATGTGTGACGGCGTCAAGCTTTAGTATTTGACGGCGTCAAGAAAAGGTTGTGTCGGCTTCATGATACCCGTCTCAACACATTGACCTGCCATATTTGGATTTATTTCACGTTCTAGGCGCTTCTGGTGACGGCGTCATAGATGCCGGTCACAAAGCTGAAACTTATCTTTTTTTCCGTTCTTCGTCCAAATGAGCCTGAGTTTTTATCCATCAAAAGCATTCTCAAACACATGAAACTCAAAAGAAATGATTTAGGTCAATAAATGGTATAATGCACATTAAATTATGGGCTAAATGAACTCTATTCTCCATTTATGGATTGATCTTTCGTAATAGTTACCTTTTTATCATCCGCCAGGGCCATAAGTACCTTGACTGTTACCATTTCCTCATCAAATAATATTTCCTCTTCATCCTCCGTCATATGATTCAACAATAAGTCATTTATATTATGAGTGTGATGATTGTGAAGGTTGAGAGATTTAGCCACTAGCAGTTTAGAGAGCTAGTTTGGTTTTAGCCTTATTTATTCAGCTCTATAATAATTATGAACCCTAGGTTCTAATTGATTATTTGAAAAGGTTGGTGTTGAGATGATAAGTTTGGGTTGGATTCTAGAAGTTTTGAGGATGAGTATGAAGGTAAGGATGTTTTTGAGAAATAGTCTTCATGAAGTGTCCATGTTTACCACTTGAAACCTTTGTGTTCAATGTTCAATGTTCAACAGAATTTTGATAAATTCTTTTTTAAGAATCTCTTGGCATTAGCTATTAAGGCCCTTTCTTGAAATTCTTCATTAAGATCATTCGTGTACTCTTTACTACTTCTCACATCTTAAACATCAGTAGGATCATCTTGAAAGTACTGAACAATAGAGTTAGAGAAAATTGCAGATGATTTAGGTGAGATATTTAGGGCTTTCTTGTTTTCAGTAGCACAAGTTTTGGCTAACAGATTTTATACATATTTGCAGTTTCCGTAAAGAGTGGCTATGTCAAGGTTTCTGACATGATTGGAGTTTTTGAGACCTTGATTGAAATTTAGCAACATCTTTGGAAGACTATTGAAAAAGATAACATTTATTTCATGGTTTGATAGATTAATACAATCTTTTACAAGTTCATTCACGAGAAACTTTTATTTGGTAAAGGTGTAAGAGATACTTTCATCATCAGTTGACCTGAAATATTGTAGGCAAGTTTAAGGTCCATGACCTTGTTATCTTTTACCATAGAGGATCCCTCAAAGTTGAGAATCATCAGTCCACACTTGTTTAGATATTGGACATCCAATGACTAGTTCAATCACATCATCTTGAAGACACGATATGATGATACTTTTAACATGTTGGTCTTGATTACCACCACCTTCCTCTCATCATTTGACAACTGGGCTTTAGGTTTTAGGAGATTTGTAGTTGTCTTTGGAACAAATGGACATTTGATTGAGTCCAAACGGTCAACCTAAATTGACCAAGTGAATGGTCAACAAGGTCAGACTGCCTGGATCCAATGCTCCGTGGAAGTACAGTGTTTCCCCGGGTCGTTATGTCCCGACAAGGTGTGATGGTATTAAAACGGGCTTGTGATCGGGTGAATTTGAACAGGGAAGGGTTTGTGATTTGATTAAACTAAGGAATATAAGATGAAATAGCTTAAATAAGCTATATTAACAAAGACGTGAAATTAGAAAACCCATAAATGTTTAAAACCTAAAAACGCGTACGTTCAATTTAAATTTACATGAACGTACGAAATAAAACGCGAGTTTTAAGACATAAAATACCTACGGATATGAAAATTACATTTTTACAATCCTAATGATAAAAGAAAATTTTTAGAAAACGAAAAATAATTTTTACACTATTTATTTAATTATTATTAAGTAAAAAATATTTAAATACTAATAAAGCTAATTTAAATTATAATAAATACAAGATGAACAGTAAAAATCCTAAAACTTTTTATAAAATAATTTATACTATTGTTAACCTAAGAAAAATAAGAAAGTGTTAAAAAGATTACAAATAAGTTGGAAAATAAGCTAATAAGGACTATAAGCTTAAATGGACTTGTACTACTATATAAAAAAGAAAGGAAAACTAAAACACATGAACACACTTAGGGGAGATGGTGCCTAAGGTACATTTGGTTTTGTCACTAGCAACCACAAGGTCCCAGGTTCGAATCTCTCTAGCGGCACATTTCTCAAACATTTTATTTTTGATTTTTAACTTAATAAAACTATTAAGTACTAATATTAAAACAACTTTTGTAAAAGAAAACTTTTTGAAAACTTAAAATAAGCTCTTAGGGAGCTTATGAGATCAACAGTTGGCTTATTCAAGCTAAAAATGAGATTTTAAGCTTGAATAAGCTCACAATAAGCTAAAACTGAGAACCAAGGATAAAATAAGCTTCAAACAACTGAACCAAATCTGGAATAAGCTAAATCAAGAGGAAAAAAATCAACTAAATAAGCCAAAAGTACAAATAAGCAAATCTAAGCTCACTGAAAAACATACAGGCCACTCAGGCAACTTGCAGGGTAAATAAGCTTATCAAATAAGCTTGTTAATCCAAATGAGGCCTGGAACCAAAAAGTTGAACCTAGGGCTTCTCAAAGAACCCAAAACCTTACTGTGGACCCCCTGTCAAGCTCAAAAAGAGCTTATAACAAGGGTGCTTAAGAACTGTTGTTATGCAGGTCTAGGGGGTCACTTTTGGGGGCTGAATAAGCTGCTAAAAAAATCGTAAAAATAAAATAAAATTAGTAACATGAAAACAAGCCGCAAAAGAAGGTGTAAACCCAGTTTCAGGCCAAGAGGCCAAGAATTGAACAAACTAAAAATACTTTCCTACGGCTGTTTAGAACAAAGAAGGTGCAAGCCTGGGAGATGGTGAGATTGCAGGCTCAATATAAACCACCAAATGACGTAGAAAATTAAACTTAGGCTAAAAATACTAAAAACTAGACTGCCAAATACTAGTATAACTAAAATTAAAGTCTAACGCTAGCTTAAACACCACTAATAGTTAGATCAAGAAAGGGGTAATGGGGCAGCAGACTGGTGCAAGGCAAGGCTCATGGGTCAAATTGGGTGAAATTAAGTAAAAAAAAAGTGAGCTTAAACAAAAGAGAACCTAAGATACTAGATGTAGAGAAACAATATTATTCAAACCTAACTGAACTAAGCTAAAGTGAAGCAATATAAAACTAAATTATACTAACTGATGCAATAGGTTAAAGTGGGCGAAAATGGTTTCTACCAAACAAAGTCACAATATAAGAATCCTAACTTGTTTAACAACTAAAATATGACCTATATAAACCCAAAACTAAAGCTAACAATGACTTAATCTCTAATCCACCATATTATCAATTTCCTAACAATTAATTTTTGAGAACTTAATAAATCTGATCCAAACTCTTAAAAACTACTTCCCCATGAGTACAAACTCCTTAAAACAACTATTATGATGATTATAGAACCATATCAAAAGAAGAAAGTAACCAAAGCCTTGTAAAACCTACAATTCTCTACTATACCAAACACTCCTAGTAAACTAACTGATGGGAATTTATACTACAACTAACTGATTTTTGACATAAAACTAGAACCTAGAGTTTACAAAAGATTTGCGAACACTAAAGAAGTATGGTTTAGGTACCCATAGGCAGTATCAAACAAGCAAAAATAAATAAGCAGTTTAATTAAGCAAATAAGCTGAAACAGTAATTTAGAAAAGTAATTTCAAAACTTTGAAATTTTTATTAAGTGGAAAATGCAAGTTACAATACTAGATTGACAAACTTAAATAAACTAAAACATAACTAACCTATTTTACACTAAATTATCTACTACTAATACCTACTGCCTTTTGAAGGCTTACAAGCTTTTCTATTTATACCAAGAGGTCCTAGGGTTTCATTCTTTCTTGTCCTCTTGTTGTTGTGTTTCTTTTGTGTTAGGAAGAGCTTCTGTCCATCTTGTGCTTCTTCAGCTTCATTGTAAGCCATTGATATAAACTTGCCACCAAAGGGGTGTTTGTGAGCCATGGATCAAAATTTGAGAGGTGGGGGTTGCCAAGGTGGCATGGGGGATACCCGCGAGGCTTCTTGGAACAAGAGAGATGGAGCTTTTGAGGAGGGTAGCGTGTTGCAGGTTAAAGGAGAGGCTGTGTTTGGTTTAGTGGGCAAAAGAAGGGAGCAGAGGAAGAAGGTAGGTTATGGTTGACTGGGTCAACTCGTAAAACGAGGGGGAGTAAGATATTAGTGTTTAGGTTTGGATTTGGACGGGGTTTTGCTTTGGAGTGGGCCTGGTAAGGTTGGACCATATGGAGTAATAAGGGTGGATCAGGTTCTGTGGTGGATTGGGTTTGGATTTTTGGGTGGATAATAAATAACAAAAAGGGTCCATTTTGTTTTATAGTTTTCACAAGGACCTAATTTTTAATTTCTGCAAATATAAGGGACTGATCATGTAAATTTTCCAAAGTTAATCCAAGTGATCATTCCTGCCAATTAGTAATATCCAAGGATCCTTAATGGTTATTTTTCAAAATGAATTATCCGGGGACTTGTTTTGCCAAAATTCAAAGTTGAGGGGCCGTTTTTGCCATTTTCTGAAAATTTTCATCCAGGGACTAATTTTGACAAATTTTGAATTCCCAAGGACCATTGTTGACTTGTCTTACAAAATAAATGCCTAGGGACTGATTTTGACAAGTTTTGAAAGTTAAGGGACTGAAACTGTCTATTATGCAAACTTTGTTCGTTTTTCATCTGTTTTTAATCATTTTGCATCTGAAACATATTAAACACAATCTTGGAATATTTTCTGTATTTTGATGCATTTCTAAATGTTTTTAAATGTTTTTGCAGTTCAGATTGACCAAAAATGATGAGTGTTTGAGCACTCATCAACATTCCTTAAGAAATTTAATGAGGTTAGGTTGCATTCTAGTAAGATAACACAACATTCTCTTTTTCCATTTGGTAAATTTTGTAATCTCTAGTTTGGGAGTAGTGGAGACATAAATACTAGTCTTTTGATCTATATCTTGCGGTACTTCACTAGAAATGGTAGGATCTTGATTTTAAACACTTTTAAACGGTTTATGAAGGATATTTTAAAATCAAACCACTCTGACACCACCTTCGGTTCCCTTTAAAATGATTTCAAAAGATAAACTAGGTTATCCGATCACTTTTCATGTTTATGAAGTGTGTTTAGAAATGTTTAACAAAGATAAAAACTAAGAAAGATTTAGACAAGTATTTTTCAATGTTTATATTCTTATTGGTAGTGAATAAAAGAATTTATTGAAATTGTTAGTGGAATAACAATCTAACTTAAACGAAAATATTTTGGTAAACTCCTTATTTAACTTGAACATAAATCAACGTCAGTAGTTAAGAAAGAACTATGATAACACTCTGAATGTATCCAATGACTTAGTACATATGAAGTAGTAAATTCTCTCTTGAATGTGTATCACATTAATTACAAGAGATAATATTTATTCATTTAACACGTTCTTTTGTATAGGCAAAGTACAAGGTGGTTACCCGTGGAGTAATAGGGACGTGTCAAGCATCTAATTATTTGGTACACTACCACCTTACTGCATTAAATGTTTTTATTCTTAGAATGTGTCGAATCCCACTTTAGGGGAACAATATTGATAATCGTTCACACTTTTATATTAGCTCTTGTACTTTGTTTGACTTCTTTTAATAAGTGTTTTTCCATTTATCATTCCAACAAAGTTTCCACCTAACATATTAGATACTTAGATATTTTTCTTAATTATCTAAGTTTAGAATGCTCTTGATTGTTGATGAGATCAAGGGGAGTTAGTAAATTATTGTCAGTACTCATTAACTTCATCATCTTCTTTTTTGTTAAAGGACTACACTTACCAAGATCCATGTCAGGAAGTGAAAAGACTTGTACTTTGACTCTGATAAACTGTAAAGATAACTCCTGAATGTTTATTCTTACAAGAATTAATTTACACTTAAGATATTTTGTATTTAAATCCTAGGCTCTAAATTAGCCCAAGAGTAACAATATGCTTCTCGTGGATTAGTCGCACACCATAGCTACAAATATCTTATATACTAAAAACTTAAGTTGTCTTATAAATGCAAAGTGCTCACAATAAATGTTTCATGAATTAAAAGTGAAATTTGGATGCTTCATATGTTAGTACATTGATTTAACAGTCATGCATAAGGGTAAGTACATATTAGTGATTCGAGTAATTGAAAAAATTTGTACGGTACAAGGTAGCTTAAGCAACATCAAAAGTATATCAATTACACAATATTGGGTAAATTAATTTAATGTGCAAGAGGAATTGTGCACAAATTGTAGTACGGTACAAGGTAGTTTAAGCAACATGAATAGTATATCTTCTATACTATTTAAAGATTGGAGTGCTTAATTTAATTCGCAAGAGGTATTATGCACAAAAGTTTGTATGGTACAATATGTTTTGCATGAGGAATCGTGCACAAAAGTTTATACGGTACAACATGTTTCAAGCCATCTCTAAACCTCAAAGAATACAAACCAAAAATGCCATAAATGCATAAATTAAACACACCAATTAGTGGTTAGTCTTTTTACCTTCCCGCCCATGAGTTACAAATATTTTATCAACTATATAATGTGTCAAAAATCACACACAACAAACCACAAACTTTCTCCACACCGCGTGCACATTGGGCTACAACTTATTATAGTGGTAAAGTAAGCATCATATCGTCTTACTTATTTAGCTTATCGATTTATATTATTTTATGTAAATTTAATCTGTGTTTTGTGTGTGTAAGAATGTAGGACATAAAGATGGTGCTTAGGAGGTTTGGTAGTATGATTCGTTGTGTTTTGATGTGCAAAAACAAGTTATCAATATATCAACAAACGTGAGGTCTAAGTTATCGTGAGACAACTAGACGAAAAAGATTATCTCGTAAACTCGTGAAAGTGATATTAAATTTCGAGACCGGGAAGTGATTTCCCGGGTGGTACCCCAACAAGGTGTGAATGGAAAGCTTCGTGAAAAGATCGAGATTAAAATCTTGTATGTTTGGTTGTGAAAGATTATTTGGTTTTGTGATACGTTAAATTAACGAAATTAAGATTTAACGAACGAAAATGAGATAAACTTAACTTAAATGTGAAAATAAACTAGGGAATGCTAAGGAATATTTAAAATTACCTAAAAAACTACGGGAAACATGTTAGGGAAAACGGGGAATCCTAAAACGTAATCTAAATTAAAAACGTGACGTTTATTAAAAATAAACGTCAACGCGTAAAATAAAATGTGAAAGTTAAGCTAAAAAAAGTCCTACGGGTCTACAAATAATTTTCTAACGTACTAAAAGACAAAAGAAAATTTTAGAAAAAAGAATTTTGAATTTTCAGAAAACTATTTGTAGACAACATCAACAAACATCTTTTTTGAGAAACACTTTCTGCTGAAAGATTCTAGATCAAACTAATCTTATGTTATGATCGTAACAGACATTTTTACTTAGAAATCAAGTTGCCCCTTTTTGAAAATGTTTTATATTAAAACCAAATAAGTCCAATAAGCTAAACAAGCTTAACAAAACAACAATCACCACAACAATTATACTAACAACAACAATACCAATTAACAGAATCAAAGAATAGTAAAAAGAAACAAGCTCAGCTTGGTAAGAACATAACAGCAACAGCAGTGGTCAAAAACATGCCAAAAGAAGGCTTATCAATAAGCACTAAATAAGCAATATGGCCAAAACTAAAAGAAGTCCTAAATAGTCTACCTAGGTGGCTTTCTAAAGCTACAAATCTCAAGACCTAACACCTCCAAGTGAACAATCTACAACCATTCTAAATTTGACAAAAACCTGAGATGCAGGGCATTTCTTGGTCAGATGAGCAGTTTTGGACTCGAATTTAAGTGAGCAAATGGACTTCAAACTGAAAGTTTCTTTTTGATTTAAGAAAACAAGCTGGCAAGGATTTCAAAAACTCAAAAACCTTTCAATTTCATCCAGAAATTACCCTTGTGCACCCATTTGAAATCTTTCCCATTTTTTGTGTATGCAATTTTTGACTTTGCAAGTTTTTGTAAACTTTGACTTTTATGAATTACAAAAGGCCAAATCTCATTGACAAAGTGATATCAAACTGAAATGAAGCTATTGTAACCAAGTTTAACAAGTTTGAAACTAAATTGAAGATTATGGCCTTTAAGACTTGAACCAGTTATGTATAATCAAGAATTGAGGCCAAGTTTGACTTTTCATTAATAACCTACTGATTTTATGATTTCATTACTCTATATTAACCCTAAGTGTGTTGTTGGAACAAATTTTACCCACTGAAGTCCTCCAAAACACAGTCAAGTTATCAAATCCAAACACCCTTTTAGTGTGACAGTTTTGGAGATTTATGAAGCAATTTGAGAGATTAAACCATGCAACCACTAAATTAACTTATACTAATCTTAAATGAGCATAAATTAACTAAAACAAACAACTAACAATAATAATAACTGAGAAAAACAGGTTATGCAAAAATAAACTCAATTCTTACAAGAGATCCCAAAGCAAAATCAAGGCAGAACAAGGACCAAACTCAGTGACCTATAACTCCCCATGGAGTACTAAACCAAATTCCATCCATCCATGCTCTGCTTCAATACCCAATTCCACCATTTTTTATTTTTTTTATATTTTCTTGTATTTTCCTTTTTTTTTCTTTTTGTTAATTTCCTTGATTCAAGGTTCCAAACAGTTTATAAGTTGCTTGTAAAAGCTTTTGAGAGTGAATTTGAGCACAAATGAAGTAAGGTAACAATACTTAGTAAAATTTAGGAATTTGAGTGAAATTTGAATTTTAATAAAAACTGAAGAATACTTAGATTATTTTAAAGGAAATTTAGTACAATAGAAAACTAAACATAAAACAGGAAATTAAAAAGAAAATTGGATGCCCATGAAGGCTACAATGACCCACTATTTATACTACTTGAAAATTAGGGTTCCTTTCCTCTTTGTGCTTTCTCAGTGAGAGAAAATGGTCCAAATGTGATCCTTGTGCTATTTCGAAGAGATCCCAGCCGTCCAATTGCAAAATGGTTGATCCTGACCCTAGATTTAAAATAGGTGGGAAAAATTATTGGGTGAGTTTTGGATTGCCAGCATGGCAATGGGGGTAGGCAGGGTTTTGGAGAAGGTTAGTGGGGTGGGAAAATGTAATGGGGTGCTTTTGAGGGAGATAGTGGAGTGTAGCAGAGGTGGAGTGGTGGTAGTGTTTTGTTTACAGATTAAAAGGGAAAACGGGGAAGAAGATGGGTATGGGTTTGACTGGGTCAGACCTTTGACTTGTAGACCTCCCTTGACTCGTGGTTTAGCAGTTTTGATTTGGGCTTGGGTTTTATTAAAAGGTGGTGGGCTGGTGTTTATGGGATTGGGCCTAGGTAGGGTAAAAAGGGTAGTATTGTTTTAGATTTAAGATGTAATGGGCTAATGGGTGTTTAAGATTAGTAGTGATTTAGTAGTGAGCCCAAGGACCTAAGTTGTAATTTCTGCATTCTCCAAGGACCAAATCTGCCATTCTTCCAAACTTCTACCAAGGGCCAATTTTGCTTAGTTACGAATTCCCAAGGTTTATTTTGTAACTTTCCTTGAATTTAAAGTTCCCGGGGGCCATTTCTGACAACTTTGCAAACTTGAGGGACCAAACTTGTAATTCTTTGAAAATGCAATCCAAGGATCAATCTTGTCATTTGAGGATTATTGGAGGACTTTTGTGACTTTTTCTTCATAAATTCTCTCCAGGGATTATTTCTGTCATTTTGGAAACTCCAGGGACTATTTCTGCCAGTTGTGAAATTCCAAGGACCAAACTTGTACACTCTTGAAAACTTTTCACCCAAAGATCATTTTTTTGATTACTTTTGATTTTTAAAGAACTTGGGTTGACTTTTCAAATGCCCAGGGACTAATTTTGACAACTTTTAAAAGTTGGGGGACTGATACTGCCAATTATGCAAACTTTGTTCATTTTTCGTTTGTTTTTAATTATTTTGCATCTGAAACATATAAAACACGATCTTTGGGATATTTTCTGTATTTTGATGCGTTTCTGAGTGTTTTTAAACGTTTTGTAGTTCATATTTGACCAAAAATGATGAGTATTTACACACTCATCATAGTAACATCATCTTCTCTAATGGTTTAAGAGATCCTACACATCGTTCTCTTATCAATTAAGTGGAACATGCACGAACATTTTTACTTTGATAAAAAATGCAATATATTGATTAACTGTATTTAAGTTACTAATGATCAACTATATCTAATTGTTTTTTGTAGCGCGTCAAGAAGCATTAAAGAAAGAGATCGAGAAGTCACAAAAATTGTCTTAAGAACAAAACATGCAAAAGGCCAATGAACAACAACGACAAAGACAACAACAACAAGAACAATAACAACAACAACAACGCCGGCCACCGGTTGGATGAATACTTAGCATTCATATTAATAGTACGTTACAAATTAAACATGCAATATTTTACTTCATGTAATACCGCTAAACGGGCTAATACTATTTTTTCGTTAGCAAGTAAGTTTATTGAAAATAATGTAACGAGCATTTAATTTTTAGTCAATAATTATTACTACACTTTGTTGGTGCATTTCAATATTTTTGCTCTTAATGTAGTTTTTTGTCTTGCAGTATGTTAATGTCACTTTCTTAATTAAACGTTTTGGAATATTGCGTGACTTTGATATTTGATATGACTATTTAAATTATGTCAATGTTTCATATTGAAAATTGTAGTATATAATAAAAATATTTTCACACTATCATCTTAACAATATGAATCTAAATCGAAGAAGTATATAAAGGAGAAAAAAAATTATATTTCAAATGTTATCATACACCTATCACGAGGTAAGCATTATTCATTTTAGTTTAAGATCATGTGATTCATGTCGCAATACTGTAAATAGTTAGAGTGAGTTACTAATGAATGCTCCAAATTCGATATTATAGTTTATGTAAAAATGTTGTAATAATGCATTAATTAAAAATTAATTTATGTAACTCACTCATATTAAAATATTACATATGAAAAGCCTTATTTAAATATAACATTTTACAAAAAAACCTCTTCACAATAAAGAAAGAGATCGAGAAGTCACGAAAATTGTATCAATAACAAAATATGCAAAATGCCAATGAACAACAACAAGAAGAAGAACAACAAGAACAATGTCATGGCTACCGATGTCAATATAGATGAATACTTAGCATTCATATTAATAGTACATTACAAATTAAACATGCAATATTTTACTATACGAACTATAGTTTATTATACGAAGTATAATTTATACTATTGAATATACTAATTACTTTAATATTTTATGTTTTTATAGTTTTGTTAAAAAAGAAATTTGTTTTATAGTTCGCTTTTAATAATGTAATTTATTTGAACAACGAAGTCTGTCTTTCACAAAAAATGAGTGTTTCAAACATGAACCAAAAATTAGTCTCGAACATTACGAAAAAAACAATTAGATCCAACCTATGTACATCGCATGAGGATGAATATAAAACGTCTCCAACATTAATGTTAACGCTTTATATTTAAAATAATTTATATAACTTGTACATATTAAAATATTACATGTGAAGAGACTCTTTTCAATGTAACATCTTGAAAAAAATCTCTTCACATATACTCTTTTAATGTCAATAAACTATTTTAAATGTGTGATATGCTTGCAAATGTGATACCATCACAACTTAGATATATAATGACGAAAATAAGTGCTGAAGATTACGCTATAAAAACTATTATACAGCCCATGTGCAATTCAATAAAATATTTTAAATACGTATAAAGCTTAGCAAATATGTGACACCATGACAACTTAAATATAAAATGACGAAAATAAATGCCGAATATTATGCTATGAAAACTTCTATATAGCCCATGTGCATCGCACGTATTTTAAATATATGAAAACTTCTATATAGCCCATATGCATCGCACGGCCATTGTTGACTATCATGAGAAATAGTTTTTACTTAGCCGGATGTATTAATATTAGTTAGTTCTAATAAAAAACGATAGAGTCAATACCAAAATAAATAGACAGAAAATATTACGTAAAAAATACATCTTAAAAAATTACATGTCAATAAACTATTTTTAATACGTATCATGCTTACAAAATGTATGCTACCATGACAACTTATATATATAATGATAAAAATACGTCTCGAATATAAAATGACGAAAATAAAAGACATATATTAAACTTTGAAAACTTCTATACAGGCCATGTGTATCGCACGGGCTTTCAGAGTTTGCTAAAATAACAAAATACGACATATTAAAAATATCACCTTGAATAATGAATAGAATGGAAAAATTACATAATTTTGGCTCACAGTCATTTATAAATTATAATAACAAATAAAAAAGCTGTGTGCATCGCACGGGTCATGAGGCAGCCCGAATTATATATTGTATTTTGAGTGTTTGACTCGACCTCAATTAAAAGTAACGAAATAACGACATCAACATTTTTCATGTCATGCTAACAAACACAACTTAGAAACTTATTGACCAACAAAATTCATCCATGATCAAAATGACAAAAAATAGTGCTGAACAATACGCTATGACATTTAGATCGAGGTCGTGTGCATCGTACGGGTCTAAATGCCTAGTATAATAAAATAGTATTTGGTAGAAGTTAATGAGTAATGAACAAGTGACTAAAATGCACTCTAATAAGTACATAATATGAAGAAGAAAAAACGTGTAAACCAAAATAAAAAGTAACAAAATCAATCTCTTAAAATCGAAGCCATGTGCATCATTTACTTATTTTGTGCTAGTTAAAGTAAAAGATAATATAGGATTCTCAATGTTTCTGCCTAAAATGTACAAAGGTTTCAACCATAAGACCATTCATCATCATTCAAAACATAAAACATATTGACTATATTTGGCGCAGAGTTTTTTGAAGCTTTTTGGGACGATAAGCGGTGAACAATTAACTTTTTGAGTTTTAGTGTTCATTTGTCAAAAGAGCGGTGAGCTTTGCTATTTTTTTGAAAAGCTCATTTCTCCAATGCTTATTTAAGAAGTTGTGAGCGGTGAGCAGTAAGCTATGGCTACAGCTCACAGTTAATTGCTTACAGCTTTATTACCCTACCCCATCTTGGCATCTTCTATTAATACCCTTCACAAAATCACGCACAACACATCTACATAAACACAAGAAATCAAAGAATATTGCTTCAAATTAAATTCAGATGGATGGAAACGAGTTGATTCACGATTTTAACCATTTCTTTGAAAGCTGCAGTAAGGAAGGGGTGTTGGTCAGCCACCCACCCATCCGTGTGATATCGTGCACGCGAACCGGATGGAAAAACACTGTATCACAGGGAATTCGCCTAGAACCAAGGTAAGTAGCTATTCATTCACCGGTTAAATTTTGTTTTCACCTTGTTGATTTTGATTGACAGTAATATCATTAAGCTAGTTTTGCATTTTATAATCAATCCTCCTAACTACCTAGCAATATATGTTAATGGTTTCTTGTTAAACTGAACCAGATTGGAAATGGGCTTATCGATGATAAAAGTGACACAAAGGGGCTTTTTGACTATGCTTGGACCAATTCCCTGATCGCTGACGAATCCCATGAAGAGTTGTGGGAAAAATGCGTGCTCGACTTTAACAAAAGCCCAGGATGCAGATTGTCAATCCGGAGGGTTAAAAGAGATATGGGTAATATCAATTTCCTAGACCTTTATAACATGGGTCAACAACCTACTCACCAGCCACATCCGTGTGATTCTGTGTACCCTCAGACTTACTTGAATCGTCCAGATGTTCCCGTAGCTCTGAAAATAGCTGAGCCAGCAACAACCACTTGCTCAAAGACGGGCTCCCTGGACAGCCCGTTGGTTTTAAGTTCCATCAGTAGGCGCTGGAAACATCGATGTAGATATTCTACTATTGTAGACATCTTCAAACTGTTCAAGAAAGTCAACTCGATCTATAGACTTCGACTTATCCAATGGATTTATACGACTAAGTCAAAACTTTCTTTTAAATGTATGATGTATACCAGCTAATTTTGGACCTATGTATGTTGCCAGTCAAAAGAAAGGAAAGTTAATTAGATGGTATTATGTTTTAATAATTAGTCACCCCTGTAACTCCTTTTAAGTACTTTCTAGTTTCCAATTTGTAGAGGGATTAAGACTTGACTCATTTTCTACATCATCATTGGTATCTTGGTGAAATCACAATATTTCATAAAACATATATGTGACTGTATAAGCAATTATCTCAGGTATTCATGAACCGGATTATATACCGTCTAGTAACTTTGATGTCCAAAGTATTTTTTCTAAAAGTTAGGCTGGGTCCCAAAAAATGAACAAACGGCTTGGGTCCAATTGTAATACATGCCACAAAGTATACAAGTTCAAAAAAGAAGATGAGCCAACTAATAGAAGTCAGCAAGCTTGTGTAACATACAGAAGTTAGACTGTAATGAGACTGTTGTCTTTTGAGCTATCGAAGGTAATTATGGAAAATGCGAGTCAAGTAACTACAAATGGATCACAAGTTTCATAGTTTCATGTCTACATACATATCCGTATTACCTCTTCAAAATACATTCATGCTTTGGTGCTAGCCTACCAGACTAAATATAAGTTTCTTTGACAATTAACATATTTGCACTTATTCCCTTAAATTATTTTTTTAACCTTAAATTGGAAAGATTTTTGTACATTGGCAAGTTTCCCGGTCAGGCAAGCTGTTTAACAAACCAAAAGGGGGAGGTCCAGAAGAGTTAAACCTATATCATTTATAGTTATGCATTTAAACTTAATCTATTTGACCCATTCATTGGTAAATGGGTTGAAACTGCTGCAATTATAGTTAGAATTCCAAAAGACCCTTCTAAATTTTGTATTATCAATTTAATTACACCATTTATTTCGCAAGTAGATATCACTTTGTGAATAAAGCTTTTAACTTTCATATATGAAAGTACAATACCACTAAGATAAATCAGCTATTACTGTATTTGTTACTGAATAAAAAAGGCACATTTTATTTGTTTAGTGATAGATCAGTTATTATTTGTTTAGTTATAATATAATATACCGGTGCAACTTTTAATCAGTTATCTGGTGTTTAGTTTTTACTTATTCATGTTACTGTTATGTTCAGGGAATAAATAGGTAAATGCTTATAAGTGAAGACGAGCGTAACCGTATAACTGGAAGTCCCATGTATAATTATACGAGATTTGAATGAAAAATGAAATCTCGAGTGATCATTTTACTTGCCATCTGGCCTGTTTCTGTTTAAAGCTTCACACATTGTACATGTAAAGCTTTTGTCTGAAACAATATTTGGGTTTTTTATGTCTACCATTGAAGCTCTATTTTCCACCGGCCCTAACCCTTTGAACTAAAGATTTCCCATATTTTATTAATGCCAAGCAAGTTAATAATATGTTAGAGTAGTATGTTTGTTTAAAAAGCATTGGGTATACCTTGGGATGTTATGATGGTTACTAGCAAACTCTTTTATTTTGAACCTTACTTGTGCTAGAGTTTAGCACATCAAGTGCTTACTATTGAATGCAAGCTTCTTGAGATTTCACTTGTCTAAGAAAGTTCTGAAATTTTAAATATCAAGGTTTTTCTGTAGAATTCTATTTGGCCTAAGTTGAGATCTGATATGGTCGAAAGTTGCAAGTATAATGGTCTAATTCGTTTATTCTTTATTCTTATGTTATTATTATTGCATAACATGCTCCTATAATATGCAAGCCTTCTTGAATTTAACCATTTAACTTGGATATTTTTTTGTATTCTGACTACACAAGGTTCAGGTCAATCAAATATGTTTCAATTAATCAAATAGCAATGTAACACTTGTCCTTTTGTTTGCTTAATCCTCAAATAGTATAATATGGAAATCCCTTAAACATCAGTTTTTGTATTATTGCTAAACGACAATTTGATTGGTTCTCAAGCTTTTGGTTGTAATAGTTGGTTTTATATTGTTGTTCTTTGTGTATAGTTTTTCGGTTTCATGGGTTTAAATGTACTATTATAGTATGCATAGATATAACTCATGTAAAAGATGTTGGTCTAGTAAGGATATCATATCAGTTGATGAAGTCAAGTAAACATAATACATGTTCTGAGAGTATGATGTCTTATATGGTGATGTTTACTTGTAGTTTGTAGACACATGTATTGCAATTCATGTCTCATTGAGGTTCGCATGAAGAAGCTAAGCAAAAAAGATATATAAGCTAAATGAATGAGATTTTACGTTCGTCAGCGACGGAATTGACACTAAATGAATGGGATGTTTTCACAAGAAGGAATTTTATATGTTTGGTTCGGGTAATTATATTGGTACCAAGTATACCCAAAATCGTTAGTAAAAGTTTTATAGTATTGTCTCATTTCTGCAACCTCGTGTTGACTATATATATGACCATAACAAACGTTTAATTTTGGGCCAATTAAATTCAACAAGAGTCAAGAAATGTATTGTTGTTAGTAATTGCCACTTTAGGAACTTAAAAATCGTCGTTTATGAATTTCCAACGTTTTTACTATGATTGTAACGGGTCATATTCCTTTAGCATATAGATATTTCACACATGGAAATATGGTATGAATGTATGATACAGTCATTGATGTACATAGTAAAATATTTGCAATGGTTATTGGCTTGCTGGAGAATTTACTTTTATGTGCTCACATTTGGCGAGGATCCATCATAATCTATGTGAAGAAACATTTTACCTTTCAATTAGTTTCTTTAAAAAATTTATAACAATCATTGAATTAAGTTATATCATCACGATATTAAAAGTGACTGTAGTTATTTTTCAATTCTCTGAAGTGTTGGAACCATAATATAGGAACCAAATATTTGTTTTACGTTGTGAATAATTACGTACTCCAAATTATACCACTCACTCATATTTTTATAAAATGTTGTTTTCCTGGGGTACCGGTATTGTTGCATACTTGTTACTGTTGTGTTTCATTGCTCGAGTATCTGTTTTGAAGCTGAGTTCTAGAAAACCAAGTAAAAACAATTCAAGTGGTTGCATATGCCTAGAAAGTTGGCTTGTACTACGTTCATCCAGATGCCAGGCATATATGGAATAATGTGTCATGTTAGCGTTATTGCATATGCATGATGCGTAACACACGGCTTTTGTTCCTTCATCTCAGTTATTTTCCTACTGTTCGTTGCTTTTTATCCCTTGTACTATCTATCTACTAGCTTGCTTCCTATAGAAGTAAAAAACTATCAAAATTTCTCAAAGGTTGTCGTAATTAACCTAAATTGTGTGAGGCAAGCATTGTGGGATTGATTATTGCTCCGTATAGGCACATTAAATATGGGAATATAAAAATGTAAAATCAAGGATTTGCATATAGGATAAACAGAGAAGAATTCACTTTCTTTAGGTAAAAGGGGATCACCCTGGTAAATATATTAATCTAAAAAACGTATAAGTACAACGGATAAGAGTAAGTATCTCATCTCCGCCCGTTACATGGGCATTGAACAAGCACCAAATGTGAAACAAACAAAATCACTACATAAGAAAGACATGTTAATCTTATGACCTACAAAACATAATATTACTTCCTACCATGACCTTGAAGCTTGACATCATATAGGTCGCAAAAAGCGTCCAATTGCCGTGGCAAATTGTAGACCTGAGCAGCATAAGCATCATCAAAATAATCATTAAGCTCATGATAGCCACCAGACGATGCAAGAAACTTTGCCATATCATTATCCGGCTCAAGTACCTCGTCTTCATCACTTTCAGTAACAACTACTTCACCCACTTTAGAGTACGGGTTGCCCACCTTTTTCGAAGACGTACACGGAGAAGAAGAAGAACAAGGCTTAGTAGCCGCATCCTGCACCTTTTGAAGAGGCTTACCATCATCATTCACTAGAGTAGCTTTCCCATCAATAATAAGCTTTTCAAGCTTACCAATTTTCTCAACAATAGGAGTAGTACAAGGAATACCATTCACATCAGTATCGTCCATATCAAGAGCATCGAATGTGTTTGATGTAGCAATATTCGTCCCCGTACTTGCCTCCTTACTAGCATCCGGCTTCTTCCAGAAAGGAACATACTTCTGCTTAGGGTTTGAAAGGCTAAATTTAGCCCCTTTACCCACATCAATACCGCGAAACGGCTTTTTCTGAGGCATTTGAACCCCAACCTTCTTACCTTTAGCCTTGTGATTCTTAGACTCGACAAAACCATCATCATTATTATCCAAAGGAGTAGGTGACTTAGGTGCCACATTAGTGTCATTACGACTCACCTCCTTAACACATTTTGGACAATTAATATGATCATGTCTAAAGAGAAGAGATCATGTTCAAATTACCCAGAAAGGTAGCAGTCGGATTTTTATTTTACTTTATTTTTTAAAGGTTTACCCAGGTAATTTTATTAAGATAAAAAAACAATTAAGTACAACGGTCATGTTCACATCTCAGCCCAAACAGGCAAACAAAATGCTCTTGCTGTGCTTGACACCTAACCTAGCATAAGAATTACATGTCAAAGTTATGACACCAAAAACAAACCCTATTTCAGTTGATTAGTGAGACTAATGTCAAATGCATGAGCAAACTTCATTTGGGCATTAGTCAAACCACAATTATCAAAATCATCATCATGATACGGGTCTTCATGACAGGTCTCCTCCTTTCATTGCTCATATAAGCTCTTTTTACCCATTCCACTGCGACTATTAGAAACTTCATTAACCATGGGACTCGTACTTGCCATAAAACTAGTAGTTTAATTCTAGACCTCGAACACTTCATTATCATCACTATCCGCGTCATCTGGATCATCAACAGTTTTATCGTCTTTATCCTTGCTCATAACGTGACCCTCATCAATAGAAGGTGTAATGTTCGAAACACATGAAATGGTAGGTGAACTATTGATACTACCACTTGATTTGACATTAGCATCCTTTTTAGGATGACTCGATGTATAAGCCTCGTTTGTGTTGTCTTTTGGAATTGTAGCCTTGATAGTAATTTGTAGTTTCGCAACCGACCTATATTCAACTTTCTTGTTCATAGATACCTCGTGAACCGTCTTAGGATTAGCTCCATTCAGCTTCAATACAGTAAAATCATCATTCAAAACCTTTGTTAACATCAAAATTCACATAAATTCATGAGGTCGGGAAGTCGGGATTTTTTAATTAACATCAAAGATTGACATGAAAAATTGAGGTCACGAGGTCGGGAATGATGATAAACAAGATACATGGTTAGAGAGAGAAAGTAGAGTGAGAAAGGTGAAAGAAAGATGTTTTTTAGATATGAAAAAAAATTAATCAATTACAAACTTTCCCAAACCCCTCATGGAGAGTCATGAGGAGTATTTTAGGCCTTAGGCAATACTAGTTTGCCCTGTGTATATATTAGTCCCTGTAGGTGCAACTATATTACATCTCTAGTCTAATTCACGTTTAAGACGTTATCTTCATAAAATAGCAAATCTAACAATCTCCCTCCAGTATATTGTCACACGTGAATTGGTTACAATGATTCCTAATCAATACAAGTAAATTACAACATACGTAACAGTGGCCTCTAAGGACGTCATCACATCTCTTGATCTTCTTCTATCTTCCTCAGCTTGCTGGTATTATTTACTGACGAACCACTGCAATGATCTAGTTATGTTATTACTCCCTCGTAACTAGTGATCCTTCTTCTTTTACTTGCTTCCTCCCAAACTGACAACCCGTAAAATATGAATCCTGATGCTTGAAGAAGTGTATTTGAAATCTTCCTATAATTTCAGTCTCTTATCATGACATGCACGGTGGAAAGCGTATCATAGACTGCTCAGCTGTAACTTCTTCATTTTTGTTCGTTCGGGGAGCATCATATCAACATAAAATGCATCCATGTTCATAAATAAACCTAATCTACCCTTATCACATAGCACAGTTCCCTCAAACAATCTAATCATTGAAGATGAAACAAAAATACTCGGCTAACCTACCATAAAAATGAATGGTGTATATGCCAATAACTATTCTTCATTGAATTGATAAATCCTTAAGTAAACAATTTCTCTCTCAGATACCACTTGCTAAGTATGAAAGATTCACATGAATATGAGGTCGGGAGGTCGGGAATGATGATAACAAGATACATGGTTAGAGAAAGAAAGGTGAAAGAAAGATGTTTATTAGATATGAAAGAAAATGAATCAACTACAAACTTTCCAACACCCGTCATGTAGAGTCATGAATGGTATTTATAGGCTCAATACAATTATAGTTTGCCTCATGTATATTATTAGTCCCTGCGGGTGCAAATATCTTACATATCTAGTAGAATTCACGTATAAGACGTTATTTCAGAAATAAAAAAGTTAACGAAACATCAAAAGAGATTGCTTGCCTCATGCTTGTCAGCATGACACAAGAACTCCAAAAGAATCTAGAACACTTTGCTGCTAATGCTTCAGGAATTGAAAATATGTTTTCACAATAAGCAGAACAGGGACTACATCAAATCGTGAAAGCTTTCTATGCATGCATACATGAAGAGGGTCAATCTGTTAGCTCATATGTTCTAAAGATGAAGAGCTACATACATAATTTGGAACATTTTCATCACTCTATTTCAAAACAACTTGGAGTGAGCTTGATTCTTACCTCTCTATCTAAGGAGTGTGAAACTTCCGTGCAAAATTTTAATATGAATATGCATGGTACGGGGAAGACTATCCATGAGTTGCATGCCTTGCTCAAGTTACATGAGCAAATTCTTCCAAAGAGAGATGCTACTCCTGCTGATGGCTATCAATGTAGGAAGGATCCAGAAGAAAAACAACAAGGGAAAGAAACCGCAACATGCTACTAAGGGCAATAATCATGGTAATGGCAAAGCTAAGCTTGCTTATGCTCCCAAACCATAGATTCCCCCTCTACCAAGGAAAGATAACCCTGTAAAGGACGCGATCTGCCACCAATGTTGTGAAGTAGGTCACTGGAGGAGGAATTATCCCAATTAACTCGTCGAGTTATATTAGAAGAAGAAGAAAGCTAGCAGTGCTAGTGCTTCAGGTATCTTTATAACACTTTATGCTTTTCCTAATAAATATTGTGTTTATGATGGTGGTTGTGGTACTCACATCTTTAATACAACTCAGCGTCTTAGGGGGAAGTAACAAGCTGAAGTTAGGGGCTTTGAATCTATACATAGTGAATTGTCACCGTGTAGTTGTTGAAGCAATTGGAAGTTTTGATTTACATCTTTATAATTGTTTAATTATTGTTCTAGAAATTTTTTATTTTGCACCTCTATTACTAGGGATTTTATTTTAGTTTCTCTTTTGGAAGATAATGGATTTGTTAATTATTTTAAGAATGGTGGAATTTCAATTTCAAAGATTAATTTACATTATTTTCTTGCTATTCCTCGTAATGGTATTAATGAAATTGATTTGCATTATTCTATTTCCAGCAATAGTTCTATTAGCAATAAATGAGCCAAGTCTAACATGGACTCAACACTTTTATGGCACTGTAATCTTGGACATATTAACAATAAGCGTATTGAGAAGCTGCAACATGATGGGCTTCTTAAATCAACTGACGATACGTCTTATGATAAATGCGTTTCATGTATGTCTGTAAGGATGGCAAAAAAACCCCGTACCTGATGGGACCCGATCCCCAAACCAGATTTGACTGTGGATGAGGATGGGGAATCCCTGAATTACGTAATCGGGTATGGGGAGGTGATGGGGATAACATCAATCCCCGAACCCGAACCCGGTCCCGATCCTTTTAATGTATAAATATATAAAATTATATGTATAGCCTTACAATATTTACTTTTGTATCTATATTTTTATGAGCATTGACTTGTAATGTATGCGCATGTTTATTTAAGTGCTCAAATAACTTAAAAGTATAGACAATAAACACTATTTATTATATTTACTTAACCAATGTTTTGTCTGAATACTCACATACAATGCATGCTATTCTTATATTATTGTGTCGTCTTATTATCTTACGATGCTTTAAAGTTGGTTTAAGATTGTTACTAATTTAATTATGAGTGATGTCTGTTTCTTGAGATACTATATATATATATATATATATATATATATATATATATATATATATATATATATATATATATATATATATATATATATATATATAAAGTAAAAAACTTTTATATTTTTGATGAGTTTGTGTATTAATTATGTTTTCTGGATAAGAATGGAAAATCCCAGAATCCCTACGGGGATCCTCGATCTCCGTTGGGGATGGGGATGAGGATTTAAAACTATTCCTTGACCCGTAGGTTGCCATCAATATATGTCCGGCAAGATGGCATGTAAGCCATTTCTACATTAAACAAAAAGAGCGAATGATCTACTTGGGGTTATACACTCCGATGTATATGGCCCCTTTAGAACTTTGTCAAGATAAGGGGCTAGCTACTACATTACCTTCACTGACGACTTTAATCGTTATGGTTATGTTTACTTGCTGATACATAAACATAAAGTACTTGAAACTCTTATAGTTTTTATTAGGCTAATGAAATGCCCACTGATTCCTGACTAGGATTTGAACATAAATCAAACTAAGTGAAGAAGTCCGCCTGATAATGAAATCAGAGAGCACAGATCAAGAAGACTTGATGAGTGTCTAAATACTCATCATTTTATACTAATCTGAACTGCCAAAACATACAAAAACACTCAAATATGTATCAAAATACTTTAAATATCTTAAAGGTGTGTTTTATATGTTTTAAATGCAAAATATGCAAAAACAGATGAAAAACGTACAAAGTTTGCATAATTGGCAGTTTCAGTCCCTCAAGTTTCAAATATTGTCAAAACTAGTCCCTGGTTATTCTAAAAACATGAAAATGTCATCAAAGGTCCTTTTTAATCATAAAGTTACTTATTTAGTCCTTTGGTGCAAAGTTTCACAAAATTACAAGTTTAGTCCCTCAACTTTGGAATTTGACAGAAATGGTCCCTGGGATGTAAAAACTTTGAGAAAAGCAATTTTGGTCCTTTTACTAATAATCTTTTGCAGGAATGGTCCTTGGGTG
This sequence comes from Artemisia argyi, assembly GCA_030686995.1. Taxonomy (NCBI): domain Eukaryota; kingdom Viridiplantae; phylum Streptophyta; class Magnoliopsida; order Asterales; family Asteraceae; genus Artemisia; species Artemisia argyi. Next base: position 8,286,773 of record CM060679.1, read on the forward strand.
AAAAGTTTGGTAAATTACATGTTTGGTCCCTGGAGTTTAAAAGTTTGGCAGAAATGGTCTCCGGGGTGTTTTAAATTGCAATAAATAAGAAATTATCTTTTTAGGTCCCTATACTATTCAACTTTTACAAAACAGGACCTTTTGATAAATATTTTGGGAAATTACATATTTAGTCCCTCAAAAATCTGAAAATTACAAAAATAGTCCTTTAATATTTAAAAATGGGAAAATATGCAATTTTAGTCCTTTGGTTATTCATTATTGGCAAAAATGATCCTCATAAAATAAAATTGGAAAAAGACACACCAAACCCTCAACTTTATCCAAATTGCAATTTTGGTCCTTGTAAGTTAAAAACCAAACGGACCTTATTTATTAAAACAAAAAACCAAACCAAAACCAAACAATCCACTATCCTAATCCATTACCCAGCCCACTCCCTTCCTAAGCCCAAACTACAACCAGCCCACCCACTTGGTCAAACCCGGTCAACAAATCAAACACCACCCAGTCACCCCCTTTCCCACCAAAACCACCACCACCACCTGTCTCAAACTTGCTCCCCACTCTCACCACCTCATCCTCCACCTCACACTAGCCTCCAAACCCCATTAAACCCCTAAATTCAGCTCCACGTTATCTACAGTACCTCATTGACCTTTGGCGCCAAGAAACTTTTAAACGGCCTGGATGAATTGGACTTTATCAACGGTTCACAGTTGGTGGGAATTATCAAGGTGGGTCCCACAAACTCAGAAGAGGGCTACAAAAAGGAAAAGAAGCAGAAGAAGTGAAGTATTAGCTTAGGAGTAGTTTAATTTAATCGTAGGTAGTATAATCCTTAATTTTCAGTTGTAATTTCAATTAAAAAGCTTGTACTCAGCTAGTTTCATGTACCTTAATCTTTAATTAAAGTTAAATTCAAGTTTTATTTGCTGTCTCAGATTATGCCAATTTCTTAAATTCTCAAAATTTGCCAAAAGTTTGATTGCTGTTGTTTGTTGTTGTTATTGTAATCTAAAGCTTACCTAAGCCTTGAAAAAGCTTTTGAAAGCTTTTAAAGATCCTCAGAATCAGTTTAGTAGTGTAATCACAAAAATACCTTAAAAATAGAATTAAATAGTGAAAAAATAAAAAATCAAAGGAAGAAGATGGAGCATGTCAATTCTGACTGGATTATGGTTTAGAATCCTATGGGGGATACTAGGTTGTGATCTTGGTCTTGGTTTCATCATCTCAGTTCCAACTCTATTGTAAGTCACTAATTTGATATTTGCATAATATTGTTTTTGTTGTTTTTAATAGTTTCTTTGGTTTAAATAAGTTAATTAGTGAGTAAGTAACCTGTTGCAATCATAAAATTAGTGGAGTTAGTTTCAACATCTTATAGTTATAGTGTAAACAATCTGTTAAGGGGGTGTTTGGCTCAGCTTGTTACTGAGTCTATTTGGTATCATTAGTTATCTAGGTTAGTTTACTCATGTTACTTTAGGTCATACTAGGTTGTAGCAATTTTAAAACTTAGGCCTTAAACCACAGAAAGTCAAAATCCATATCATAACTCCTTGACAGTTAACTGTCAAGGATTTGTGATCCATAAATCCAACCATTAGCTCATATCTTATAGTTTTAGCTTAAATTAGGTCTCTTGTAGTTTAATACAGCTTAATCAATCAGTAGTAGTGATTAGAATTTGGTAAAAGTCAAAGTTTAAGTTCTTATCAAAAGTCAAAAATTGCACATCAGTGGAAATTCCATTTATTGGGTGATTTTTGTAGATTTGTGTAAAAGGTTTTAGAACCTGAAAATTGTTGTGGTAATACTCTACCACCTTGTGTTTAAGATCCCATAGTTTTTGTAATTTTAGGAATTTTCTGTTGGGCCCCACTCACCCTCAAAGTAACCTGCAGGGAAGACACTTCCCCTGCACATCAGCAGACTTGGCCAACACCACCACTTTGGTGGTGTTTTGTGGTCATCTCAGTGGGCCCCAATAGTTCTACTTAGCATCTTTCAACCCCTCTCCTACCAGGGAGTTAGGATTGACTTTTGGTTTGACTTGAATCCAAGTGGACCCCACCTAAATCAGAACCAAAACCTTGTCCCTATTCTGTGTTCACATTGAGTTTTGGATTAGCTTATTTGTGCTTATCAGCTTATCTACTGAGCTTATTTGACCATTTTTAGCTTTGACAAGTCCAAAGTACTTATTTGGATCAGAATATACCAAGGTGGGTCCCACATAAGCTCATTTGAGCTTATTTACCATTTAAGTCAACAAAAGTCAACTGTGGTAGCAATAAGCTTCCACAGTGCTTATTTCTAGCTTTTAAAATTATTGTTTTTATTAAAGTTGTTTGTTTTTAAGTATATTTTAGTTTTGTAAAAGAAAATTCAAGAAAAACCAACATAAAAATAAGTGATAGTTTCTATTTAATTTAATATAATTGTAATTTTCATTTTTAGATTTTAATTATGTAAGTTGTGTTTTTATATTTTTATTAATTTCCTTATAGGTTAAAGTATTTTTAATAATTTTCTCAGATTTTTATATTGTAATTTAGTATTTATTATAATTAATATTAGTTTATTTAATAATTAATAAATAAATAAGTTTTAATTAGCATAATTAATTTTTATATAACACCACCTAGTTTTTATATTTTTTATAGCTTTTATAAGTAATAAAATAGTTTTATAAATTTTTTCATAATTTTCTAAGTTGATTTAGTATTATTTGTAATTTAGAATAGTTTAATTAGTATAATTAATATTAATAGTTTTTAATTAATAAGAAATTCACAAAAAGACAAAAAGATTTATTTTTATTTTTTATACTTTCTTCAAGTTCTATTTTAGGTTTAGAAAATATTTTTATAAGTTTTTAGTTCAATTTGTAGTATTTATAATTTTCTAATTAAATAGTTAAATAGTTTTTATTTAAATAATTAATATTAAATAATATAATAATATAAAAAATAGTTTTCTTTTTAATTTAATTTTATTTTAAGTTTAAGTTTGTAGAATTTTCAATTTTAACCCTTATAGTTTATTTTTATTAAAACTCACCTTTTTCCCAGTACGCAGTCGCGTCTGATTTTTAATTTGGTGTACGTTTTAACGTTTTAACGTTTTAGATACCTAGCTTTTACGTAATCATTTCAATAGTTTAATTAAGTTATTTTAAGTTGTAAAACCCTAGTTAAACACACACACACACTTTTATACCTTTCCTGTTCGCATTCACTAATCACAGATTCGTTTATAATATCACATCGCACACCTCATTGGGACTTACGACCCGGGAAAACACTGTATTCCTCGGAAGCATTTGTTTTAGACGTTTGACTTGGTTGACCATCACCTGGTAAACTTAGTTGACTGTTTGAGGCGAATCAACTTTTAGCGCCGCTGCCGGGGAGGTTGTGCGCTTATTCTAACGATTTTGCGTATTAGTAAATCTGAATACACATCCATTGTATATTTACCATCTTTTATCTATATTTTTATAAAACAAAACACAAAAATATTCACCTTTATACCCCTACCTATTTGATTCTTCATTTCTCATCCCCAAAACCCTTTTGATTCTACTTTCTTCCACTTATCTCATAATTGATTCTAATGACATCTCTCGATGACGATTTCTTTAAACAAAGGGCCTGTAAAAGCAAAGTTGAAAAACTTGTGGCCTTGTCCAAGATATCGAGATGTCATGTTGATTATGATAGTCCTTCGATTCCTATTCCCTCTCCGGTGAGGGAAAGAGATCACGAAACCGAGGTGACAAAGGACCTTGTACTTTCCTCTGACGATGGAGGTGCTAAATACGTCCAAACCACGGTTGTCCAAAAACCTGAGCTCACAAATGCTCCTAAACCTTCAAGAATCAATCCTGATCTTTCACGGTTTACGGTTAAAAGTTTGTCAAACAAACGTACAGAGCTTAGGTCAATGACTGAAAAGAACGACTTACCTAACCTTCACGTTTATCATGAACCAAAATCCGAGACCATAACGGAAGTGGTGGAAATTTCTAGCTCTAAGAGCACATCACTTGTCCCACCTCCAGATTTTGTTCCTTGTGACGGTTGTGGTGAGCCGCTTTTCGGTTTTCCATGTCATTGGTGTACATGTGAACAATGTGGTAATGATATTCAAAACGGGGGTTGTTTGTTTTGTGGATCAAGTAATTCATTTGCTTATAATCCTAATCAAAACTCATTCAACGGCTCCTCAAATTTTTCAAACTACCCATCACATTCATACGAGCAAGAATCATATTATCCAAATATCAATGATGCTTCGTATCAAAATACACCAAGCCAGACTCAACAGTTTTACTGTTGTGAGTACTGTGGAGGTCCACACTTTAGCTCTGATTGTCAAACAAGGAATCCATTTCCTTGTAACAATTACGACTATTCGTTTCAAGACCCACCTCCACAGTACCAAATGAACCAAGCAACTCCTCAAAACCAGCAAGATCCTTGTCTAGAGGTTCTTGAGAAACTTAAAAACATTAAGGAGGAGTTGGCTAATATGTCGTCTCACAATGCACCAAGTTCTTCTTGTGTACATTGTGGGGGTCCTCATAATGATGATCAATGTCAACCTTCCGGTTTTGACACATCCACACCCCCACAATTTCCACTCATTCCATATTCTCGTGATAAATCTATCACGGAATTACTTGCTGAAGAACGTGCTGTTAGAGACAAAAGAAGCATGGAAGATTTAATTGCTGAGCAAAGAGTAGCCAAAATACGTGCCAATATTCGCTATGCTGCTTTTTGTGAGTACGATGATGACAGTGATGATGATGACAACATTGTTATCATTCAAAAAGATTCATCATGTTCATCAGTAGAGACTCCTTCCATGCATATACAGGGAGAAAAGAATATAACTGAATCACCAGCAGTAGAAATAATGGAACTTGTAGACTCCATTACTGCTAGTCCTTCTCATCTCCCTATGTATGATGTTATCACACCCGAGGTTCCCACTCACTCTCTGAACATGGGGGACGAGCATCTTGACACTATTCCTGCAAAGGAATCTGACGAATTCATAAAGTCTAGTGTTGAGAACCTTGTTCCAATCCCAAGAGAGTCACAGGGAATTCTTGATCCTATGTGTGATATCCATACCCACCCTAATAATCCAAATGATCAAATTGAGAATGTCTCTAATTCCAGTAATGATTGTATATCTTATGGAGACATTGAGTATGTTGAGGCATCACTGCCTCATTCTGATGTTGATTCTCTTCATGAGGATTTTACAAAGGAACTCACTCACATCATTCCACTTCTATCTGGAAGTAATGATGATATTCTTGATTTTGAAGCCGATATGGGAGAAACTAAAAATTTTTTAAACTCTAATCCCAACATCGAGCTTAGTACTTCACATACTGATGAAAATTCTTTATCTTCTGGAGACATCAGTTATGTGGAGGAATTACCTTCTGAGCTTGTCAACTCAGAAGAAGAAAATGATAATCATTTTGTTCCCGAAGCAGTCGAGACTACTCTCACTAATCCTCTATATGAATTCGATTCTGAATTCACTTTGGTTTCTGATAATCAAATCTTTGATATTCAGTATGAGGATTGTGATGAGTTCACAGTGGAACAAGAATTCACAGATTTACATCCCCTTGTTCCTGAAGCATTCAACACTACTCTCATCAATCCTCTATATGAATTCAAATCCGAATTCACTTTGATTTCTGATAATCCACTCTTTGATATTCAGATTAAGGATTGTGATGAGTCCACAAAGGAACATGAGTTCACGGATTTACATCTTGTGAATGATTCTCTTTACGAGGAGTTCTCCTTTGAACTCACTCATATCATATCTCCACCGGAGTATGATACTTTCTATTTTGATCTAGACATACCCATAATATGTCTTGATCAAATGAGCTTAAACGAGGAGATTCATGAAACAATGAATTCTCCTATTGAAGATGAGGAGTTAATCATGATTTTCATTATGATTTTTTTCCTTTTCTTCATATATTACGTGGCTTCTCCTATTCTTCACTCTTTCGGGAGTGAGGATATTATCTTTGACCCCGGCATTCTCATTTATAAATTATGAGCCGGGTATCATTATATCTCATCGGTGTGGAACTTTCACGTGCTTCAAATGTTTATCCAAACATCTTGAATGAAAGTCCGATTGAGATTGTCTCTTCCACTTGCTTCCCCATGGACAAATTAATTCGGGGTCGAGTCAAGCTAGTGACTCGGTAATCAAAAACATTAGCATGTACATAGGTTTTCACCCATGTTTCACCCTAAGTGTGGGGGAGATGTCCCACATGTTGTATATATATGAAACTTAAAAAAAAAAAAAAAAAAAAAAGAAAAAAAAAAAAAAATGTACATATAGTGATAGCTTCTATTTAAGAAGTTTTATCTAAAAAAATAATTGTATGTATATACATCTTAAATAAAGGCTATAGAATGTTTTCCTTTTACGTTCTAAGTGTCGGTTTAACACCCGGTATTTTGAATATTGAGGACAATATTCAGTTCTAAGTGTGGGGGGAGATTCGTTATTCTAACGAATTTAAACACATGTTCCATCAAGAACCCCCATTTTAGCCAAAATTTTAAAATTTTTTCTCACTTAGAACGCAATAAATGGTATCAAGACTCACTGACATTAAAGTCAGTGAGCAGCTCCAGCAGAAGTTCAAGTCAGAAGACATTATCAAGGTTACTTGAAGTCGTGCTCTCTAGCTAATGCGAGTCAGCCAGTATGTACAAGGAACTCTAGCTGACGTGTAAGGATTATCAAGGGTGGCAATACCCTGATAATCCTTCAACTCCCTGATCAGACCAACAAAGCATAGCTCGAGTCTACTGATATTTAGGCGGGACTTTTCACTAATATGTTTGAGCGGGGAAAAAAAAGTTTAGTGATAAGTCCAATCTAGTAAAAGTAAGTGATTAATGGCAGTGAGCAGTTGTCAACACTGTTCACAAAAGCAAGGAATGACTGTTTCCCAATATAGAAGTATTAAATAGAATATGTACTTTATTGTACCCCTTTCATTAGATTCGTGACACGCACCTACCTAACCCTACATGGATCTACCTCGTACTAGCATATATAGGATTTTTGGTCGGAGTGAGAAAGTGTTGCTTCATATTGCATTATATTGTTGTATTCTTTGAAGCACTCACTCCCTGATTGAACTTAAAAGAATCTCCTAAGAGATTATAAGTTCCCAAGCAAACTTAGAATCCTAAGTTTGCTTGTATAGAGAGTTGGTTTTACATTGTCATTCAATTTAGTGTTTTCCGCATAACACTTTGTAATTCTTTGATTCTTATCAATAAAGAATTATACGTTAAAAATTTATAATTTGTGTTGTTGCTTAAATTGTTTTTAACTTATGGTTTTCGGTTAAAAGACATTATTTTAGGACAAACAGTTTTTCAAAGATAAAATCAGCTCGAAAAGACCATAAAAGCTCTACGTTCTAATCGTGGTGGAGAATATATGAGTCAAAAGTTTTTGGATTGTCTTAAGGAGCATTGGATTATTACTCAATGCACTCCTCCATATACACCACAACATAATAGTGTGTCTAAAAAGAGAAACATAACCTGCTAAACATGGTTCGCTCCATGATGAGTCAAACTACTCTACTAAATTCCTTTTGGGATTACGCTCTTAAGTCTGTTTCTTGCATTCACAACATGATTCCAACTAAGAAGGTTCAAAATACACCATATGAAGGATGGCATGGGTAAGCCCCTAAGTTGTCTTATATAAAAGTCTGGGGTTGTGAGGTGCTTATTAAGCGTGATAAGCTTATCACACCTGAAAAACTTTGTTACACCCGAAATTTGATAAGGTATTGATGCATGTGGATTGCAACGCAAAAGTTTTACTTCTCAAGGGATCTTGAGAAGCTTACAATCCCCGCCAGGCAAGTGTACCTGACCGATGTAGTATAGTGTAGTGGTAAATACCGGGGGATTGATCGTTCTCCACAGGGAATAGTGTTCGTTAGGATTGAAAATGATCTAAACTAGGTCTAAGGGTGAGGGATGATTCTTTTTATATTTTTATATTTTTTAGAAAGCAAGTAAAATTCTCAGGTTTTGGAAGAGTGGGCGAAATTAGTTGCTAGTCAACTAACCCAGATACTACAAATGCAAATGAAAATAAAATAACTGAAAATAAATATGAGAGACTTCTAATATGGAGACAAACGTGTTTACTTAGGTTTCACTACTCCCTAGTTATCTTTTACTGATTGATAGGTTTGTTACAATTGCGTGGATGCCGTGTTGTATTCCTTAATACCATTCGTGGGACTGTGTACGATCTTCCCCAACTTTATAAGCTCTTATCTCCTCCTAAGACGACACATTAAGCGCCCTATCCTAGGGATATAAACAGTGGCTCATACATTAAATACAACCAAATAACTATAGTACACATCCAATTCATGTTTCTTAAGACGTTCAAGCATGTTACCATTGGAGTATTGCCAGTTTTCTTAAGCCTAACATCGATAAACATCCACCCACAACAATTAATAACAAACCATTCAATAAATAATCAATAACTAGGTTACATTAGGCCTAAGCAAACACAAACAAACCTAGCCTGGCATGTTAAAAGAAAGACAAGCGTAAGATAAAATCAAACAACGCATAGACATATTGAATGATTGATAGATTACTTATCTTCAGTTAATCATGGAAGAAAAGAGGCTTTGAAACCTCAAAATAGCTTCAAAAGTCGACTAGGGTTCGTACCCTAAGTTCCTACCACAAGTCCTCCCCTTTTATGAATGAAAAATAGAAAAGTATATATAGATTTTAGAAATTGACGGCGTCACCTTTTGGGTTGTGACATCGTCACCTAGCCGTGTTTAGGGTTCCTTGATGGCCAAGATCCACTCTTGATACCGTCTCGTTGAAAAGTGTTCTGGGCCGTCTCTCTTTATGATAACAAGTGACGCCCTTGGTGAAATAACACGTGACGCCGTTACGTGTAAACTCCAAAATTCCTTTCTGGCCCGTCAAGTGTAAAGTAGATATCCACATCTTCATCAACAAGTGACACCGTCACTTGGTAGTGCGTAACGCCGTTAGGTACTGTTCCAGCTTTAATTCTTGACTTTGTCGTTTTCTTCACTTTTATGCTTCAAAAACGTCCAAAATGCTATGTTTTCCATAATTCCTCTCCAAAGTACCTAAAATGACCAAAAAGAACAATTTGAGGTAATATTTTATCATATAATCATGATTTAGGGCTTAAATGACCCCTTAAAAGAGTAACACTTTTTGTCTTATCAAATACCCTTAGACTTGAGATTTGCTTATCCTCAAGCAAGTGCGCTTTTATTCTAATCAAAATACAAGTTAGGGGTCATTTAACATTAATATAAAAGTAATTACAACAAATGATCGTTCCACTTTAATCAAAATAAGCACAGAAATCATACACTAGCACCTTTCAAATAGTGTTTGGATACTCTCATCTCTCGGGTATTATAAATCTATATATAACTAATGGAAATGGAAAAAATATCACTCACTACCTGTCATAGCAAATAGATTACCATAGGCTTGTGAAAGGATCAAAAACCTCCTCCACTAGGCGTAAGCACCTAAGATAAACTATCAAAGAGGGCTTTTCAAAGGTTATAATGTTAGGTGTAGGGATATGGAAAACACGGTTTGTTGGATAAAGGATATTTTACTGGTGGCAAGTTAATCATCTAGGTCAATTACATGTATAATACGGCGTTGCTAAGCCAAGACTCGACTCGACTCGACTTAAGCTAATAATAAACATAAATATAAACATAAATAAAAGAAATGGGATGGTAGTCCGTATGTTTTTCTCTTTTCTTTTTCTAATTTTTTTCTTGATTTTTTCGATTTTTTTTTTGATTGACATACACTCTTGCCCTACCATGTAACTATTCTACATACTTTACATGTAACTATTCTAATGACTCGAATTAAGATAATTGAAATATTTGGAGTACTTTTAAAACATTTTGCACATATGGGGGTAATAATTGATGTTCTTCCCCATTACTCTATGACATTAGTACTTTACCCATGAGTCACAATCGTCCCAAAATAATATGGACAAGATATGACTCGACTTAGCAACCATGTAATCAATTAGACATGTTAGGAATACGTTTATTCATATGAAGACTCGGTCACCCCGAGTATAGTTTAGCATGTTGTAGCTCGTAGTATATATCTTATTAGTTAGAATGTAGTTTAGTGTTAGTTAGTATTTGTGGAGTCGGGTCGGGTCTTTACCCACTATCAGCCCGCTCCACAGCCCATTTCAGGGGGCGTTTTATTGTAACTATAAATACCCCTTCCCTAGCTTGGAAGGGGTTGGAGCTTCTAATCATTCAACTAATATTTCCTTCACTTTCTCTCTAGAACTCCCAACTCTCTAAATTCTCTCTAGTTTTTCTTCCATTAATCTAATCATAAACACAAGAACCATATATGCTTTGATTATGAATAAACTACAATTGGTATCGGAGCCATGGTTTGATCTTAGGGATACTTTGTACTCGAATTTTCAGTTTGGTTCTTTGTGTTTTATTTTGGTTTGACTAGTTTTCTTAAAATAACACTCTTGTTTCATTTTGTTTGTGGTTAGTCTTGTATTATTGCTGTACTTTCATTATTAGGGTGATTATATAAACCTAGTCAAGTGTTTGGAGATACTGTTTTTTAGGCTATTGGCAATTCGTGAGGTCTTTGAAAATTGTTCTTTTCAGCGAGTTGTCATAGTTTCTTGACAGCGATTTGGTGCTTTTGGGTCTAGCGAGTTGTCTAATTTGGGTGGCAATTTGTCATTTTGCCTTAAAAGTGAAAGAATACAAACTGGCAAGATAGTGACCTGTTACTTTGGCAATTTGTCCTGGTGTCATTAGCGAGTTGTCAAAAAAAAAATCATCCCAAAGAGTTCATGTTTTTGGCAAGTTGGTAATTGTCTGTTTTTGGCGAGTTGGTAATAGTCCAGTGACACTCTTGTCACATATTGAAACCAAATGTTGTCGAAATTATTTTTTTCTTTCTTTCATATATCTGTCAAGTGGTCAAGATCTTCTAAGACTAACACATCACAAGTAAACCTCATCACAGATTCAACACAAAACTAACAACAACAAATCCAACTTCATCAACCTCTTAAACAAATCAATCTTATAAAGTACAAACGATTCGTGTTTAACAATTAACACATAATCACAAGCGAGATAAATCAATAACAAGTTTGTCATTTTTTTTCTCTTTTCGTTCGGTTATTATAAAACAGAAACAAAAAGAAGATTACAATCAAGATCTCAGCTGGCTTCTCTCTTTCGTGTGATATAACATAAGTCTACGACCTTTTTTAAAGTCCATAACACTAAGGAAACCAAACCATCATCGATCTAATTTTTGAAGCATCACTTCTTTGAATATCCGAATATCTCAAGAAAAGAACAAAAACAACTCGTGTTTTCATCATCCCTTTCATTCGATTGATAACAAAGTACAAATCATGAAACCTACCTTGGACCTTTTACAATCTTGAAGCCGTTTGGATTGCAAAGGAGATTTGATTTGGGGGCTCTAAACTGTGTTTGGTCTTCGGGTTTTTGAGCAACAAGAATCAAAAAGGGAGATACAGATTGCTTTTGTTGATTCGTGATTAAACTTGAACAAGAGACAGATATTTTTGGAGGCTGCATTAGTTTGGATTAGGGTTAGGATCTGTGTGAGTGAAATTAGGGGTAAAGTAATTAAGTGGTGTTTTATATAGTGAGTGATTAGGGCTGTAGGGGTTAGTTAGATTAGTGGACTTGGGCTCAAGTTGTATCTGCTTAATTACATGGGCTTTCAATTGTGATCTTGCTTTCGTTGGTGGATTAACGTGGACTGCTCCATTTGCTTGTAATTTCTTGGGCTGAATTTAACTTTCATTCTGCTGGGCCGTGTGTTTTTATGTCTTTGGACTTGGGGCGAGGCATGATGTGCTTAACATTGTATTGACGTAAATGTTCCACTTCAAATGTGTTAACATCTTTGCCATTTATTCTTTTCACTAATTTTTGGATGTTAAACTTTTGAATTATAAGTTTGGTCACGGCCTTTGATCGAGCTTCAGGAATCCGTGATTGATATTTCTTTTGGGGTGAGATTATTCGGGCTCGTGTGGAGTTAAATTTTGTGCCAATCATTTCTTCTTGTGGATTTGATCTACCTTCACCACATTCTATTTATCATCATTTCGCGGTTTATTCTTGACTTTTGTAAAATCCCGCGAAAGATCCTATTTCTCGGTTTAAGTCATAGAATTGTAAAATCCCGTGCTAGTTTACATCATGTCTACTACTTCAGACTCTGTCATTTCTGAGAGAGAACTTCATCAGCCGCAAAAATTGCCTGATAATGCAAAGGAAAGGTGCATTGAATGTTTTCGACTTCTTCACTCACATCTCAAGGTTCTCTTTGAACGACCTGGATATTTAATAGGATACGAACATGCATTTGCTTACGAACGTGCTTTCGCATCACTCTTTGGTCAAGATGTTCAGTCTTTCACAGTCAACATGATTTTGTATTTAGATCAACTTGAACAACAACTTGACAAAGGAAACTTCTCTGAAGGAAGATCCATGGCTGCCTTTTGTGTGATCAACAACCAACTCCAAGTGTTCATTGATTCACAATTCACTGAGAATTGTGATTTTGACAATCAAATGATGAATAAGTACTTTACTAATTACACAGGAGTCAAGGTTGACTTGTTCAGAGATTCACTACTCCAACTCATGGGTAATGTCAAGGAGTTCATTGAGGAAAGAGCACAACATAAACTTATGTATGATGACAAGGTGATGGCATGTCGGGTGAAATCATGTGATGGTATTGTTAATTCGGGTAAAGCATTAGATGTTGGGTCAGTTGTCACTGAATGCAAAGGATCTGAGACAGATAAGCTTGACACTACCAGCAGTTCAATGATTCATGTTACACATGATATGGATGCAGACTTCAGACTGGTAAATGAACAGGTGTCATGTTCTGAGGTACCCTTAACTGATCAACATAAAGTGCTTGATAATGTATGGCAGCATACTGATCAAATTAAGCCCACTTATGACACAAATTTGTTGGAAAAGATTGATAGCAATACCATTTCTAATTCAACAAATGTGAGTCATAAAAGGGGAGAAAGTGATCAGTATGCTGATCATGCTGATGTGCCAAGTTCTTTGTTTACGGTTGAGTCTTTCAAATCAAATAATATGGTTGATAAATATGTGTTTAATGAACTTTCATACAGATTTCTACTACTTGAAAAACATTGTATTTCTCTTTAAATCGCAATGCAACAAAAGGAAGAAAGTTTTCAAACAAACCAACCACGTAAAAATCCGGAACTTCCTGATTTCCGTGAATTCTTTATGATTAATGACTTGAAAGCTCAGCTAGACGCAAAAAACTCAACAATCAGCAATCTGAAAAATCGTATCTCTGTGATGTGTGATATGTGTAATGAAGTTAAGTCTAATCATGATTGTGAGGTCATTGCAACTAAAAACATGGAATTGAATCAAAAAGTGGCAAAATTACTTGATGAAAATGAGTCTTTGAAAATTCAGTGCAAAGAACTGTGTGATTTAATCAAAGAAACGAAAACTAAGAATATTGAGCAAACAACTTCTTTGATTACCAAAAATGATGAATTCAAAGCTCAACTTCAGGAAAAGGGTTTCACTATAACTGCATTAATGAACGAGCTAAGAAAAGCAACAGGGAATAGTGTGAACACTAAGTTTGCAAAACCATCAATCTTGGGGAAACCAGTTTTCCAATCGAATAGAAACCAATCAGTTGTTAGACAACCGACTGCGTTTAGATCTGAATGACCAAAACTTTCAAAAACACGATGTGCCTCCCAAGTTGATGCGGAACAAGTTTTGATAAAACCAGTCACTCCACATTATTTGCCTAAGTTAACTGTTTCTAGTTCTGGTAAACCTCAACAAGTAGTTACCCCTACTCCTAGCACCTCTAGGATTAGTGCGAAAACTGTTTCTAAACCAAGCATTAAGATTCTAAATTCTTAAGACATACATGATTTGCACAAGAACTATGACCTAGTAAAGGCTAGGAAAAGGGCACTACTTCATAAGGATGGTATCTTAGGTTCACAACCTCACCTGATGCCTCCTGGTTTATTGAGGAACAATGCTAAGGTTCAACGTGCTAAGTCTAGGATTTATAGTAAGTCATCTACAATGCATAAGAAGCAAAACAAACCTAAATCTTCTCCTAGGTGGATACCAACTACTAAATCTTTGAAGACTAGGTATAACGATAAGCCTTCCTCTATGCATAAGAAGCTTAGTAATCCTAGACCTTGCCATAAGTGGATTCCAACTGGTAGAATTTTTAAGTACATTGGACTTAGGTGGATACCTACTGAAAAGGTGCTTACTGATGGCAATGCCATGGTTGACCGTGAAACCCCTAAGGGTTTGGATACTCATGTCACTAACCCATATATATGCAATCAAGTTTGTAATGTTAGTGCAGGTAGTCCTTACTCAGTTGCAGGTACATCGATCATTCACTACATGAGAATACTCAAAGTCTGGAGGCCTAAAGCAAGCATATCTCCTACTTCAGAAGGTCTGGAAAGTCAATGTTGATGTATGCATGCATATGACGTTTGAACACCTCAGTTCAAGCCTTATTCTTCAACGACTATGACGTCTGCTCAAATCAGTTCAGGCCTCGTTCTTCAACGACTAGGACGTTTGATCAAATCAGTTCAAACCTCGGTCTTCAAAGTCAACATTATGGCGTCTGCTGACAACACTTCAGGCCCCGTTCATCAAAGAAAAGAAAGGTGTACGATTCAGTGCGCCTTATCTTCAGAAGAAGAGAAATCTTCTTAGTGTTGACCATTCTCTACAATACGGTTCATGTTTCCTCCATGTTCGTTTAGTCATCAAGTGGATCTACTCATCTTTGCTTGAATTCGTATTCACTTGCTCAATCAAAAATGGCAACCTCGTATGCAATTTTTGAGGGGGAGAAGTGTGAATAAAATACATGATTAATTGTATTCTTATTCACTTGCTCAATCAAAAATGGCAAACCTCGCTTGCAATTTTTGAGAGGGAGAAGTGTGAATATACCACATGGTCATTGATGATTGAAGAATGGTCATACGACTCATCATACGACTCTCCTCCAACACCTAATGTTCTATGTACTAAGGATGACTAGGATTCATGTTTGATGAATACTTCCAAGCTTAAACGAATGTTGATCATGTAGTTCCTGAAGCTGTTGCTCCGGTTCCTGCTGTCTCAACTGGTTCACCTTCCTCAATATCCATTGATCAAGATGCACCATTTAGAAGTATTACTCAGACTACTCAAGTAACCCAATCTCCAGTTATTCCTCAAGGTGTTGATGATGACTATCATGATTGTGAAGTTGCACACATGAATAATGATCCGTCTTTTTGTTCTATTTCATCACGGATTGTTGTTCCTTCAAATGTGCACTTTGGAAATCAACCCGAAGGACATTACGGAAAATGTCGAAACGGCTAAGAAGTTGGACATGGAATGTCAAAGTGATCACGGCGTTTATTTGGTATTATTTATTTGAAATTGAAGTGAAATGTCACGGGTGCGTGTACTTAGTATCTGACGATGTTGGGGTTGGTTGGACGAAGATTCTTCGAGATCCTTGTTCGAGCTTTTAACCTTTGCAATGACGAAGACTTGGATATCTAGTTATTTTGGTGATTCTTCATTTTTATTATCACAAAATAACTATCACGTTTAGTGTCACACGTAGTTGTCGATATTCAAGAGGTGATGTAAGTCTTATACTTGATGGTTGGTTGGTTGAAGAGTATAGAGTACTCAGAGATTCGAAGTTGCACGAACTCTCTACACCACTCTTTGTCACACATTAGCACAAGTTTAAGTCACACGTTCGAGTTAGTTTACTCCACTTTCAAGTTCATTATATCGGGTTTTCTCCATCAGTGGTCTCTTCAAATAGGCTACATTATTGGTTGATAATGATAGTCAGAGAGAGTTTCAGTTGCTGTTGATTCTCACATGTTAATTTGAGCCAATTTTGTTCTTCTCTCAAGATCTCAAGTATATGGGCGTTAAATGTGTTGCTGATTCTGAGGTGTCAAAGCCAGCAAGGGGGAAGGATACATACATCTGAACGCACAACGAGTACACATGATGAGCTTTATACCTCTTCATTATTGAAGTTATTCCGGGAAGACATATGTCATTACCGCAGAGACAATCAGTGTTTTAACTCTAGGCTTTTGGTGTATTATTCCAACCATTTGGGGGAAGTGGTCTCTTGATACTTGTGGTATGTATTACTTCAGCTTTCAAGGGAAGAAATATGAGAAGAATATTTGGAGCGTGAGATGATATTGCTTATCGACATCTTCATACGTGCTGATATGATTTATGGTAAAGTGCTTCTGGTTAATGATTTATGTACACATTGTTATGGTGATTCCGATGAGATCGCAACCATCAGGGGAGAGATATGTGTAGATCAGGGGCGTACAACAGGTTCATGTGACCGAGCTTAAACATTTAATCCGGAGTTGATATCCACAGAGATGGTCAGTGCTTCAACCTGTTACTTTGGTGTCATCGTTTCTTCTTGTGTTAGAGTACATGTCTACAATATGGATTGAATTGCTATATGCAAGATAACTGGAATGCATTTGGTGAAATGAAGATGTTGATATCTTGTTCCCCCGAATAGATAAACTGCTCAAAATCGTAGAGTAATGTGCACATCTGGGACGCACAACAGGGTCATGTGATCGGGCTTAATCATATATTCCGGGATTGATAACCGCATAGATGATCCGTGTTTCACCCTATTACTTCGGTGTTATCGTTTTCTTCGGGTTCTCGAGCTTCACATAATGAGACTTTTTGCGAGCTTCACACAATTAGACTTTTTGCATCGCTCAACTACTTGGGGGAAGTGGTCTCATAAAGATGATTGTCAGTTTGGGGGGAAGCTACCAAAGTATCACATTGAGAAGACACAAGTTTAGACGATTATTCGTGTGCCTCGAATGCTTTGGTGGTAATAATTTAAGAGATGTTTACTACAAACTTCTACAACGAGCTTAACGATTTCCTCATTTCGGTATTCATGTCAACATCTTCTTAAATTGATTAGTATCCTTTGTACATATATTATACCAAATTGTAAATAGAAAATTATAAAACCTACAAAAATCCATGAAAATCAGAAAAATAGAAAATACCAAAAAAAAAATTCAAGGCATGTCTTCTGGCATCGATAACATTTACGGTCCTAGAAATGTCATTCAATAATGACACGGGTCTTTAAATGAAGTTCGAACAGAAGTTCAAAAAGTTTTCAAAACATTCCTAATGGTTTGCAGTTATTTCAGACTGTAACCCGGATTTAAACTTATGGTTTGCTATTACTTCAGATAGCAACCCGGTCTTAGTATTGGGGAAAGTTCGTCGTCAAAAAGACGACTGTTCCTAACAAAGGCATGAATTACTTTATATTCATGCCTTTCCCATCTGATGTACGCTTAAGTGAATCATTTCCAATAAAAGAAGAGAAGTCTTCTTTACATCTCAAATACTTTTCCTTCAATGATTATTCGGGAAAGTATTTGCTCCAAACTTGGTGGTACCATGGTTTTTTGAAGATCAAACGAACTTGAAATGTTGTTTAAAATTTGCCACTCAATTGATGCTAATAGATTATTCTTTTGTGCAAAATATTTATGTTGATACAAAAGTTGGGCGTACCTGATTGTTGGGCTTTGCTCTTATATCAATTCGTTCCTTAGCACTTTGTTACCTGCGTACTAAGAAAATAAACAACACCGTTAGGCTTATCGAGGGATTGTCTCCCCCGATTAGACTCCGGCGTGAGAGTAAGTAATCGAATTTAGGTTTTGGTTTAAGAGTTTAGGGATTCCGTGAATCGTACCTTCAATGAGAATCGTATGATTCTATATATAGGGGCTAAGAAACCGTGTTTCTTGCTCCTTACTCTACGCACGCATGGTGCTTATCCGAGGTAAGGATATCTATTCCTTGAATAGATGATCCTTATCGGATATCCGGTGAGTTAGATTGGGCCTTTGGGCTTCATAAGCCCAAGCGTTGATACTGCGGCCCATACCATTTGTCATGGTAGCCCATTCGTGATGGGCTTAAGTATAAGTAATGTCTATCATTTGGGCTTGCGGCCCAAATATAGGCTATACGTCATCATGTCCCCCCAGTCTAGTATGCGCGGCACGTAGCCGCGGGTACTAGACTTAATGTAAGCAGCGGTAAGCGTGGCGGGATAATGAACAAATTGTTACCGCCTTTTTGGAGGTGCAATGCACCTAACAGGTTCAAAATAGTTACCTCGGTAATTGGGGGTGGTGTCCACGTATCACTTGGGATTCGGGAAAAAGTGTTGTACCTTTTGATCTTCTAGCCACACGTTTACTGTGAGTGGGATCCACGTGGGCGTGAATTAGGGTTTTTACCACCCTATATAAGAGTGCCGTCCCCCTTTATTTTCACCACACAGTAAAATACACACACAACCACTATTCATCTTCTTCATTTTGAGAGCGTTTTTGCTAGAAAACCTTTGAGCTTCTGTAGGTAATCTTTGTGTGCGTCCACTTAGTTTTAAGATGAACATGATCGCTCAATTAGAGGAGTTTCGCTCTGCGTTGTCTGTTGAGGATGTGATGCGCTTTTCTTCTGACTATTTTGTGCCTTTGGATGTGCATCCAGAGGCGCCAGATGTCGATGCGTGTATAGCCGACTTCCCCGAAGGGAAGATAGGTTTATACACGAAATTTTTCGAGTACGCTAACTACCGCGTACCTATATCTATATTTCTGAGCGATTTGCTCAATCACTATCGCCTCCACATCTCTCAGCTGCACTGTATAGGTGCGGCGAAGGTGTCGAATTTTGAGGTAAACTGCCGTTTACTAGCGATAGAACCAACTGTAGATTTATTCCGCTCCTTTTACCACTCAACATGGTCGAACGGTTGGGTGTCCTTTGCGAAGCGCCCACGGGCGTTTCAATGTTATACGGAGAAAGTTGACGCCCTCAAGAATTGGAGGGAATTTTTCTTTTGGGTAGACGACGTGGTCTTTCCTTCCAATTTTGAGTTTTATACTCAGGCGTCTTTACCAAGGGATGGGCATCCCGCACCCGGTTCCTATAGTATTGCTGACGCGCAGACGTTAAATGCCAATCGCTTGGCCATTAACCCCTATCCGGAGGAGTTTTTGGTGCATGTAGGATTGAGTCGCGCGTATTTTGGCGCAGCGGATGAGGTTCCCACTTTCCTGAGTGAGGATGGCCGGGGTGGGTGTTCATCCTTTGTAATTGTTTGTAAGTTTTTCATCCTTTTTCTTCGCGCATTTACCAACTAATCTTTCGTTGTTTTCTTGCTTCATTTTTATATGTGCAGAGATGGACTTATTCGCAGTGGTGAAGCTTGATAAGCCAAAGCAGGTGACCATAGGGGTGCGTCCTCTGAGGGAAGGGGAGCTGCCTTTGCTGGAAGCGACCGCGGGGCGTTTGACTGTTTTGCCCGCGACAGTTCCTGAGGACACGCCACCACTTGTGGTGACGCCCGTTCAGAGTATGGCGCCAGAGGTAGTGGTGGCGCCCACTGTGGTGCCTGAAGTGGGGGTGGCGCGCGAGGAGGCGCGCTCAGGGTCATCTGACAGTATTCGGATCCTGAAACCTGAGGAGGTGTTGAGGGAAGAGGTTGCGCAGAACTTGAAGCGCAAGGGGGAGGCTGGAACCAGTGGCACCAGCAAGAGGCGTCGACACGTCATCAAAGATGCAGAGTCGAACGCGGAAGAAACTTCGACCTCCGGCGCACGGTTGAAGGCTGATGCTTCTCCGTTTCTGTAAGTGTGCATTTCTTCTCTCTCTTTTTTTTTTCTTTTTTTTTTTTTTTTTTTTTGCAATTACTTGTTGTAATTTTTTGTTGACTGTCTTTGTTCCGTAGGGATGACGACGCGAAGGACGATGAAGTATCCTCTCCGCAGAATGAAAACAAGGGAGAGGATACCTTGGCAGCTGATGGTGGTGAGGCGCAGCAACTTCTTGATGAGTTGGCTGCGACTACTGCCCGTCAGGCTGAGCTGGTGGCGCAGCTGAAGGGAAAGCGCGTTGGGGAGAGTCGTGCTTTGGCCCAGAAGGAAGAAGAGTTGGAGAAGCTGCGCGTGCTATTGGCGGGCGTGCAGGCTGAGCTCGGGGAGTCAAGGGCGTATGGGGAGAAGATGGCTCAGGACAAGATGAGCATCTTGGCTGATCTGCTACATGCGAGGGCGTGCAACGAGTAGATAAAGGCCAAGGCATCATGGTCTGTGTCGTTCCTTGAGGAAAAAAGGTCTGAGCATTATGCTAGCCTGCAAGAGTTCAAGGAGCGCATGGAGAAGACGCTCGTGATGTATGAGGAGAAGCTGCGCGCACTTAGCATTGAGTACGACGAGGAGCTGTATCCTCATCTCATGTCTGTGATTGCTGAGCGCAGGTATTCTTACACCCTTATCTTTTAGAATTGTTTTCTTCACTCCATTTTATCTTATCTTGTTACCACTTTGTGAATGCAGGTGGTTGATCAGCCATGGGCTTCGTCTGGCAGCTCTAAGTACTTTAGAGTCTGCGGAGGTGGTGGAGGCCTTTGGGAAGGTCGTCCACTGCGCGATGGCGCGTGGCCGTTCGCAGGCGATGGAGGAGCTCCGTGAGGCCAAGTTGCTGGAGAAGGATTTGGCGGAGATTCCTGGTTATAGCTCAACGGCGTACGATGAGCTGGTGAAGGCGATGGCGGGGCTGAAGGTTCTTGAGCTGCCGCATATAGGGAAATTGGAGCGCGACCAAGATGACCCTATAGCTGTGCTAATGGCCGGTTTAACTTTGCAGCGCCATCTTGAGAAGAATGCGGAAGCGGAGTTAGACTATTATCTAAAACCTGATGTATCGCAGCTTCAAGTCCCAGTTTTTGCGCGGCCCCGTGATATCCTCAAGCCTTTTGCTCTGGAGAAGGAAGTCCCCTTGAAGGAGGTGCTGGAGCAACATGCGCAGAGGGCTGCTGTGAAGAAGGGTATCAAGGGCAAGGCCGTGATGTGCGGTATTGGCGCTGCACACCTTCCTAGATCAGATGGCGTGGCTGTAAGTGTTCCAACCGTATCGATGCAGGATGCCATAATCTTGAGTAAGTTGAAGGAAGGGAGTTCCGCCGCTCCAGAAGAGAGCCATGATCACCGCCATAGCATATAGGTTGTTTGTGAACTTATGTATTTTGTCCTTGTAATTTAATGAATATGGAATAAAATACATTTTGTTATAAGCTCGTAACTTAAATATACTTGCATTGTTTGCTAAGTTTGATTATTTTACTAAGTCTTTTAAGTGCGTAACTTAAATATACTTGCATTGTTTGCCAAGTTGTATTTTTGACTAAGTCTTTTAAGTGCGTAACTTAAATATACTTGCATTGTTTGCCAAGTTGTATTTTTGACTAAGTCTTTTAAGTGCGTAACTTAAATATACTTGCATTGTTTGCTAAGTTTTATTTTTGACCAAGTGTCTTGGCTCGTTATATTGCTAAGCTCGTACGGTGTACTTGGTATATGCGCATCCGTCGTGGGGTGCGCATATGAAACTTACTTTGACGTCTCAAGAGTAAGGCGCTTAGCAAGGATACGTGATCCAATGTTGATGGGTTTGCAACCCTCTTATTCAACGAGTAAATTAGTAGGTTAACTCATCCTTTATGCCTTCGTGGGTCTTTAAGTGGTGCATGCACGCCATGTAGGCAAAAAATATAAGATAGACAATATTGACATATATGCAATAAAGTAAAAGTGCGCTATGGAGTTAGCTAGAAACCATAACATTTTATTAATACTTGCAAGTTTATTGAAAAAATGGAAAACATAATTCCTAAGAAAGAAAAGAAAGACAAACACTTATTGGGCACCGCGTAGGGTGTGAGTGTGTTTGTGTAAGGGCCGTAGCCTAAAAGTAACATCTTTTGAGATTACAGATGTTCCAAGTGCGCGCTAGGTCGTGACCTTCCATATCGCGCAACCTGTATGCGCCGTTGCCGAGCGCGTCTGTGACCTCGTAAGGTCCTTCCCATTTGGGTCCGAGCTTGCCTGTGTCTTCTACGTGGCTCGCGTCATTGGCGCGGTAAACAAAGTCTCCTGGTCTGAATGAAGTGTTTTTGACTTTTGCATCATAATACTTCTTCATTTTTGCCTTAGCCTTTGCTTCACGTATAGCTGCGCGTTCGC
The DNA here is from genome assembly GCA_030686995.1 of Artemisia argyi. Classification (NCBI taxonomy): domain Eukaryota; kingdom Viridiplantae; phylum Streptophyta; class Magnoliopsida; order Asterales; family Asteraceae; genus Artemisia; species Artemisia argyi. The sequence continues at coordinate 8,309,189 of CM060679.1, forward strand.
GTCTTTCTTCCAGTATATCTAAGTCTATGCGCCGTTCCTCGTCATTTGTTGTGACGTTGACCTCTGCCGTGCGTATGGTTGGCATTCCTATCTCGGCTGGTATGACGGCTTCTGTTCCATAGACTAAGGAGAATGGCGTGTCGCCAGTACTGGTTTTGATTGTCGTGCGATGCGCCCACAAGACGTGCGAGAGCTCATCTACCCATCTTCCTTTATGTCTGTCAAGGCGCGCTTTTATGCCTTCGCCTAGACTGCGATTAGCGCGCTCAACTAGACCATTGGTTTGTGGGTGTTTGACTGAAGCAAAGTGTTGTGTGATGTTTAATTGTGCGCACCAATCTTTGAATGGGTTATCACAGAATTGTTTTCCGTTGTCTGATACGATCTCGCCTGGTAGGCCGAAGCGACAGACAATATTGTCCCAGACAAAGCGTTTTACTTGGTTTCCCGTAATGTTCACCACAGCTTTTGCTTCAATCCACTTTGTAAAATAATCTATGGCTACGATGAGGAATTTTACTCCTCCCGCTGCGACGGGAAAAGGTCCTGCGATGTCGATACCCCATTTGTAAAATGGCCATGGTGAAGTGATTGGTGTTAGCTCGTGCTGTGGTCGGCGCGGAATAGGTCTATTGATGCGTGGGAATCGCACCTTGCTTTACCTCTCGAGGGATCTCGCGAGGCTTACAACCCCCACCAGGCAGTGTACCTGATCGTTGTAGTATAGTATAGTGACAAGTACCGGGGGATTGATCGTTCAGCTTAGGAATAGTGTCGCTAGGATTAGAAAACCTAATTAATAGTTCTAGAGGTGAGAGATGATTATTTTTGTATTTTTATATTTTTATGAAAGCAATTAAAATCTCGGGTTTTGAAGGAGTGGGCGGAATTAGTTGCTAATCAACTAACCCAAAAACTACTTTATAACTAATTAACTAATGAAAATGAAATTAAACTAATATTAAACTAAGGTTGTGAGCAGTGGTTGGAGAAATTGTGTTTACTTAGACTTCATTACTCCCTAGATATCTTTTACATGTTAATTACTTGTTACACTTGTATGAATGACGGGTTGTATTCCTTAATACCATTCGTGGAGTGGCATACATAACTCCCCAACTCTATGAGCTCTTATCTCCTCCTACACCATGACCCAGCACAACTATAGGGATTGTAAACAGTGGCTCATGCATTAAATACAACCAATAAAGACCTAGTACGCCTCGGTTCATGTTTCTTAAGACGTTCAAGCATGTTACCATTTGGAGATCTGCCAGTTTTCTTAAGCCTAACATATAATATCATTCATTCAAAACAAGAATAGACAAGTAATCAACACATAATCAACATCTAGGTTTCATTAGATCTAAGCAAACACAAAGGAAATTTAGCCTAGCATAGTAGAATTAAGATAAGAACAAAAGATAGACAACCAACACATAGACATATTGATTGAATTAAGAGTATACTTATCTCAATTACAATGCAAGGTCTCAAGGGTTTGGAACCCTTGAAAAACCTGTAAAAGAGGCACCAAAATCGTCTTTAGGGTTTCACCAAAACTTCTCTTCTTTAATGAAAAAAACTAGAAAACTATATATAGGAAAATCGTCCTGACGGCGTCAAGAGTTAAATCTGACGCCGTCAACTCGCCGCCATACACTTCCTCGGACGCCCTAGATAAAATCGTGACGGCCTATGTGACGCCGTCACCACCCACGGTAAATTATTCTTGGCCACTTTGACGCCGTCATAACTCCATCTGACGCCGTCACCAGCTACGGTAATTTATTCTTCATGTCTGACGCCGTCAAGAGCAAACCCTTGACGCCGTCACCTTGTATTTCCAGCTTGGATTTTTGGTACTTTGTCGTTTTCTTCACTTTATGCTCCAAAAACGTCCAAAATAGCCTCTTTTCCAGAATTCGCTCTCCAAACACCTAAAATCACAAAAGGAACGATTTAGGGCAATATTTGATCAAATAAATTCGGATTCGGGCTTAAATGACCCCCTAAAAACGGATCATTTTTCGCCTCATCATATACCCTTACACTTGAGATTTGCTTGTCCTCAAGCAAATGAGTTTTTATTCTACTCAAAAGACAAGTTAGGGGTCATTTAACACTAATATAAAAGTAATTACAACAAATAATCGTTCCACTAAAGACCAATAGACAAGCACGGAGGTCATACACAAGCACCTCACAAATAGTGTTTAGATACTCACATCTCTCGGGTGTAATAAAGTAATATAACATTATGGAAATGGAAGATATCTCTCACTACCTGTCATAGCAAAATAGATTACCATAGGCTTGGGAAAGGATCAAACCTCCACCACATGGCGTAAGCACCTAGGATAAACTATCAAAGAGGTCTTTTTAAAGGGTTATAATGTTAGGTGTAGGGATATGAATTACACGGTTTTGTTGGATAAAGGGAATTTTACTGGTGGCGAGTTAACAATCTTAGTTAATTACATGTACAAGATGGCGTTGCTAAGCCAAGACTAGACTCGACTTAAGCTAATAAATGAAAAATAACTAAAAACATAAAATGAACATAGAATGAAAACGGGATGGTAGTCCGTATGTTTTTTCTCTCTTTCTTTTCTATTTTTTTTTTCTTTTTCTAATTTTTTCGATTTTATTTTTATTTTTTTATTTTTATTTTTTTTTCATACACTCTTACCCTACCATCCAAAATAATACATCATAGGGGTTTGAGCATTCCCCTTACACTTGAATCTTTACATACTTTACATTAAACTATTCTAATGACTCGAATTAAGAAAATCAAAACACTTGGAGCACTTTTAAGATTAACGTACATATGGGGGTAATAAGTGTTGTTCTTCCCCATTACTCCATAAAATAAGTACTTACCCATGAGTCCCAATCGTCCCAAAACAATATGTACAAGGATATGACTCGACTTAGCAACCATGTAATCAATTAGAAAGTTAACTTAGGGTTTAACAAATAACAATAATGCACTAAAAATGAGCGCATACACGGAAGGCTAAGGCGATTTGGGTGTACATTTAAGTGGGGTGTAACAAATTCTTCCTTTAAGTAAAATGCTTAAAGTTAGAAACGAAAAGATAGGCTCGGAGGGGTGTACTAGGGGTATCGTGTACTAAAAATGAGTACAACGCTAAGGGTGTGGGAAAAATTAGTTGACTTAACTAGCCAAGTAATATGACTTAAATGGTCAAGTAATCGTAATACGGGTTTAACACAAGGGTGATCCTAATGCCTCTTATCATGTAGTAAATCCTACCACACGAATGTAGTCTCACTAGCGGTCTCGGGATGCATCACTAACGCAAGTTCTAGAATCTAAATGCTACCGGTACACTCATAAGCACTAATAATAAATGCTTTTCCTATCAAATCTAAAGGCGAACCTCACAATTTTGGGTGGAAAATTTTTCTGAATATACGGTTATGTGCTAATCATACAACCTCCTATCCATGAGACGCTTGCTATGGCTAGAGTTTCACTCCTAAATGTTGTAAAAAAATTTTAAATTTGGCGCTAAAATTACACTAACAAGTATTTCTCATAGTTTTATTACTCATCTACTATCAAACAAAACAAACTCAAGCGAAAGTGCATATGTAAGGTATCATCTTTTTACCCTCCCCTTACACTTAAGATGAACATTGTCCCCAATGTTCAAGTAAAGAATGTAAAAGTTAAAAGTAAAGAGAATGAATTCAAATACTCCCCTGATTCGCTCGGTATGTATTTTAGGTTGGCCAGGTTAAATCTTCCTTCAAGAAAACGAACAATCAAAGCTTCCCTTCCAGAATATAAATCATCTTCTTGTCTCAAATAACCTGTAAATCCTGACAAAAGTAGACAAGGCAACCTCGCGTAAAATCGGCGGCATCCTATATAAGTTACTAAATCCTAGAAAACAAAATAAGATATAATGCTTGTGGAATGAAGTTTGCAGATTTCCTGGAGATTATAAAACTTAATAATTCACAAAAACTCATAAGACTCCGTTAGAAAAACAAAACTGGTAAAATTTCCAGATTTTTGACTCCTGACGCCGTCAAGAGCAATTGCCTGACGCCGTCAGAATGAACCTGCAGAAATCTTTATGTTAAGTTTCCGGAAAATTTCTGGAAAAACTTTGTCCTACTTCCTGGAAAATCCTGCAAAACTACATTATGACTCAATACAAGCATTTGACTCTAACAATACGAATACACATGTTCATTAAATATTGTGGAGAATCATGATCGGTTTGTTTCTTAAAAAACATATTTGGGGTTTCCCCTTACACTTATCTTTTGCAAAAATACCTTTAGGTTGAAGTTAAGACTAGGCTAAACAACATAATAAAGTATTTCCACATTTTAATTGAGAAACATGATCAACCAACAATAAAAATAAAACATGCATACGGAAGCAAATAACAATCAAACAAATAAAATCACACAAAACATGGGTTGCCTCCCAAGAAGCGCTTTTCTTTATTTACGAGTCTTGTAGCTAGACTCAAAGTCGTGGGTTACTACGTGATTTCATCATTGGTTCCATTCTCTAGGTCATCTTCTAAACCAGTTTTGTATTCTGGACCTAGTTGTAAGCACTCTTTGTAGAAACCAAGCATCCTATTTCTAACATACTCTACTCCTCTACGTCTATCCTCCTCATTCCTATAATAAGCCGCTTGCTTACGTTCCTTTTCGAAATTAGAGAGAAGGCAGTATTGCTCAATCTTGTAGGGCATTTGATAAGCAACCTCATCATTCTCTTCCTTGAATCTAACTATCCCTAACGTCGGATCATAACTCATCCTAGTGGCCTCAACAAATGGCTTCCCGAATACTACTTGACTTAGGCAAGCATCTATCACCGGACGAATGTCTTCAACTATCATAAAATCAATCTCATAGGTGAGATTCCCTATAATGACATGCAATCCCTTCACTCTTCCCGCAAAATTACTTATCCAACTTTTACCGGGCATTATCCTAAAATTGAGTTGCTTCTTCATCACCCAATTGTAATAAGTCCTAGACATGATGTTCACGGGGGATCTAAGATCTATGTAAGCTTTCCATACATGCATGTGCCCGATATTGCATGGGATGTTAATGTTAGAGGGGTCTCCCATTTTGATCAGGGGATCGCCAAAGATATATGTTGTTTCGGGACTATCGAATAAATACTTATGGTATTCCCGTTCTTCCTTGGTTGGCAACTTATCAAAATATTCCTCTATAGGTTCTACCTCCTCTAATTCCTCATCCTTATTAACCTCAACTTCCCTACTCTCATCCTCACTATTGGCTTCTACTCTAACTTCATCTTTGTCACTCTCCTCTATTTCCCTATCTATCGGCTTAATAGTGACAACATTGACAAAGTGGACATGTTTGGATGATGAGGGGTCCTTAGCTTGGATTCCACTATTGGTGTCCCTAGTGTCCTTCCTAGGTGTGGCTAATGTTTGGTTGTTGAGGGCTTTCAACAAGTTGTCGATTTTGTTGGTCATCTCCGTTTGTTGTTGGTTGAATTCGGTTTCAAACCTAGCTATGCGAGCTTCTTGAGATGCCATAAATTTCGACATCAATCCTTCAAGATTGTTGGTACTACCATAGTTGTTAGAAGGATTGTTGTTGAAGATACGGTTGGATGGTGGACCGTTTGATTGGTAACGATTAGGTGGGTTGGATGAATTTGGTTGATTTTGTTTCCACCTAAGGTTTGGGTGATTTTTCCATGAGGGGTTATATGAATCACCGTATGTGTTTGGCTCGGGCTTGAAAGTGTACCACTTATCTCCCGCTTCGTCGGTACGCGTGGATGCGTAGTCCGCAAAAGCTGTTCCGGGGAGTTCCACACAATCACGAGTGTCATGGGGACCACTACATAATTCGCATGAAGAAGTGATTTTGTTCACTTGGCTTGAATGCTTCAGAGCTTCGTAAGATTTCATGAGGAACTTGACTTGGTCCTCAAGTTCCATGATCCTACGGTCGGGAGTGCTTGAATTATTCGAAGGCAAAGATATTGCCTTGACCGTTTTGTTCAAATCACGGGGATCATTCCAACTTTCGTTGTCATAGAGAGCAAGATCTTCTATGAGTTCCCATGATTGTTCCGCACTAAGATCACGTAGCTTACCACCGGCCGATTGGTCAATGGTTCGCCTCGTGGGGATATCGATATGGTCATAAAAAATTTGGACTTGGAGCCACAAATCTATGCCATGATGAGGGACTTTTTGGAGTAAGTCCTTGAAACGAGTCCATGCTTCATAAAGAGATTCATTTTGACGTTGTTGGAACATCAAGATGTCATTCCTAAGTTTAGTAGTTCTCCCCGGTGGGAAAAATTGAGCAAGGAAACGAGTGGTGAGATCATCCCATGTGGTGATGGATCCCGCGGGTAAACGCTCAAGCCATTGACTAGCTTGATCCCGTAGAGAGAATTGGAATAGGCGTAAACGGGTAGTCTCTCTAGTTTCAACACCTAGGTCTATGGAATCTACGATTTTGAGGAAGTCCTTAAGGTGTTGGTTTGGATCTTCGGAACGAAGTCCATGGAATGCACATCCGCTTTGCACCAACCGGATGGTGTCGGATCGCAAGGGGGTCACATTGGCTCCGGTGAGCTCAATGGTGTTTCGGTAGCCTTGGTGGCTAGGTCGGGAATACTCTCCTAAGGTTCGGGGCCTAAGGGGTTCTAGTGGTGGGTTTTGTTGTGGTGGGATGATGGGTTCAAAGATGTTACCACCTTCCATGATGTCGGATGGTAAAGAGTTACGAACAAAAGCACGAAGAAATAAGATAGACTAAAGAAGACCTAAAAATAAAAATAAAATCTTACTAGAAAGGAATCTAGCAAGTAGACCTAATAAAAAGAAATCCTAACCTAGACAATAACTATTCCCCGGGCTGCGGCGCCAAAAACTTGATGCGTGGGAATCGCACCTTGCTTTACCTCTCGAGGGATCTCGCGAGGCTTACAACCCCCACCAGGCAGTGTACCTGATCGTTGTAGTATAGTATAGTGACAAGTACCGGGGGATTGATCGTTCAGCTTAGGAATAGTGTCGCTAGGATTAGAAAACCTAATTAATAGTTCTAGAGGTGAGAGATGATTATTTTTGTATTTTTATATTTTTATGAAAGCAATTAAAATCTCGGGTTTTGAAGGAGTGGGCGGAATTAGTTGCTAATCAACTAACCCAAAAACTACTTTATAACTAATTAACTAATGAAAATGAAATTAAACTAATATTAAACTAAGGTTGTGAGCAGTGGTTGGAGAAATTGTGTTTACTTAGACTTCATTACTCCCTAGATATCTTTTACATGTTAATTACTTGTTACACTTGTATGAATGACGGGTTGTATTCCTTAATACCATTCGTGGAGTGGCATACATAACTCCCCAACTCTATGAGCTCTTATCTCCTCCTACACCATGACCCAGCACAACTATAGGGATTGTAAACAGTGGCTCATGCATTAAATACAACCAATAAAGACCTAGTACGCCTCGGTTCATGTTTCTTAAGACGTTCAAGCATGTTACCATTTGGAGATCTGCCAGTTTTCTTAAGCCTAACATATAATATCATTCATTCAAAACAAGAATAGACAAGTAATCAACACATAATCAACATCTAGGTTTCATTAGATCTAAGCAAACACAAAGGAAATTTAGCCTAGCATAGTAGAATTAAGATAAGAACAAAAGATAGACAACCAACACATAGACATATTGATTGAATTAAGAGTATACTTATCTCAATTACAATGCAAGGTCTTAAGGGTTTGGAACCCTTGAAAAACCTGTAAAAGAGGCACCAAAATCGTCTTTAGGGTTTCACCAAAACTTCTCTTCTTTAATGAAAAAAACTAGAAAACTATATATAGGAAAATCGTCCTGACGGCGTCAAGAGTTAAATCTGACGCCGTCAACTCGCCGCCATACACTTCCTCGGACGCCCTAGATAAAATCGTGACGGCCTATGTGACGCCGTCACCACCCACGGTAAATTATTCTTGGCCACTTTGACGCCGTCATAACTCCATCTGACGCCGTCACCAGCTACGGTAATTTATTCTTCATGTCTGACGCCGTCAAGAGCAAACCCTTGACGCCGTCACCTTGTATTTCCAGCTTGGATTTTTGGTACTTTGTCGTTTTCTTCACTTTATGCTCCAAAAACGTCCAAAATAGCCTCTTTTCCAGAATTCGCTCTCCAAACACCTAAAATCACAAAAGGAACGATTTAGGGCAATATTTGATCAAATAAATTCGGATTCGGGCTTAAATGACCCCCTAAAAACGGATCATTTTTCGCCTCATCATCTATGTACTTGGCAGTTGCTGCACTTTCTTATTAGGTCGCGTGCGTCGCGGTGCATTGTTGGCCAATAGTATCCTGCCCTTAAAGCGCTTGCCACCACGGATCGCGGTCCTGAGTGCATACTACATGATCCAGCGTGAAGTTCGCGGAGTACATAGTCTGCTTGAAGGGGTACAACACATCTGAGCCATGGTTGTAAGAAAGATCGCCGATAGAGTACGTTGTCGCGGAATTCGAATCGTTGCGCTGTGCGCCGTATTCTTCGAGCGTCTTGATTATCTTGGGGTAGGGTTCCCTTGCTGATAAATTCGATGATAGGTGTCATCCACGTGGGATCTTGTTCTTCTATTACCGTTGATATTTCCATATCAAGGATGGACTTGTTCTTTAAGGTTTCCACCAATACCTGTTTTGAAAGGTGTGCGAAGCTTGTAGATGCGATCTTGCTGAGTGCGTCCGCCTTTCTGTTTTCCCCTCTAGGTACTTGTTTTATTGTGAACCTATCGAAGTTTTTGATCAGAGACTTTGTCTTTTCCAGGTATTGGATCATATGATCATCCTTGGCCTCGTATTCTCCTAACACGTGGTTAGCGACTAGCCGAGCATCTACGTTTGCCTCTAGGTTGCGTACACCCATTTGAATTGCGATGCGTAGTCCGGCCAGTAGGGCTTCATATTCTGCCTCATTGTTTGTGGCTGTGAACTCGAAGCGTAGCGCATAGGTGAATTCCATACCTTCTGGATTTGTAAGAATGAGTCCTGCGCCTGATCCATCTGCGCATGAGGATCCCTCGGTGAACAGTGTCCATGGTTCCTGTAGATCCGTTTTTGCTGCAGATGTTGGGCTGTCGCCCTCTGGCTTCTCCACGATAAAATCAGCTAAAACTTGCCCTTTGATAGCAGTGCGCGGCCTGTATGAGATGTTGTACTCACTGAGCATTACACTCCATTTTTGTAAGCGTCCCGATGCATCTGGTTTAGAGATAACTTGTTTAATTGGCTGATCAGTGATTACCGCAATTGGATACGCTTGGAAGTATCTGCGCAGTCTTTTGGCAGCGAACACTAAAGCCAGGACCAGTTTTTCCATGGCGCTGTAGTTAACCTCTGTTTTCTTTAAGGCTTTGCTTACGAAGTATATGGGTGTCTGGACGGAGTCTCTATCTGTCAATAGTACTGCGCTAACTGCTCCGTGGGTTGCTGATAAGTACATGATTAGTTCTTCCCCTTGTCGCGGTGCGACTAGTTTGGGAAGAGATGCCAGGTGATGTTTGAGTTGTTGGAAAGCTTCCTCCGCTTCATTGGTCCAACGAAAGTCTCCCTTTTTTGTACACTTCGTGAGTGTTTTAAAGAGAGGAAGGGACTTGTCCGCTGACTTAGATAAGAAGCGATTCAGCCCTGCCAGCTTTCCATTCAGTGATTGGACTTCTTTGAGTGTGCGCGGGGAGGGGAGATCAATAACAGCCTTTGTCTTCTCTGGGCATGGTTTGATTCCATCGGGTTCTATTAAGTATCCGAGGAACATGCCTTCAGTTGCGCCAAAGGTGCACTTTTTTGGATTCAGTTTCATGTTTATCCGCCCCAACGTTCGGAATGTTTCCTCGATGTCGCGCACTAACTCATCCTCTGTATGGCTTTTTATAACAAGGTCGTCCACGTAGACTTCCAAGTTGCGGCTTACTTGTTTTTCGAAAGCTGTGTCCACCAGCCGTTGGTATGTCGCGCCTGCGTTCTTTAAGCCAAAAGGCATTTTTGTGTAGCAGTATACCCCTTGACTGGTGTGGAAAGCTGTTTTTTCTTCATCCTCTACTGCCATTTGGATTTGGTGGTACCCTTTATATGCGTCTAGGAAGCACTTGAAGGGGTATCCACATAGGGATTCAACCTTCCAATCAATTTCTGGCAATGGATAGCAGTCTTGCGGGCATGCTTTATTGAGATCCGTGAAGTCCACGCACATCCTCCAGCTACCATCGCTCTTCTTTACCATGACTGGGTTAGAGAGCCAGTCGTGGTAGTACACTTCGCGCATGATGCCCGCATCTACTAACTTGTGTACTTCTTCCAAAATAGCTTTTGCACGATCTGGAGCCTGGCCGCGCTTCTTTTGTCGTATTGGAGGGTATCCTTGTCGGATTTGTAGTTTGTGCTCTGTGATAGAACGAGGCACTCCTATCATATGCTTTGGTTCCCATGCAAAGATGTCTAGGTTCTTTTGCAAGAGTGCGCATACAGCTGCTTTACCTTTGTCAGATAAAGATCCTCCAATCGAAACTTGTTGTTCCGGATAGTCTGGATGAATAGCGACCTTTAAATTTGGCGATTTTTCCGTGCGCTGTTCTGGAATAGTATCTGCTTCAGTTGTCACTGCGATACATTCTCTTGGTGGTACTGTTGTGTTATAGAGAGTAACCACTCCTCCTTCAACTGGGAATTTAAGCATTCCGTGTGCTGTGGATGGTACTGCGCGCATGGATGATATTCCTGGTCTTCCAATTATGCCATTGTATGGTGAGGGAGACTTGATTACCATAAAATTTATCCATGCCGCAGTTGAGTGTTGCTCATCTCCTACAACCACCAATAAGCGTAACTGCCCCATGGGCCAGATCTTGTCTCCTGTAAATCCTGTTAGTGACATTGTAGCTGGTATCAACTGACTTTGGATTTCAGGTCGCAGCCTTTTGAAGCAGTGATCATACATGATGTCTGCGGATGCTCCTCCATCAATATACATGCGGTGGATGTCGTGTCCTCCTGCATGTATTTCAATGGTCAGAGGTTCCACGACTGCGTTGTCCGCAGCGATTGTAGGGAAGGATATCTCTTTTTCTGGAGAGAATTTTTGGCTGACTTTTTGCTTTATTTTGCGCTGCCATGATTGTATCATGTATATAGTATCAGCCTTTTCTTTTGGGGGTTCTTTCTTGCCTCCATTTCTCTGTCTCTCTTTTCCTTCCTTGATGTTTTTTACGAGGTGGTCCATCCTTCCTTCTCTCACTAATTTTTCGATTAGTTGTTTCAGTTGGACGCACTCGTTAGTTGTATGGCCCTTTTGGCCGTGGTACTCGCAGTATCCACTACCTTGGCGTTTTTCTTCTGCCGTTTTAATTGGTGGTGGTCTTGGGAAGTTCGCACCTTCTGTTGCAAATATCTCCCTTGGAGTTTTAGTGAGAGGAGTATATTTGTCGTTGTCTCTTCCACTGCGGTAGTTCCTGCCGCGGTTATTGTTTTGATCATTGGATTGTCTCCGCGGCTGTTCTTGTTGCCTATAGTTTGAATATCCTTTTTTGCTATCCGCAGCAGCTGCTTCTCCTTGTATAAAGGATCTGGTGCGTTTTGTGAGTTCATCGAAAGACTGTGGAACTCTATCATTGAGCTTTCGGATGAGTTCTGGATTATTAATTCCATTCATGAACCCTGAAATTTTTAGTATTTCGGGACATGCTTTGACTTGTATGCACTCATCCTTGAAGCGCTCCATGAAGGCGCTGGTTGATTCTCCTTGGCGTTGCTTCACTCTTGCCAATTCTACAGGATTTTTAGCGCACTTCTTTCGCTGGGTGAAGTTGTGGCGGAATGCTTTTCGTAATTCCTCAAAGCCGCCTATACTCCTACGTGGGAGTTTGCTAAACCATGTGCGCGCGTTCCCTACCAATGTGGAATTAAACATGTGACACCACACAGGCTGTGGCCAATTTTCGATAGTTGCGGCTGACTCGAAAATTTTTAGGTGGTCATCTGGGTCACCTGTTCCATCGTATGTCTTCACATTAGTGGGCATGCGCCTGCGCCTGTCGTCTGAGTAATCACTTATGCGACGTGTGAACGCATCAATTTTGTGGCGTCGCCATGGGAGAGACATATCCTCGTTCTCTTCCTCGCGACGTTTTCCTTTTGATTTCCAGTGCCCTGTTTCTTTATCCTCGTTGTCCGAGGAATCGCTGGAGGAAGAATAATCTCTCCTTCGGCGTTTACGCCTGCTCCTTTCAGAAGAGGAGCCTGAGGGATCTCTGCTTGGGGATCTCCTCCTCCCCAATCTATCTTGTATTCGCCTACTTTCAGGTTTGGAAGATCCTTGGCTTGGCGAATGCTGAGGCCCTAATCGATCGTGTATTCCCCGACTGCCAAGTCTGGAATGGACATTGGTGCGCCTACCGCTGTCTCCAGAGTTTTATGAGTCAGGTACCGCACCTAGCCTATCATGTACAGAGGTACGTTCTGCACGTCTTCCTCGCGGGTGGCGCGGTGGTGATGGTTCGCGTTCTGGACCAAGATTGAGTCGGGTTTGCGGATCCGCACCTGCTCTTCTTGCCGCTTCTTCTTGCATGAGGGCATTTAATGTTTCATAATTTTGGGATACAAAGTTTCCCAAAGTCAGATCCGGTGCGTCCTCAGTTGTTGCAAGAATTTCTTCCTCCGTGTTAGGCGCCCTGTTCCGTTCAGGAGCGCCTGGCGGCACAGTGTTGTTCACTGCGGGTGTAGCCTGATGAGGAGTGGTGAAGAGGGTGCGTTGGAGTTCTTCAACGCTGGGGACCTCTAAAGTAATCCTGGGTAGTTCTACCGCTGGGGGAGGTTGGGTTGTCCCTGCCTCATGGTGACCAGGTGTGCTGGTTGTCCCAGCGACTTGTCTAGAGGTTGGATCTTGTTGATTCTTCCTCAGATGGTCACGTTTTTCTGGCTGCGGAGTCCGCTGGCTCGAATTCTTATGTTTCGTCATTCTAGTTCGTTGTAGGGTCCCACGGATGGCGCCACTTGTTGATACAAAAGTTGGGCGTACCTGATTGTTGGGCTTTGCTCTTATATCAATTCGTTCCTTAGCACTTTGTTACCTGCGTACTAAGAAAATAAACAACACCGTTAGGCTTATCGAGGGATTGTCTCCCCCGATTAGACTCCGGCGTGAGAGTAAGTAATCGAATTTAGGTTTTGGTTTAAGAGTTTAGGGATTCCGTGAATCGTACCTTCAATGAGAATCGTATGATTCTATATATAGGGGCTAAGAAACCGTGTTTCTTGCTCCTTACTCTACGCACGCATGGTGCTTATCCGAGGTAAGGATATCTATTCCTTGAATAGATGATCCTTATCGGATATCCGGTGAGTTAGATTGGGCCTTTGGGCTTCATAAGCCCAAGCGTTGATACTGCGGCCCATACCATTTGTCATGGTAGCCCATTCGTGATGGGCTTAAGTATAAGTAATGTCTATCATTTGGGCTTGCGGCCCAAATATAGGCTATACGTCATCAATTTAATTGAAAATGCGTCATCGATTGAGGGGGAGAATGATTTCAAAACCTATATATCATCAAAACAAGATCCTTGTGCATAGATACAGTGTATTAAGTGTGATTGTTATGTGTTAGTATATGAATTTTTCATGAGTTTCTCGCTAAACTCGAAATCATTTACAAACTCATCATTTCTAACACATAACATGCTCCCTCATTGATTGAGGGGGAGCTAATATATCGTCTCAAAATCAGTCATTCTTAAATCTGACACATCTTTCTCCCAAAAGCTTTAAACTTATTTAAATCACTTGGGATCACAAATCTCAATTGGTTTGAAATTTTTGATCGGGGGAGAAGATGTGATTTAAATATGAAAAACAGATTAAAATGTGATGTTTTGAACCCAAATGTATGCTCTCCCTTATGTGCTAAACTCTTTTGTATATCAATGCACATATTAAGGGGGAGCAAATGACTTACAGAAAAGGATCCTTGCATCTTTAGAGATCGAGACTCAGATTTGACTCATGAATTGACGAAACACAACTGTCTTGAATTGAAAGGACTAGTCCTGGACGGGTAATAACTTCAAGCTGGTCTAACCAGTGATGTAAGCGTGTCTCGAAAAGGACTTGCCTGAGTTGAATGTACCGTTTCGAGAAACCTTTGGTGAATCTGATCGGGCTGGGTAATAACTTCAAGCTAGTCTAACTAGTGATGTAAGCGTGTCTCGAACGCCCATTCATATTCACTTAAGGAAGATCAATTCAAAAAGTGCAACTCTTCCCGACATGTGCAAATTTTCAAATCAAAACATATGAGCACATGTTAAGGGGGAGCATTTGAAAATGACAAAACTCTCAATGTGTTAAGGGGGAGCATTTGAACATATGAGCATTTCAATGATTTGGTAAATGGCAACATAGGATAGTCATGAAGTTATAAGGTGGCTAAGGTTAGGAAAACCGTCCTATGATCCGCCAGAGCCGGAGGGATCTACCCATGGACAATACCAAATAGATAGTATTAGAAAGTCCGTAGGTATGATTATGAAAAAAGGAGAAATGTGAGAATGGAGAAAGAATGGGTTGAAGAATTAAAAAGAAATGAAATGAGAAAGGGTGAAAGGAAATAGCCCTCCAATTATTCAACCTTAGGGCAGAAACCGGGTTCAATTCATAATCTACTGATGGTTGCTAAGGCGACATTGGTATTGAAGACAAGACGTCATTGGTTGGTTCCGAACGGTCAACTAAGTTTTCCAATGTGATTGGTCAACCAAGTCAAACGTCTAAAACCAACTAACCAAGGAGTACAGTGTATTTCCGGGTCGTTGTGTCCCAGCGAGGTAAGCAATTGTATTTAAAAACGTTTTAAGTGATCGGGTGATTTAACAGGAGGATCAGGAATTTAATTTGAATGATTATACTACGAGATTATGAATGAAAATAACTTAGAAACACTATTGGAACAATTACTGATAATCAGTTAACCTAGAAACGTGAGTTAAACCTAAAACGCACGTTTGAATTTAAAATAAACGCGAACGCGCGAAATAAAAAGTGAAATGTGAGCAAATAAAGTCCTACGAATGTGAAAATTATACTTTTACAATCCTAATGCTATAAGAAAATTTTTGGAAAATTAAAATTATTTTTACAACTATTTAATTAATTACTATTAATTAATTACTAATTATTAATTAATTATGAAAATTAACTTGAAAAATGAAAATTAAATTTAGAAAAATCTAAAATATTATAAAACTAATTTTAAAACAGAAAACCTATTTTTTCTACTTTTTAATTATTAATTATTAATTAAAACTAATTATTTAATTAATTTAAACTAAATTAAATTATAAAAAATACTAAATGACCAAGGAAAAATCTGAAAAAAATTCCTAAAATTATTTTAAGTAAAAAGGAACCTGAGAAAAATTTAAAAATGATAAATGCTTATGAATAAGTAGAAAATAAGCCAAAAGGGCTTAAATAAAAGCTATCACTTTATTTATTTTTGTCTTTTTCTTAATTTTCTTTTACAAAACTGTTAAACTACTGAAAATATGAATCTTTTGTGAAGGAACTTTCTTTGGAACTCAGAAATAAGCTGTGTGACTATGAATAAGCAAACCAGTGAGCTTATTGGCTTATAAATGAGGTTTAATCTCACAATAAGCAATACAATGAACACAAGCAATAAAGTAGACTGGGCATATCTTAAAGGAACTTTAATGATGGTAAAACAACAAGAATATCCAACTCAATAAGCCACTTTTAAGCAAATAAGCAATCCCAAATCCTGACCCAAACAGGCAGGCCTGCAGTCAACTTCAAGGGTTAATTAAGCTTATGAGATAAGCTGATAAGCACTAGGTGAGGACTGAGGTAGCTAGCAGAGGTGGTAGGCTTTCCAAAATGCTAAAGCTCTCAGGGTAGGACCCACTAGAGAGCTTATGAGCAGCTTATGAAAAACCTTGGATTCACTGAGTATTTGTTGCACTCAGTGAAATGGGACAAATTAGAAGCTGCTTGCAGCCCTAATGAACAAGATTGAAAAAGCTTTCTATGAATTGTAACTTTGAAATTGGTTGCTAGGCTTTATGAAAAGCCAAAGCTCACAAGCTCAAGCTCAGAAATGAGCATATGATTGGGCTTGTAAAAGAGCTCAACTACACTGATTTGTCAGTGTAGTGAGTTGAATGGATGGAACATGTTGAACAAATTAAGCAGTGATAATAAGCAAACCATGGAAAGCAAAGCATGCATTCAAAAAATATGCCAGTTAAACTTCACAAATTAGCAAATCACACACACTAAGGATAACTAACCAAGATTCTACAAGCTTATGAAAAAGGCATAACCACACTGATGAGTCAGTGTGGTCAATGAACTGAGTGAAAATTTAAGGTCACAATAAGCTGTTTAAACAAACTTAATCTTGAATAATTAGCACATGCACAAGTACCCAACCAGGAGGGCTTACAGAATTATCAACAAACTCAGGCTAACATCCAATAATAAATAAGTTATAAAGCTAAAAAGATAGATCTGAGATCCTGGTGACACAGGGGAGATTGATTCCCCTACAGGTAGTTTCAAGATCAAAATTAGATGACTAAATGAGCTTCAAATTTGGTTTTTCTTGTAGAGATTAATAAACAAGCTGGTAAGGTTTTTAAATCAACAAGAATTACTCAATATTACCCAGAATTAAACCCTGTGCACTCAATTGAATCTCACCCCATTTTGACAGATATGCATATTTGACCTTTGCAAATTGTAACCAAGATTTGACGTTGTTGAATTTTAACTGACCCCTAAAGGCTGATTATGATGTATTATGTTGTAATAAGACTAAATTGTACTATACTAACTGCTTATACATCAATATGAGTGATTAAGGTTTCCAAAATACCCTACAGTGAACTGTTATGAAGGTGAAAGCTAAGTTTTGACTTTTTACTAACAACCTATCAAATTGATGTTTTGACTGCTCCACTTTAATCCTAGGAATGTTGTCTAAACAGGTTTTCACCACTAATACTCACTAATGAGGTGAAAAATGAACCACTTTTAGGGGGTCATTTAAGCCCGGAATTGAATTTATTTGATCAAATATTGCCCTAAATCGTTCCTTTTGTGATTTTAGGTACTTTCGGAGTGAAATCTGGAAAAGGAAGCAATTCGGACGTTTTTGGAGCATAAAAGTGAAGAAAACGCCAAAGACTTAATTTTCCAAGCTGGGAACAATGTGTGACGGCGTCAAGAGCATTTTCCTAACGGCGTCAAGAGTAAAAATCATGACGGCCCAGTACAGAAATGAAGGCGTCACAAGTTAGAGCGTCAAGAGTTAAATGTGTGACGGCCTGGAAAAGTGTATAACATGACGGCGTCAAATGTAGATCAAGGCAGTCCGAGGATTCTTTTGGCGGCGAGATGACGGCGTCACAAGATTGTTCTTGACGCCTTCAGCCTCTATTTTCTATATATAGTTTTCTAATTTTCATTCATTAAGAGGAACAAGTTTGGAGAAACCCTAAGGCCGAACCATATACGAATTTTATAGCTTTTTCAAGGGTTTTCAGCCCTTGAATGCTTACATGTGCAATTGAGATAAGTGTTCTTTTAATTCAATCAATATGTCTATGTGTTGGTTGTCTATATTTTGTGCTTGTCTTGATTCCACCATGCTAGGCTAGATTTATCTTGTGTTTGCTTAGATCTAATGAAACCTAGATGTTGATTATGTGTTGATTACTTCTTTATGGTTGTATTGGATGAATGATTTCAATGTTAGGCTTAAGAAAACTGGCAGATCTCCAAATGGTAACATGCTTGAACGTCTTAGGAAACATGAACCGATGTGTACTAGGTTTTATTGGTTGTATTTAATGCATGAGTAAATTCTAATGATCCCATTTTAGGAGCTTCTTAGCCGGCTCGACATAGGAGTGAAGTAGGCACTCATAGGATTGGGGAGTTAAGTACGCCACCCCATGAATGGTATTAAGGAATACAATCCGTCATCCACGCAACTATAACAAGTAATTAACGTGTAAAAGATGTCTAGGGAGTAGTGAAATCTAAGTAAACACATTTCTCCACTTATTGCTCACAACCTTAGTTTAATATAGTTTATTTTCATTTCTAGTATTTTATTTTGATTGCATCTTAGTATTGGGTTAGTTGACTAGCAACTAATTCCGCCCAAATCCTTCAAAACCCGAGATTTTTACTTGCTTTCTAAAAAATATAAAAATACAAAAATAATCATCCTTCATCTCTAGAACTAGTATTTATGTTTTCTAATCCTAGCGACACTATTCCTAGTTGAACGATCAATCCCCCGGTACTTGTCATTATACTATACTACATCGATCAGGTACACTGCCTGGTGGGGGTTGTAAGCTTCTCAAGATCCCTTGAGAGGTAAAGCCTGGTGCAATCCCTACGCATCACTCACAGAAACACAGTATACCAAGTTAAGCCAAACACACCTTAAGGTATAGCCTGTTTTGAGTTTCCAAAAGAATTTAAGTATTTTTGGAGCAAACTTGAACAAACTAGCTTTAGATAAGTTTATTAATACTTAAGAAACAAACTACAAGTATCAGAAAGCAGTTACAAATAAGCTAATGACAATAAGCAGTTACAAGAAACAATCCTAGGGTATATATGACAGTTAAGCTGCAAATCTTAAACCAATCCTACCTAAGCTATCAAGCAAACATAAATAGTTACACTAATCAATAATAAGCATAAAAAAACTAAATTGAACACTTAATAAGCTAGGTTACAACAATGCCACAGTGAAATCACAAGGGATTAAAATTTTGCTTACAATTGGTCCCAAGCAAGAACAAAGGTTGAACCAGAACTCATAACATATTCCTATTGCTCCCAAGAGCTCTAAACCATTCCATTAATCCTGCATTCTTCCTTTTTCTTCTTGCATTTATTTATTTTTATATATTTTTTTTATTTATTTTTGATGAAATTGAAATTGGAATGAAAATGCAATGAGACTTAGTATTTCTGAATTTAAGACTTATATTAATAAAAAGGAACAAATTACAATACTGAAAATGGAGAGTTACAATGACTATTAAAAATGACTAAATTACAACTAAAATCTAACTCTTTTCCCTGGTGCATCTCTTCCCTTTTATATTGAAAGATTAGGGTTTGGGGCACCCCTTTGTCCTTTCCCAGTAGTGATATTGACCCTTGGATGTGCAAATTTCAATCTTGGCCGTTCTTCAATTTTCGCGCCAAAATTGCTTTTGGCGTTTTTCCTTTGATAATTGGTGCCAGGGGTAATATATTGGATTGTTGTGTTTGTTTGGTGTAGGTATGATGATGGAGGGGGGGTTTGAGTGTTGCAGGGTGAATCAGTGAGAGGTGATGATGGTGTTGGTTGGCATGTAGCAGGTCACGGGGTGTGTTTGGGAGGGGGTGGTGGTCCAAGCCAGGGTCAAACCATTTTAAATAATACAAAAGGGGGTGGGCTGTTGGGGTGTTGGGCTTTTGGAGTGTATGGGCCAGGGAGTTGTGGAGTAGGCTTTATTTGGATTTGGATTTTTGGGGAGATAATAATAAAATGGATCCGTTTGGTTTGTATGGTGTTGATTTCACAAGGACCATTTTGTAACTTTGCCGAAACTTGAGGGCTTTTTCTGCCAAATTCCTAAAGTTGATATAAGGACCTATTTTGACATATGTGAATAGTACAACGGTGATTTTTGACATTTTCCATTTTGAGAATACCCAGGGACTAATTTTGCCAATTTAGAAAGTACAGGGACCAAACATGTAATTTTGTCAAACTTTTTACCCAAGGATCGTTTTTGATAATTTTTTACTTTTAAAAACCTTGGGTTCACTTTCCTTTTATTTTAAACCTTCAGGGACTAGTTTTGTCAATTTTTAAAACTTAAGGGACTGAAACTGCCAATTATGCAAACTTTGTTCGTTTTTCATTTGTTTTTAAACATTTTGCATCTAAAACATATAAAACACAATTCCTGGAATAATCTCTGTATTTTGATGCATTTCTGAGTGTTTTTGGATGTTTTGGCAATTCAGATACGATAAAAATGATGAGTATTTGCACACTCATCAATCCCCCACACTAAACTATTGCTAGTCCCTAGCAATCTTTTGAGAAAAACTTAATGGATTTTAATCTCTTTACCAAAATCCATTACTTATGGAGTAGCCAAATGTATCAGTTCAAGTAAGAACTATGGTCCACTTGATAACCATGTGATTTTGAGCAAACCACTAGCTGTCAACGGATTTGATTTATCTTTACCAAAAGCCGTTTGCTTATGGACTAGCCAACTCTTGATGGAATAGTCAACATCTTGGTGAGCTGATTACCAATTATGGTTTTTCCACTGCCTTTACCACAAGCCATAATCTTGCGGGCTAGCCAACTCATTCACTTTTTTGGATATGGCGAGTTGATTTACCATACAATTTTGGGCAAATTGCAAGCCATCAATGGATTTGAGATATCTTTACCAAGAGCCGTTTGCTCCTGGATTAGCCAATCCTTTTGTCGTTTAGACACGGCGGACAGATAACCACAAAAATTTTGAAATAAAGTGAAAAAATTTTGAAAATTTTGGGCCAAAAACGGGGGTTCTAGAGGATATAATGTGATAAAATTCGCTAGAATTCCCCCCCCCCCCCCCACCCCACACTTAGAATTGAATATTGTCCTCAATATTCAAAGACCCGGCTATTATGCCGACTCTTTGAACGTAAAAAGATAATATTATAAGCTAACTGTGGAAATATCGTTTTGCATTTTTCACTTTATTTATATGTACATACAATCACACATTTTTTTTTCAAAGATATATACATTTCAAATAGCTGCAGGGGACGGCCACTCCCCCACACTAGGGTGTTAGAAAGTTGAAAGAAGTCAGAGACATGGGTGAAAACCCATGTTGTTGCTACTATTTTTGTTTCTCGAGTCGCTAGCTTGACTCGATCCCCGAATTCAATTGTCCTTGGGGAATGTTTGGAGATCAGGGACAACCATGGATGGTATGTCCTCTCCAAAGTAATGTTTCAAACGATGTTCATTCACTTTGAAATTAGGACCGTCATTTTGAGATAATTTGACGGTGCCATAAGGATAAACCTTAACGATAGTGAATGGACCAGTCCATCGGGTTTTGAGCTTTCCCGAGAAGATCTTGAGTCTAGAGTTGAAAAGAAGGACTCGATCACCAACGTTGAAAACGCGGTTCTTTATTTTGGAGTCATGAATCTTCTTTGTCTTTTCTTTATAGATCAAAGAGTTCTCGTAAGCTTGATCACGAAGTTCATTTAATTCATTCAATTGAACTTTCTGATGATCACCCGCAGTTTTGAGGTCAAAATTTGCATGCTTGAGGGCCCAATAGGCTTTATGCTCAAGCTCGATCGGTAGATGGCACGCTTTTCCGTACACAAGCTTGTAAGGCGTACACCCGATGGGTGTTTTGTAAGCCATACGGAAAGCCCAAAGTGCATCATCTAATTTATCCAACCACGATGCACGATTTTCACCAATGGTTCTTTCCAAAATTCTCTTGATGCCTCGATTGGAAACTTCTACTTGTCCACTTGTTTGAGGGTGGTACGCAGTAGAGAGACGGTGAATTACACCATACTTTTGCATGACTTTATCGAATTTGTCATTGCAAAAATGCGTACCACGATCACTAATTATAGCACGTGGAGTTCCAAATCGAGCAAAAAGAGCTTTCAAAAACTTCACAACAACTCGGGCGTCATTTGTGGGTAAAGCTTTCGCTTCCACCCATTTTGACAAATAGTCAACAGCTACGAGTATGTACTTATTTCCATGAGATGATGGAAATGGCCCCATAAAGTCGGTGCCCCATACTTCAAAGATTTCACAAACTTGTATTGCATTTTGTGGCATTTCATTCTTTTGTGAAATATTCCCGTGACGTTGACAAGCGTCACAGGATTTGACCAATTCTTGGGCATCCTTATAAATCGTGGGCCAATAGAACCCGGAGTCAAACATCTTTTTGGCGGTGTAGTTAGGATTGTGGTGGCCCCCCGTGGGACCAGCATGGCAAGCCTTGAGAATTTCAGTGACTTCTTGACCATATACACGCCGCCGGATGACTTGATCCGCACAGATTTTGAAAAGGTAGGGGTCGTCCCAGAAATAATGTTTGACATCCTTAAAGAACTTGTTCTTTTGTTGGGACGGCATCCTTTTCACAACAAAGTTACCCGCAAGGTAGTTTGCAAAATCGGCAAACCATGGGGTAACAGAATCTCCACGAAAGGCAACCGCATTGAGTGTCTCGAGAGGGAAGGTTTCATTAATTTCCTTCTTTTCGAAGACATCTTGGTGGGGGTTTTCCAAACGGGAGAGATGATCAGCAGCTAGGTTCTCAACTCCTTTTTTTTATCACGAATTATGATATCAAATTCTTGCAGGAGGAGAACCCAACGAACTAGTCTCGGCTTTGCATCTTGTTTTGCAAAAAGGTACTTCAAAGCCGAGTGATCCGTATACACTATGCTTTTGGTCAAGATCAAATATGACCGGAATTTTTCAAAGGCATACACCACAACTAATAATTCTTTTTCAGTGGTGGTGTAATGACTTTGAGCCTCGGTCATTGTTTTGCTTGCATAGTGTATAGGCTGAAAGTATTTAGACCTGCGTTGCCCCAAGACTGCCCCTATTGCATAATCACTAGCATCACACATAAGTTCAAAGGGCAAGTCCCAATTGGGGGCAACAAGAATTGGTGCCTCAGTAAGCTTTTTCTTTAGAGTTTCAAAAGCTTCTACGCACTCAGGTGAGAAGATAAAAGGAGCATCCTTTTCGAGGAGATGGGTCATAGGCCGGGCGATTTTAGAAAAATCTTGAATAAACCTACGATAGAAACCGGCATGACCCAAAAAGCTCCTAATACCTTTAACGGTAGTGGGATGAGGTAATTTTGCAATGACATCGATTTTGGCTTTGTCAACCTCAATCCCATTCTTTGAAATTTTATGGCCGAGGACAATACCCTCTTTGACCATAAAGTGACTCTTCTCCCAATTTAGACATAACTTTGTGTCTTCACAACGTTTGAGCATGTTGTCTAAATGGGAGAGACATGATTGAAACGAATCCCCAATGACCGAAAAATCGTCCATAAAGACCTCCATAGTTTTCCCAATCATGTCGGAAAATATGGCCATCATACATCTTTGAAACATGCCCGGAGCATTACATAAACCAAATGGCATACGTTTATAAGCAAAAGTTCCATAGGGGCACGTAAAAGTGGTCTTCTCTTGATCTTGCGGATCAATGGGAATCTGAAAGTAACCTGAGAAACCATCGAGGAAGCAATAGTACTCATTCCCTGCTAATCTCTCGAGCATCTGATCCATAAAGGGCAGAGGAAAATGATATTTGCGGGTGGCGTCATTTAACTTGCGATAGTCAATGCAGACATGCCAACCCGTAACCAATCGAGTTGGAATCAACTCATTCTCCTCGTTTGTGACGATAGTAATGCCACCCTTTTTTGGAACAAAATGTATTGGGCTAACCCAAGGACTGTCCGAGATAGGGTAAATCAATCCGGCATCAAGAAGTTTTAAAACTTCTTGTTTGATTACCTCATGAATTTTTGGATTCACCCTTCTTTGTTGTTGGACTGGTGGTTTGAAGTCATCCTCCATTAAAATCTTGTGGGTACAAAATTCAGGGTCAATGCCCTTGATGTCAGAGAGTCGCCAAGCAATTGCTTGTTTATGTGACTTCAAAACCTTTATAAGAGCAGCCTTTTCCTCAACACTTAAATCCTTAGCAATTATGACGGGTAATTTATCATCACCCTCCAGAAATGCATATTCAAGATGAGGCGGCAAGTCCTTAAGCTCAACCACAGGAAAGTCATCAGTTTTCTCAACATTTTTGACTTCCTCTTTATGAAGTTGTTGTGGTAGAACAGGAAGAGGGGAGGGATCTTCGTTTAGTAATTTCTTAAGTAAGAGAATATCCCTCTCAGGGTCAATCTCTTGGTTATCGATTCCATCGGGAATCGAATCACTTTTGAGAAAGGCCTCAATTTCTTCTAAGATGAAGTCACTTCCCTCAAACGGAGTGAGGGAAGGAGAAGAACTAGCAATGATGGGATGAGAAGATTGAGGGAGGTTTTCCCTCGAAGAATCATCAATGAAACCTAAAACCTCTTGAGCGTACTCCTCAGCAGTAATATCAATGACATCTATTTGGTTTACCAATTCAGAGTCATAATTAGAGGAGTACCTCGAAGTTTGATCGAGGTTGAAGGTTACAGCTTCAGTTCCAACACGCAATGTGATCTCTTGCTCAAATACATCGATGAGAGCACGCCCAGTTCTAAGGAATCCCCTTCCAAGAATTAAAGGGACCCTTGAATCGGCATCAAAGTCAACAATCACAAAATCTGCCGGAAAATGGAACTTTCCTACTTTAGTGAACACATCCTCAGCAATGCCAAGAGGACGTGATATTGAACGATCGGCAAGCTCTAAAGTCATGCACGTGGGAGTAAGTTTGGGAAGAGATAGTTTCTTCCACACAGAATATGGCATAAGGTTAATGCTAGCACCAAGATCGGCCAAGGCAAAGCATTCAACCATCCCAGGAAAAATACATGGAATGAGGAATTTCCCAGGATCTCCAAGCTTCTCGGGAAGCTTTTTCAAAAGAACTGCTGAGCAATTCTCATTTAGAGGAGTTCTTGCCATCTCAAAGAGTTTTTCCTTATTACCTAACAGATTCTTGATTGTTGATGCAAATTTGACCATCAAGATTATAGCATCCACGAAGCTAATGTCAAAGTGAAAATCTTGAATGATTTGGAAGAACTTATCCATTTGGTGACTAGCTTTTTCGTGGAGCTTTTGCTCATTCAAGCGTGATGGGTAAAGAATGGAAGTTTTGGATTTAGGGTTCTCAGCTGGAGTCTCAGGTGGATCAAAGACAACTCCAGGTTTTGGCATGGTTTCTGGGACAACCTGAGGATGGACACGTGCGGTACTTCGTGGACTATTAGGTTGCACCTTGTCCTTTGTCACCTCAGGTTCACATTCCACTACCTTCGGAGGAGAGGAAGAAGAGGTAGTAGGAATCGCGGGTTCCTTATATGAAACACCACTACGAGTTGTGATCGCTTTTGCATCGCCCTTCGGATTAGCGATCGTGTTGCTAGGTAAAGTAGTACCTGAGCCCGAGGATCGATCATTTAAAGACTTCTTGATGTCAGAAATCTGGCTGACCAACAACTTGTTCAACTCTTCTTGAGACTTCATGAATTGTTTTAACAACTCGTCAGATGAAGGCCCAGTTGGAACAATGGCTTGATTGTTAGGAACATTTGGAGCACGATTGTTTTGGTTGGGACCTTGACTTTGGAAATTTCCTTGAGTTTGGTGTTGGAAATTCCTTTGATTCCGGTTGTTGTTCTCATGAAAGTACCCTTGATTGGGGTTACCCTGACCTTGGTTTCGATTAAAGTTTCCTTGATTTTGGAAACCTAGGTTTTGACTTTGAAAACCGTGACCCTGATTGAAATTACCTTGGTTTTGATAACCTTGGTTCATCCTGTTTTGATTCTGGTTACGGTTTTGGACATTTTGGTTTTGATTAAAACCAGGTGGTCCAGGGTAATGATTAGGACGATAGTTCGGGTCCATAGGAGGGCGATATTGATTGCCTCCTTGATTTGAAGACCCGGCTATAGCATGAGCTTCATATGGGGAACCATCAGTAGCTGTGCAATTGTAGTAGGCATGCGGCCCACCACAAGTCACACAGACTTCCACTTTTTTAACCTCAGCAGGTGGAGGATGTTGTGGAAATGAAACTTTCTTAGTTTGGGCGAGAACCAAAGCTTGAATAGCTTCAGTGAGCTTGTCAATCTTAGCATCCGTGCTAGATTAACTCACAGAAGATGAAGTGGAAGGACCGGCATTAATTTGAGAAACAACCGGCTTGCTTCGTGTAGAGCGGACCTTGGACTTATTTTCAATGATTTGTAAAGCTTCTTTGGTGGTTTTACTCAAGAAATTACCTCCTGCGGAGGCATTGAGTGAATTCTGATCAGCTTGGCTCACGCCATTGTAAAAAGTATCGAGTTGCATCAACTCTGAGAAACCATGATGTGGACACTTGCGAAGTAATTCTTTGAAACGATCCCACGATTCACCAAATGATTCATCATATTTTTGAGTGAACTTGGTGATTTCGTTCTTAAGACTCGTGGTCTTTGAAGTGGGAAGAATTCATTCACAAACTTTTTTACCAAGTCTTCCCATGTCTCAATTGAGCGAGGGGGTTGTTTCTCAAGCCAAATCCGGGCTTGATGTAAAACCTCACAAAAATCCATATAATTAAAAACGTTTAATTATATATTAATCTTCGTCATTATTTTTAATCACCATTTTTACGGGGAAATTTAAAATTTTTCTTATTATACTATATTTACGAAATCACGTCATCCCATAATTCACCAAACGACGAAACAAGTTCTCGACACAATTAACAAAATATTAATAATTCACTAATCCTAATTAACAAATTAATTTACAAAACCAAACGGGCCCTTGATCTTTCATAAGCCCAACCGGCCCAAAAACCAAACCCATTTTCATTCTTAATATTTCATATAAGTCGACCAAACAAGCTCCAAATCACCTCGCGTATTCCAAATTTTTACACACGACACATATATATATTTTTACACCATCTCGTTCACCACCTAGCCAAATATTGGTGTGTCAAATCCCAAGTTCATTGGACGACGTTTGATAGATTTTTAAGTGGCAAAGTGATCGTACATAAATCAACTCAATCAATTCATATATTATTCAAAACTTAACCGTTTTAATCCCGGTTTGTTTCTAAATGATCCTAATAATATTTCAAGCATGTTTTCATGTTTAAATATCATCCATGATCAGCCATAATCGAGTAGTACGAGATTAAGCAAATCGTTTATGGATATATGTATGTTGTCGACATGGGTGTGAATCACCAAGACACTTCCCATGTTTTGTGCACTCACATCCCATATTATAACAATAAATTTTGTCCTAGAAGCTAAGTATTACTGACATTGCATAGTTCATGTGTTTCCTTGAGTGAATTTTGCACCATACGATTCATTCAAATGGTACATATATAAGTTCCATGCATGCACTTGTTTCTTTTCATTCTCAAACACTTTCACAACATTCTCTCTTCCTAAAAACTATTTCTAAGAACAATAGGTCGAGTGATATATTGTTTGGAAGCAAGAAAAGTGATATCGGGTTTAATATATAAGTATAACATTTGGGTTATACGATTAGACGAGATTTTCTTGTGTTTCATCCTTTCCCTCTCGACTCTCCACCACCCTCGAGGTGTAGTAAGTCCTTTACAACTCATTCAAGTTCATTTCACGCGTTAAAATTTGTCCATGCATTATGTTTATATTTAGTCGATTCTATATAAGATTTATATATATTTTTACGTACGTATATGATGAGGCGAAAAATGATCCGTTTTTAGGGGGTCATTTAAGCCCGAATCCGAATTTATTTGATCAAATATTGCCCTAAATCGTTCCTTTTGTGATTTTAGGTGTTTGGAGAGTGAATTCTGGAAAAGAAGCCATTTTGGACGTTTTTGGAGCATAAAAGTGAAGAAAACGGCAAAGTACCAAATTTCCATGCTGAAGATACAAGGTGACGGCGTCAAGAGTAATACCTTGACGGCGTCAGACATGAAGATTAAAAGACCGTAGGTGGTGACGGCGTCAAACGCCTTCATGACGGCGTCAAAGTGGCAAGAATAAAATACCGTGGTCAGTGACGGCGTCACATAGGCCGTCATAAGTAGATCAAGGCCGTCCGAGGAAGTATATGGCGGCGAGGTGACGGCGTCACAAGTAACTCTTGACGCCGTCAGCCTACTTTTCCTATATATAGTTTTCTAGTTTTTTCATTAAAGAGAGAGAAGTTTTGGTGAAACCCTAAAGACGATTTTGGTGTATCTTTTACAGGTTTTTCAAGGGTTCCAAACCCTTGAGACCTTGCATTGTAATTGAGATAAGTGTTCTTCCAATTCAATCAATATGTCTATGTGTTGGTTGTTTATATCTTATTCTTGTCTCAATTCTACTATGCTAGGCTAGATCTCTTTTGTGTTTGCTTAGATCTAATGAAACCTAGATGTTGATTATGTGTTGATTACTTGTCTATTCTCGTTTTGGATGAATGATATTATATGTTAGGCTTAAGAAAACTGGCAGATCTCCAAATGGTAACATGCTTGAACGTCTTAAGAAACATGAACCGAGGCGTACTAGGTCTTTATTGGTTGTATTTAATGCATGAGCCACTGTTTACAATCCCTATAGTTGTGCTGGGTCATGGTGTAGGAGGAGATAAGAGCTCATAGAGTTGGGGAGTTATGTATGCCACCCCACGAATGGTATTAAGGAATACAATCCGTCATCCATACAAGTGTAACAAGTAATTAACGTGTAAAAGATATCTAGGGAGTAGTGAAGTCTAAGTAAACACAATTTCTCCAATTACTGCTCACAACCTTAGTATAATTAGTTTATTTTCATTTTTAGTATTTTATTTTGATGGCATCTTAGTTTTGGGTTAGTTGAATAGCAACTAATTCCGCCCACTCTTCCAAAACCCGAGATTTTACTTGCTTTTATAAAAATATAAAAATACAAAAATAATCATCTCTCACCTTTAGAACTATTAATTAGGTTTTCTAATCCTAGCGACACTATTCCTAAGCTGAACGATCAATCCCCCGGTACTTGTCACTATACTATACTGCAACGATCAGGTACACTGCCTGGTGGGGGTTGTAAGCTTCTCGAGATCCCTCGAGAGGTAAAGCAAGGTGCGATTCCCACGCATCAGTATATAATTGTAGCAACACTAAACGTGACTAGCCTCTATCTTGGAAGGCCTAGGAGTCACGTAGAACACAAAGTTCATGTTGGTTTCACGTTACATGCATTACACGAATCCATTTTTGAACCATGTCCATCGTATGAGATTTTACCAAAAGACTTAGAAATATTTACAACATTTTCATAAATAAAAACGTTCCATGTGACCCAAGAAACACACGTATAAAATGAAATATTACTTAACAAGCACCCAATATTTTTACTCGACCTAATAGACCACCTAGAAAACTATTAATTTCGTTTACACAACTTGCAAAAATACTCACGTTTCGACACCCAAATCAATCTATTTTGAATCGGCAAACATAAGGTTTTCAAGTTCAAAAATTAGTTAATAAAACTAATTTTTGTCGAGTGGGCTAAATCAAGGCCCAACAAGAAATTAAGAACCGTAAGCCCACTGGGCCCATATGAAATATTTTTAGAATCACAAAAAGTGGCCCAAGTTCAGGCACAAAATATTTTACATGCCCTCGCCTCTAAATTTTTAAATGGGCTTTGTAGTTGGCTCGTTAAGGCCCATAAGCTAGAAAAAATTAAGATTTTAATCAAATAAGCTGTTGAAATATGCTTGGAATTAATAAAATAAGCTACGGAAATTTTTATAAAATTTTTATAATCATTTTTGTAATTTTGGACTAAAAATATAACGCGACGACACCTAGAGGGACTAAAAGGGTAAATATTGGAAAGAAAGGACTAAAACTGTAAAAACAGAAAGTTTAGGATAAAAATTGATATTATATGATGTTAAAAGCTTAGATTGTAATTTTGGACAAGTAGTGGACTATAATTGTAAATTAGATACGAAAAGGACTAACGGTGGAACGCTAACGCCGTTAGTATAAAAATTGTAAAAATTGGAAAAGGACAAGGACTAAACATAATCTATTTGACATTCTTATTTTATTTTCTATTTTACGCCAACCATCACGTCATATGCATTTTTACTACGTTTTATTTATATATTATTTATTTTTACGTTAATAATATATAACGATATTTCAAAAGTTAATGTTTTTACTTACGTTTAAAAAGGTAAAACTTCGACGGGTATTTTCAATAAAGTATTTTATCATATCATGCATGGCATAATAATTATACTGCACATAATCTATTCGTCATAACGAATAAATATTATTCGTTATGTGTTCGTATTTACCAAATAGTATTTGGTTATATTCTCAGATAAATTTATTTATCAGGTTCCGTATCAAAGACGTTTCCATAATCGTTCCCATAAATCTCATCCTACTTTACTTTTCATCTTTCCCGTATCAATCCAGGTGAGTCATAGCCCCATTTCCAATACTTGTTTTTAAACTCATTGGGGGAGATACATGCTTACATATACTTTGATAAATTTATAAGTATATGAATAAAATACATGATTCAAATCAATTTCCTAATTGATATTAAATTAATATGGTTTGTAATTTAAGATTGTGATATATACGATACTTGACAAAATACTTAATTGAAATACTGATACTCATATGATAATGCTTCCAATTTGATTATTGTGGTATGTGATATATATATTTTATTGATGAATTACTTGTCTGAAATACTGATACTCATACGAAAATGTTTTCAATTCGATTATTGTGGTATGTGATATACATGTGTTACTGGCGAAATACTTAAACTGAATTACTGATACTCAAACGATAATATTCCCAAACTGATTACTGTGGTATGATACTTGATTACATGATATTATTCTGAATGATCCCATTATTACCTTGATATTGCCTAAGTTACCTTATCGCCATAAAGTCCTTCAATCATGAGCCATTAATCACTGTTAAGTGGGCGCGAATATAGTGAACAGATTCGAAACCTGTTAAGGACTGACCTCCTGTCCTACTAATACT
The DNA here is from genome assembly GCA_030686995.1 of Artemisia argyi. NCBI lineage: Eukaryota > Viridiplantae > Streptophyta > Magnoliopsida > Asterales > Asteraceae > Artemisia > Artemisia argyi. Next base: position 8,340,173 of record CM060679.1, read on the forward strand.
TGAGGGAATGCCATTTGCAAATGGTTAGTCGTGATACACTATATTCGTAGACAAATAGGAATTGGCAAATCACCTATTATTAGAGGGCAAAATTTATAATTGATTTGATAAAACACCTCTTTTGGTTAAGCTTGTGTGTCATGAGGCTTGGGGCAATATCTATAAAGGAAATATATGTTTTCAACATATATTTAGATACAGCTGTATAGGAATTTGACCATACTTGAATTGTATATGTTATTAAATTAGTACATGAGTTTCCAGCTCATGTTAGGATTATTGATTCCTTACTTGATTTTGATTGAATACTTATATGATTTATTTGTGATTATAGTCAATATTACTCAATACTTGTTTCATTACTGTTTGTAATTAATCAATACCAAATATTCCTGAAATCTATCAAAATAAATGGTTTTTCATAAAACTCTATGAACTCAACAACCTTTGTGTTGACACTTTTAAGCATATGTATCTCAGGTAATTTAACGGAGCAGGACAAGACACGGAGTGGGCTTTTATTACTATGATAAATTAAAATGGTGTAAAAAAATCAAATATGTCATTCTTTCAAGCCTTTATATCTTTTCATAAGATTTTAAATCAAATGGTTCATCTTTTATCAAAAATAATATTTGAATGACAAATAACTTTCAAAACGCTTCTTTTAAGCCATTTTATGAGATTAAAACTTCGATCCTCCCCGTAACACCCAAATTATTTTTCCGCTGCGACAAACTTAATTTGGAGGTGTTACACTTGACCCTCTAGGGAGAATGGGAAGAGAAGAAGCTTGATTGCTTCACAGGGGACATTTTTGTATTTGATGGTTGATGTGATTTTATTGAACCATCGAATGTGAGCATGAGGATCGTCCCTCTCAAAACCGTAGAATTGACTTGAGGTTACAAGATTAAGTAACCCGGTTTTGAGCTCAAAACTATCAGCCACGATGGCTGGAACAACAATGGCATCTCCGTAACCCTCGATGGGTGCTTGGAGAAGCTCACACATGGGGCGGTCTTCCGCCATGGTGACAGTGGTTGTGGCAACAGTACGGATCTCAGATCCGACTGTTGGTGCTGAACGTTTACGAGGTCTTCTAGGTTTCCTTACAAGCTCACATAATGGGCTAGTAGACCTAGAAGAACGAGTGCGCATGCACTAGGGATAAAACCAATCAAAACAAAATCGAGGCAAATCAACTGTGAACTTAAACCAATAATCACAAGCAAGTGGCTTCTTTAAGAAAGGTACACCACTCACAGGGATACAAAGGCAAGTTTTAAATCTTTGGTTTGGGAACTTATTATGTCCACACCCCCAGTTGGTAGGTGTTCTGTCTTGGTTTGCGACGGTTTATTTTTATGTAGAATTATTATTCACAAGAAAGAGACGAATGTTTTTGGGTTTTTTGTGTATGGGTTAAAAACTTTTGGACAATATTTTTGGTATCGTTTCGTTTACCAAAATCGCATCTCTTTAAGAATCACCTTAAAAGAAACACGATATAGAAAACGTAACGACCTGTTTTGTTTGTTTTTTATTTTTTTTGGTGTTGTTAACACTTTAGGAAAAGTGTTAATGAAGTTTTTGTTTTATGATTAATATTTACAAAAAGGTGGCGGTATTTATACAGTGATGGATGAAAAACCACTAATCTCTAAAAAAAACGTTTTGAATTCGCAGCTACTTCCCCGGCAGTGGCGCCAAATTTTTGTTGGTTCCGAACGGTCAACTAAATTTTCCAATGTGATTGGTCAACCAAGTCAAACGTCTAAAACCAACTAACCAAGGAGTACAGTGTATTCCCGGGTCGTTGTGTCCCAGCGAGGTAAGCAATTGTATTTAAAAACGTTTTAAGTGATCAGGTGATTTAACAGGAGGATCAGGAATTTGATTTGAATGATTATACTACGAGATTATGAATGAAAATAACTTAGAAACACTATTGGAACAATTACTGATAATCAGTTAACCTAGAAATGTGATTAAACCTAAAATTGGCGTTTGAATTTAAAATAAACGCGAACGCGCAAAATAAAAAGTGAAACGTGAGCAAATAAAGTCCTACGAATGTGAAAATTATACTTTTACAATCCTAATGTTATAAGAAAATGTTTGGAAATTAAAATTATTTTTACAACTATTTAATTAATTACTATTAATTAATTACTAATTATTAATTACTTTTTAATTAACTAAATTACACTAATTATTAATTAATTATGAAAATTAACTAGAGAAATGAAAATTAAATTTAGAGAAATCTAAAATATTATAAAACTAATTTTAAAACAGAAAACCTATTTTTTCTACTTTTTAATTATTATTTATTAATTAAAACTAATTATTTAATTAATTTAAACTAAATTAAATTATAGAAAATACTAAATGACCAAGGAAAAATCTGAAAAAATTCCTAAAATTATTTTAACTAAAAAGGAACCTGAGAAAAATTTAAAAATGATAAATGCTTAAGAATAAGCAGAAAATAAGCCAAAAGGGCTTAAATAGAAGCTATCACTTTATTTATTTTTGTCTTTTTCTTAATTTTCTGTTACAAAACTGTTAAACTACTGAAAATATGAATCTTTTGTGAAGGAACTTTCTTTGGAACTCAGAAATAAGCTGTGTGATTATGAATAAGCAAATCAGTGAGCTTATTGGCTTATAAATGAGGTTTAATCTCACAATAAGCAATACCATGAACACAAGCAATAAAGTAGACTGGGCATATCTTAAATGAACTTTAATGATGGTAAAACAACAAGAATATCCAACTCAATAAGCCACTTTTAAGCAAATAAGCAATCCCAAATCCTGACCCAAACAGGCAGGCCTGGAGTCAACTTCAAGGGCTAATTAAGCTTATGAGATAAGCTGATAAGTACTAGGTGAGGACTGAGGTAGCTAGCAGAGGTGGTAGGCTTTCCAAAATGCCAAAGCTCTCAGGGTAGGACCCACTAGAGAGCTTATGAGCAGCTTATGAAAAACCTTGGATTCACTGAGTATTTGTTGCACTCAGTGAAATGGGACAAATTAAAAGCTGCTTGCAGCCCTAATGAACAAGCTTGAAAAAGCTTTCTATGAATTGTAACGTTGAAATTGGTTGCTAGGCTTTATGAAAAGCCAAAGCTCACAAGCTCAAGCTCAGAAATGAGCATATGATTGGGCTTGTAAAAGAGCTCAACTACACTGATTTGTCAGTGTAGTGAGTTGAATGGATGGAACATGTTGAACAAATTAAGCAGTGATAATAAGCAAACCATGGAAAGCAAAGCATGCATTCAACAAATATGCCAGTTAAACTTCACAAATTAGCAAATCACACACACTAAGGATAACTAACCAAGATTCTACAAGCTTATGAAAAAGGCATAACCACACTGATGAGTCAGTGTGGTCAATGAACTGAGTGAAAATTTAAGGTCACAATAAGCTGTTTAAACAAACTTAATCTTAAATAATTAGCACATGCACAAGTACCTAACCAGGAGGGCTTACAGAATTATCAACAAACTCAGGCTAACATCCAATAATAAATAAATTATAAAGCTAAAAAGATAGATCTGAGATCCTGGTGACACAGGGGAGATTGATTCCCCTGCAGGTAGTTTCAAGATCAAAATTAGATGACTAAATGAGCTTCAAATTTGGTTTTTCTTGTAGAGATTAATGATGTGTGCTCAAACACTCATCATTTTTTGTCAAATCTGAACTGCAAAACATACAAAAACACTCAGAAATGCATCAAAATACTGAAAATATTCCAAAATTGTGTTTTATCTGTTTGAGATGCAAAATGTTTAAAAACAAATGAAAAACGAATAAAGTTTGCATAATTAGCAGTTTCAGTCCCTCAAGTTTCATAAATTGACAAAACTAGTCCCTGAAAGTTTAAAATGAAAGAAAAGTCAACCCAAGGCATTTAAAAGTCAAATGTTATCAAAAATGATCCTTGGGTGACAAATTTGGGAAAATTACATGTTTGGTCCCTGTACTTTGCAAATGTGACAAAATCAGTCCCTGGAGTTTTAAATTTGGAAAATGATCAAACAAGGGCTTATTAAATTAAAATATGGCATTAATGGTCCTTATGGTATTTTTGGAAACATGTCAACATCAGCCCCTCAAATTCCATAAAATACAAAATTGGTCCTTGTGTTATTTTATAAGTACAAACCAAACGGACCTTTGTATTATCCTTTTAATCCAAAACACACCAAAGCCCAACCACCCAATAACCCCAGACCACCACACAACCTCCAAAGCCCACCTCCATTTCAGCCCACCCACGTTTTTAATATTACCACAACTTTGACCTTGTCTTTGACCGTCTCCTCCACCTCACCTCTCCACTACCTGCTAAACACCAAAACCCCCATCATCACCCCTAGCCTAACTTCACCTCTGCAATACTCAACCCCCCTCCTTCCCTTGCATCTCCAAACAAACACAAGACTCCAAATAACCCCCCCCCCTGGCATCAATTATATCCAAGAAACAGACAAAGGCAATTTGGGTGCGAAAAGTTTTAAACGGCCAGGATTGAATTTCATCATCCAAGGGTGTACATTGGAGCTGGGAAAGAGCCAAGAGAGAAAGAAAACCCTAATTTGGAAGCTATAAAGGAAGAAGTGAAGCAGTGGAGCAAGTTGGTTAGATTTTTAGTTGTTAAATTAGTTTATTATCAAGTATTGTAATTTTATTTTCAATCAAAAACTCAGTTGTAATGTATTGCAATCATTAATAATATAAGTTATTATTTTAGTCATTCAAGCTCCAATTTAAATTCTCAGTTTCCTCAAAAATACAAAAATAAGGAATAAATAGAAACAAAATGAAAATGGAAGAAGAAAGGTGATGAAGGTGAATTTTCTGGTTTAGAGCCTCAGGGGAGGCATTAGGGTAAGGACTGAGTCCCCTGGTACCTTTGTTCTTGCTTGGGACTAATTGTAAGCAACTCTTAATATTTCTGCAAGTTACTGTAGAGTCTGTTAAATTCATGTTAACTCAGTTTGTTTGATGATTATTTGATAAATGTATGATGTTTTGTTGATCATTAGTTGTTATTTAGTGATTAGGATCTAAATTTCTCTTACTTCTTATTTCACTGCATTTTAGCATAATAGAGATTTGTAGTTGTTTGTTATTTGATTTGGTACTGCTGTGTTCAAATAAGTTTTCACCACTATTAATTTATGATATACAATGGATTTGTGGCATGAAACCTTTCAATTCTTTGAAAAGCTCAAACCAGTGAAGCAATAAGGGAGTGTTTGGATTAGATGGTTTAGCTGTGTTATAATAGGATTTGGTTGCTATTATTGGTTGATATATGTTGCATTAGATACATGTAGCTCATTTAGGTCAATTAATCAGTAGCTCATTAGTTAAAAGTCAAATTTTCCTTTTGATCCTATTAACTAGTTCACTGTGAGGATTTATGTGATCTTAATCATTCACATTGATGCACAAGTAGTTAATTTAGACTAATTCAGTATCATTTCAGTCTAAAACATCATCTTTAATCACTGAGGAGCAAGCAAAATTGGCCAAAGTCAAAATAGAGTTCAAATTCATAATAAGTCAAATCTCAAGTTTGTCAGTTTTGCCAAATCTTGGGTGAATTTTCATGGTCTCAATATTAATTCAGTGGGTTTGATCTTTTGGATTTTGAATCTTTTCCAGCTTGTGTTTACTAGATTATTTTTAGTATAATTTTTTAGATTTTTCTAATTAGCTTAAATGCATGCTTAAAGTAGCTTGTTTATCTGAAAGGTGCCCTGCTCACAGGCTAACAGGCCCTTTACATAAGCTCATAGCTTGTTCATTATAGTACCATAGCTTATGATCTTTGTTGTTTTGAATAGTTTGCTAGATGATCTCCTTATGCATGTGTTTTCTTTTATTCCTTGTTATGCTTATTTGTGTGCTTATTTTCATCCATCAAAACACCCCCACTGAGCCTTCAACACTGAGTCATCAGTGTTGAGAGGCATCTTAATAAGCTCTTGCAGAGCTTATCGGTGGGTCCCACCTTGTGTTCTTGGGCTTTTTGTCTAGCTCACCCACCAATATCAAAGGTTCAGGACTTTTATTGGGTTTTCTAGCTTATTTAATAAGCCTGCAGTCAGCTTTTAATTTGTCCCATCTCTAAGAGCATACCGAGTATTCAGTGTGGTCAAGCAACATTGACAAACTCACAAAGAGCTTATAAGTGGGCCCCAGCTTAAGCCCTTGGGTTTTTGAGAAGCTCATGTACCCTAGTTCATAGTTCCAAGCTTAACTTTCACTTCTTAGCTTATTGTATAAGCTCAAATTGGCCTGCAAGTATCCTCCATCCTTTTTGGTTATTCAGGGTGATTGGATTTGCTTTTTGGGCTTACTTAGCTTATTCAGTGGCTTATTTTGGTTGTTTTAGCTTATTGTGAGTACATCTCACTTATTTCTAGCTTATTCCCCTTTTAGTTCAGTTAGTATAGCTTGTTTCATAGCTTTTCAAATCTAAAAATCTCATTCCAAGCCAATAAGCCCTCTGTCAAGCTCATAAGCTTGTACAGAGCTTATTTTGAAGTTTTAAAAAGTTTGTTTTTATTAAATTAGCTTATTATTGATGTTAGAATAGATTTGTAAAAAGAAAAATCCAAAAATAAAATAAATTGCAAAAAGGGAGAGGCAGGGGTCGAACCTGAGACCTCTCCCCTTTGAGGATGATGGAATGGTACCTGTAAACCAGTTGCCCTTGGGTCTTTTTCAGTTATACCATTGCAAAATCTATTTATAAAGTAGTGTTTGTCCCTTTTGCTTATTTTTGCTTATTCACTTATTTGACAGCTTATTAATAAGCTTTTGTACCAGTTTATATTTTTCCTATTATTCTACTAGTATTAAGTACTTAAATAAAAAATTTCGTAATTTTATAAATTAGTTTAGTATTTAATATAATTAAAATAGTTTAAATTAGGTTTTAAATAATAATAACTAATTAATTATAAAACTAGCTTATTTATTAGAACTTAGGATTTTTTATATTGTTGTTAAGTTTCTGTCACTTTAAAGTATTTTTAAAAAAAGTTTTATAATTTTATAAATTAGTTTAGTATTTATTATAATTAAATTAGTTTAAATAGTTTAATTAAGTTTAAATAGTTTTTAATTAATAAATAATTAAATAAAAAGTCTAAAAAATATTTTCTTTTTCTATTAATTTTCTTTTATCATTATGATCGTAAAAATATAATTTTTACATCCGTAGGGTTAGCGTAGCTCAATTTTCACTTTTTATTTCGCGCACTCGCGTTTTATTTAATAAACTTTTACGTTTTTTTAAATTTAGGTTACGTTAGTAAAAGTAGTTTGTAAAATAAAGAAAAACCAAAAAAAAAAAAAAAAAAAAAAAAAAAAAAAAAAAAAAAAAAAAAAGCGATACCTTCTATTTAAGCCCTTTTGGCTTATTTTTCTGCTTATTTATAAGAAAACTCTGTTTTTAAATTTAGATTACGTTTTAGGTTAACTAGGTTTCACGTTATTGTTAATATAGTTTGTTTAAATCGTTCTCATTCGTATTTCCTTAGTGTAATCGTTCAAACCCTTATATACCCTTTTCTGTCCAAATTCACCCGATCACAAACCCGTTTTGATTACCATCACACCTCGTCGGGACATAACGACCCTGGGAAACACTATATTCCGCGGAGTATTGAGCCTAAGGAGTTTGACTATATTGACCACATCCGTGGTTGATTTTAGTTGACTGCTTTTGCCTCAATCAATTAATAAACAAGCTGGTAAGGTTTTTAAATCAACAAGAATTACTCAATATTACCCAGAATTAAACCCTGTGCACTCAATTGAATCTCACCCCATTTTGACAGATATGCATATTTGACCTTTGTAAATTGTAACCAAGATTTGACTTTGGTGAATTTTAACTGACTCCTAAAGGCTGATTATGATGTATTATGTTGTAATAAGACTAAATTGGACTATACTAACTGCTTATACATCAATATGAGTGATTAAGGTTTCCAAAATACCCTACAGTGAACTGTTTTGAAGGTGAAAGCTAAGTTTTGACTTTTTACTAACAACCTATCAAATTGATGTTTTGACTGCTCCACTTTAATCCTAGGAATGTTGTCTAAACAGGTTTTCACCACTAATACTCACAGAAACACAGTATACCAAGTTAAGCTAAACACACCTTAAGGTATAGCCTGTTTTGAGTTTCCAAAAGAATTTAAGTATTTTTGGAGCAAACTTGAACAAACTAGCTTTAGATAAGTTTATTAATACTTAAGAAACAAACTACAAGTATCAGAAAGCAGTTACAAATAAGCTAATGACAATAAGCAGTTACAAGAAACAATCCTAGGGTATATATGACAGTTAAGCTGCAAATCTTAAACCAATCCTACCTAAGCTATCAAGCAAACATAAATAGTTACACTAATCAATAATAAGCATAAAAAAATTGAATTGAACACTTAATAAGGTAGGTTACAACAATGCTACAGTGAAATCACAAGGGATTAAAATTTTGCTTACAATTGGTCCCAAGCAAGAACAAAGGTTGAACCAGAACTCATAACATATTCCTATTGCTCCCAAGAGCTCTAAACCATTCCATTAATCCTGCATTCTTCCTTTTTCTTCTTGCATTTATTTATTTTTATATATATATATATTTTTTTTTTGATGAAATTGAAATTGGAATGAAAATGCAATGAGACTTAGTATTTCTGAATTTAAGACTTATATTAATAAAAAGGAACAAATTAAAATACTGAAAATGGAGAGTTACAATGACTTTTAAAAATGACTAAATTACAACTAAAATCTAACTCTTTTCCCTGGTGCATCTCTTCCCTTTTATATTGAAAGATTAGGGTTTGGGGCACCCCTTTGTCCTTTCCCAGCAGTGATATTGACCCTTGGATGTGCAGATTTCAATCTTGGCCGTTCTTCAATTTTCGCGCCAAAATTGCTTTTGGTGTTTTTCCTTTGATAATTGGTGCCAGGGGTAATATATTGGATTGTTGTGTTTGTTTGGTGTAGGTATGATGATGGAGGGGGGGGGGGGGGGGTTTGAGTGTTGCAGGGTGAATCAGTGAGAGGTGATGATGGTGTTGGTTGGCATGTAGCAGGTCACGGGGTGTGTTTGGGAGGGGGTGGTGGTCAAAGCCAGGGTCAAACCGTTTTAAATAATACAAAAGGGGTGGGCCGTTGGGGTGTTGGGATTTTGGAGTGTATGGGCCAGGGAGTTGTGGAGTAGGCTTTATTTGGATTTGGATTTTGATTTTTGGGGAGATAATAATAACATGGATCCGTTTGGTTTGTATGGTGTTGATTTCACAAGGACCATTTTGTAACTTTGCCGAAACTTGAGGGCTTTTTCTGCTAAATTCCTAAAGTTGATATAAGGACCTATTTTGACATATGTGAATAGTACAAGGGTGATTTTTGACATTTTCCATTTTGAGAATACCTAGGGACTAATTTTGCCAATTTAGAAAGTACAGGGACCAAACATATAATTTTCTCAAACTTTTTACCCAAGGATCGTTTTTGATAATTTTTTACTTTTAAAAACCTTGGGTTGACTTTTCTTTTATTTTAAACCTTCAGGGACTAGTTTTGTCAATTTTTGAAACTTGAGGGACTGAAACTGCCAATTATGCAAACTTTGTTCGTTTTTCATTTGTTTTTAAACATTTTGCATCTAAAACATATAAAACACAATTCCTGGAATAATCTCTGTATTTTGATGCATTTCTGAATGTTTTTGGATGTTTTGGCAGTTCAGATACGATAAAAATGATGAGTATTTGCACACTCATCAGTCATGGACCCAGTGACGCACTGCACTAAACCTTCTAGCCACTCAAGTTTTCTTAAAAGAACTTGTTTCATTCTCACGGGGAACCGGTGTAATCTATCAACTTATTTCTTAGAGATGGTTGATATTGAAGCAGGAGACCTCTCCCTAATCTCCGCATAGGAAAACCAAATGCATTTATTGAGTCTAGAGCCTCGAGATGCATAAAAAGATCTCATAGGAACACGTGCTACTTCTACTATGGTTGTTCAACATTAAGGACACCAGTGGTAAACCTATGAGTCCTACGCAGATCTTAGCAATCTGCCAGAACATTTATGAGGGATGTTGCTTTTGTAACTCCCAGTGATTGAATGGAAATTCCTGCCAGGGTCAACATCAAATAGCCCTGAAAGCAGGTCACTTCGGTAATTCCTTATGGATTACGCTTAATGGTCGCGGCGGTTACCAATGGTCTACAGTCGTGGACTGAACTCCAGCGACTCACCCAATTGTTGATTTACTTAGGTAGATCGTGTAAATCCTCTTGGGGGTTTGCCGATTGGGAACAGTCTTGGCAAGGATTAGAAGGAGTCTTCACACTATGCTATTGACAATCTCTAATTCCAAACCTATAAGTACTGGATGATTTGTTGCTAACTGTCTACTTGCAGTTGATTGCTGAAAAGATGTTGATCCATCAACACATGCTCACACTTCGACATCACAATCTAAGAAATCATGATCATTAATTGGGCTTCATTTATGCTTCCACAACTCTGATGCAGAAGATCATGATCCTGAAAAGTGTGAGCATGCCAACACAAAGATGTTCTTATCACATGGAGACGTTACTACTCAAAGATGACTTTCAGACACTCATTTGGATGATGAACTTGAAGTAATTTCCAAAGACCATCCATCACATTGAACAAGTCATCTAGAGTCTACCGCTTAAAGCACAAAGATCTCAACAATGAAGAATCAAAAGGCTACGAGCTACAAAGATGTCTTCAAAGACTTGAATGTTATGATTCAATATTTATTTTTCGGGGTGACCTCCCTTAGGGGGAGATTGTTAGGAAGACGTTTATTCATATGAAGACTCGGTCACCCCGAGTATAACTTAGCATGTTGTAGCTCGTAGTATTTATCTTATTAGTTAGAATGTATTTTAGTGTTAGTTAGTATTTGTGGAGTCGGGTCGGGTCTTTACCCACTGTCAGCCCGCTCTACAGCCCGTTTCAGGGGGCGTTTTATTGTAACTATAAATACCCCTTCCCTAGCTTGGAAGGGGTTGGAGCTTCTAATCATTCAACTAATATTTCCTTCAATTTCTCTCTAGAACTCCCAACTCTCTAACTTCTCTCTAGTTTTTCTTCCATTAATCTAATCATAAACACAAGAACCATATATGCTTTGATTATGAATAAACTACAAGACAATTAACTAAGGGTTTAAACAAAAGTTGTAACAATAATGCACTAAAGATGAGTGCATACAAGGAAGGCTAAGGCAATTTGGGTGTACATTTGAGGTGGATTGTAAACAAATTCTATCTTTAAGTAAAATGCTTAAAGTTAGAAACGAAAAAAAAAAGATAGGCTCTGAGGGGTGTACTAGGGATATCGTGTACTAAAAATGAGTACATCGCAAAGGAGTGGGAGAATTACTTGACCAATGAAGTCAATGTAATTATGTAAACACATGTGTAAAAACATAGGTTACATAATTCCTCTTATCATGTAGTAAATCTAACTACACGAATGTAGTCTCACTTATGGTCTCGGAATGAATCATTAACGCAAGTTCTAGAATCTAAATACTATCGGTACACTCATAAGCACTGAGGCTTTTCCTAACAAATCTAGGGGCGAACCTCACCTGTATAAACTTAGTAGATCACTGGCGCGAGTCTCTGACACTTCAACTAACGGATAGTCACTAGTGCACTTCTTGGATTGCTGGCGTGTTATTTGCATAACGGATGGTCACCAAGTCATACACTAGATCGCTAGCGCGTTAGACAATTAATCTAATACTCGGATGGTCACTATCTTATTCATAAATTTTGAGTGGTACGGTTTTTTTGCTAGTCATATAACTCCTATCCATGAGACGCTTATTAAGACTAAAGTTTCACTCCTATATGGAGCAAAAAAATTTTAATTTGGTGCTAAAATTACCCCAATAAATATTTCTCTCAGTTTTATTACACATCTACTATTAAATAAACAAAAATCAAGTGCCATTGTATTCTCTAAAGTATCTTCATTTACCCCCCCCCCCCCTTACACTTAAGCCGAATATTGTCCCCAATGTTCAATTAAAAGATGTAAAAGTAAAGAAAATAAAAGAATAAAGCAAATACTCTCCTAATTCGTTCGGTGTGGATGATACGGTAACATGGTTAAATCCTCCTCCAAGAGAATGTAACAACTTCAAGATTAAAGCAACGCCAAAAACTTAAAACTTGATGCCCAAAAACTTGACCATCCATGTACATCTTCTTGTCCAATATAACTTGTTAAACTTGAGAAAACAAACAAGAAAACATAGTGTAAAATCGGCGGTAAAATCTACATAAAATAAAATCCTAAAAAGCAAGTAAAGATATAATGCTTGTGGAATGAATGGTTGCAGATTCATGGAGTTTATAAGTTAAAGATTTAACAAAACTTTACAATTCCGGTAGAAAAAAAAAAAAAAAAAACTTGCAAAATTTTCATTAAATTTGTACCTGACGTCGTCAGGTTTTAATTTCTGACACCGTCAGAATTGATCTAACAGAAATTTTATGTTTAGTTTCCGGAAAATTTGTAGAAAAACCTATGCCTTAATTCCTGGAATTCCTGCAAAATATCATTATGACTTGATACAAACATTTGACTCAAACAAGTACTAATATGTATGTTTATATCTCATCGTTATCATTCATGTTCAATTCGTTCTTTGAAAACAAATTTAGATTTCCCTTACACTTATCTTGTAATTAAGATGAAGTTAAAAACAAAATAAAGCATTTTCACAAATTTACTTGAAACATGAATCATAAACAATAGAAATAAGAACACACATACGGAAGCAAATAAAACAAATAAACAAATAAAATCTTGGGTTGCCTCCCAAGAAGCGCTTTTCTTTATTAACGAGTCTTGTAACTAAACTCAAAGTCATGCTCTATTACGTGACTACGTCACCCGTCATGATTTCTAGGTTTTCTTCCAAATTCTTATCGGCATCACTTTCATAGTGCAGGTATTTTGGGTCTTCAAATTCTAAAATATCTTCTCGATATTTGGAACTGAGCTTACTGACATCCTTAAAGAACCCACATGACAAGTCAAAAGTGTTTTTACACCCTTTCCTAACATCATCATTACATAAAATAAGTTGGGAACCTAGCTTATCAAGCCTTGCACAATCTATTCCTTTGAAATCTTTCATCTTATACGGCGTTTGGTATGAGATTCTCCTAATCGCATCGGTGAAAGTCATGATTCCGTTCCAGTCGTCTACCACTAAGTTAGTGATTTCACAAAAGGGCGCCCCGAACACAATTTGTGATAACCTAGGGTCGATGTAATCCTCAATATTGTCCACGATCGTGAAGTCCATAGCGAATGTCATATTTCCTACAAACACTTGCACCTCATGGTCTCTGCCAACAATATTCTCTCCCTTATATATTAACCCCCATCTGCAAATATTGTTGTAATGAAACAAGGACATAACGTTCTTGGGTAAACACATGTCTATGTAAACATTATAAAAATGCTTGTGACCAATCATACAAGGTATTTTGAGGTTATTCGGATCACGTCGCTTTATCTTACCCGACCTTCTACCTTGCAATCCCTTTGTGTTACAAGCCGATGATGGTTGGTATTCATATACTTCCTCATTACCCTCCCGGAAAATCGCTTTCCTGACACCATCAGTAAATAGTGCACTACCATCATTCTCATCTAAGGTCACTCCTGTTTCTTTCATGAATGGTTTTTTGAGGACAAGGTTAGTTAACGTTGGGCTAATGATTGAGTCCATGTCATCAATCACGGTTAGATCAATGTCATAAATGAATCCTCCAATCATAATTGGTAACCTTCTGACTATCTGACGAAATTGAATCCCTTATACATAACGTGTTCAGTGAAGGCTTCATTGTATAGGGAGAGAGGGAGAGAGAGAAAGGGAGAGAGAGAGAGAGAGAGAGAGAGAGAGAGAGAGAGAGATAGAGAGATCACATTCATTGGAAAGTCGGGATCCACTTAGGCATCAGTTATAAGATTTTTCCTAGTGGTGCAAGAGATCTTAAAAACATTGGAATTGCTCTCCTCTATCCTATTTCTGAATCCGATGGAGAGCTTCACTGTGCCTTTCTCAAGCTCCTTCATAATAGAGTTATCCAATAACCCAAGACTTTCCTTAGGCTCTCCGGACTCTTCTCCCAAATCCTCCCTATCACTCGACCCTTTTGTAATGGAGCCCCCTGGTAAGTCCAAAGGGTTTTCAGTTACATCATGGTCCTTCTTGAGAACTTTACCTTCCACTTCATTGTCCCCATACCTAGTTGGTTGTTGGCTCTTATCGGGTTTAGGAGTAGGTACGGTGGTAATGGTGTTCACGAAGTGGATTGGTCTTGAGGAGTCAGAAGTTTCCCCAGTTTCTTTTCCTTTTGGTGTTATATGTTTGAAAAGTTTACTAGGGTTCTTTATTTTCAACTGTGAGGGCGGGAGGTTGATGATGGTGACGGATTTGACCCCCTCAGCTTGCATCAATTCACTAGCAATGTGATCATTGATAACATTTAACACGTTACTAACCTTGTCATCCATATCGGATTGCTGTTGTAAGAATTGATTCTCGAGTTTAGAAAGCTGTGTTTCATGAGAGAGAATGAATTTCCACAGAACTTCTTCAGGGCTTGTTCAGGTGTGTTTTGAGGGGGATAATGCTCAGACCATGTGAATAGGGGAGAGTCATTGAATGATACACTTCGGGTCCGGTTCCAACTGAAATTTGGCTTCTCTTTTCATGCTTCATAACTCTCGCTAAAACCTCGAGGTCCATGATTAGTGAGGGGCCATTTCTCTCCCGATTTGTTGGTACGTGAAGATGTGAATTCCTTAAAAGCTTGTTTGGGAAGTTCTATGTATTTATGAGTTTCATGAGGACCATTACACAATTTGCATGAAGAAGTGATTTTGTTCACTTGGCTTGAAGGTTTAGGAGCCTCGTAGGATTTCATGAGAAACTTGACTTGGTCGTCAAGTTCCATGATCCTATGATCGGAAGTGCTTGAATTATTCAATGGCAAAAATATTGCCTTGACCATTTTGTTCAAATCACGGGGATTATTCCAACTTTTGTTGTCATAGAGAGCAAGATCTTCTATGAGTTCCCATGATTCTTCCACACTTTGATCACGTAGCCTTCCACCGGCCGCTTGGTCAATGGTTTGCCTCTTGGAGAGATTGATGTGGCCATAGAAGATTTGGACTTGGAGCCAAAGATCTATGCCATGATGAGGGACTTTTTGAAGTAAGTCCTTGAAACGAGTTCGTGCTTCGTAAAGAGTTTCGGCTTGACGTTGTTGGAACATCAAGATGTCATTCCTTAACTTGGTGGTTCTTCCTGGTGGGAATAATTGAGCAAGGAAACGAGAGGTGAGATCATCCCAAGATGTGATGGATCCCGCGGGTAAACGCTCAAGCCATTGACTAGCTTGGTCACGTTGAGAGAATTGAAAGAGACGCAATCGGGTCGTCTCTTGAGTTTCAACATCAAGGTCTATGGAATCTACGATTATAAGAAAATCCTTGATATGTTGATTTGGATCTTCGGAACGATGTCCATGGAACGCACATCCGCTTTGCACCAACCGGATGGTGTCAGATCGCAAGGGAGATACATTGGCTCCTAGAGTGAGCTCAATGGTGTTTCGATAGCCTTGGTAGCTAGGACGGGAGTACTCTCCTAAAGTGCGGGCTCTAGGAGGTTGGTTTGGTTGTGGTGGGTTTTGTTGTGGTGGGTTGGCGGAGTCAAAGATATTACCACCTTCCATGATGTCGGATGGTAATAGTTACGAACAAAAGAACAAAGAAAAAGATAGACTAAAGAAAACCT
This sequence comes from Artemisia argyi, assembly GCA_030686995.1. NCBI lineage: Eukaryota > Viridiplantae > Streptophyta > Magnoliopsida > Asterales > Asteraceae > Artemisia > Artemisia argyi. The sequence goes on from CM060679.1 coordinate 8,356,125, forward strand.
ATAAAAATAAAATAAAAATCTCACTAGATAGGAATCTAATGAGTAGACCTAATAAAAATAAATTTCAACTTAAGCAATAACTATTCCCCGGAAACGGCCAAAAACTTTGATGCGTGTGGATTGCAACGCAAAAGTTTTAATTCTCAAGGGATCTTGAGAAGCTTACAATCCCCGCCAGGCAAGTGTATCTGACCGATGTAGTATAGTATAGTGGTAAGTACCAGGGGATTGATCGTTCTCCACAGGGAATAGTGTTCTTTAGGATTGAAAATGTTCTAAACTAGGTCTAGGGGTGAGGGATGATTTTTTCTGTATTTTTATATTTTTTAGAAAGCAAGTAAAATTCATGGGTTTTGGAAGAGTGGGCGGAATTAGTTGCTAGTCAACTAACCCAGATATTAAAAATGCAAATAAAAATAAAATAGCCGAAAATAAATATGAGAAACTTCTAATATGGAGACAAACGTGTTTACTTAGGTTTCACTACTCCCTAGTTATCTTTTACTGATTGATAGGTTTGTTACAATTGCGTGGATGCCGGGTTGTATTCCTTAATACTATTCATGGGGTTGTGTACGATCTTCCCCAACTCTATAAGCTCTTATCTCCTCCTAAGACGACACGTTAAGCGCCCTATCCTAGGGATATAAACAGTGGCTCATACATTAAATACAACCAAATAACTATAGTACACATCCGATTCATGTTTCTTAAGACGTTCAAGCATGTTACCATTGGAGTATTGCCAGTTTTCTTAAGCCTAACATCGATAAACATCCACCTACAACAATTAATAACAAACCATTCAATAAATAATCAATAACTAGGTTTCATTAGGCCTAAGCAAACACAAACAAACCTAGCTTGGCATGTTAAAAGAAAAACAAGCGTCAGATAAAATCAAACAACGCATAGACATATTGAATGATTGATAGATTACTTTCTTCAATTAATCATGGAAGAAAAGAGGCTTTGAAACCTCAAAATAGCTGCAAAAGTCGACTAGGGTTCGTACCCTAAGTTCCTATCACAAGTCCTCCCCTTTTATGAATGAAAAATAGAAAAATATATATATATATATATATATATATATATATATATATATATATATATATATATATATATATATATATATATATATATATATATATATATATATATATATATATATATATATTTTAAAACTTGACGGCGTCACCTTTTGGGTTGTGACGTCGTCACCTCACCGTGTTTAGGATTCCTTGATGGCCTAGATCCACTCTTGACGCCGTCTCGTTGAAAAATGTTCTGGGCCGTCTCTCTTTGTGATAACAAGTGACGTCCTTGGTGAAATAACACGTGACGCCGTCACGTGTAAACTCCAAAATTCTTTTCTGGCCCGTCAAGTGTAAAGTAGATATCCACCTCTTCATCAATAAGTGACGCCGTCACTTGGTAGTGCGTGACGCCGTCAAGTACTGTTCCAGCTTGAATTCTTAACTTTGTCATTTTCTTCACTTTTATGCTTAAAAGACGTTCAAAATGCTATGTTTTCCAGAATTCCTCTCCAAAGTATCTAAAATTTAACCACAAGGGGTGACCCATCGGTAAGAATACCAGCCTTCCAAAGAGGAGGTCAAGGGTTCGAATCTAACGGGGAGAAAATTAATCCCCTTGTGGCTACGGAGGTTCACCTGCGCCGACTCCGGACTATCTAAAAAGGGTAGTCGCCGTGGGATTAGTCGGCTCTTAATGTCGAGTCGGAAACCCATGTTTACCAAAAAAATAAAAAAATAAAAATAAATAATAAATAAATAAATAAAAGTATCTAAAATGAGAAAAGGAATGATTTGAAGTAATATTTGATCATATAATCATGATTTAGGACTTAAATGACCCTTTAAAAGCGTAACACTTTTTGTCTCATTAGGTATTATTACATATTACAGATCATAGACTTTATATGGACCGGTAAGAAGTCATAAAAAGAACTTCGTGAATGAGTACTTCAAAGTCCAGTGTTGGAAGTTCATAAACGAATGACTTATAAGACCTTGATATGGGAATTAGAGAATGAACCTACGTATTTCTCGAATTTGGTTGAAATTATCTCTTTATATACCCATCACTTGGCCCAAAAATAAACTGTTTATAGTGACAGTTACCTGGCCGAAAATTAAACATTTGTTTAAAGTCCAATTTTTTTTCCTTAAATATTTCTTTTATAATTCTTTTCTTTTTAAAAAAACAACGGACTTGAAATTTTATTGTTAGATTTGTTGTCACCATGTGTTGTTAAAAAAAATAAGTAAATAATAAATAAATAAATAAATAAAGCGTGAACCTTGAAATTATGGTTACATCACATAATAAGTCCATAAGCAGGCTAAATAAGCTAATTTAAACACGCTGTAAAATTTTGAGCCGTGAATGAACTACCTTACACATTTTGAGCCGTGCCACTTTTTAGAATGAGTTGGTGCTTTTCCCCACATTTAGAAACGAGTTACTGGTAGAGGAATATATAAAAAAGAATGATAGAAGACAATTAATATTCTTTGTAGGAATATATAAAAAGTTAGTGCTGAATGATAGAAGTACTAATTATAAGTTTATAACCCACTTTTATGATGAACATATTTGATCTTAAGATTTAACTTAATGAATATATATATGACACATACATATAGATAAGTTGGTCAAAAGTCACTTTTTCCAACCAAAATTTCCAACAAATGTGTTCATTCCTATTTGATCTCCAAGTTTAGGAAAGGAGTGTGTTGCTTATAAATTATATGGCTGTTTCAACAAAATTTAAAACCTGTATGTATCAAAGTCGTTACAAGTACTTCTACTTAAAATAAAGTTTCTTGGATGGTGATGAATCGATTTGCAAAACCTATATCATATCTATACTATCTATAATGAAAAAATAGTCAAAAGTGAAATGTTGAGTTTTCAACAATGGTCAAATGAGAGAGAAAGTGAAATCTATAATATCTATAAGGAAAAATGGTCAAAAGTGAAATGTTGAGTTTTCAACAATGGTCAAATGAGAGAGAAAGTGAAATGTAATTAATACTCTTATTAAAACACCTCAATACTTAGAAGTACAATTATTTATCCACATTGTACAACCAAATTAAAGCATATATACCAAATTAAATACAACCAATCAAACAAAAATCGGGTTGACCCAGGACGCTTCAAACCCGGCGGGTTGAACCAGTTTAATTTGACCCGTTTTCGACTAAACCTAGCAAGTTGACCCGGTTTAACTCGACCCATTTTTCGACCGGAACGGTTGAACCAACCGGGTCGAACCGGGTTTCAAAACATTATCCATTACTTAAAAAAGTACAATGATTTATTCACATTGTACAACCAATTAAAAACATATCTACCAAATTAAATACAACCAATTAAAACACAAACCGGATTGACCCGGGACGCTTCAAACCCGGCGGGTTGACCCAGTTTAATTTGACCCGTTTTCGACCCAACCTAGCAAGTTGACCCGGTTTAAATCGACCTATTTTTCGACCGGAACGGTTCAACCGATTGAACCACCCGGGTCGAACCGGGTTTCAAAACATTATCCATTACTTAAAAGTACAATGATTTATTCACATTGTACAACCAATTAAAACATATCTACCAAATTAAATACAACCAATTAAAACACAAACCGGGTTGACCCGGGACGCTTCAAACCCGGCGGGTTGACCCAGTTTAATTTGACCCATTTTCGACCAAACCTAGCAAGTTGACCCGGTTTAAATCTTCCCATTTTTCGACTGGAATGGTTCAACCGGTTGAACCACCCTGGTCGAACTGGGTTTCAAAACATTATTTTTAATTCACAAATCTTCAAACTTTTATTATTTTTCGTTTATAACTTATAAACTTTTTTTTATCAATAAACTATTTGTCGCTATAAAATCCCGTTGCTATGTACGGGGTACTCGTTTAGTGGAATATAATAAGGGAATTGTGATACTTATATAAAAAGTTTATAGTCTGACTAACTTTGATTCGAGTAATGTTGAGAATCTTCACAATCGTATAATCGTCTTTTATCAACATATCTTGTGAGCTCTTTTAATTGTGTAGCCTATCAAGATGTTACATTATATCATCCCGAGGGGTAAATTTATGACTTTCAGTTTTGTGGAAATTAAGATCGTTCTATCAGTTTGAAGTAATAACAAGTCAATCGTATAAACTTGTGCCAACAAATGAGTGCAGTGTTCCAAAAATGGGCTGAGGCGGCCGATTAGTCGGCCTCGGCCCTGGAACTTGTAGGAAATTACAAGGTAATCGGCCGATTAATCGGCCGAGTCAAGAAAATCGGCCGATTAATCGGCCAAAAATCGCAACTCGGCCCCCGACCGCCTCGGGACCGATTCACGATTTTTGCAACATTGAATGAGTGTAATAAATACTTGATATGTTTTTAGTTGTTTCACTTGAACCCTTAGGGTGATGGCAACCCAAGATTCCGAGTCATGGGAGGAATCTCACTAACCAAGCACAGAATGTCATGTGGCAGGAGGATTCTGAAGACAAAACTGTTGGCAGTGGGAGGATTCTGGAGGATTCGGAATCATGCCTCAATTTTTTTTTTTTTTTTATTTATTTATTTTTTTTTTTTTTATGTATAATGTTATAAATAATAAAAATTAAATGTATATATTATGAATTCAAACCAGAGCGGGATAATTTCAAAATTTGAATTCAAATTCAAAGTGGGATAATTTCAAAATTTGAATTCAAATTCAAAGCAGGATCATCCTATAAATACCTATTGCTGGATGCTGAATACACACACAATTCACACACAAATCATCTAAGAATTCTTTTTTCTTCTTCAAACACAATGTCACCCAACGCATCACCTGAAAACGAATCGGTTTACAACACACCACCTGAAGACAATTCCCCACAAAACACTCCGCCACAAGATCTGTTTCCGATGTTCCAGTATGACAACCCACCACCTGCAACTCCACAAAGAGTTATGTTTCCACCAGAAAACATACAACCACCAAACAATCAACCACCAAACTTTCCACCTGAAAACCAACCCAACATTCGTGAGTTGACTGAGAAAGAACAGTTGAGCTGGATATGCAAGTCCTTCTGGAGTTTGAAGCTGAGCAAGACCGTCAGGCAAGGGAGCGTGAGGCGTACCTCAAAGGGAAATAAGATCGGAGAAACAAACGAGCAGAATGGCGATGGGAGATGTGACTTCCACCTGTGCCATTGAGTGAGGACGATTCAAGTGCCTCCTATTCGAGTCACGAGGGCTATGTGTCGGATGATTCATTTAATTGAATCGTAGTTTTATGTTTATTTATCGTATCGTATTTTAGTGGTTTGAATTTCCGTTTCTTAGTTATCGTATTGTAGTTTATTGTTATAATCGTTGTTTCAAGTAATATCAATCGTATCCTTAATCGTTGTTTCACAAGTTCATTATACATTTACATTTACGTATTCACTTAACATTTTCTACAAAACATGTATATATATATATATATATATATATATATATATATATATATATATATATATATATATATATATATATATATATGCTCCAACAGTCAAAGAAAAAAAATGTATATATACATACTCCACCTTGCTACTGCGTCTCATTCTTGCTTCCCAGTCCCATGATTCCAGCGTCTTGGGGGTTGGCGGCGGTGTTCACCGGCGTCCTTCCCCCTATGATTCTGGGAGGACACTTCCGTTGCCATCACCCTTAGTTATAAGCTTCAAAATCCTCAGGTGTTAGCTAGTAGATCATATCACTATACTTAAAGGGAGGTGATTTGCACACTCCACTTTTTTATTTGCACACTCACTGTACAAGTAAATAAAGCATGATCTAAATACTGTACAACTGTCTGATGCATTAATTGGAGTGTCCCAATAAAAAATCAAAGTGTGCAAATCAATTCCCATACTTAAATAATGCAACGTACGATTTGCTCCATCCCTCGGTAGTTTGTTTAAAAGACATTATTGTCTTTTCCTATAGTATAAAATACCAACTTGGCCTTTGATTTTTATTTTCATATCCGATTGTTTCTTTTAACCAGTTTCTTCTTCACTCATTATGAGTCGATAGATATGTCACCACCTAATTTAGTTGACCAGATATACATCACAGTTTAGCATACTAATTAATTGACAACAAATAATATCTATTTTTTATTTTTTATTTTTTTGACAAGAAAAGAAAGTAGTTAAATTTATAGATTGAAAAGATGATAAACACAAAACAACAAGGTAAGACTGGGGTAGGTTCAATTCGGGGAACACGGTTTAGCATACTTGCACATACATGCGGAAAATGTGTATCCTTGCCTTAGAAGGTCGCAGTATGCATCTATACCACCACTCTGCTTGCACTTGTCGACGCAGCGACCGCCCGGACATGTCAAGCTACACAAATCTATCCATTTAGTGCATGTCTTCTCGGTACTAATTAGCCCTGCCTCGATACCCGCTTCACCAACAACTGTTATACAAATTAAAGCAACCATAAAGCTATTAGTTGATCAAGATAAGCATTAGAGTTATTGTGTCCTAGTTGTCATCTTTATGTAATTTGCTTAATTAGTGGGTAATTACCATTTACCCAAAATAGCTCAATTATAGGCTATATGTATCCTAGTATTTGGTATGGAATAAACACACACAATTATCCATTCAACAAAAGCTAGCACATTATTAAAGGGAAATAAGAATTAGAGAAACGTTAACGTCTCTTCAGTAACCTAGCTAGCTTATACATTTTGGGCAAAGAATAAATATTATTGTTGCTTTTTTCACTTATATGGAGACAAGATAAAAAAAAGTTATTCGGTTGGGAAACACTGCCATAGTGCCATGTGATTGAAAACTGTACTTAAAAATTTGTATTAGTAATAGTTATAATACCTGTGCACGCGCGGGTTTTTTAAAATTTTTTGAATCATATATTTTTATTTATTAAAAAACAAATAATTTAATATTTGTTTTGTTTGATTTATGATGTTTAATTATAGTTTTTTTATTCTTAAAGATAATTATTTAAAAATTTTAATCCTATTATTAATTGCATCTTATCTATATTTTTTGTATTTATCTTATACTTATGTTATGGATAAATATAAAATGTTACCTAATAAGAAAATATATTTTTTTTAAATAAAATTATTACTAAATAAGGTATGAATGCATTTTTTTGAAATGGAAAATTCTCACTATGAGTTTTATTTTATTATATAAAAGATTGTTAATGTTCAGCTAAATTTTCTTCTAGTCACATATATAATCATTATTCAGTAACATTTTACTTATAATGATTTACGTCTCTCTCTTTTTTTTTTTTTTTTTTTGGGGGGGGGGGGGGGCCTATGTGCTTATTAAGAGTATGACACATGATTAATAAGATATCCCTAAGGCTATGTTCAGCACCTTTAATTTCGGTGTAGAAGAAATAAGGCAAGTGAATCATTAGGGGGTCGGCATTGGTCACGGCAAGCATAGCACGGTACCGTGCTACCGTGCGGGAACACCGCCACCATCCCCGCGGTACCGTACGGTAGCTTTCTGGCACGAGGTCTTTTCTGGCACGGGAAGGGAAGTAAATTTCGACCGTTTGAGCCTTTAGACCGTTGCATTTTGACCGTTTGTAGCTTTGAATTGTATTTTTTTTTTTTGACCGTTGGTACATGTATATATATAGTAGCATGTTTCCACCAACAACAATTAACAACAATCTAGTTAAAAAAAAAAAAAAAAAAAAAGAGTATTCTGTCTCAATCAAAAAAAAAATACCGAGCACAAAAAAAACATGGAACCAAAAAGAAATAGAGATTCAAGAAAAGGAAACCGAGTAGCGAGGGGTGCAAGTCGTCCTCGAGTTCAATCATTTTCTCAATCACAAGATGTTTACCGCCCCGAATTTGTCCAAGCTCCATCTCCACAATTTTTCGTTCCCCAACAACCTCTCCCACAATTGCCTCAAAATTTCAACCCGTTTGAGCCGAGATATACCCAACAAAAAAAGCGTGAACCGGAGAGCGGTGCGTTACCCGTTCGTGATGATAGCGAGGATGATGAAGATTATGATAATGTTAATTTGGTGCCCGAGACACAACCGATGAATGAGGAGGTTGAGGAAGAGGTCGAAGAGGTTGAGGTACCGCGTCAAAGTCAAAGAAAACCCGCTAAGATTTGTACGCCCGATGAGGAGGAGGCGTTAGCTAAGGCTTGGATCAAAATTTCGGTGGACAAACAAGTTGGGGGACCGTCAAACAAAGGAAGGTTTTTGGAGACGAGTTCTAAAGCATTTTAAAAGCCTTATTCCCAGAACCGAACGCACCAAAGATCAATTGAACTCGAAGTGGACTCCTATGAATGCGCATATCACGGCGTTCAACGCATACTACATACAAGCGGTATATATATATATTTTTTTTACATACGTACATATTTTTTTTACATACGTATATATATAATTTTGTACATAAGTTTATTTTTTTTTACTTACGTACGTTTATATTTTTTGTAGGTGCGCTTGAAAGAAAGTGGGTGTGACGATCTTCAAGTTTACGAGAGAGCCCAACTTGATTTTGATAAACAATTTAGGAAAGCTTTCGAGCACAATAAAGCATGCACATTCTCAAAGATCAAGAAAAGTGGAAAGCACAAGCGTCGGCTAGTCAGACTCAAGAATCCACGGGATCGAGCAAGAAAAGAAAGTCGTCGGAGTCAAGTAGCGCTCAAACGTAAACAAACGAGACGCCAATAAACGTGGAAGATTTCAACTGTGACTTACCGAACCTCAATGAGAACCCAACTCCATCACGACCATCGAAAGGCAAAAAAAAGGCGAATTCTGAAGAGTCAAGCCGAAGTTCGATTCGTGATACCCTTGCAATTTACACGGCCGAAAAGCAAAATTTATTGCAAGCGCAGATGGAGGCTCAAAAGAAAAAGGGCGAAGAGTATTTGAAGTTTCTTGATGGGGAGACATACAATCATGACATGAAATTCGTTATGGACCCGCACGACAATATCCCAGACCCGATTTTTAAGGACTTTGTCATCAAAAGGAAACGCGAGATATGTGCCAAATACGGTTGGCCATGTAGTTTGTATGAAATTTAGTTATTTTATATTTTTTAAGAATATTATGTAATGTTTTATTAATTTTAATGGAATTTTAGTTTTTATTTTTATTTTAAAGGAATTAAAAAAAAAAAAAAAAAAAAAAAAAAAAAAATGAAGTGAGGGATGGTGGTGTGGTGCCACAATGATGCCAACAAAAAAAAGGGTGAGAGATGGGAAAAATGGGTGAATGATGTGGCACAAAGGGATTGGTTGGAAGTGAGGGATGGTGGTACGGTGTCACAAGTGTTGCCAACCCCCTTATCTTACACAACTTAGGTTGGGGCAACTTTTTAAGAATCATCAGTAGTGTTTTCTTAAACACTCTTCACCTATATATAGTATCTCACTATCTAATAAGTGACAGAAAACCTTGCTTATTTTGCGTAACCTGACAATCCCGCTAAAATATCAAAGATATGTTGACACATCGAGAAAATAACAATTTCAGTAAACAGCAAGTTGTAATCATATAAAAATTATCTACACATGCTGTCATGCTGACATGCATATTAGTTGACAAGTTTCATCCATCTGCTCGTTAAAAGAATATTGTCATTTTGATTAACTCTTAACCCAACATAATGGGAGAAAGAAAAGAATCTATGGCTAGCTTACTACGTGTCACTCTTTAATACGAGTAACTAGTTATCTACGTACACATAGTCCAAAACATTTTCTATAAGTAGCTCACTCGAACATCCTAAGTTCTTATCCATCGATCTCTCCTTCTTTCATCCTTCTGCTGTTTGAAAAAGCTATCTGCTCTTTTCAAAACCAATTCAAAATGAATTCTTTCACTGCCATGTTTCTTCTTGTTGTTGCTTCCTGTATCTCTATCACGATGAGTGAACTCCTGCCAGTTGATCAGGCCACGACCTTATTAACCACATAATGCAAACCAATTCCAGACGTCCAGTTCCGGAATTGGTTTCCATTATATGGTTGATAAGGACCGTGGCTTGATCAACTGGCAAGATTTCACTCATGGTGATCGAGATACAGGAAACAAGAAGAAGAAGAAGAAGCATGGCGTTCAAAGAATTCATTTTGAATTGGTTTTTGAAAAGAGCGGATAGCTTGCGCAAAGAGCAGATGGGTGAAAGAAGGAAAGATCGATAAGAACTTAGGATGTGGTGATTATAACAAACATCAAGTGAGCTACTCATAGAGAATGTTTTGGCTAGTTAGTTAGTATGTGTATGTGTGTGTAGATTAGCTTCTTATTAAAGAGTCATCAGCTTGTATTGGTGTCTCTTATTCCAACACCACCTCAGAATACATAGCATCAACAAATGATCACCCCGGTCATTCGTCAACCTACTCCACGGTGTTGAGTGCTGGAGCAGTATTTGCCCCTTTTTCACAAAAGATTCTTACAAATATCGGTCCAGTTAAACTCACTATAGTAAAAAGTAGTAGTACCACGTGGATGCTCGTTTATCTGAAAATAGCGGACCCAGCAACGACCACTTGCTCAAAGACGGGTTCCCTGGACAGCCCGTTGGTGTTAATTAAGTTCCATCACCTTCAAACTGTTGAACAAAGCCACTCATGTTAATAAGGCTCAATGGAGATATACCAGCTGATTTTGGATCTATGTTGCCAGTCAAAAGAAAGTAATGTTAATAAGATGGTATTATATGTTTTAATTAGTCACCCCTGTAACTCCTTTAAACTACTTTTTAGTTTCCAATTTGTTGAGGGATTAAGAATTGACTCATTTTCTACATCATCATTAGTTTCTTGGTGAAATCACAATATTTCATAAAACTTAAATTAATGACTACATAAGCTTAAATCAAAGTTATTTTTTCCAAAAGTTAACTGTAGGCTCTTTGGCATATGGGCCGGATTTCAACCTGTGCGGGCTGCCCAACCGCAAACGGCCCAACAATTTTATGGGGCCTCAAATGTTAGAAAAGCCCATAATATAAATAAATAAGAGTATTGCTTAGCAAGTAAAAGGCCCATCAATTAGCTTCATAACCATTTAGCAATTTATAAGGGTGAAGAAGCGTCAAAATTTTTGTAGTGTTGCCAATGTGGGGGACTTCACCAGTGATGTTTCATTTGCCTTACATCATTGTTCCATACTTCATTGTTCACTTGTATAGAATAATATCAATTCTTTAATGTTATATAATTTCCAACACAAACATGTACTCCCATAGTTTGTTTCAAGCCATGATCACTTATATAAATAAGCTGGATACAAAAAGTGTACGGAGAAAAAAAAATAAATAAGCAGTAAAAAATTTTATTTTAACGAACAAGCGGCTATATAATGGAAAGTTAGTTGGGTACCAATTGTAATACATGCCGCAAAATACACAAGTTCGAAAGAGAAGATGAGCCAACTAATAGAAGTCAATAAGTTGTGTAACATACAAACTAGTATGGACTTTAGACTATAATGAGACTGTTGTCTTTTGAGCTACAAATAAAAGTCAAGTAACTACAAAAGGATCACAACTTTCATAGTTTCAGGTCTACATACATATCCGTATTACCTCTTCAAAGTACATTCATGCTTTGGTGCTAGCCTACCAGACTAAATATAAGTTTCTTTGATGATTAACATATTTGCACTGACTCCCTTAAATTATTGTTTTTTTACCTTAAATTGGAAAGATTTTTGTACATATTTGCACTTGTTGAGATTCCAACTCTCAAAGTCAATATCCCCTTTACCCAAAAAAAACTCTCAAAGTCACTATATGACGTGATGCTATTAGAGTTGTAACTGTTAGTGGATATTTGTATTATGTTTATTAGTTTGGAACTCAGGCCCAGCTTATTGTTTGTAGAGGCCTAGCCCTTTATGATTCCTCATGTATTTATATGGCTCGTGCCTTATTATTAGGATATGGGAAAACAATAATCTTACATGGTATCAAGAGATTACCAAAGAACATCCCACAAACCTTAAATCTGCCGCTTCTAAAATAATAATAATAATAATAAATAATAAAAATAAATACTCCGTAAATAAATAAACCACCCTAAATCTGCCGCTTCATTATGACCAATGATACCACCCCTCCCACTGCACCACCAAACCTCAGATAAACTATCCCAAATATCCGAACCACTCCTTGAACATGTGTTGAAAACAAAACCCAAAACGTCTAAGGATGTAGGGGAGACTCTGAGAAAGTATTTCAAAGACAATAAAAGGTCAAAAACAGTTGAACTCCTAGGTGAATTGCGTAACTTAGATATTGGAGATCTCTCAATTGACGTCTACTTTCGAAAAATAGACTCGATTGCATCTCGATTAAGCAACCTTGGGTCTACTGTCTCGGAAGAAGATGTTGTTACATACGTAATAAACGGTCTTAGCGAAAAATATGACCAAGTTGCGTATGTTGTTCTAAACAAGGAGCCGTTCCCGGACTTGGAAACCGTTCGAAGCATGTTATCCTTAGCCGAGTCTCACATGAACCGTCGACACACCTCAGCAAGCTCCTCACGTATTATTTCGTCTTCACCAACTGCCCTCATCGCGAACACACGAGGCTCTATGTCTAACTCTCGTCAATCAGGTAACGGCTCCAAGACAACTTGTGTTTTGATGTTTAGTTAAACTTTCGTTAAGGATATCATATCAGTTGATGAAGGCAAGTTAACATAACACATTTTCTGAGAGCATGATGTCTTATATGGTGATGTTTACTTATAGTTTGTAGCACATATATTGCAATTTATGTCTCATTGAGGTTCGTATGAAGAAGCTAAGCAAAAAAGATATAAGTATAAGCTAAATGAATGAGATTTTATGTTCGTCAGCCACGGAATTGACACTAAATGAATGTGATGTTTTCACAAGAAGGAATTTTATATGTTCGGTACGGGTACGTATTTACCCAAAATTGTTATATATGTTTCGGATTATTGGTACCAAGTTGATGACATTTAGGGTCATTTATGTATGAAATACGCCTATAAGAGTTTGTTTACCGAAATGTTCTTTCGTTTGCTTATTAAGGTTATGATCCTTCCAAATATATCATAAATACATGTCTATGTGATTTTTTTTGCGCATGCCACCAATATTCTTGCAAATATGATTGCAACGGGTCATATTCGTTTAGCATATAGTTATTTCACACATGGAATTATGGTATGATACAGTCATCTTTTATTTATATAATACAACAAAACCCTTATTAGGAATTTTTCATTTCAAAAAAATGCATTCATACTTTATTTAGTAATAATTTTATTTAAAAAAAAAGTTATTTTCTTATTAGGTAATATTTTATATTTATCTACAACACAATTAGAAGATAAATACAAAAAATATAGATAAGATGCAATTAATAATAGGATTAAAATTTTTAAATAATTATTTTTAATAATAAAAAAACTATAATTAAACATCATAAATCAAACAAAACAAAGATTAATTTTTTTTAATAAATAAAAATATATGATTCAAAATTTTTTTTTTAAAAAAAAAAAACCCGCGCTTGCGCAAGCATTATAACTAGTTGATGTACATAGTAAAATATTTGCAATGGTTATTGGCTTGCTGGAGAATTTACTTTTATGTGCTCACATTTGGCAAGGCTCCATCAATAATCTATGTGAAGAAACATTTAAACCTTTCAATTAGTTTCTTTAAAAAAAATTTAGCCATCACTGAATTAAGTTTATAGCATCTCGATATTAAAAGTGACTGTAGTTATTTTTCTCTGAAGTGTTGGAACTATAATACGGGAACCAAAAATTTGTTTTACGTGAAGTCGTGTGCATACTTGTTATTGTTGTGTCTCGTATAAATTGTTGTTTTCCTTCATCTCAATTATTTTCCTATTTTTTGTTGCTCTTTATCCTAAGTATCATCTATCTGCTAGCTTGCTTCCTATAAAAGTTATTACAAAAAATAAATAAATAAATAAAATAAATAAATAAATAATAATAATAATAATAATAATAATAATAATAATAATAATAATAATAATAATAATAATAATAATAATAATAATAATAATAAAATCCTCAAAGGTTGTGGTAACCGAAATTGTGTGAGGTAACCATTGTTTCCATGTAAGCACACTAAATATGAGAATGTAAAAATACAAAATCAAGGATGTTATTACAAAAAATTATTAGTTGCATAAAGGGTAAACAGAGAAGAATTGATGTTGAAATTACCCAGAGAAGTAGAAGTCGAGTTTGTATTCTCTAATATACGAGTTCCGGTGTTTATGTGAGCGTTTCCGGCTTTGCTTTGGACATGCATCCCAAAATGTTCACCAAACAATATTTGAACGTTAGTCTCTTTTGATACTTTTAAAACACCTTTACCATTATGTCACCCAATGAAATGACATATAGTTGAAAGATAATCTAATTAATATGTTGGATAATAAGTCAAAAATTAGAAAAAAATTGTCCATGCTTAGGGGGTCGGCATTGCTCACGGTATGGAGGCCGCGGTACCGCGGTACCGTGCGGGAACACCGCCGCCATCCCCGCGGTACCGCACGGTAAGCTTAAGGCACGGGGTCTTTTCTGGCACGGGAAAGGAAGAAAAATTCGACCGTTTGAGTCCTTTTTTGAACGTTGGAAGCAACGGTTATATTTTTTTTTTTTTTTTTTTTTTTTTTTTTACTTTGTTATATATATACATAGCTACACAAAGATGGCAACTTAGAAAAAAAAAAAACATACCTTCCTAATCCCCATTCCATCCGATCTAAAAAAAAAATAAAATAAATAAAATAAAATAAAATAAAATAAAACCAAATGGAATTTAAAAGAATTGGTTCGACTCTATTGTTGGATGAGCCGTTTCAGTGGTCCGACGATAGTAGCCTCGAGGTTTTTGCTAACGCGATTGACGAAGAAGAGGCAGCTGATACGGGACGGTCGAAGCGCAAATCAGTAAAACGTGATCGGGTCAAAGCTTCAGAAAGATTGCATCTTGATTATTTTTGTGAAGATCCCAAATTCGACGATGAGTTTTTTGAAGATAGGTATCGTATGCCTAAAAGTTTATTTTTAAAAATAACGCGCGCTATTGAGGCTAGATTCGAGTATTTTCAAGAAGGTTATGATGCTAGATCGAAAAAAAGTTTCACAGCCATACAAAAATGTTCGTCTGCCATTAAACAACTCGCAACCGGTGCACCACCGGATGAGTTTGACGAATATTTAGAAATGGCACAAAGAACGTCACGTGAATGCCTTCAATTTTTTTGTGATGCTATTATTCAATTGTACGCTCGAGAATTCCTACGTACGCCAACAAGCCATGATGTTGCACGTTTGTACGAAGCACACGAAGAGAGACATCACATTCCGGGTATGATCGGTAGCTTGGATTGCACACATTTTGTTTGGAGGAATTGTCCAGTGGAATTGAGGGGTCAATTTAAAAGAGGTGATCATCAATACCCGACGATTATGATGGAGGCAGTGGCGTCTCAGGATTTGTGGATATGGCACGCGTACTTTGGACCGCCGGGTTCAAACAACGATATAAACGTTGTGATGCAATCTCCACTATTCACAACCGAGCGTAATGGTACGGCACCTAAGTGCCCATTTGTTGTGAATGGCCGTACTTACAAGTGTGGCTACTATCTAACCGATGGCATATATCCGACGTGGTCTACTTTTGTCAAAGCATTCAAATATCCAACCGACCCGAAAGAGAAAAAGTTCAAGAAAGTACAAAAGTCGGCTCGAAAGGATGTTGAACGGGCATTTGGTGTTCTTAAAGGTAAATGGGGTATACTGAATCGACCCTTACGGCCACACACAGTAGAAAGAATTAGCAAAATAGTGTATACGTGTGTGATTTTGCACAACATGATTATAAAAAACGCCGGTACCCGCAATCTCGCCAGTTCATATTCGGGATCCTCCGATCCAACCGGTGTTTGATGAAGCAGCCATGGCCGAGATACGAGATGAGGACACCCATTTTCATCTTCGATTTGATCTTATGGAGCATATTCACGCTAAACAATTACCATACCTCCAGGTGGATGATTCCGACGATGAAGTTTAGTTTTTTTTAGTATTATGAAATTTAGTATTTTAATATTATGTAATGTTATTTTATGTTTTTTTAGGAATATTATGTAATGTTTTATGAAATTTAATGGAATTTTAGTTTTATTTTTATTTTAAAGGAATTAAAAAAAAAAAAAAAAAAAAAAAAAAAATGAAGTGTGGGATGGTGGTGTGGTGCCACAAGTGATGCCTACAAAAAAAAAGGGTGAGGGATGGGAAAAATGGGTGAATGATGTGGCACAAGGGGATTGGTTGGGAGTGAGGGATGGTGGTGTGGTGCCACAAGTGTTGCCAACCCCCTTATAAAGTAGCTGTCGGTATATTAAGCTATAGTGTAGTTGGACCTAATTGTATAAACGTTACCTCTCACGTTATCATCGAATTATTTGAGAGTTGTCAATGGTGCACTGTTTCTATGAGGATATTCTAACGTAGCCACAAATTGTTGGTATTTGTTCCATAAAAAATGACGGGAGGACTATGTGTCTAACGTTATGCTTAAAACTATGTCGTTCACTTTCTAATGGCTGTCATTCACTTTCTAAATGATCACTAAAAAAATGTACCACAATTTTATTTATATTTTTATTTATTTTTATTTATTTTTTAGCAAAGAAAATATACCACATGAGGGCCCGGTGTGGTGAGGAGGTAAATCTTCTTATTTGGGCCTCACGGGATGCCAAATTATCTTAACAAATCTCCCCTTACAACTCCCTTCACTCACAACTAACTACTACTTACTTATTTTGGTTCTACCACTTACAACTTTATTTTTTTTATTCAAACCTTCCCTCACTAACAAACTTCCCCTTACGTTCCACTGACAAAAATCAGAAAAAGGTACAGGGAAGAGCCTCGCCGTGCAGGTGAGGATCTCCTCAAAGGCGAGCCATGAGGAAGTGAGGTGGTGTGGTGGCGAGGGTTGAGCAAATGCCAGCGTGGACTTGGCAAGCAACGAGTAAACCATACCTTCCCCTTAGTGGGAGAAAGAAATGATTCTACCTGGCTTCCTACATGTTACTCTTTGTTAATTACTTCCAATATCCCAAAAAAAAACGTCTAATTTGATTTTTTTAAAACATTTTTATTTAACTTTAACTTTAAATATTTTTATTTGTTTTATATAATACTTGATAAAATTATAATAATGAAAATACATTTAGAATACAATTCATTCATATTTTTTACATCTATTATATAACACAAATAATAATATTTATAATCAACGTTGAACAAAAAAAGACTCCAAAAAGTCAAACTGTACACTTATTTTTAAAAAGAAATAGTAGCTATATATGCACACATACATATGCGCACTAACTAGTCCAAAACATTCTCTATAATTCTATAAGTAGCTCACTTGATGTTTGTTAGAATCACCACATCCTAAGATCTCATCTATCATCTCCTTTTTGTCATCCATCTGCTCTTTTGCAAACAACAATTCAATATGAATTCTTTGACTGCCATGTTTCTTCTTCTTGTTGCTTCCTGTATCTTTATCAAGATAAGTGAACTCTGACCATTGATCAGGCCACGAGTCTTGTTGATGTGGGCTCAAGCATTGAGGAACGGGTCATTGTGTTTCTAGAGGCCTAAGACAGTATGAGAAAAGGGTTTCACTAAGATGGGCATAACTTGGGCTATGAGGCTCCGTTTTTTTTTTTTTTTTTTTTTTTTTTTAACCATGATTTCTGACATTTGGACTGACTAATCCACAGGGTTTGACCCCACCATCACACAGACTCAAACCATGTAAAGCCCCCCCCCCCCCCCCCCCCCCCCCCCTTTTAGGCTATGGGGCTCCGTTTTAGGCTCATGACAAGTCAAATCGAAGCTCGGAATGAGGAGAACGTCATGGTAAATAGACTTCGTCGGTTTGCAGAACTTTCAGCCCTAAAACACCCAATTTTATTACTCCCTCTGTCTCAAAGTTATTGTCAGGAAACAAAAATCATATACAAATTAATAAAAGTCAGACCACTACAATTTTTAAACACTCAAATATAATATTCCCCCACTAAATTCTCTTTTAACATAAAATGGAAAGTGAATAATTTTTTTGAGACATCCCAAAAATGAAATATGGACTATAATATTGAAACGGATAAAGTAGTTATTTAGGGTTGTTGGACTTTGTTAGTGAGTTATTTTTCAGCCTGTTTATCTTTTGAGGCCCATTTCAGTTTTGTAACTCTATTTAATAATTGCATTGTAATCCTGGCTATTCAGTTCCAAAATATATGAAAAGTCTATTTTTGGCAGTTGCCTAAAAATTATCCTGAAAATCGGCATTTGTTGAATCAACGATATTGAAAGAATTGTTCATGGTATCATGTGAATCAACAGGTTCGATTAATGTTTATCTCGTCTTAGTCTACATCACTTATTAACCATGATGCAAACCAATTCCGGTTGAACAGTTCTGGTTACTACTCCAGCTAAATTCAACCCTCATAAACTGAATTACTTGCTTGACGATTCTCATTATTTGTTGATGCTATGTAATTGATCGGTGCATTTTACATACACCTCACGATGCATTAATTGCTTGATTATATATTGCTATTATCCTTTATGTAAGTTACTTTGAGGTGTTTTGTGATTATGCAGGTTATGCGTAAAAAGGAGTTAAAATGGTGATATTACAATATAAAGATGTGAAGAATTATTATGATGAGAAATGAAGATACTACACTGTTTTGGGCATAACTTCTTCATATGAGCTCTGTTTTAGTTGATTCAAAGGGCCCGGAAACATTAAAGATAGAGCTAGACATTTAAATATTATGATGCACGGAATTCTGATGTAAGGTCATGGGTTTTAGCTGTTGAAAAGCCAGCTCGTTATTATACAATACACTAGAGGAAGCAACACATAGCCGACACATTTATATCAATATACTTTCTTGGCGATCATGTAAACAAGGATTTCAAGTTATTTTGGCTTTTGATACTTACGGAATAACATAATGATGTCCATTAACGATGCTCGACTAAACATCCCGTGATCATAACCGGGATTAGGGTTTGATCAGTTGTACTTTTAAAGAATTATTTGTTTGAACAATTTTAGAGTTATGAACACTTAATGCATATGTCATGTTCTCCATTGTTATTAAATTAATTTGATGGTTGCTTGTAAGACGGTATAATATTATGGTCCGACCAACCGTGCCGAATTCAACTACGAGTGTGGATCTTGGACGGATGGTGCGGATACACATATTCCATGCCCAGAATTAATTATTGAATTAGTACTAAAAAAAAAAAAAAAAAAAAAAAAAAAAAAGAAAAGAAAAAAAAAAAAAAAGAAGCTTCGTTCAGGTTTAGCATACTGCCTAATTGGAGGTCACTGCTACTTCAACCACTAACAACTAACAAGCCATTCTAAAAAAAAGTACTAGTTTTTTTCTATGAAACTCGAGCAACCGCAATCTCTAGTAAAACAAATACATAAGATATATTATGATCAAACATGAAACCGGAAATGGTCGTGTCTTAATTCATAAGTTTTACACTCTTTATTTAATTGCTTGTTTTAATTCCATTTTCCTTGTTTTAATTATTTACTTTTTGTTAGTTTTAATTAGAAGTTAAAATCAATCTCTCTTAATCAAAAGAATTTACTACTTTTGTCTAACCAAATAGGAATTACATTGTTAATCATAAGCTCCTCGCGGATACAATCCTTTATTTACCCTATTCTAAAAGTAGGTTAATTAATGATATTTTTGGTAGAGTCAACGATCTCGATCAGTAATCCCGGAAAGAATTACAATCATCACATTCTTGACAGAATAAGAATCGTCAAGTAAGTAATTTAATTTATGATTGTTGAATTTAGTTAAGCAACAATCGGAACTGTACGTCTGGAATAGGTTTGCATTATGTGGTTAATAAGAGTCGTAGCCTGAACAACGAGCCAGAGTTCACTCATCGTGATGAGATACAAGAAACAACAAGAAGAAGAAACATGGCGGTCAAAGAATTCATTTTGAATTGGTGTTTGCAAAAAGCACGTAGATGAAAAAAGGAGATTATCGATGAGATTTTAGCATGTGGTGATTCTAACAAACATCAAGTGAGCTACTAAATTAAGTTTTCAACATTTCAACATTTCACAAACCTTGACTATTCCACTTTACACCTTTGACCATTTCTTACATTATAGGTAGTAAAGATATACAACGGTCTCTCAAGGGTAAAGCTATTAAAGCTACCGCTTTAGGCTTCATATTTTTTAAAGGCCTCAACTTCTAGGCTTCATCCTTTAATATAAGGTTTTCTGCCTCTTATTTCGTACAATTTCAGTTTTTTAGGTGTTTTTTTATGTAGATTATGGGTGTTCAAAAGATATCCATATTCAGATATCCAAAAATTTGATCAAATTTTAATAAAAAGTTGCGATTTATGAATTGTCAGTTTTGAACTCATATACAAGTTTTTCAAATATATGCTTTTTTGGATAATCAAATATAAAAAATGTCATCAAAATTTCGATTATCCAAGTTGAAAAAATGCAGCTAAAATAGTGGGTCTTATATAAAACAGTCATTGCAAATTTCGGATATCCGAATTTGTGATATAACTAATTATTAACATGTCCATAAAATATTAAAATTAACAACATATGTTTTGTCAAAAATAACTCATTTTATATTTTTACTTTAGGCCTCAAACAATCATGAGACGACTCTATAGATATAGATATCGTTTACATTGGTTTCTTAGTGTTTACTGTTTGAATTGCGTGTTTTGTTTGCTGTTATAACGGAGGATACCTACATCTTTTTTATGAAATGGTTTCATGACCAGTACCTCGCTTACAATGGAAGGGGTTTGCAATCGATTGGGGAGACCTACGCACATAAAACCATTTAGTTACTTTGATTAACTTTCATGTATTGGTTCAAGGTATATATTTTCTTGATTAATTGGTTGGTTGTGTGGCAACACGGTATTACATTCTAGAACAAGCCGATATTATTCTGGATAAACTTAATACTCCACAAAACTCGGCCTCCGTCATCGACCAGAAAGGGATCTTTGTAATATCATTAAGCTACTTTTGCATTTTATAATCAATCCTCCTAACGGCCTATCAATATGTGTTTATGGTTTCTTGTTAAACTGAACCAAATTATAAATGGGTTTATCGATAATAAAAGTGATAAGAAGGGGCATATTGACTATGCTTGGACCAATTCCTCGTTAGCTGACGAATCTTATGAAGAATTTATGGGAAAATTCTCGCTAGATTTTAACAAAATCCTAGGATGCAGAATGGCAATTCGGAGGATTAAAAAAGAGACGGATAATATCAATTTCGTAGATATTATTGACCTCAGTGTGGGCCTGATAACATAGGTCAACCACCCATTCAACAACCCCATCCGTGTGATGTTGTGTAGACTCAAAGCTACTTGAATCGTCTAGATGTTTAGGTAGCTCTGCATGCAAACACGACAAGGCTTCCCTGGCCCTAGCAGCCTTACACGTTAACCTTTTTTCTTTTAGTTTGTTATTAAACCATACCAATTTGTTATCTTAAATGTTTAATGTTTGCTTAAGTTTGAAAGCTATGGCATGGAACCTTAGCTTTGGGCATAATATATGCATTGGAAAGTAGTATAAGTCTACAGAATTAATCATAGCTATTAGTATTTTAAATGATATGATATTTAATAGGTTGTTGGATGTAGAAATTAGAAGGAATACTACAAATATATTAATCAGGTTACTAAACATTGTAGATTATGGGGTTTCGAAAGATATCCGTATTCGGATATCCGAAAGTTTCGGATTTTAATAAAAAGTTGGAATTTATGAATTGTCAGTTTTGAACTCGTATTCAAGTTTTTCAGATATATTGCTTTTTGGATATTCAAAAATAAAAAAAAATGGTATCAAAATTTTTAATATCCAAGTTGAAAAAACATAGCTAAATAGTGGGTATAATATAAAATAATTATTGCAAATTCAGATAACTGAATTTTTTATATAACAAATTGTTGACATGTCCATTAAATTATTTAAATTAACAACATATTTTTTCGAAAATAACTCATTTTATATTTTTTTCTTTAGGCCTCAAAAAACCTTGAGAAGGCTTTAAAAATATCGATATCGTTTGTATTGGTTTCTTAGTGTTTATTGTTTGAATTAGGTGTTCTATTTGCTTTTATAGGAGAGGATACCTGCATCATTTGTATGAAATGGTTTCTTTACCGGTACCCCCGCTTACAAAGGAATGGCTTTGTATTTTATTGAGGAGAGCTACTCAGGTTAAACCATTTAGTTAGTTTGATTAACTTTCATATATTGGTTCAAGGTATATAACTTCTTAATTTATTGATTTGTTGGCTATGTGGCAACATGGTATTACATTCCTGAACTGGATAACCTTAATACTCTATAAGGGGCTTAGTGACTGTGCATGGACCAATTCCTTGCTCGCTGACAAATCCTATGAAGAATTTGTGGGAAAATTCCCGCTCAACGTTAACAAAATTCTAGGATGCAGAATTCTAGGATGCAGATTGGCAATTTGGAGGATTAAAATAGAGACGCATAATATCAATTTTGTAGACATTATTGACCTCAGTGAGGGCTGATAACATAGGTCAACCACCCACTCAAGATCCCCATCCGTGTGATGTTGTGTACACTCAAAGCTACTTGAATCGTCTAGAAGTTTAGGTAGCTCTGCATGCAAACACGACCAAGGTTCCCTAGCCCTGGCAGCGTTGCATGTTAACCTCTTTTCTTTTAGTTTGTTATTAAACCATACCAATTTGTTATATTAAATATTTAATGTTTGCTTATGTTTGAAAGCTATGGCACGGACCCGTAGTTTTAGACATAATATATGCATTGGAAAGTAGGATAAGTCTACATAATTAATCATAGCTATTAGTATTTTAAATGATATGATATTTAATTGGTTGTTGGGTGTAGAAATTAGAATAAATACTAAAAATAAATTAATCAGATTTAGTAAACATTGTAGATTATGGGTTTTCGAAAGATATCTGTATTCGGATATCCGAAATTTTGGATTTTAATAAAAGGTTGGGATTTATGAATTGTTGGTTTTGAACTTGTATACAAGTTTTTCAGATACATAGCTTTCTGGATATTCAAAAAATATGTCATAAAAATTTCGGATATCCGAGCAAAAAAACACTGGTAAAATAGTGGGTCTAATATAAAACAATCATTGCAAATTTTAGATATCCGAATTTGTGATATAACTAATTATTGACATGTCCATAAAATGTTAAAATTAAAAACATATTTTTCGTCAAAAATAACTCATTTTATATTTTCGGTTTAGGCTTCAAAAAATCATGAGACGACTTTATAGATATAGATATCAGTTACATTGGTTTCTTAGTGTTTACTGTTTGAATTACGTTTTCTGTTTGCTGTTATAGCAGAGGAAACCTACATCTTTTTGATGAAATGACCTACATCTTTTTGATGAAATGGTTTCATGACCAGTACCCCGCTTACAAAGGAAGGGGTTTGCATTTTATTGGGGAGACCTACGCAGGTAAAACCATTTAGGTAGTTTGATTAACTTTTGTGTATTGGTTCAAGGTATATAACGTACTTCTTGATTAATTGGTTGATTATGTGGCAGCACGGTATTACATTCCAAAAAAGGTTGATATTATTCTGGATAACCTTAATACACCACAAAACTCATCCCCCATCATCAACCAGAAAGGGATCTTTGTAATATCATTTAGCTATTTTTGTATTTTATAATCAATCCTCTTAACGGCCTATCAATATGTGTTTATGGTTTCTTGTTAAACTGAATTAGATTGAACATGGGCTTATCGATAATAAAAGTGATAAGAAGGGGCATATTGACTATGCTTAGACCAATTCCCTTGTTCGCTGACGAATCCTAAAAAGAATTTATCGGAAAATTCCCGCTAGACTTTAACAAAATTCTGAGATCCAGATTGGAAATTTGGAGGATTATAAGAGAGACGGATAATATCAATTTTGTAGACATTATAGACCTTAGTGTGGGCCTGATAACATAGCTCAACCACCCACTCAACAGCCCCATCCGTGTGATGTTGTGTACACTCAAAGCTATACTTGAATCGTTTGGATGTTTAGGTATCTCTGCATGCAAACACGACCAAGCTTCCTTAGCCCCGGCAGCCTTGCACGTTTACATCTTTTCTTTTAGTTTGTTATTAAACCATACCAATTTGTTATCTTAAATATTTAATGTTTGCTTAAGTTTGAAAGCTATGGCACGGACCCGTAGTTTTAGGCATAATATATGCATTGAAAAGTAGGATAAGTCTACATAATTAATCATAGCTATTATTATTTTAAATGATATGATATTTAATAGGATGTTGGGTGTAGAAATTAGAAGGAATACTGAAAATATATTAATCGGTTTCACTAAACATTGTAGATTATGGGTTTTCGAAAGATATCCGTATTCGGATATCCGAAATTTCGAATTTTAATAAAAGGTTGGGATTTATGAATTGTCAGTTTTGAACTTGTATACAAGTTTTTCAGATACATAGCATTCTGGTTATTCAAAAAAATGTCATAAAAATTTCGGATATCCAATACAAAAAAACACAGGTAAAATAGTGGGTCTAATATAAAACAATCATTGCAAATTTCGAATATCCGAATTTGTGATATAACTAATTATTTACATGTCCATAAAATATTAAAATTAACAACATATTTTTCGTCAAAAATAACTCATTTTTATTTTCTTTTTAGGCCTCAAAAAATCATGAGACGACTCTATAGATATAGATATCATTTACATCGGTTTCTTAGTGTTTACTGTTTGAATTGCGTTTTATATTTGTTGTTATAGCAGAGGATACCTGCATGTTTTTGATGAAATGGTTTCATGACCAGTACCCCGCTTACAGAGGAAGGGGTTTGCATTTTATTAGGGAGACCTACGCAGGTAAAACCATTTAGCTAGTTTGATTAACTTTCATGTATTGGTTCAAGGTTTATAACTTCTTGATTAATTGGTTGATTATGTGGCAACACAGTATTACATTCCTAAAAAGGCTGATATTATTCTGGATAACCTTAATACACCACAAAACTCAGCCCCCGTCATCAACTAGAAAGGGATCTTTGTAATTTCATTTAGCTACTTTTGCATTTTATAATCAATCTTCCTAACGGCTTATCAATATGTGTTTATGATTTCTTGATAAACTGAACTAGATTAGACATGGGCTTATCGTTAATAAAAGTGATAAGATGGGGCATATTGACTATGCTTGGACCAATTCCTTATTTGCTGACGAATCCCAAAAAGAATTTATGGGAAAATACCTGCTAAACTTTAACAAAATTCTAGGATGCAAATTGGAAATTTGGAGCATTATAATAGAGACGGATAATATCAATTTTGTAGACATTATAGACCTCAGTATGGACCTGATAACATTAGTCAACCACCCACTCAACAACCCCATCCGTGTGATGTTGTGTACACTCAAAGCTACTTGAATCGTCTAGATGTTTAGGTAGCTCTGCATGCAAACACGACTAAGCTTCCCTAGCCCTGGCAACCTTGCACGTTAACCTCTTTTCTTTTAGTTTTGTTATTAAACCATACCAATTTTTTATCTTAAATGTTTAATGTTTGCTTAAGTTTGAAAGCTATGGCACGGACCCGTAGCTTTAGGCATAATATATGCATTGGAAAGTAGGATAAGTCTGCAGAATTAATCATAGCTATTAGTATTTTAAATGATATGATATTTAATAGGTTGTTGGGTGTAGAAATTAGAAGGAATACAAAAAATATATTAATCAGATTCGCTAAACATTGGAGATTATGGGTTTTTGAAAGATATCCGTATTCGGATATACAAAATTTCGGATTTTAATAAAAGGTTGGGATTTATGAATTGTCAGTTTTGAACTTGTATGTAAGTTTTTCTGATGCATAGCTTTCTAGATATAAAAAAATGTCATCAAAATTTCAGAAATTCGAGTAGCAAAAACATATGTAAATTAGTGGGTCTAATATAAAACAATCACTGCAAATTTTGGATATCCGAATTTGTGATATAACTAATTATTGACATGTCCATAAAATACTAAAATTAACAACATATTTTTTGTCAAAAATAACTCATTTTATATTTTCGCTTTATGCCTCAAAAAATCATGAGACGACTCTATAGATATAGATATCATTTACATCGGTTTCTTAGTGTTTACTGTTTGAATTGCGTTTTTTATTTGTTGTTATAGCGGAGGATACCTACATCTTTTTAATGAAATGGTTTCATGACCAGTACCCCGCTGGGTACTTACAGAGGAAGGGGTTTGCATTTTATTGGGGAGACCTACGCAGGTAAAACCATTTAGTTAGTTTGATTAACCTTCATGTATTGGTTCAAGATTTATAACTTCTTGATTAATTGGTTGATTATGTGGCAACACGGTATTACATTCCAGAAAAGGCTGATATTATTCTGGATAACCTTAATACACCACAAAACTCAGCCCCCGTCATCAACAAGAAAGGGATCTTTGTAATTTCATTTAGCTAATTTTTCATTTTATAATCAATCTTCCTAACGGCCTATCAATATGTGTTTATGATTTCTTGTTAAACTGAACTAGATTAGACATGGGCTTATCGTTAATAAAAGTGATAACATGGGGCATATTGACTATGCTTGGACCAATTCCTTATTTGCTGACGAATCCCAAAAAGAATTTATGGGAAAATACCTGCTAAACTTTAACAAAATTATAGGATTCAGATTGGAAATTTGGAGGATTATAAGAGAGACGGATAATATCAATTTTGTAGACATTATAGACCTTAGTATGCGCCTAATAACATTGGTCAACCACCCACTCAACAACCCCATCCGTGTGATGTTGTGTACAATCAAAGCTACTTGAATCGTCTAGATGTTTAGGTAGCTCTGCATGTAAACACGACTAAGCTTCCCTAGCCCTGGCAGCCTTGCACGTTAACCTCTTTTCTTTTAGTTTTGTTATTAAACAATACCAATTCTTTATCTTAAATGTTTAATGTTTGCTTTAGTTTGAAAGCTATGGCACGGACCCGTAGCTTTAGGCATAATATATGCATTGGAAAGTAGGATAAGTCTACAGAATTAATCATAGCTATTAGTATTTTAAATGATATGATATTTAATAGGTTGTTGGGTGTAGATATTAGAAGGAATACTAAAAATATATTAATCAGATTCGCTAAACATTGTAGATTATGGGTTTTCGAAAGATATCTGTATTCGAATATACGAAATTTCAGATTTTAATAATAGGTTGGGATTTATGAATTGTCAGTTTTGAACTTGTATGCAAGTTTTTCTGATACATAGCTTTCTAGATATTAAAAAAAATGTCATCAAAATTTTGGAAATCCGAGTAGAAAAAACATAGGTAAATTAGTGGGTCTAATATAAAACAATCACTGGAAATTTTGGATATCTGAATTTGTGATATAACTAATTATGGACATGTCCATAAAATACTAAAATTAACAACATATTTTTTGTCAAAAATAACTCATTTTATATTTTCGCTTTAGGCCTCAAAAAATCATGAGACGACTCTATAGATACAGATATCATTTACATTGGTTTCTTAGTGTTTATTGTTTGAATTGCATTTTCTGTTTGTTGTTATAGGGGAGGACACCTACATCTTTTTGATGAAATGGTTTTACAATGGAAGGGGTTTGCATTTTATTGGGGAGACCTACGCAGGTAAAACCATTTAGTTAGTTTGATTAACTTTCGTGTATTTGTTCAAGGTATATAACTTCTTGATTAATTGGTTGATTATGTTGCAACACGGTACTACATTCCAGAAAAGGCTGATATTATTCTGGATAACCTTAATACACCACAAAACTCAGCCCCCGTCATCAACCAGAAAGGGATCTTTGTATCATTTAGCTACTTTTGCATTTTGTAATCAATCCTCCTAACGGCCTATCAATATGTGTTTATGGTTTCTTGTTAAACTGAACTAGATTGGACATGGGCTTATCGATAATAAAAGTGATAAGAAGGGGCATATTTACTATGCTTTGACCAATTCCTTGTTCGCTGACGAATCCCAAAAAGAATTTATTGGAAAATTCCCTCTAGACTTTAACAAAATTCTAGGATGCAGATTGGAAATTTGGAGGATTGTAAGAGAGACGGATAATATCAAGTTTTTAGACATTATAGACCTCATTGTGGGCCTGATAACATAGGTCAACCACCTACTCACCAGCTCCATATGTGTAATGTTGTCTACAATCAAAGCTACTTGAATCGTCTAGATATTTAGGTAGCTCTACATGCAAACACGACCAAGCTTCCCTACCCCTGGCAGCCTTGCATGTTAACCTCTTTTATTTTAGTTTCTTATTAAACCATACGAATTTGTTATCTTAAATGGTTAATGTTTGCTTAAGTTTGAATGCTATGGCACAGATCCTTTGCTTTGGGCATAATATATGCATCGGAAAGTAGTATAAGTCTGCATAATTAATCATAGCTATTAGAATTTTAAATGATATGATATTAAATAGATTGTTGGGTGTAGAAATTATAAGGAATACTAAAAATATATTAATCAGATTCACTAAACATTGTAGATTATGGGATTTCGAAAGATATCCGTATTCGGATATCCGAAAATTTCGGATTTTAATAAAAAGTTGGGATTTATGAATTATCAGTTTTGAACTCGTATACAAGTTTTTCAGATATATAGCTTTTTGGATATTCAAAATTAAAAAAAAAATGTCATCAAAATTTTGAATATCCGAGTTAACATAGCTAAATAATGGGTATAATATAAAATAATTATCGCAAATTTCGGATATCCGAATTTTTGATATAACTAATTATTGACATGTCCATTAAATTATTTAAATTAATACTCCCTCCGTCCCATTTTTATTGTCCACTATTGACTTTTTTAGTCTACCTACTTCAGCTTTGACCTTAAATATTTTTGTGGGTGTTATATAATATTTTATGCAAAATATATAAATGGATTGGTTTTTAAGTGTACTTTTCAATGATACAATTTTTTCATCAAGTATTATATAATAAAAAATATATATTTATGGTCAAAGTTGAACCAGTTTGACTTTGAAAATTCAAACTGGACAATAATTTTGGGACGGAGGGAGTAACATATTTTTTTCGAAAATTACTCATTTTATATTTTCGATTTAGTCCTCAAAAAACCATGAGAAGACTCTGTAAATAACTCATTTTATATTTTCGAAAATAACTGCATCTTTGGTATGAAATGGTTTCATGACCGGTACCCCGCTTACAATGGAATGGCTTTGTATTTAATTGGGGAGAGCTACCCATGTTAAACCATTCATGTTAAACCATTCAGTTAGTTTGATTAACTTTTGTATATTGGTACAAGGTATATAACTTCTTTTTTGATTGGTTGGTTATGTGGCAACATGGTATTACATTCCTGAACTGGCTGATATGATTCTACATAACCTTATTGACTATGCATGGACAAATTTCTTGTTCGCTGACGAATCCTACGAAGAATTTGTGGGAAAATTCTCGCTTGACGTTAACAAAATTCTAGGTTGCAGATTGGCAATTCAGAGGATTAAAAAAGAGACGAATAATATCAATTTCGTAGAGATTATTGACTTCAATGTGGGTGTGGATGTCATCGAGCCATGGCGTATTTGGATATCCGAAAATTTGATCGGATTTTATTAAAAAGTTGGGATTTTGCATTGTCAGTTTTAAACTCACATAAAAGTTTTCCAAATATACAGTTTTTTTGGATATTCAGATATTAAAAAATGTCATCAAATTTTCAAATATCCAAGTTAAAAAAAACATAGCTAAAATAGTTGGTCTAATATAAAACAATCATCTCAAATTTCGGATATCCGAACTTGTGATATAACTAATTATTGACATGTCCAATAAATTATTTAAATTAACAACATATTTTTTTCGAAAATAACTCATTTTATATTCTCTCTTTATGCTTCAATAAACCGTGAGACGACTCTGTTAATATAGATATAGTTTACATTGGTTTCTTAGTGTTTACTGTTTGAATTATGTGTTCTGTTTGTTATTATAGCGGCGGACACCTGCATCTTTTTGATGAAATGGTTTCGTTATTAGTACCCCGCTTACAATGGAAGGGCTTTGTATTTGATTGGCGAGAGCTACGCAAGTAAAACCATTTATTTAGTTTGATTAATTTTCGTATATTGGTTCAAGGTATATAACTTCTTGATTAATTGGTTGGTTATGCAGCAACACGGTATTACATTCCTAAACTGGCTGATATTATTTTGGATAATCTTAGTACTCCACAAAAATCAACCCCCGCCATCAACCTAAAAGGGGTCTTGGAAATATCATTAAGCTACTATTGTATTTCATAATCAATCCTCCTAACGACCTATCAATATCTGTTTATAGTTTCTTGTTAAACTGAACCAGATTGGAAATGGGTTTATCGATGATAAAAGTGATAAGAAATGGCTTATTGACTATGCTAGAACCAATTCCCTTTTCGCTAACTGATCCCATGAAGATTTTATGTGTAAATTCCCGCTCGACTTTAAAAAAATTCTAGGATGCAGATTGGCAATTCTGATGATTAAAATAGAGACGAATAATATCTCACTGTGGCCCTGATAACATGGGACTGCACAGTTACCAGCCCCATCCGTGTGATGTTGTATATACTCAAAGCTACTTGAATCGTCCAGATGTTTAGGTAGCTCTGCATGCAAACACGACCATGCTTCCCTACCCCTGGCAGCCTTGCACGTTAACCTCTTTTCTTTTAATTTTTATTAAACCATACCAATTTGTTATCCTAAATGTTTAATGTTTGCTTAAGTATGGAAGCTATGATACGGACCCTTAGCTTTGGCCATAATATATGCATTGGAAAGTATGGGTCTGGATGTAATCGAGACATGGCATATGTGGATGCTACCAGAAGTAACAAAAAAAAACTTGCTACATTTATAAGATTAATTTTTATGTATGTTTGTATGGTGTAGTAGTATAAGTCTACATAATTAATCATAGCTACTAATATTTTAAATGATAAGATTTTTAACAGGTTGTTGGGTGTATAAATCAGAAGGATTACTGAATATATATTAATTAGACTCACTAAATATTGAAGGTTACAGGACATTAAATAGAAGAAAAACTAACCTAACCCCACCAACTAAACGGGCCGAACCCAACGGGCTTACAAGCCTTTATTATATAACTCCGCCTCTCAAACTCACAATGCAACGGTAAACATTGAGAGTTTGCTAAACAAAAAATAAACTAAAACTGAAAAATAAAAGAAAAGCAGGGTGTCTAAGAGTGCAAACTCGGTGCTAAACAAAGTCGCAATCAGATGTAATCCAAATGGTAACAATGCGACAATAGTCAAGTCTGAAACAGGCAAATCAAAGTCATTGCAAAACCAAAACTAGAGTAGAGCAACATAATTACGGGAATGAACGAGATTAGATTTTGGCACGCAGATGCAAATAGGGTAGATTCAGGCAGACTGATGCAGACAGAGCAGATTTAAGCAGACTTATGCAAACAGACTAGATTCAGGCTGACAGAGCTGATTCAGGCATACAGAACCATATAGATAATCAAATGTTGAACCAAACAGAACTAGATCAAACCTGGACGGTTGCAGATGCAGATCTGCATGTTGAATCAGAGCGAAAGTGGGCGGAACCAACATATGTTGTTGATGTCGAAATGCAACACATAATTACTCAATAATTAATCGCATTAGTTAAGGTTGTAGCATCACCATCACCAATGAAAAAACCAAGTGGAACCAAACTAGGTACATAAGTAGATGCAAACACCAGGCGAAATCATACCAAGTACCGATACCATTACCAATACCAATACCAATATCAATTCATACCTATATGAGTACCTATACCTACATCAATATCAATGCCAATACTAACACCAATATTATTACCAAATTCCAATATCAACAACCATCAACCATTTATTAATACCAGATTCCAAACGCACTTCAAACAAATATATTCAAACATATTTAAAAAATCCCAAAAGTTCAACTTCAAACGACCTCACGAAATCCAATGAAATATTATAGTCCAGTTGATACTAAACTGCCCCAAAATGAATCGTTAAAAATCCATAACAAAACTTAAAGTCAAATTGAAAACCATAGATTAATAAAAAAAATGATATTCAGATTGATCTAACAAACAAATTCATAATAACGAACCTCCAACCCAACCGAAACCACAACAAACCTTTTTTTTTTCTTTTTTTTCTTGTTCATCTTCGACCTAGCTCTTGAAACCATGTAGAAATCAGAAGGAATACTGAAAATATATTAATTAGATTTACTAAACATTGAAGATTATAGGACATTAAATAGAAGACAAAGTGACAAACTAACCTAACCCTACTAACTAAATGGGCCGAACCCAACGGGCTTACGGGTATTATTATCTAACACTAGGTACAAAGTGGTCTACTGTCGCATAACCTACTCCACGTTGTTGACTGTTGGAGCAGGATTTGTCTCTTTTTCGCAAAAGACTTACAAAATATCGGTCCAGTTAAACTTACTGAAGTAAAAAGTAGTAGTAATCACGTGGATGCTCGTTATTCGAAAATAGCTAGCTAGAAACGACCACTTGCTCAAAGACGGGCTCCCTAGACAACCTGCTAGTGCTAGTGTTAAGTTCCATTGGTAGGCGCTGGAAACATCGATGTAGATGTTCTACAATTGTAGAATCGCATTCTAATTGTTCAACAATGCCACACATGTTAAGGGTGGAGTTAGGAACTTGCTAGCTAATTACATATATATTTGCTTATGTGTTAATTTGTTTGTCTAATATTATTAATGTGTGTTAATTAATTTGTTGTACAAGCATGCAGGGCCTGTTTGTTCATATGTTGAACTAGGTGCTTTCACCTATTGATTAAATCTAGCAACCTTTTTAAAGTCCAAAAAAAAGAACAATCAACTGAATAATGCAAAGCTAGTTGAGTACCATTAGTAGTACATTACAAAGTACACAAGTTCAAAAAAGAGGATGAGCCATTATATTGGTAATACATTACAAAGTACCGCTGAACAGACCGAACCCAAAAAGCGGCCCGGACCAGACTAGAGCGAATGTATTTCAGTCCGGTCTTCGGTACACCCTTTTAACCATTTTCGGTCGTGAGTCCGGTTCATTCTTTCACACAACCGCATATTATACTTTGCTGGACCAGACCGACCAATGAACAAGACCGAACCGGGCCAACCCGGAAATGGACCGAACATTTCGATCCGGTCTTCGGTCCAATGTTTGGGGCAAAATTGGATTTTGCTCCAGTCCGGTTTTCGGACCGGTCTCAACCCTAGATTATAATGAGACTGTTGTCTTTTGAGGTATTGTAGGTAATCATGGAAAATGCAAGTCTAAAATGTCTTACAAATGAGAGTCAACTAACTAATAATGGATCCCAACTTTCATAGTTTCATATCTACATGCATATAGTACTAATAACAAATAAAAACTCTCCCACTGATTGGCGATTTGGGCGATTCATCCTATCCTTAACTTTGACTTTAATCTGCTCGATTCCCATTAAAATCCTTCAAACATCCTTGAATTTGGTCTTTGATTTGTCACTTTGTGTAAACCTTTGTATCAAATCAAATTTTGTTATTAGTATTTTGTGTGGTCCCGATCGGATTCTTGGTTCTTTTAGGGTTTTTTGATCGCTTAGTTTAGGGTTATTGCATTAAACACCGACCAATCAGTACACAATTATTACTCCCTCCGTCCCAAAATTATTGTCCCCTATTGACTTTTTCGGTCTTTCTTTCTCAACTTTGACTATAAATATTTTTGTTTGTGTTATATAATTTTTAATAAAAATTATACCAAATGAAAATACATTTAAAACTCAATCCGTTCATATATTTTGTATCAAGTATTATGTAATATAAACAAAAATACTTGAGGTCAATGTTGAAAAATAAAGACCGAAAAAGTCAATAGAGGACAATAATTTTGGGACGGAGGTAGTACTATACTGCACCCTGCATGCATTAATTATTTATCATGGGTTAATAATTTTGCTCGTATTTCTTAAACCCTAGTTTTCTCGCTAGGGTTTACTCATCTCGTATTGAAGATATAGACTTTATTTTCTACTTGTTAATATCTGGTTGCAATTTTGTTGATTGGATGTGCATGCATTAATTATGTATGAAAAGTGGATTCTTGGATTCTGGAGGGGGAGGAGTAAAGAAAAAGAAAAATGATGATGATTCGAGTAGTGCTAATCTTAGTTCATCGTCCATGGTGTCTATTTTACCAACTCTTTCTGAGTTGGCATCTAGAGTTTGTATGAATGAGACTAGGTTGGTGGACAGGATGGAAAACCATGGAAACCTGAGAGAGGTAATCATGCATGTTGAAACTAATGATGCTAACGTGAGCATGGGTGTTGTTACGGGTAATAATGAGGCTGTGATTTCGTCCGCGTGTATCAAAAATATTGAAACTGGTAAGTCTTCGGGTAACAACTCTGATGTGTTGCCAAAGTTAACCAATGATACTAATGAGAGCATAAAGCCATTTCCATGTTTCGTGGCGAGTGTGAATGATGCTGTTAACGAAACAATCCAGACTGTTAATGTTTCTAGTTCTAATGTTTGTGATACCCATCGTGTGGATTTGGCTAGTAGAGTGAATGAGGTTTTACAACCTGAATGTACTATCGACTCGACTAATGCGAGTGTTGTTCGTGCTACTCCTAGTGCTGGTTGTGATTTTCATAGTGCTAAACTTGATACTACGTGCATGGTTGATAATGTGGGGTCGATGGTTGGTGATAAGGCTGTTACAAATGTTACTATAGATTCGACTAATGGGAGGGTGTTTGATGGTAAATCTCAAAGCAAGGGTGATATTGTGGATGATCAAGTTGGTGTGAAAACAACTTCTACCAAGGATAAAATTATAATTGATGCGTGTAACAGTTTTGATGAGGCTATGAGAGATGCTGCAATAAAGTCCAATTTGAGTATCACTTCAACATATGCTTCAAAGTTCAGTCCTACGACTACTAGGGCAAATTTTCGGAAAATTGATGATAACATACCTAAGGATGCTGATTATGTTGTTGAGTTATCTCTTGCTTCGGTCCTTGAGGCTAATGAGCGGTTGATGAATACACTATATGGGTATTTCATTGGTAAGCGTCTTACATTTCCTGTGGTTGACTGGTTTGTGCGAAATAATTGGGTTAAGTATGGAATTGAGAAAGTGATGATGAACGCTATTTTTTTTCTTCTTTCAAGTTCTCATCTTCAGGGTGCATAATCTGTTCTACGGGATAGTCCATGGATGATCCGTGGAATTCCAATTTTTCTTAATAAATGGTCGCCCGAGATAATTGTTTTGAAAGTGAATTTGTCTTGTGTTCTAGTTTTGGTGAAATTCCTTGATGTTCCTTTGGTTGCTTATACTGCAGATGGGTTGAGCTTGATTGTTTGAAATATTGATACTCCTATTCTTCTTGACTCGTATACCAATAAGATGTGTTTGGAATAATGGGGGAGGAGTAGCTATGCTAGAGCTTTGATTGAAGTTAATGCGTCTAATGAGTTTTGTGATACTATAGTGTTGGTTGTTCCTAAACTAAAAGAACTGGATATACGAAAGAAATTATCCGTATTGAAAATGGGAACCCCTTCGATGTAGTACATGTTTGTTATATGGTCGCCTTCTTAATGAGTGTCCGAAAGCTACTCTAAAACCTGTAGTTAATGCGGTTGATAAAAGCAAAGGTTTGGTTTCGGGAGCTACTAAGGAGGTGTTGAATGATGGGATTACTATTGTCAAGCAAAAGGGTCCCACTTATAAGCGGGTTTTTGGGGCTTCTAAGACCATGAAAATAGAGTATCGGCCGGTTGCTCCTAAGAATACAAAATCTTCTCCTAAAGATTATACTAAGGAGGCGTCTACATTTAAATAACCAAGTAAGAATGCTAAAGTGGTTAACACGTCTAACACTTTTGATATTAGTGGTGATTATGATGGGGATCCTAATTTTAATGTAGAAGCTATTGCTAACATTTTTTCAAGCAACGTGAATACTACTACTACTATTGATGGAGGACATGTTAGTAAAGAGTCAGATTTTGGTAATGGAATTGGGAACATGGATAAATAGGCAAGTGCAACTAGTGATTCATTTGAGAGTCCAAGTACTACATCTCTCGTTGAAAATATTAATAAGCTAGAATATCAAACAATTGAGGGGACGCTTGTGCTTCTAGGAGATGATGGGAAGGCGATCCCTATGCAAAAGGAGGCTACTGTAGGAAATATGGGAAACAATGAAAGCATCCCTAGCTCATCCGATGCTACTCCTTCTGTTATTTTAAATCACACACCTGATATGGTCAATGATGGAAAAAAAGTAGGTAATCCATTTTTTAAGATTGGGAATTTGGTTATTTCGGATAGTGAGAGTGATGATGATGAAGTTCTTAAGGACTACAATGAAACTACTAGTTATATGGCATTTGACGGTGCTAAAAGTGGTAGTGGAGTGGGCATGAAAAGCTTATATGAGCAATGAAATGATGATACCTATGATCAAGACCCTTATGATGATGATACTATACCTTTGATTTGACTATGCTTTGGACTTGGCAAGCTAATATGTTATGTGCTATGTTACATAAGCCTTGTTATCTAATCATGTAACCATGTCCAAACCCAAGCCCATAGAAAGCCTTAGGGCATCTCTTGTATCTAACTATTTAAACACCTCAAAGGATCATTTGAGGTGTGTGCTTTGTGTGTGTAAGTGTGTGTTTCTCTAATAATATTCTCTCTTCTTTCTTTCTCTACATTCTCTACTTTCTCTCTCTAACATACTTCACATATCAAGTCACCAAGGCTTTTGTGTGTGATAAAGTTGTCATCTTTATGTTCCTACAAGTGGTATCAATCGCCAAACAATGATTTAGGAGTGTTGGGAGTTTGTTGGTTTCGTATTTGTTAAGCTTTCTTCACGTTTTTTTAGAAAAGTTCATTACTTTTCTTGTTTTTCTTGGTCTTTAACACTTTTTTGATTACAAACTAGTGTTATAAACCTTTTCTAGCAAGAAAGATTCAATCTTTTTGAAGATTTATAGCTTAAAAATTCGAATTTTGATTTTGTACTTGTTTTTCTAGAACACAAAAAATTTTCATAAAAATCATCAAGTTTGCAACTTTCTTTAAGTTTTGGTATTTTTATAACTAGAAGTACAAGAATCTTGAAATACAAACTTCATTTGGGTGAGCTTTTTGCAAAATCAAAATTCTAGCAAATTTTCTAGAACACAAAAAATTTTCATAAAAATCATCTAGTTTGCAACTTTCTTTAAGTTTTGGTGTTTTGATAACTAGAAGTACAAGAATCTTGAAATACAAACTTCATTTGGGTGAGCTTTTTTGCAAAATCAAAATTCTAGCAAACTTTCTAGAACACACTTGTACCATCTTTCTAAATCACAAAGTTTCTAAATCACAAAGTTTCGAGAACACACTTGCTCCCGTTGCTTACTCGGTGTTTCCCTTGCTTGTATAAGTGAGAAAACACTTCGACTCGTGGTATACTCTCTAAATTGTATAATTTAGAAAGTTTTGGTGCTAAGTTTCTAGAACACTGAAAAGTTTCTAAAACACTGAAAAGTTTCTAGAACACTGAAAAGTTTCTAAAACACTGAAAAGTTTCTAAAATACTGAAAAGTTTCTAAAACACTGAAAAGTTTCTAGAACACTGACAATTTTCTAAAACACTGAAAAGTTTCTAAAACACAGAAAATTTTTCTAGAACACATTTTAGATTTTTTTTTTTTTCTAGAACACTTTTAGAATTTTTTTTTCCTAGAACCCTTTTAGAAAATCTTTTGGTGGACAAAGTTTCGAAATTTTTTTGTGGATTGTAAGTTCGTAGACCAAGGAATGTAACCTTTACCAAATTCAACTCCTATTTCGTTGGAACGATCCAAGATCAACTTTATCATTCATCAATGGCGACTCACCATGACAGTTTCACAAGTGCTTTGTCCAATGGTGTTGCCTCATTCTACAAGGCATTAAACATCCAACAACACAACAGCAATCAATGGATTTCGTCATACACTACGCAGTTTGGTCAACCAAGTATACATATGGGGCAAAAAGGACAAATGCCTAAAGTTATTAGAAATCAGCAAGGATATGCTTCAAGTATACAGATGGGGAATCAGATGCAATATGCAGGGCAGTATGTAGGAAATCAAATGGATCAGTTTGTGAATCGGAATGTGGTTAATCAAAATGGGAATGATTGTTTTATGACTTCAATTCAAAAATCTACATCTGAAATTCACCGCAGTGATATTGGTAATAATTACAATGCCAATGCAATGACGAAGGTAGAAAAGATTCAGTACTTGTTGATGCTAGCCAATAAAGAAGAATCGGGAATACCGTTGACTGCTGAGGAAAATGAGTTTAGAGCTACAACAAGAGTTAATGACAATTCAGCAGATCTTAATGAAACCTACAACTTTATGGCAAATCAGCAGGTAACAACATCAAGCAGTGATTCTGATCTTCCTCCTACTTATGATTCAGATCCATTCCATGAGGTACCAAATTATGGTAATGATGCTAATCCGTTTGCTCATGAGAAGCCACATTATGTGCCGCCTGAACCTAATTATGATACATATATGGGGGAACAAGTTAATAACAATGTTAACTATGAAACTCCAGATATGGATCCTAATGGAGTTCAAATTGCACAAAATGGTGCTAATGATGAGGAAACACGTGCTTTGTTTGAATCATTATTGAATAATTGTCGTATTGAAATTGAGAATGTGAAAAAGGTCAATCGCGATGTTAAGGCCGCAAATGTTAAATTGACCGCTGAGCTTGAGAGTTACAAAGAAAACGTTAAAGCTTTTAAATTTCATAACAAAAGATTGTCTGAATTAAAAACTGGTTATCAAAATTCCATTTCAAAGGAACAACAATTGCAACTCAAGTTTGATACACTTGATGTTAATTCTTTCAAAAAGATAAAATCTTTAAACGCGGAAATTTCTGATTTACAAAACCAACTTTCTAAACAAAAAACAGCTTATACCAATCTTGAAAAAGAAAGGGATGAGTTGAAAAAGGACTTTGCAAAGAAAGAAGACAAACTTTTGGAAGAAATCGTAGAGTCAGAACACATGATTGCTCATTTAGAAGAATTAGTGGTTAAGTCGGGTCAGTCAAGTCAAACAATGAAAATGATTTCAAATCAAACTAATCCGATTTACCATACGAAACATAAAATGGCTCTTGGTAACAACACCCCTTGTAATCTTAAGAAAGCTCAGCAAGAACAGAATGTTTTGTACAATGGTAATGTGATTTACATCAAACATGATCCTCCCGTCGTTCGGGATTCTGTGCTAACGATAGAACATGTCGAAGAGAGCATAAATAAAATGAAACAAAAGGATTTGAAACCCATTGATTACAACAAATTGAACAAACTTTCGGGAATTACTTTTGTTCCACAAAAAGAACCATCTGTGTTTTCCATAAAACGACCATTTTCAAAAATATTTTCTAAGAAAGTAATTGCTTCCAAATCTCTTTCAAAAATAGAACAAATGTCTTCTAACAACACTTTTAATACAAGTGAGGCTAGAGACATTCTGGATGACGTTAAAAAGAGAATTCAAGAACTTCAAAATATTGTTGCTTCAAAAACTTCAATCAATATTAACAACTGGCATTCCAGTTTTCATATTGAGCAGAAAAAAGTTTTTGAAAACGAAATTACTATCCCACTGAATAACATCAGTGCGAGGGTAATCCATTTTGAACAAGCTTTCTTAAAAGAAACGGCCGACTTTGTCAAGGACCACAAATCCCTGGTAAACGAAGCTAATGATACTCGTGAAAACATGAATGTTTTGGAAAACCTAAATGATTCTCTCTTCGAAGCCGTTATGACTACTGATATAATGTCCATCATTTTACAAACATATTCGGTTGAGGACGATGAAAGACTGCGAGCTGAGACATCTGAAATTGTTTCAAAATATGAAAATGTTCTTGTAAAACTTGAAAAAGAAAACATGTCATTTTTCAAACAACTTGATCAAAAATCAGAGGAATACAAGTATGACAAATTGTCGTATGAGCATGCCTACAAAAACATGAAAAAGGAAAATGATCTTTTGAGAGCTCAGCTTGAAAGTATAAAAGGAAAGGGTGTGGATACTAAGTTTGCAAAACCATCAACTTCAGAGAAACCAAATGTTTCAAAAACGGTTGAAAAACCAAAAATGTCAATTTCACGGTTTGCTCCAAAAGTTGATGAGAAAAGGGATTTGACAAAACCAGTCACTCCACAACCTTTGCCCAAGAAAAAGGAAATTGAAAAGAGTGTTGAAAAACAAAAATTACTTGTTGAAAGAAACACAAATGTGAGTGCACCTGGCCCTTCTAGGAATAGAACACCGAATGTGACTACAAAAACTATTAAGGAATCTGTTGGTTCTAATGACATGGTCCAAATTCACCATCTAGAAGAAGCTAGGAAAAAGGCACAATTTCGAAAAGACGGAATTTTAGGTACAAAACCTAGTGTGATGAATTCTACAAGATTCCAAAGCACTGCTAGTAGTAGTAAACCAGTACCTAGGAACAATCAACATAATACTAGGGATTGGCTTGCATCTAAGAGTAGTTGCGAAAAAGAAAATGCTATACACGTAGAAAACAACACTAGAAATATTGAGTCTCTTTCGAACAAAAAGCAATTTCCAAAAGACTGTAGTGACAAAGTTAAAATTGCTGTGTTAAACAAGAATGTTGAATTTGTCTGTCATACATGTCAAAAATGTGTTTTTCCAACTAATCACGATACATGTATTGCAAAATTTATCAAGAAAAGAAAGTCATGTGTCAAGACACAATCCACTAAGACGCCAAATCAAAACAAACCCGTTGATAAGAAGCAAGAGGTTAAGAAACCTAATAGGTAGATACCGAAAGGATGTAGTTTTTCAAAGACTGAGACTTCTGCTGTATCTAATAAGAAGACTACGTCTAGATCTTACCTTAGGTGGATTCCTATGGGAAAAGTTTTTAAAACAGTTGGTCTTAGATGGATTCCCACAAGGAAGATTTTTGATAGTTGCACAAAGACTAATGATAGTGTACATCATCATGATAAGGAAGTTGAAACCACAACAACCATTGACAGTGAACACCCTCAATGTGAGGAAACATGTACTTCTAACACTATTTGTACAAATTCTTCTTCTGTGAATGCAGGTACTTGTGAAAGTGATGAAAGTTCATACACCCGTTGTGGAAAAGAAGAATTTTATGCCAACTTCGCATGTAGAAATCCTTTTCTAACTCCGCTCTTAACTCCACTTTTACTTGTCCAAACATAATTTTTCTGTCTTCAAATTCTCTTTGTAAATAGTTTTTTGAAAAGCAAAATACAAAATTTGAAAAACCAACAAAAACAAAATACAAATATATAAATTTTTTCAAAAATACAAAAACAATATAAAACCAAAAATCCAAAAATATTCTTCTCACGACATGTCTCTCGTATAAATCAATATTCTGTACGTTTCTAGAAATGTCATTCAACAATGATACGGACATGTACAGATGCTTGAGCGGGAGTTCTTTAAAATGTTTTTCTAAAACATGACGTTTCTCAAAAAGTTTCTTTACTATGGCTTTCGTATACTTCAGTACGAAACCCGGATTTAATCGGATGGCTTCTGGACATATCAGTTCAGGACCTGTGCATCAAAGAAAGGAAAGTGCTTAATCAAACAAAGATTTCAAATATTTTTTCGAGCACTTATTCTAAAACGAGAACCAAACACTTATCTGGCTTGAGTTTTCTTTAGAAAAACTTTCAAAATCTTTAAGCTCAAGACCATGATTGTTGATCTAATGATAAATTAGATTTTCAAAATTCTCTTACATTCTGAGCACCACCTTTTCAAGATTTTTCAAAAAGATTTTCAAAATCTATCAAAATCGGTGCTCATCATTAAAATGACTTATGTACACCTTACAGTGCACAACTCAATTTTTCAAAGAAAGGAAAGTGCTACGCAAAAACGATTTTCATCAACAAAGTGCACTTATCCTAAAAATGGACACTGTTGCACGCCTCAGTGCGATATTCCTATTCAAACAAAGAGAAGTCTTTGTTTTTCAAAAAACCTTGATCCAAAATTCATCAAATCTAAAATTTCTTTCTCTTTCATAATTTTGCTTCAAGAAGACTCCTTCCCTCTAAACTTTAAAAAGTTTAACCTTTCTCAAAAACATATGTGAGTTTTAAGGGGGAGTATTTCATAAATACAAAATGTTCCAAATTCATGCAAAATATAATCTTTCTTTCTCTCCAAAAGCTTTTTCTTAATCAGTTGATATTAAAAATATCACGATATGCTATTTTTGAGGGGGAGAAGACATGATTAAAATGTGATCAAACTTGTTTAAAGATTGTGGCAGAATCTCAAAAGAGCTCGACTCAGATATTACCAATGAATTGACGAAGCTTAAATGTCATTAATCGAAAAGACTTGTCCTGGACGGGTAATAATTTCAAGCTAGTCTAACTAGTGATGTAAGCGTGTCTCGAATAGGACTTGTCTGAGTAGAGTGTACCGTATCGAGAGACTTTCTTTGGACTTGGCCAGGACGGGTAATAATTTCAAGCTAGTCTAACTAGTGATGTAAGCGTGTCTCGAATCGGTCATGTTCACTGAAAGTGGATCAATTCAAAAAGTGCAAACTCCTCCCGCATGTGCAAATTTCTTAAAAATTACATGAACACATGTGAAGGGGGAGTCCTTCAAATGAAATTCAAAACTCTCAAAGTGGTAACAACAATGTGTTTTATTATCATAAACACTTTGAGAAATTTTCAATAAATGGTTTCATGGCAATGATAGGATAGTCATGGAGTTATAAGGTGACTAAGGTTAGGGAAAACCGTCCTATGATCCGCCAGAGCCGGAGGGATCTACCCAAGGACAAATCCAATAGTTTAGAATTAGAAGTCCTTAGGTATGATTGAAAAAAGGAGAAAATGAGAAAGGAGAAAGAAGGGGTTGAATAATTAAAAAGAAAAGTTATAAAAAATGGTGAAAAGAAATAGCCCTCCATATGTTCAACCTTAGGACAGACACCGGGTACAATTCGTATGCTACTGATTGTTACTATGGTGACACCGGTATTGAAGACAAAGACGTCATGGACCCAGTGACGCACTGGACTAAACCTTCTTAACCACTCAAGTTCTCTTAAAAGAGCTTGTTTTATTCTCACATGGAACCGGTGTAATCTATCGACTTGTCTCTTAGAGATGGTTGATATTGAAGCAGGAGACCTCTCCCTAATCTCCGCATAGGAAACCAAATGTGCACTTATCGAGTCTAGAGCCCCGAGATTCATCAAAAGATCTCATAGGAACACATGATATTTCTACACTGGTTGTTCATCATTAAGGACGCCAGATGTAAACTCTAGAGTCCTACGCAGATCTTAGCGATCTTCCAGAACATTTATGAGAGGATTCACATTTGTGATTCTCAATGATTGAATGGAAATTCCTGCCAGGGTCAACATCAAGCAGCCCTGACAGCAGGTCACTTCGGTAATTCTTTATGGGTTACGCTTTGTGTTCGCGGTGGTTTCAAACGATCTACAGTCGTGGAGTGATCCCCAGCGACTCACCCAGTCATTGAGCTACTTAGTAGGTCTCGCAAGCTTCTTCGGGGGTATCTGACATGGGAACGGCCTTGGTAAGGATTAGAAGGAGTCTTCACACTATGCTGTTGACGATCTCTAGTTCCTTATCTGTAAGTACCTGTTGTTTTATTGCTAACAGTTTACCTGCAGCTACATATCACCTCCATGGCGACAGATTCCACATGCTTATACATGCATCTCGAAGTCAAAGGAAAGTTCTCACAAAGATCAAAGCAAAGAAAGGTTCAAAGAAAGATTCTACGCAATGTGAAAGAATCTACTGAAGTAAAGTAACAAAGACCTGTGTGAAAAAACGGGAACTACAAATGCATGTATCACAAAGACTGAAGATGTATGAGCATGTTGGAATGGCAAACAACCACCACAGACGCAGAAGTGA
Organism: Artemisia argyi; assembly: GCA_030686995.1. Lineage (NCBI taxonomy): Eukaryota > Viridiplantae > Streptophyta > Magnoliopsida > Asterales > Asteraceae > Artemisia > Artemisia argyi. The sequence continues at coordinate 8,400,602 of CM060679.1, forward strand.
CGAAAGGTAGATTGCTCCACATCACAAAGGAACAAAGAACGATGAAAAGTCAGTTATCAAAGATCACAATGCATGAAGGAACAAAGACTAAATACTATTCTACAACGACACACAAAGTTAAGACAATGAACACGGAAGACCTAATCACGTGGAGCATCATTCGAATGACCACCCCTTAGGGGGAGATTGTTAGCATTAAAAATATATATATAGAAGTGATGGTCATTCTCATATTATAACTTTGTGTCGTTTGTTAAGATTAGTAATAGATTAGTCATTGGGCTTTGGACTTGGCAAGCTAATATGTTATGTGCTATGTTACATAAGCCTTGTTATCTAATCATGTAACCAAGTCCAAGCCCAAGCCCATAGAAAGCCTTAGGGCATCTCTTGTATCTAACTATTTAAACACCTCAAAGGCTCATTTGAGGTGTGTGCTTGTGTGTGTAAGTGTGTGTTTCTCTAATAATATTCTCTCTTCTTTCTTTCTCTACATTCTCTACTTTCTCTCTCTAACATACTTCACATATCAAGTCACCAAGGCTTTTGTGTGTGATAAAGTTGTCATCTTTATGTTCCTACAAGTATGCTAACGCATATGACATTAATCTTTGTGGTCCAATTATATAGGTGTTTGTTTTATTTTGCATAAGTATAGCTTGTCATTTCTTATGCTAATTTAGGTATTAAACATTGTAGGCGTGTTTTGTTTGCTTTTTTTTTATGGTAATAATATTTTACCAGAGTAATCCTTTTAACAAAAAAATAATAATAATAAAAATAAAAAATAAAAAAATAAAAAATAAAAATCTACTAGCATATCCAACTCCGTATTACCTCTTCAAAATACATGTCTGCTTTGGTGCTTGCCTACCTGACTAAGGCTATGTTTGGCGCAGGGCTTTTTTGGGAAATGAGCGGTGAGTATGAGCTTTTTGGTTTTTAGTGTTCGTTTGGCAAAAGAGCGGTGAGGTTTGTTATTTTTTTTTAGAAAAACTCATTTTTCTAATGCTCGTTTTTCACAGATCACTGCTACTGCTCACTGCTAATTTTGCCAAACATAGCCTAAAAGTAAGTTTCTTGGACAATTAACATATTAGCACTTATTCCAGTAATTTTATTTTTATTTTTATTTTTTTGAGAGATTATTGTACATATTTGCTCTTATTACCTTTGGACTTCTCTAAATCCTCTCATATGTAAATAGGAGTTAACTAAATTTTTGGTCATTGTGATTTACCGGGTGTAACGATTTTGTTCCATTAGTTTGAAAACTAACGGATCCTGTCCAGAATCCGACGACCCGTAACAGATTTGGTCCAATTTTTCATTGACCGTTAGTTTGACCAATTAATACACGTGAAATGACTAAAATACCCTAATTTTAATGGACTAAAAGTGTTACACTCAGCAAACCATAAGGACCAAAAATGTAGTTAACTCATAAATTTATAAAACTAAAAAAATAAAATTTTAACAACTAAAAACTTTTATAGAAATTAAAAACTATCTAAGAACTTGAAATACATTCTAAAACTTTTATCACAGCTAAACTTAAGTAAGAACTAATTTCCTTGTTAGAAAGAAAGTAAATTTTAAAACTTACGAAACTACTTTTAATGATTTAGTAACGAAAACTACTTTTTAATCTATATACAATAATACTAAAATACTAAATTTTTATAAAATTTATAATAGTTGATGCGTGGGAATCGCACCTTGCTTTACCTCTCGAGGGATCTCGAGAAGCTTACAACCCCCACCAGGCAGTGTACCTGATCGTTGTAGTATAGTATAGTGACAAGTACCGGAGAATTGATCGTTCAGCTTAGGAATAGTGTCGCTAGGATTAGAAAACCTAATTAATAGTTCTAAAGGTGAAAGATGATTATTTTTGTATTTTTATATTTTTATAAAAGTAAGTAAAATCTCAGGTTTTGAAGGAGTGGGCGGAATTAGTTGCTAATCAACTAACCCAAAACTAAGATGCAATCAAAATAAAATAATAAAAATGAAAATAAACTAATTTATACTAAGGTTGTGAGCAGTGGTTGGAGAAATTGTGTTTACTTAGACTTCATTACTCCCTAGATATCTTTTACATGTTAATTACTTGTTACACTTGTATGGATGACGGATTGTATTCCTTAATACCATTCGTGGGGTGGCATACATAACTCCCCAACTCTATGAGCTCTTATCTCCTCCTACACCATGACCCAGCACAACTATAGGGATTGTAAACAGTGGCTCATGCATTAAATACAACCAATAAAGACCTAGTACGCCTCGGTTCATGTTTCTTAAGACGTTCAAGCATGTTACCATTAGGAGATTTGCCAGTTTTCTTAAGCCTAACATATAATATCATTCATCCAAAACAAGAATAGACAAGTAATCAACACATAATCAACATCTAGGTTTCATTAGATCTAAGCAAACACAAAAGAGATCTAGCCTAGCATAATAGAATTGAGACAAGAACAAGAGATAAACAACCAACACATAGACATATTGATTGAATTGAAAGTACACTTATCTCAATTACAATGCAAGGTCTCAAGGGTTTGGAACCCTTGAAAAACCTGTAAAAGAGGCACCAAAATCGTCTTTAGGGTTTCACCAAAACTTCTCTCCTTTTAATGAAAAAACTAGAAAACTATATATAGGAAAAACAGGCTGACGGCGTCAAGAGTTGCATGTGACGCCGTCACCTCGCCGCCATATACTTCCTTGGACGGCCTTGATCCACTTATGACGGCCTATGTGACGTCGTCATCACCCACGGTATTTTATTCTTGCTACTTTGACGCCGTCATGAAGCCTTCTGACGCCGTCACCACCTTCGGTGATTAATTCTTCATGTCTGACGCCGTCAAGATGGTAGTCTTGACGCCGTCACCTTGTATCTTCAGCATGGAAATTTGGTACTTAGCCGTTTTCTTCACTTTTATGCTCCAAAAACGTCCAAAATGGCTTCTTTTCCAGAATTCACTCTCCAAACACCTAAAATCACAAAAGGAACGATTTAGGGCAATATTTGATCAAATAAATTTGGATTCGGGCTTAAATGACCCCCTAAAAACGGATCATTTTTCGCCTTATCAATAGTTATAAAAACTGCATATAAGTTGACTGAAATTCGAGTATTAATTTTCTTTAAAAAAAAAAAAAAAAAATCTTTGATTTTCTTAAAAAAAAATCTCGTTTTCTAATAACTTTTAAAATTTATACACGTTTTTATATAAGTTTTTATGCACATTTTCATACACGTTTTTATACACACATTTTTATATATGTTTTTATATACATTTTAATCTACGTTTTTTATAAATATCTTTATATATATATATATATATATATATATATATATATATATATATATATATATATATATATATATATATATATATATACACACATATTTACATATACGTTTTTATCTACGTTTTAAAAAACGTAGATAAAAAGCATATATAAAAATGTACATAAAAGTGGATTAAAACGTAGATATATCTATATTAAAAAAACGTATATAAAAACATATATAAAAATGTATATAAAAGCGTAGATAAAAATGTATATAAGCGTATATAAATAATGTGTATAAAAATGTATACATAAAAACGTACATAAAAATTTATATAAAAACGTATATAACACTGTCAAGCAAATTAACCCATTTCAAATATATGGATATATTCATTTTCAAACTATTGGACTAAAAGTGAAACACCCGACAAACTACAAGGACCAAAAATAATGTAGTTAACTCTTTTATTTAACAATACCGATGAAAAGACAAAAATGCCCTCATATTTAACAGTCAAAATTGGTCAAACTAACGGTGGACCAAAAATGTTACGGGTCATCGGATTCTGGACAAGATCTGTTACTTTTCAAACTATTGGACTAAAATCGTTACACCTGGTAAACCACAAGGACCAAAAATGTAGTTAACTCTATAAATAGGCAAAAATTCAATATATCTCATATTTGTCATAAATCCAATTAACTAATCCTGACCATTTCTTTAAAAATAATAATAGTAATACTAATAAAATTAAATATCTCGTAAATCGTTAAACGTTACGCGAAAAAAATCATACCATCGCGATGAAAATTAAATTAGCTTTCTATAGATATGTTTTTCTATATACTTTCGACAAACTTTTTTTTTTTTAAATTTCTGCTCAGAAAAATCACACATGATTTGTAAAAATCACATGTGATTTACAAATCACATGTGATTTTTACAAATCACGTGCGATTTTTCAGGACCGAAATTTTGAAAAAAAATTAATAAATTTGTCGAAAGTTTAGGGAAGTGCATATCTATAGATAGATAATTAAATTCTCGTCTCGATGATGTATTTTTTGTAGCTTGAAGATTTATCGTTTACAAGATATGTTATTTTTTTAAAATGTGAAAATTAGTGTTTTATTAATTTAGTTGAAAAGTAGATAGCTAATATTGTTCCTTTATATATAGGACAAATATTAGATCGATATTGATCTATAATCTCCACACAATCGGGCCAAGGAACTAGTATTGTGTTAACATTGTTTTGATATTGATAAAAGCATATATGATCTTTGAATAATAAGGGGCACGTACAAATAGAATTTTGTTCTCCGAAAACTGGCCATGCCAAATAAAACAGATATTACTTGATTACATTACGACAAAAGTTTTTGCACATGGCCTCCAAAATCCCACCTATGGCAATGCTCCAACCGTACTCGCGATTTCAATAGTTGTCTAGATATGATCGTCCAAGTGCGAAAAAATTAGTTTCGTGTATTTATTCAATGAGATTAAAAAAATAATACAATATATCGAAATCAATAATAATTCCCGATAATGCGAACTCAACAGAAATTGTTATGTTTGGTTTTCCTGTACTGTGTGCATGAGAATACATTTTTCATATTCAGTCCTTATAGTGGATGGTTAAACCCAAGCTATTAACAGCCCAATATATCATAAGACGATGACCAACCAAGTTGTTTAAAATGTCATCAAAAAAGACTTGTACATTTTATTAGACACCAAAAAGTAATAGTGGAGATCATCTATAAGCTAAGTGAAATGATCGAAAGTGTATATATTCATAGTAAGTGATCACCGTATTTCAAAATCGTGCATATGGCATGTTCAGTCAAGTTTGGTTTACTCTAATTACAAGTTTAACGACTTTGACTCTAGCTAACTCATAGCAATATAGCATTCATTACTTGACAATGTATGAAAAATCAAGACATGTGATTTGTTTGATGCATAGTGCGACTTATGAGTTATGTCTATTGACTACTTCGCTAAAAAATCAACTTATGTGTTAAATGTAAATCAATCTTATGTGTTAAATAGAAATTTGAATATTTTTATATAACTTGCGCTTTCATGAAATGACGATATATCATAAAAACTTTTGGATTAGGCTTCCGCTAACTCAGCTACGACACTTAAGATAAATGTAAGATTTGACAGATTTCGCCATATTACCACACAGAGAACAACAACTTGCTTTTTGTATTACCATTTAGCACTACCTATCTTAGCCCCACTATCTTATTAAGCATGCATGGTAAATGAATTACACTAGCTGTAAAACTAAAAACATACACGGTTCTCTTACATCACCAGCCTATAAACGTTCACTATCATAAGCCCAAAGTATTCATTCACACTAAACTCAAACTTTCAAAAGTGAAAACTATTCAACAACTAAAGATGTTTCCTCTAGTCACGTTCTTCTTTGTGATCATAGCTTCAGCAGCCACTCATGAATCTCACCAGCCTAGAAACCAAGCTGAAGCACTTCTTCACTACCGTCTTTCGAGACATCTTTCACCACTTCTGGTTTCAGTTTCGACATCTGATAAATTAACTGAAAAAGTTAACTTGAATTCACGCATATATGCATCCAATCTGAACCAGAAAGATGATCACTTCCTGAAGAATGGTCTTCCCGGTTGTGAACCTTAAACAGTATGCTGGCAATGTTCAAGTTGACGAACGAAGTGGGAGATCTTTGTTTTATTATTTTGTTGAATCATGCAACTCCTCTTCAAAATCACTGGTTTTATATATTTAATTTATGTTGTAGACAGAAGTGCTGTTTGAGTAGGAAATCTGACACCAACGGGCGATTCCAAAGATAGAACATTCGCCACTGCATGATCAAGATACTAATTAATTTTAACGTCAACAACAAAAATATAGAAATCTAGTTGCTTATAAAGTTATAATAATATTACATCGAGTCCAGGCAAATTCCCTAGTGTACAGTGTTTGGCCATCTGGATTCACACCATACAGGCCGATTTCTGTAAATGCCCCCAGTCCAACTGATGAGCAACGGGGTCCTATATGAAAAGGAAATAAATTAGATAATTAATTAAACACCAATTTAGTACGAGTAATTAATATCAATGAACTATTAAGAAACAAATACACATATTTACCTCCATTCAGCCATAAAACCGGTGGCTTTGAAGAGGAGTTGCACGGTTCAACAAAATAATAAAACAAAGATCTCCCACTTCGTTCATCAACTTGAACATTGCCAGCATACTGTTTAAGGTTCACATCTGGCCGGGAAGACCGTTCTTCAGGAAGTGATCATGTTTCTGTGACTTTATCAGATGTCGAAACAGAAACCGGAAGTGGTGAAAGATGTCTCGAAAGACGGAAGTGAAGAAGTGCTTCAGCTTGGTTTATAGGCTGGTGAGATTCATGAGTGGCTGCTGAAGCTATGATCACAAAGAAGAACGTGACTAGATGAGGAAACATCTTTAGTTTTTGAATCGTTTTCACTTTTGAAAGTTTGAGTTTAGCTAGTGTGAATACTTTGGACTTATGATAGTGAACATTTATAGGCTGATGGTGTAAGAGAACCATGTGCATTATTCATTTACCGTACCTGGTAACATATTTGGTGGAATGGGGCTAAGATAGGTAGTGGTAAATGGTAATACAAAAGCAAGTTGTTGTTCTCTATGTGACAATCTGTCAAATCTTACATTGATCTAATGGTCTTCATGGACACCTTTACATATTCCTGTAACTAACTTACACATAAATAATCCGTTCAAGACCTTTTAGAAGAAAACATATACATGATTTTTAGTTGTGCTAGAAATTATAATCTTTTAGCCTATCTTTTTTAGGATCTAATTTAGAGTTTGGGTTGTTTTTTAGCATATGAGGGGAGGAAATGTGGTTTGATCTCAGAGTGTTTTTGTTGGTTTCAAATATCGGTTGTACTTCTTTGTATTATTCACTTACTAGTGCCTTCTATTTTGGTTTTATACAATATATATGTTGCTGTTCAACAAAAACCATTCCACGTATGAGTTCTTGTTGAAATTATTGGGTCACGGGGTCACATTTTTTTGTAATGAAACTTATTATGTATTAGGAACAAGAAAGATTCTCAAAGGTTGTCTGCTACTAAAATGTATAACTTCATCATCCAAGTCATGTGCATTAAATACAACTTCGGGACTGCTTTCACCAACATCTCTCTAGTAATTCATAAGTGGGTGGCAACCTTGCCTCACTTTGCCTCAAGCTTTTGTAAAAACAACCAATAATATTATGCCAACACATTTCATTTCATGCCTCAACATACCTCAATATCATTTTTTAGTGGCAATCTTAGTACCCAATTTTTTTTTTTCTTTTTTACTTTTTTATTTTTATTTATTTATTTTTTTTTGAACGGCAATTATATTAACTAGCAAGAAGCTAGAAAAAGAAATTACAAGGCTGAGGATAGGATGTTAGAAGGATTACTAAACCATTCTATCCAACTAGACGTGATATTTTTACTCCTACTAGAAATCCAATTGTATGACAATTGTTTTACATCATTAAAAAGCAGCTCCTTTTGAGGTCGTTTGAGGTTGAAGACAGTCTTGTTTCGATGATTCCATATAGCCCATATAGTTGTGTTTACGACCACATCGAAGAATTTCCTATGCTTGTGTGCCATGGGAAGCCGATCAGCCATGGTTAAGATATCTAGAAGGTTTGAGTTGTTGATTCCCGAAAATTGCCACCATGAGAATACGACCTTCCAAGTATCAATGGCTATGGGGCATTTGACAAATATATGATCTTCCGTTTCAATGTCGTTGTTGCAAAGAGGGCATCTAACCGTATCGAGATCAATTCCGCGCCTATCAAGATTAAATCTTGTAGGAAATCTTTTGTTCAAAACACGCCAAGTAAGGATGTTTACCTTTGTGGGCAGTAGCTTATTCCATCTGGTGTGTTGAGAGTTATTGTCACTTGACATGGTGGAGATGAGCTTTCGCATGCTGTTAACTGAAAATCTTCTTGAGGCATCATATGTGAATTCCCAAACATCGCAATCATTTGAGAGGTGTAAGTTTACTAGAAGATTAATGAGTTCAGTTTGTTCATTTAGCTCCTCTTCTGATCGAAAATTTCTTCTCCAGGTCCACGAAATTGAAAGCCCAGAAACATTAGACAAATTGTAGTTAATGGGCATGTGAGTTTGGTGTGAGGTGGAAGTAACAGTAGCATTGTTGTTTGATGAGGAATTGATGGTTCTCTCACAAACTAAACAATTCTTGTTTAGCTCAAGCCTATACAACAGTGGGAAAGATTCTTGAAGAGTCGTGCCACCTAACCAATGATCATGCCAAAAACTTGTACTTCTACCGTTTCCAATCTTTTTTTTAAAAGCATTGGAATGTTAATACCAACCTTCGTAAGCTCATCCCTCAGGTTTATTATTTGTGACCAAGTACCTGAAGCTTTCTTGTGAGAATTGGAATTTAAAACACCGCCTGTGGGTCCATGTATAGAACGTATAACATTACACCAAAGGGTCATGCCTTCATTTCGAAAACGCCACCACCATTTAGTAAGCAAAGAGTTATTAATTGCAACTAGGGAGCCGATACCTAAGCCACCTTTGTTTCGTGGTGAGATAACCTTGTCCCAAGCAACCCATGATATTTTGTCTACTTCCGAATTACCACCCCAAAAAAATCTTCTACGAATGCCTTCGAGCTTATGGATGACTCTCTTTGGTGCTTTGAAGGTTGAAAAATAATAAACACTCAAACTACCAAGCACGGATTTGATAAGAGTGAGACGCCCTCCAAATGAGAGGGTGTTCGCTTTCCATTTAGAAAGCCTATTTTGAAACCTTTTGATGAGAGGTTCCCAACTATGACATCTAGACATTTTTGCACCAATAGGAAGGCCCAAGTATGTGCAAGGGAATTGAGCAGCTAGGCAACCAAGAGAGGAAGCAATGACATTTAGTTCCTCATAAGAAACCCCTATTCCAAATAGCTTGCTTTTGTTGAAGTTTACTTTAAGACCGGAGGCAAGGTGGAAACAAGTAAGGATCCTAGAAAGATTTTTGGCATTCGAAAGTGACCATTCACCTAAAATAAGGGCATCATCCGCGAATTGAAGGTGAGATATATGTACTTTGTCTTTCCCCACTTTAATGCCATGAAAAAGGTTGTTGTTAGTAGCTTCAAGAATAGCCACGTTGAGAGCTTCAACCGCTAGGATAAATAAGAATGGGGATAGGGGATCCCCTTGTCTAAGGCCTCTTTCAAGCTTGAATTCCTTAGTAGGGGAGCCATTTATAAGAATAGAGGCGAATGCCGAGTTAAGACATGAGTGAATCCATTTCCTCCATTTCCTACTGAACCCCATTTGTTCCATAACAGAATGAAGGAAAGACCATGACAAGGAATCAAAAGCCTTTTCAAAATCAACTTTAAAAAACATTACTCTTTTTTTGACCTTTTTTGCCCATGAGATTATTTCGTCAATTATAAGGGGGCCATCAATTATTTGACGCCCTTTAACGAAGGCCATTTGAACATCACCGATAACCGAAGGTAGAACCTTAGAGAGACGATTTGCAAGGACTTTAGCTATAATTTTGTATTGACACCCAATAAGACTTATAGGTCTAAAGTCTCCAACAACCAGGGGGTCTTCCAATTTGGGGACAAGAGTTATGAAAGAGGAATTACAACCCTTAGGTATATAGGAAGATTCTTCAAAATTTTTTACAAAAGAAACGATATCATTTTTGAGAGTGTCCCAATGAGTTTTGAAAAATTTGAAAGTGAAGCCATCGGGACCCGGGGCTTTGTCACAACCACAATCCCATACCGCATCTTTAATTTCTAAGGTGGTGAACGGGCAGTCAAGAAATCGTACCTCATCTACAGATAGTTGCTTGAAGAGATTACTCGTGAAAGATGGCCTCGCCCGGTTCACTTCTTTGAATCTTTTGTCGAAGTATTGAAATATGTGGTTTTTTATAGTCACAGGGTCTGAAACCCAGTCCCCATGTATATTCAACCCATTAATTTGCGAGCGATTTCTTCTATTATTGATCATGCCATGAAAAAATCTTGAATTTTCATCTCCTTCCAATGCCCAACGAATTCTTGCTTTTTGCTTTAGGTCCATGATATTACCATGCTCAAGATCAGTTAAGGATTTAACATAGGTGTTTCTTGAACTGATTTCAGAATCGGTCAGGAAGGATACTTCAGCTTTCGAGTCTAATGCGTCAATTTTACTTCTTAGAGCGAGTGAAGCTGATCTTTCTTTATCAGTTACCTTCTGACGCCAGACTTTAATGTTGGACTTAAGGTGCTGCAGTTTGGACTTAAAGGTGACAGAGGGGTGTAAAGTCACATTCTGAATTGGGCCTAGAGGCATGGAATTCCAGCTATTTTGAACAATTGATGGGAAATCTTTGTGTTGAAGCCAACTATTGTATAACTTAAAGGGAGTGGGCCCATAATCAGCTCCCAAGTTCGACAATAACAAAGGGCAATGATCCGAGAACTCTCTAGGAAGTGTAATCGTGTGAGAATCTGGCCATAAATCAACTACATGTTGTGAGACGAGGATTCTATCTATTTTACTTAACTTGTTACCAAGCGTATTCATCCTTGTAAACCTCTTTGCTCCCATTGGTAAGTTTTGGAGACCTGATGATGAGATAAAGTTATTGAACCGCGCCGCCCATCTTGTATCAAAAATAGACCCTTTTCGTTCACTAGCATATCTTACTTCGTTAAAGTCCCCCATTACAATGGATAGAGAGTTGTGAGATGAAATCAAACTTGAAAGCTCTAACCAAAGTTTTTTCTTTTTCTTCTGGTCTTGTGGGGCGTAGACAACAATAAGCAAGCACGGAATATTAATGTTTTTCCATCTCCCCTGTAATGCAAGAAAACCTTCTCCGTCTAATGAGTTAGACAAAGTGAAGATAGTGGTGTCCCATATTGCTACTATACCTCCAGATTTTCCGTTAGAGCTTTTTCCAACAAAGTCAAATTGGGGGTTATCCCACATGGAACGGATAGTAAATCGATCAAGCACACCGGTCATAGTTTCTTGGATTCCCACAAAATTTATTTTATGCTCATAACATAGTCTTTTTACCCATCCTTTTTTATGAGCTTCTCCTACACCTCTAATATTCAAGGAGAGAATATTCATTGATCGACCGTATGATCTCCATTTGCAAGAATACTTGCAACGTCTTGCTCCTTCCCAATCATATTGAACCCGATTTTGTTTCCAACATTCAAAGTGTTTTCTACTTCGTTTGAATGTGAGCTCGTATCCACACTGTGGTTAGAGAGGATCCTGTTGTTACACCGGTTGATTTTGGAAACGGAGTCCGAAATTGCATCTGTTTCGGTATTAAAAGATGTTGATGGATTCAGTTGAGACAAGTGGGAAGTTTGTTTACCTTTCTTTTTCCTGTTTTTCCTTGGCTGTGTCGAAGCCACCCTGATCCCGTATAGAGGGTCAATCAACCTGAGGGATTTGAATTTTTTATTTTTCCTTGAGCTAAGGTTTTGCTTGGATGAGTTAGTGGCTGGAACAGAGAATGATCTTCTTGTGTTGGTGTTAGGTAAAGGGGATTTTGGACGTGATAGGTTAATATGTTTTGATGGGCTTTTAAAATGGTTTTGCTTTTGTTGGGCTACGGATGGGGAGCAGTCTATGGGCTGATAAGGATGGTGTTCCACAGAGGTATAATGGGCCTTAGTTACATTGTTTAATCTGTGGGAATTTGAATTGCAATACAAGGGAGGTGTTTGACTCACGTGAGTTGCATTAGCTGACCAATCCTCGCTATCACTGACACATTGAGCTCCACAGCTACATCCAAGCTTGTCAGAAGGAATATTTTTTGCATTGTCTTTGACTCCATCAACCAAGATTGAAGTTGACTTTTCCTTAAAGTTAACACCTGCCATACACTCAGAAGGTATGTACTCCCCAATATTTTCCATTAATGGGCCATCACCGGAGTTAGTTTTTCCGGCCTTATCACAGTTTTTGGTGACCTTTTCCATTTCTTCATCACCATCTTCTGACTCGTCATCATCATCTTCGTCGTTGCTTTCGTTCCCTAGGTTGTCACCAACCGTGTCATTGTCAAAAATGGTATCACCGGAGTTAGTTTTTCCGGCCTTATCATAATTTTTGGTGGTCGATTGCTTTTCTTCATCGCCATACAATGAATTTAACAGACAACATATAAGCAGACCACCCTACTAGATAACCATTTACATTAAGGCCACGTAATATTTATTTTTGTATCAAATCTGGCCAATAAACATGTTGGATGACAAACATATTACTTCAATTTTTTACTGCTGCAACTTTGTTTACTTTACATAATTCAAAAAGTAACCAAATGTATTTTTGCTTTTTCTAAAAGTTATGGTTAACACAAACCAAACACAAACCAAACAAAACAAATAAACCCAATCTCACCTTCTTCAACACAAAGCCGCCACCACCCATCTTCACCTGCTTCACCATCGGCCACCCTCCGGCCACCGTCACCACCCATCTTCATCACAAATCGTGTCGAGCCCTCCAAACCGCAAGGTTGCCACAAAGCCCTACAAATCATCATGCGATTCCGGTGAAGTAGTCTGGTCGTAGTCAAATGGTAAGGAAGAAGAGAGAAAAGCCTTCAACGGCTATAACCATTAAATACCAACGGATAGTTTTTTCTTGGGCTTCACCATACCGATTCGGTACAAGTTGCCGCTTGAGGTGCCGATCGGGGCTTGCCGTGAGACCGGCAGCCGAGCTTGCCGCTCGGCAAGGCTTGCCGATATGAATTCGCCGCAAGGTTGCCACCCCCCTAATGAATTCGCCGCAAGGCTTGCCGATATGAATTCAACAGTGAGGCTATCCCTAACCACCTCATCCGATCTCACTTCTATCATGCATCTAGCAAAGCTACTATGGCCCCACGATTCCTTGCACATTTGGCTTGTAAAAGCATCTAACCATTTGGGCGTGCCAATCAGTGTGGCAAGAAGACTGAGGCCATCATCAGAAAACATAGCCAGGGGAACATCATGGAATTTAACCCACACCGGGATATTAGTCAAATCCTCTTTAAGTAGGTTTGTGTTCAAAGTCCATGGTTTAAGAATAATAGGAACATTTCTGATCAACCAAGGACCGTTTTCAAGCACATCATCAACACCTTTCTTCGAGTTGAATTTAAAGAAGAAGAACCCCTTAGCATTCATCATTACCTTTTGCACACCAAACTTAGCCCATGCATTGCGGACATAGTAATCAACAACCGGAAAAGCAAGGCGTTGGCCAAGAAAGTAACCATAGAGAGTATTCTCAAACCGCGTGTTCACCTCTTCCACTACTTTCATTGGAACTGAAAGGTCAACATCAGCCTTCTTCTTGCTACATTCCAACCTACGAAAGTTTGAAACATGTTTCAGAGGTTCATTAGAAGTAGCACCCGCGTAAGAAACCAACTTCACTCCCGTACCATTAGTAGTATCAACCTTGTGAGCATTAGGACCAGAAGTAACACTCTTATTCATATTCACATTAATCCCAAGCGAAGGAGGAGTACTTGTAAGATTAACTTCATTAGCTCCAATCTCACTTTGAATTTTATTCATGGCATCATCAAAATTCTGATGCGCATTATCAATCAAGTGCTTCACAATATCAGCACTTGTAATCCGCTCCAAGTCGTCACCAAGTGATGTATCTTTCGTAAGTGGAATCGGCTCCACTTTCTGAGTACCATTCATAGAACAATCAGGTGCATTATCCACATTCAAACTAACACTACTAGGGTTCATCATTGAGGGTGTACTCAACTCACAAAAACTAGTAGTGGCCTTTTGAATATTACCAAGTGAAACCGGCACCACCAGGTCATGTTTGTTCCCAACCAAACTCTTCACAGCATCACTTTGGGAAGCAACCGATCCACCCAAGTTGTCATCTTTTTTCTTTACCGTTCTCTCTCCATCCCCACCAGACACCTTGCGTTCGGCCACCATTAAACCTGGCTTAGCAGGCTCATTCGCACTTGTGCCATCACATGAAATCGGCTCCATGTATTCAGTATCACCATTCGCATCTAAACCAGAGACCATACCCATCCGTGCATCATCATCAACAAATGTGCTGGACGATGAACCAAGATTAGCACCACACAACTCATTCTCTTTTTTCTTTTTCTTTTTTCCACTTCCTCCACCAGAATCCAAAAACCCTTTCATCATCACAATTCACAAACCAAAACAAACAAGAAGAACAAGCAGCGTATTATCTTCAGCTAACGCAGAAAACCCTAACAAGTAGGGTTTTAAAATCAAAACATACTATGCCCCATCACATGTTGGAATCGTTCAAAGAAATTGAAAAATTATGATTAAAAGTAACGATACCAGAAAATCCCAAAGTTAATAACGTATAATTCTTGAGCCTAGATCTTATTTGGTAATTAATGCAGAACCATGCAAGCCTAGTACCAAAATCGAATCAAAAGAATATAAACCAGTAAACCAACACCGACCGACTATATGATAATCAAAGCAAATCAACCGACCCACTATGTCCTTTAAACTAATAAATTAGTATGAAGAAAGTAGTGGATAACAATTATGATTGATATACGATTGGTTGGAATTGGTTAGGGTTGTTTAGGTGTCGAGGTTCGCCAAAATCGCCAGCATATTGGAAATATTGTCAAGCTCTTTCATTGATTTGTTAAACCATGGTTCATGTACTCTTGAGACCATACTCCACCAACAATATACGTTTTCGAAACTTCTACATCATTCACCGTCGAGATACTGACAAGCTATGATGCCAACTGACGCAGGACACGGAAGCGAGTATTGATATAACTTTAATCCGAGGAACGAGGATGAAACCTCAAAAGAGTATAAACCTTAATAGAAGACGCACTTTTATTTAATAATCAAATGATCAAAAGATAAAAGTTACAAAATCCTAAGCTCTATATTTATATGGGATGTTATCTTCGATAAAAGATAATCAATTTAAGTAAAAACAATGAAATGTAATTAAACTTTTCTAATTAAACAAAATACTAAAAACTAAAAAAAATGTCGAAGTAAGTCAAATGCAAGGCAAAATGCGGGCAGCGTATTTCCTAAACATTTTCATGGCCTCCTCTTTTTAGTCCTCAGATGCGGCGCATCCATGCCTAACGCGGAGCATTGGGCCTCTTTCCGACCAATCTTGTTTTGTTCTTCTTTGTATAAGCTTCTTTAGGCTCTTGGTCTCGATCGTTGTCCCCATCAAGATTGCTACATGATGGCAAAGAGATGTTCACAGTTAAAAGATTTAGAGAAATGATTGACAACAAAATTTTTGCTCCTCATAATATAGTCAAGGAAACAAAGTGGTGCAAGATCATCCCAATGAAAACTTGTGTTTTTATTTGGCGCCAACAAAAAGAAGACTTCTGGTTTTAACTTGGCTCAATCGATCACTATGTATGGATCTTATCTCAATTATTTGTCCAGTTTGCGATAATGATTTATAAACGGTTGAACATTGCTTCATAGTGTGCTCTCCAATAATTGAAGCTTGGGCTAGAGTCAATAAGTGGTGGAATATAGGAACTTTTAGTATCTTCATGATATTATCGAGCACAATAGTAATACAAATTGTCACAATAAATAAAGAACGAGACAAGCGGTTTTTTATGTGATGCTATATATGGTGTGGTGTTTGCGAAATAAGCTAGTATTAAAAAATAAAGTCTCAAACCTTACGACTATATGTGATGAGGTGCAAATTCTTTTCTTTCATTAGATTTCTAATAGGGGAAAAGGAGCTATTAAATCATGGATAGAGTTGTGCTCGGACCTAATTAAGTCATGTAAATAATAATCTTTTAGCTTTATCTTTCTTAGGATCTAATTTAGATTTTAGGGACGTTTTTGTTAGAATATTAAAATTAATTTTATTGATGACCATTATTTATAATGGTAAAACTCTAATTCCCAAAAGCCTAATTATCTACTAAAACTCCTTCACACTTCGAGCGGTGAAATCTCGAAAGCTCGAACTGCAGTAGTAAACTAAAAAAGCAAAATAAAACAATGAACCAAAAGAAAACGAGATAACCTAAAGTATCTCCTATTCTAATTTTTTGTTTACGGATAATCAAAGTATCCGAAGAATAACAAAAGTATCCCAAATAGACGTATCAGGAATAAAAACCCTAGATTCGATACCAACAAAAGTCGTCTCAGGAATAAGAACCCTAGATTCGACACCAACAAAAGTCGTCTCGGGAATAAGAACCCTAAATTCGACACCAACAAAAATCGTCTCGTGAATCAATACCTTGAATTCGACATAAAACAAAAACAAACAATTAAATAACTATTTAACTTTTTTTTTTTTCATCAATAGAACAAAAACAAACTGAAGCGAAGCTCGAACTATATTTGCCGCAACTAATATATTTTCCAACAATTCAGTGTCATCCCAAATTCACAACCCTTTATATATGCCACCGTCCCATTAATTAATATGCCACATTTGCATTTGAATGATAATAATCTTATTGGAACAAAGATGTGACTAGATGATGTGAATAGAGCCGAACGACGAGACAAGACTTATTGCGCATTCACAAAGGGTTTGACGGGCAGTTTAGGGAGGCGGCTCAATATAGCCACCTAGGTCTGAGGATCAGACTCGCTGCAATACCATGTTAGATAATGATAAAACCCGTAGGTATAACTTTATTGATTACCATTATTTATAATGGTAAAACCCTAATTCCTAAAAACCACAAACCGAGCTTGGGCCTAATTATCTACTAATAGTTTTTACCATACGAGGGGAGGAAATGTGGTTTGATCTCTGAGTGGTTTTGTTGGTTTCAAATATCGATTGTGCTGCTTCTTATTATTCACTTAGTAGTGCCTTTTATATTTTTGGTTTTATACAATATATATGTTGACGTTAAAAAAAGATCATTCCACGCATTTTTGTATTGAAGCTTATTATGTATTAGAAACAAGAATAATTCTGAAAGGTTGTCCCTTACTAAAATGTATAACTTCATCATCCAACTTCCTGACTGCTCCATCAGCCAATACTTCCGGATTGCAATATCAGTTTTATATTAATAAGTTTATATAATTTTAGAAAATATATATATTAGTTATGAATGAGAGCGAACCATTTATGAAAGAACAAAAAAAATACCAATCTGATCTTAATACAAACATTATGGAATGACAAGCTCTTCAAATATGCATGCATGTGTGTGGCATTGTCGGAGCTACGAGCGGCTTCCAAATTCATATTGAATTATAAGACAACTGCTGTTTCCTAAAACTTGTTGCCTCCTTCACATGAAATACAGTTAATTAACTTGGAGCACTTGAATATAATCCATATCCTCATTTCTTTTCTATTGAAACATTTTTTACTATTCAAACTTGGAATGTGAAACAGGTCAAAGAACGAGTTTGGTCCACGACACGTCGACACTTGGGACCTAACTGGGCTACAAATCAGTACTGGACTTCAGGACTTGCCATTCTCCAAAAAACAATTAGAAAAACTACTTTAACTTTTAAATTATTTGAGCGGTTTCATATAGATTGACTAAAAAATGTTCCTTTTTAAGTTAGTTCTGCTGATTTTATTAGAGAAAACTTATTACGCAATATCACTTGGAAGAAACCAATGCAACAAAAGCAACATTCAAATTACAAAGGAGTTTACTCTAATCGTTAATCTTATGTTCTAGTTTTCAAGTTTTCATGTTCAGTTAATCTTATATTCTAGTTCATTTGATTTCTAAATAAAGGAGTTTACTCTAATCGTTACTCGAGATTTCAATATCTATCTAGATGTGATCCTCCGAGGGCAAAAAGAGTTAGTTTCGTGTATTCGTGCAACAAGATTAAAGATATATATATATATATATATATATATATATATATATATATATATATATATATATATATATATATATATATTGAAATCAATAATACTTCATGATAGTGCGAACTCAACATAAATTGTTATGTTCGGTTTTCCTGTACTGTGAGCATGATAGTGCATTTTTTATATTCAGTTCATTTAGTGGATTGTTAAGCCCAAGGTATTAATTAACAGCCCAATTCCATGATTTCTTAAACCAAGTTGTTTAAGGTCATCAGAAAACAATTGCACGTTTTATCGGACACCACAAAATAAAAATTGGGATCGTCTAAAAGCTATTTGAAATGATCGAAAGTGTATATATTCAATTCATAGTAAATGATCACCGTATTTCAAAATCGTGCATATGGCATGTTCAGCCAAGTATGGTTTACTATTAGGAGTTTAACAACTTTGACTCTAACTCATAGCAATATAGCATTCATTACTTGACAATGTATGCCTAATGTTAGTTATAACCGCGTAGCTCTTGGAAGAATTCACACTCAAAATCAAGATATGTGATTTGTTTGATGCATGGTGGGACTTATGAGTTATGTCTATTGACTACCGCGCTAAAAAATCAACTTAATGTGTTAAAAGTAAATCAATCTTATGTTTATATGAATGATGGAAATTTGAATGTTGTTATATAACTTGCGCTTTCATGAAATGAAGATATGCATAGATCGATACAGCATGCTTGGAAACAAATAGTAAAATCGATCATAAAAGCTTTTTTAATTCTTTATGAAATTATTTTTACTTTAGGCTGTTGAATTTACTAACTCGTGTATTGCGAGTTTGTCTCATCATAGTCCGAAGTAGAACAACATAGAATGTGAAAGCTTGGACTTTCCTTGAAAGAATCTTTGCTCTCGGATGTAAATGTTACCCTAATTTTTTGTCTACTTGTTTATAGCGAGGCGTGTTTAGGGTCACGCGTTGCAGCGACGAAAAGGACGTATCAAACGAGTATTATAGATACAAGCCATTAAATATGTAATGTAAATACAATAGGTAAGTGATAGTGCAAATCATGTATTTATTTATTAAATATATTTTGTGTATGTCAAATATAAATTTTAATTATTGGTTTAATTTGTCAAACAAGAGCAGCATATGTCAATTCTATTTATGTTGATAGCATTTATGAGTATGCCATCATTGCAAGAAAAAAAATCCATTTCTTAATCTATGTTTTTATTTATACAAAGTATACAACAATAATTATAACATTCTCAAAATTTTATCATATATTCATCTTTTGGATAAAGTAAAAATATGATCAAGGAAAAGCAAATTAAAAGATCCTGAAAGACAAACTTTAATAAACCCTAGCTAACCGGGTTTTATGTTCCACGAACTTTCACGTTTCTTTTTCGTTTATATTTTACGTTTTATTACAAAGTCATATATAAATCATTATAAGAGGCATTTTATTTTGCATACTCTAATTTTGTGCATACCAATGGATAAATCTTCATCATTCATCTAGTTTGATCTAATGGTGAAGAATAACCTAAGATTAAATAGGAAACATAAGTCCATGTTTTTTCTTTTTCTTTTTCTTTTTGTCTTTTTTATTATTCTATTTTTTTTCTTTTTTTTTTCTTTCTTTTCTTTTTGTTGTTTCAATCCAAGTAGGACTTTATTTTTTCTTTTTTGTTCTTCTTTCAATTCACGTTTTTTTCTTTTTTTTCTTTTTTTTTTTTTTTTTTTTTTTTTTTAATTCACTTTTCTTTTAGTTCATTTTTTTAGTTCACGTTTTTTTTTTCCGCTTTCATACGTTTTTTACTGTTATCATACGTTTTCGTCCGTTTTCGCCCGTTTTCATATGTTTTTGTCTATTTTCATACGTCTTTGTCCGTTTCTTACTTTTTCGCCCGTTTTTGTCTATTTTCTTATGTTTCGTCCGTTTTCATACGTTTTCTTCCTTTTAATACGTTTTCATCCATTTTCTTTCGTTTTCGTCCATTTTTCATACGTTTTGTATCGTTTTCAGACGTGCTTTTACGCTTTCATACGTTTTTGTCCGTTTCCATACATATTCGTCCGTTTTCTTGCGTTTTCATCCGTTTTCTTACGCTTTCGTCCGTTTTCTTATGTTTTCGTTCGTTTTCATACGTTTTCGTCAATTTTCATCCGTTTTCTTTCGTTTTCGTCCATTTTTCATACATTTTCCTCCTTTTTCATATGTGTTTTTACGCTTTCATACGTTTTCATCCGTTTTCATTCATTTTCATCCGTTTTTGAATGCTTTTATTCGTTTTCAGATATTTTCATACGTTTCTGAATATCATAAGAGATATTCTGTGATATTCAAAATATCACAAGTGATATTCCGTGATATTTTGAATATCACAAGTGATTTTTCGAATATCACATGTGATATTCTTTGATTTTTTGAATATCACAAGTGATATTCAGAGTACCACAAATGATATTCTGAATATCATAAGTGATATTTTGAATATCACAAGTGATTTTCTGAAAATCACAAGTGATTTCAACTAATGTTTTGTAACATAAAAATCACAAGTGATATTCAAAAAACCACAAGTGATAGACATTCAGAAAATCACAAGTGATATTCAGAATATCACAAGTGATATTCAGAAAATCACAAGTGATACTCTGAATATCAATTGTGATATTCAAAAACGTATGGAAAACGTAAGAAAACTGATGAAAACATAAGAAAATCACACGTTTTAGTCAATTTTCGTCAATTTTCGTCCGTTTTCATACGTTTTAGTCCATTTTCGTTCGTTTTAATACGTTTTCATCCATCTTCTTTCGTTTTTGTCCATTTTTCATACCTTTTCGTCATTTTTCAGACGTGCTTTTACGCTTTCATACGTTTTTGTCTGTTTTCATACATATTCGTCCGTTTTCATCGGTTTTCTTACGCTTTCGTCCGTTTTCATACGTTTTCGTCCATTTTCTTACGTTTTCGTTCGTTTTCATCTGTTTTATTTCGTTTTCATCCATTTTCGTGCTTTTTCATATGTGTTTTTACGCTTTCATACGTTTTTATCCATTTTCATTCATTTTCGTCCATTTTTAAATGATTTTGGCCGTTTTCAGATATTTTCATACGTTTTTGAATATCATAAGAGATATTCTGTGATATTCAGAATATTACAAGTGATATTTTGTGATATTCTGAATATCACAAGTGATATTCCATGATATTCTGAAAATCACAAGTGATTTTTTGAATATCACATGTAATATTCTTTTCTGAATATCACAAGTGATTTTCTGAATATCACAAGTGATATTTTTCATACGTTTTAATCCGTTTTTAGACGTGTTTTTACGTTTTCATACGCTTTTGTCCGTTTCATACATATTCATCCGTTTTCTTGTGTTTTCATCCGTTTTCTTGCGTTTTTTCGTTTTCGTCCATTTTTATCCATTTTCTTTCGTTTTCGTCCTATTTTTCATACGCTTTCTTCCTTTTTCATACGTGTTTTTACGCTTTCATACGTTTTCATCCATTTTCATAAACATTCTTCCATTTCTTACATTTTTGTCGTTTTCATCCGTTTTTCAATGTTTTTTTATCATTCTCAAACGTTTTCATACGTTTCAGAATATCACAAGTGATATTCTAAGTACTACAAATGATATTCTGAATATCATAAGTGATATTCTGTGATATTTAAAAAATCATAAGTGATAGATATTAAAAAAATCACAAGTGATATTCAAAATATTATCAGTGATATTCAGAAAATCACAAGTGATATTTTGAATATCAATTGTGATATTCAAAAACGTATAACGTAAGAAAATGGATGATTACGTATGAAAACGGACGAAAACATAAGAAATCACAAATGATATTCAGAAAATCACAAGTGATATTCTGAATATCACTTGTCATATTCAGAAACATAAGAAAACGTAAGAAAACTGGCGATTATGTATGAAAACTTGGGTGATATTATGAATATCCCTTGTGATATGGGTGATATTCTGAATATCACATAATATCACTTGTGATATTCTGAAACGTATGAAAATGTTTGAGAATGACTAAAAACATTGAAAAACGGACGAAAACGTATGAAAAAGGAAGAAAATATATGAAAAATAGGACAAAAACGGATAAAAATGGGCGAAAATAAACGAAAACGCAAGAAAACAGATGAAAACGCAAGAAAACGGATGAACATGTATAAAACGGACAAAAACTTATAAAAGCGTAAAAACACGTCTAAAACGAATGAAAACGTATTAAAAATGGACGAAAACGAAAGAAAACGGATGAAAACGTATTAAAACGAACGAAAACGTATGGAAACAGACGAAAAAATATAAAAACACAGCAAAACGTAAGAAAACAGACGAAAACGTGCGAAAATGGGCGAAAACATAAGAAAACGGATGAAAACATATGAAAACGGACGAAAACGTATGAAAACAGTAAAAATATATGAAAGCGAAAAAAACGTGAACTAAAAAAAAGTGAATTAAAAAAATGTAAACTAATAGAAAACTGAATTAAAAAAATAATAAAAAAAAACTGTGAATTGAAAGTTAAAAAAAAAAAAAAAAAAAAAAAAAAAAAAAAAAAAAAAAAGGAAAAAGAAAAAAGGAATAAAAAAAAAACATGAACTTATGTTTCTAATTTAATCTTAGGTTAATCCTCTCCATTAGATGAATGGTGAGGATTTGTCCATTGGTATGCATGAAAATAAGAGTATACATTTGAATTTTTCTCATCACTATAATTGGATGTCAATCTCGAAAAACATATATATAATCCCTAAAAATCTGGATGCACATCAAACATTTTATTCTTATTGGATAATTTCATTTCTTACATTAGATTGTAATAAAAAGATTACTCTTAACCACAGCCTTAAGGGTTGTCATTAACAAAATCCTTTTATTATTAATTATAAATGCATAAACTTTCATGTTTTGTTTAATACTATTATACGTGGTAGGTCAAATGTTCTAAATTCGTTTTAGATAAAATCATCAACTACATATATTTAAACACCGTCATTAATAAAATAGATTACGAATTTTATTTGTATAGTTATTAATTTGTAGAAACAAAATGGTATTTTTATTGATAGTCATGATGAGGCCCCTGCCTTTCTAGCTAGCATATTAAGCTGTTCGCCTGCATTAACAATATTTATATACGTGTATGATCCCAAACTAGATAATAAAATTGATTATATGGTACAAACTTTTTTTTTTTATATTTTCTTACGCAAGTCATGATTTCAATATATATATATATGGGGTAGGCGCAAGCGAAAAAGGGGGGGTCTGCATTATGTTCTTATAATAGGTCCCCATCCGTAATACTTAAAAGCTTCCAATTGTTTCATTTCATCAT
This sequence comes from Artemisia argyi, assembly GCA_030686995.1. Taxonomy (NCBI): domain Eukaryota; kingdom Viridiplantae; phylum Streptophyta; class Magnoliopsida; order Asterales; family Asteraceae; genus Artemisia; species Artemisia argyi. Next base: position 8,424,277 of record CM060679.1, read on the forward strand.
AACATGGAGATACAAACTATGATACCCTCACCGGATGCAAGCACCACCACTACCCCTTACGTGACCGCACCGTCCACCCCACACCGCTTCCCGACTTTCTTCTATAGCGCGCCCACGAGCCCTACACACGGCCTCGTTAACTTTCAATACCTCGACAATGATAACAATAATGAAAATGATTTTGCATTCAACTTCGTCAGCGGCCAGATGGAAACACCTTCCATCTCTGCCGCTGATGAACTTTTCCACGGAGGAAAAATAAAACCCTTGAAACCCGTCCCTAGTGAAAACCAAAATTCATTTTCTCCTAAGTGTAAGAAAAAGGATTTTGATTCTTTTATTGAGACATCTCATCCGAAATCTGACGATACATATCACGCTACTCCAAACACACCGAAAAGAGGAAGAAAAGTCACTAAAGCAAGAACCATGCACAAAGTATCACGATCTTCATCACCTTTTAGGATATCAGATATCTTATCAGACGAGGAATCAACTCAAAAAACCTGGTACAACAAATGGAACCTAAAGAACTTGCTATTGTTTCGTAGCACGTCCGAAGGGAGTGGGGTACGAAGGAAAGATCCCGAGAATAAATATTCGAGAATAATGAAAAGAGACGAAGATATCAAGAATTCAAGTTTTAGAAGTATTGAAAGTTATAATTCGGTTGGAGAGTCTAGCGGGAGAGTGATGAGGAAAGTTTCGGCCCACGAAATGCATTATACCGCGAATAGGGCCGTAGCTGAGGAGATGAAGAGGAAGACATACTTGCCGTATAAATCGGGGTTGTTAGGTTGCTTGGGGTTTCATAATCATGGGATTTCAAGAGGCATTACTTCTGTCATGAAACAACAAAGAGGATATTGAGATGTCTGCTTTTATCAAATAACTCGAGCTCAAAGAGTAAATCAATTAATATGTGCATGTGTAAATAGGTTTTAACATATCCGCATCGACTCGTTTACAATTTTATGTTTTTATTACAGACATGGTTCTGTGTAATTTTTGATTGTTCATAATATATATCTGTAAATTAAATCTTCAAATATTATTGTCTAGTTTAAAGCGTTCTTTTTATCTAAATTTTGTGACCTTATAAACAGATTGTACGGAGTAATATAATAACACATTTATAAATAATCGCCCGTTAAACAACGGAAAATCTCTTGTACACTTTTAATTTTCTTTCGCAATGTTAATTTTTGTAAAATATATGAAATTTTACCAAATGATGCTGGTCCAAAATATTGTGCTTCTATTACTTGCTTAGCTAGTCTATTAATAGGAGAAATTAAATTCGATTTCTATTAGACTCAATTATTTCGACAGAAATCGTTCTTTTTGTTCAATTTCATTTCTTAGCGCTACAGTTTTAAATAGATTGTGCACAAGGTCACTTGTAATCCAGGTTCCACCACTGTTATACAAAAACAATTCAAGAATATGAGGCCTTCAATCAACAATTCATATGAGTGATGTTACAAAGCCAGTACGTCATGTCATCGATCGAAAGGCATGTTTATTTTTTATTTTTTCATATATAGTAGCACTATGGTGTGCGTGTTATAAACGATAACCAAATTCTAGATAGCATAAGTCTTGCTTCGAGATATTAACATCGGATCTGTTTTATGTCCGGTTTGTGACGCTTATGACGAGGATGTTAACCATTTGTTCTTTCAATGCAATTTGGCGCAGGTGGTTCTTCGTAGAGTATGTCGTTGGTGGGAGATTGACATGGTTGGATGGTCTTCGTTTCATGATTGGTTAGCTTGGTTCTCTTCGATTCGTCTCCCTCCCAAGACGAAAATCTTATTGGAAGGTGTTTTCTACGCTTCGTGGTGGCATATTTGGAGGTATAGGAATCGGTCCATTTTTGATGATAAACCCCCTAACCGTTCGGAGATTTTTGACGATATTGTCCTTAATTCCTTTAATTGGTGCAAATTTCGTTGTCGTTTTTCTTTATCTTGGAACAATTGGTTGAAAAACCCACATCTCATTTCTTTGTAATTGGTTTCTAGCGCCTTGCTAGTTTCTTTATAAATTTGCCGTTCAAAAAAAAAAAAAAAAAAAAAAAAAAAAAAGTCTTGCTAGCTAAAAGAAATCAAATTAAAGCATGAATCACACCGTTCTCAAAAGAGTTGATTCTGTCAATTGGTATGTGTTGGGAAAATATTCCGAAGAATAATATAAAACCGGCCAAGGGTACATAAGTGTGAATGGATATGATAGTGTCAACTATATATTCATATTTACAGTAAAATGTTGTCACAATACTCACTCTCTTCAATATCACTATATATTCGTATTTACTATTGGAACACTTCCCGACAACTTTTATGTGTTGGAAAACCTCAGAGCAATTTTTTTTACTGTTTTTCAGTGACATTTTGAAAACTCCATTAGTGACGGATATTCTCAAAAAAATTGAAAAAACATTGTCAAAGTATTAGAATCTACAATCAAGTCGTGTTCGTGTTTACCTATTCAGGTTCACGGGTTAGCGGATTGAAATAACCTCTACCAAAATACGACCCATTTATTAATTGTTTCAAGATCTCAACCCTAACCCTAACTCAGGCCTGCATAAACGCATAAACCTGTTTGTGACCCGTTTAACCTGTTTAATTAAATATGTTAAACAGTGAATAAGGTTGGTGATTTGTTGATTTAGCTAGTTTAAATGCAAAAATGATATAAAGATCTAAAATATGATAAAGATAACATACAAATAAATATACGGCAATTTCAATGATATTTTTGTTATAAGGGTCAATTTAAAATCTGAGTTATAATCGTAATTTACTTATATTAAGTATATAACAAAATATATTTAATCCATATCCAGTATTAAAACCAAGTTATATATTTTATTTTTAGAGGCTTATATACTTAAACGAGTTCACGTGTTGACCTGTTTAACACTTACTCAACCCAAACACGACCTATTTATTAAACGGGTGACGGGTTGACCTATTCTTTTACCCAAACCTGTTTATTCTCAACCCAAACATGTTTAACTTCGTGTCAGGTTTGTATTGTTTATCGTATCGCATCGAGAATTGTCACCCTAGAATCTAACAGGATGTTAAGGAAAACACATCGATATTCGTTCGTGTAATATTTTATAGAAGTAACATTGTGGATCTTTGACATATACATATGTACAAAGTCACACCTTCCTACCTATTCATTTCACATACATCATGTACGTGACAAAAGAAATTTACATGCGCACAAATTATTAAGTAAAATATTATACGGCAATTCCGTCATTTTAAACATATAACATGCTCAAAGATCAATATTTTATATGTGATGTTGACACCTAGCTATTTCGTCACACCATTCATGGCTTTTTGGTTTTCACTTTATGAGTTAAATCTCGAGTGCTGTTGTTTGGCACCGCCAGGACAGTGAACCTAAAAGAAAAAGGGATTGATTTTAGTTTATAAAAGAGATTGTGAAGTTATATTGGATTGATTAATTTCTTTTTTTCGAAAAATATTTGGAGAAGACATCAATTTTCGTACGCTTAAAAATATAAAAAATGCAACCTAACATTGATTAAAAATTTTGTGAACCATTTTATAAAATTTTTTTTATTTATTAAATGAACTGAACATGTATAAACGTACATAAAGAATAGTCTCATTAGCTTCTTTACGTTTGCAAATGTTCGGTAACCTGTTTGTTTCCGTTCAAATCGTTTACAACCCTAAGCAACAAGGTTATCAAGATCGCGATCCAAACTATGATCATTTTCGTTTTCGCAAGATCTGGATCGTAAGATCGAATCAAGATCGTAAGATCCTACAAAAATATGATTTTTTAATAGAAGTTGTAGTTTTATATAGTTCAATACATAATTCGATCAGAATAAGCAATTTAAATGGATAGAATGAAATTTTGAAAGGTCAAATGTCGTGATAATTTATATATATAATGCAAATATATGCAATTTTTTCTTTTGAACGTCGAAATTTTATAATAACAAAGAGCTAGAAACCAAGACAATTACATAACAGAAGTAATAAGAGACGGGTTTTGAAGCCACCCGACCCAACTAAACTGCTTATAACTACATCTACTACTAATCCAAATAAACGTCGTCAAGACAAAGTTATCAAAAAAGACATTTTTCCTTGGCTGCACTACTCGAAAAACACAAGCATTCCTATGAGCCCACACGTGCCACTAAAGCGAAAAAAACGAAGCCTCCAATATAGTGTTTTGCATCCTCTTTAACCGCAGATTTAGGAATAATCCTTCCATTACTGAAATCGGGATCTGGATCTCCCACCAACGGCCAAACAACTCATGAACTTGTGAGACGAACGAGCACTGAAAGAACAAATGATTCGTACTTTCAGAAACTTCTCCACATATTGGGCGGAGAATTGATGGCACATCAAACCCGCGAGCATCCAGATTTATAAGCGTTGGAAGTTTATCTAAAGAAATCTACTAAGCCAAAATATTTACCTTTTGAGAAATAACTTTGCACCATCGTGTAGGAGATCACCACAAGAAATCAAAAGCTTCTTATCTATACATGTGGGCAGACCCAACTGCGGGCAAATACATGCAATTAGTTCATGTTTCAAAACATTAGATGAATGATTTGGGTAAAAAAAAAAATACAACACGAGTCGTATATAATAGAAGTTATTTAAACATCCTAGCATAAATGTCAAAAGCTGAAAATTTCAAAGCATTAGTCATCAATGGTCAATCTATGATTTTGGAACGGTGCGTTAACTTCATTTCGACCTACAAAATTGTATGTGCTTCTTCTCCAAACTCTTCATCGTTGCCTACGATGATTTAAATTTAAAATTTCATTCTTTTACTGATTTTAGTTGTGATGTTGGGCCATGTATATGGGCAAAACTGGGTCCAGTGGGCTTATTTTTATGTTTAATAATGAAAATTAAGCTTTTTACTAGGATCGTGATCGATAGCGATCCTACGATCTTATTAGCTATCTTACGATCTTACTTCGATCCAATACTATCTTCGATCTTATTCTGATCTTGCAAGGCTTTCTTATGCCGGATCGTAAGATCCTACGATCCTACGATCAAGATCGTGATCTTGATAACCATGCTAAATCCTTTCAGTTTCATTAACGGTTTTTATGCTCACCAACAATTAAATAAAAAACACCTTTTGTGGAAGCATCATGTTCATCCATCATGATACACAAGAGTAATTATTGGAGATCACTCATAATACTATCTTCATTAGTATTAATATACACATAAAGTATTGTTAATAAAGGTAAGGTTTGGTGTGATGATGATGATCACGTATATAAAAAAACTAGTCTATATGACTATATGCATCTTTGCAAGTTGTCGTTCAATAACATTCATGCCACATGCCACTTTGTGGTACAAAGAAGATGCCAGTTTTACATTTGAAGTATGAATCCCTAATGCCAAGAGTCGACTCTTCGGTATTCATAAAGATATTATGGGTTAGTCTAACAACATTTATAAATTACCTATTTGAAGCTTATTATCACTCACATGCACTAATATTGTGTAAAGATTGGATAATGGATATGGATCCCATGTAATTAGTTAGCTAATGGTTTGATAGCATGCTTTTATAAGGAAAAATGACAAATCTAACCATATTCTCAAAATGTTTTTCATAAAAATGTGAAAAATATTTCGGTCATTGGCGATAATTTACTTGGACAAAATTTACCAAGGTAATAATACTCTCTAACCAAAAGAAATTACTTGGATTATAACTAGATAACCTTACAACAAACATGCCTTTTGTATACTAATGAAATATCATGATCTAAAAGCATGTAAAACATCTGCAATCAACAAGGAGCAAAGACATAATGGCACATGGCCATGGATGGAACAGAGCGAATTAAAACGTGTAGTCCACACATACTTGTCGATTCTCTTAGTTACACGAAGGTAATACTCGTAATGTGTCTATAATCGAGGAGCAGTATCAAGAATTACCACGCCTCGTTGTTATTTCTTACCAAATAGTATCACTTTTAATCCTCAAAAGTTGTTTTGTTTATTGGAAAGCTAGGTTGTTGATCTTGCAACCGAAAATGTCGATTGAAAGGCTTAAAATTGCCTTCACCGATACGAACAAAAAAGAACATGTTTTACACACTCTATATAAAAGTAAGGTCTTATGTATATCCAAAAAGTAATTCATATTACCATTGCCTCATACACAATAGTCAAGAAACATCACAATCAACGCAGTATGTGTTGCTAACCGCGTATTCAATTATTGGACACAACTAGGTTTCAATTTATTTAAAATGACATATAGATCAACTGATGAAGTTTTTTCAGTTCAGATTATTGTGAAACAAAGAGTATTTCACTAAAATGTACGTGCACGGCCTAACATATGTATTTTTTGAACTGTTTCGGACCTTTCCTTAACCACTTACAAGACGTACCTAGGAGAACTGAACATGACACCTCTTGTGAGGATTTCGATATGTGGTATCACTATATATGTATCAATAACTAGTTTTATAAACCCGCACGTTGTTGCGGGAATGCGGTGTTACCGAAAGATTTTTTTTTTTTTTTAATAACTGTAGCGGCTACAGTGATGTACAACTCGCGATGCGTAACGTACATCTCGCGATGCAAAAAAAAGTACTGTACAAAGCATTGTAGCTGCTACAGTGCTCGGCACTATTTCCCCCCCCCTCTTTAGTATATATATATATATATAATTTCACAAACTATTATTGTAACATGTATGTGTTTCTATTACATGTCTTTATCTACTTTTAAATTCTTACACCTAAAGGTGGTAGTTTAAGTTCCGATTAAGTAAACGAATAGACAACCATCTTTCTTTTATGGAAAAATACATTTCGGCCAGTATTCACAAGATAAACTATGATCCATAAAATATATCATTTCGCAAAATAAAGGGTGTTGTAGATGTTTAGCTATTAACTAAAGACTATATATATGCATATATTCTCAAACTCTATATTTTTTAATAAAAGAATATACTTTCAATTAAATTTCAAATATGCACTTTATATACTCATAAAGAAAATGGTCCCGGAAAAAGCATGAGGTTGATGACCAAAAGTTATGGCCACATTAAAAGTTCAAAAAAGCTTTAGAAAATGGCTAAAGGCTTTGATGGATTCATCCAACCAATCGATTAGAATCTCATTAGTCATGACTCATATTTCAGCATCTCGAAAATCTGGATTTTATGGAAGTAAATTCTTATGGATATATATCGAGCATTTATTGGCATGTCTAACTAGTATGCTTAAATGTATGTCTAATTTTATGTGGAAGCATTATGTTGGTGACAGTAGAAGGACCTACTTTTTTACAAACCAATAAATCATTGTCATCTTTATTTAGTCACAAGTTTAGTCATCTCAATCATTTTTGACGTATATAATCATGTTAAAACAAAGAATTCCAATGATCGGCAAAAGTTTTAAACTACAATGCAAATAAATCGCTATCCTATGAAACAAGAAATTTCATGTAGATTTGCAACTCCATTATTGACATATTTGATCATATTAACTTTCTTCATAAGATTGAAGAAAAAAACGAGGAGAAAGACAAACTTTGGGTTTGAAAAAGTGGGCCATCAACTACAACCCACCAGCAGTGTTATGTTGTGGCCTATTTTGACGAGCCCAACTACAGTAGAAAACTAGAAACCATTCAACATTTCAACATAATGAAACTGGATATCTGGTTATTATTAGACAACATAACCATAACGGCCCATGCCCGAATATGATAAATCCCCGTGCGAGGTATTGTATTATTGATATGCATTTATAGTGTTACATAGAAGATACTAGTAACCCTAATGGACCCAACCCATATTCGGGCATGGGCCGTTATGGTTATGTTGTCTAATAGAGTAATAGTTATGTCTTTGTTAAGTCTTAAGTGTCAAACAGACTGTAGACCACAACTACAATTGCATACGTGATGCGTATATGTGGTCATGTATGGCTTCGGGTCTAATGCTTTCAATATCCGTGTCATTTCAGAAACTCATTTGCGTTGCAATTTCAATTGACACCCCAGTTTGATCTGACTCATTTTCTTTACTGTAAATGATTCTAACTTAAGACGCCCAATACAGTTCCAATCCAACGTTAGCAGCACCTCATATATATACAAATTTGTGTTGTCTATATTCTTCAGGTTTACAAAATTCATAAATTAATGTAACCTTGTTGAGCTACAATGTACATGCTCAAGTCCGATATCATAAAAAAGAAGGCGGCTTTGAAACTGAAAACCGAAACTAAAATAGCAAGTTAACCATATTCATCGTAACTTTCTTTGATTTCTAGTAGATACTCCATGTAGCAATTTTAAAAGTCCAAGATAGCTTAGTTTCCCATTCGTATGTCGTATCCAGTCAGTAAGAACATCGTGAAGAGAAACCGAAGGACCGAGCCCAAATTCCTGAATCAATTTAAAATCAACCTTATCTATCTTTTATTTCTACTTTATGGAATATGCGATGATCAGTTATTTTGCCAAAATCTCAACTTACCGATGCAAGTTCTTCAATGACGATAGGCCTGTTACCATCTTTATCAAAAATCTCATAAGCACAACGAGCAAGTTGTTCCCAATTGTTGAGTGTTTTAAGTTGAAGAACACAAATTGTAGCCGCACAGAATTCATTAAAGTCGAGCTTGAGTGCAGTCAGCTGTTACATTATATCAGCAATTGTTGATTTTACTTAGAACATACAAGACTAATACATGCTTTAATAAACATACCATAAACATGTATAATAAAGTTAATTACCCAGCTAAGATAGTCTGTAATACGAGACTCCTTCATTGCACTCGTTGCATGCTTCATCACCGCTGTGTTAATGTTATTAAAGGTTACACTTTCGGTGTTCCATAAGTGGGAAAACTGCTTCTTGAGATAAAACAGATCGTCTGAAGTCAATGTTTTAGACAATGCCTGTCACACGAATAAACATATCGTAACTCATTTGGATTAATCACCTATAGTTATACTTATAGAGTTATAGTGTAGGCATAATAAGAACAAACCTTTAAGGCAGCCTGGCGTAAAGGAGACGAATCAGTATATGTATATCAATCGGGACTTCTACCCCGTTATGATCCCGAACCCACGGATGACCTGAATCAGATAAGCAAACCACTAATAAATAAGTATTGAATCGGGACTTCTACGCCGGTTTTACACCAGTTGTGTGGCGTACTTCTCATGGCAGTTATACTTCTACATTAATGAGCCACATCAATGATGAGCCCGATCAGTTGCTTGTCATAACCTTCCAGGGACGAATTAAGGTTGCTTTTGCACTATAAATAGGAGCTCAAATCGGAGTTCTACACACAACTCAATCAAGAAACATCTCTTGATCATAAAGAAGCAGTTTAGTAGTGGTTTTGCACCAAAGACCACTAGCTAAGGAGTTGAAGCAAGAAGTGACTTTGGGAGAGCAATATTGGAACGTGCAATACCTGTAACTTCGGTATAACTTTGTTCTAATGATGATAATACTTGTTTACTTTGTTATGAATATGGAGTAGTACATTTTATGTTTGTTTAAGGCACTTCTGCCATGAGTTGAATTTAGGATTTGTATCATGAATACTGAATCTATTATATATGCATTTGATATGTCATTGTTTAGTCTCTTATCATTTGTCTTGATTAATCATTATGATTGCTTAAAGGTCGAAAGATGCAATTGTGTTGATTACATTATGAATCGTCTGTCTATAACGAGTCATTACTATGCTTGTGAGAATTGGATAGTAAAACAAATGTTAGCCTTGACTATGACACGTTTAATGACTAGTCTCATGTCTAACGACTTGACTAGAGGAAATGCATACTTAGTACTTCATACTTGGACCACACTTTATGCACTTTTTGTATCTATAATCAAATGCCGAAAGGAGATTCTTTTACACAAAGTATATAAACTAGTTTACATGATTATCCGTCATGCTTTACTTCTAGGCCTTGTCCACGTACCCTTTATGATACATATGCTTGTTTATCTCATGTGCTCAGCCTTGGACAAACATATCTTTAAATCAATTTGGCAAATCATTTCAACAATCTTAAATCCAACAAAAACGGTTTTAGTGATAAGTGACAATCATTGGAATCTAATTTTGTTACTCATAGCTAACATAAGAAATCATTACCTCTCTTGGAACGACCTGGTCTTGTCTAAAAACCTTTACTAATAAACGGAGGTTATACTTTTACCCATGTGTTTTGTGTATTAAGGAATCAGTAGAACTAGTCTTATAAATTTAAAGCTTTAGAAACACATCAGTAGTCTTAAATCTTTTAACCTTGCTTTGCTTCACAAATGTAGATGGCGCTTTTATTCAAATCCAGATTCTCTGTGGGTAAGAGTTATTAGAGCTTTGCATGGTAGAGAAGGTGGTTTTGATCATAACGGATGCAAATTCAACGTTTATGGTCTAAGATTGTCGGGTCTTCTAATTACTTACATTTGAGTGATATTCTTCTATGGATTCCATTCGTTTTCAGGTGGGTTGTGGTTCCCTTATTCGCTTCTGGAAAGATATTTGGCTTGGAAATTCGCCTTTTTGCATCCGTTTCAATAGGCTTTTTCGTTTAGAACAAGATAAGAATTGTTTGATTGTTGATCGTATTTCTAACGGGAAATGGACATGGAATTGGTCCCATAGTATTATTGGTGTTCAAAACTCTACACACCTTAATAACATGTTACTGGAAATCAACCAAATTGACGTTAGAGGAGGTACGGACAAATGCACATGGTCTCTTGCTCATGATGGGATGTTTTCTGTTGGTAACTTACATCGTCTAATTGATGACCGCACCTTACCCTCATTGGCTACTAAGACGACATGGGATAAATCTCTTCCCCGTAAAGTTAACATCTTCTTATGGCGCTTGAAGTTAGATAGGCTCCCGCATCGTCTTAATCTTTCATCTAGAGGTATCGAAATCCCATAGATTTCTTGTCCCTCTTGCAATGGTAATGTGGAGTCTAATGTCCATATTTTTTTCGATTGCACTTTTGCTAAGGAGATTTGGAGGATTATTTAGAGATGGTGTGATGATTCCTTTCATCTTTTTGATTCGAACATTCATTGGATCGATTGGTTGAATTCGTAGCCCGTTTCTAGAGAGAAAAAGCATCGCTTATCCTTTATTATCGCGGCTTCTTTATGGCTCATTTGGCGGTATCTTAATAGTGTCATTTTTAACTCTCATTCCTTAAGGAAAAGTGACATTTTTGATTACATTCGTTTGTATTCTATTTCTTAGCTTAAGCATAAAGGTAGTTTGTCTTGTAGTCAAGGTTGTAAAAATCGCTAGGCGCTAGTGAGGCGGTCGGGTAAGGCCTAGCGATTAATTGGTTAGGCGGGGATTAATCGGGGATTAATCGGATTGTAATTTTTATGCACAAAATTGTAATTTTAGATATTATATGTATGAGATAAGCATAATGCATCAAAATTCAAATATTTCAAGTGTTCAAATATAAACATAATACATAATTCTTCAAAGTTTAAAGTCAAACATAGATACTACTCAGTTTGTTGACCATTTTTAAGCGATCTTTGACTGATTTTGTCCGATTAATCGGTTTGTTAACCGATTTTTAAGCGATTTTGATTGATTTTTAAGCGATTTTGTTGACCGAGTTTTAAGTGATTTTGTCCGATTAATCCGATTAGACCGATTTTGTCCGATTAATCGGTTTGTTGACCGATTTTTCAGCAATCTTTGACTAAAACGATTAAATAGGCCGATTATGATAAATCAAAGCGCTTCGTGAGTGATCAGCGATTATGCAAGGATTAATCGGCCGCATGGACCGATTTTTACAACAGAGCTTATAGTTAGAATGATTGGTTTAAATCTCCTATGTATTTTTCTAACGCTTTGCTAGTTTCTTTTAATAAATTTGCCACCGTTAAAAAGAAAAACTTATATTCACAAGCTATTTGAATTATGAAATCATCTAGTACGTTCTTCCTTTTAAATAATTACACGTAAAAAATTACACGTAACATGTGTTTCTATTAAATGTCTTTATCTCCTTTTAAATAATTACACGTAAAAAATGGTACAGTAGTTTAAGTTCAGATTAAGCAAACGAATAGAAAACCATCTTTCTTTTATGGAAAGATATTGTAGATGTTTAGTTAATAACTATATGGAGGTGATTTGTATATCATTTCTTTTATCCATTCATCACTAAATCATGCATAGCAGTGTTGTACTGTGTGCATCATTGATGTAATTTAGTAGTGGGTGGCTAAAATAAATGGTGTACAAATCATCTCCCTATTCTCAAGAGAAAAATTCATTTAGGGACTAATTTTTTGTTGCATACTAAGAGACAAATCCTCACCATACATCTAATTTAATCTAATGGTTAATATTAACCTAAGATTTAATATGAAAACTTAAGTCCATGTATTTATTTTCCTTTTTCTTCGTCTTTTTGTCTTTCTTATTTATTCATTTTTTTAACAATTTTTTTTTTGCCTTTTTTTTTAATCACTTTTTTTAGATCTCTCATTTTTTTATGTTTTTTTTTTAATTATTTTTTTATTTTTTAAATCACGTTATTTTAAATCAAGATTTTTTTTTTAACCACATTATTTTAAATCAAGTTTTTCTTTTTCTTTTTTTTAATATATAAATTCACGCTTTTTTCACTTTATTACGTTTTCGTTCGTTTTTGTCTATTTTCACATGTTTATATACGTTTTCAGACGTTTTCGTTCGTTTTCATACGTTTTCGTTCATTATATTACGTTTTCGTCTGTTTTCAGACGTTTTCATCCGTTTTTATACGTTTTCGTCCGTTTTTTACGTTTTCGTCTGTTTTTAGACGTTTTCGTCCGTTTTTATACGTTTTCCTTCGTTTTTTGTCCGTTTTCATACGTTTTCGCTCGTTTTTATACGTTTTCATCTGTTTTTATACGTTTTCATCCGTTTTCAGTTGTTTTCGTTCGTTTTTATATGTTTTTGTACATTTTCATACGTTTATATACGTTTTTGTAGAACCATAGAGGGGGGATGAATACGGTTTCTTTGGCTTTTTAGATGTTTAAAAACTTTAGGCCAAAAAGAAAACCAAGTGGTTGTACAAACAATCCAACAACCACTACTACAACCAAAGTATATAAAGCAAGTAAAGAACACAACGATATACACTGGTTCGGGATGGGGGGTTTATACCATCCGTACGTCCAGTTGCGAATCCGCGACTCTGATACTATTCACTAGTATAATCCTTTCGGTGGACTACAAACTGTTACAATTCACTCCACCGATATTCACCAATATCGATGCTCACATATAAGGAGTTACTCACCAACGGTATTCCGCCCTCGGAAACCACCCAAAAGAATCTCACGATTCGACTTTACCTAAGGATCACAAAGATCTCTACCATGACTTCCACCCGGAAGTATCAAACCCCAACTAGATCCCCAATGATCTAGGCTTGGTCACCAAGACACAAGACTTCCCTTACAAACAATTGAATGAATGAATGAATGTTGTTCAATCAAGACCTAACCTAACCTAGAGACTCGATTGTAGTAGAAAGGGTATAAGAAAGAAGACCCTCGACACAATCACAAGAGTGGATTAGGTTCTTGTGATTCTTCCCTTGCAAAGACATGTGTTCTTCCAAAGATGTTAGTGTGGAAATCAAGAACACAAGATTAGAGATAGAGAGATTGAGAGATTTGAGAGTGTTTAGAGGGAAAGAATCTAGAGAGAAAGAATAATGGCAAGGGGTGAGGAATACAAGAGGCAAGGGTGGTATTTATAAGCCAAGAATCCAAACTTGGGAAATTTTACCGAGGCGGTGCGTCACCCGCGCGTCAGCGCGCCAGGCTTCTGTAAAACTTTCCCAAGTGTTGGGTGATTGGATCTTATAATACCTATCCTTACTAAACCCCCAATTGTACTTCACATTAAACCTTAACATTAATCATTCTAAGGTTTGCCAACTCAAATAGCCAATTTGGAAAATCATTTGTGAAGTGTTTAAAGAGAAACCAAATTACCAAGGGTTTAAAGTGTAGATAGGGTAATTTGGAAGGGGTAGAAGTGTATCTCCTCACATGGCATAGAAAAGAGAGAAAGAATATGCCAAGGAATATTCCAATGCTTGGGGGGAAGAATGTGATGGAGGGTTGAGATGAAATGGTCTGAATTGGATGGCTAGGATCAAAGGGAGCCTCCCTTGGTTTTCAAAGAATTTGGCATGTGGAGAAATGTGGATGGATGAGATGATCTCATTAGAGATGGATGGCTAAGATCACACTTGCCTAGGTTAGGGTTAAGAAAGGATATTCCAAGGAATATGCTTTGCTTGGGGGAAAGGAGAAATGAAGGGTTGAGATGGTTTCATTTGAATTGGATGGATGAGATCAAAGGGAGCCTCTTTTGCTTGGGGGGAAAGGTTGGATCAATGGTTAGGATTGTTTTGGTTTGAATTCAATGGCTATGATCAAACACATGTGGTGGTATAGGGAAGAGGGATTGGATGGATGGTTGAGATGTGTTTGATTTGAATTCAATGGCTAGGATGAAAACCATGTGATGATATAGAGATGAGAGGTTGGATGGATGGTTGAGATGTGTTGTGATTTGAATTCAATGGCTAGGATGAGATGACCCATGTTAGGGTTTCAAGGAATTCCCCATGTGTTGAAAATCAAGGGTTGAGATGTGTTGTAAGGGAATGGATGGTTTAGATGTAGTGTGTAAGGGAATATGTAAGAGTGTAAGAGATTGTGTAAGAGAATATTTGATTTGGATATGGCTGGTTTTGTCTTTTGTATAAATGGGATTAAGGAAGGATTAAGGCATAATCTAGTTGTCATTCAGAAGAAAAGGTTTAGACAATTAAGATTATAAGTTGAGAAAATCATAGGTTACTTATAAGTTCAAGTAACACAATGTCGATAATCCATAGTTTCATATCTCGTGACTTTCCATGACTCGACGTTCTCAACTAATACCTTGGTTCAAACAAGTTAAGTGCTTTGCCTTGATGTAAAGCATAACCCAAGTGGGAAAGGATGCATTTACGCAAAGAGACCTTTGACTTAGTTTGACCAATAAAGGAGTAAACCCGTTACGTAATTAGAGAAGACGTAAGCACGGGATATGAGCATATGGATGCTTCAACATGATGTTACGTGAAATATACAAGCTCCCTAAGTTTAGAAAAGCCTTGGCTAAAGGCGATAGCTAGAAAACATGAGTTGGCGTTTTCCCGTAAAAGGGTGTATTAATAATAGGATTTCTCAAATCTCAAAACTCGTTTCGAGTGTTCTCAATTAAGCACATAACATATTCATACCTGTTTTGAAAGATCCACATTTGTCGGGTAAGAGGAAAGCCGACTTTCAAAATTCGCCCGGAACCATACAGACTCCAGGCGCGTCACCCGCGCGTTGACGCGCGGGCAGCGCGCCAGGAGCAGACATTGGCTCCGGCGATTTTCGAGCTAACGTTTGTTATTTTATATGTTTTGATGGTTTATTTGTCATCATTAAAACGTAAAGAGATCTTGATCATGTTGCCTCAACAGTTTTCGTCCGTTATTACATGATTTTGACCGTTTTTATACGTTTTTGTCCGTTTACGTTTGTTTTCATCTATTTTCACACGTTTTCTTCTGTTTTCGTCCATTTTTAGATGTTTTTGTCTGTTTTATACATTTTCAGATGTTTTCGTCCGTTTTTCCTATATATTCGCCTGTTTTCTTACGTTTTCGTCCATTTACATAGGTTTTCGTTTGTTTTTAATTTTTTTCTGCCATTTTTAGTCGTTTTCATATGTTTCTGAATATTACAAGTGATATTCTGTGATACTCAGACGTTTTTGTCCATTTTCGTCCGTTTTTGTATATTTTTGTCCTTTTTCAAATGTTTTTGTCCATTTTCACACATTTTTTGCAGTTTTTATACGTTTTCAGACGTTTTTATCCGTTTTTATATGTTTTCATCTGTTTTTTTACGTCTGTTTTTTGCCGTTTTCGTCTGTTTTTTCTACGTTTTCGCCCATTTTTAGACGTTTCGGTCTGTTTTTATATGTTTTTTCATCCGATTTTGTCCGTTTACATACGTTCATAAACGTTTTCGTCCGTTTTCAAACGTTTTCGTCAGTTTTCATACGTTTTCAGCAGTTTTTATACGTTTTCGTCCATTTTCAACAATTTTTTAAACGTTTTTGGCAGTGTTTATACGTTTTCGTCCATTTTCATCAATTTTTTATACGTTTTCATCCGTTTTCAGGCGTGTTTTTTTCTTTCATACGTTTTCGTTCTTTTTCTTATGTTTTTTTTTAGTTTTTATACGTTTCTGAATATCACAATTGATATTCTTAATATCACAAGTGATCTTTTGTGATATTCAAAATATCACTTGTGATATCAAGAATATCAATTGTGATATTCAGAAACGTATAAAAATGGATAAAAATGAACAAAAACGTGTGAAAGTGAAAAAAAGGTGAATTAAAAAAATGTGAAAATCACTTGTAATATTCTGAATATCACTTGTAATTTTCTGAATATGACTTGTGATATTCAGAATATCACTTGTGATTTTCATGTTACAAAATATTAGTTGAAAATCACTTGTGATATTCAGAATATCACTTCTGATATTCAGAATATCACTTGTGATATTCTAAACATAACAAGTGATTTTCAATAAATGCTTTGTAACATGAAAATCACAAGTGATATTCTGAATATCACATGTGATATTCTGAATATCACAAGTGATATTCAGAATATCACAAGTGATATTCAGAATATCACTTGTGATTTTCTGAATATCACTTGTGATTTTACCACAAGTGATTTTCATGTTACAAAACATTAGTTGAAAATCACTTGTGATATTCTGAATAACACTTGTGATATTCTGAGTATCAAAGAATAATACTTTTGATGTTCAGAAACATATGAAAACGTCTGAAAATGGCCGAAAATATTTAAAAATAGACGAAAACGTATAAAAATAGACGAAAACATAAGAAAATGGACGAATACGTACGAAAATTGACGAAGACGTTTAAAAACAGACAAAGATGAATAAAAACGGCTGAAAACATCCGAAAACGGACGAAAAAGTATGAAAACGGACAAAACGTATCAAAACGGACGGAAACGTATAAAAACGGACAAAATCATATAAAAACGGACGAAAACGTATGAAAACGGACAAAAAACAAAGAAAAACGTATAAAACGGACGAAGACATATAAAATTAGACGAAAACGTCTAAAAACATATGAAAACGTAAAAAACGGACGAAAACGTAAAAATATTGACAAAAACGTATGAAAACGGACGAAAACGTATAAAAACGGACAAAAACGTATAAAAACGGTCAAAATCATATAAAAACAGACGAAAACGGATGAAAACGTATATAAATGTGTGAAAATGGACAAAAACGGACGAAAACGTATAAAAACGTTTGAAAACAGACGAAAACATAAAAAACGGATGAAAACGTATAAAAACGTCTCAATACAGATGAAGACGTATGAAAACGGACAAAAACGACTGAAAACATATATAAACTTGTGAAAACAGACAAAAACGTAATAAAGCCAAAAAAACGTGAATTTATATATTAAAAAAAATTAAAAAAAAAAAAAAAAAAAAAAAAAAAAAAAAAAACTTGATTTAAAATAACGTGATTAAAAAAAAGAGAGAAAAACAACTTGATTTTTAATAACGTGATTCAAAAAGAAAAAGGCAAAAAAAAAGTTTGATCTAAAAAACGTGACTAAAAAAAGGTAAAAAAAAGAATGTTAAAAAAAGTGAATAAATAAAAAAGATTAAAAAAAAAGAAAAAAAAAATGCACTTAGGTTTCCATATTAAATATTAGGTTAACCCCTACCATTAGATCAAACTAGATGAATGGTGGGGATTTATCCCTCAGTATGAAACAAAAACTTGGTCTTTAAAATAACTCACCTCATATTCTCAAACTTTATATTTTTTATGAGGTGAGATCCGCTACACACTCAAATTCTTTAAAGAACAACCCCGCCCATCTTGGCCATCCATTTCATCTTCATCCAACGGCTGATCAAATGGAACCAATTAAAACAGCAAGGGTAAAAATGTAAAAATACAAAAACATAAAATAACTTATCACAACCTGTCATTTAAACACACTAGCAAACACACATACTCTCTCATCCATGTCGTATTCTTTAAAAAATTCCGGTTAACCGGAAAACGTTCTAAAATCACCGGAAAAACTTCCGATTAACCGTAAAACTTCCCTTTTAACAGTTAAATCATGGTAAAACTTCCGTTTAACTGTAAAAACACACAAAAAAATCACCAAAAAACTTTCGATTAAACCGTAGCATCACTATGATTCTTTAAAAATGCCTGAAAATCAAAGATTAATTTTGATCTAATTTAGATCTATTTATTGATCAAATATACCATAAATAATAATTGATTTGTTAAAAAACTTGATGATTATCAGTTAAGCGAAGCATATTTAGTTGTTGTTGCATTTGTGGATGCTGAAAATCGTGTGGTGAATTCTGAAATCCAGGTTATGGATGAACTTGTTGATGATCCAGATGCACACCATGTGTTTGATGAAATGAGTCTGTGATAATCACATGTGATTCTGAAGCAAAATCACATGTGATTCTGTGATGAGTAATTCATATAAGAGGTAAGTACCCATCTTATCGTTATGATTTCCTACTCGATATAGTTGTTGTCGAGAGTACAAACTCTGAAAATCATAACGATAAGATGGGTACTTACCTCTTATATGAATTACTCATCACAGAATCACATGTGATTTTGCTTCAGAATCACATTAATCACATGTAAAAACAATCACATGTGATTTCTTTTAATAAATTTGCCACCGTTAAAAAGAAAAACTTATATTCACAAGCTATTTGAATTATGAAATCATCTAGTACGTTCTTCCTTTTAAATAATTACACGTAACATGTGTTTCTATTAAATGTCTTTATCTCCTTTTAAATAATTACACGTAAAAAATGGTACAGTAGTTTAAGTTCAGATTAAGCAAACGAATAGAAAACCATCTTTCTTTTATGGAAAGATATTGTAGATGTTTAGTTAATAACTATATGGAGGTGATTTGTATATCATTTCTTTTATCCATCCATCACTAAATCATGCATAGCAGTGTTGTACTGTGTGCATCATTGATGTAATTTAGTAGTGGGTGGCTAAAATAAATGGTGTACAAATCATCTCCCTATTCATGTGAAAACTCATACGATTTTTTTCGTGTAATTATTTAAAAGGAAGAACGTACTAGATGATTTCATAATTCAAATAGCTTGTGAATATAAGTTTTTCTTTTTAACGGTGGCAAATTTATTAAAAGAAATCACATGTGATTGTTTTTACATGTGATTATGAAATCACACGTGTAATTTTCTTTTTTACGTATGAAAGTGTATTAGCTGTTATCCTTTGTAAAAACAATCACATGTGATTTTGATATTAATCACATGTGATTCTAGCATAAGTATTAATTTTCTTTTCTTTTTTGTTCTATAATAAGGTTATGCACTTCGGTGTTCTCTTGAAGATGAATATGTTAAATGGAAGAGAAATAGCACTTCAAGCTAGAGCTAAGCCAAGAAAGAAATGTGGATGATGCTAGGAGAATACTAATGAGCACACAGCAAGTCAATATATCCGTTAAATCCCAAATTTCATTTCAAAACAATTAAAAATGGCTAAACAAGTGGCTAATACTTCTTGAATTTCATACTTTTTTTTAATATTCGGGTTTTTCATTTCATTTGGACTTCTGTAAAAGTGTTATATGAATTTTAATTCGAATAAATGGAATTCTACTTGAATACTATTGTGTTTGATGTTCTATCATATTTGGTATTACACTGAATAACAACTCAAAATCACGTGTGATTCATGTTAAAATCAAATGTGATTCATCTCCAAATCACATGTGATTTATGTCAAAATCACATGTGATTCATCTCAAAATCACATGTGATTCGTGTCAAAAACTCATACGATTTTTATTACAAAATCACGTGTGATTCATGTGAAAATAACATATGATTTTCTCATGAATCACATGTGATCTGGATGTATAACTAGCATCGGTTATCATATTTACCATAGTAAGAAGACATATGTTAAAACTTGCAGCAAAAGATCAGTTAATAAACATACGAATTTTTCAAAGATCATTACATGCTTCTAGGGGTGATCATCGGTCGGAAACCGGACCGGACCGGCCAAGACCGGACCGGACCGAAGACCGAGAACCGGAAAACCATAGACCGAGACCGGACCGAATATGGTCGGTCCGGTCTCGGTCCGGTCTCGGTCCGGTCGGTCTTCGGTCGGTCCGGTCCAATTAGGCAAGTTTTTTCGGGTTTTTGGTCGGTCCGGACCGGACCGGACCGGACCGACAGGACCGAGACCGAATTTGGCAAAAAGCTTAGACCGAGGACCGGACCGAATGTGGTCGGTCCGGTCCGGTCGGTCTCGGTCCGGTCGGTTTTGTCGGTCGGTCCGGTCCGGCCGGTCCGTTTGCTCAGCCCTACATGCTTCTAATAAGATCATTATAACTTGTCCAGAATACGATAAACAAACTACGAAAATAAGCATGTACTATATTAAATTTAGCCCTCTCTTCCTTAGATTCGCTCTTAGACTCAGAAACCTCTTTTTTCTTTCCATTCAAACTCTTTCACTTCACATGCCGATGTACTATCTTAAATTCAAACTCATTGTAAGCTTTTTTGGGTAGCGAGATTATAAATAAAAATTTAAGCATCTCAAGTTCTGGTTCACCATCAAATAATTTGTTGGGACACTTTAGAAACTCCAGCACCTGCGCAAAACATTTGATTATGTAAGTTCAAATAATCATGAGCGACGCGTGTCCATGAAATGGACAAAATGAACAAAAAACTCTGTTAGGTTGATTCAGTGTTATTTGTACATGAACACACATGATTTGTACATGAATCACATGTGATTTGTACATGAACACATGTGATTCAAGCAATCTTTTTCAGAATATAAAAAGTAAACAATAAGTAAATGTATTTCATGCAAAAACCTAATTAAGTTCAGTAGATATATTGCACGTAATATGTAAATGTCCCAGAAAGTACACCATAAAGCACATCCTACCCTATAGTGCATTTAGGTACTCGAGCATGAAATTGAGTATGATTGTATATTTGTTAATATAATGAACTGAGAGGTTGTATGCAGTAAAATAAGAACTTTTGGCATCAATACTCATTATCAAATTATTAAAGAGTCTAAGATTTCTTGGGTAATCAATTGCATACGGCAACAATACTCGTTATCAATAAGTATTACAAAAGCTTCTTTTTAATCATTTTATCTATTAATTTCATGAGTAATCAAATATTACCAAACAATCAACCATCTGATCGTCTACCTATTACAACTATAGACAGCAGAAGCACATTGAAACACTATTTTCTATAACTTATTTTATTATAGCTGATTGTTTGATACTTACTGCTTAAGACCATAAGTCCATATGGTGACTGTCAAAATGCACATCCAAATATCTTGTCATGAGAGGAACAAATTGTTTTTACTTACTACTAAACTGTTTTCAAGGTGTTTAAACTTTGAACTTCATACAATTGATAACAAACTATTTCAACGTTTCCAGTTTATGTCACATTATCCAAATTCAAAACCAAACAAACTTTTCATAAACCTTTCTAATAGTGAATGTCAAACTGTTCTATCAGATTATTCCCAAATATCAGGTTCAAAAAAACAGATGTTTTCATATGTTCATTGAACTTTTAACATCTACATATGTTAGAGACTATCCATGACAGTTAGATTATTATCACTAGCAATTCATAGCTAATTGCCCCTTTTAATATAACAAAGAGGCAAATTTATCAAATTGATTAGTAAGCACCAGGTGCAAACGTAAATAACAACAGACACAAACGACCACATAAATCAGCCAATCCAATATATACTGTGAGATCAAACCACCACTTCATTTCCTATCATATTCACATCAAATACTACCCGAACTACTTGCAATATGAACATCAATGGCAAGGCATTCCAAATTTGTATCTTCGTTTCTAAAACTAATATACCATTCGAGCCGATATTTAGCAGTATGAACATCAAATACTACCTGAGCTACTTGCAATATGAACATCGATGGCATGGCATTCCAAATTTGTATCTCTTAAACAACATGATCGGTATAATTTTATCAAAAGTAAGTCTACCACTGGTAATTCATCTACACAGATCTAAAATTTGATACCTATCACGTATAAGCACAATCAGGTTGTCTCAACCGAAATCACATAATAGGATCAGTTTTCGATAATATCTGATACACAGCATAATCAATACTATTCAGCAAGTGTTTGTCTAAAACTAATAATTCTCCAACACACATCTACATTTTCTCCCTCATTACTTAAAATCATAGATTAAGCAACAATAAATCCGTTAACCACAGCTAAAATCACATAACTAAATTTAACTAACAATTGTAAGTCTGAAACAACAAACAGTAGCAACGTTTCTAATAAGCAACAAATAAGCATCAAAAACATCAAAAAAAAAAAAAAAAAAAAAAAAAAAAAAAAAAAGAAAAAAAAAAAAAACAAAAAAAACACCAAAATAAGCATATGTATACCAGTAGCAACGTTTCTAGGTTTTTTTTAACAGAATCCGGCAACGAAGACGATTGGGGCGACGGCTAACCTCTAGATAGGGCTAATTCTTGCGTTATATCCATTGATTGAAGTTACTAACATCAAATTATGAAATTGGGGATTAGGGTTTGAAGTTATCAAATTGGGGAAATGAGGGGAGAGCAGTTAGAGAGAGAGAGAGGCAAACGATTAATGAGGGGGAGTGGGGTATGGTTGAAAAATAAATGAGGGGGAGTGAAATTACTAATGTGCCCATGTGTTATATTAAAATAAAAATAGATATTTAATATGGACCGTAGGATGAGAGAATGATCAATGGCTCAGATCAAGCCCATTGATCTTTAGATAATATATGTTCTGCATTGATCTTTTCTCATTTTTTATAAAAGAATATACTTTCAATTAAATTTCAAATATGCACTTTATTGAAACTCTTATATACTCATAAAGAAAATGGTCCCGGAAAAAGCATGAGGTTGATGACCAAAAGTTATGGCCACATTAAAAGTTCAAAAAAGCTTTAGAAAATGGCTAAAGGCTTTGATGGATTCAACCAACCAATCGATTAGAATCTCATTAGTCATGACTCATATTTCTGCATCTCGAAAATATGGATTTTATCAAAGTAAATTCTTATGAGCTATTCATATACAATCACTCTAAAACAACGAATTATAATGATCGACTTCAAAAGTTTTAAACTACAATGCAAATAAAATCACTAGCCTATGAAACTAGAAATTCTTATGGATTTGCAACTCCATTGTTGACTTATTTTCATAAGTTTGAAGAAAGAAACGAGAGGAGACAGACAAATTTTGGGTTTGAAAAAGTGGGCCGTCAACTACAACCCACCAGCCCTGTTATGTTGTGACCTATTTTTAACTTTCTTTTATTTTCAAATATCACAATGTAACACCCTCAAAATTTGGTACAGCGGAAGACTCAACAAGCTTTCGGGGTGCTACGGTGTTTGGTATCCAACACAAGACATAAAAGAACGAGATAAAGTAAACAAGAGAAAAATACAACCACGCGGGGTTTTAAAGTTTACATTTATCCCAAATTCAATCAGAGTCAGACCCAAAAGAAAATAAATATAGGTCCACAATTATTTATCAGAGTTTCAGAAATTAGATCCATAAACCAGGTGCCATAGCCAAGCCTCCAATCCAAGCATCCAAGGGCATCACTTAATTACCTGAGAAAACGAGCTAAAAGTCAGCTTTCGCTGGTGAGATCATAGGTTTAAATTCATAACTAAATCAAGTGGACATATACGCAAAACGCTTGCTAGCTAGACTAGGCCTTAATCATCCAACCAAAACGAATCAACCCTATAGGTGCACGCTATAGCCCAAATCAATCCAATCAATAGCTTACCTAGCTCAAGTCTAGGCCTCGCTCTATAACCAATCCACATCAATCAATATGCATTCGCAAGGATGCGATATGCCCAACATTCGTAAGGATACGACATGTTCATGCATTTGTAAGGATACGAGATGCTTCTCAACAAATCAAATCAATATGCATTCGCAAGGATGCGACATGCTCTACACTACCTAGTTCTATAAAGCATAGCAAGTTTTTAGATCAATAAAGCGATAATAGTCCACATAAAATATTTGCACGTTTCTCACCCCAAGTATTGAAAACAAAGTTCAAGAGTAAAAGTGGGGCTATGACTCACCTCAAGTCCAGCAATCCGCAAAAGAAATCGATAGATGAAAGACGTAAAGCAAACTCAAATAACGGCAACTACAGACTCGACACTTCCTAACAATATCAAACTCGTTCAGAAATCATTTCCTCAAAATCAAATATTCTCAATCCCGAACGTATTCCATTTAACTTTCCAAAAATATCCATTTCTCGAATTATCTTCATATTAATTTGAAGTTTGACGTTTGGTATCCATATGGGTGGAGGGTCGACACAACTCAAACCAAGAAGCCACAACGAAAGAAGTAATAAACCATCTATAGGTCTAATATTAGCCCAATATATTATTTAAATAAATCATCGAAGTTTATCAAATCTGTCGATTTGGTAATCCCCCATATTTATTTACGTAATATATCGCTCCAAGATTATACCCAACCTAAATCACATAGCACATAGAATACTATATGGTAAATATCGTAGTCCAATAAATTCCCTAGATATATCGTCAAATTTGCCAAATTCGTCAATTTAGCCAACTCCACGAGATATTTAGTAATTTATTATCCTAATACACGTACCATAACCTATGGGCGTCGTAGGATACGATGCCCATTAATATACTCATTTTATATAGCTAAACAAACTCGATTTAACCCGTCGATTAAATAAGTTACGTAGTTATAGAAAATGGATATATTAATCGTCATATATCCGTGACAACACAAAAGTCACATAATATAAAGTCCACTTGGACTTAAGTAACCACAACCCCGTATAACTCGATAAGTTTTCCAAATTTATAAAAAGTCATGTTTTTATTTATTAATTATCCAACGTATTAGATCTCGTTATCATTTATAGTTGTTTATTTATAATAACACTCCCGACATTTATTGCACTATTCGCATAGTACAATACTTATCGTTATATTATTATAACGTCTACTCGTGATCGTTTTATTATTATTAATATATATATATATATATATATATATATATATATATATATATATATATATATATATATATATATATATATATATATATATATATATATATATCACATCTATATACGTATATAAACGATTATATTATCAATAATATTATTACGAGTTTTATTATTAATGTTTGATTTTGAATATTTATCGAGTCATAAGAATTGGTCACATGTCCGAGTCATCACTCTCGGCTCATTGTCCAAGTCCAAAAATAACATAATCAAGTCATAAATAGATAATCCAACTCCGTCCAAATCAATCACAATCCACGTGCTACAACAATAGGGTCCGACTACGGCACCCGACTAACCTATCTCCGTCATACTAGTTAACTGTCTCACAATCGGTTCCCAAATCCATACTCGTCAACACAACTTCACAATATCAAAATTAACTCATTTGCCGAAACCATGAAGTTACGGCCTCATCTCCACCTTCGGCCAACAACAATAATAATAACAATAAAATGCCCAAGTCTCAACAACAAATAATAACAACATGAACCACAACAAGTAACATCAAGTTATACCAATATCGGGTTGGTTTACCAAGCCGAAGCCCGAGCCTAGTGACCCACTTGGGTCTCGGCTAGAACCATGAGTCGCAAGGACTCAAATTCATGACCATGAGGTCTCGACATAAGCTCACATGAGCGAACCAAATCTGCCCAAACGGGACCCCTAGGGTCGTGGCATACTAACGAAACAACAACAGCCACAAAGATCCAAATCAAGCCACAAATCATACTCTAACAAAATCAACATCTCATCAAAATGATTATTAGGCCAAAACTCATCAAACAAAACCACAAGGTTCAACGATTTGCACCAAGCCGAGAGCCTAGCTCTCGGTTACAAGTCGACACCCTCACAAACCCGGATACCAAACGAGTTTTTATTATCAAAATATCGTTTCCCAATAGAGATTTGCAAAACCCAACAAGAAAATATTCGTGTACCCACGGTTTGGGTACGAATCGAGACACACGAGTTGCAACTCGTGGCCACTCACCTTCAAAATGACTCCAAAACTATGTTTCTTCGAAAACCCAACAAGAAAAGATGAAAAAGGTGGTGTTTATGTGGCGGTGGCGGTGATTTCGAGGTGTTAAAGGAGGTTGTAAGGCGCGTGAGTTATACCAAAAGATAGATCATGATGAAAGGGTTAATTTGGTGGTAGTATTTTAGGTGTGGGAGTGGCTGTGGTGGCCGTCCTTGGTGGTGGCGGCTAGGTATTCAAAAAGAGAGAGAGAGATGGAAGATGGGTGTTGGTTGTGTTGCATATGCAAGTTTCACAAGGACGATTTTTATTTATTACTCTAAAAAAATGATTTTAATAGTAATAATAATAATAATAATAATAATAATAATAATAATAATAATAATAAGGGTAGAGTGGGTTAAGTGGCTTGGTATAGAATACACGGACCAAACTCGAACTCATTCAAAGTAAAATAACTCTTCTCGAACCGAACTAATTCCAAATAA
Source organism: Artemisia argyi (assembly GCA_030686995.1). Lineage (NCBI taxonomy): Eukaryota > Viridiplantae > Streptophyta > Magnoliopsida > Asterales > Asteraceae > Artemisia > Artemisia argyi. Next base: position 8,451,244 of record CM060679.1, read on the forward strand.
TCAAAAATCTCGCGATACGTTCCAAAAATATAAAACTCCTGAACCAACATTTAAAAAATATATAAAATTGTTAGGTTATCCTAGTGCCGGAGTCAATGTAGTGCCAAATAATCATCTTAAAAATAAATCACCGAGAATAAACCAAACCAAACCAATAATAAAAATTCAAATTCCATAAATAACGTACGGTTTAAAATCACATTCCAACGTTTACAAATCTCATCACGAATAAACTTTTCCAATATTCCAAAAGTCATAAATTTTAAAGTAATGCGGGTTTTCAAAATGGCTCCCTAATTTGCCAGTTGTCACACACAAATTTCTTAAACAAGTCCCAAAAGTTGTTAAACATTATGTTGGGACTAACTTTAGTCCCAACATAATGGATTCTCGTTCGAGAATCGTGATACACTCCAACACTTGTTGATATACTTTAGGTACCTTCGTCTAGGCCTTATGGAGTTTGTAGCTGGAATTGACCACTGTGGAATTAATCTAACTGCTACAGTTAATTTAGTACAACGTACGGATGATTTTAAGTGTGTTAATAGTTTTAGGGAAATAATTAATAGACCTAATATAGGGAACTAATAAGAGACTTAAAGCTTAAATAACTTGTACAGTGCATGCACTGTACAAGTTATTTAAACATTAGGTCCATCTATCAAAGTTCGTTTTATAGTTAGTTGTTATGTGGCTATAATTGGCTACCCTTAACTGCAATGAACCAAAAGTGGCTTTAAGATGACAAGGTTCAACAAGTGTCTATCTGGTTATGTCTTTGTTAAGTCTGAAGTGTCAAACAGACTGTTGAAACTATCACTTGAGTTTGGTCAAGGTTTCCGCGAATATATATGGTTTGTTGATGTAGACCCCAACTACAATTGCATTAGGCCTTATACGTGAAGTGATGACGTATAGTCTATATATGGGCCACAAGCCCAAATGATAAACATTACTAAGGCCCAAAACCACCATGCGTGGGATATTGTAACTTGGGCCGCATCAATAAGGGGAACAGGCTCACGTAAGCCCAAACCCACATAAACTATACACGGTATAGATAAGGATAATCTATCTATGGAATATATATCTTTACCCGGATAAGCACCATGGGTGCGAAACGTAAGGAGCACGAACCCTACAAGGATTCTGCGCCTATATAAGGAATGACATAACTCTCATTCAAGGTACGATTCATAAACCCTAACTCTTTACGAGAACCCTAAATCGATTACTTACTCTCACGCCGGAGTCTAATCGTGGGAGACAATCCCACGATAAGCCTAACGGTGTTGTTTATTTTCTTAGTGCGCAGGTTACAAGTACTAAGAAGCGGATTTGTACGAGTGCAAGAGCCCATAATCAGGAATGCCCAACTTTTGTATCAACAAGTGGCGCCATCCGTGGGACCCTACTAAGAACTAAGGACTAGAATGACAAAGAATAAGAATTCAAACCAGCGGACTCCGCAGTCAGAAAAACGTGACCATCAGAGGAAGAATCAACAAGATTCGACCTCTAGACAGGTTGTTGGGACAACCAGCGCACCTGGTCACCAAGAGGCAGGGACAACCCAACCTCTTCCAGTGCTAGAACTACCTGTAAGGACTACCCAAATCACCCCAGTGGTCCCAAGCGTTGAAGAACTCCAGCGCACCCTCTTCACCACTCCTCATCAAACTGTACCAGCAGTGAACAACACTGTGCCACCAGGCGCGCCTAACCGAGATAGGGCGCCTAATACTGAGGTAAACGTTCTTGCAGCAACTGAGGATACACACAATCTAACGTTGGGAAATTTTGTATCCTAAAATTATGAAACCTTAACCGCCCTCATGCAAGAGGAAGCAAGGAAAAGGGCAAGCATGAGCCTACAAGCTCGACTTAATTTTGGTCCTGAACGCGAACCATCACCACTGCGCCACCCACGAGGAAGACGCGCATAACGTACCACTATCCACGATAGGCTGGGTACGGCATCAGATCCACAGTACTCAGAAGACAGCGAGAGGCGCACTAATGTTCACTCCAGACTTGGCAGTCGAGGGATACAAGACCGATTAGGACCTCAGCATTCGCCAAGCCGAGGATCCTCCAAACCTGGGAGTAAGAGGATTCACGACAGATCGGGGAGAAGAAGATCCCCAAGTGAAAGTCCCTCAAACTTTTCTTCTGAAAGGAGCCGGCACAAGCGCCGAAAAAGAGACTACTCTTCCTCCAGTGACTCCTCGGACAACGAGGATAAAGAAACAGGACACTGGAAGTCAAGAGGAAGACGTCGCGAGGAAGAGAATGAAGATATGTCTCTTCCATGGCGTCGCCAGAAAGTTGATGCGTTTACACGACGCATCAGCGATTACTCAGACCGCAAACGCAGGCGCATGCCCACCAATGTGAAAACATATGATGGAACAGGTGATCCAGATGATCATCTAAAAGTTTTCGAATCAGCCGCCACTATCGAAAACTGGCCACAGCCTGTGTGGTGCCATATGTTTAATTCTACATTAGTAGGGAACGCGCGCACATGGTTTAGCAAACTCCCACGTAGGAGCATCGATGGGTTCGAGGAATTACGGATAGCATTCCGTCTCAACTTCACCCAGAGAAAAAAGTTCGCTAAAAATCCTGTTGAACTAGCAAGAATAAAACAGCGTCAAGGGGAATCAACCAGTGCTTTTATGGAACGCTTCAAGGATGAGTGCATACAAGTCAAAGCATGTCCTGAAATCCTAAAAATTTCAGGGTTCATGAATGGGATTAATAACCCAGAACTTATCCGTAAGCTAAATGACAAAGTTCCCCAGACTTTCGATGAGCTAACAAAGCGCACCAGATCCTTTATACAAGGAGAAGCAGCTGCTGCGGACAGCAAAAAGGGTTATTCGAACTATAGGCAGCAAGAGCAGCCTAGGAGACAATCCAATGATCAGAATAACAACCGCAACAGGAATTACCGCAGCAGAAGAGACAATGACAAGTATACCCCTCTCACAAAAACTCCGAGGGAAATATTTGTAACAGAAGGTGCAAACTTCCCAAAACCGCCACCAATGCGCACAGCAGAGGAAAAGCGCATAGGGAACGGATACTGCGAGTACCATGGTCAAAAAGGCCATACAACTAACGAGTGCGTCCAGCTAAGACAACTAATTGAAAAGTTAGTAAAAGAAGGCAGAATGGACCACCTTGTAAAAAACATCAAAGAAGGGAAAGACAAGCAAAGGAGCGGGGGTAAGAAAGAGCCCCCCAAAGAAAAAGCTGATACCATATACATGATACAGTCATGGCAGCGCAAGATAAAGCAAAAAGTCAGCCAAAAATTCTCTCCAGAAAAAGAGATATCTTTCCCTACTCTAGCTGCGGACAACGCAGTTGTAGAACCTCTAACTATTTAAATACATACGGGAGGACATGATATCCACCGCATGTACATTGATGGAGGAGCATCCGCAGACATCCTGTATGATCATTGTTTCAAGAGACTGCGACCTGAAATCCAAAATCAATTGATACCAGCAACAACGTCATTGACTGGATTCACAGGAGAAAAGATCTGGCCCATGGGGCAGTTACGCTTGCTGGTGGTCGTAGGAGATGAACAACACTCAACCGCAACATGGATAAATTTCATGGTAATAAAATCTCCCTCACTATACAATGGTATCATTGGGAGACCTGGAATATCATCTATGCGCGCTGTACCATCCACAGCGCACGGAATGCTTAAGTTCCCAGTGGAAGGAGGAGTTGTCACCCTCTATAACACAACAGTACCACCAAGAGAATGCAATGCGGTAACAACCGAAGTAGAGACTATTCCGGAACAGCGCACAGAAAAAACACCAAACCTAAAAGTCGCTATTCATCCCGATTACCCGGAACAACAAGTTTTGATTGGTGGATCTTTATCTGACAAAGGTAAAGCAGCCGTATGCGCACTCTTGCAGAAGAACCTGGACATCTTCGCATGGGAACCAAAACACATGACAGGAGTGCCACGCTCTATTACAGAGCATAAGCTACAAATCCGACAAGGATATCCCCCAATACGACAAAAGAAGCGCGGCCAGGCCCCAGATCGTGCGAAGGCTATTCTGGAAGAAGTAAATAAGCTCGTAGACGCAGACATCATGCGCGAAGTGTACTACCACGACTGGCTTTCTAACCCAGTTATGGTAAAGAAGAGCGATGGCAGTTGGAGAATGTGCGTGGACTTCACGGACCTCAACAAAGCATGTCCACAGGACTGCTACCCACTGCCAGAAATAGACTGGAAGGTAGAATCCATGTGCGGATACCCTTTCAAATGCTTCCTAGACGCATACAAAGGGTATCATCAAATTCAGATGGCAGTCGAAGATGAAGAAAAAATAGCTTTTCACACCAGTCAAGGAGTGTACTGCTACACAAAAATGCCTTTTGGCTTAAAAAACGCAGGCGCGACATACCAACAACTGGTGGACACAGCTTTCGAGAAACAAGTAGGCCGCAACTTGGAGGTCTACGTTGACGACCTTGTCATCAAAAGCCACACAGAGGATGAATTGGTGCGCGACATCGAGGAAACGTTCAGAACATTGGGACGAATAAACATGAAGTTAAATCCTAAGAAGTGCACCTTTGGCGCAACCGAAGGCATGTTCCTTGGATACTTAATAGAGCCCGATGGAATCAAGCCCTGTCCAGAAAAAACAAAGGCTGTTATTGATCTCCCCTCACCGCGCACACTCAAAGAAGTCCAGTCATTAAATGGAAAGTTAGCAGGGCTAAACCGTTTCTTATCTAAATTAGTAGACAAGTCATTCCCTCTCTTTAAAACACTCACGAAGTGCACAAAAAAGGGAGATTTTTGCTGGACCAAAGAAGCGGAGGAAGCTTTCCAACAGCTTAAACACCATCTGGCATCTCTTCCCAAACTTGTCGCACCGCGACCAGGGGAAGAGCTAATCATGTACTTATCGGCAACTCATGGAGCAGTTAGCGCAGTGCTATTGACAGATAGGAACTCCGTCCAGACACCCATATACTTTGTAAGCAAAGCCCTGAAGAAGACAGAGACTAACTACAGCGCTATGGAAAAGCTGGTCTTAGCCCTCGTATTCGCAGCCAAAAGGTTGCGCAGATACTTTCAAGCGCACCCAATAGCTGTAATCACTGATCAGCCAATCAAACAAGTTATCTCTAAACCTGACGCATCAGGATGCTTACAGAAGTGGAGTGTACTATTAAGTGAATATAACATCTCATACAGACCGCGCACTGCAATCAAAGGACAAATCTTAGCCGATTTCATCGTGGAGAAGCCAGATAACGACAGTCCAACATCTGCAACCAAAATAGACCTACAGGAACCCTGGATCCTGTTCACAGATGGGTCCTCATGTGTAGATGGATCAGGCACAGGCCTTATTCTTGCAAATCCAGAAGGTATGGAATTCACCTATGCGCTACGCTTTGAATTCACGGCCACAAACAATGAGGCAGAATACGAAGCCCTACTAGCCGGACTAGGCATCGCAATCCAAATGGGTATACGCAACCTGGAAGCAAACGTAGATTCTCGGCTAGTTGCTAACCATGTGCTAGGTGAATATGAAGCCAAGGATGAACACATGATCCAATACCTAGAAAAGACAAAGTCCTTGATCAAAAACTTTGACAGGTTCACAATAAAACAGGTGCCCAGAGGAGATAACAGGAAAGTTGATGCGCTCAGCAAAATCGCATCCACAAGCTTCGCGCACCTCTCAAAAAAGGTATTGGTAGAAACCCTAAAAAATAAGTCAATATTGGAAATGGAGATATCCACAGTGATAGAAGAACAAGATCCTACATGGATGACACCTATCATTGAATTCATCAGCAAGGGAATCTTACCACAAGATCATAAGGACGCTCGAAGAGTGCGGCGCACAGCGCAACGATTTGAACTACGAGACAACATACTCTATCGACGCTCTTTCTTACAACCCTGGCTCAGATGTGTTGGACCTCTTCAAGCAGACTACGTACTCCGCGAAATTCATGCTGGATCATGTAGCATGCACTCAGGGCCGCGATCTGCGGTGGCAAGCGCTCTACGGTCAGGGTATTATTGGCCAACCATGCATCGTGATGCACACGATCTGATAAAGAAATGTAGCAATTGTCAAGTACATAGGCCAATACCGCGCCGACCACAACAAGAGCTAACACCCATTACCTCACCATGGCCATTTTATAAATGGGGCATTGGTATCGCGGGACCCTTTCCAGTTGCAGCAGGAGAAGTAAAGTTCCTCATCGTAGCCATAGACTACTTTACAAAGTGGATTGAAGCAAAGGCGGTGGTGAGCATCACAGGAAACTAAGTCAAACGCTTTGTTTGGGACAACACTGTCTGTCGCTTCGGACTACCGGGAGAGATTATATCAGACAACGGAAAACAATTCTGTGACAACCCATTCAAAGATTGGTGCGCACAATTAAACATCACGCAACACTTCGCTTCAGTAAAACACCCACAAACCAATTGCCTAGTTGAGCGCGCAAACCGCAGTCTAGGTGATGGAATAAAAGCGCGCCTCGACAGACACAAAGGAAGGTGGGTGGATGAGCTCTCGCATGTCTTATGGGCGCATCGCACAACAATCAAAACCAGTACTGGCGACACGCCATTTTCACTCGTCTATGGGACAGAAGCCGTCATACCAGCTGAGATAGGAATGCCAACTATACGAACAACAGAGGTCAACGTCACAACAAATGATGAGGAACGGTGCATAGACTTGGACTTACTAGAAGAAAGGCGTGAACGCGCAGCTATACGCGAAGCAAAGGCTAAGGCAAAAATGAAGAAGTATTATGACGCAAAGGTCAAACATACTTCATTCAGACCAGGAGACTTTGTTTACCGCGCCAATGATGCGAGCCATGCAGAAGACACAGGCAAGCTCGGACCAAAATGGGAAGGACCTTACGAGGTCACAGACGCGCTCGGCAACGGCGCATACAGACTGCGCGATATGGAAGGTCACGACCTAACGCGCACTTGGAACATCTGCAATCTTAAAAGATGTTACTTTTAGGCTACGGCCATTACACAGACACCTTCGCATCCTACGAGATGCCCAATAAGTGTTTGTTTTTTCTTTTCTTTCCTAGGAATTGTATTTTTATTTTTTCAAAAAACTTGCAAGTATCAATAAAATGTTATGGTTTCTAGCTGACTCCATAGCGTATTTCACTTTATTGCATACATACTTATATATGTCAATATTGTTACCTTATATTTTTTTTTGCCTACATGGCGTGCATGCACTAATTAAAGACCCACAAAGGCATAAAGGATGAGTAAACCTATTAATTCACTCGTTGAGTAAGAGGGTTGCAAACCCATCAACATTGGATCACGTATCCTTGCTAAGCGCCTTACTTTTGAGACGTTGAGGTAAGTTTCACGTGCGCATCCCACGACGGGTGCGCAAATATTAAGTACACCGTACAAGCTTAGCAAATAACGAGCCAAGACACTTGGTCAAATAACAAAACTTAGCAAACAATGCAAGTATATTTTTTAAAGTCACGCACTTAAAGAGCCAATACACTTGGTCAAATAACAAAACTTAGCAAACAATGCAAGTATATTTTTTAAAGTCACGCACTTAACGAGCCAATACACTTGGTCAAATAATTAAACTTAGCAAACAATGCAAGTATATTTCTTAAGTCACGCACTTAATCAACAAAAAGGTATCTTATTCAATATTTTTTACACAAAATATTACAAGGAAAGATACACTTCATTATTTACATCATCTAGATACAAAAAGCCTACACGCTATGGCGATGCTCAGGGCTTTCCTCCGGAGCAGCAGAACTCTCCGCCTCCTGTAGCTTTCTCAGAATCAAAGCGTCCTTGGGAGATACGGTAGGAACACTCACGGGCACATCATCAGACCTAGGGATGTGTGCAGCACCCACGCCACACAACACTGCCTTGCCCTGAATGCCCCTCTTCTGGGCAGCCCTCTGCGCGTGACGCTCCAAAACCTCTTTCAAGGGAATCTCCCTTTTAAGAGCAAATGGGTTGAGGATGTGGCGAGGCTGCGCGAACACGGGAATCTGCAGCTGCGACACATCAAGCTTCAAGAAGTAATCTGGTTGCGCCTCTGCATCCTCCAAAAGGTGGCGCTCCAAAGTCAACCCCGCCATAAGTACATCTATGGGGTTGTCTTGGTCGTGCTCCAACCTCTCAATGTGCGGCAACTCGAGGACCTTTAACCCCGCCATAGCCTGCATCAACTCATCGTAGGCAGCCGCATTATAACCAGGGACCTCTGCCAAGTCCTTGGTCAGAAGCTTGGTCTCATGGAGATCCTCCATAGCCTGCGACTTCCCGCGCGCCACCGCACAGTGAACCACCTTCCCAAAGGCGTCCAACACCTCTTGGGACTCCAGAGTCCCCATAACCGCCAGGCGCAGCCCGTGGCTAATCAACCACCTACATCAACAAAGACAATTTGTGTTAATAAAAAGCATAGCAACAACGAATATTATGAAGAAGAAGAGTAAAAAAGGAATACCTGCGCTAAGCAATGGTCGACATCAAGTGAGGATATAGCTCCTCATCGTACTCGATGCTCAGGCCACGCAGCTTGTCCTCCTGCAGCTGGACGATCTTCATCATATCCTCCTTGAACTTGGCAATGTTAGCAAAGTGCTCCACCTTCTTCTCTTCGAAAAACCTCACAGCCCAAGTCATGTCATACTTATAATGATGAAGCTGCCCGCGCGCCTGTTCCACCTCAGCCAGGGCAGACAACTTCTCATGGGTGACCTTTTCAGTGTACACCCGGGAGGACTCCAACTCCGCCTGCGCATCCGCCAACTGCGCACGGAGCTTCGCGATCTCCTCATCTTTCTGGGCGAGAGTACTGCTCTCCCCAACATACTTCTCCCTCAACTGAGCCACCAGCTCAGCCTGACGCGCAGCAGTCGCAGCCAACTCATCCATCAACTGCTGCGCCTCTCCACCCTCATCAACCTTGGCTTTCCCCTCCTTGTTTTCATTCTGCGGAGAGGAAACCACATCCACGAAGACCCCGTCATTCTTCGCGGCATCATCCCTACAAGACATGAATACGACAGTTAGTACATATTACGACAAGTAATGTACAAGAAACATAATATAGACGCAGATACTTATAGAAATGGAGAGGCCTCAGCAGCCTTCTTATCCGCGCCAGGAGCGGATGTCTCCTCCTCCGCGGACGACTCCGTATCCCCAATGAGGTAGCGTCGTCTCTTCTTGGGACCACTGGTCCCAGCCTCCCCTTTGCGCTTAATATTCTGCGCCACTTCCTCCTTCAGCACCTCCTCGGGCTTTAGGATCTCCACACTGTCAGACGATTCAGCGCGCGCCTCCTCCTCTTGCGCCACCTCCACATCTGGCGCCACGCTCTGAACAGGCGTCACTTGGAGCGGCGGCGTATTTTCAGGGACAACCTCTGGCAGCACGGTCAAGCGGCCCTCAGTCGCCTCCAGTAATGGCTGCTCACCCTCCCTCAGAGGGCGCACCCCTATAGTCACCTGCTTCGGCTTGTCCAGCTTCACAACGGCGAACAGATCCATATCTGCGCACATAAACAAAACAAGAAAGAAGAAAGGATTAGTTATTAAAGGTGCGCATACAAAAAGACTTACAAAATTTGAAGTAGAAGGGACGAACACCCACCCCGGCCTTCCTCACTTATAAAAGTGGGCACCTCGTCAGCAGCGCCGAAGTAATTGCGACTCAACCCATTATGTACCAAAAACTCCTCCGGATAAGGGTTAATGGCTAGGCGGTTGGCATCAAGAGTCTACGCATCAGTCAGCCTATAGGAACCGGGTGCGGGGCGCCCATCCCTTGGCAAAGTATCCTGAGTATAAAACTCATAAGGCGATGGAAAAACCACATCATCAACCCAGAAAAAATGCTCCCTCCAATTTCTTAGGGAGTCTACCTTCTCAGTATAACACTGAAGCGCCCCCGGGCGCTTCGCAAAAGATACCCATCCATTTGACCACGTTGTGTGGTAAAAGGAGCGGAACAAGGCTATGGTCGGTTCTACCGCAAGTAAACAACAGTTTACTTCAAAATTCGACACCTTAGCCGCACCTATACAGTGCAGCTGTGAGATGTGGAGGCGATAGTGGTTGAGCAAATCGCTCAGAAAAATAGATATTGGTACGCGGTAATTCGCGTACTCAAAGAATTTCGTGTATAGCCCTATTTTCCCTTCGGGGAAATCGGCTATACACGCGTTAACGTCTGGAGCCTCTGGGTGCACATCCAAAGGAATGAAATAGTCAGATGTAAACTCAGTAACATCATTCTCCGTCATCGCAGAGCGAAAGTCCTCTAACTGAGCAACCATTTTCATTAATGCACTAAGAAACGCACACAAAAATTACCTAAGGAAATGATTATTTTCTTTGCAAAAGATAGCTTTCAAGAAAGTGAGAAATGGTGAGTGTGTGTTTTACTGTGTGTTCTTGTAAAAATGGGGCGGTGACTATTATATAGGAAGTAAAAAAACCCTAGATGATGTCCACGTGGATCCCACTCACAAAAACGTGTGGCTAGAACCGAAACGGTACATGCACTTTTTCCCGATTTACGAGGGTCACGTGGACACAACCCCCAATTTTTTAGGTATCCCTTTTGAAATACCTATGACTAGGTGCATTGCACTTTAAAATGGGCGGCAATATTTTTAATGTTCTCCCGCCACGCTTACCGCTGTTAATATTAGTCTAGCATCCGCGGCTACAAGCCGCACACACTAGACTGGGGGGACATGATGACGTATAGTCTATATATGGGTCACGAGCCCAAATGATAAACATTACTAAGGCCCAAAACCACCATGCGTGGGCTATTGTAACTTGGGCCGCATCAATAAGGGGAACAGGCTCACGTAAGCCCAAACCCACATAAACTATACACGGTATAGATAAGGATCATCTATCTATGGAATAGATATCTTTACCCGGATAAGCACCATGGGTGCGAAACGTAAGGAGCACGAACCCTACAAGGATTCTGCGCCTATATAAGGAATGACATAACTCTCATTCAAGGTACGATTCATAAACCCTAACTCTTTACGAGAACCCTAAATCGATTACTTACTCTCACGCCGGAGTCTAATCGTGGGAGACAATCCCACGATAAGCCTAACGGTGTTGTTTATTTTCTTAGTGCGCAGGTTACAAGTACTAAGAAGCGGATTGGTACGAGAGCAAGAGCCCATAATCAGGAACGCCCAACTTTTGTATCAACATGAAGCATATATGTGATCATCTATGGCTTCGGTTCTAATGACCAACTAACTTTTAAAATTCTACTTTTGCTAATGCTTTCAAGATCCGTGTCATTTCAAAAACTCATTTGCGTTGCAATCAGAATTTCAATTCGTACCTCAATAATAATATGATCATACACAATACACCAAATTTACCCGTTTGATCCGAGTCACTTTCTCTACTGTAAATGATTCTAATTTAAGACGCCCAATACAATTCCAATCCAACGTTAGCAGCACCTCCATATATACAAATGTGTGTTGTCTAGATTCTTCAGGTTTACAAAATTCATAAATTAATGTAACGTTGTTGAGCTACAATGTACATGCTCAAGTCCGATATCATAAAAAAGAAAGCTGCTTTGAAACTGAAATAGCAAGTTAACCATATTCATCGTAACTTTCTTTGATTTCTTGTAGATACTCCATGTAGCAATTTTAAAAATCCAAGATAGCTTAGTTTCCCATCGGTATGTCGTATCCAGTCAGTAAGAACATCATGAAGAGAAACCGAAGGACCGAGCCCAAATTCCTGAATCAATTTAAAATCAACCTTATCTATCTTTTATTTCTACTTTATGGAATATGCGATGATCAGTTATTTTGCCAAAATCTCAACTTACCGATGCAAGTTCTTCAATAACGATAGGCCTGTTACCATCTTTATCAAAAATCTCATAAGCACAACGAGCAAGCTGTTCCCAATTGTTGAGTGTTTCAAGTTGACGAACACAAATTGTAGCCGCACAGAATTCATTAAAGTCGAGTTTGAGTGCAGTCAGCTGTTACATTATATCAGCAATTCTTGATTTTACTTAGAACATTCAAGACTCATACAGGCTTTAATAAACATACCATAAACAAGTATAATAAAGTTTATTTACCCAGCTAAGATAGTCTGTAATACGAGACTCCTTCATTGCACTTGTTGCATGCTTCATCACCGCTGTGTTAATGCTATTAAAGGTTACACTTTCGGTGTTCCCTAAGTGGGAAAACTGCTTCTTGAGATAAAAAAGATCGTCTGAAGTCAATGTTTTAGACAATGCCTGTCACACGAATAAACATATCTTAAGTCATTTGGATTAGTCACCTATAGTTATACTTATAGGGTTATAGTGTAGGCATAATAAGTACAAACCTTTAAGGCAGCCTGGCGTAAAGGAGACGAATGCGTGTAGGCTTTCAGTGATCTCAGTATATGGATATCAATCGGGACTTCTACCCCGTTATGATCCCGAACCCACGGATGACCTGAATCAGATAAGCAAACCACTAATAAATAAGTATTGCACACTTCACTAGAACACAGGGTATACAACAAACTCTTGATGTCGAAAGACAAGTAAAACTTACTTAGAGCCTGGGCAGCAGTCAACCGTTTACGAGGGTCTTTCGTCAAGAGACCCTGCACAAAGTCTTTAGCCAAGGGTGAAAATGAAGGCCATGGTGGATCAGCAAAATTTGGAACATTTTTAAGTACTGCTCGGAAAATCCCAGACTCGGTTCTTGCCCAAAAGGGTCGATTGCCACATAGAAGAATGTATGATATCACACCCACACTCCACACATCGGCTTCTGTATTGTATGACCTAAGTAGAACCTCGGGTGCTACATAATATGCACTTCCAACAATGTCGTTTAGATTTTCATCTGCATATGGCTATATAAACTTAATAAATGTTTAACTAGATATACATGATTAAATATAACTGCGCGGTTTTTTTGACTGACCTGGCTTGACGAATTCAGATAGCCCGAAGTCAATGGCTTTCAACTGTGAATCAGCGTCCTTCGTTTTGAATAAGAAATTCTGATAGAAAAAGTTTAAGAAAACGATCAGAATAATGCTACAAAGTGATCAGCGAGACTGTTTTGGAGCATTACAAATAAAGACTAGGTGGATGTTTGGAATTGTTTGAGTGTTAGTAAGCTTATTTTTAAGCAGTTTGTGTAATTGAATAATTTTTTATACGCCTTTTTTGATGTAAATAAGTAGCTATCAAATAACTAAGCAGATTGAAATAAGCACTTCAAAGTCCAAGCACCTCGGGTTTAAGATCTCGATGGACAACACCTTGGAGATGACAAAATGCAACTACATTTAGTATTTGTACGATTACATTCTTAGCCTCCTCTTCGTTGAACTTCCCTCCGCTGCAACATATTATATAATCAGTAAGTGAAATTTTTGCGTAATATCTAAAATCAAGATAATTAAAATTGAAGTGAAGAGATATGTTTTAGACTTTAAACCTTGCATGAATTCGATCAAGAAGCTCGCCTCCTTCACACAATCTGAAAGATGCATAGTTACAAGAATTATATATAAAATTGTAGTTAAAACCATGCATATAACTATGTAAGACGAATGTACGCTTACTCCATAACTATGTAGACATTATCATTGTCTTCAAAAGCATCATAGAACTGTAAGAGGTTATCATGTCCTGACAACGCTTGCAATATTTTCAACTCTCTTCTTACATCCTCAACTGCAATAGACGTTGTCATCTGCCAAAAAATCTCTAATTTATTTAGTTCTTTATCAAGGTCTAATTAGTAAAACACTCTCCCAAGATTGGGACGGCATAGTAACTGAAAATGCTTCTACATATGATGATATGATCAGAAAACTACACTATGCCTTTTTTCCAAATTCAAGAAAATACCAGGAAATTGTTTTCAGGAGTCAAAAGTTAAAACACTTTAAAGACTTTTATTTATGCGATAGTAGCTTCTAGGACGAATCCGAGGTACTATTGGAGTGGCCAAGGATGCCTACTAATCCGATATTGGAATAGCAACTGAAGAAGTTCATTGCGGCCATACAAAGTTAAGGAGGAGGGCCTACCTCTTTCACAACCCATGGTTTCACTGTTTCACTTGGTTAGCAATTCTAGAAACAATCATGTTTCCAATTAATTGACTGGTATGAAAATTTTTAAAAATATTATGGAGGGTGATCGGGATACTATTACTTAGGTTCGTAAACTTGGAATGGATGGTGGAGCGTAGGTGACAAGTAGTTATATACTTATATGTATACGGTGCTTTACTTGTGGACGCTTAACGCTTTCATCATTGATATAAAAAAGAGTTTAAGGTTTATTTATAAATACTTATTACGTTATCATTGATGAGTTATCAGTAAATAATCAAACAACACTTGTAAATGAGCATACTGTGTATGTTGATATATAGCAGAATATATATCATGGCTGGATTTAGTGTTGGGCCAGGTGGGCTACGGCCCAAGGCAGCACTAAGGGACGGGCCATCATTTTATAGGCTTGTGTTATATTAGACTATGTTTAGTTTTACAAGCCCGTGTAAATTTATACTTTCAAACTTCAAGCCCATAATACTAGAATGAGCCTTATAGTTTTATATATCGCAAAGTGAGATATTTATAGGACGTGGGAATAAGTTATCTCACAATTTGATGAAGTCACGATCTTAAAAAAAACGGGGTACTATTGTGGGCAGTGGGCGATCAAGCTATCAAGGCAATTGAATCATATATTATTCTCTACTCTCTAGTCTTGAATCTTTTCATCTCTATGTAATCAAGTGATGTTATTCCGTAATTCATTCGTATTTTCTTTCTATTTATTTTTTATTTTTTTGCAAACTTCGTTATCTTGCATCGTTCACAACCATCGTGTGCCCAAAATTAAATAAATAATCTAATAAAGCTCCATTTGGCTGTTTGTTGTTAGACAAAAAAAAAAAAGAATAATAATAATATAGAAGAAAATATTGAAAATAATGAAAATCAAATAAACAATGAAAATTTGAAAAGTGACGATGTTGATGTTAATGAAATTGACGATGTTGATATTAATGAAGATCATGTTGAAAAAGTTAATGAAAGCCTACCTAAAGTAAATATAATATTTTTTATGTGAGAGTTTGAGATAGTTTACGCTCAAAGCATGAAAGACAAACTTGTAAGCAAATGGCCTTTTAGAGAAGTTTTTTCAAAATTAAAGATATTGAAGTCTTATTTAAGGAGTACAATGAGTCAAGAGAGGCTCAATGGGTTGGAGTATAGAAAGTAGTTTTTTAGCAAATGTTGACTATGACAAGATAATCGATGAATTTGAATCAAGAAACGCACGAAGACATCGTTTTAAGTGATATAAGGTGGAGCTTGTAATTCAAAATTTATTTTCTTGCATCGTAACATTTTACTTGATGAAAAAGTTAGGCGTGTGGATGATCCATTTGGTGTAACATGCATACGACAGATTTACATACAAAGGTCGTACACTATTTGACTGCCGACAAAAACGATTTGATGCAAAAACCAAATTACCATGAATCCATGAGATTACTATTTAATGAAATAAATTGACTAAAATACTGTTTAAATAGGTTTTAAGGAATATAGATCTAGGAGTGTCGAGTTTCCACTTTTAATATGACTTTTAATATAAATAATAGAATTTTTGCTTTTTTTATTTTTTATTTTTTTTTCTTATGTGCCAATACTTATATTCTACAGTAAAACTGAAGCAACAACCGTTGTGCTTCAAAAGATGTAAAAAGTATTTTCAATTGTATTAGTGTACGCATAACGAAACTAAGTTTGGTTCACACAACAAACAATGAAACAAATTTTTATTAAAAGGAGATGTAAGTTAGTTATAAATTTTATATTTTTAATGTTTTATGAAGGCATGGATGTTTTTCTTAGGTGTCAAAAAAGTTATTGTATTCTACAACACCTTACTTCTGTTTTGGAGTTGTGAAGGTTTTCAACAACTGAAAAAAATGTAATTGTATATATATAGATGTAAATGTGCCAAAAGAAATCACAAAATATATACTTCTATGCTGTATAATATTTTGATGTGCTAAGAAGTAACTCAACCAAAGAATCTTTCTGAATTAGGGATAGAAAAGTATCTTTTTAGACAACCTATAAAGTATAAACAATATTAAAACTGCTGAATCTCTTTAAAACAAGTATATTACCCAAAAAAAAAAAAAAAAAAAAAAAAAAAAAAAAAAAAAAAAAAAAAAAAACACCTCCGTGTCTTATCTGGTTCTAAGTATTGGTCTTTCTGATCTATTTATTTTAATGAATCCTTAAACAAGCAGTGGTTTTTAGTCATCAAAATTGCAAATTATGTACATGTAGATCACATCATATTTAAATTTTGTCAAATGTGGACTAGAAAGATATAAACACAAATAGGAATGATTAATAACAGATGCAGCAAATGGGGTCATAACACGGGAGCATGGGTTGGTTTGTCTCGTTTGTGTCAATTTGTTTGAAATCAAATTCAGCTATACAAATGTGAATGATTGAATACATTAGCAATAAACTACGACTTTATTGCATACAACAGGAAATTTTAAAAGTATGATTCATCTAATGTTATAGACCTTAATTAAGTAAATAAATCAAATAATTAGCATATTATGTACAGGTTAACAAGAACCTTGTTAACATTTGATTAAATACGTTTGCTAGGATATAAACTTGACCGAGCCATCTAATCTGAGTGAGTGATTATATTTATATATACTAACAGAATAAAAGTATCTCATAATAACTTAAATATAATAGTATATAAAGAGTAGCGTAATTAGCTTTTATTTTTATTTTTTCCTTATATTTATTTCATATATATGTGTATAGGTTTTCATTTTGGGGAGTTGCTATACCAAGATAAATTTAGTTTAAATGAACTAAATTTATTTTAAATTGAGTCGGTTATTTCAGTACCCTTCAACAAACTGAGTTTTAATTGACCATTGACATCCTTGATTCCTTGTTGCAAATCAAAGTCAACTGATTCGATTATCGTATCGTATTTTTTTTTTATTAATTCGATGGCTTTCTCAAATCTTGTTCCGAAGTAGATTATTTCTCTTTGCATAACACATATAGTAAGAAAAAGTTGGTTAGATTATTTATTAAAAAAAATAATAAATAAATAAATAAATAAAATAAAATTGATTATGTACTTTTTACTAAAAACAAAACACTGTTACAAATAGAAAACTTAGACAAGTTTTTATTTATTTAAGTTGAAATGTAAAAAGAGTAACTATCATAGTTTGCGTTTCATTCACTTGTGACATTCCCTTATTTACTTGGATTACTTAAGTCACTGGACTTACTAAAACTGTTATTCAGATCACTTTGGGTATGAAGGCTATTTGATTGGGTGAATTGAAAAGTGTAGTTATTGTGATTTTCCTATATCTTATGTGCAAAGTGAAAGTGATAATTTATTTTAAAATGGAGAGAGTATAAGTTAAGGAACTTAAAGATCGTTTTTAACTAGTTTAGTTAGTTGTGTAGACCGAAGAAATAAGTAGACTACATAAACATAGTAACCACTTTCCTTTTGTAAAACACAATTAAACCTAATCATTTTTGCAAACTTAATCTCAAACATAAGGCATTTGAAAATAGATTGTAAACTATTAATGAAAAAAATAGGGATAAATACTAAAATAGCCCGGTTGTTCTGGGTCTAGGCATATTTAGCCCGATTGAAATATTTCCGTTTTAGCCCGGGTTGCCTTGGGCAACAATCGTATAGCCACCCGCATGATGACAAGTGTCATTTTTGGGGTAGCTTTTGTGTTTTTTGGGCAACTTTTGTAATTTTAGAGCAACTGGAGAACACGTGTCATCATGCGGTTGGCTATACGCTTGTTGCCCAGGGCATCCCGGGTTAAATTAAGAATATATCAAAATCGGGCTAAAAATGCATAAACCGCAGGATAACGGGCAATTTTGGTATGCTATAAAGTAATCAATAGTGAAAGGGAATGTCAAAATATGTCATGGCATAGTCTTATTACTTGTGGTCTAGGGAACTTCGAAGACTTTTACCTTAATCTTAGGAATGACTTTCACAGCGACTTTTCGACCAACATGATCACCATATTTACACGTGGCAGTGACAACGAACCCGAAATGACCTCGTCCCATTTCATCTCCAACCTCGTACCGATCCTTAAACCTTTTCGACAGCCCAAATCTCTTATCCAAACTTACAACCATTCCTCCTTCAACTTCTTCTGTGGCCCCTTTTCGCCGCTTTGCCAGCACAGCCATTATATGCTTTGCTGGCGACAACGGCGGAAAGTTGGGGCCAGTTCTGGGAGGAGATGTTTTATTTTTATTTGTTTGGAAAAAACGAACAGGGGTAATATTATAAAAAGGTGATGAGGTTTTGTCGTTGTGGTTGCTTTGTGGTGGTGTTGGTGGTGGTAGTGGCAACTCTGGTGGTGCATATGGGTTGCGTTTTGGTGGTTTTGATGGTTTTGATGAGCATGCTCCCATGATGATGATGATGAGTCCTATGGGTATTTCTGCCGTGAGAGAAGATGTTTTGGAAATATGAATGGTTTTGCATTAGTTTTGGTCTATGAGTGTGAAATAAAAGAATATATGGCTTGTATTCTTTATTTCCATTTTGCTTTTCATATTTGTTTCTTTTGTTTGGCATTTATGAGTCTTTTTAAATAGTATAGATATAGTTTTTGCTTAAGTTTTACAACGTACTATCTAAACTGTAAATTGAATGTGATGGATTTTATATATCTCTCCTATGTAATAATACAACTCTTAATCTTCATTGTACAACATTATGATGCAAAAAATAACTAGTATAATTTTTTATGCGTATATATGCTACAAAAAATTCTCGTCATGATAAATTCAAATTTCATATTGATTAACATAATTTAATTCAGCTAAAAAATTGTAAGTGAAACTGCAAATAATGACATAATAATGATTGCGTTTTCGTTTACAAAAGTTATTAATTTATATTAAAGGACTTTGATCACAGAATAGCAACGAACTTTATTCATTATCTCATTTTGCTACGTAAACTTTGAAAACGTTGTGTAAATGTAACGAACTTTCATAAAATGGTCTAATATGCACATTTTGAAGAAGTGTCACGTTTTAAATAGTGCCACGTGTTAAACTTTCAAATTTGACACATCATCAAAATGTACAGATTGAAAAACTATGAAAACTCGTTACATTTACATAACTTTTTCAGAATTCACGTACTAAATTAGTACATAAACCAAAACGGGTTGTTGATGAACCAAAGAAGCAAGACACGAACAATGATGGCTTCCAACAACCTCCTATAAATGCTTCTCGTGGTAAAAGTGTGGTTTCTAAGGCTCAATTTAAGCCTATGAAACAAGTCTACCAAGGCATCTCTAAAAAGAATGGAGCTAGTTCAAGTTGTATGAAAAAGAAATCTGAAGTTTTTATCCAAGAGACGAATACTATTAACCCTTTTGATGCACTTAGTACGGTTAAGAAGGATGATGAGTTTGGATCAAATGAGGGGTCTTCAAATTCGGGTAAGAAAGTGGTTCAAGATGTGATTGGTTTGTCTAATGAAACGAATAAGGTAGGAGCTGATTCGACTTCTGTACCTAGTACGTCTAATGTAGCCTCTTCAAAGGTTGATGATCTTAGTATGAATGATACTATTGAGAAAGTCGTGGAGAGTTTGGGAACAGGTTTTACACGGACTAATCAGACTGACGACCATAATGGTAATCAAAGTCCAACTTCCTTAGCTAGAAAACTTCAAGATATTGAGAAGCTAATGCTCGAAGAGAAGCTCGTACTAGTGGGTGATGATGGAAATACATTGACATTGAAACCTGTAGGAACAAGTACACAACCTAGTTCTTTGAGTTTTAATGCTGAAGAGGATAGCGAGGGTGAAATAGAACATATTTATGATGAAAATGGAACTTTTATAGCTTCTAAGTCAAGTAGGAGTTGATACGAGATCAAGCGCTTTTATGAACGCTGGAAGGAAACTAAGGATGATGATGATGATGAGTAGAATGCTCATGATATAACTGAAGATCAATTGGCTTTTTGTGATGATTGGGATATCAAGGTTCGTGGTCGAAAGAAGTCGTAGGTTATGTTTTGAGTCGTTTGAGTCTAATGTAATATAGTTATAGTCGTTCTTCATTTATAGAAGTAGTTTTGCTTGTTATGTTAGCTTTACTGCATATGTAACGGACTGAGATGTGATATTTCACCTATATCCGTTATTGATGAGGTGAAAAGTATACCGCTTTTAAGAGGTCATTTAAGCCCGAATTCGTGATTATTTGAATAATTATTGCCCTAAATCGTTCCTTTTGTCATTTTAGGTACTTTTGAGGAGAAATCTGGAAAAGGAGGCATTTTTGACGTTTTTGGAGCATAAAAGTGAAGAAAACGGCAAAGTCTCAAATTCCTTGCTGGGAACAGTACCTGACGACGTCAAAAATTAACACATGACGGCGTCAAGAGTGGCAAAAGAGGTGGATGTGGAAATTATAACATGACGACCCAGAGTATTTTCAGTGTTAATGACCTGACGGCGTCACTAAGGCCGTCAGGGTCAAAATGCAAGTGACGGCCCAGAGTAGATTTACCCAAGACTGGATCTAGGCAATACGAATTTTAGTTTGGCGGCGAGTTGACGGCGTCAGAAGTTAATACATGATGCCATCAGGATGCTTTGTCTATATATATTTTTCCAATTTTTCATTGTAAAGTGTGCAACAAGTTGTGAAATATTGGGAGCACAGACCCTAGGTCGAATTTTCTGTATATTGAAGGGGTTTCAAACCCTTCTTTCTTCCATGTTTGAATAAAGATAAGTCTTCCAATAATCATTCAATATGTCTATGTATTGTTTGATTCTATCTTATGCTTGTCTTTCTTTTAACATGTTAGGCTAGGTTTTTATTGTGTTTGCTTAGATGTAGTGAAACCTAGATGTTGATTATGGGTTGATTGTTTATTTATAATTGTTACGGATAATTATATTCGATGTTAGGCTTAAGAAAACTGGCAGACTTCCATTGGTAACTTGCTTGAACGTCTTAAGAAACATGATCGGAGGTGTACTACGATTTTTGGTTGTATTTAATGCATAAGTGAATTCTAATGATCCCATGTTAGGAGCTTTTAGTCGGCTCGACATAGGAGTGAAGTAGGATCTTATAGAGTTAGGGAATATTGTACACGACCCTACAACTAGTATTAAGGAATATAACCCGTCATCCATGCAATTGTAACAAGCTAATCAACCGGTAAAAGATATCTAGGAAGTAATGAAATCTAAGTAAATACATCTTTTCTCATTATTGTTTTCACCACATAATTATATTAGTTTATTTTCATTTCTTTTTATTTTATTTTGATTACATCTTTAGTTAATTGGGTTATTTGACTAGAAACTAATTCCGCCCACTCCTTCAAAACCCGAGATTTTACTTGCTTTTATAAAATATAAAAAATACAAAAAGAATCATCCCTCACCTCTAGACCTAGTTTAGTAGGCTTTCTAATCCTAGCGACAGTGTTCCTGAGTTGAACGATCAATCCCCTGGTACTTGTCACTATACTATACTACAACGATCATGTACACTGCCTGGCGGGGATTGCAAGCTTCTCATGATCCCTTGAGAGGTAAAACCTGTTGTGAGGGCGCAATCTCGCGTATCAAGTTTTTGGTGCGGCAGCCCGGGGAATAGTTATTGTCTAGGTTAGAATTTCTTTTTATTAGGTCTACTTACTAGATTCCTTTCTAGTAAGATTTTTATTTTTATTTTTAGATTTTCTTTAGTCTATCTTTTTCTTCGTTCCTTTGTTAGTAAATTAAATTCATTAATTATTCCGTTGGCCATTATAGAAAACGCGAATCCACCCCTTTCCCCTAGTGAAGTTGCTTTGTTGCGTGAACAGATTGAGAATGAGATTAGGGAACTTAGGGAACTTAATAGGTTGATTAATGTTGAGTTTGATCATGCATTTAGTGACCTAGTGACCGCCTTGTATTCAAATAAGGACCTAGGATCTAATGAATTTGAGGTTGTTGTTGAGGATGTGAAGGAACTTGAGGAATGGGAGATAGATCCAAAACAGGATGATTATTTCAATCTATATCCCACTAAGGAGGAAACTGCGTACTATAATAATCTTGTTGATAATCCTCGGCCTCCTTTTGCTAGAATTGACCCTAAGATTAAGAGAGGTGATCCTAAGAATGTTAAGATACCATGTATGATTGGGTATAAGTACATTGACAACGCTTACATTGATTTTCAATCCCCAATCAACATTATGTCCTCAAGTGTTTATAATGATATAGTGAAAAAAAGACTTGAACCTCGAAGGGACCCTAAGTACCCCGGCGGAATTTGTAATTTTTTCGGGAGAATTAAAGGTTTACATGTCTTCGTTGGGAACTTTACTTATATAATTGACTTTATGGTTGTTGAAGACTTAGCTAGTGTTATAGATTGTCGCTTATCCTATGTTGTATTAGGTAAGCCATTTGTTGAAGAGTCCAAGTTAGAATATGATGGGATAGAAGGGATGATCCGATTTACTAGTGAAACTGATAGGATCGCATATAGGATGCCTAATAGAATGAAGGAATTTCGTTTTGTGCCTCAATTTGATGTGGATAACATTGGTGCTTTTGAGGACATCAATGAAGAGGATAAGAAGAAGGGCATAGACTATGTATGGGAAAAGAAGAGCCTTTTCTATAAGGATTGCTTAACTCTAGGGCCAAAATATAAAGTTGATAGGGAATTTGCCAAAAAGATTATAGGAGCAATTGAGAAAAAGGTGGTTGATCTTTATAAAGAACATTTACAATCGGGTCCGGAATACAAAACTAAGATTGAGGATGACCTAGAAAATGTGACCAATGATGAGGTCACGTAATAGCCCATGACCTTGAGTCTAGCTACAAGACTCGTTAATAAAGAAAAACGCTTCTTGGGAGACAACCCATGTTTTGTGTGTTTTTATTTGTTTGATTTTATTTGTTTCTGTATACATGTTTTAGTTTTATTGTTGGTGAATCATGTTTCAAAATAATTGTGAAAATGCTTTATTTTGTTTTTAACTTCGTCTTAATTACATATAAAGGTATTTTGCAAAAGCTAAGTGTAAGGGAAATCCAAATTTGTTTATAAGAACGAAAATAAACATGATTCTCTACAATATTAAATGAACATGTATATTAGTATTTGTTAGAGTCAAATGCTTGTATCGAGTCATAATGATGTTTTTCAGGATTTTCCAGTAAATAAGGCGTAAGTTTTTCCAGAAATTTTTCGGAAAGTTAACATAGGATTTTTCCAGAAACATTCTGACGGCGTCAGGAGTTACAACCTGACGGCGTCATGTACCAAAATTCTGAAAAATTTTGCGAGTTTTGTTTAAACAGGAGTCTTAAAGTTTTTGTTGATTCTTTAGTTTTATAAACTCCAGGAAATCTGCAAACATTCATTCCACAAGCATTATATCTTAAATTGTTTTCTAGGATTTTTTTAGTATATATAGATGGCCGCCGATTTTACGCGAGGTTTGTCTTGATTGTTTTCTCAGGTTTAACAGGTTATATATGACAAGAAGATGATTTATATTTCTGGAGGGAAGCTTTCAACGTTCATTTTCTTGGAGGAAGATCTAACCTTGTTGACACACTATCCACACCGAACGAATCAGGGGAGTATTTGTTTTCATTCTTTTACCTGCTTTACTTTTACATTCTTTAATTGAACATTGGGCACAATGTTCATCCTAAGTGTAAGGGAAGGGTAAATGATGATACCTTATACGATACAATTGCACTTGAGTTTGTTTGTTTGATAGTAGGTGTGTAATAAAACTAAGAGAAATACTTGTTAGTGTAATTTGAGCACCAAATTTAAAATTTTTTACAACATTTAGGAGTGAAACTTTAGCCTTAACAAGCATCTCATGGATAGGAGTTGTATGACTAGCACAAAACCGTACCACTTAAAAAAAATTTCCACCCAAATATGTGAGGTTCGTCATTAGATTTGATTGGAAAAGCATTTATTATTAGTGCTTATGAGTGTACCGGTAGCATTTAGATTTTAGAACTTGCGTTAGTGATGCATCCCGAGACCGCTAGTGAGACTACATCCGTGTAGTAGAATTTACTACATGATAAGAGGCATTAGGATCACCCTTGTGTTTAAACCCGTATCATAATTACTTGACCATTTAAGTCATATTACTTGACAAATAAAGTCAATAAATTTTCCCACACCTTTGCGTTGTACTCATTTTTAGTACACGATACCCCTAGTACACCCCTACGAGCCTATTTTTTCGTTTCTAACTTTAAGCATTTTACTTAAAGGAAGAATTTGTTACAACTCACCCAAATGTGCAACCAAATCGCCTTAGCCTTCCGTGTATGCACTCATCTTTAGTGCATTATTGTTACATGTTTAAACCCTTAGCTAATTATCTAATTGATTACATGGTTGCTAAGTCGAGTCATATCTTGTACATATTGTTTTGGGACGATTGGGACTCATGGGTAAAGTACTAGTGTTATGGAGTAATGGGGAAGAACATCAAAATATTACCCCCATATGTGCATTAATCTTTTTGGGTAAAGGGGAGTAATCCTGCACCCTGGTAAATATAATAACCAAAACGATTAAGTACAAATGATATGGGTGAAGTCCCATATCTCAGCCCGTTACATAGGCAAACAGCTTACATAACAAGATACTTCCTATTTTCTAAAACAAGAAAACAAACCACTACTCAAATGATAACATAAGACAAAATGAAATAAAATTAATTCCTAAGACCTTGAAGTTTGGTGCCATACATGGCATTAAAAGCATCCAAATTCCCTGGAAGATCATAAACCTGTTTTGCATAGTCATCATAGTCATAGTCATCATAATCATCTTCAAACTCTTGGCCACCACTGAATAGATTAGCAGACTCATTAAATGGATTAGAAACCAACTCATCTTCAGAATCAGAAATCTCAATCTCTCCCACCTTAGAGAAGGGGTTAACTCTCTTAGTAGAAGAGGCGGGTGGAGTACAAGAAACAGTAGTTTTAGGAGCCATAACTAACTTCTTCTCATTCAAATCGCTCACAAGGGGTTCTTGTGAAACATTACCTGTCTTAGTAGACTCATCTTCATTAACTTCCATTGTACGAACAGAATCCCCCTCCATGTTGGTGTCATTCGTAGGAATGCCGAAAGCATCCGTATATTCCATATTAAGAGCATCAAACCGGTTAGATGTAGAGATCTTCTTTCCACTCGAACTAGCCATTTCAGAAGTATTCATCTTACTGTCATCCACTTTCTTAGGTTCAGGAGGAGTCTTTTCGGGTCGATACTGAACTTCTTACCCACAACCGGTTTAGGAACCCCTCCTTGACCCGGAATAGTAGAACCACCTTGTTTCCCTTTCTTCTTATTATTGACAGTCTTGAAACTGTCATTAACAGTCATAGTAGGCTGGGTAGGAGGTAACACAACTTTAGGACAATCAATAAGAGTATGACCAAAAATCTTACACTTATCACAACGTGGTGGTTTCAACTCGTATTCAACCCGAATCTTCTCAATAGTAGATCCCGAACCATCAAGTAAAGGTATCTCAACAGTGAGGCTATCTCTAAGCACCTCATCCGACTTCACTTCAATCATGCATCTTGTAAAATTACTACGGCCCCATGATTCCTTGCACATTTGGCTAGTATAAGCGTCTAACCTTTTGGGCGTGCCAATCAATGTGGCAAGAAGACTGAGACCATCATCAGAAAACATAGCAAGAGGCACATCATGGAATTTAACCCATACCGGGATGTTAGTCAAATACTCTTTAAGAAGGTTAGTGTTCAAAGTCCATGGTTTGAGAATAATAGGAACATTTCTAATCAACCAAGGACCATTTTCAAGAACATCATCAACACCTTTACTCGAATTGAATTTAAAGAAAAAGAATCCCTTTGCATTCATCATCACCTTTTGTATACCATACTTAGCCCACGCATTGCGTACATAGTAATCAACAACAGGAAAAGCAAGGTGTTGACCAAGGAAATACCCATAAAGAGTATTCTCAAATCTGAGATTCACCTCTTCCACTACTTTAATCGGGACACAAAGATCAACATCAGTCTTCTTGTTGCTGCATTCCAACCTACAAAAATTAGACACATAATTCTTAGGATCGTTAGAAGTAGCACTCGCATAAGAGACCGACTTCACTCCCGTACCACTCGTATTAGAAGGCTGATCCTTACTAGCAGCAATCTCACGTTGAACATGATTCATAGTAGCATCAAAATTCTTACGCGCACTTAACAATAATTGTTCAACATTAGGAGCAACCACAGGTTCATTAGTAGACTTCTTCACCACTTGAGGTTCATTCACCGTATCATTAACATTAACATCAACATTGGTAGCAGTACTAATGACAGGTATCCCATCATTCAGAGGTAATGGAACCCCATCATCATCCACGAACACAAGCTTACCTTCTACAATTTTCCGTTCCATGTCGCGGATCTTTTCATCAAGCGAACTCGTCACAACATCACCTTGGGAAGCAATCGATCCACCCAAGTTTCCATCTTTTTTCAGTTCTGTACTCACTCCATCACCACCAGACACATCATCTTTATTCTTACTAGTACCAGCAGATGTGTTCTTGTTCGTGTAATTCAGAAAACCTTTATTAATCATCTCTCAAACCCACAACCCAACAGCAAATAAAAACGACCAGGTAAACAAGAAACCCTAACTAAAAAGTTAGGGTTTAAATGGATCGCACCAAAGGACTAACCGCCAACCATGATGAGTCGAGCAATGAATGAATTCACGACAGTCAATTGTAATATATATGCAAACCGATTAAAGGATAGCAGAGATTAGGTCGGTTTAACCTGTATAACAGAAAGTAGACACGATTTAAGTAAACCCTAGAAGAACGATCACACTAAAGCCCAAGAATCGAATTGATTAAAGCAGCAAAGAATCAGTTAATGAGCAACACGAATGTTATTCAATTAACAGACAATCGTTGCAAGAAACAAGGATTCAAGATCGATAGAATGAAAAAACGATTTAGGGATGTTAGGGTTTAAAATCGCCAGAGAGTCGATGTTAGGGTTTAAACTGCTAACACCACAAGGGTGGCTTTTGTTTTTTATGTACATTAATCTTAAAAAGTTCTCCAAGTGTTTTGATTATCTTGATTCGAGTCATTAGAGTAGTTTATTGTAAAGTATGTAAAAGTTCAAGTGTAAGGGGAATGTAAATCCCCTATGATGTATTATTTTGGATGGTAGGGTAAAAGTGCATGTAAAAAAAAAAAAAAAAAAAAAAAAAAAAAAAAAAAAAAAAAAAAAAACGGACAGCCATCCCGTTTCATTCTATTTTTATTTTTAAGTTTTTGTTATTTTTGATTTATTAGCTTAAGTCGAGTCGAGTCTTGGCTTAGCAACGCCATATTGTACATGTAATTAACCAAGATGATTAATTCGCCACCAGTAAATATTGCCTTTTATCCAACAAAACCGCGTTTTCCATATCCCTACACCTAACGTTATAACCCTTTAAAAGACCTCTTTGATAGTTTATCCTAGGTGCTTACGCCAAGTGGTGGAGGTTTTATCCTTTCCCAAGCCTATGGTAATCTATTTGCTATGACAGGTAGTGAGATGTTTTTCATTTTCTTATTGTGATATATACTTTATTACACCCGAGAGATGTGAGTATCTAAACACTATTTGTGAGGTGCTAGTGTATGACCTCCGTGCTTGTTTTTGGTTTTTAGTAGAACGATTATTTGTTTAATTACTTTTATATTAGTGTTAAATGACCCCTAACTTGTATTTTGATTAGAATAAAAGCGTATTTGTTTGAGGACAAGCAAATCTCAAGTGTAAGGGTATTTGATGAGGCGAAAAGTGTACCGCTTTTAAGGGGTCATTTAAGCCCGAATTCGTGATTATTTGATCAATTATTGCCCTAAATCGTTCCTTTTGTCATTTTAGGTACTTTTGAGGAGAAATCTGGAAAATGAAGCATTTTGGACGTTTTTGTAGCATAAAAGTGAAGAAAACGGCAAAGTCTCAAATTCCTTGCTGGGAACAGTACCTGACGACGTCAAGGATTAACACATGACGGTGTCAAGAGTGGCAAAAGGGGTGGATGTGGAAATTATAACGTGACGGCCCAGAGTATTTTCAGTGTTAATGACCTGACGGCGTCACCAAGGCCGTCAGGGTCAAAATGCAAGTGACGGCCCAGAGTAGATTTACACATGAAGGCGTCAAGACTGGATCTAGGCAGTATGAATTTTGGTTTGGCGGCGAGTTGACGGCGTCAGAAGTTAATACATGACGCAGTCAGGATGCTTTGTCTATATATATTTTTCCAATTTTTCATTGTAAAGTGTGGAACAAGTTGTGAAATATTGGAAGCACAAACCCTAGGTCGAATTTTCTGTATATTGAAGGGGTTTCAAACCCTTCTTTCTTCCATGTTTGAATAAAGATAAGTCTTCCAATAATCATTCAATATGTCTATGTATTGTTTGATTCTATCTTATACTTGTCTTTCTTTTAACATGTTAGGCTAGGTTTTTATTGTATTTGTTTAGATGTAGTGAAACCTAGATGTTGATTATGGGTTGATTGTTTGTTTATAATTGTTACGGATGATTGTATTCGATGTTAGGCTTAAGAAAACTGACAGACTTCTATTGGTAACTTGATTGAACGTGTTAAGAAACATGATCGGAGGTGTACTACGATTTTTGGTTGTATTTAATGCATAAGTGAATTCTAATGATCCCATGTTAGGAGCTTTTAGTCGGCTCGACATAGGAGTGAAGTAGGATCTTATAGAGTTAGAGAATATTGTACACGGCCCTACGACTAGTATTAAGGAATATAACCCGTCATCCATGCAATTGTAACAAGCTAATCAACCGGTTAAAGATATCTAGGGAGTAATGAAATCTAAGTAAACACATCTTTTCTCATTATTGTTTCCACCACATTAGTTTAATTTCATTTCTTTTATTTTATTTTGATTGCATCTTTAGTTAATTGAGTTAGTTGACTAGCAACTAATTCCGCTCACTCTTTCAAAACCTGAGATTTTACTTGCTTTTATAAAATATAAAAAATACAAAAAGAATCATCCCTCACCTCTAGACCTAGTTTAGTAGGCTTTCTAATCCTAGCGACAGTATTCTTGAGTTGAACGATCAATCCCCCGGTACTTGTCACTATACTATACTAACTATCACCGGTGCCCATACATAAATAAAGTAACGATTTCACTGCGTTTTTTTAGAGGCGTTATTTTTGTCTTGTCACTGTTGCCAATAATTATCGATACTTCATCGCTATTCCTACTAACTATCACCGGTGCCCATTTAGTTATTTTTCTCTCTTTAAACTCTTCGTATTGTTGACGCCCGGATAATTTTCAAAACAAAAATGCAACTATCATGGTTATTCTGCTTATGATGATGTATATTTTGTCGAAAGTATATCGAAGTGTCGTATATTGAAAGGTGAAGTAATTCTCCTTATGATGGTGTATCTTTTGTCGTTTAATGATATACCGTTTCAAAAACATTTTGTTTAAAAAAAAATAGCGAAACATGAATTTTATTGTTTGTGAAAACTAAAAATAAAAATAAACTGAATTGCCAAAATTTATCCATTTTGATCTCTACTTTTTTTTTTTTTTTTTTTTTAATCACCCATGCAACTTTATCTTTGTCATTCAAAAGTGTTTTGGTTGATTAAATATGCTAAGTGGAAAATACTTTTAAAACGGTGGAAGTAAGACTTTACGGGAAAAAAACCGATTTGCCATTTTGGTGTAATTAGTTTTTACGTTATTATGTAGTTCTTCAACCGTGCTGCGAATTTGAAGTCAGCTGCCAATTTGGCTGATTTCGATAATCAGTTTGCTTTCATTTTCTCCTTTATACTTTTTTAAACGTGTAGCTTTTTAAAATTATATAACTACTCTCATGGTTTATTCATTTTATTTGCATGTTCAATTATTTTTGCATAGTTAGCCTTTAAACTTTAATTTTGCATCTTAAAATTCGGTCTTAACTCTCAAATAATGGCTAACAATGATACACTAAAAAAACAGATAATAAGAGGTTAATTCATCGCTTTTTAAGTGTCTTGAAAAAGTATATGAGGCGGTACCGGTGTCGTCGGTGAGTAAGCGGACCTATGCAAAAAAATTTCATGATGTATAAACATGACGATAAATATTTATTTTAACCATCTAAATTTAAGTTTTAATGAGTTCTTCGTCATTCTCGACCACTTTAAGATAAGTTTAACAAATATTTAGAACATAATTTCATTTATCGTTTACATTTTTAAGTTGGAAGTAGATTTTGAGGCCATAAAATATAAAGGAATATATATTTTGTGGCCCTTAAAAATTTGAGGCTCTATGCAGAAGCACACCTCACACACCTTCGGTTATGCTCGGTTCTATGTTGTTTTTCAAACTACAACTTGATCAGTCTTATGGAGATGAAGTTAGAATTCTATCGCGTACTCATGAATCTCAAATAGGAGTAGGGTTTCGTGTCCAAATTGGATCGATTGGATTACCAATCCTAAATTTGATTCTAGAAATACCATGTAATCCTTTCGTAACTTCTTGCTGGCTTAATACAAATAGCCGTTAAAAATAGAAAAAGAAATTGGTTTTTTAATTGACAACCAACCAAATGCAAATGCAGACACTCTTGACAATAAAGCAGAAGTAGGTTATGACATATAAGTAATATATCGTCTAGAATTAACTCAGGCACACACAAAAAAATAATAATTAGATATTACACTCGTGTAAACAGAAATGTATTAAAACATACTCCATTAAACGAATATAAAGAATTTGTTCATGAATAATTGAAACTTTATTCTTAGCCGACGTAATAATATATACAAAATTACTTTACAACATATCTTTCGTTTCAAAACGGAACATCCAATAACCTAACATTCGTTAATTGGCTGCAAAACGTAATTTTATTACTTTTAATCTATAAATAATATAATTTACTTTGCATGTGGAGTATTTTCATTTTCAACATGGATTGATAAATATTGGTTGTGTTGGTGACGATTTAGTGGAATATTTCTACTTGTGGTTTCTTTTTTCTAATTGTAGGCCTTCTTTGACGGAAAACAAAACAAAGAAAAAAGATAAATACATAATACAAAATTAATGACAATATTTTCTTTTTGGTAAATGTTTTTTATACCCAATAAATATTATTACTCCAAAACATATTTCAGTACATAAGATGGTAAGTGAATCTCACATCTCAGTCCATTATAGGCGAAAACAAATGCATCATTGTGCTTCAAACCAAAACCCATCATAAAAATGACAAATCAAACTTATGAAAAACTATTTTATAAATCTACTAACATCTAGCATGACCACGAAGCCTTATATTTCAAGCGTCACAGAATGCTAATTGCTCTTGAGTTAAATCTTCGCACTCATCATAATCATACAAGTTATCATCATAATCTTCTTTCAAACGCTTGTATATGTGTCAGATAGTATTTTCGTCGTAACTTCTTATATGTGATGTAAACATTTTGCCGTTTGCAGAATCAGTATGGGGTGTGCAAACTCAATTTCACTTTGCTAAAAGGAATGAATAATAATAATAATAATAATAATAAAAAAAAAAAAAAAAAAAAAAAAAAAAAAAAAACCTTAGTTTATAAGGTCAGTTGGAAACTCTTTCTATTGCAATCAGTTTTAGAGGATGATCCAGGGAAATGAGATTGAAGAAATGAAAATGGATCAAATTCTTATGTTTGGTAGGTTAGAGAATTAAAATATTGGAGAATTCTTAGTGCAAATTTTAAAGTTTCATTTACACTACTTTTGGTTGGATAATGGGAGAAATGAGATTATTTTGTGTGTGTGTGTATATATATATATATATATATATATATATATATATATATATATATATATATATATATATATATATATATATATATATATATATAGGAAGGTTAATGTAAGATCAAATTTAAAGTTGTAAAAATAAGATCTAGTCTAAATAATCATTAAAACCATTTTATAAATAACTATATTAGCAATAGTACACACAAAATAAAGTATTAATAAGAATTAACATATTAGCAACTAATAATCAACTGATACATGAGTTTGGATTAGTGATACACAACTATAAATTCACATGTCGAATCAAAGTGTATCACCTTAACTTGATACATTACATGTCGAATCAAAGTGTATCACCTTGGTTTCGTTAATTTAAAAAAGAAAACCATAAAAACCTTAACAATTTTAGTTGTAATCAGTAAAAAAATTGAATTTTATTTTAACGAGAGTGTCATTTGTCAAATTTTAGTTGGATCTTATTTTTACAATTTTAAGATTGATCTTATTTGATATATATATATATATATATATATATATATATATATATATATATATATATATATATATATATATATATATATATATATATATATATATTGCATTATGTGTATTTTAGTTGCAAACAGTTACGTGAATATTTATATAATAAAAAATCATGTTATTATTATTATTATTATTAATTTAGAAAGTTATTTAAGTTACATATTTTTTTGTATTTGATTTGCATTGTTCTTGTTTCATTATGTTCTTGAATTTTATTAAAGAAAAGTAAATGAATGTAAAGTAAACATTTTCCTCCCAAAACTGAGAGAAAACTCTTTACTTTATAAATCAACAAAATAACACTACTTTTCATTCTATTTTCTTTTCTTTTCCTCCTTAAGTACTACTCGAGAACACAACATCTATTTTTTCTTTTTCATTTTCTTGCTTAACTCTAACTCAAGAACACAATTTACTAATTTTTTAATGGTATCAAATGTGCTATGTAAATTATTTCAAGTTTTTTTTCTTTCTCTTAACAGTTTTTTTTATTCTCATTTCTCAGATCAAGTCTTTTTTGTAACCAAACACCAGTATTCATTAAATTTCTCTACTGATTTCATTTCTCAGAATTTCTATTCTTCGATTTATTTCATTTCAATGAATTTCCCTCTACCTAACGTGCCCTAAGAACCATTAACTCAACAAGCAATCAATATTTCTCATAGTAGATTCGATGTCAATAGAATTAATATGAAGCACATGTGATTCATAAAACGATAACAAAATGTTTGGAAATTTTGGTACGTGACTTCGTAACCTTACATAATACGTACCCTTCTACGCGCAAGATACTTTTGCCTATTATTACAAATACAGGTTCGATATAAAGCTGGTCAAGCCGGAGCACACGTACTTAAATTATTATTAGTTATGCTGACTACTAACAAGCTCAATAAAATGGGCAGATAGAATGATTTCGTGTGATGGTTCAAACCAAATGAATTAAGCTCATTTTGGCTCGCACTCTACCAAAGTGCCAACCATTACGCTTGTTGCCGGTCGTTTGAACCTACCTAGACTAAGAAGAAGAGCCTTATAACTGTGTTAGCAACTTGATTTTGTGCTAAATATCCATCATCAAGTAAACAAAAGTTGGGTGCAAAGCTAGCTTTTAATGTAAGCATGTGTGTTTTATTGTAAAATTAGGTTTTTATATGTCTTAATGGATAGAATTCTAGGTTTTACTCTAAAAGAACTTGGTAGATAAAATAGAAGCAAAATGAAAGAACTCGAATAATTAACTTGACTAACAAACAATCTAGAGTCGATCTATTTCAACATAATCGTACTCGTTAATTAACCCGTATGGTTATCTCTAATGATGCCCCATTATTGAATTGTGCATAGTTTAACAAATCGTCTCCCATATGGTACGATTGGATTATAATTCCGATTCTAACTTGCATGAACCTACTCTAATATTCTTTTTTCTAGCAACTTGCTAGTGTTTTTTTTTAAATAAAATGTCGTAAAAAATTAATGCTCCATTCTTCCATAAAGCACCAACGCAGACGAGTCTCCTAAAGTGTCATCTTAATTTTATCTTAATTAAATATAATGGAGGAACCCCCTTTTGTCCTATGTTAAATGTCAATAAGACATCTCTTGAACTTAAATTAAGCAGTACAAATAATAATGCATATTGCATGTACAAATTATGCAAACACAAAAACAAGAAAATTAAAAAAATATATACGAATAATAAAGCTAATGGTCCAACATATTTTTATCCAACCTGCATATTTTATTATCCATCCTATATTTTCCTCTAACATGTTTTTCAAACAGAATCTTCATCTTCGTTGGTGATAGCCAGAGATTTGTGACATTGGTGAAGGGACATGGAGAGTAGTAGATGTGTGGTGGAATATGGCGGCGAAGGTGGTGATTGGGTGAAGGGATGTTGGAGTTATAGTGATGAGGTGAAAAATGAACCACTTTTAGGGGGTCATTAAAGTGGTTCATTTAAGTTCGGAATTGAATTTATTTGATCAAATATTGCCCTAAATCGTTCCTTTTGTGATTTTAGGTACTTTGGGAGTGAAATCTGAAAAAGGAAGCAATTTAGACGTTTTTGGAGCATAAAAGTGAAGAAAAAGCCAAAGACTTAATTTTCCATGCTGGGAACAGTATGTGACGGCGTCAAGAAGACATTCCTGACGGCGTCAAGAGTAAAATCCATGACGACCCAGTACAAACATGAAGGCGTCACAAGTAGAGAGTCAAGAGTTAAATGCGTGACGGCCTGCAAAAGAGGACTACATGACGGCGTCAGATGTAGATCAAGGCAGTCCGAGGAATTATTTGGCGGCGAGATGATGGCGTCACACTTTTGTTCTTGACGCCGTCAGCCTCTAAAATCTATATATAGTTTTCTAATTTTCATTCATTAAAAGAGGAACAAGTTTGGAGAAACCCTAAGGCCGAACCATATACGTATTTTACAGCTTTTTCAAGGGTTTTCAGCCCTTGAACCCTTACATGTGCTATTGAGATAAGTATTCTTTTAATTCAGTCAATATGTCTATGTGTTGGTTGTCTATATCTTGTGCTTGTCTTGATTCCACCATGTTAGGCTAGATCTATCTTGTGTTTGCTTAGATCTTATGAAACCTAGATGTTAATTATGTGTTGATTACTTGTTTATGGTTGTATTGGATGAATGATTTCAATGTTAGGCTTAAGAAAACTGGCAGATCTCTGATTGGTAACATGCTTGAACGTCTTAGGAAACATGAACCGATGTGTACTAGGTTTTATTGGTTGTATTTAATGCATGAGTAAATTCTAATGATCCCATGTTAGGAGCTTCTTAGCCGGCTCGACATAGGAGTGAAGTAGGCACTCATAGGATTGGGGAGTTAAGTACGCCACCCCATGAATGGTATTAAGGAATACAATCCGTCATCCACGCAACTATAACAAGTAATTAACGTGTAAAAGATATCTAGGGAGTAGTGAAATCTAAGTAAACACATTTCTCCACATATTGCTCACAACCTTAGTTTAATATAGTTTTATTTTCATTTTAGTATTTTATTTTGATTGCATCTTAGTATTGGGTTAGTTGACTAGCAACTAATTCCGCCCAAATCCTTCAAACCCGAGATTTTAATTTGTTTTCTTAAAAATATAAAAATACAAAAAGAATCATCCCTCATCTCTAGACTTAATCTTTAGGTTTTCTAATCCTAGCGACACTATTCCTAGCTGAACGATCAATCCCCCGGTACTTGTCATTATACTATACTACATCGATCAGGTACACTGCCTGGTGGGGGTTGTAAGCTTCTCAAGATCCCTTGAGAGGTAAAGCCTGGTGCACTCCCTACGCATCAAGTTTTTGGCGCCGCAGCCCGGGGAATAGTTATTGTCTAGGTTAGAATCTCATTTTATTAGGTCTACTTGCTAGATTCCGTTCTAGTAAGATTTTATTTTTATTTTTAGGTTCTCTTTAGTCTATCTTATTTCTTTGTGTTTTTGTTCGTAACTTTTCACCACCCGACATCATGGAAGATGGGAACATCTTTGAACCCGTCATCCCAACACAACAAAACCCACCACTAGAACCTCTTAGGCCCCGAACCTTAGGAGAGTATTCCTGACCTAGCCACCAAGGCTACCGAAACACCATTGAGCTCACCAGAGCCAATGTGACCCCCTTGTGATCCGACACCATCTGGTTGGTGCAAAGTGGATGTGCATTCCATGGACTTCGTTCCGAAGATCCAAATCAACATCTCAAGGACTTCCTTAAAATCGTAGATTCCATAGACTTAGATGTTGCAACTAGAGAGACAACCCGATTACGCCTATTCCAATTCTCTCTACGTGATCAAGCTAGTCAATGGCTTGAACGTTTACCCGCGGGATCCATCACCTCATGGGATGATCTTACCAAACGCTTCCTGACCCAATTCTTCCCATCGGGGAAGACTGCAATGCTTAGAAATGACATTTTGATGTTTGAACAACATCAGGGTGAAACTTTCTACGAAGCATGGGCTCGTTTTAAGAATCTCCTTCATAAGGTCCCTCATCATGGTATAAACCTTTGGTTATTAGTTCAGATTTTCTACGACCATGTTGACTATCACACTAAACGTACAATCGATAGGGCCGCAGGAGGTAAATTGCGTGATAAGAACGCCGAGGAATCCTGGGCAATTATTGAAGAGCTTGCCGCCGATAATCAAAAGATGTGGGAGTTTAATCATACTATAAAAGCGGCCATCAATGCAATCTCAACACCTGAAGGGATTACCGAAATCTCCGATGAACTCCTATGCAAGCTCGAGGCAAAAGTTGACTATTTTGAGGAAAGGCAAAGGAGACCCCTGAGTCCTAGGCGGGCTACTGCCAATTCCATCTCGAAAACGACTTCAACACCATTATCAGAGTCACCCTCTAGAGAGAATGTCGAGACTTTTCAAAACTATGCCCCACCTTATTCCCCTCCCGTGAAATTTAGCCCGGAATTTGAAGCTAGAATGAGGGAATACATGGCAACTCATTCTGATCGGCTCGCTAGATTCGAGGAAGCAGTTTATAAGCAAAAAGAGGAGATACAAGAGAAAATGAATGAGATGATGAGTCTATTGGAGGAGTATACCAATCAGAGAACCCCCGAAATAATGCTACTAAGGAAAGAAAGCGTCATCCCCACTACCCAATTTGTTAATTCCATCACAATTGCCCACAAGGATAATAAGAAGGTATAAACCCCTACTACACAAACCTTAGAAGAGCCATCAAAATCCCAACCTTTAAGTTACTACCTGAAACATGATATAAACGAAAACACTATAACAAATTGGATAAAGGATGACGGGCGTAACCAACCCTCCAAACAGAGTTCTGAGAAGGAGGAAGGGGGAGAAGATGAGTATGATACGTTACCTGGGGGGCCAATATTCGAGAGACTATTGGTACAAAAAGTGGCTACTAAGTAGATGGCGTGTGGGAACTTTGAGATACCAACTAGCATCGGGGATTTGAAATATCTTAGTGCTTTCGCCGACCAAGGATCGGAAGTAAATCTTATGCCCCTAACTATTTACATCCAACTAACGTCAAAAATGCCAGCCCCCACTCGTGTTAGGTTATCCCTAGTTGGACACTCTTACATATACCCCCTAGGGATCGCAGAAGATGTGTTAGTTAATGTCGCAGGGCTCATGTACCCCGTTGATTTTATGATCATCGATGATAAGGGAGATAGATGCATGCCAATAATCTTTGGGGCATCATTCCTCGCCACCGCTAGGGCTGTCATTAAGTATGAAGGCAGGAAAATTGAGCTCAAATCTGGAAAAAGAAAGATTAGCTTCCCCATGACTCCGCGAAGTGGGCATAAGAATTTGAGTTGGAGAAAGCTCAAAAACAACATTGACACGACACCCATCCGTGTTCAGAATAAAATTCTTGCATGGGAGGCAAGAATCAAAAGCTACAAGGAGGCTAAATATGAAAGAAGCAAAAGCAATAAAGTTCATGTCGAGTTCGAACATAATCGACCAGCAGAAAGCCATGTACCATTCGAGGAAGGGAACTTGGTACTCTTAAGACACTTGGAAATAACGATACCACCCGATAAACCAAGTCCTTGGTGGTATGGGCCTTTCACAATTGAGAGCATGAGCCAAGATGGGATGGCTAACCTGAGAAGTAAAGTAGGTGGAGAAGTGATTGCAAGTATCGACAGATTGAGGCACTACCACCACAATAGTAATGATCACAACTACATGGGGTACATCGTCTCAAAGGATGAGGTCACGTAGTAATCCATGACCTTGAGTCTAGCTACAAGACTCGTAAATAAAGAAAAGCGCTTCTTGGGAGGCAACCCATGCTTTGTGTGATTTTATTTTGTTTGTTTGTTATTTACTTCCGTATGCATGCTTTATTTTTATTGTTGGTAGATCATGTTTCTAAACTAAAAAGTGGAAATACTTTACTTTGTTGTTTTGGCCTAGTCTTAACTTCACCCAAAGGTATTTTTGCAAAAGATAAGTGTAAGGGGAAACCCCAAATATGTTTTTAAGAAACAAACCGATCATGATTCTCCACAATATTAAGTGAACATATATATTCGTATTTGTTAGAGTCAAATGCTTGTATCGAGTCATAATGAAGTTTTGCAGGATTTTCCAGGAAGTAGAACCAAGTTTTTCCAGAAATTTTCTGGAAACTTAACATAAGAATTTCTGCAGGTCACTTCTGACGGCGTCATGAGTTTACTCTTGATGGCGTCACGTGTAAAAATCTGGAAATTTTACCAGTTTTGTTTTTCTAACGGAGTCTTAAAGTTTTTTTTGAATTATTAAGTTTTATAATCTCCAGGAAATCTGCAAACTTCATTCCACAAGCATTATATCTTACTTTGTTTTCTAGGATTTAGTAACTTATGTAGATTGTCGCCGATTTTATATAAGGTTGCCTTGTCGGTTTTCTCAGGATTTACAGGTTATGTATGACAAGAAGATGATTTATATTCTGGAATGGAAGCTTTGATTGTTCATTTTCTTGGAGGAAGATCTAACCTGGCCACCTTATTATCCATACCGAGCGAATCAGGGGAGTATTTGATTTCATTTGGTTTACTTATTTCACTTTTACATTCTTTACTTGAACATTGGGGACAATGTTCATCCTAAGTGTAAGGGGAGGGTAAAATGATGATACCTTATAGATACACTTTCGCTTGAGTTTGTTTGTTTGATAGTAGATGTGTAATAAAACTATGAGAAATACTTATTAGTGCAATTTTAGAGCCAAATTTAAAATTTTTTACAACATTTAGGAGTGAAACTTTAGCCATAGCAAGCGTCTCATGGATAGGAGATTGTATGACTAGCACATAACCGTATCATTCAGAAAGATTTTTCACCCAAATATGTGAGGTTCGCCTTTAGATTTGATAGAAAAAGCATTTACTATTAGTGCTTATGAGTGTACCGGTAGCATTTAGATTCTAGAACTTGCGTTAGTGATGCATCCCGAGACCGCTAGTGAGACTACATTCGTGTAGTAGGATTTACTACATGATAAGAGGCATTAGGATCACCCTTGTGTTAAACCCGTATTATAATTACTTGACCATTTAAGTCATATTACTTGGCTAGTTAAGTCAACTAATTTTCCCACACCTTAGCGTTGTACTCATTTTTAGTACACGAAACCCCTAGTACACCCCTCCGAGCCTATCTTTTTGTTTCTAACTTTAAGCATTTTACTTAAAGAAAGAATTTTTTACACCCCACTTAAATGTACACCCAAATCGCCTTAGCCTTCCATGTATGCACTTATCTTTAGTGCATTATTGTTATTTGTTAAACCCTAAGTTAACTATCTAATTGATTACATGGTTGCTAAGTCGAGTCATATCCTTGTACGTATTGTTTTGGGACGATTGGGACTCATGGGTAAAGTACTTATTTTATGGAGTAATGGGGAAGAACATCATTTATTACCCCCATATGTGCGTTAATCTTAAAAGTACTCCAAGTGTTTTGATTATCTTAATTCGAGTCATTAGATTAGTTATTGTAAAGTATGTAAAGATTCAAGTGTAAGGGGAATGTTCATTCCCTATGATGTATTATTTTGGATGGTAGGGTAAGAGTGCATGCAAAAAAAAAAAAAAATCGAAAAAACAAGAAAAAGAAAAGAAAAAAATAGGAAAAAAAAAGAGAGAAAAAACATACGGACTACCATCCCTTTTTATTCTATGTTCATTTTATGTTTTTTTTGTAATTTTTCATTTATTAGCTTAAGTCGAGTCTAGTCTTGGCTTAGCAACGCCATATTGTACAAGTAATTAACCAAGATTGTTAACTCGCCACCAGTAAAGACTGCCTATATCCAACAAAACCATGTATTTCATATCCCTACACCTAACGTTACAACCCTTTAAAAGACCTCTTTGATAGTTTATCCTAGGTGCTTACGCCATGTGGTGGAGGTTTGATCCTTTCCCAAGCCTATGGTAATCTATTTTGCTATGACAGGTAGTGAGAGATATCTTCCGTTTTCATATTGTAATTTATACTTTATTACACCCGAGAGATGTGAGTATCTAAACACTATTTGTGAGGTGCTAGTGTATGACCTCCGTGCTTGTCTTTGGTCTTTAGTGGAATGATTATTTGTTGTAATTACTTTTATATTAGTGTTAAATGACCCCTAACTTGTATTTTGATTAGAATAAAAGCGCATTTGCTTGAGGACAAGCAAATCTCAAGTGTAAGGGTATATGATGAGGCGAAAAATGAACCACTTTTAGGGGGTCATTTAAGCCCGGAATTGAATTTATTTGATCAAATATTGCCCTAAATCGTTTCTTTTGTGATTTTAGGTAATTTGGGAGTGAAATCTGGAAAAGGA
Organism: Artemisia argyi; assembly: GCA_030686995.1. NCBI lineage: Eukaryota > Viridiplantae > Streptophyta > Magnoliopsida > Asterales > Asteraceae > Artemisia > Artemisia argyi. Next base: position 8,492,334 of record CM060679.1, read on the forward strand.
AGCAATTCGGACATTTTTGGAGCATAAAAGTGAAGAAAACGCCAAAGACTTAATTTTCCATGCTGGAAACAGTATGTGACGGCGTCAAGAAGACATTCCTGACGGCGTCAAGAATAAATCCATGACGACCCAGTACAAACATGAAGGCGTCACAAGTAGAGAGTCAAGAGTTAAATGCGTGACGGCTTGCAAAAGAGGACTACATGACAGTGTCAGATGTAGATCAAGGCAGTCCGAGGAATTATTTGGTGGCGAGATGACGGCGTCACACCTTTGTTCTTGACGCCGTCAGCCTCTAAAATCTATATATAGTTTTCTAATTTTCATTCATTAAAAGAGGAACAAGTTTGGAGAAACCCTAAGGCCGAACCATATACGTATTTTACAGCTTTTTCAAGGGTTTTCAGCCCTTGAACCCTTACATGTGCTATTGAGATAAGTTTTCTTTTAATTCATTCAATATGTCTATGTGTTAGTTGTCTATATCTTGTGCTTGTCTTGATTCCACCATGTTAGGCTAGATCTATCTTGTGTTTGCTTAGATCTAATGAAACCTAGATGTTAATTATGTGTTGATTACTTGTTTATGGTTATATTGGATGAATGATTTCAATGTTAGGCTTAAGAAAACTGGCAGATCTCCAATTGGTAACATGCTTGAACATCTTAGGAAACATGAACCGATGTGTACTAGGTTTTATTGGTTGTATTTAATGCATGAGTAAATTCTAATGATCCCATGTTAGGAGCTTCTTAGCCGGCTCGACATAGGAGTGAAGTAGGCACTCATAGGATTGGGGAGTTAAGTACGCCACCCCATGAATGGTATTAAGGAATACAATCCGTCATCCACGCAACTATAACAAGTAATTAACGTGTAAAAGATATCTAGGGAGTAGTGAAATCTAAGTAAACACATTTCTCCACATATTGCTCACAACCTTAGTTTAATATAGTTTTATTTTCATTTTAGTATTTTATTTTGATTGCATCTTAGTATTGGGTTAGTTGACTAGCAACTAATTCCGCCCAAATCCTTCAAACCCGAGATTTTAATTTGTTTTCTTAAAAATATAAAAATACAAAAAGAATCATCCCTCATCTCTAGACTTAATCTTTAGGTTTTCTAATCCTAGCGACACTATTCCTAGCTGAACGATCAATCCCCCGGTACTTGTCATTATACTATACTACATCGATCAGGTACACTGCCTGGTGGGGGTTGTAAGCTTCTCAAGATCCCTTGAGAGGTAAAGCCTGGTTCAATCCCTAAGCATCATATAGTGAGTGCATTGGTTCTTTAGTTGTTATTATGAAAGCAACAAAAAAATGATTTTTTTCATATAGAATGGAAAGTTGAAATGCCTTAATCACTAGCAAAATTAGCTGGCCATTATAAATTTTATGTATAAGCATATCATTTACTTTGTATTTGGCCTATTTGTTGTTTTTCTTTCTATAACACCTGATAATTAATAGCTGAATAGTAATATGTAAAAGAAATAACACCAAATTGTCATTATAAGATACTTATTCTGCCAGTAACGAAAAAAGAGTATAATGTGTATTTTTTCCTTCCATGTCTATCTTTTTTACTTTGAGTTTTATTATGAAAGTTGTGATATTTAGTCATTCTAATTTAAGTAATAAGAGAATAGTTTTGCATACTAAGAATATCATATTTGAATTTCATCTCATTCCATCCATCATATTTGAATTTCATCTCATTCCATTCATCCATTAGTATAGTGTGGTAGTGTTCAAAAATAAGACACGTCTACACATAAGGTGGTAGTGTATTTTAATGTGGCCAGATTTTATTTCACATTAAACTAAACTTTTTGTAAGAAAATATATTTTTAAAATAGTTAAACTACATATAATGCATTTTAGCTAGATATTATCCCTTTATTTTTTTTTTAAGATTTCTAAAACTAGTTTTGAACATTACAAGTTTTAAATTTATGCTTACAATTATTTAATGCATTAATATATCTATACCTATAACTAATTTTAGTCTTACAATATTCCCTCATTCAAAAATACAAGTTTTAACCCTATATTTACAATTATTTACAATTATTTAATGCATTAATACATCTATACAGCATCTATCCTTTAAAAATCTAATTAATATACAACAAGGCACAAACCAAACAAGCTATTAATGTGGTTATCATAACGCAGGCACTTAAATTAGATTTAAAAGAATCGTACATGTCAAAGTATGGAAAGTTTCAGTTGGTTGATAAGGCTAGTAGGCAAGGGATATATTTTTTCACCATACACATCAGCACCACGTCAGCTTTTTCTCTCCTCTCACTTTCATTCACCACTCTTCACCTTTTAGAGGGTAAGGGAAACTCATCTTCACCATAACTATCATTTTTTTAACTTACATAATTAAAAATGTAAACGTAAAAATATAAATACAAAAACGTATGCATACAAAATAGAAAACTTTTATTCATAACTTAAAAACATTACACAGACTTAGAAATTAAAAATACTAAATTAAGAACTGAAATTAAATATTACGAGACAAATGCTCGACAAAAACGGCACGAATGTTTCGATGCATTTTAGGCGATCTGATATACCTAGTAACCTTTCGCATTTGTTCATCAGATCGTATGGGGTCATCCGGTTGATGTGCTTCTGCTGGGTACCATTCGGGAGATATTGCATTTTTTTGTCTTTCCGAATCATGTTATGTAATATGATGCAAGTATACATGATATTAACTATTCTTTATTTTTTCATGATTTTTTTGGAAGTGGCAAGTATCACCCATTTCTTCTTCAAAATACTAAACGCCCTTTCTACATCTTTCCTTGCATGTTCCTGCATTTGCTTATACCTTATTCTCTTGTGGTCATCATCTACTAGTTCTGGAATCGTTTTAACGAATGTTGCCAATTTTGGATATATCCCGTCAACAAGATAGTACCTAAATCGGTAAGTTACCCCGTTAGCAACAAATGGATTCTCCGGTGCGATTCCTTGTTTAAGATCGTTAAATAAAGGAGAGCTATCCATGACGTTGATGTCGTTGTTCGCCCCAGAAGTACCAAAGAAAGCATGCCATATCCATAAGTCTTGTGACGCAACCGCTTCCAGCAACATGAACAGATTCGAACCATGATCACATCTAACATATTGACCTTTGTGTCTCTCAATCTGTGCAGTCAAGACTTCCTAACATACCCGGAAACCCGTGTATTTCTTCCTGATGTTGATAAAGCTTTATGACATCAGTTATAGTGGGTTTCCTCAAATACCCTGGACCAAAATTTTCCATAATAGAGTTACAAAAATGATCAAGACACTGACGAGAAGTTTTATCACCCATCTGCAGATATTCGTCTAAAGCATCAGAAATCACGTCGTATGCCATTTGACGAATTGCGGAGGTGCACTTTATCAACGTTGAAATGCCTTCTTTTCTGGTAAAATCAACATTACTACTAAAAAAGTGGATTATGAATAGTTACCTCCCGAACTATCCAGTTGAAAAGAGTTTGAACATTCGGAACCTTTTTCGAAAAGTATGTTCATTGTAGAACGGGTTCTTAGAAAAATAGGCGTCAACTAAACGTTCATGAGCACCATAATGATCTCGATTTGCTTTTCGTCTATTTTTAATAAACGACAACGATCTTGAAATAAAATTCAATCTCCGACTTGTAACTTCTCGTTCTTCTTCTAAGTCGATGAACATAATCATATCGGAATTCATTTGAAAAATAAAATGAATGAGATATATGTTGTTTGAGATTGTGTTGATTTGAGATTGTGTTTAAAAAATAGATGTTTATGGGTATTTATAAAAGAAAATAAAGTGGGGTGGTATGATTTTTTTACGCCCAAACGGTAACAAACGTATATATTGCAACATTCGGTTTTTTTTTACTCAAATGCAATGTACAAAAGTGATTAAATGAGATGGTGGATTCCGTTTTTTCTTCTTTTTCATTTGGTGAAACCTTCACCGATTCTTGTTTCGTTTTGTGTGCAACGCGCGTGAATCAAAGTGGTGGGCAAGGAGCTTTGCGCGTTAGGTAGGGCCGGATGGTGAAACCACCACCTCCTTGACAACCGCTTTAAGGTATAAAAAAATTTGTAGCTTTTGAATACCGTAATTCAAATTTTGTTAAACAATGTCATATATAGATTTACTAATCATGTATTTGCATGAACTAATGTATAGTACTTTATGTTTACACACTAGCTTCATGACCCGCCCGATGGGCGGGTACGCTTCTTAAAATTGTTTGTTGATTTTTTTACACGTAAAATAAATACTGAATAATGGCAAATATGTTAAAAAAAATAATTGTAACGAAAATATAGTGTTCATATATTATATGTAAAAATAACAATCATAAGAATGAGAACAAATAAATACATGATGCTTATTCTTATTTACTGAATTTAAACGCAATAAACAAGTTTATTAAACAATTCCAAACACTATTTATTTGTTCAGCCCAAACCAAGTGTTAACTGACCAACAATTATGTGATCTAAACAATCTATGAAGTTTGTTCTTAGGATCCCTGAGGCTTGAAACAAAAATTCGCATCATTGTTGTTCTTGGTCGGAAAGAGTAATGGTCATCATTATCAGCCCTGCACCAGCAGAACACTATAATATTCAGTGGATGTGCAAGTGCAAATACTAAAAAAATGAAGCATAGATTGTCTAATCACTATATAGTTTTGGCATTCTGTTATTGGGGGTTGTTTGGTTTAGCCTATTATATGGGCTAGCATAAGTATGTGGGATATGGAGGTTGTTTGGTTTAGCCTATCATCTGGGTTATGGAGACTGTTTGGATTAGGTTAAATATTATCTTGTCTACGGGGTGGTTTGGTTTCATTAATCAACACAAAGATCTTACACATGGTTCTCCAATTATATTGAGAATCTGAAACATTGCTGCATAATACACAACCTATTTGAGATAGATATCATAAGCAAAAAATGGTGAGCAGGTGTGATCATATACATATAAACATGAGTATTTTACAAATCATCTAAATGTATATATCACTCGATACACCAAAAGAGGTATATGTATCTACAGTATTGCCTAAAATAAAGCTACCACTACAAAAGTCATTCTTTCTAAAATGTTCAGTATGAAAATTTAGCTTGCATGAGCGTTTAACATATCATCTAAATGTAAATATCAGCCAATACATCAAAAGAGGTAACGTGTATGCAATATTGTTTAAAATTAGAACTACAACTACAAAATTTCATTCTTTTAAAATATTCACTAAGGACATTTAGCTTACCATAACTTAGATAAAGATAAAACCACCACTATATGCAATGTGCATAACTATAGAAAAAGAACATGGTCATCTCTACATAATACATCATACATGTGACGCACCCTAGATAATTAAATGTAAAGATGAATGAACTCTATAACCAATACACTTACATGGAATCCTGTTCTATGAAGGTTGTTGAAGTAGATGAGAATCATTGTAAATTTCCTGAAATGACCAGAACAAAACAAAATTACAAATATCAAATTTAATTCAAAAGACTATATGAAAGATGCAAGATAAAAGATTTTGACTATGCAAATAACCTACCGGAATTGATGGCATGATGGTATGCAACATGTAGCCGTATGTCAAATACTCTAGAAAAGGAAATTCATGTTCTAATATTTGTAGTATTTTCAGTGCCTTCACCTTCTTAAATAACTTTATTGGTTGTAGATGAGAGTCGCTCTTTGCATTTAAAACATATCCGTTGTATTTCATTGGGTGTACCTGCGTCATAATTTGAATGGCTCGGAAGAACAGTAGATACCATAACTCATAAATAAATTAATAAACATCGCTATAAATTGTAAGAAAAAACAATTGTCAACTCATACCTTGATCAAGAGCATCCGTGATCATTGTTCTTGAAGTAGGATAAGTTATTTTGTGGGACGAAAATTAAGGGATTTCTAAATTTAATATGTTTGAAAATGAATAGTGGTGACTGTGTGGTGTATGTGAATATTTCATTTGTGAAACAATGATTGTGGTATAAAGTAAATTAAGTATATGCACAATAAACGTTTTAAAAGTGAATCAACTTTCATTAACTCATGATCATCTTTATTTAAATGGCTTCAAAATGCAGTCATTATTAATTCATATCTAAATATCATTATGTCTCAATATGACCCATCAAGAACTGATCCGATATCAACATACCATATTATTCAATTGAAAGGTATCAAGGGCGTTTTACTATATTGCACCAGATTTTATGGTATCCAATATTCCACAAATAGCCTCTTGCTCCTCTTGTGGAGTACCTGTAAACAAATATCAACCAACATAATATTATTAGTAAAGAATGTTTTTAGAATATTTATTATGACATATTATTGTAACTAATAGTTCTTAAGTGACCCCTACATGTTCATTCTTATGAACCAAATCCCATTACTTGATTTAGATAGTTGGCCTAACCAAGATCGATAAGTGATGACAGAACATGACACTTAAGAAAACAAACAAATCATTTTTAAAGCAAGGAATGTTGGTACGGATGATCTTAGTACAATACTTGGTTCATTGCTAATTAACCAAGCACGAACGCCGCTAAATCTCATTCCACAATAAATAAGTCATTGCTACAGTTTTGTGAACCAAAATTACAATAATAGTACAATGAGAGTACGTAATTATTCCCTCATTTAACCTTACTTGAAAATGTTCTAGCTCAGTAACTGATATTTATAACTGATATTCACATTAAGTATCGCAACTATATGTGACTGTTACGGCAATGAAATAATAGCAAGATGATAGGTATTCACATTTAACATGGCCTGCAAAGTATACCGGTTCAAGTCAACTACTTAACATTATATGAACATTTACTACATAATTTGAAGAGGTATAAACTCAATTTTGACGCGTATGCAATAGCAATAACATTCAACATTATTCTTAAGCAATGATAATATAACCTTTGAAATCTAGTCAATTTCATTACTTTTTTATGATTCTACATGTCAAACTATAATAGGGATAATTTTTCATGTTCATTGATGTTGTTAAAAATGTATGTAATCATAAAAATTATGGCCATTCCTTATACTTTTATCATGTTAAGTTACTCTGAGCCAAGATTTGTCATAAATAGTTGAGGAATTTAAAAGCACATCATGACCTTGAGGTTGTTCCTTATTCACCAATTCTAGTTTATCTTGTAGTTCCTAAAACGTTTAATAGAACACCCCAATACCATCAGATGGTCCAATAGATGGGAAAAAATGTTTAAATTGGTGAAATGTATATATGTACCTTGAGTCTTCCTTCTTGGCAAAGGGCCGGAGTTGTTAACAATGTCGTATATCTACAACAACAAAACGTTTTCAGAATCTCCACATGATGAGAGCATAGCACACACAAACAAAGAAATAATCTTACTCACAGTGTCTTGGTTCGTCACTATCAACAACTTCAACATTTGATCCACATCTTAATCTAACCTGTTAGATATAGATAAAAAAATAAAAATAAAAAATAAAAAATAAAATAAATAACCATCATAAACTTTTGTTCTCAACCATCTCTTTTCCTAAACTGATAATAGATTAGATACACAAATCTTATATTTCATGACAAAACTTTTGATTGAATTGATAAGGAATGATGAACTTGGATGTGACTTGGGCATTGGGCTCTATATATTTGCAACATCAAATGTGATATAACAAAGTAGAGTTGGATACCGTTAAGCTTATAAAGGCTCATTCCATCATTTGTCGCAATTCGTAAAACGCATGATGTATCATCAAAAACTTCAAAACTTTTTTTAACAATTTATCAAACACTTATAATGCAGTTCATCAAAAATACTTTTTACTTACTACAATTAACAAATATAAAAATTACTTATATAAAAAGATAAGAAAAGTAAAGAGATTAACTTATGGTTGATTTAACTACATCCATGGATAAAATCTCTTTATGAAATTGTTCATACACCTAGAATCATAGTAAAAGTTGTTGGGAATTAAATAATCAGAAGAATCAACATAAAGGTTTAAGGAAATACATCGAGTATGTTTCTGCTGATAAAGCATAAAGCACGTTTCCACTGATGGATTCTGCTGAAGAAGGTTTCTACTGATAGTGTTTCTGCTGATGCTACTATGACTCATACAACAGCTGTGTAGATAAGTACGACTTATTCTACTGACTCATATATAAGAAAAATATCTTTGTTATAGTCATCAAATTGAACACTCCAAGTGAGTTGTAATCCTAGATACATGTTGTATCTTAATGACTGACATGATAAGTCATCATCTAGCTAGAATGAAGATTAGTCATAAGCTAGTATTTAGATGAGTCATATAGATTGTAAAAGATCTTTTCCTTGGACTATAAAAAGAAGATCTTAGATATGTCTTAAGTGTGACAAGAGTGACTAGTGATATATGTATGTAAAAATATACATAGAGAAAAACATTAGAACAAAACACAAGATTCAAGGTCTTTGTAACCCTAGTGATAGTGAAGATCACTCGTATTATCTTGAATAATATTGAATCGTTTGGTGAAATACTTTCATTGTTCTTTGTTAAATAAACACAAGCATCACAGTTCCATTTCCAATAAATATTCTAAGTGTGGTTAAGTAGATTCCGCATACTTAATCATATTCATTCAAAGTATCATATTTACACATTATAAGGTCCAACACCCATAGTGTGTGATCAAATCAAGTGATCCTCTCAGTTGGTATAAGAGCTTCCAGGTTGATATCTTTGATTTAGAAAAAGAAGAAGAAGAAATGGACACAGAATCTGTTCAAACAAATGTTGCTGCAAAGTTGCCAATTCTCAAACAGAATGAGTTTGAATTGTGGAGGTTAAGAATAGAACAGTTTTTCCAGGTGCAGGATTACACTCTCTGGGAAATCATTGAAGATGGAAACTCTTTCAAACCCACAACCACTTTATCAACAGTTGAAGGTAGGGAAATTTCAGTTGTTCAAACTATCCCTACAACTGCTGATGAAAGAATAAAGAAGAAGAATGACCTCAAGGCCAGAAGCATGCTGATGATGACCATTCCAAATGATCAACTTATAAACTTTAGCAAATTCAAAGATGCCAAGTCATTATTTGAGGCAATTGTTGCAAGGTATGGAAGGAATGAAGCCACCAAGAAGACCCAGAAAACCCTTCTCAAGCACCAGTTTGAAAATTTCTCATCAACCATGAATGAATCTCTTGACCACATGTTTACAAGGCTACAGAAAATTGTGAGTCAACTTGCTGTACTTGGGGTGGATATACCTCAAGAAGATTTAAACTCAAAATTTCTGAGAAGCTTACCAGAAGAGTGGGCTATGCATGTTGTTGTCTGGAAGAATAAACCATACATAGACACTATGGATCTTATGGATTTGTATAGCAACTTTAAAATTGTGGAAAAAGAAGTAAAGAAAACTGGTGTCTCTAGTTCATATACTGGGAACATGGCTTTTATGTCATCTCCTAGTATCTAAAACCCAGTTAAAGATGAAAAGGTTGATAATGGAGCTGGTGCTGCTAGTTCATCAAGCAGTACCTTTGGTATATTGAATGAAAAGGCTTGTTGTGCCTTTTTCACAAGCCAGAATAATGGGTCCATGCTTACTCATGAAGATCTCTTAGAAATCAATGATGATGATTTAGAAGAGATGGACCTAAAATGGCAAATTTCTCTTCTTAGCATGAGGGCTAAGAAATTCTATCAGAGGACGGGGAAGAAACTCACCATCAGCAGCAATGATACTGCTGGTTTTGACAAGTCAAAGATAGAATGCTATAACTGTCATATGTTGGGGCACTTCTCAAGAGAATGTAGAAGGCCAAGGCAGCAAGATAGCAAGAATAGAAGTTTTGGAAGCAAGTCCAAGACAGGGGAATCAACCAATCCAAAGGCTATGGTAGCTATTGATGGATTAGGATTTGATTGGAGCTTTACTGCTGAAGAAGAAGAAGCTTCTCCTCAGACAGCTCTTATGGCTTTCACCACAGAGGTACAATCTGATAAAGTTTGTTCACATAATTGTTCTGCTCTTAAAAGTTTAGAAACCTTAACCAAACGTTATGAGAATCAAAGAACAGAGTTAATTGATACAGCTCATAGCTTAACTAATCATAAAAGAGGTATAGCTACTCTAGAGGAACAAGTCATACATTTTCGAACAAATGAATCTACCTTTACTGATGTCAAAATTCTTCTTGAAAGAGAAATAATGTTTAAAAATAATGACATTAGTAACTTGAAAGCTGAAGTAGATAGGCTTAGTAAGGCTAAAGAGAATATTCAAATGAGTGTAGAAACACTAGATTATGCATCTAAGGGCGTGACTAACTTAATTGAATGTCAAGTTATAAATAAAGCTAAGTCTGGTGTTGGATACAAATCTGTTCCTCCACCATATAGAGGTATTCCTTCACCCCCAGGAATTGACCTAGAACACACAGGATTACCTGAATTTCAACTACCTTAATTCAAATATGGAGTTCAACCAAAGACTAATATAGTTGATAATGAACCTTTGAAAGAAAGTGAAAGTTTAAGTAAAACTTCACTTCCTAAGGACAAGGTGTGTACTTGTAGAAAGTCAGATGGTCCAATCATTGAGGACTCAACATCTGATGATAAAAAGTTTAAACAGGTTATGTCTAAACCTGAAGTGGTTAAGAAAGCAAGAACAAGAGTTCCTAAGATAGTCAAACACAATACTGATAGGCCTAAGACCAATGAAAAACATGTTAGGCAACCAGTAAGATATTGTGAACAATATAGAACCATAAAAAAAACCTAGAGGTAACCAAAGGAATTGGTATAGCCTCAAGTCTCTCCAACAAAGAGATAACAAAGTTTGTTACACATGTGGTAGTTTTGACCATCTTGCAGCTTTCTGCAACCAATGGGTATCTGGGTATGAAAGTAATAGAGTGAACTACAAAAGGCAAACACCTAAATCTCATTTTCACTCTAATTATAAAAGATCAAAACCCAAGACAGTTACAAAAGCAGTTCCTGCTGATAGAGCAAAAACTGTTCCTGCTGAAAGGAAAATGGTTTCTACTGAAAAACCATATATGACTGTTTACCCAAAATCAATAATTAAGGGTGCAAAAATAACTTTCAAACATGCATCTAATATTGTTCAAAGGCCCATTCAAACAAAAGCAGTGATCCAAAAACAAGTTTGGGGACCAAAGGGTACAACTACAAAGCTAGCAGTTTCTGCTAAGCATACTGCTGCTAAGGGAAACAGGGCAAATGCTGTTAAGGCCTCAGCATGTTGGATTCTTAAATCCAATGTTGCATCAACAATTCTCAAAAGATTACATCCCATTGATGCAAGAGGCGGATCCAAGTCAGAAATGGTTTGGATCCCAAAACAAAACTAATTCCTTTATTTATGTGCAGGGACATTCATCAGCAGATACTGAAGATCAAGGATTCTCAGATAGTGGATGTTCAAGGCACATGACAGGCAACAAGTCTTATCTCTCAAATTTTCAATCAGTAGATGGAGGCTATGTTACCTTTGGAGGAAAAATTACTGGTAAAGGTACTATTAAAACCGGTAAATTAGATTTTGAAGATGTGTACTATGTGCAAGAGCTTAAGTATAATCTTTTTAGTGTCTCACAAATGTGTGACAAAAAGAACAAAGTTCTCTTTACTGACACTGAATGTCTTGTATTTTCTTCTGATTTTAAGATGCCTGATGAAAGTCAAACACTTCTTAGAATTCCAAGAAAAGGCAACATGTACAGTGTTGATATGAAGAAAATTGTTCCAAAAGATTCTCTTACTTGTCTTTTTGCTAAGGCCACATTGGATGAATCTATGAAATGGCATAGAAGGCTTGGTCATATTAACTTCAAAACCGTAAATAAGATTGTCAAAGTTGGTTTGGTAAGAGGTTTACCTCAAAAACGATTTGAAAATGATCAAACATGCATTGCTTGTCTTAAAGGCAAACAACATAAAGCCACTTGTAAGCCCAAAATTTTTAACTCTATCAATCAATCATTGTTTATGCTGCATATGGACTTATTTGGTCCTACAAATGTTAGAAGTTTGTTGCATAAGAGATATTGTCTAGTTATTACTGATGACTTTAGTAGATTTACATGGGTATTCTTTTTAGGAACTAAGGATGAAACTTCTAGCATCCTTAGGACCTTCATTAAAGAGATAGAAAACCTAGTAAGCAAAAGAGTAAAAGTCATTAGATGTGATAATGGGACAGAATTTAAAAATAGAGTTATGGATGATTTCTGCAAAGAAAAAGGTATTAAAATAGAATTTAGTGTTGCAAGAACTCCACAACAGAATGGAGTTGCTGAAAGGAAAAATAGAACACTAATAGAAGCTGCTAGAACTATGTTAGCTGACTCTAGGTTGCCTATAACTTTTTGGGCAGAAGCAGTCAACACTGCTTGCTATGTTCAAAATAGAGTTTTAGTTGTAAAACCTCACAATAAGACATCATATGAACTTTTTAGAGCTAGAACTCCTGAAATAGGATTTCTTAGACCTTTTGGATGTCATGTGACAATTCTGAATATCTTAGACCATCTTGGAAAGTTTGATGGAAAAGCAGATGAAGGATTCTTAGTTGGATATTCTATCAATAGCAAAGCATTTAGAGTATACAACATGAGAACTAGAAGAGTAGAGGAAAATCTACATGTGAAGTTTTTGGAAAATAAAACCAATGTAGAAGGTCAAGGTCCCAAATGGCTATTTGATCTTGAATCTCTATCCAAATCAATGAATTATGTGCCTTTTGTTGCAGAATCTAATGAATTTTCAGGTTCACAAACTGCTGATGCAACAAATGGAGAAGGATTAGAGAAGGAAACAGATCAAGATTATGTGATAATGCCCATATGGACAAATACAAGTGTGGATTCAACTTCAATAAATGGTGAATCTTCTTCTGGAAATTCTAAAGAGGATGTTGAAGATGAATACAAGGAAGAAGGAGCCAAGGAACAAGAGTTTCAAGTCAGAAGTAACACTGCTGTTTCTGCTGATAAGCAAATCGTTCCCACTGATAAGCAAAATGTTTCTGCTGATGGATCATCAGAAGAAACACAAGCAAATCTCTCAGACAATGAGGTGGATTTCAACAACCTTCCACCTGATTATCAAGTTCTTTCTACTCCACACTCAAGGATTCACAAAGTCCACTCCCTGGACAATGTAATTGGAGATGTACAATCAGGAGTGAAGACAAGACAACAATTGATGTCTTCAGATCAACAAGGGCTTCTTGATGCCCTTTATGCTTCAAAACAGTATGAGTTTTCAAACTCTTGCTTATTTGTATGTTTTCTCTCACAAGATGAACCAAAGAATATTCATAAAGCCCTAGAGAATTCAAGCTGGTTGGAGGCTATGCAAGAGGAGCTTCTTCAGTTTAAGATTCAAAAGGTTTGGGTGCTAGTTGATTTACCAAGTGGTGTAAGGGTAATTGGCATTAGATGGGTTTTTAGGAATAAAAGGGATGAAAGGGGCATAGTGATAAGAAATAAAGCTAGATTAGTAGCTCAAGGGTACACACAAGAAGAAGGAATAGAATATGAAGAAGTTTTTGGTCCAGTAGCAAGGATTGAAGCCATTAGACTCTTTTTGGCTTATGCTTCATTTATGGGATTCACAGTTTATCAAATGGATGTCAAGAGTGCTTTCTTATATGGTACTACTGAAGAGGAGGTGTATGTCTCAGAACCTCTTGGTTTTGTTGATCCTGACCATCCAGATAAAGTGTACAAGGTTGTTAAAGCTCTATATGGCCTACATTAGGCACCAAGAGCTTGGTATGAAACACTAGCTTCCTACTTAATTTCAAATGGATTTCAAAGAGGCAAGATAGATCAGACACTTTTCACCAAGAAGCATAAGAAGGATCTTTTGCTAGTTCAAGTGTATGTGGATGATATCATCTTTGGATCTACAAGGAAGGAGATGTGTTTGGAGTTTGAGAAGCTTATGCACAATAAGTTTCAGATGAGTTCCATGGGGGAACTTACATTCTTTTTGGGTCTACGGGTTAAACAATCAAGAGAAGGAATCTTTATTAGTCAAGTCAAATATGTTGCAGAGATTCTTAGAAAGTTTCAATTTGCTGATTCCAAAACAGCAAGCACACCAATTGATCCTGAGAAGCCACTTCTTAAAGATGTAAAAGGAACTAATGTGGATGTACACACATACAGATCTATGATAGGTTCTTTGATGTATCTCACATCATCAAGACCTGATATCATGTTCTCTGTTTGTGCTTGTGCAAGATATCAAGTAACTCCTAAGGTTTCTCATTTAACAGCAGTCAAGAGAATTTTTAGATATCTCAAGGGTCAACCTAGGTTGGGTCTGTGGTATTCTAAGGAGTCATCTTTTGACTTGGTAGCATACTCAGATAGTGATTATGCTGGTGCTAGCTTGGACAGAAAGTCAACAACTGGAGGATGTCAATTCCTTGGGTGTAGACTTATCTCATGGCAGTGTAAGAAGCAGACAATGGTGGCTACTTCAACAACTGAAGCTGAATATGTAGCTGCTGCAAATTGTTGTGGTCAAGTTCTATGGCGTCAAAACCAACTTCTTGACTATGGGTACAATTTCTTATATATCATTATTCATATTGATAATAGTAGTACAATTTGCATCATTAAAAATCCAGTGCAACATTCTAAAACAAAACACATTGAAATTAGACATCATTTTATTAGAGATTGCAATGAAAAGAGGTTAATTCAAGTAATGAAAATTGCTTCTATACAAAACTTTGCAGATCTTCTTACAAAAGCTTTTGATGTTGGTAGATTTCAGTACTTAGTAGCAGGTATTAGAATGCTTAATCTTTAAATTTTCAAAATAATGTGTTCTTGTATATAGATTTTGTTAATGCATCTAACTTTGTCATTTAAAACTACTATTACCAATTAAAAGTTATTCATACAGTTAGTCCTATGCATAATTCTAATTCAAGACAAGTACTTTGTACTTTGTTTATTTGGTTTTAGACTAACAGTTTCAGGTATGAATGTTTGAGCTGAAAGGCTATTTCAAGTGAAATCTATGATCATTGCTGCTGAATGCTGATCATTGCTGCTGATATAATAAGTTCATGATAGAAATAGTTTGGGATTACAAAACTCCTTAAAACTTCTTTCTTGGAACCTGATTATGATGTTTCACATTGAATTGATAAATTAGTTGATCAGTTAATAACTGATACAACTCACTTTCTATCATTTTATACTCTCAAGTATAATGTGACTAATCTACGGATATCTGATAGAAAGAACAACGAGCAACAGTGAATCTAACACTTGTGTTAGAGGTAACAAATGCCACGAGCTGGAAACCCTGTAAAGAAAGCCTTTTGAATAGGTTTATCTGTACACAGACAGTTATTTATAACTGAAAACATTAGTTCTCACACAACCAGAGGTTGCTTTAATCCGAAATTTTGATTAAGTGTTAGTTACCACACTTAATCCCTTCAAAATGGTTAGAAGCAGTATGAGTTTTGATCATAAAATCATGTTCATACTGCTAAGTCAAATATTTCTTAAAAAGGATTTTCAAAGAAGCTCAGAAAATCATCTAATGATGGATTATGAGTCAATGCTCAGTGATTCACCACTCATAGGAGGTTACACACCTAGAAGTGATGAGGGCAGCATTTAAACTCTTAAGGAATTGATGGCTTCATGTACAAATTGTCTGAAAACATGGAAATTGCTAGATCAGATGATGGTTATATGATATGATTGTGAGAGATCTTCCAAACAGGGGAGGAAATTGCTCGGGAGAGAAATAAATCTCAGGGGAGGTTACAAAAGCCCTTTAAAGGAAGATTAACCAAAGAAAAAGAAGGAAAAGATAAGAGCATACAAGATGATGACATGGTTTCTACTGATAAAGAACAAGAACAGAGCTGATAGGAGAAAGTTCTAACTAGATCTAAAGATGAAAGGTTTCAATTTCAGTTCACTACGTTTGTTCATCACTTCCAAAGACATGCTGAAAGATGATTTCTACTTCTTGGAACAAGCATCCAAGATACACAACATCTTTGACTCTTATAATTCTTCAAGTTGTATATTGCACCATCTTTTAGTCCAAGATTGGAGCAAAGAACAGAAATCAGATGAGTTACAGAGAAAGACATTCAATCACTCAAAAGAGAAGAAAGTTCAGATCACAGTCTGACAATGAAGTGTTTGAAAGATCTTCAAAAAGTCCTCATTTAATTCAGAAAAACATGTTTGAATGCAATTCACATGTTTAGAGGAGGATTGTTGGGAATTAAATAATCAGAAGAATCAGCATAAAGGTTTAAGGAAATACATCAAGTATGTTTCTGTTGATAAAGCACAAAGCACGTTTCCACTGATGGATTCTGCTAAAGAAGGTTTCTACTGATAGTGTTTCTGCTGATGGATTCTGCTGATGCTACTATGACTCATACAACAGCTGTGTAGATAAGTACGACTTATTCTACTGACTCATATATAAGAAAAATATCTTTGTTATAGTCATCAAATTGAACACTCCAAGTGAGTTGTAATCCTAGATACATGTTGTATCTTAATGACTGACATGATAAGTCATCATCTAGCTAGAATGAATAATAGTCATAAGCTAGTATTTAGATGAGTCATATAGATTGTAAAAGATCTTTTCCTTGGACTATAAAAAGAAGATCTTAGATATGTCTTAAGTGTGACAAGAGTGACTAGTGATATATGTATGTAAAAATATACATAGAGAAAAACATTAGAACAAAACACAAGATTCAAGGTCTTTGTAACCCTAGTGATAGTGAAGATCACTCGTATTATCTTGAATAATATTGAATCGTTTGGTGAAATACTTTCATTGTTCTTTGTTAAATAAACACAAGCATCACAGTTCCATTTCCAATAAATATTCTAAGTGTGGTTAAGTAGATTCCGCATACTTAATCATATTCACTCAAAGTATCATATTTACACATTAAAAGGTCCAACACCCATAGTGTGTGATCAAATCAAGTGATCCTCTCAAAAGTTAACATCTATGTTAAGCTTTAGAAGTGCCTAATACATTTCTTTAACAATAAAGACATAAACTGAATAAACAATTCCGCAAACAAATGCTAAATATTATTTCAAAACATGGATTGAATTCCGAATAAGCATTCTTCTAATTTATTTGCAAACTCAAATCTTATAAATTGAATTAGCCAAATACAAAGAGTAAGGGAGTTAAAAAAAAAAAAAAAAAAAAAAAAAAAAAAAAAAAAAAAAAAATTGTGTAATCCATTACCTTCATGATGATTGTATGATCTTAACCGAAAATCAAATCAAACCATCAGCGATTCAATTATATGATTTGATTATTGAGCGTGTAGTTACAGTTTTGTTTTGTTTTGATTTTCGTGTGCGTGGTTTTGCTTGTTTTGAAGATTTTAGTGCGTGTGGTTTTGCTGTAGTTTTGATTCATGATTCAATTAATATGACCTCCGATTGTGTTGGTCTTTTTTGTTGTTTTGATTTTGTGATTTTCAAATGGATACGCTCATCTCATTAAATGAAAATTAATGCTCCATAATTTTAGCTAATTAAATATTCAGTCAAAGTAAATCACATTTGAAATGAATAAAGATGATTTATATCTCTATTTATTAGTGAGTGTTTTGGATGTTTATTTTAAGCATCTATATTTTGTTTTTGAATGTTTCAACACAAATACTCAAGTGCTCTAGTGGTTGAGTGTTTGTTGGTTGTTCAAGAGGTCATGGGTTCGAGTCTCATTAGTTGCAACTTTTTCAACAATGATAATTTCATGCATGAAAAGTGTGTGGCTAGTAGGCAATGACATGACATGTTGTTGAATATGTGGCAATGAGGTGGCAAATGTTAGAGGTTGATGATGTGTCATGGTTAGCCTATTATATAGTGTAGGATTATATAATAGGACTAAGTTTGTAGATACGCAACATACTTTCTCAAAAGTACCGAAATACGTAACCTACTAAAAATAAGCCATGTATCGGTAACAAACTTTCAAACTTGGCTAAAGATATGCAATGTTGACCGGATTTTTACCTGTTTGACCGGTTTGTAGGTAAACATTTAAAAAAAATACATTATTGGTCCCTGTGGTTTGCGTCTGTTTTCACCAGTCATCCTTTAACTTTATTTCAGCTATAAAATTTGCAATAATGGTCCTTGTCGTTTGGGTTGACTTTCACCTTTAGTCCCTTGACTTTATTTTCACTTTTTCGCCCGTGTTTACACGTTTTGGTCCGTTTTTGCACGTTTTCTTTCGTTTTTCCACTTTTATAAATATATATATATATATATATATATATATATATATATATATATATATATATATATTTTCGAATAAATATTTTTTAAAAAAATATTTGAAAAAAAAATTTTCAAAAAAAAATATTTTTCTAAAACATTTCAGAAAAAAAAAATTTAGAAAAAATATTTTTTTTCGAAAATATTTTTTTTAATTCGATAAAATATTTTTTTATTCAAATATTTTTCTAAATTTTTTTTTCCAAAAAAATATTAGAAAAAAAAAATATTTTTCTAAAATATTTTCGAAAAAAAATATTTTTTCTAAAAAATATTTTTTTCGAAAATATTTTTTTTCTAAAATTTTTAATTCAAATATTTTTTTAAAAAAATTTTCGAAAAAATATTTTTTTTATTCAAAAATTTTTCTAAAATTTTTTTTATTTTTTTTCTAAAAAAATTTTTGAAAAAAAATATTTTTCTAAAAAATTTTCGAAAAAAAAATATATTTTCGAAAAAAAATATTTTTTCTAAAATATTTCCGAAAAAAAACATTTTTTAGAAAAAATAATATTTTTCGAAAATATTTTAGAAAAATATTTTTCTAAAAAATTTTCGTAAAAAAATATTTTTTCTAAGAAATATTTTTTTTTTAAATATTTTTTTCGGAAATATTTTAGAAAAAAGATTTTTTTTTGAAAATATTTTATTCAAATATTTTTTTAAAAAATATTTATTCGAAAAAAAATTTTTATTCGATTTTTTTTTTTATAATAGTGGAAAAAACAAAAGAAAACGTGCAAAAACGGACCAAAATGTGTAAACACGGGCGAAAAAGTGAAAATAAAGTCAAAGGACTAAAGGTGAAAGTCAACCCAATCGACAAGGACCAATATTGTAACTTTTATAACTGAAATAAAGTTAAAGGATGACTGGTGAAAACAGACGCAAACCACATGGACCAATAATGTATTTTTTTTAAATGTTTACCTACAAACCGGTCAAACAGGTAAAAATCCGGTCAACATTGCGTATCTTTAGCCAAGTTTGAAAGTTTGTTAGCGATACACGGCTTATTTTTAGTAGGTTACGTATTTCGGTACTTTTGAGAAAGTATGTTGCGTATCTACAAACTTAGTCCTATATAATATTGTGATGAATATTACACTATATTTATTGACTAGCAAGTACCTTTCACTGTTAATCGTCACAACTTTGTAATACTATTGGCTATTGTTTTCGTATAGCCACTGCATTGCGATGTACGAGTACTCTACCATATTTATATGAGATAGTGTGCGATAAAGTTATTCTCTAAAATTCTCATTATGCATAAAGTCAAGGTTGCAAAAATCGTTAGGCGATAGTTGGGCGGCAGGGTACCGCCTAGCGATTAATCGGATTGGATTTTTTATATATAAAATTATAAGTCTTGAAACTATATGCCCGATTTAGCCGATCTAGCCGATTTTTTCTAATTTGGCCAATTTATGCCTGATTTGGCCGATTATTATATTTGTAACCGAGTTGGCTAATTTATCCAATTTTTGTCTGATTTAGCCGATTTATGCCCGATTTGACCGACTTTTATCTGGTTAATTGGTATATTGACCGATTTTTTACCAAACCAATTAATAAGACCGATTAGTGAAAATCTGTGCGGTTAATCCCCGCCTAGCGATTAATCGCCGATTAATCGGCCGCCTAGACCGATTTTTGCAAAACTGCATAAAGTTATTATCAAGAAAAATATATAATCAAATTATAACGTTCACTAAAAATTTTGATTACAAAATACACGCCGCTATAACGAAAGGGTACCCTGCTGGTTTGAAGATAATATAGAAGCCAATAACCTTAACCATTCGAGCTTGCACTAAAAAAAGGGGGTTTTTATACATGCTCTATATAAGCCATTTCTTTTTTTTTTTTTTACAAATTACCCCCTCCCCCCTCCCCCCACCCATCTAACTTTTTCGTTTTTTTATATAATTTTTTTATATTATAAAACTATAAAACAGAAAGTGCGAAATAAAAAATATAAAATTCAACAAATCAAAAGTAATAAATTGACAAAAAGTATAAGGAAAATCTGATAAAAATTTTTGTTATACAGGTAAAATAGACACTTTTTTTTTACCTCTTTTTGTACTTTTTCAGTGAGCATTGATTGTATTGTTGCCAATGACATATTCCGTTTGTATATCATGATAAATTATAGAGCATTGATTATAGGGTCGAGTTATTCTACAAACCAAATATTCTCACATATCAAGGGACTTATCCCCATCATCCATCTTAAAAAGAAATCAATGGTTTAGATTAAAAATATTTTAATATTTCATCTATTTTTTATAATTTAAATATCTCTTAAACCGTTAATCGTTAAGCGAAAATAATTACACCATCGCGACGGGCATTTAATTATCTTTCTAGAGACGAGCACTTTGATATACTTTCGAAAAATTAAAAAAAAAATCGTTTTTTTCACATTTTTTTCCGTGGCCGAAAAAATATCATATATGATATTTTTTCGGCCACAAAAAAAAGTGAAAAAAACGAAAAAAAAAATTTGTCGAAAATATGTCAAAGTGCCTATCTATAGAAATAAATTAAATGCCCGACGTAACGGTATATTCTTTTTCGCTTAACGATTAACGGTTTGAAAGATATTAATATTTGAAAAAAAAATGATGAAAGTGGGTTTTTTAAATTGTTGGGATTAATCTCATCCATTAGATCAAATAAAGATAGAGGGAAGATATTAGTCCCTTGGTATTTAAAAAAAATTTGGTCTTATATCTTGATTATTTTGTTCGATATATACGTCACTGTATCTCTGGTCACCACACGTCATCGTTCTAGATGTTTTGTTAACATAAATGCAATTGCCTGTACAACTAACTACTACTATTTGTTTAGGCACATTGCGTTTACACACCACTCACTTAGTTTCTCCACACCACCAATGATTAGTTTTCACTTTTTTATCACCAGTAGCTCCAGATCCGTACATCATTTTAACCCAAAATAAATTTCGGTCCTCCCAACTACTTCAACCTTTTTACTCTTTCTTCAACCTTTTTCTTGTACCTCCCAACTACTTTTCTTAACTTATCATCTTCTTTAATATTTTTTAGCATCTCAAACAACACCACTCTTCTTTAATATTTTTTTTGGTTCCTCCACTCAAACCACTGCAGCCGCCACCACCTCCGGTTAAATCACCGCCGCAGGCCAATGTCTTCGCCTTTAAATCCTACGTTTTTTTAGATCTGAACAAAATTTACAAGGTGGCGATGGTGGTCGTTTGAACGAGGTGGCGGCGGTGGTGGGTTTAAAAAAAGAGGTGCGGCGCTTGTGGTGGTTTGACCGGAGTTGACGGCAGCCGTGTTCCGGAAGTGGTGGTGATATGATACGATAGTGATGGTTAATTTTGGACCGAAATTTATTTTGTAAGGTTAAGTATGAGTGTTGTAGGAATTTTTTTAAAATGTTAGACTGTAAGGATCGAAAGTGAATGACCTTAAAGCCCATCTTTTTGCTTCGTTTTGGCTTCTGTTCTTGTAAAAAGGATATTACGAGTTTTAATGTTTTTTTGTTATTTTGGTCATATATGTGCAGTTGTGCACTAGTTCTTCTTTCAGCTAGTAGTTATAGTTCATTCAATATCTTTGTGTAAAGTTGACTCGAGGTGTTAGGTCAAACCAGGTGCATGGGAATACCCTCCTGCACAAATAATTTATCGGGTTGATGATACATACGGAGATTGTTGTACTTTGCGCCTTTCATTTCAAATCATAATTAATCTACCTTGCAATATAATGCCCCAAAACAACATCTTCAATGTTCTTATGATAATCTTTCTAATTGCAATATATTGATCAGTTGGTGTGGGATCCTTCAGGTATATATAGTATACTAACAAACTATTATGATAATCTTTCTAACAAAAGGAGGGAAAGTTTAGCTGCATTTAAAAAGGAGGGAAAAAAGAAAAGAGAAAGGAGGGAAAAAAAGATAAAAGGAGGGAAAAAAGAAAAGAGAAAGGAGGGAAAAAAGAGGGATGCTACATCCACTCACAAAATCCACATAAATCTCCCACACGCTGAGTTGGCATCCACTGATTGGTGGAATGAGAGAGGAGAGAGAAAAACTATAATAAAGTTCACAAATCAGTAAGTGACACCTCAGCGTGTGGGTGATTTGTGTGGATTTTGTGAGTGGATGTAGCATTTATCGGGAAAAAAGGATGGCGGCAAAATCATTGACTAAAAATTATATTATATTAATTATATTATATTGAGAATTTAAGATGTTATATGTTTTCGATGCATGAAATGAAAGGCGGCAATTTGGTCGGAGGGAAAAAAGAAAAGAAAGGCGGCAAATTTTCGATCATATTTATATAAATTCGAAGGAACATGGAGGGAAAAAATGGGCGGCAAAAAAACCATGGATGGAAAAAGTGAATGATATTGAATTAACATGTGTGAAAATATGTAGGAAAGATTACCACAGAATTGCAATTAAAAAGAAAATTATTTCTATAAACAAATATACAAACATGAACTAAATGATTTTCATTAACTTTTTCAATCACGAAGGTGTCATAAAATTACATTAAGTTAGATCATAATGTTCAGGTTTACGACGATAATACTCGCGAAAATCATCCTGACGACTCGCATATTTCTTTCCCCATCCAGATGCAACATTATTTTTGTATGTGATCCAAAGTGGATGAGTTATCGGTAAAGGAAAACCTTCCCGTAATGCAACTCTGATATATTGATTACCATGCACGTGGGCAATCACAATCATCTCATTTGAGTCTGATTGCGGTGGACTGGACCAAAGAGGAAAACTCGTAGTGGAACCATTGTTGGATAGACTTACAACAACTTTGTTATACACTGAAGCAATTACCAATCCTGTGTTTGGCATTTCCATCTATGCCCCAGCAGAGCTCACGATACTATAGATTTGGTTAAAACCTATAGTTCCAAATATCCACCTGTATTGTTCTTGGTGAGACTCTAAATGGAGCATCAAATCCGACCGAATTATAGGCCAATCATCTTCAGTGAGACCAAGAGCGAGAGCGACGGATCTAAACCCACAGTTTCCATCTGGTTCGACATCTTGTAGACTTGTGTTCGAGATATAAGGATGGAAAACTTTTGGAATTTGTCTACTAAGATTTTTAAACCGTTCTTCGGAAGCTGGCGGTTCTTCATTTAGGTCCGGGATTAAGTTATGCGTCCGGCCTCCTTGAGAGTTTGAAGATGAACCATGTCTTTTAGGTTGCATATTCGGATCTATCTCGAAAAACTTGCATGAAAATGAAACGCGCTTCTTTTTTTGTTCGGCGTTCAAATCAATCCCAAACAACCTCGTTGTGAATATACTACGGTTGTGACAAGGAGTTTCAAGACATTTTTATCACCTCATTCGTGTACATTTTTTATCCTTTTCTTTTTTTTTGAACGGCTTGTAGATCCGTAAATTTTTTATAGATCTATTGGTTTTATTTGTAACAGTCGCCAAATCACATAGATTTGTTAATGTTGTAACAGTCGCCGGAAAATTTTGTGATATTCAAAGGTGTTTGTATAGATTTGTTAGTATATGGTAACAGTCGCCGGAAAATGTGTTAACGGTCGCCGGAAAATTGTGATATTCAAAGGTGTTTGTATAGATTTGTAAGTATATGGTAGCAGTCGCCGGAAAATGTGTTAACAGTCGCCGGAAAATTGTGTAACAGGGGAAAATTATTAGTGTATTAAAAGGTGTTTGTATAGATTTGTTAATAATTATTAGTGTAATTATTATACAAGTCAAGTTTTTTTTTTTAATTTTTTTTATGTGTATTGTTCATTTATTTTTTGTAATTATTTTTCTAAATACCATTTCTAGTTTTTGTAAATACCAGTTCTAAAAAGTAGTTGGTGATAAAATAATTAAAATGAAGATAGAATGTAAAACCATTACTTTAAAATACGAGTTCTAAAAAGTAATTAGTAAAATACGAGTTCTAAAAAGTAATTAGTGATAGTAATTAGGGATAATAACTATTTTTTTTAATAGCTTTTTATTTTGTGGTGGTTGAACATGACGTTAAAATCAAAATGTTAGTGCAAAACATAATGCAAAACTTACAATAGTTAAAAAGTACAAATAAAAAAATAAAAATAATAATAACTTAACATAATGCAAAACTCACAATAGTTAAAAGTACAAAAAAAAAAATTAGTGTATAGAACATGTATGTTACCTTAAGTGCAGAATAAAGATGTAGATGTGTGATAATTTTTAGACTAAAAAATATTTAGTCAAACTTTGATACATGCCTTTAAACCAAAGCTAATTCCATTTGAATCATACTCATATATATATATACATCAAAAGAGTTAGAAATACGTCAAATCACATAATTAATGTGTTTATTACTTGTCACATCAAATATTTATTGAAAATAAATTGATACGTTTTTCTGAACTCTTTTCTGAATCAATGTAACATATTAAAAGACATACATCAAACCTTTGAGGTGATAAATGTCTACAATCTATAAAGGGATGGTAGTTGAGTGCTTTCTTAAATTGGGACCACAGAATATAATGAGAAGGTAGTTGAGTACTTTTTTCACTGTGGGACCACCAAATAAAAAAAAGGGGGTGTGTGAAAGACATAACCCTTTGTTTATATGAGACCATTTTGATGTCTTGTAGGACACAACATTGTACACCACATAAATACGTAATTAAACAAAGATCCAAAACATTAGAAGTCCATGAAACACATATGACTAGCTTATTCGGTCGCACGGTGGATGTCACCGAGAACGAGTGATAAATAATTTCTGTGGAAGAATTGAAGACGGGGCCATATTCATGATTGAGAATTTAATGGAAAAGAGTAAAAACGATGCAACTTGCTTGTTGTAGATGTCAATGTCCATTGTGGATTTTGGACATGGAGCAATGTGTGGGTTCCTCACTCGCAAGTTGCTAACATTTCGACCTTATTCTAAGTTTCTAACAAACTATTTTTTAGACTTATATACATAATGTTTTCCATTTTAGTTCTACTTGGTAAGCTTTACCACATTAATTTGTTATACTTTGGAAAAGGAGAGTTAATATTGTCCAGCTAGAAAGGTTAGAAAAAACTTTACTAAAAGAATGATACTCCGTAAATACGATATACATGCATAAAGATCACGATCAAACATTATTTATTTATTTATTTTAACACAACTCCGTTCAGTAAAGACACATTCAGATTTGAGAATAGAGCATATGGCCATAAGATAATCTAGTACATGGCCATATGCTTGCATCATAAACTAAATAAGTAGGATATTGCAATATGGTAGTTTAGCACATGATGATATGCTTTCGTCATAGCCTAAATATGCATGCATGGAAAATTTTCATATGGCCATATGCGTAAAAAAAATCGATTTTGGTTTCGGGCGTTTCAATACATAAAGATCACGATCAAACAAATGATTTTATTTATTTATTTATTTATTTTTACAACTCCGTTAAGTAAAGACACATTCTAATTGTTGAAACAATATGCGAAACACAATAAACAGTACATGAAGGACAAATTATAGGTAAATTAATAAATGGTTCATGTCTTCGACTTATTCAATTGGAGTAAGTGTTAAAAGGTTTATTGCCAACGAAACGATGGCATCACAAAAAATTTCATTCCAGATTGGCAATGAAAACCTTTGCTCTCTCCACAAGCAAAGTAATATGGCTTCCATTTGTTGAGCACGAATTCAAACCCTTCTCCTGCACCTTGAGTCGTGTTTGCTACACGTTTCGCCCATCTTAAGTCACACCTCAAAAAGCTCCATAGATTTGGTAGCAAATAAATGCTATGCGGATGTATGTTGGTATCGCTTGGTGGATCAAATTTAAAAACTGCAACATATTAAACATCAAAATGAGTAAATAACTAACTTTTTTCTACTATTTAAATGACGAAAAGGGCGTTCAAAAAATGGTGCATGCATGATAGAGAATTAGAGATACATACCTAAAGTGTCATTGAAGTAAAATGGGGCATTTGTACGAGCCCATTCAGTGTAGTTAAAGCCGAAACGCCAATTATTAGAACCACCAACAATGACTCGTCTAGAATTATGAAAAGGGTTTGGGTGTCTAAAAGGCTCGTTGGTATAGTTGAAACCGAAGTTCCAATTTTGGGGACCCTGTTGAACATTTGGGTTACTCGATCCAACTGCCAATATTGCGGCAACTAGGGTAATTTGAAGAAGTAAATGTGTGTTTGTCGAAACCATTTTTACTTTACTTGAATATAAGTGAAGCTCGCCTGGTTTGGTATGTCTTATGTTTGGAAAATATGTGTTTATATAGAGGTTAATGAATAACGAATTAAACTAACAAATGGAAATTAACCTAATTTTTTTTAGTTGGGTTCACTACTACATAGCAGGTCTTTAGCGACAGACATTTCTGTCGGAAATCTGTCGGTAACAGTGGTTTCCGACGGATCAGTGACAAAAATAGTGCGTCGCATTTTCTATGGTCGGTAATTGGTATCTGCCGGAATTCCATCGGAAACAGCGAGGAAGGACATTTGTCGGAATTCTGTTGGTGATGTGGTCGTCGGAAGTCAGTCGGAAAAAATTATGTCGGAAAGTCGTCGGTAAAAAATCCATCACAAATCAGTCGGAAATGTAAAGGGTCACAAATCTGTCGGAATAGTTGTTGGAATAACTGGACCTAATAAAGCTCAAATTCATGTAATCCTGTATATAAATAGCTTAAATTAAACATAGAACCATTGAAATGATAATCATTAATCTATTACGAAATGCATAAGTCACATCGGAAAAGTTTCAAAATCCAAACAAAAGCATTCGAAAACATAAAAGAAATTAGAGTATAAAATCCAAATATTCATAATAATGTGACAATATCCGACTAGTTTGCACATCTAATATTCATACCTATGTACAGCACCACATTCGACAAACCTAGGGTAACATCCATGACACGCCTTTTTCAACCGGTTGACTTTCAACCGGTAACATCCATTACACCACAAAATTAATAACACAACTCATTCCCACAACTAATAAATAAGCTCATCCGAAGCTTATCAAGTAACATCAAAGTACTCATTCAATCTAGGTTATCAACTCTTAAAATAACTCAGTCAGGCATTTCGTCGATCACTTGGTCTACACATGCAATCAATCAATCAGCTAACATTATAAGCTAACCAATCAATCAATCAGCTAGCATTATAACATTATAAGCTAAACAACACATAAGCTAAACAACACATACGGTGCATAAGCTCAACACATAAGCTAAACAACACATACAAGTGCATAAGCTCAACACATAAGCTAAACAACACATACGGTGCATAAGCTCAACACATAAGCTAAACAACACATACAAGTGCATAAGCTCAACACATAAGCTAAACAAGTTAGAGAAATAGAAATAGAAAATTTAGGGCAAAATTTAGGGCAGAAACCTTAATGTAATCGGCGGACGGTGGCGGACGGTGGCTGATAGATGGAACAGTGAAAGTGAAGTTTTAATTGTGTATTTTAGGAGGGATATTGAAAGTGAAGTTTTAATTGTACTAGTGAGGTTGTATGGGGGCTTTTATAAGTTGTTTAAAAAAAAGTGAAGTTTTAATTGAAAGTTTTAATTGTGTATTAATAAGTATGTGAATTTTATAAGTTTTTAAAAAAATTGAAAGTTATAATTGTAATAAGTGTGTGTATATTTTATAAGTTTTTTTTTTTTTTTTTTTTTTTTTTTTTTTTTTTTTTTTTTTAAATGAAGTTTTAATTGTAATAAGTTTTAAAAGGTTTTTGATAATTTTTAAGTTAAAAATAAAAGGGTTGGGATTGGCTTTTTAGTATACCGGTCGAGTCAACGGTTCATCGGGTTACCAGTTCAACCGGTGTTATGACAAATGAAAAAATAACCCAATTGAAGAGTTCGTAGAGAAAAACAAATAAAACCGATGGGTCAAACCGGTATTATATTCCTCTAGATTTTTATGTTAACAATTAGTACATTTAGAGAAATAGAAAACGGTTTTAACACTATTAGATTATAACTAGTACTCTTAATTTGATTTGAATTTACACCGAATAGTGTAATCCCAAAAATAGTTAAGTTAAAAGACAAGTCGACATAGTTTAATATACCATATATGTGCATAATAAATTTTAATATTTCCGTCGGAAATCCGTCAGAAATATTATTTATTTCCGACGGAAATATTAAAAAATAAAAAATTACTAGAAATTAAAACATTTCCAACGGATTAGCGACGAATAAATATAGGTGTAGGAATGGCGTCGGAAATTCGACGGTAGATTATGTGGATTACTGACGGATTTCCGACAGCAATCGAATCAATTGGAATTCCGTCTGAAATTACTCGGAAAAGCACAGTTGTCGCTGTTTCGTCGGAATATGGTCGGTAAAATAGCGACTGAAAAGTTCCATCGGAAAATCTGTCGCTAAAAGTCCAGTTTCTAGTAGTGGTTGGTAATATGTTGAAAACTTATGCATCCTTTTTTAGTTTTTGTGTTCTCATTTATATGTAGTTGAATTAGAAGAGATTCACGTATATCTAAGTGGAGCTTTTTGAGAGCAAATTGGTTAACAGTAAGTCAATGTCAACGGCAATGATAACACAACACAATTTGGAATTACATGGGTCAAACGAATCAGTGTGAAGAATAATATAAGAGCAGTTTCTTGCACTGAATATTGACTGTCAAGGTGGTAAACTCTAAATAAGAAAATGGAAATTTGCATTTTAATTTATTCTAGGTAAGCTCATTTTTATTCTAATACAGTGCTCCTTATTCTTTTTAAACATATTTTTAATGTGTTTTCTCAGTTGCAAGATATGCAATGTTTTATCATAAAACTTTTATGATGTGTATGTGTTTTCTCAGTTGCAACCAGTATCATGATCCCGCAAAAACGCGCGTGCATTCTGCTCTCGTAATTTATCATTACATAAAATAGTAGGAGTATGTATTTAGTTTTAATCATTTTCGGATGCGCGCACTGCAAGAATTTGGGCCAACACCCAAGAATATTTCCCAAGGAATCTTGCTGTAGAAAATTACCTATGGAATTCCGACAAGTTTCTTACGGATTATAAGTTTTTGATAAAGCAGCAGCACCAACAGATGACATGTTCATGAACACTCTTCGGTTATATATATATATATATATATATATATATATATATATATATATATATATATATATATATATATATATATATTTTTGAAGGGCGCACTCTTCGGTTTAAATGGTTTCCTAGCGTCATCCAAAAGGACGAGTTTTCCTTCTAGCTAGCATTTGACTTTCGATATCACGAATCTTCGCAACTAAAGAAGTAGGATTTGTAATATTCCACACATTACTAGTACTAATATACCCTCCTTATAGCATGGGTAAGTTGCCTTTTGGGGATGAGTTATAACTTAACGCAGCGGTAACATTTCTTTTGGGGTGAGTTATATGATAACGCAGGGAAGTTAAGGCATAACTAAGATGAGTTATCTTACCGCCCCCTAAAGGTAACACAATGGCAACGGGAAGTTAACACTGACGTGGCGGTGAGTTAAGTTATAACTCGGGGTCAACTTACCCCATGCTCTTAACACCACTCTCCTTCGCTGAAATCACAGCAGAAAAACTTTTCTATTGTTTCACACCCTTCCCACCAGAACTCAAAAAACCACTCTTATAACTTATCAACACAACAGCCCTTATACCAGGAACCACATTTTTGGTATGGAGTAGTAATACCAATACAGGAGCAGCGATCCCAAAACAACCAGCGAACAATATAAAAAACAGTTTAAACACCCTACACGAAGTAAAAAACCAGCCTTGACAAAACCCTAATGAATCGATAAAGGCTTTGTTAGAAACGGATTAATAAGACGGATATGGAATAAACCAAGAACAATTAATGATCAAAGGATGCAGATGATTTAGGTTGTAGATACGGTTTAGAAGAAAAACGATTAGGGTTTGTAAGATTCTCCAAAATCGCCGGAGCTTGGGGGAATAGTGTTTTCTTTTCTTTTCTTTTTTTTTTTTTTTTTTTTTTTTTTGGGAAATGTTGTTGCATGCACCATATGATACTTTAGCATATGGTTGTATGCACTTTCTAGAAAATTTGAGAATAGAGCATATGGCCATAAGATAATATACATGGCCATATGCTTGCATCATAAACTAAATAAGTAGGATATGGCAATATGGTATTTAGCACATGATGATATGCTTTCGTCATAGTCTAAATATGCATGCATGTAAAATTTTCATATGGCCGTATGCATAAAAAAAAATCGAGTTTTGTTCCGGGCGTTTCAATACATAAAGATCACGATCAAACAAATGATTTTTTTTATTACAACTCTGTAAAGTAAAGACACATTCTAATTGTTGAAACAATATGCGAAACACAATAAACAGTACGTGAAGGACAAATTATAGGTAAACTAATAAATGGTTCATGTCTTCGAGTTATTCAATCGGAGGGTTAAAAAGGTTTATTGCCAACGAAACGATGGCATCACAAAAAATTTCATTCCAGATTGGCAATGAAAACCGTTGCTTTCTCCACATGCAAAGTAATATGGCTTCCATTTGTTCAGCACGAATTCAAACCCTTCTCCTGCACCTTGAGACGTGTTTGCTACACGTTTTGCCCATCTTAAATCGCACCTTAAAAAGCTCCATAGACTTGGTAGCAAGTAAATGCTATGTGGATGTATGTTGGTATCACTTGGCGGATCATATTTGAAAACTGTAACATAATTAACATCAAAATGTGAGTAAAATGGCATGTCGCTTGTAAAGTGTGACAAGGTTTCGCTTGATACAATTATAAGTAGTAACTCATTTTTTTCTACCATTTAAATGAAGAAAAGGGACTTGAAAAATGAATGGTGCATGCGTGATAGAGATACATACCTAGAGTATCGTTGAAGTAAAATGGGGCATTCGTGCGAGCCCATTCAGTGTAGTTAAAGCCAAAACGCCAATTATCAGAACCACCAACAATGACTCTTCTAGAATTCTGAAAAGGATTCGGGTGTCTAAAAGGCTCATTGGTATAGTTGAAGCCAAAGTTCCAATTTTGGGGACCCTGTTTGACGTTCGGGTTACTTGATCCAACTGCCAATATTGCGGCAATTATGGTTATTTGAATTAGTAATTGTGTGGTCATCAAAGCCATTTTACTTCACTCTGAGCTTTTGTCAAATGGAAGAAAAAGCCTTGAAAGTGATGAAAAATTAGCTTGGTGTTGAGTTTGGAAAACATGCATGTGTTTATATAGAGGTTAAGTTATTTGAACAACAAATTAAACTAACAAATTACAAATGGAAATGAGCCTAATTCTGCTTAGTTGGGCTGGTAACTTGTTGATCTTTTTTAAGTTCTTGTGTTCTCATTTGTATGTAGCTTTTAGCAGAAATTCAAGCATATCTTAGTGGTGCTCGTAGGTGGAATGTTAAAGACGAATACCTCAACATCTTTCAAGAAAATCTAACACTTTTTGTAGTTTTTTCTTTCACTTTTTAATAGTGATTATGATTTTCCAACAGGAAATAAGGTTTACCAAGAAAGTTGAATTGGTCTTATTACAACGCATAAATTTTTGTTAGAAAATTGTTTGGTTTACATTTTGCCAACTTACACAAATCTGAATTCATGTATTTCGATATTGCAATTTCACAAGCCTAATTCAATCAAGCCGAGTATTTCTAAAAATGTATGCTGAATAGTTAAAGTTGATGCAAGTTTTACTGTCGATGAAATTTATTCGGCTAGCTTGTCTCCAAATTTTTGCCCCAACTAGATTGGAAATAAGTTATAGAAAACGACCTATTTTTTAAGTATGATTGTGTAATTTACGGCCCGGCCCTATAACACTACCAGTCTACCACTATGTTCTTTAAGCAAATAGTAAATATATTATTTACATATTATTTTTCTCATGTTGTATTACACTATAAACAAAAGCTTATATTGAGTCAATGTCAACGTCAATGATCACATAAT
Source organism: Artemisia argyi (assembly GCA_030686995.1). Classification (NCBI taxonomy): domain Eukaryota; kingdom Viridiplantae; phylum Streptophyta; class Magnoliopsida; order Asterales; family Asteraceae; genus Artemisia; species Artemisia argyi. Next base: position 8,524,824 of record CM060679.1, read on the forward strand.
ATAACATACTAACTATGGAATTACACGGTCAAACAAAGGTGTGTGGATAATAACTTCCTCCGCTAAGAGCAGTTTTTCTTGAAGCCCAAGAAAATGATGTAATGAATATGAAATCATTTATCATTTTAGTCAATGTTTTAAAATCCGGGTTTTTAGTTGACCCGGTTTAGGCACCGGTTCACCGGGTCACCGGTTCAACCGGTTGAACCGCCGGGTCAAACAGGTTTTATACATATGTATATTTTCTCTATATATTTCATAAGTATTGTTGCATTATCTTATTATTTATCCAATTTTATTCTTACATTCGATTGAACTCATGAAAAATATTGAAACTCTAACATATAAGCTTTGTTCTTAATTTTTATATATAATAATATAACAAAGTTCTTATTATAAGTTACAAGATTATAAGTTATAAGAGTTTATATTAAAACTATATTAGTTGATGCTTTTAAAATAGTTTATAGCTCTAATTTACTCTTTTTACAAAATTATAAATAACACTAGTACTTACCAATTCAACTTGCCAATTAAACTTAGAAATGTTAATAAGAAAAAAAAAGATTTAAAAAAAAAAAAAAAAAAAATTGTTAGATTTTTTTGATAAAAGTCATAACCCGGCCGGGTTAATTAAACCGGGTCAACCCGGTTAAAAAAAAACCGGCGGTTCAATCCGGTTCTCAAACAAGCAAAAACCCGGTTACATTCGGCCCGGTCTCTGAGCCGGTTCCCGGTTTAACCGGTCGGGTCAAACCGGGTTTTAAAACATTGATTTTAGTTATTAACTTATTTTCGTTTGCTTAAGCCAATAAAATGGTTGGGCTGATATTGTATTCATCATCATCAATACAAGACATGCATGTATGGTAAGTTTTGTACTCTCTCCGTACCAAATTAAGTGTTCATTTTAAAAAGCATAAAGTTTTAGGAAATTCATTAATTATGACACTCTTCACTAACAAATATCATTTTTACCCACTAAACTCTCATCTTATTCGTTTGAATACAATATGGACACTTAATTTGGGCATCCCAAGATTTCATTGTAGACACTAAATATAGGACGGATGCTATCAATATAAATAACTTAACTTTCAAGGGTATTTGCATACGAAAACTGAAAAGTATAACCTTATTCTGAGCAAGCACACTGCCCTGCTATGATGTATATCCAATTGTATTTGCATGAATATCGGTTCTAATGGGTTATATGAGTATTAAGATAAATATTTGAATAAAAAGTATATTGATTTTTATTCATAAAACCTGCTTATCTAAGTCTTGTTCGACAATTAAGCTAGCTTCTGATTGTTCATATATTTGATTTTCAAAATTCAGATCGTAAATATTATGTCCGATTTTCAAATGCAAGTTCGAGACATCAAGCATGCTTGTAATATTCTTGCATTATCGTGAACGTTCATCTCTATTGTATATATATGAGTATATGACTATGCGAAGGCTCAAAAAAAATTTTCTGTACAAAAGAAATTCTAAACATATGTAGTGATTTCGGCCCTCTTGAGAAAAACACTCAAGTTCCGCCATTGAATTGTGGGGATACTTTCCGTGATTAGATTAAGGGAGATGTTTCAGACATATCTATCAATGGGCAAAGACACACAGGCCGGAGAGCCTTCTATCTCTTCTAGTCTAATAAAGGAAAGAAAGCAGGATGAACAAGCTTGAGTGTCGATAGGTGTTATTAGCGTGTTGTAGATTGGCCAGAGTACATAATACGCCAGTCGAGAAGAAATCCCATCTACGGATACGGTAGAGGAGAAAGTGGTCAGCCGCGGTGTAGAGCTATAGCTATAAGGAGCGAAGCTCACACACACCAGTTGATGGTTGCCTCCACAAACGCGCTAACTAGGAGCCCTACTCATATTCCAAGGCGTTACTTGAATTCAAGCGGTGAAGTCTTAACAAGGTAACCGTAGAGACACTTTAGAGAGAAACCGATTAAATGTTGTTTTAGGCACCGTATGACCATATGATATTTAAACATATAGCTGTATGCTCTTTTTAGAAAATTTGAGAATAGAGCATTTGGCCGTATTGAAATTTAGTGCATGGCTATATACTTACATCATAAACTAAATAAGTAGGATATGGCAGTATGGTAGTTTAGCACATGATGATATGCTTCTGTCAAAAAATATGCATGCATGGAAAACTTTTGTATGGCCGTATGCGTAAAAAAATCGAGTTTCGTTCCAGGCGTTTCAATACATAAAGATCACGATCAAACAAATGATTTTTTTTTTTTTTTTTTTTTTTTTTTTTTTTTTTTTTTATTACAACTCTGTTAAGTAAAGACACATTCTAATTGTTGAAACAATATGCGAAACACAATAAACAGTACATGAAGGACAAATTATAGGTAAATTAATAAATGGTTCATGTCTTTGACTTATTCAACCGGAGTGTTACAAGGTTTATTGCCAACGAAACGATGGCATCACAAAAAATTTCATTCCAGACTGGCAATGAAAACCTTTGCTTTCTCCACAAGCAAAGTAATATGGCTTCCATTTGTTCAGCACGAATTCAAACCCTTCTCCTGCACCTTGAGACGTGTTTGCTACACGTTTTGCCCATCTTAAATCGCACCTCAAAAAGCTCCATAGATTTGGTAGCAAATAAATGCTATGTGGATGTATATTGGTATCACTTGGCGGATCATATTTAAAAACTGTAACATAATTAACATCAAAATGTGAGTAAAATGGCATGTGGCTTGTAAAGCGTGACAAGGTGTTGCTTGATACAATTATAAGTAGTAACTCATTTTTTTCCACCATTTAAATGAAGAAAAGGGACTTCGAAAATGAATGGTGCATGCATGATAGAGATACATACCTAGAGTATCGTTGAAGTAAAATGGGGCATTCTTACGAGCCCATTCAGTGTAGTTAAAGCCAAAACGCCAATTATCAGAACCACCAACAATGACTCTTCTAGAATTCTGAAAAGGATTCGGGTGTCTAAAAGGCTCATTGGTATAGTTGAACCCAAAGTTCCAATTTTGGGGACCCTGTTGGACGTTCGGGTTAGTTGATCCAACTGCCAATATTGCGGCAATTATGGTTATTTGAATTAGTAATTGTGTTTTCATCAAAGCCATTTTACTTCACTTTGAGCTTTTGTCAAATAGAAGAAAAAGCCTTGAAAGTAATGAAATTAGCTTGGTGTTAAGTTTGGAAAATATGTGTTTATATAGACGTTATTTGAACAACGAATTAAACTAAAAAATGGAAATGAGCCTAACTTGGTTTAGTTGGGCTGGTAAAATGTTGAAAACTAGTTGATCTAAGTTCTTGTGTTCTCATTTGTATGTAGCTCTTAGCAAAAATTCAAGCGTATCTTAGTGGAGCTTGTAGGTGGAATGTTAAAGACTAATACTTCAACTTCTTTCAAGAAAATCTAACATTTTTTTGTAGTTTTTCTTTCACTTTTTAATAGTTAATGCACACATGGAAAGTAGGAAAAGTGATTATGATTATGATTTCCAACAGGAAGTAAGGTTTCTCATGAAAGTTGAATTGGTCTTATTACAACCATTGGCGTAGCTATATAGGGGCGGGGAGGGGCGCTCGACCCCATGAAATTTTTTTTGCGATGTAGGGGTTATATAGTTTTTGTGTAAAAAAATTTTGGTATATTCAGTTTCGACCCCCCATTTTAATTGTGAATTTTTTTTATACATTAAGCAATAAAATTGATCCATTACATTTTACATAAGCCCATCTCCCCAAACTAAAATCCATTATTTAGCACGTTAAAAAAAAAAAAAAACGGAACAATCCCTAACAATTAACAAACCAATTAACCAAATCCCAAACCCTCCCCCTTCGACCCTCAGAATCTAGCAAACAGTATGGTGATTTATATAGAAATAGAAATTGCTAACAAGTTTGATGCGAAGTCCATAATTGAATAATTCAAGGATCTTAAAGGTCGAAAGGCTGAACTCTAATTTATTCAATGAATCGAACTAGGTACCAACCGTTTGTCTCCTTTTTAATGTTTAGTTGTCTTAGATAAATGTTTAATTTTTTAGTGATTGAAACTTTTTTTTTTTTATAATAATAGTATTTAATTTTTGACCCGACCCGAATCGAATCACCAACCCGAACATATTACCCGAAAAATAGCGTTAGGAAAAAAAAATTAGATCCCGACCCCCCACTGAAAATTTTCTAGCTTCGCCACTGATTACAACGCGTAAATTTTTGTTAGAAAATTGTTTGGTTCACATTTTGCCAACTTACACAAATCTGAATTCATGCATTTCGATATCGCAACTTTCGCAAACCTAATTCAATCAAGCCGAGTATCTCTAAAAATGTATGCTGAATAGTTAAAGTTGATGCAAGTTTTACTGTCGATGAAATTTATTCGGCTAGCTTGTCTCCAAATTTTTGCCCTAACTAGATTGGAAATAAGTTATACAAAAAGACCTACTACCTCCGTTCCACATTAAGTGTCCACTATTATTTTTCAAAGTCTTTTTCCTTTAACTTTGACCTTAAATATATTTGTTCGTGTTATATAAAACTTAATGAAAATTATACGAATGAAAATACATTTAAAAACTTAATCCATCCATATATCTTGAATCAAGTATTATATAACACGAACAAAAATATTTAAAGTTAAAGTTGAAGACTAAAGACTTAAAAAAGTCATAGTGGACACTTAATATGGGACGGAGTGAGTATTTTTTTAGTATGATTGTGTAATTTACGGCCCGGCCCTATAACGCTACCAGTCTACCATTATGTTCTTTAAAAAAAATAGTAGTATATTATATAGTAGTATATTATTTACACATTATTTTTCTCATGTTGTATTACGCTATAAATAAAAGCTTACATTGAGTCAATGTCAACGTCAATGATCACCTAATAGAACATACCATATTACCAACTTTGGAATTACATGGTCAAACAAAGGTGTGGATAATAACTTCCACTAAGAGCAGTTTTTCTTGAGGAATATGACAAAGAAAATGATGTAATGAATATGAAATCATTTATCATTAAACACTCATTTTAGTTATTAACTTATTTTCGTTTGCTTAAGCCCAATAAAATGGTCCAAAACTCCAAGGGGTTATACTGTAGTGTTTGAGCTTAATGGCCCAAAAACGGTTGAGCTGATATTGTATTCATCAATCCGTACAAAATAATGAACATGATAGCAAAGAACCTAACTAACCTCCCTTTAGTTCAATTTTATTAATAAAAACATTTATAAAAGTTTACAAAGAATATAAAGATTAATCAAACGATTAATCTACCGATTACAACTTAAACAATAACCAAATTAATATTGGATCACAAACTGTGATCAACCAAACGATTACAGAGAACAAGAATACAAGACTTAGAACAATGAGAGAAAACTGTGTGTAAATCGATATCAAAAAGTGAGAGATACGGCTTCGGGTTTGGCTTATATACATCAATAACACCGACTTGCACTTTAGCCCCTTGACCATTGCACTTAAGTCCCTTGACCTTTATTATTAAGTACCTGCACAATCACAAACATACAAACAAGTCTCTGAACTAGAGATAGAGTTAGAAGAAAGATTCTTTTGTACAGGTTTAACCCATGTACCTAAGATAAAGTTCGATATCTCAACACCCTCCCTCAAACTTTATACCCTGAAAATGTCTTTCATATTAAGTTTTTCACACAACAACTTGTGCTACTGCACATACAATCCTTTGGTAAAAATATCAGCAATTTGCTGTGTAGTATGAACCTTTATGGTTTTAACTACACGAGTAGAAACTTTTCTCTAATCAAGTGTAAGTCAATTTCAAAATGTTTTGATTTTTCATGAAAGACTGGATTTGCAGCAACTGCAAAGCAGAAATATTATCACAAAACATTTCAACTGGTAAGATACTAGTTATACCAAACTCACTTAAGATGTTGCAAATCCAAATGACTTCACATGTAGCAGAAGCCATGCACCTATATTCAGCCTCAATAAAGGATCTGGATAAGGTTGCTTGCTTTTTACTTTTCCAAGAAACCAAAGAATCACCCATAAACACACAAAAGCCTGAAACAGACTTTCTGGTAACAGGACACTTTGCCCAGTCAGAATCAGTATAAACTTTAATCCTAAATTGTCCAGTTTTAGAAAACTGAACACCACAACCAGGGGAACCTTTGAGATATCTAAGAACTCTCAAAGCAATTATAAGATGAGAAGTAAGAGGAGAGTGCATATATTGACTCAAACATTGAACAGATAAGAAATATCTGGTCATGTATGAGTCAAATATATTAACTTTCCAATAAGTTTTTGATAATTAGAAATATTAGTTAAAGCTTTATCTTCAGGACTTTCAATACAATTCAAAATGTAATTTGCAGGCAAAGGACTAGAAACAGGTTTAGCCACAAGAAGCCCAAAATCATGAAGCAACTCTAAACAATATTTCCTCTAAGATAAACCTAAACCATTATCATTTCTTAAGACTTCAATTCCAAAAATAATAATAATAAATAAATAAACCTTAAGCAACCCCAAATCTTTAATTTGAAGCTTGCTTTTTAAAAAACTTTTAAACTTATCAATCTCTTTGATATCAATCCCAGTAACCACAATATCATCAACATACACAAGCAAGGCCATAAAACTCTTACCTGATCCTTTAATAAACAAAAAGTAATCATACTTACTCTGAACAAAACCATGATCAGTAAGAGCAGCTACAAGCTTAGCATTCCATTGTCTGGGAGCTTGGTTAAGCCCATACAAAGATTTGTTAAGCTTGCAAACTCTATATTTATCACCATAACCAGGAGGCATAGTCATATAAACATCCTCATTTAAGTCACCATATAAGAAAGCATTGTTAACATTAAGTTGATACAAAGGCCAATCATTTTGAACAACTGTATTGATTAGGCATCTAACTGTAGTCATTTTCATAACAGGGCTAAATATTTCATCATAATCTACACCTTCTTTTTTACCACAGCTTTTAGCAACAAGCCTAGCTTTAAACTTTTCAATCTCACCTGATGCTTTATACTTAATTTTAAAAACCCATTTACTTCCTATAGGTTTTCTACCTAAAGGAAGCTCACATTCAGTCCAAGTATTATTCTCAGCTAGAGCTTTAATTTCAAGATTCATAGCATCAAGCCAATTTCTATCAATAGCAGCCTCTTCATAAGAATTGGGTTCAACAGACTTATTTAAAGACACAGAAAAACAATAATTACCAGAACTTAAGTGAGCATACTTAACCACTTTTTCAAGCCCATATTTTTTACTACTATTAACCACATAGTCATTAAACTTAGCAGGCATCCTAGAATTCCTACTAGATCTTCTAAGATTATTAGGCTGCTCAACCCTTATGTTCTCATCAGGACTCAAAGCATTTGGATCAAAATTCCCAGCATCATTATCATTACCAACAAAATTCAAATCATTTTGAATGTTTGAATCATTGCCCTCATAGATGCTTTGTTCACCTATAGAAGTTGCAAAACCATCCTCAACATTAACAGTTTTAGGACTGCTAACAGAATGAGGGGTCCTACCTTCATCATTAGGTGTAGCTTTCTCTACATCATTAGGTCTTTTAGGAAAGTGGTTATCAAAAAAATTCAAATGATTTAATTGAGGCTCTTGATTTAAAAACATACACAATTTCATTTAAAAGTTAAGAATCCATTTTCCTAAAGAAACACATTTTCCTAAAAATTAACATCCCTTGAGTAAAAACAGACTTATCATCAAGACACACTTGATAGATCTTTTAGGAAACTTATCATAATTATTTAAAACAATGGCATAACACAGACAACCAAAATTCCTAATATGAGAAAGCTTAGGTTTAGATCCATAAATCATTTCAAAAGGACATTTTTCATTGAGAACAGATGTGTTAATCAGATAAACAGCAGTTAAAACACATTCAGACCACATATTCAAAGGAATCCCCCCACCTGAAACATAAGTCTCCTAGCAACATTAAGGAGATGTCTATGTTTCTTTTTAGTAATCCCATTTTGCTGAAGGGTATAGGCACAAGTGGTCTGATGAATTATTCTAGTTTGATCAAAAAATTGATGCATATTATTATAAACAAACTCTGTCCCATTATCAAATCTATCAATTTTAATTTTACAATCAAATTGAGCTTTCATCATGTAATAAAAAGATTTAAAATATTATAAACCTCATCTTTAGTTTTGATAAGATAAACCTAAACACCCTTGGAATAATCATCCACAATAGTCAGAAAATATCTAAAACCATCTCTGGTAATGACCCTATAAGGTCCCCAAAGATCAAGATGAATAAGATCACCAACAGCAGATGACTTATGATCACTAAAAGGGAAAGGCTCCCTTGTTTGTGTCAGGAATTATTGAAGACAAAAGATAGTTTCTGCTGATGACTTCCTGCTAATAGGTTCCTGCTTGTACCTATAGTGGTTCCTGCTGATAGACTGGTTCCTGCTGAAGATAGAAGTTTTGCGGATATAGTTAATCCGTAGCATTGGAAGTTCTTAGAAGATTATATTTAATTTATTTTAGGACAAGATGTGTAATATCTTTTATAGTTTTGGTTTACACGTTTTCTTGTAAGAGAGGTTAGGGTTTCTTATAGTATAAAAGAAATGCATTGTCATGCATTAGACACGACTTAGAATCAATCAATAGGGATTAATGAAAAGATCCATAAAGGATCAAGGTGTTTTTAGTTAACTGTGTTCTTGTGTTTATATTCCGCGTAAATACAAGTTTACAAGAGATTCTCTATATAGTTTGCTTTTGATTACATTGGCATTCTATCGATCCATAAGACTCAAAGATCTATCAAGGAGCTGGTCCAACAGTTTGTTTAGCTCTATGACAGATGTCACAAGGTGAAACATGTGAACCCGAAGTCACCTGCAAATCTTTTTGCAACACATCAATAACTTGGTCAGCAGGATGACCAAGCTTGCTGTGCCACAAAGATTTGGAGACATAAGCAGAAACATTGCAACTTTTAACTAAAGTCTTACAAATAGGTTGATCAAACAGATTAGGCCACCAGACTCACTACCAGTCCTGATGATTTTGTCTTGAGTTAAATCCTGAATATAACATTTATTTTTATCAAACCCAACAGACATCTTACTATCTCTTATCAACTTATGCACAGATAAAAGACTAACACAATACTCAGGCACAACCAAAACATCATACAGAACAACATTGTTTGAAAGATATAAGTTTCCAACATATTTAATTTTAGCAAGAGTTCCATTAGGATGTCCAACAATTAAGTTTAGATCAGAAATATCAGCATTTCCAAACATGTTTTTAGTTGTAACTGTCATATGTTGATTAGCCCCTGAGTCTATAATTCACCCCATACTTATATTGCATATAACAGAGTGATTATTATAGAATTTGAGAAAGTTAATATTGAAAAACACATTAAAGTTGAAAAAACTTGGCATACGTGCCATGTTAGTTTGGATGTTGCCAGATGGCATATCATTAATGAGTGCCATTAGCTTCATCATTTGCTCATTAGTGAAAGAGAGAGACTGGGGAGAAGAACACTGAGAAGAACTAGTTTGAGTAACTTTAGCAGTAACATTAGCATTAAAACCAGATTTATTAGAATGTTTTATATAACCAGGTGGATATCCAATAATATCAAAACATCTTTCTATGGTATGTCCAACTTTTCCACAGTTTTTACAATTTAAGTTCAAATTAGGACCTCTATTGTTACCAATGGTGTTACCACTAATATTACCAATATTATTAAACTTTTTGTTATCAAACCTTTTTAAACCGTTGTTAGAACTTCCAGAATTTCCAGAATTTGATAAATTAGATTTAGAATTGAAACTGGAAACTTGATTTTTAGAAACAGAAGCAGTTGAAGATGAAGGAATCCCTCTGTGGGATTCTTCCCTAGAGATAATGGTAAAAGCATCTTTAACATTTGGTAAAACTTCTCTAGTCAACAAACTACTTTTGATAGGTTGTGTAGAACCGTAAAGGGGGGGGGGGCGAATATGGTTTCTTAGGCTTTTTGAATGTTTAAAAACTTTAAGCCGTAAGAGTCACCAAGTGGTTGCACAATAATCCAACAACCAAAAATACAACCAAAGTATATAAAGCAAGTAAACAGACACCACGATATATACTGGTTCGGGATGGGGGTTTATACCATCTGTACGTCGAGTTGCGAATCCACGACACAATACTATTCCACTAGTATAATCCTTTTGATGACTACAAACCATTACAATTCACTTCACCGATATTCACCAATATCGATGCTCACAAAGGAGTTAATCTCATGGTATTCCGCCCTCGAAAACCACCCTAAAGAATCTCGTGATTTGACTTACACTTGGTCACCTAGACCACAACCAAAACCTCCACCCGGAAGTATCAAACCCCAACTAGATCCCCAATGATCTAGGCTTGGTCACCAAGATACAATACATCCCTTACAAATAATTGAACGATTGAATAAATGTTTGTTCAACTGAGCCCTAACCTAACCTAGAGACTCGATTGTAGTAGAAAGGTATAAGATAAGAAGACCCTCGACACAATCACAAGAGTAGATTAAGTTCTTGAGATTCTTCCCTTGCAAAGAGATGTGTTCTTTCAAAGATGTTAGTGTGTTTAACTAAGAACAATAACTAGAATTAGAGGTTTAGAGGAAGAATGTAGAGAGAAAGAATAATGGCAAGGGGTGAGGAATACAAGGGGAAAGGGGGTATTTATAGACCAAGACCCAAACTTGGGAAAAATTTATCGAGCCCGGCGCGTTGCCCACACGTCAACACGAGGGTGACGTGCCAGAGGCTCTGTAACATTTTTCCTAAATGTTGGGTTTTGGTCTTGTAAATACCTAACCTTGCTAAACCCGCAATTGTACTTTACACTAAGCCTTAACATTAATCAATCTAAAGTTTACCAACTCAAATAGCCAATTTGTAAAATGTTTTTGTGAAGTATTTACGAGAAATCAATTAATAAAGATAGAAAGAATAGAAGAGATAATTGAGTAGGGGTAGAATAGGTATTCCTCACATGGCATAAAAGAGAGAAGTGAATATGCCATGGGATATTCCTCTATAGGAAAGTGTGAGTGAGGCTAGGTTAAGAAGTAACCATGGTTAGGTTTAGAAAGCAGTGTATAGAGATTAAACCATGGTTAGGTTAGAAAGTGAACCATGGTTAGATTAAAGGGTGTATCCAAAGGAATGTTCCATCCTTGGTGTCATTAAGAGTTAACCATAGTTGGGTCAGAATGAAGTGAGTTGGAAACTAACCATAGTTTGGTTAGAAGTGAACCATGGTTGGGTTAAGAGAAAGATATGCTAGGGAATATTCCATTTCTTGGGGAGGAAGGAGAAATGGATGGTTGAGATGCGTTGTAAGCGAATGAATGGTTGAGATGAAGAGTGTGTAAGGAATATAAGAGATGAGTTGGATTGTGTAAGTGTGTAAGGGAATATGTAAGAATGGATGTGATGGGGAGCCTAGTGTGTGTAGAAAGTGGGATGGTTGTGAGTAGCGTGTGTAAATTTTAATGTAAAGGAGTTGGGAGTGTAAGGAATATGTTGTAGAGATGGGATGTATATAGGGTGTGAGTTGTATATGTAAGGAATGTGTAAGATTGAAGTGATGGGGAGCCTTGTGTGTGTGAAGAGAGGTATGTGAGTGAGGTGTGTGTATTTTGAAAATAAAGTTGTTGAGGAAGTGATGTGTGTAAGGATGTAAGGAATATTGATTCGCTTCAAACGGTCAGACGATTATTAGTCAACCACTTGTGAATGGTCAACCGTAAAAGTCAAACGTCTAAGGCAAATGCTTCCGTGGAATACAGTGTTTCCCCGGGTCGTAATGTCCCAACGAGGTGTGCAATGTTTTATTAAAAACGAATCTGTGATCAGTGAATGTGAACAGGAAAGGTATAAAGTGTGTGTGTGTGATTACACTAAGGTTTTATAACTTAAAATAAACTATTAGAACGATTACGTAAAACCTAGATATCTAAAACGTATAAACGTAAACTACATTAAAAATCAGACGCGACTGCGTACTGAGAAAAAGGTGAGTTTTAAGAAAAATAAACTACAGGGGTTAAAATTGAAAATTATATAAACTTAAACTTAAAAGAAAATTAAATTAAAAAGAAAATTATTTTTTAGATTATTTTATTATTTATTATTAATTATTTAATTAAAAACTATTTAACTATTTAATTAAAACTAACTTAAATAAAAACTAAAAATAATAAACACTACAAATTAAACTAAAAACTTACAAAAATAATTTCTAAACTTAAATTAGAACTTGAAGAAAGTATAAAAATTAAAAATAAATATTTTTGTCTTTTTATAGATTTTTTGTTAATTAAAAACTATTTATATTAATTATACTAATTAAACTATTTTAAATTACAAATAATACTTAACTAACTTAGAAAATTATGGAAAAATTTATAAAACTATTTTATAACTTATAAAAGCTAGGAAAAATATAAAAACTAGGTATTACCTTATAAAAATTAATTATGCTATTTAAAACTTATTTATTAATTAATTATTTATAAAAACTATTATTAATTCTAATAAATACTAAAAGACAAAATTAAAATCTGAGAAAATTATTATAAGTATTTTAACCTAAAAGGAAATTAATAAAAATATAAAAACACAACTTACATAATAAAAATCTAAAAATGAAAATTAAAATTAAATTAAATTAAATAGAAACTATCACTTATTTTTATGTTGTCTTTTCTGGATTTTTCTTTTACAAAACTAAATTATACTTAAAAATAAACAACTTTTGTGAAAACAACTAATTTATAAGCTAACATTAAGCACTGTAGAAGCTTATTGCTACCACAGTTGACCACAGTTGACCAAACAAGCAAATAAGCTCAACTGAGCTTGTGTGGGACCCACAATGGATGAATCAAGTCCCAATAAGTTGTTTGAACTTGTATAAGCTAAATTATGCTAAATAAGCTCAGTAGATAAGCTGATAAGCAAAATTAAGCAATTACACAAATCAAAAGCAACACAGAATAGGGACAAAGTTTATGGCTTATTCCAGGTGGGGTCCACTGAGTATTAGGTCAAACAATTGGTCAAGAAATAATCCCTGGTAGGAGGGGGTTCTAAGGAACTAATTTGGAAGTGTGGGGCCTACTGTGGTGGTCACAAATCACCACCAAAGTGGTGATGATGGGTGGCTTATACTGGTGCAGAGCAGGGTTCACCCCCTGCAAGTGTCTTTGAGGGTGTGTGGGGCCCAGCAGAAAAATGCTAAAAATACAAGCTAAGTGGGAACTTAAAAACAAGCTGGTAGACTATTATTACAACAAATCTCAGACTCTAAATCACAATATAAAATTCTATAAAAATCTGGCTAGTTTTGCAAAATCTGAGATGAACACAATTTGACTTTTTCTATAAAACCTAAACTTTGACTATTATGAACTTCTAATGAATCTAATGGAATGATATGGATATATTATGATAAAACAAAGCTACTCTAGGCTAAATTAACTAGTATTGAATTGAAATGGTGCAATTTGAGCTTCTAGATCCTAACAGTGGACTGCTTAAGATGATCAATGGATCATTTTGACTTTCTCACTAATAGCCTATTGATTTTATGCCTAATTTGTGATACTAGGACCTAAGCAAACATGTCTGAACTGATTTCAACTTTTGAAAGCCACAATTACACTGAGTAACACAGATATCCAAACACTCCTTTAACTTGAATCTGTTTTGAGTTTTCACTATATATTTCTAACTGAGATTATGAAACTGAACTACAGAGTTGAAATTTGATTTAATAAACTTATGTAAACACATAAATAACAATATTAGCAACAAATGCCAAAGATTACTTCTACACTAATTTTGACAGTGAATCAAGACAACTTAAGTAATTATAGATTTAAGTTAACTAGTAAGAAATTTTAAGTTATACTTTTATCTAATATCACCAAGGAAGTGTAAAAACAGTAATAAGCAATATTATGAACTAGTACACAGTGAAATATAGAAAATTATGAAATGACTTACAAATTAGTCAAGACTGAAAATCTAAGAACCAGGGAACAAGATCACTTCCTACTGACTTCCACAAGTCTACTAACCCAGAAGCAATCCAAAACACACCTTGCTCAGCTCTCTTCTTCCTAAAACACTATTTTTTTATTTTCTTTATATTTTCTTTGGAATTTTTGGTATTTTTGATTTTGTAAAACTAAACTGTATTTAATGGTTCTCAAAGCTTTATAAGCTTTTGTCAAAAGCTTATGTGGCCTACAGAGTTCAAAACAACAGCTAATAACAACTTTGAATAATTTTGAGATTCTTGAATAAAATTGAAAATGGCATTAACTAAGGATTGAACTGAAATCCGAATTTGATTACTTAAAAAGAGTTGCAATACATGAAATAAGCTCAGTACATGATCTTTAATATGAAAATTACATTAAAAAAGGACAATTACACTATAACGACACTAAATTATACTACCTAAGCTAATAATCTTCTATCTCTGCTTCTTTTCTTCTTTATAGCAACTTTCTGAGTTTTGTGGGACCCACTTGTCATTTCCCACCACTCCTTAGCCATTGATTTAGTCTGATTGATCATAGCCGTTTAAAACTGCTTTTCCCGCCAAAAGTCAAGGGAGCAACTGTGGTTGCGTGGAGAGGATTTCAAGGGCATTAATGGGTATTGGGGTGTTGTGTGAGGTGGAGGGATAAGGTAGGAAGAGTGGGGAGCAAGTTGTGGATAGGTGTGGAGTAGTAGCAGGGTGAGGTGGAGAGGTAGGGGATGACTGGTAAGGGTGGTTTGGTTTTGTTGACCGGGCGTTGACCCCGTTTATTATTAAAGGGTTGTTGGGTGGGCTGAGTTTGGGCCAAGGTAATAAAGGGTAGGGTGGGCTGGTATGGTGTGTTGGGTTTATTATTTGGATTGGATTTGGTGGATAATAATAAAGGATCCGTTTGGTTTTTTAAGGTATTAAATCATAAGGACCAAAAATGTAATTAAGTGAAAGTTAAGGGTCTGATTTGGCAAGTTTCCAAAGATAATATAAGGACTAGTCTTGCCATATGTGATAAACCAAGGACCTAAATTGCATAATTTTCCATTTTAATATTTCCAGGGACCTTTTATGTCAATTCACCAAACTTCAGGGACCAATTATGTAATTTCACCAAACTTCACACCAAGGACCATTCCTGCAAACGATTATTAGTACAAGGACCAAAATTGATTTTTCTCAAAGTTTTTACATCCCAGGGACCATTTATGTCAATTTCCAAAGTACAGGGACTAAACTTGTAATTTTGTGAAACTTTGCACCAAAGGACTAAATATGTAACTTTATGATTAAAAAGGACCTTTGGTGACATTTTCATGTTTTTAGAATGACCAGGGACTAGTTTTGACAATTTATGAAACTTGAGGGACTGAAACTGCCAATTATGCAAACTTTGTACGTTTTTCATCTGTTTTTGCATATTTTGCATTTGAAACATATAAAACACACTTCTGAGATATTTTAAGTATTTTGATGCATATTTGAGTGTTTTTGGATGTTTTGGCAGCTCAGATTGGTATAAAATGATGAGTATTTAGACACTCATCAATCCCCCACACTAAACTATTGCTAGTCCCTAGCAATCTTTTGAGAAAAACTTAATGGATTTGAAAAACTCTTTACCAAAAGCCATCACTTCTGGAGTAGCCAGATGTAAGAACTGTGGTACATCTGATAACCGTGTGATTTTGAGCAAACCACCAGCTGTCAACGGATTTGATTTGTCTTTACCAAAAGCCGTTTGCTTCTGGACTAGCCAACTCTTGATGGAATAGTCAACATCTTGGTGAGTTGATTACCAATTATGGTTTTTCCACTGCCTTTACCACAAGCCATAATCTTGCGGGCTAGCCAACTCATTCGCTTTATGGGATATGGCGAGTTGAGGTACCATACAATTTTGGGCAAATTGCAAGCCATAAACGGGTTTGAGATATCTTTACCAAGAACCGTTTGCTCCTGGATTAGCCAATCCTTATGTGGGTTAGACATGGCGGACTGATAACCATTTATTGCGTTCTAAGTGAGAAAAAATTTTAAAATTTTGGCTAAAATGGGGGTTCTTGATGGAACATGTGTTTAAATTCGTTAGAATAACGAATCTCCCCCCACACTTAGAACTGAATATTGTCCTCAATATTCAAAATACCGGGTGTTAAACCAACACTTAGAACGTAAGAAGGAAAATATTTTTAGCCTTTATTTAAGTTTATGTACACATTTTTTTTTAGAGGATATATACATATATACAACATGTGGGTTAGTATTTCCCCTACACTTAGGGTGAAAACCCTAATGCATGCTACTGTTTTTATTTACCGAGTCGCTAGCTTGACTCGGCCCCGAATTCATTTGTCCATGGGGAAGCATGATGTGGAAGAGACAATCTGCATCGGACTTTCATTCAAGATATTTGGATAAACATTTGAAGCACGTGAAAGTTCCACACCGATCAGATAAGTACCCGGCTCATAATTTATAAATGAGAATACCGGGGTCAAAGATAATGTCTTCATTCCCGAAGGAGTAAAGAACAGGATAAGCCACAGGATATATGAAGAAAAGAAAGAAAGTCATGATGAAAATCATAATTAACTCCTCATCTTCAATAGGAGAATTCATTGTTTCATGAATCTCCTCTTTTAAGCTCGTTTGATCAAAACATATTATGGGTATGTCTAGATCAAAATAGAAGTTATCATACTTCGGTGGAGATATGATATGAGTGAGTTCATCGGAGAACTCCTCAAAGGTGAATGATTCGTATTCGGGATTGATTTGTGTGAGTTCACTGGGGAACTCCTCAAAAGTAAATGATTCATAAACGGGAAGAGAATTATAAGAATGAGAAGTGGTGATACCACTTATCTTCTCTTCCGTTTGATCAAAATGGAACGTTTGCAATTCCGGAATAGAATCATTGATCAAAATCTTACTATCCTTGATGGGGATATGAGATGAAATAGGCTCTTCATTAAAAGCCTCGATTCTAGAAATGAGAAGATTAGCATTTAATAATGTAAGACGAAGAGCTTCGTCTTGGTGTATTTCTTCATCATTCTCTTCTTCTGAGTTGACAAGCTCAAAAGGTAATTCCCCCACATAACTTATGTCTCGACAAGATAAAGAATAGTTCTCATCAGAATCAGAGAACATCTCAATATGATCAATTGGAAAGACAAGAGGGGGAGGGATATCACACATATGATCAAGAATTCCCTGTGACTCACTTGGGATTGAGACAAGGTTCTCAACACTAGACTTTATGAATTCGTCCGATTCCTTTGCAGAAACAGTGTCAAGATGCTCGTCCCCCATGCTCAGAGAGTGAGTGGGAACCTCGGGTGTGATAACATCATACAGAGGGAATTGAGAAGGACTAGCAGTAATGGTTTCTACAAGTTCCATTATTTCTACTGCTGGTGATTCAGTTATATTCTTTTCTCCCTGTATATGCATGGAAGGAGTCTCAACTGATGAACTTGATGAGGTATCCTCACTTTCATCATCTTCATCGAGAAGAGCAGCATTTTGAAATTTGATACGTGTTATAGCTGCTTGTTCTAAGACTAGTAATTCTTCCATGCTTCTTTCGTTTCTAGCACGTTCTTCAACAAGTAATTCCGCGATAGATTTATCACGAGAATATGGAATGAGTGGAGACTGTGGGGATGTGGATGTGTCAAAACCGGAAGGTTGACATTGATCATCATTATGAGGAACCCCACAATATACACAAGAAAAACTTTGTGCATTGTGAGACGACATATTAGCCAACTCCTCCTTAATGTCTTTAATTTTCTCAAGAACCTCTATATAAGGGTCTTGCTGGATATGAGGAGTTGCTTGGTTCATTTGGTACTGTGGAGGTGGGTCTTGAAACGAATAGTCGTAATTGTTACAAGGAAATGGATTTCTTGTTTGACAATCAGAGCTAAAATGTGGACCTCCACAGTACTCACAACAGTAAAACTGTTGAGTCTGGCTTGGTGTATTTTGATACGAAGCATCATTGAGATTTGGATAATATGATTCTTGCTCATATGAATGTGATGGGTAGTTGGAAAAATTTGAGGAGTCGTTGAATGAGTTTTGATTAGGATCATAAGCAAATGAATTACTCGATCTACAAAACAAACAACTCCCGTCTTGAATATCATTACCACATTGTTCACATGTACACCAACGACATGGAAAACTGAAAAGCGGCTCACCACAACCGACACAAGGAACAAAATCTGGAGGTGGGACAAGTGGTGTGCTCTGAGAGCTAGGAATTTCCACCACTTCCGTTATGGTCTCGGGTTTTTGATAAATGTGAAGATTAGGCAAATCGTTCTTTTCAGTCACAGCTCTAAGCTCTGTACGTTTGCTTGACAAACTTTTAACCGTAAACCGTGAAAGGTAAGGATCAATTGTGAGCTTAGATTCTTGGATAACCGTAGGTTGGACGTATTTAGCACTTTCATAGTCAGAGGAAAGTACAGGGTCCTTTGTCACCCCGGTTTCTCGTTCCATTTCCCTCACTGGAGAGGGAATATGAATCGATGGTCCATCATAATCAACACGACATCTCGATATTTTTGACAAGGCAATAAGTTTTTCGATGTTGCTTTCATAGGCCCTTTGTTTAAAGAAATCGTCATCGAGAGATGTCATTAGAATCAATTATGGGATAAGTGGAAGAAGGTAGAATCAAAAGGATAGAGGGTAAAGGGATGAATATTTTTGGTATTTTCGAAAAATTTTGTAGTACTAATAAGAAGGAAAATGTTTTTTTTTTTTTTTTTTTTTTTTTTTTTTTTTTTGTTCGTTGAAAACTGATTTTAAAAAGTTTTCGGGAACTGTTTTTGGTTTTATATGATAATAGTATGAACAAGGATGGATAAATATACAAATGAATGTGCATTCAGATTCACAAATACGCAAAATCGTTTAAAATACGCGCACAACCTCCCCGGCGGCGGCGCCAAATTTTGATTCGCCTCAAACGGTCAGACGATTATTAGTCAACCACTTGTGAATGGTCAACCGTAAAAGTCAAACATCTAAGGCAAATGCTTCCGTGGAATACAGTGTTTCCCCGGGTCGTAATGTCCCAACGAGGTGTGCGATGTTTTATTAAAAACGAATATGTGATCAGTGAATGTGAACAGGAAAGGTATAAAGTATGTGTGTGTGATTACACTAAGGTTTTATAACTTAAAATAAACTATTAGAACGATTACGTAAAACCTAGATATCTAAAACGTATAAACGTAAACTACATTAAAAATCAGACGCGACTGCGTACTGAGAAAAAGGTGAGTTTTAAGAAAAATAAACTACAGGGGTTAAAATTGAAAATTATATAAACTTAAACTTAAAAGAAAATTAAATTAAAAAGAAAATTATTTTTTAGATTATTTTATTATTTATTATTAATTATTTAATTAAAAACTATTTAACTATTTAATTAAAACTAACTTAAATAAAAACTAAAAATAATAAACACTACAAATTAAACTAAAAACTTACAAAAATAATTTCTAAACTTAAATTAGAACTTGAAGAAAGTATAAAAATTAAAAATAAATATTTTTGTCTTTTTATAGATTTTTTATTAATTAAAAACTATTTATATTAATTATACTAATTAAACTATTTTAAATTACAAATAATACTAAACTAACTTAGAAAATTATGGAAAAATTTATAAAACTATTTTAAAACTTATAAAAGCTAGAAAAAATATAAAAACTAGGTATTACCTTATAAAAATTAATTATGCTATTTAAAACTTATTTATTAATTAATTATTTATAGAAACTATTATTAATTCTAATAAATACTAAAAGACAAAATTAAAATCTGAGAAAATTATTATAAGTATTTTAACCTAAAAGGAAATTAATAAAAATATAAAAACACAACTTACTTAATAAAAATCTAAAAATGAAAATTAAAATTAAATTAAATTAAATAGAAACTATCACTTATTTTTATGTTGTCTTTTCTGGATTTTTCTTTTACAAAACTATATTATACTTAAAAATAAACAACTTTTGTGAAAACAACTAATTTATAAGCTAATATTAAGCACTGTAGAAGCTTATTGCTACCACAGTTGACCACAATTGACCAAACAAGCAAATAAGCTCAACTGAGCTTGTGTGGGACCCACAATGGATGAATCAGGTCCCAATAAGTTGTTTGAACTTGTATAAGCTAAATTATGCTAAATAAGCTCAGTAGATAAGCTGATAAGCAAAATTAAGCAATTACACAAATCAAAAGCAACACAGAATAGGGACAAAGTTTATGGCTTATTCCAGGTGGGGTCCACTGAGTATTAGGTCAAACAATTGGTCAAGAAATAATCCCTGGTAGGAGGGGGGTTTGAAGGAACTAATTTGGAAGTGTGGGGCCTACTGTGGTGGTCACAAATCACCACCAAAGTGGTGGTGATGGGTGGCTTATACTGGTGCAGAGCAGGGTTCACCCCCTGCAAGTGTCTTTGAGGGTGTGTGGGGCCCAGCAGAAAAATGCTAAAATACAAGCTAAGTGGGAACTTAAAAACAAGCTGGTAGACTATTATTACAACAAATCTCAGACTCTAAATCACAACACAAAATTCTATAAAAATCTGGCTAGTTTTGCAAAATCTGAGATGAACACAATTTGACTTTTTCTATAAAACCTAAACTTTGACTATTATGAACTTCTAATGAATCTAATGGAATGATATGGATATATTATGATAAAACAAAGCTACTCTAGGCTAAATTAACTAGTATTGAATTGAAATGGTGCAATTTGAGCTTCTAGATCCTAACAGTGGACTGCTTAAGATGATCAATGGATCATTTTGACTTTCTCACTAATAGCCTATTGATTTTATGCCTAATTTGTGATACTAGGACCTAAGCAAACATGTCTGAACTGATTTCAACTTTTGAAAGCCACAATTACACTGAGTAACATAGATATCCAAACACTTCTTTAACTTGAATCTGTTTTGAGTTTTCACTATATATTTCTAACTGAGATTATGAAACTGAACTACAGAGTTGAAATATGATTTAATAAACTTATGTAAACACATAAATAACAATATTAGCAACAAATGCCAAAGATTACTTCTACACTAATTTTGACAGTGAATCAAGAAAACTTAAGTAATTATAGATTTAAGTTAACTAGTATGAAATTTTAAGTTATACTTTTATCTAATATCACCAAGGAAGTGTAAAAACAGTAATAAGCAATATTATGAACTAGTACACAGTGAAATATAGAAAATTATGAAATGACTTACAAATTAGTCAAGACTGAAAATCTAAGAACCAGGGAACAAGATCACTTCCTACTGACTTCCACAAGTCTACTAACCCAGAAGCAAATCCAAAACACACCTTGCTCAGCTCTCTTCTTCCTAAAACACTATATTTTTATTTTCTTTATATTTTCTTTGGAATTTTTGGTATTTTTTATTTTGTAAAACTAAACTGTATTTAATGGTTCTCAAAGCTTTATAAGCTTTTGTCAAAAGCTTATGTGGCCTACAGAGTTCAAAACAACAGCTAATAACAACTTTGAATAATTTTGAGATTCTTGAATAAAATTGAAAACGGCATTAACTAAGGATTGAACTGAAATCTGAATTTGATTACTTAAAAAGAGTTGCAATACATGAAATAAGCTCAATACATGATCTTTAATATGAAAATTACATTAAAAAAGGACAATTACACTATAACGACACTAAATTATACTACCTAAGCTAATAATCTTCTATCTCTGCTTCTTTTCTTCTTTATAGCAACTTTCTGAGTTTTGTGGGAATGACCAGGGACTAGTTTTGACAATTTATGAAACTTGAGGGACTGAAACTGCCAATTATGCAAACTTTGTACGTTTTTCATCTATTTTTGCATATTTTGCATTTGAAACATACACACTTCTGAGATATTTTAAGTATTTTGATGCATATTTGAGTGTTTTTGGATGTTTCGGCAGCTCAGATTGGTATAAAATGATGAGTATTTAGACACTCATCAAATATATAAGGAGTGTAATGGTGTGAAAAGATGGGAAGCCTTGTGTGTGTATATGGAGAGTATGTAAGTAGTGTGTGTGTGTATAAAAGAGTGTATGTGTGTATAGGGAAGTGTATGAGAAATGTATAAAGTGAAGAGAATATTGTAAGAGGGAATATTGTGTGGGAGTTTGTGAGGAGACAAAGGTACACTTTGTAAGGAGGTGTAAGGGAATATGTAAGAGGTTGTTGGAAAAGGATTTTGGGAAGGATTGTGGGAGATTTGGTGGTTTTGTCTTTTGTAAAAATGTGATTAAGAAAAGCTTAAAAGATAATCTAATTGTCATTAAGAAGAAAATGTTTGGACAATTAAGATTATGAGTTGTGGAAATCATAGGTTACTTAAAAGTCCAAGTAACACAACGTTGAGAATCCATAGTTTCATAACTCGTGACTCTCCACGACTCAACGTACTCAACTAACACCTTGTTACAAAAAAGTTAAGTGCTTTGCCTTGTTGTAAAGTATAACACAAGCGGGAAAGAATGCGTTTACGCAAAATGACCTTTGACTTAGTTTGCCCAATAAGGGAGTAAACCCGTTACTTGATTAGAGAATACGTAAGCACGTGATATGAGCATATGGATGCTTTAACGTGATGTTACATGAAATATATAAGCTCCCTAAGTTTAGAAAAGCCTTGGCTAGAGGCAAGAATTAGAAAACATGAGTTGGTGATTTCCCGTAAGCGGGTGTTTCAAAAGTTGGATCTCTCTAATCCCAAAACTCGTTTCGAGTGTTCTCAATTAAGCACATAACATATTCATACTTGTATTGAAAGATCCACATTTGTCGGGTAAGGGGAAAGCCGACTTTCAAAATTCGTCCCGAACCATACATTAGCCTGGCGCATCAGCCACGCGTTAACGCGTGGGTGAAGCGTCAGGAACAGATATGGATTTCGGGGAATTTTGTCTACCGTTTGTTACTTTATGTGTTTTGAAGGTTTACGTGTCATCATTAAACAATAGCAGATCTTGATAATGTTGCCTCAACAATCTCCCCCTTTTTGATGATGACAAATAAAAACCGAAAGCAAATAAAATTACAAAACGTAGCGAAGACAAAGCGCGCCTTCTTTCTCCCCCTTTTGTCAAATCAAAAAGGCGGGACTTCCATTAAATGGGAAAGTAGCTTGTTCCGTTGCACCCGAGCGTGCTCCCCCTTGAACATAGCTCCCCCTAGATCATTGCTCCCCTTTGTTTCAAGGCGGGGATCCATGGGTCAAGAGCATCACCTTTGCGGTGGCCTAGCTACATAAAACATACAACAAGCAACAAACAAGAAAGCCTCACATGTGGAAGTCCAAAATGGGTTAGGTTACCATTTGGATACTTGCAACGTGGGTTAGTTCACAATAATACATATATAAATATATTATATGTGTTCATTTGTCTAATTTGATTAGGTTTTATAGTGTTTACCCCCTTATGACATTTATAGACCGAATGATGAGCAAGAGTAATACTTAATACATATATACGCATATGAGCATTAATACGACAAAACAAAAACATTTTATTTCATGAGAGAGACATAGGCCATACAAGCTTTCAAGCTACAACACACATAACACCATAGGACTACAAGGGTGATGCAACAAGATGGTACAAGATGATGCTACAACTAGGGCTTAGAAATCAAGAGATTCCATTGTGAAATGATCCTCCATTGGAGTCACATTATCGACTTCAATCATTCTTGATGGGTCATTTGGGTGCTTGCTCTTGATGTAGTCAAAGAAGTGTGACATGAGTGTAGCAAATGGAAGTGGCTCGTTATTGTGGTCCAATGCTTCCATTCTTTTTGCTATAAAGTAAGCAAAGTTGAATGGAGTATCGGTCATGATACAATAGAGCATGTATACGACAATGATGGGCAACTTCTCTTGAGCCTCTACCTCAACAAACATATTCTTCAACAAGACCTCCGCCCACGGCATCAATTTGAAAAGAAGTTGAGATTTGTTCCAATGTTCGAATGGAGCATCCTCACAATAATAGTCGGGTTGTAGAGTGGTGTTTTGGATGAGGACGACATGAATTGGGGGCTCTAGAGCATAAGTGCTCGGATGATAGTGCTTTATTTTCATGAAGTCCTCAGTCTTGGTGGACCTTGTATAGAACAAGTTCCCCTTTGAGCACACATTCAAAACCCTTCCCAATTTCCTTAAGTTCCAAGCATACCCATGACCATACATCCGAAAATTTAGAGTAAGAGAGGGTCGGTCAAGGTAAAACCTAGCATAGAACTCTTGAAGGTGCCTAGGGTAAATAGCAATGGGGAGGTCACAAATTAAAGAAAAGGTTTTTGCTTGGATAAATGGTTTTCTTATGCCGGTGGCGCACATGAAATTTTTTTCGCATTCCTGACCTTCATGAAACTCATGGTACTCAAATGGTTCGTACACGTTAGTCTCAGATGATTCGTCAATACGTTTCATAAAGAACTTGGTTGCCATTTTGAAGTGGTGAAAGATGTGAAGGATGTATAAGAAGGATGTGAGTGGTGATGAAGATATATGATACTAAGTACTTCTTTTATAGAGGATTAGTATGAATTAGGTATGGGTAAAGAGGTTCTATTGTCCAATGAACAATCATACTTAGTACTAAGATTCCTACTATGTGGTACTAGATAAGGTGACTTAAAAGAAAGTAGTGCATGGGGAAGAAAATTATTCCTTGATGACATGAGTGATTGAGGTTGAATTAGTTATGAGTTTGGTTGGATTTGGATGATCAAGTTGCTCATATTACTTCCTATAATAGTTGCATGCATTCTTCACAAGAGGCATGCATGAAATTTTCATAGTTGATGAATAAAGATCAAGAATCATCACATCCTTTGAAAATGAGCACAATTTTGAACCAACAAATCTCAATACATGAATCAAGTGCAAGTATTTCATGTACCCTATCTTGAGAGTATGGTTGTTTTGCGCATAGATGTCAAGTGTGCTCACTTTGGGTACACAAACTAGATCCTATAAACCATCACACATTGTATAGAAAGTCAATACACAATACATGATATATCCAGTTCATAGTTCGTTGTGTAGTGTGTCGACTTTAATAATCCTTATGTGTTACTTGCATTAACAACATAAGTTCCTAAGATCTCGGATGAGGACCTTAGCTCATTAAGTCTATTAAATGGGTATTTTAGTTTGTTATGCAATACCATACCAAATTTGAATTACTAAATTCTCATTAACTACGTGAGTAGTTTGTATGCTTGCATAAAGTTTATTTTCTTTTCTTTTCTACCTTAAAGCACAAAGCATGCAATCTTCACATAAATTAAACAAGTAGATTTAGATATAAATCCTTCAATACGATTGTGAGTCATGATCCGAAGTTTTATCTAATCTTGGTAATTTGACATAAATGACTTTCAATCTTATTAAATGTTAATAAGATATCTTTGTGTTAAATTTTCTTGCTCATTACACATAATATAGACATGTAGAATCTTGAATATTATCAATCATCATTTGAATAATGAATTGATATATATTTTTCTTCTTGGAAAATATTTATATGTATTTCCTTCCATGCCTTCACATAAGCTCTAAGAGCACCTAAGTAGGACAAAACAAACATCACCTAGACATCTAGTCAATTTTCTTAAAGGATTGTTCTCTAAAGATGCATGTCAACCACGATCATCTAGACTTATCCAAAAACAATTTGGACTATTGAAAAAAAAATGTCATGCCAAATCTTTAACTTATTAATTTTGAGACCTAAGTGTCTTTTTATTTAAGTCATCAATGATTTCCACAATACGATGACCCCACACTTCTCTCAATTTCTTAGGATTTCCTTCAACCGAATCATTAACATATAATGACAGCAACCCTTTTTGATCTTGAACTATGTGCTCATTGGTCATAATCATCTCTTACCGAAAAAGATGATTTAGGCTAGGGCATGCTCTCGTCAAAGGTCACATTGAACGATTCCTCAATCCTCATTGTTCCCTTATAAAGCATTATGTATGCTTTGCTAGTTTGAGAGAATCCTAAGAACACACTTACATATGACTTACGGTCGAATCTGGTGAAATACTCTTTGGTGTTTAGTATGATTACTTTTACCACCAAATATCCTAAAATACTCTAAGGAAGACATTCTATTCCTAAGTATTTTTGGTGTTTAGTATGATTACTTTTACCACCAAATATCCTAAAATACTCTAAGGAAGACATTCTATTCCTAAGTATTTTTAGTGTTTCATTAATGACCTCTTTAATATAGACTCTATTGAAAATATAGCATGTGATACCTAGGGCATGACACCAAAACTTTTGTGGAATGGATTGCTCGTATTGGACGATTCATCTTTCCTAACTTACGATGTGTTCTTTCAATAATCTCAAGCAATTGAGAATTGAACGGGCCCGATAAGTTATAAGATATTCCATGTTGTTCACAAAAGCTTCCAAATTGCAATTCATCAAAATCACTACTATGATTTGTTTTTATTGAAACAATAGAACAATCAAGTAAGTTTTCAAGTTTCTTTCTTAAAATATCAAATTATTTTAAGACTCCATCCTTATTTACTAAGAGCAATACCCAAGTATATTTTGAATAATCATCTACCATCATCAAAATGTAGAGGTTTCCCCCGAAACTTTGAATTAGAGATTGACCATACAATTCTAAGTGCTACTACTTCTAAACTCCTATTAGTAGACACTATATTCCTATCCTTAGTGTTTGCATGTCCTTGACTCCCTAAACATGAAACACAAGAATGCCCTTTTTAAAGCTCAACATTGGTAAATTGATTACTAGCTTGATGGCGAGACTTAACCTCTTATGCCAAAGCGTTAGGTTATTTACCAAAATTGAAAAGACATATTGTTGTTTAGGAGTTATTATCAATTAACATGTATACACGTTGTTTCGCCTATGACCTTTAGCAAGTATGTTACCGTTCTTACTAATAGTGCAATCCACATTGGTATACATAATGCTAAAATTGTCATCATTAAGATTACTTGTACTACAAAACTTAGAGTTTAGATTATTACCATGCTCATCATTGGTAAATTCTATAAAGTCATGAAGAGTATTGTTATGGGTGTTTGCACAAGGAGTTTAAGGAAAGAAAGGTTTAGCAAAAGCATTTAGTGATGATCCATTTTTACTGAGACTTCTGGCGCGTTGATCACGCGTTGACGCGTCAGTCAAGGTCGGTAATTTTTTATTTATGACCTTCTTTTATAAACACAGTGGATTTGTTTTGACTTGTAAATATATTTTTATCATTTTCAGAAAAACCAAGACCTCCCTTGTCATGAAAGGGTTTTTGTTCACTCAACATTTAATTTAAGTCAATACTACTTTTCTCAAATTTAAGTAGTATTAATTTATTTTCAAGTTCACTAATCTCTTTCTTGATTTTATGTTTATCCATTGCATGTTTTTCAATATTTCTCAAGATATGTTCATTAAGTTTAATTAATTTCTCATTTTCTTTTTGTAATTTATGAATATCTAGATTATGATGGGATGAGGAAGGATTAGATGATACCTCAAGTGCTTCAAGTGTAGTGAGGCAAGTGGCTTCTCCATGTGAGTGATTCCCATCTTCACTATTGCTCCAAAACACTCCGACGAATGCTATCTCTTGATCATTTCAACTACATTGTTCATTGTATTTTCTAAGTTGCCTTGTTGATGCAATGACTTCTTTTTCTACTTCTTCGTCTTTATCAAGAATAACATCTTGATCACTAGTTTGGCTTGTAGTGACTCCATCTTCAAGATCTAGTGAATCGGTCTCTTCATTGGTGATGACTCTGATATTATCTAGAAACTCTTCATATACATTAAGATCGTCAATTATCTTCTTGAAAGATAATTGTCCCAAACTTCTTGTTTCTTCAAACTCCGCCACTTCAAGTTGCCAATTCTTGGAAAGATCATGGACAAATTTTTCAATATGATTTTTACTACTATAGCTTTGATCCAATGAGTTCAATCTTGTGGTAATAGCATTGAATCTCATTAATCCACTATCAATAGTTTCATCATTAGTGATAGAAAATTCCTCATATTGTTGAATGAGAGAATCCATCTTATTGACTTTGACTTGTGTGGTATCATGATGAACACTAAGAAGTAAGTCCCAAATTTCCTTTGCGATCTTGCACATACACACCCTCTTGAGCTCCTCTCAAGGTAAAGCATCATAAATCATTATTTTGGCTTCATCATTCTTGTTAGCCAACTTCTTTTCATTATCATTCAAATCCGAATATGGTTTGTTCACCATTAACCTTGTTTCAGGATCTTGAATCATGAAAGCAAAGTTACCATTTTGGAAGATATACCATAAATCATAATCCTTAGACTTAACATAAGTCTCATAAAGGATCTTCCAAAAACGAAATCCTTCATATTCAAACAAAGGTGGTCTTTTCATAGAACGCCCCTCTCTATAGTTCTCTTGAGCCATGGATCTATACTCAACTTTGTCAAAAATCTTTGTTAGGATTTAGATTTTTGAGAAAGAAGTTTTTGACTTAAAACGGCTTCTTGGGAAGGTTTTAACGCTCAAACACTTAAGTATTCTCCTCTGATACCAATTGTAGAACCGTAGAAGGGGGGTGTATATGGTTTCTTAGGATTTTTGAATGTTTAAAAACTTTAAGCCGTAAGAGTCACCAAGTGGTTGTACAATAATCCAATAACCACAAATACAACCAAAGTATATAAAGCAAGTAAAAAGATACCACGATATATACTGGTTCGGGATGGGGGTTTATACCATCCGTACGTCCAGTTGCGAATCCATGACACGATACTATTCCACTAGTATAATCCTTTCGGTGACTACAAACCGTTACAATCCACTCCACTGATATTCACCAATATCGATGCTCACAAAGAAGGAGTTACTCCCATGGTATTCCGCCCTCGGAAACCACCCTAAAGAATCTCATGATTCGACTTACACTTGGTCACCTAGACCACAACCAAAACTTCCACCCGGAAGTATCAAACCCCAACTAGATCCCAAATGATATAGGCTTGGTCACCATGACACAAGACTTCCCTTACAAACAATTGAATGAATGAATAAATGTTTATTCAACCAAGCCCTAACCTAACCTAGAGACTCGATTGTAGTAGAAAGGATATAAGATAAGAAGACCCTCGACACAATCACAAGAGTGGATTAAGTTCTTGAGATTATTCCATTGCAAAGAGATGTGTTCTTTAAAAGATGTTAGATTATTTAACTAATAACACAAGATAGAATTAGAGGTTTTGAGAGAAAGAATGTAGAAAGAAAGAATAATGGCAAGGGGTGAGGAATACAAAAGGCAAGGGGGTGTTTATAGGCCAAGACCCAAACTTGGAAAAATTTTACCGAGCCCGGCGCGTTGCCCACGCGTCAACGCGTGGGTGACGCGCGAGGCTCTATAACATTTTTCCCAAATGTTGGGTTTTGGTTTTATAAATACCTAACCTTGCTAAACCCCCAATTGTACTTCACACTAAACCTTAACATTAATCAATCTAAGGTTTACCAACTCGAATAGCCAATTTGGAAAATGTTTTTGTGAAATGTTTATGAGAAATCAATTATCAAAGATAGAAAGAATAGAAGAGATAATTGAGTAGGGTTAGAATGGGTATTCCACACATGGCATAAAAGAGAGAAGAGAATATACCATGGGTATTCCTCTATCGGAAAGAGTGAGTGAGGCTAGGTTAAAAAGTAACCATGGTTAGGTTTAGAAAGTAGTGTATAGAGATTAAACCATGGTTAGGTTAGAAAGTGAACCATGGTTAGATTAAAGGGTGTATCCAAGGGAATGTTCCATCCTTGGTGTGGTTAAGAGTTAACCATAGTTGGGTAAGAATGAAGTGAGTTGGGAACTAACCATAGTTTGGTTAGAAGTGAACCATGGTTGGGTTAAGAGAAGGATATGCTAGGGAATATTCCATTTCTCGGGGAGGAAGGAGAAATGGATGGTTGAGATGTGTTGTAAGGGAATGAATGGTTGAGATGAAGAGTGTGTAAGGAATATAAGATATGAGTTGGATTGTGTAAGTGTGTATGGGAATATGTAAGTATGGATTTAATGGGGAGCCTAGTGTGTGTAGAGAGTTGGATGGTTGTGAGTAGTGTGTGTAAATTTGAATATAAAAGTGTTGGGAAAGTAAGGAATATGTTGTAGAGATGGGATGTGTATAGGGAGAGAGTTGTATATGTAAGGAATTTGTAAGATTGAAGTGATAGGGAGCCTTGTATGTGTAAAGAGAGGTATGTGAGTGAGGTGTGTGTATTTTGAAAATAAAGTTGTTGAGGAAGTGATGTGTGTAAGGTTGTAAGGAATATGTAAGGAGTGTAAGGGTGTGAAAATATCGGGAGCCTTGCGTGTGTATATGGAGAGTATGTTAGTAGTATGTGTGTGTATAAAAGAGTGTATGTGTGTATAGGGAAGTGTATGTGAAAGGTGTATGGGAAATGTATAAAGTGAAAAGAATATTGTAAGAGGGAATATTGTGTGGGTGTTTGTTAGGAGACAAAGGTATACTTTGTAAGGAAGTGTAAGGGAATATGTAAGAGGTTGTTGGAAAAGGTTTTTGGGAAGGATTGTGGGAGATTTGGTGGTTTTGTCTTTTGTAAAAATGTGATTAAGAAAAGATTAAGAGATAATCTAATTGTCATTAAGAAGAAAAGGTTTACACAATTAAGATTATGAGCTAAGAAAATCATAGGTTACTTATAAGTCCAAGTAACACAACGTCGAGAATCCATAGTTTCATAACTCGTGACTTTCCACGACTCGACGTACTCAACTAACACCTTGGTACAAACAAGTTAAGTGCTTTGCCTTGATGTAAATTATAACCCAAGCGGGAAAGAATGTGTTTACGCAAAGTGACATTTGACTTAGTTTGACCAATAAGGGAGTAAACCCGTTACGTGATTAGAGAAGACGTAAGCACGGGATATGAGCATATGGATGCTTTCACGTGATGTTACGTGAAATATATAAGCTCCCTAAGTTTAGAAAAACCTTGGCTAGAGGCAAGAATCAGAAAA
Organism: Artemisia argyi; assembly: GCA_030686995.1. Classification (NCBI taxonomy): domain Eukaryota; kingdom Viridiplantae; phylum Streptophyta; class Magnoliopsida; order Asterales; family Asteraceae; genus Artemisia; species Artemisia argyi. The sequence continues at coordinate 8,556,136 of CM060679.1, forward strand.
CATGAGTTGGTGATTTCCCGTAAGCGAGTGTTTCAAAAGTTGGATCTCTCTAATCCCAAAACTCGTTTCGAGTGTTCTCAATTAAGCACATAACATATTAATACCTGTATTGAAAGATCCACATTTGTCGGGTAAGGGGAAAGATGACTTTCAAAATTCATCCCGAACTATACAGTAGTCTGGCGCGTCAGCCATTCGTTAACGCGTAGGTGACGCGTGAGGAACAGATATGGAGTTCGGGGAATTTTGGCTACCGTTTGTTATTTTATGTGTTTCTAAGGTTTATTTGTCATCATTAAAACATTAGGAGATCTTGATAATGTTGCCTCAACAGGTTGATAAACATCATTTAATCCCATAAGAAATTGCATAAGTTTCATTAGATCATTATGTTTAGAAACATCTTCTCTAGCAGGACATGTACACTTAGGCAATTTAGTCAATATATCAAACTCTCTCCATAAAGAATTTAGGTTATGATAGTCCTCAGAAACAAATAGATCACCTTGTTTAAAACTATGTATTTTTTGCATTAAATTGAACACAGTAGATGCATCTAACTTATCATAAGTTTCCTTTAATTCAGCGCAAACATCAGCAGCATTATCAAAAAAACTTGTCCAAGATACAAATCCTCAGAAATAGAGTTTAAAAGCCAAGATAAAACAATAGCATTACACTTTTCTGACTGATTAAGCCGTGAAGGACTAGAAGCACATTAATCCTTTTTACAAGTACCATCTATAAATCCAGTTTTATTTCTAGTATGTATAGCTAGTTTCATAGCAGTGGCCCAAACCCTATAATTTTCAGTACCAGTTAATTTCACAGACACAATAGTACTAGTACGAAAATCATTATTATTAAGATGCAAAGGATTACCCAAATCAAGACTGGTAATCAAAACCTCATTACTACCACTAGACATGATTAAACAATCAGATAATCAACAAATAAAAAATAAGATAAAAAACTCTAAAAACTAAACAATAAGAAACAATAAAAAACACACGCCCAAGATTAACTAATGTTCAGTAGAGTGAACTGGGTGTGGCCAGAGCAGGTATCCTTGCCACTCAGGGTGGTAGGTCAAGAAGTTAACCAAACTGTTTGCACCCACTCAACTGAAACACTGTCAACTTAAAGGAAAAAGATAGCTTACAATGCTTTAATAATGAGAGAGGCAGTGGAAGAAACAAGAACCAAATAATCAGAACAACAATCCCCAAATTAAGCCACAAAATTAGGGCTTCAAGATTCAAACCCTAATTTACCAAATCAACCAAGAAACACCAACAAATCACCATATCTGAAAGCAACGTAACCACATCGGATCGGAAATTATCAGAACAAACAAAGATTCAACAATAATATATTGAATCAATGATTTGCACACTCAACATTTTGATTGGCACACACTATATTGTGCATTAACCGGTTGTACTGTGCATATATTCTGCTTTAACTGGTTGTACATATGAGTGTGCCAATCAAAAGCTAATGTGTGCAAATCATCTCCCATTTGAAAAACCCCCAATTTTTAAGTCGAAACCCTAAAAAATTTTTAAACCCTAAAAAACCAATTAACCTCCCTCAACAACCTTGAGCTATGATACCATTTACAAAATAATGAACACGAAGCAAAGAACCCAACCAACCTCCCCTTGGTTCAATTTTATTAATAAAAACGTTTATAAAATTTAAAAAGAATATAAAGATTAATCAAATGATTAATCTACCAATTACAACTTAAACAATAACCAAATTAATATTGGATCACAAACTGTGATCAACCAAACGATTACAGAGAACAAGAATACAAGACTTAGAACAATTAGAGAAAACTGTGTGTGAATCGATATCAAAAAGTGAGAGATACGGCTTAGGGTTTAGCTTATATACACCAATAACACCGACTTGCACTTTAGCCCCTTCACCATTGTACTTAAGTCCCTTGATCTTTATTATTAAGTACCTGCACAATCACAAACATACAAACAAGTCCCTGAACTAGAGACAGAGTTAGAAGAAAGATTCTTTTGTACAGGTTTAACTCCTATACCTAAGATAAAGTTTGATATCTCAACAATCATCAATACAAGACATGCATGTATGGTAAGTTTGTATTCCCTCCATCCCAAATTAAGTGTCCACTTTCAAAATGCATAAAGTTTTAGGAAATTCCAGTAACTACACTCTCCACCAACAAATATCATTTTTACTCATTAAACTCTCATCTCATTGGTTGGAATACAATAGGGACACTTAATTTGGGATATCTCAAAATTCCATTGTGGACACTTAATATAGGACAGAGGCTATCAATGTAAATAACTTAACTATCAAGGGTATTTTCATATGAAAACTGAAAAGTCTAACCTTATTCTCAGCAAGCACACTGCCCTATGATGTATATCCAATTGTATTTGCATGAATATCGGTTCTAATGGGTTAGAGCACTCGGTGTAGGAAGCCCGAAGAACCTTGATGCGTGGGAATCGCACCTTGCTTTACCTCTCGAGGGATCTCGAGAAGCTTACAACCCCCACCAGGCAGTGTACCTGATCGTTGTAGTATAGTATAGTGACAAGTACTGGGGGATTGATCGTTCAGCTTAGGAATAGTGTCGCTAGGATTAGAAAACCTAATTAATAGTTCTAAAGGTGAGAGATGATTATTTTTGTATTTTTATATTTTTTTAAAAGCAAGTAAAATCTCGGGTTTTGGAAGAGTGGGCGGAATTAGTTGCTATTCAACTAACCCAAAACTAAGATGCAATCAAAATAAAATACTAAAAATGAAAATAAACTAATTATACTAAGGTTGTGAGCAGTGGTTGGAGAAATTGTGTTTACTTAGACTTCATTACTCCCTAGATATATTTTACATGTTAATTACTTGTTACACTTGTATGGATGACGGATTGTATTCCTTAATACCATTCGTGGGGTGGCATACATAACTCCCCAACTCTATGAGCTCTTATCTCCTCCTACACCATGACCCAGCACAACTATAGGGATTGTAAACAGTGGCTCATGCATTAAATACAACCAATAAAGACCTAGTACGCCTCGGTTCATGTTTCTTAAGATGTTCAAGCATGTTACCATTTGGAGATCTGCCAGTTTTCTTAAGCCTAACATATAATATCATTCATCCAGAACAAGAATAAACAAGTAATCAACACATAATCAACATCTAGGTTTCATTAGATCTAAGCAAACACAAAAGAGATCTAGCCTAGCATAGTAGAATTGAGACAAGAACAAGATATAAACAACCAACACATAGACATATTGATTGAATTGAAAGTACACTTATCTCAATTACAATGCAAGGTCTCAAGGGTTTGGAACCCTTGAAAAACCTGTAAAAGAGGCACCAAAATCGTCTTTAGGGTTTCACCAAAACTTCTTTCCCCTTTTTTTTAATGAAAAAAACTAGAAAACTATATATAGGAAAAGTAGGCTGACGGCGTCAAGAGTTGCATGTGACGCCGTCACCTCGCCGCCATATACTTCCTCGGACGCCCTTGATCCACTTATGACGGCCTATGTGACGCCGTCACCGACCACGGTATTTTATTCTTGCCACTTTGACGCCGTCATGAAGACTTCTGATGCCGTCACCACCTTCGGTGTTTAATTCTTCATGTCTGACGCCGTCAAGATGGTAGTCTTGACGCCGTCACCTTGTATTTTCAGCATAGAAATTTGGTACTTAGCTGTTCACTTTTATGCTCCAAAAACGTCCAAAATGGCTTCTTTTCCAGAATTCACTCTCCAAACACCTAAAATCACAAAAGGAACGATTTAGGGCAATATTTGATCAAATAAATTCGGATTCGGGCTTAAATGACCCCCTAAAAACGGATCATTTTTCGCCTCATCAAACCTCGCCGTTCCTACGTGGAGGAGTGAACGGCTCGCCGTTCCTTTTCGTGGGCATGACGAGGTTGTGGTTCGTACTTGTTGTCAGGGGATTGCTTTTTCTTTTTCTTTTTTTTTCCTGATCTATAAAATCAATTTATGTTTTTTTTCGTTTTCATGAAACGGGTTTAACTGTGTGTGTGTGGTAGAGAAGATGATATTTTTTTTGGCCCAACAAGAATCATCTATGGCTCTATGTGTGTGTGGTGTGTGTACAAAGCAAGAAGAAGATGATATAATTTGGTGTAGTTTGTACTTTTTTTTTTTTTTTTTTTTTTTTTTTTTGGTTATTATAGTGGTAGAATATTGTTTTTGTAATTTTTTTTAACTTTTTTTTATAAATAAAATATTATTTGTATTATTTGAATCTAATGTATTTTTATTTTCAATAAAATGAATTTAGTTTATTTGAAAATTTGAAAAAAAAAATAAAGTTGTAAGTGGTGGGGCCTAAATAAAAAAGTTGAGGTTAGTTGTTTTGGTGAGAAGGAGGTTAGTTATGAAAAAGGTATTGGGGTGATGTGGCACCGTTGAGCCCGAAATGAAGAGTTTGGGCTCTTCATCTACACCTAGTGCTCTTATATGAGTATTAAGATAAATCTTTAAATAAAAAGTATATTGATTTTATTCATTAAACCTGCTTATCTAAAGGGCCTGTTTGGTTTGTTAAGGGATTTGGATTTTGATTAGGATTAGGATTTGAATTTTGAATTTGGTGTAAGTTTTAAGAAAAAAAAGCAAAGAGAGATAAAATATATAAATGATAAAATATTATATTTTAAAAATATATCAAAAACAGTTAGTCAATTTCTTTGTAATAAAATAATTTTATTTGGAATAATTAATTAATAACAAGTGGTGTAAATAGCAAGAAGCCCCACATGAATGAGCAGAAACAAAAATTTGTCAGACTTTTTTTTTTGGAAATCCAGGCTCGGTTGAGGGGAATGGTTTTAATACAAAATTATTGGCATTCAAGCCATAGTATGGGCCCACCATTTTTGTACCAAACAACCATTTTTGGTACTCAATCTAAAGCAACACTATAAACCCCGTGAACCAAACGGGCCCCTAAGTCTTGTTCCACAATTAAGCTAGCTTTTGATTGTTCATATATTTGATTTTCAAAATTCAGATCGTAAATATTATGTCCGATTTCCAAATGCAAGTTCGAGACATCAAGCATGCTTGTAATATTCTTGCATTATCGTGACCGTTCATCTCTATTGTATATATATGACTATGCGAAGGCTCAAAATATTTTTTCTGTACAAAAGAAATTCTAAACATATGTAGTGATTTGGGCCCCCCCAAATATATATATATATATATATATATATATATATATATATATATTTATATATATATATATATATATATATAAGGTGGGGTTATTCTAAAAAGGCCCTTATAATAAAAAGTGTAGGAAGGATTGTGAGAGTGACATTGTGTCACCCCCATGCCACATCATATGACACGTGGTCCCCCCCCCCCCCCCCCCCCCCCCCCCCGAAAAAAAAAAATTTTTCCCCGCCATAAAAAAAATTTTTTTTGGGCAAAAAAATTTTTTCTTTCCCGCAAAAAATTTTTACTGCATCACTGTTATAAAGTTACTTGCATCACGGTTATAAAGTTACTGCATCACAATTATGATTTTACTGCATCACGGTTACTGCATTCATGGTTTTAATGTTACTGCATTCATGGTTTATAAAGTTACTGCATTATAGTTATAAGAAATTGCATTATCGTAAGTTTTCTGTATCATATATGTATGTAACTGCATCACAATTAAAATATACGATTCTTTTTTTAAGTGTTGGTACATCTTTATTATAAGTTACTGCATAATAGTTAATAGTTTAGTGCATCAACTATGCTGCAGTAACTTATAACATTAATGCACTAAAATTTAAAACTGTGATGCAGTAACTTTATAACTGTGATGCACTAAAAATTTGGCCGAAAAAAAAAAATTTTTTGCCCCAAAAAAAATTTTTTTTGGCGGGAGGAAATTTTTTTTTTGTTGGCGCGGGGGGGGGGGGGGGGGGGGGGGGGGGTTTGGTGGGTGGGGGGTGGGGGTGACATGTGTCATATGATGTGGTATGGGGGTGACACATGTCGCCCTCACAATCCTTCCTACCCTTTTTATTATAAGAGACTTTTTATTTTAACCCATATATATATATATATATATATATATATATATATATATATATATATATATTAAAAAAAAAAAAAACGCTCAAGTTCCGCCATTGAATTGTGGGGGATACTTTGCGTGATTAGATTAAGGGAGATGTTTTCAGGCATATCTATCAATGGGCAAAGACATGCATGCCGGAAAGCCTTCTATCTCTTCCAGTCTTATAAAGGAAAGAAAGCATGATGAACAGGCTTGAGTGTCGATAGGTGTTATTAGCGTGTTGTAAATTGGCCAGAGTACATAATACGCCAGCCGAGAAGAAATCCCATCTATGGATACAATAGAGGAGAAAAGTGGTCGGCGGCGGTGTAGAGCTATAGCTATAAAGGAGCGAAGCTCACACACACCAGCTGATGGTTGCCTCCACGAACGCGGACAAACTAGGAGCCCTACTCATATTCCAAAGGCGCTACTCGAATTCAAGCGGTGAAGTCTTAACAAGGTAGCCATAGAGACGCTTAAATGAAAACCGATTAGGGTTTGTAAGATTCTCAAATATCGCCCGAGCTAGGGGGAAATATATATATATATATATATAAATATATATATATATATATATATATATATATATATATATATATATATATATATTTTGTAATGATGTTGCAGGCACCGTATGACCATATGATATTTAAACATATAGATGTATGCTCTTTTAGAAAATTTGAGAATAGAACATTTGGCCATATGGAAATTTAGTACATGGCTATACATGGCTACATATGCTTGCATCATAAACTAAATAAGTAGGATATCGCAATATGGTTGTTTAGCTCATGAAGATATGCTTCTGTCAAAGTCTAAATATGCATATATGCATGGAAAACTTTTGTATGGCCGTATGCGTAAAAAAATCGAGTTTCGTTCCAGGCGTTTCAATACATAAAGATCACGATCAAACAAATGATTTTTTTTTTATTACAACTCTGTTAAGTAATGACCCATTCTAATTGTTGAAAGAATATGCGAAACACAATAAACAGTACATGAAGGACAAATTATAGGTAAATAAATAAATGGTTCATATCTTCGACTTATTCAATCTGACTAAGTGTTAAAAGGTTTATTGCCAACGAAACGATGGCATCACAAAAAATTTCATTCCAGATTGGCAATGAAAACCGTTGCTTTCTCCACAAGCAAAGTAATATGGTTTCCATTTGTTGAGCACGAATTCAAACCCTTCTCCTGCACCTTGAGACGTGTTTGCTACACGTTTTGCCCATCTTAAATCACACCTCAAAAAGCTCCATAGATTTGGTAGCAAATAAATGCTATGTGGATGTATGTTGGTATCACTTGGCGGATCATATTTAAAAACTGTAACATAATTAACATCAAAATGTGAGTAAAATGGCATGTCGCTTGTAAAGTGTGACAAGGTTTCGCTTGATACAATTATAAGTAGTAACTCATTTTTTTCTACCATTTAAATGAAGAAAAGGGACTTCGAAAATGAATGGTGTATGCGTGATAGAGATACATACCTAGAGTATCGTTGAAGTAAAATGGGGCATTCGTACGAGCCCATTCAGTGTAGTTAAAGCCAAAACGCCAATTATCAGAACCACCAACAATGACTCTTCTAGAATTCTGAAAAGGATTTGGGTGTCTAAAAGGCTCATTGGTATAGTTGAACCCAAAGTTTCCAATTTTGGGGACCCTGTTGGACGTTCGGGTTACTTGATCCAACTGCCAATATTGCAGCAATTAGCGTTATTTGAATTAGTAATTGCGTTTTCGTCAAGGCCATTTTATATACTTCACTTTGAGCTTTCGTCAAATGGAAGAAAAAGGCTTGAAAGTAATGAAATTGGCTTGGATTGGTAATTGTGAAATTTGGAAAAACATTTGTTTATATAGAGGTTAACCGAACAAGTAATTAAACTAACAAATGGAAATGAACCTAATTTGGCATAGTTGGGTTGGTAAAATGTTGGAAACTTGTTGATCTTTTTAAAGTTCTTGTGTTCTCATTTGTATGTAGCTTAGCAGAAATTCATGCATAACTTAGTGGAGCTCATAGGTAGAATGTTAAAGACGAATACTTCAACTTCTTTCAAGAAAATCTAACATTTGTTTTTTTTTTTTTTAGTTTTTTCTTTCACTTTTTAATAATTAATGTAGACTTGGAAAGTAGGAATAGCTATTATGATTTTCCAACAGGAAGTAAGGTTTCTCATGAAAGTAGAATTGGTCTTATTACAACGCATAAATTTTAGTTAGAAAATTGTTTGATTCATATTATGCCAACTTACACAAATCTGAGTTCATGCATTTGGATATCGCAAGCCTAATACAATCAAGCCGAGTATCTCTAAAAATGTATGTCGAATAGTTAAAATTGATGCAAGTTTTACTGTCGATGAAATTTATTCGTCTAGCTTGTCTCCAAATTTTTGCCCAAACTAGATTGGGAATAAGTTTTAAAAAAAGACCTATCTTTTAAGTATGATTGTGTAATTTACGCCCTATAACACTATTTCTGTGTTCTTTAATTAAATAGTAGTATAATAGTATATTATTTACACATTATTTTTCTCATGTTGTATCACACTATAAATAAAAACTTATAATGTATAAATGATACAATACTAAATTTGTTAACATAAAGTCAATGTCAACGCAATAATCACATAATAGAACATACTGTGGAATTACATGGTCAAACAAAGGTGTGTGGATAATAACTTCCACTAAGAGCAGTTTTTCTTGCTGGAATATGACCAAGAGAATGATGTAATGAAAGCTAAGAAATCATTTATATTTTAAGTAGTTATTAACTTATTTTCGTTTGCTTAAGCCCAACAAGATGGTCCAAAACTCCAAAGGGGTTATATTGTAATGTTTGAGCCCAATGGCCCAATAACGATTGGGCTGATGTTGTATTCATCAATCATCAATACAAGACATGCATGTATGGTAAGTTTTCTGGTTATTTGAATACAGGGCCGAGCAAACGACCGAACGGACCGGACCGACCGAAACCGGACCGGACAGTATCTGACCGATCACATTCGGTCTGGTCCTCGGTCTTGGCTTTTGGGCAAATTCGGTCTCGGTTTTGGTCGGTCTGACCGGACCATAAACCGACTATTTTACCTTGTTGGACTGGACCGACCGACGGACCGACCAAGACCGGACCGGACCGAAACGAACTGACAACATTCGGTCCGGTCCTTGGTCTCGGCTTTTGGGCTAATTCAGTCTCGATCTTGGTTGTTTCGGTCCGGTCCAGGACTGATGCTCAGCCTTATTTGAACATGTGGGGATGCTTCGCGTGATTAGATTAAGGGGTTGTTTATTTTCCTGTTAATATGTGAGCTTAAACTATTGTTTTATCTTATTAAGGAGGCATACAAAAATCTTACTCTTTTCATTAAAATGATAAACTATACATCTTTTCAAAGAGCACTTAATTCAAAAATAAAAGAAACAGCTCGCTTATGTATATATTAACAAAATGAGTAGCCAATTGAACGTATGAAAAAGAAAAACCATGCACATGAGTGTTTATATTGAATGAGCTTATAAAACTTACAAGTGATTATGTGATTGTGTGTTAATTTATCTATGATTGCTGACGTGTTCAAATATTTTTAGGTCAAATTTGTTGAATATTATTGATTAAACCATCTTCTAAAACAAACAATTAATATAAATAACTGAATCAATAAGATTGAATACTCCAAACTTACATTCATATACACGGGCGGAGACTCAAGTGGCTGGAGGGTGTTCAACCCTCTTCAACAAACTCAATCACTTTGTTATATATCAAAGTTTTTAAGATCGGATCCTAATCAAGATCGTTTTCTTTTTTGCAAAATCGGATCAGAATTCTAAGATCCTATTATAATATAGTTTTCTATACTCTTTTTAATATTATTCAAATCCACAAATTATTAAATATAATAAACACAATTATATGAATGTTTTATGAAAATGTTTTCTTAAATTATGAGTATGAAATTTTAAAAAAATTAACATGTTCCTTTTAAATTCTATAAAACATAATTCATAAATATTAAAGTTTTTTAGTTTGCGGTTAAAAAAGGTAAGATCGGATCGGAATTGATATTAAGATCCTATGGTCAAGATCGGGATTTATTAGATCCTAAACTTGCTAAGATCATACGTATGATCCTGATTATTTTTTCTTTGTAGTATCGTAAGATCCCAAAATCATGATCGGGATCTTAACAACAATGCCATTTATCTTATAAAATTTAAGTCTGTGGCTCAACTATAGTTAAATACCCACCCACCCCTGCCCTTACCCAGCACCAAACTTTAAACGTCAAAAGAATTCAGACAAGCTTGACACCATTTCATACACAAGGTTTTCATCATCATCATCATCATCATCATTATTATTATTATTATTATTATTATTATTATTAGTTGTCATGTGTTTTTCTTACCAAAATTTTAAATTTGTAACCTGAATTTCTTAGCCGCATCCTCTTTCATTTTAACTTTAGGCCATTTGGACTTATTTTTTATAAGCTACAATTTTGTGGCTTATTTTGGAACTTGTTGGCTTATATAAGTTTATTATGATATGATAAACTTATAAAAGCCGACAAGTCTCAAAATAAAATGTAAAATTGGGGCTTATATAATAAACACCCATCTCTCATTTTAAAATCCCAATAGCAGTAACAAAGTTGTAGATCCAAAGTCATATACCTTTTTCTCAAACAAACTGGTACTAGTATCAAATATTCAAAAACACCTGTTCCATTTCCACTCCAAATCATGGCAAAACACACAATCTCCCAACAAGCATTCGACGAAATGGTTGAGGAAAACATAACCGACCTGGGCATGGACCCCACCGAAGCCTTAGCAGACGCAATCGAAACCCTCACTTTACAAAACGTAGATCTCTCCGGTATCATCACCTCCACCCTTCCAGGCCAGCCCAACCCTGTCATCCAATCACTTGGCAGAATCAAGGATGAGCTTTTGAAAAATGATGATGATCAGTTGGTTGGGTTGTTGGATGAGTTGGTTGAGATGTGTCAGGGGGAGGGGGAGGGAAATGTGGCGGTTGCGGCGAGGAATGGGGCGGTTGAGTTGATGTGTGAGGTTTGTGGGAAGAGTCGGGGGAATGGGGTGAGGGTCCGAGTTTCGGCGTTGAATGCCTTGGCTTTGTTTCTTTATGGTATGATTTGTAAACTAACAATTACCCGCCCATAGCGGTGATAGTGTATAGTAGGATTAGTAGCGTTATTGGTACCCCCTTTTACCCGCTTTATTAGTACTTGTATATACACAAAACAATAATTTTTTTGCCGTAAGATATTAGTACTTGCTAGGGTTGTGTCTTTGAGGGTGTGTGAGAGGTGCTACTGCAAATGGTTTTAAGATTTTAAGGGCGTAACATTTACAAGGAATGCTAGTATATATGTTTAGAAAAATGTGGACATCTATGCAAAAATTAAATAGTTCACCGCAATTTATTATATGCCAGTGCCGTCATTTAAGGTGTGCGTGTGAGGTGCAACCGCCTATGCATAAAAAATGCGGATATCTATACAAAACATTAAGTAGTATGCTATTAAATATTGTGCTGGGTCGATTTGTCCTAGTGCATGATTTTGCAATGAAAAATTTTGCCAGGGCCTCCAGAATATAGTATCTTAGGACCTTAATTTGAGGGATTAACGCATGGGCTCCAAAAAGTCGAGGAAGGCACTGTTATAATGTTATATGCTAATTTTTATTTTAATCAAAATATAGGAACTATATGAACAGAGTATGTGTTGCAATGTAGTGATAAACTGATAATGTAGTAATGGTAGTTTGAGGTGACTTACGAATATATATTTTTTTTTGCAGATATTCAAAGTACGGAAATATTTCGGAAGAGTGGAGGGCCGAAAATGGTGGTCGGTATTTTGAATGATGGAATTGAAAATGTGAATGTATTGAATAGTGGTTTTGCGGTTGTTGCTGCGGCTGCGACTGGTAATGAAGTTATTAAGGAGTCTTTTGTTGAGTTACATATAGATGAGTTAATGCTTAATGTGATGAGGAAGCACGGTAAAGGGAGCATCCCAAGTTTGTATGATGCTATTCGAGTGCTTTTGGCAGCTGATGATAACCGAGTAGTGGCTTCACAAGTAAGTGACTCACAAAAGTATATCTGTCAACAGCTTAATACTTAATGCTCAAAAGAATTATTTAAGTATCCATATGTATTTTTAGGTTTTTGGCTATGCTCGACAATTTGCGAAAATTGGAATTGCGGAAGCTCTTGTGGAGTCACTTAAAGATGGGCTTAGCTCGCCAAGTCTGGTATCTGCAACTATTGCACTAAAGGCCGTTGCAGTGAATGTGAGTGCTAGTTTTCCAATTGCTAGATAAATAGGAATGATATGGCATATGTGGCATATAATGCTGAATTTATTTATTTATTTATTTTTATTATTATTTATTTTTAATTTTATTTTATTATACGACTGTTAACAAATCATAAACACTGTTTAGGGAAGGATGAGGACTAATATTGAAACTTTTTGAGTTGATAGCAGCTTAATTTCTGAATAGTATACAGTGAATCCTTTAAGCTTTGCTTACTATGAATAAGAATCTATGTGCTAAGTGGTAACCACTTAATTAGATAATGTATGATTATGTATCAGTGTCTCACTATGCATCTGTCTTTATTCTGATTTGAGAAGCTTCTCTTTTTTTTCTTGGACTTTTCGTAAACCAACTACTGGGTGGTTGATTTTGCCTGTTTCTGTTTTTAGGATGACATATGCAGATCCGTTGCTGAAAATGGTGGTATAGATTCATTGCTTGTTTGTATTGATGACGCTGGTGTACAGGGGAACAGCATTGTGGCTAAAGCTTGCTGCTCCCTATTATCGAAGGTTTGTCTAAATCTCCTAAAGCCTTGCCTGATATTTTGTCATCTGATATGAACAACTAGCAACTATTTTTCTCTCATTCAGAGCGATCTAATATGACGTGTAGAAAGAAAGGAGGAATAGGATGGAATAGGGGTTCAGTTTTTACAGATTTTGTAATTTTTAAAGATTTGAGTCATGTTGAGTATTGTTATTCATGTTATAATCTCTTATCCTTCCATAGATCAGGGTAGGAATCTAATTAGCAATTAATTATTTAATTATATCTCGACATCTGAATTTCAACAAATTATCAGTTGGACCTAATTTAAAATTATAGGAAGCACCTTCAATGCTCCTGAATCCCTGCTTAGTGATGAAGCTTGGTAAAGTTACTGCACATGGCTTGTCACTAGTTTCCTGCATGATATTTGTATATTCGTATCCCTCTGATATATATTTAATTTGGTTAGTTGGCAGGAAGTGACTTTAATAAGAGTGCTATTGTTGAAAGGGGAGGGTTGAATAGGTTCATAACACTTTCTGGCAGACTTGCTGACGATCCTTCTGTCATCCAAGAGGTAAAATATTATAAATTCTTATTTCACTTTCTTTAGTAGTTTTGTGCTAATAATTGCTGCATAGGACTTTCCTAGAACCGTGGTTGACTATAGCAACAGAACTATATGTAAACACTGGCACTACAGATGATTATGTCAAGACTAGGGATGTTTTAGGGTCAATTAGTAAGATAGGCAACACTAGTATTTCTGTGATCAGAATATAATTGTGCTAATAGGGACCTGGTGACATAGAGCCCAGAGGCTTTAGAAAGGGTATATAACTACTTTAACATGAAAAGGTTTTAAAATACACAATCAAAAACTTCAAAAATTGTTTAAATTTATAATATGCGCCTAGGACCAGTCTTTTTGGGATCGGTACCGGCCTGTTAATGTGGTCTTGCTATATCCAGATTTTTTAAGGCGCTGGGTCTTAATAAAAGGACTTTATCAGAACCAGGTGTAGGACCGCTAGGTCTGATTGGAACTAGTCTCGGGCTTTTCAGGCCAGTCTAGGACCAGTCGTAGGATTTACATGTTTTGCTCTTCTCTAAGATCTACCACATCTGTTGCAATACAGGTGATGACTATCATATGTACGCTCTGCCTGCGATCACCAGGAAATGCAACCTTAGCCATAGAAGCAGGAGCAGGAGATCTTGCAATCCAATCTATGCAGAACTTCCCTGAGGCATATCAGCTGCAGAAAAACTCTTGTCTCATGATCCGTAATCTTGTTGCCAGGAATCCAGAGAACAGGTCGCTTTTTCATTACATATTAAAGGCATTGTTGATTATTTCCTATGGTTTTTAAAACATGTCTTTATCGTTGCACAGGACTCTTTTGTTGGGTAATGGTATTGAGAAGATCATACGTAAGGCCAAAGAAAGCCACAAAAGCTGCAAAGATGCAGCTACCGCTGCTCTTAGGGACTTGGGGCTTGATAACTACAACTCGTAGCCCTGTTATCAGATCAAATATTATTGCCCAAAAAGAGATGTATTGGTTTTACTTGGAACAATGTTGTGATGTACAATTTTGTTACAGTAAGTTGTAGGACAATGGCCTTGTTGAGCTGTGGTGTACAATTTTGTTACAGTAAGTGGTAGACAATGGCCTTGTTGAGCTGCACTGCATGTATAGGGAAAGCAACATGTGTTGCTGAAGAAGGCGCAACCTTGACCCTAAGGAATACAGTATTGTTGGGGATGACATCTTCTATCAAAAATACCATCACAATAAATCCCTTCACGGCACCAATCAAGTGCCCCACACGGCTGGTCACCATAAATGCAATTCCTACTCGGGGATGATTTCCGTGAAAGTGTCAATACCTTCCCATCTTCCAAAAGGGATTTTCCAATTTGAAAGTGTCAATACCGTTCCTTTGTGCAGGCCAATCCTGTTCAAATTGGAAAATTCCCTTTGGAAGATGGGAAGGTATTGGCACGTTTACGGAAATCATCCCCGAGTAGGAATTGCGTTTATGGTGGCCAGCCGTGTGGGGATTGGTGCGGGCTTTATTGCGATGGTATACATGCAGTCTAGCTTGACAAGGCCATTGTCGGTAAGTCTTAAATAATAAGCGATGATATGAATATTGATTAGACGAACCATTCAATCAACAGTCCATATTATTCTGGTTTAACTAACATGTTTATATGAGGAACCGGTATATATATATATATACATATGTTCATTAAAAACGAAGTATAAATATAGCTTAAAGAAAGAGTTGTTATAAGAGAGCGTGAAGAAGTTGAGTGTTTGAGGTTGCTGAGGTTTATAAAAATGAAAGGGGTTTTTTTTTTTTTTTTTTTTTTTTTTTTTTTTTTTTTTTTTTCTGAATCAATATAAAACTATGAATTATGCGAGCAAGTATGTTAATGATTAGCACCGATTAATAGCTTAACATCAGGTGTGTGGTATACAGCAAACATGAACCGATGAAAGTCAAATGTAGGCTAGATTATCCATTCACAACTTTCATCTGAAATTAGAAAAAAACAATCATTTTCCGAAACCATTCTAAGATACTGGCTTTGCAAAAAGTTCATTCTACACATTGCAGCATATTACAAAAATGGCATACAGTCGGCTTACAAATTCGATATAAAAGCAAAAATAAAGGATCCGATTCAAGGGGTTCGACTTATTGTCATTGATGGCTCAACTACACTCTGCACATGGCTAATCTGAGGTTTCAAAAGCACAAATCCTTGTTTTGTGCAACTTTATGGATCCACTCAGACCAATGAAAAACTCGAGGAAAGAAACGAAAAAGACTTTTTACAAGTTCTGATCCAATTAAATACCAAATGAGCTGTATAACCTGTGCAGTGCTTTACATCTACGAACAGGTCTCTGGTTTGGGACCTAGAAATGCCCGTGTGTATAATAGAGAGGATATGAAATTTACGAGCCCTGCAAATAAGCATAGAAATGTAGAATCATATACTAACAATATCAGATAGCGGAACCAAAATAGGGTATAATCTATTGAACCAACATACCTCATTGGTGGCAAAATGGCTCCCTTTAGATTTTAAAAATATCTTGGCGTAAGCCTTCTTTTCTTTGTCAAGTCTATCTGCAACCTGCATCCGTCTCGTTATATAAACGACTGAACATAAAGCAGTAAAAATCAATACCAATTTTCATAACAGATGTTGCTAATAGTAAACATACCTTCTTCATTGCGTCCTTGAGCTCTCTTTTTATTCCAGCTGCAAATACATATGATTGATCAGGTCAAAAAATAACTATAGCCTCCGTTATGAACAGAAATATAAGAGTGACTAACCATCGTTCGGTTCCAACTCTTTTGCCTTCTTGAAACTCTCTATTGCAGCATCTACTTCATTGAGTGCCATATGTGCCTGGATTAAGGCAATTAAGAATCTTACAATAATTACAATAGTTGCTTTTAGTCATATTGATGAAGGTCGCTTACCAGACCTTGACGAAACCAAGCTTTTGCATTATTATCACCATCGCGCAATGCAAATTCTATGTCTATCAATGCTCCCTTTGCATCCCCGAGTTTCAGTTTACAAGCCTGGTAAATATTAAATATGCAAATGTTATGTAACTAAAAATGACGGGGATACTTTCAATATTTACATGCTGACGATGTATCGGTACTTTATACTTACTGCACTATTTGTGAATATCTGTGCTTTCTTCTTTCCCATAGAAATACTTTGACCTGCATTTTTATAATAAGCACGCAGGAAATGTCAAAATCTACACAAATAAAAAGCAAAATTACATGGCTAAAGATGGTCAGTCAAGTAGTCTACCATCATCAATTCCTTCTTTCTCCCAGCATACATCCAAATACCGCACGGCTTTCTTATACTTTCTGAGAGCCATTTTATAGTCTTGCTTCTGCAGATAATACGAGTTAATGTCGTATGTCCTTAAATTTGAACATCGAGAGCAAAAAAAAGATACTTTAAGGCAAGGTTGAATAGTTTTATTCAGACTACCTTAAAAGCTTCATTCCCAGAAGCCCGGATTGAATCAACAGCGTCCAACCACCACGAAAGTTGAGTAGGCCCGTTGTCAATGTCAGCGGGCCAATCAGGAAACATATCTCCATCCTTAAAAAAGTTCCCAATTCCATCATCTTCACCTTCTTTAATTTCACCACAATCCGCAATCATAACATCAAGAATCGGGCAATCATTATCATCAATAGCAACATGTTCAATTGACTTAACAACTCCCATGCCTTTAACTACTTTTCCAAACACAACGTTTTTACCATCTAAATGAGGAGCACGGGTTGTGGTGATTAGAAACTTTGACCCGTTAGTGTCCGGGCCAGAGTTGGCCATTGATAATATTCCTTTCCTTTCATGTTTCATTTCAAAATTCTCGTCTTCGAAAGTTAAACCATAGACAGATTCTCCACCACTACCGTCACCAGCTGATATATCGCCACCTTCAATCTTGAAACTTTTAACCAGCCGGTGGAAACGAACTCCCTGAAGTGATTGAAATAGTTTTAGAAGACTGTAAACAGTTTTTCTTCCATTTTGAGTGATTATTTAAGAAATTAAGAGGTAAAATGATCATAATCAAATAATCAGTTTGAATAAGCCATTCTCAAAATATTAATCCAAAACTGTTTATTTCACCTTCAAATAAGCAGATATAATCTTAATTAAGCAGTCTGCTTCTATACATATATTAAAAGCTACTTATTAGCTTTATCAAAACTCAATAATCAAATATAAACAATTACAATAAGCAATCCCAAACACCCCTTTGTCATATGAGTACTTCATTCCAATATCAGTCAACTATCTGCCTTTGAACACATTAAATTCTCCAAACAAATGATGTATCACATCAGACTGTCCACATTTATGAATACATCGAATTCCGTATAACCCTTACAATCAAGCACAGCAAATAATCTTGATCTACTATATGATGAACATCAAGAACTTTTTTTATATTTCTGGAGAGACAAACTAACAAAGACATGACTTGAACTCACGACCATTTGGTCGAAAGCAATGAACTACTCGGGTATCCTTCTGATTTTAACTAAATACGACGTGGAACAATACTAGCAAACCACAACTTTAAACTTATAAGGAACTCAAATATCTTATCTCCTACCGACGTGCGACGTGGGACAGATTGTTACATATTGATTGCATTTATGATCATCACTTTTGCGTTTCCAACAAACATTTTTCAAAAGAAATTTGTCAACTCAGACAAAGACTTGAATGGTGTCAAGCTCAAACTCTTGAAACAGAATTGCAACTTCAGAATCAAAATGTTTCAAAGTTGTGTCAAAGTTGCAATAATACTGCGTCTTTCAAAAGTATGTGTCTCAAATATGAGAAGGAAATTACGGAATTAAAAATTGAAAACGTTGAATGGCAACAAAACCGCGATGACATTAATTACTGCAACGTCAAACTTGAGTCTGAAATTCAGGATAAAAATCACATCATCATTGAATTAAAAGAGAAAATTAAGCTACTGAATAAAGGAAAGTTTGTTGACACCACTGTGATTGTCCCAGAATTGGTAAACAAAACTAATAAGGGAAATGATAT
Organism: Artemisia argyi; assembly: GCA_030686995.1. Lineage (NCBI taxonomy): Eukaryota > Viridiplantae > Streptophyta > Magnoliopsida > Asterales > Asteraceae > Artemisia > Artemisia argyi. The sequence continues at coordinate 8,574,785 of CM060679.1, forward strand.
TCAAAACACTAATGTTGACCCTTCCACTTCAACAGGACTAGTCTCCACTAATAGCGTTAGCAGACCCAAGCGAAAAAGTAACAAGAAGAATAGGATCTTGCAGCGTAAAAGAGGAACACTAGAAGCTCAACAAGTAGAAGATCAACTTAGGAATTCGAATAAAACTCATGTTGCATCTGATTTAGATTCTAATCTGGCAAATTGTAATCAAAATCTCAATGTAACGAATGATGAACCTTTGAATGTTTTGAATATTAATGCATCTTGTGTGTTTTGTCGTAAAAGTATATCATCTGGTGATCATGAAAAATGTGTAGCTAACTCTCTCTTAAATCGTCATAAGAAACGTAGGACAGGCATTCCTTTTAGGCCCACTATAGCCTCTAAATCAATATTAGGAAAACCACCATCTACGGCTTCTAATGATGTTGTAGTTACCCCCATAATTGCAAAGAACAATTCTAGGAACAAGCCCAAAACTAGTGAATTCACCAAAAAGAAAGTGAGAACTAGTTGGAATTGGCAACGTTGGTAACAATATAAACCAGAATTTAAATGGATTCCTAAATTATTGACTACGTGTACTTCTAACCAACAGGAACCCGCACTTTCTTTGGGTTCCACCCTTACTTCTGTTCCATCCTCGTCGTTTTCTTGTGATGCAGGTGGTGCAGATTGTTCTCTGGATTGTTGATAGCGGATGCACCCGACATATGACAGGCAACCTCAAACTGTTAGTCAACTTTGTTTCAAAGTTTATCGGAACTGTCAGATTCGGGAATGATCATTACGCTATAATCATGGGATACGGTGTAATATGATGAACATCAAGAACTTTTTTTTATATATTTTTTGGACAGGCAAACTAAAACAGAAATGACTTAAACTCACGACCATTTGGTTAACTATCAAGGCCCAAAGCCGAAAGCAATGAATTACTCGGGTATCCTTCTTATTTCAACTAAACACGAAGTGGAAAAATACAAGCAAACCACAACTTCAAACTTATAAGGAACTCAAATATCTTATCTCCTACCGACGTGGGACAGATTGTTACATAAGCCACTTAATATGATGAACATCAAGAACTTCTTTTTTTTTCTTTTTTTTTTTTTTTTTTTTGGATAGGCAAACTAACACAGAAATGACTTAAACTCGCGACCATTTGGTTAACTATCACGCCCCAAAGCCGAAAGCAATGAATTACTCGAGTATCCTTCTGATTTCAACTAAACACGAAGTAGAAAAATACTAACAAACCACCACTTTAAACTTATAAGGAACTCAAATATCTTATCTCCTACCGACGTGGGACTGTTACACAAGCCACTTAATATGATGAACATCAAGAACCCTTTTTTTTTTTTGGATAGGCAAACTAACACAGACATGACTTAAACTCACGACCATTTGGTTAACTATCACGCCCCAAAGCCGAAAGCAATGAATTACTCGGGTATCCTTCTGATTTCAACTAAACATGAAGTGGAAATATACAAGCAAACCACAACTTTAAGCTTATAAGGGACTTAAATATCTTATCTCCTACCGATGTGTGGGACAGATTGTTACATCAGCCATATAATATGATGAACATCATAAAAGTTACAAATAATGAGCATGATGAGAACATAAGTCATACCTTATAGTGTAACGGAACACCTGTAACAGGACCAATACCATATTCTCCAGTACAAAGTGCCATGAAGTTGTGACATGTCTTAGGAACAATATCATTAAACAGCTCAACTATGATCCTGCCTTCAAGTTCACCTCCTATACTAATATCCAAGAAACACCTATCTCTCCTCATATCTCTATATAAACTTTACGTAGAATAAACAGTTTTATTCAAAACAGATTCTTTCACCCGTATATAATCAGATATAACATGTCTGCATATCGGATATATATATGTGAATATATTTGTGTATGTACTAAAGAGAGAGCAGCTAAGACCAAAAATAGATATATATGTTTAGATATAAAATACAGGGTTTAGGTCACAAAATATCAATGACTTTTTGCAAAGTTTCGTCTTGTACGTGAACTATAAAAGTATCAATAAATGCAGCGAATTTTATTAGTGTTTCAATATACACATTTTGATGTGTTTTTATATCAGAGAAAAACTGACACGTGCCATTATTTTTAACATGATAACACATCAAAATGTACATATTGAAATACTTTACGAAAGTTTATAACATTTTTTTTTTTTTAATTCACGTACGAAACCTTAAAATATATGTTGTAATGGTGGAATAGCACATGAGTATTTAATAAACATGGTGACACTCTTGTCTCCTGCTGCCCCCTTTTATTTCTTATTCCAGATTTGTCTACCCCATTTTTGATTTCTTAAATGTACTATGTTTACTCTTATTAATAATTTTAACTCTGTATTTTTGTAAGTTTTAATTGTATACAATAGACGTGCATTTTTAAAATGTTTTATTATTATATTTGTAGTTAAAAGGGTTAAATCCGTATAATAGCAAGATACTTTTTCAAAATGTACAAACATCCTACGTGAATTTTGAAAAAAATCAATATCGTATACGTATTTTCAAAACAATCGATGTTCTTGCTTAATGATTACCCAATTGTTTATCATTCATTTAAATAAGTTTAACGATAAAAAATTTTCTCATGTTATTCATTTATTCAATAATATTACTTTGTTGTAAAACTAAGTTCCACTATGTTACAAAAAACACACTTCCGATACATAAAAAAATGCACTTCGAGTAGCATAAGTAGATGGTGAAGTGAATTAAATAATTTAACTAAATATACACTATACAAAATTCAACATGGCAGTGAATGAGTGGCATATAATGACGTATTATGTCGACTTTGGCTATTAAAAATAAGTTTGTGATGATAACAGAACGGATTATAAATGTGTACGATATTGGTATTTTTAAAAGTTCACGTATGATATTTGTACAATTTTAAAAGTATCTTGCTATTATACGAGCTTAACCCTCGTTAAAATATCGCTATTTTGTTATATGAACATGTAGTTTTGTAGTAATATGCTTTGTTATAATCATGTTATAATCAGGTTCATATAAGAAGGCACGGTTCATCTAATGACCATGTTTTCTTCGAATGTGATTTGGCTAGTAGCATTTGGTGTCTTGTTCGAGTGTGGACCGTCATTAATATGCATTCTTTTTCCTCCTGCTCTGATTGGTTACGGTGGTTCGAGAATTGAAGTGCTTCTAAAGACTCTAAAGACTGTATGCATATCATCTCTGCGGCTTCTTTGCGGGTCTTATCGAAATAGTGTTATTTTAATGATCATCCTATGAGGAGAAGTGATCTCTTCGATGATATTCGTATTTTTCTTTTCTTGGCTAAAGTGTAGAGGTCATAGAGTAAATAGTTGAAACTCTTGTCTTAACTTGCCTTTGTAATTTCTCTTCTAGCTCTTTGCAAGAGAGTTTTTGCCTTAATTCAATCATCGTTAAAAAAATAATAGTAATAAAAAAAAAAATGCTTTTATCACATGCCATAGGGCCTTTTGGATAATTATGACGTCGCCAAACTGCACCCATATTGGCGCAATAGGGGCGTTATCCAGACAAATGCAAACCTAACAACGGGCGATTTTTTCCAACATTGCCGATGGTAGGGTAACGGGCAAAAAAGAACACCCCTTTTTTCACTTATAAATACCCATTTTTAACTTGTTTATTTTAAACATTCCAATCAAATCACAATTTACATACATGTTAACATACAATTCTATCCTCTCTTCCAAAAATGAGTAACCAAAACAGCGATTGGCTCATGAACAATACATTTCTCCCGTCTTCTTCGTCCGCTAATTCGAGTTCCTCATCACCCGCTACACCATCATCTGCCAATTCTATTCCTTCCCAACACTTACCATCATTTGCACAATATGCAAACCAACAACAATCACTAGCACAATATGCTTCCCAACATGGCAACAACCATATTTTCTACAACCCTCTTTCACACCCCAAAATTTACAAATAAACCAAGATCATATTAACCAAAAATGCTTTATTCCAACTTCAACGACAATACCCATTTCACAACTTTGGATCTTTTGGTAATATTTCGCAACCAACACAACCACCACAAATGATGAAACCACCCCAAACAACACAACCACAATTGCTACATAAATCACCACCAAACTCACAATCACAAACCGAGTCTTCTCCTGTCGAAAAAGGAAAAGTACAAAAGCCGAGAGAGAAGAAAACCGACATTGATGTACCAAGGAACCAAGACTTGGTATGGACCAAAATTCAAAAACATTTTGGCAAAAAGTTCATAGTCAATACAACCACCATGCATCCTTCCAATGTACCAAGGATATTATCATAGGAAAGTGGACAACGTTGACACGTGATTGCAACAAGTTCATTGGGATTGTCGCCGAATATGAACGTCTTAATGATGAAAATGGTTCGACGTGACTAATTCGCTGTTATAAAAATTCCAAGAAACTCAAGGGGTTTGTGTTTGTCCACCATGAAGCATGGGATGGGATGTCTTGAAAAATCACTCGAAATGGCGTGGTGTCAAAGCCGATGTTCCGGAAGACATGTATGTACGAAAAAAAAAAAAAAAAAAAAAAAAAACTATTTCAAAATGATCCGCACCCACGTCCTCCAGGCAAGCTAAGGCCTTCCAAGAGTAAAATATCAGACTCTACAATAATGCCAGGATCCTCGCAAGTAGAGAAGCTTTTGAAGAAATGGTTTGAAAAAAAGTTACGACAAGATCGTGTTACAAAAAAAAAAAAAAAAAAAAAAAAAAAAAAAAAAGTTGCAAGAAGATACCCGTTAGACAAACCAATTATTTTACGTGTTTCAATAGTCATGTGTATCGTGCTCTTTCTGTTATTAATGCTTGATATTATTATTGTCTTACATTGACCTGGTTTTACAGCTTTTATTTAATAATCTATAAAGGTTTATTTTTTTATATGATCCATGATTCATAATGTGTGTCTGTAGAACATTATAATTTCAGCGAGACAATGGACAAAAAGCATTTTTGTTATCGTTATCGACAAATTTACAACTGTTTTAGGAAAAGAGAGTTTTATGAAGAAAAATAAAATATGATGACTTTCATACTAATATTCACGATAGTTAAATGAACGAGGTTTTCTTTGTTTAATTTACCTGAGAGCCCGGGAGGGAAAGCATTTATTACTCAAATGTACACGGCTTCATCCGGTTAATCTCGAGACCGTTTCTTACCATTTCCTGAGCGCCTCCAAATAAACATACCTAACGAAGTTTGAAAAATTGACATCTTTCGAGAAAATCAAATACTTTACCACTAAACCGTTTGGCGTTGGTTATATACTACCAGATTACCTTTACCTTTTTCTATAAAATCAGCAAAAAAGATTTTACTGTAAATTCGTGATAATTATTTTCGAACTTTGTTTAGTATAATTACAGTAGAACTATTTTAGACATCAAGTTTCTTTACTGTTTAGTGTATACTTAATTTTTTCCGAAGTGCAAGTAGTAGTAGGAGCTAGCCAATAATGATGCTCGATTATGACAAACTTGATGATAATATTTATTCAGTACTTTAATATCTTAAACATTAGATAGGACGATTAAAAAAATCATCAAATGACCAATGGAAAATTAAGAATAGACTAGAGAAGTCACGATCATGGCGTTCAAAATATGAAAGCAAAGAATTGATATCAACAACTATTAGTGATAGCATATGTCATATTTTTCTTAATAAAAACAAAATAGTCATTCAACATGCATGTATCGACGTTTCTTGCTTTAACAGTCATTCCATTTATTATTTTAATTTGTAATATTTTTAAAGGTCTATTATACATTTTTTTTTTTTTTTTTTTTTTTTTTTTTTTTTTTTTTTTTTTTTAGTATAATAAATCCGAGTTGCATAAAATAAAGATTATCATGTGCAGGTTTAATACTTTGATAAACAAATCATAACTCTTGGATCGTGCAGGCTTTAAATGAAAAAATAAATGCACCAATAATTGAAGATAAGTAGTTTTACGCTGGAATTCGGTGTAATTCGTTGTAATTGTAATCTGAATTACATTACAATCCTGTTTGGTTGGCAGGATGGATGTAATTGTAATTCAGATTACATTACATTGCTTGTTTGGTTTGCAATATAATGTAATTGGATTACAACCAATTACGTCCGGTGATGTAATTCAGATTATATAGCAAACTTGATGGAATATGTTAAATTACGTTGTAATTCAGATTTTTAAAAGTTAAATATCATTATTTATCTTTCGTTGTTATTATTTTAAGAAATAAAAAATAATTATAATAATAATTTATTATTATTATTATTTATTTATTGTTATTATTATTATTATTATTATTATTATTATTATTATTAATGTTTTTCTGAATTACATTACGTTGCGAGTCAACCAAACACAATGACAGATTTCATCAATGACAATTCCAACATATTACAATTGCAACACTTTCCAATTCTTTGAATTACAATTCATTCAAATTACAATTCCTTCTAAAGATTACAATTCATTCAAAAACATTCTATGAACCAAACGCACCCTAATATCGGATCAGGATTTTAAATGCCTTATTTAGCATATATAGGTGATGTCAACAGATGCAAATCTACAAATTTATAATATCATCACAAAATTATATGAATATTGCATGAAAATATCGGCTTAATATGATATAAAATATTTAAGAGGATTATCCTCTTGTTTTTTAAAATTTTTAAACTTAATCTATAAATTTATCAATTTTAAGTTGTGATTCAAGCAAAATAAAATCGGATCGTAACGAGATCTCAAGATCCTACGGGTGATGATCCTGATCTAATCAAATCTTGTGCTTGAAAAGATCTTATGTAGGATCAGATCTTAATAACCATTACAAAAAACATAAGTCGTTTTAGCGAAAACTAACAAACATTTATAAACTGTCCATTGTTATATTTCAATTATAAAAAGAAATTCATTGTTATTAAAACAGCTTAACAAAATATTGGTGCGCACAGTTTTGTAAAAGTAAACAAAGTAATATGAGTAAAGCTAAAGATACGCAACATATTTCTACAAATAAACACAAGTACGCAACTTACTTAGTAAAGTGTCAAACGTACGCAACATATTTTCAAAAAATCGTCGATCTACGCAATATGACCTGTTGGTAGCAGGTTACCAGGTCACCTAACTTTTTTTAACATCTTTTTATAAACTGTCCATTTATAAACTGAAATATAACAATGGACAGTTTATAAATTGTCCATTTATAAAAAGATTTTAAAAACTGAAATATAACAAACGTTTTAGCGAAAACTAACAAACATTTATAAACTGTCCATTTTTTTAATTTTAACTTTTTTTTTTATTTTAATTTTTTTTAACTTTTTTTATCTCGATTTTAAAAAAAATGTTAAAAAGTTTTTTTAAAAACTTTTTTAACGACCGTTACCAAAATATGATCATGTACCCGAGATATGTGACAGTTTAGGGACCAAAGGTGTAACTTTTAAAGTTTGGTGACCTGGTAACCTGCTACAAGCAGGTCATATTGCGTAGATCGACGATTTTTTGAAAATATGTTGCGTACGTTTGACACTTTACTAAGTATGTTGCGTACTTGTGTTTATTTGTAAAAATATGTTGCGTATCTTTAGTTTTACCACAAGTAATAACTAATAGTTTCGGGCAATAATCTTTCGATCTACGCGGATGGAAGTTAGTTTACTAAGTACAAAATAGGTGACCTCGTAAGATCAAGTTCAAAAATGTCTTGTCTGACAACTTATAACTTACAAGAATTAGACCTTTTTTTTAAACAAAACAAGAATTAGACTAGGGAATTAAACTTATAACTCACATTTTTTTATTAGCATAATCTATTATATGCATTACACAGTTGTATTTTATATATAACATGTTTTAACGGGTTTTATACTGGAGTTTGCAAATAAAAAATAAAAGTGTGTCAATCATCTCCCGATTAGACAAATGAATCGATATTGAGTGGGCGTCGAATTTGCTATCAGTCTTAAATGAGTATGGCGACGGTCGGCCGCGTTGCGGCCTGGCGGGTTTTTCTCGAGTAATCTTTTTGGTATTTTCTTAGCAAATTTTTGGTTATGTCTATTTTTTTTCTATGGGTTTCTGTTTCTGGGTAACAATCATACTTCTTAAATGGCCATTAATCTCGAGGTATCAAGAGACTGGGAACCCAAAAATAACAACTTTCTATAAAAATTTAATGAGTAGAATAAATACATAGTTAAACAGGGAATGTGAAAAACACGAAAAAGGCTCTCTAATTCATTATTACTTCTTGAAGATGTCATTGTGAAGATCCATGCATGATGTATTGCATTATTTATAGTTATACTTATGAAACGGATCTATCGACACCTTACAAAATGTACATATGGTGTCTGATGAGGCTGTAATATTTGGTTGTGAAGTTGAGGAGTGGAGGGCTGCTATTCTCCTCCCGGCGGCAGTTGCTCTCTTCTCCCTTTCTTCATCACGTGTTTGTTTAATTTTCTCCTACAACTACAAAACTTATGCTCAATTTTTTTTCAAAACATTTGTAGAGAATGGAAATCTTGGCTCATTCACATGTGCCCACTAAAAGACTGCATTTTAAAAAACTCACTCATTACTGGTTTTCAAAACATTTATACTTTATTAAAAACTCACTCACAATTTATATATATACCTGGTTGAACACCGGCTGTCATATGTTGAAGAGACATTTTGAGGGACAAATGGCCGATGTTCCGGCATTGATGAACCGCTACCGACTGATGCCTGAAATGTTTGCGATAAGGATCTGCACAATGGTAGAGCAGCAACCTGTCTACGGGGTCGTTGCGAAGGTCTTTGCCCTAAGATCATGAGAAATCAGATAAGCGAACAACCAATAGCAAAGGGTTTTGAAAAAGAAAGGCGACGATATATCTAACTATAGAGCTAAACCTTCGGGCATTTGCGTGCATCTCCTTTTGGAAGAACCACACGCAATCATAGCATCAATTGTAATTCACAGAAACATTTGATCATAAAAGGTTACACTAACACATAACAAACACGAAAAACATTTAGCGGGAATGAAATTACCTGCTGTACATTTCTCATCAGTTCCTTGTTCACCAACACCATCCACTTGACATTCAACTACATCATGGCCAACAGTTGCCTCATACTGGATGAGGCCTGCTGCAAAATCCAATAGCACTGATCCATGACCCTTATGCGTGTAACCTGGGATCAAAAGCAACATTTATTAAAGGTATAAAACTGACATTATAACATTGTAGAGATGGATAAAAACTGGTAAGGCACCAACCATCGGAAAAGGAGTTGGTAGGAACGTCGTTGCGTTCAACCGTAGGTATCGATGGAATGAAGGAGGCGTTGACATTGCCTATTCCATTAGGCGAACAAACAGTATGCATGTCCGATGGAATCACATTTGGCACAGCGTGAACCTGATAAAGGAACATGGACAATAACTGTTGATATAAATAATGTATAAAAACGTTATTAATATCTTTCGATATCCTTAAATTTTGACGATCACAAAATATAAGAACATTAAACGCAAAGTTAATACGTAAACAAGTTTTAAGCAAGTTTATATCATCTCATCCAACATAATCACTTAAGGTATGAATAAACAAGTGACTAATATATTTTATGATCAAATGGATGTTTATTTAAATAATACACAGTTTATAAAATTAAATAAACTTATTATATATTTTTGAAAAACACTTTTGGTAATAAAGGAAAATGTTTTATTCATAATAAATATATGAATTCAAAATTTTAACCAAAATCAGTTAGTTTTTCACCAAATAAATTTTCCCCAGAAAAAGATAAGAAAACTGCAGTTTTCGTCTGGGCGGCCCCCTTAATTATAAGGGCGGCCCCCTTAATTTTAAGGGGGCCGGCACACAATTAAGGGGACCAGCCACGCTCCCCTGTCAGATTCTGTCAGAAATTTTTTCCTATAAATACCACCTTAAATCTGGAATTTTTCCCCACCTCTTGCACGAAAATTTTCAGATCCAAATCTCTCTAAACATCCTCCTAAAAACCCTTTGATCATATAATTGTTAATCCTTGTTTCAAGTGATTCATTCCCTCACCTCTCATCTCTCAAAGTGCAAGAGAAGAATACTCCTTCAACATCAAATTTTGAAGTATTGTAGATTTGTGTATATAGTCTAGTTGTTGTGTACATTCATTGTAAAGGTGTGATAGTAGTGTAACTAGATAGATCTAGGAGTAGAAGTTGTGAATAGAAGTAGTGAGATATAAGTAGTGGTGTGAAGAAGAAGTAGTGGAGTAGTGTGAAGTTGTGAAGTAGTAGTGGTGTGTACAAGTTGTGAAGAAGGTGTGCCAAGTCGTGAAGAAGTTGTGTAGAAGGTGTGAATAAGTTGTGACGAAGTTGTGGTGTGTATATTGGTGTGTAAGGTTTTCTCCGCCATAAGGGAGCTTGTTGACATAGTGAAGAAAACTCTCGAGTAGGTGACTCGAGGAGTGGAGTAGGGAAGGAAGGTGTCCTTGTAGCCGAACCACTATAAATCCTTTGTCTCGCGGTTAGATCTTTCCATATATTACTTATTATCTTGCTTATATCGTTATTACTTTTGTAGACGTAGACGTATATGTATAGCTGCTCATATAGTGCTAGTATTGATTTTACTTAAAGATCAAACAAAAGTTTCATTCACAAAACAAAGTTTTTACAATCAAACTAAAAAGGTAACATACATTTAATTGATCATTTCGATCAAGTATTGTTTTCATACAAAATATAACTAAGGATTATAAAATAAACGTTTACTTACTTATCTCTCGTATATAGCTATAATTGTTTATATTATGCATGTGTTGATTTCACATACTTAGTTTGCATTATTATTATTGCTCATACTTAGATATAGTTGTTCATATTGTTCAAGACTTGAATTCACATAAGATCGAATCAAAGTTTTAAGAGTAAACAAGACTTTTAAACAACTAAGTTTTCATAAAACTAAAAAGACGCAAAACTATTCAACCCCCCTTCTAGTTTTCCACAATTGGCATCACAGCCAGGTTAAACAAGATTTTTAAAATATAATGTATTTTAAAACTTGTATCGATCTATGGAATTAGAAAAATATTTAGAAGGGCAATCTATGCAAAGACCACCACTATTTGAAAGTGATGGATTTTTATATTGGAAAAATAGATTCGAAACTTATGTGAAATCGAAAGATCTTGATCTTTGGCATGTCATTACCTTTGGTGATTTTCCCCCTATTCAATATAATTTTGAAACTAAAATGGATGAAATTGTATCTTTTGAAAAACAAAATGATGATTTGAAAAGGAAACTAGCAAAAAATAATGAGGCTAAAATGGTTATTTATAATGCGTTACCACGCCAAGAATATGAAAGAATTTTTATGTGTAAAACCGCAAAAGAAATTTAGGATTCTTTACTAATCACTCACCAAGGTAATAGTCAAGTTAATGATAATAAAATAGATATTCTTGTTCAACAATATGAACAATTTACGATTCCGGAAGAGGAATCAATAGATAATGCTTCTGCTAGATTTAACACAATTACCACAAGTTTAAAAGCACTTGATGAGAATTTTTCTAGTAAGAATTTTGTTAGGAAATTTCTTAGGGCCCTTCATCCAAAATGGCGAGCTAAAGTTACGGCGATTGAAGAATCAAAGAATTTGTCAACTCTACAACTTGACGAATTGATCGGAAACTTAAAAGTCTATGAAGAAATAATAAAGAAAGACTACGAGATGGTCAAAGGAAAAGGGAGCAAAGCAAATCAATTGCGTTGAAAGCTAAAAAGGACTCTAGTGACGAAGAATGCTCAACCTCCAAAAGTGATGAAGAGTATGCTATGGCCGTACGAGACTTCAAGAAATTCTTCAAAAGACGAGGAAGATACGTTAGGCAACCATATAATGAAAGAAAGTGTTTTAAGTGTGGAGATCCAAATCATCTTATTGGAGAATGTACGAAATTGTCAAGAAGTCAAAACCACAAGGCCTTTGTAGGAGGAGCATGGAGCGATAGTGATAATGATGAAAAGGAGACAACAAACATTGAAAAGTGTCTCATGGCAAAGGCATCCGATGAGGTACGTTCTAAAACCGAATACTATAGTGATGAACATTTATCTTTAGATGAAAAAAACTTAGATAACGAATATAGTAGATTGTGTAAATTAGGTCAAAAGGTCATAGCTAAAAATAAGTCCCTAAAATATATTAATAATAAATTAGAAAATGAAATACTCTAATTAAAAATTAAATTACAACATTTGGAAAAAGAAAAAAAAAAGTTTTTATAGAATGTAAAACATGTTTAGAGGTCAAAAATGAAAACGAAAAACTTAAAGATGAAATTTTCAAACTTGACAAGTTTAAAAATAGTAGTAACTCACTTAAGAAAATAATAAGTGTTCAAGAAAGTTTGGGAGATAAAACCGGTCTAGGATGCGACTTAACTAATGTTTCAACTAGAAAAAATAAAAATGGAAAGTTTGAATGTGAATCTAGTAAACAAAAACCATTAGACTCAAAACCTAAGTATGTACCTATAAAAGATAGAAAAATACCTATTACGAGTGATGAGGAAGTAAAAAGTTTTTATAAACCATCATTAAAAGCCAAAACCGGATTTTCTAAACCAAAGTTAAGATCTAAAACTCCACCAACAAATAGACCAAATAATCCTCATCCTCGGTCTAAAACACCTCAACATAGGAGAAATCAAGGTAGACAACACTTTTCTAATAATAGTCACCCAATGTGGAACTATCCATATCAACCAAGCTTCAACCCATGGGGAATACTTCCACCATACATGCATCCTAGTCAATTGCAAACCATGCTTGGTTCAAACAACTTTGGACCAATGAGACCATGGGAACCAAGTGGCTAAGTTGTCACTTTTGGAAAATATTGGTATCTCATCTACAAATGGCTTCTATAAGTCAATATGGCATCTTGAAGTGTTTGAAGAAAATTTATTGAAGACTATATGGTACGCGTTTCTTTTAAGTTCATCGTTAAAATTTATATTCTTAGATTAACAACTAGTTAGATTAATGCTTAGTTATATAGCTAGTTATACTTACTTACTCACGCATTATGAACCCCTCTTAGTTGGCTTTCCTAGGATTATTATAAAATTGTTCGTTGTCGAACAACATAGAAAATGGAAATCTTCTATGTCCACTAGTAGAAAACTCATGGTGATGAAGTGAAATGAGTCAAGTGGATTAATTATTAACATAGAAGTAAGATTAGATTTCTCGTGTTAGAAAACTATGGATGAAACAAGCTCTCGTAGACTATGGCATTAAGTTAGATAAGTGTGTGACAACAAAGGAGCTATAGAAGTTAGGATATACCCTATTCAACACTCTTACATCAAACATATAGAACAACTTCATCAATCACTTATGATCATAGGTTATGTAGAAAAGGTAGCTTTGGAAGATAACATTGCCGATATGTTTACCAAACCCCTTAAGCTTGAACTATTTAATCACTTGCATTTAGGATTATGAATGATGGAGCAAATTGATTAAATTCTTGGAATACTTAAAATCTTCTGAAAAATCAAAGTTCTGAAAATTTCTTTTCTGTCAGATGGGCGGACCCCTTAAATTCATAAGGGCGGCCCCCTTAAACATTAAGGGGACCGGCCTCACTTTAAGGGGGCCGGCCATCTGAGAAATAAATTTCCAAGTTTTCTCTACTTTTTCACTAATCTGAGTCTAGGATTCTATTTCGCATAAAATCAGGAATTGGGATATTTTGTTATTGCATCAATATGTTTTCAAAGGAAACCCCAATTCAATTTTTAAAATCATTCTCACGTTTAGGAGAACTCATTGTTGAATAATGATAAAAACGTTTTTCTATCAAACCATGCACAATAGTCTCACTCTCGTTGTCTATATATATATAATCCAATATATACATATACATGACACTTAGAAGTGAGCAAAGCTAAATCAAGGAGATCAAGGATCGTTTCTTAAGAAATTTTGTTTTTCTTTTATAGGAGTCGAAACGATCTTAACTTCGTATTTGTTTCATATAGGCATACACTAGAACAAAATCAAGAATTACACTATCACATTTGTTCCATCACTAGTGTCTCACTCATTGGTTGCTTTTGCCCTTGCACTAAGTTAGTCGTGTTAGGTAGAATGCCTTAATTGCTTGATCTATTAATTTATTAAGTTTGCATGCATGTGTAGTTGTAATTATATTACATGTTTATTTGCCTATATACTTTTCATGCATATTCCATTAAGATAATACATGCATAGTTGCCTAAAGAGTTGGACTTGCCCAAAACCAAACCTCATAATCTTTACACACTCAAATCTCATAACCTTTACTCACCCATACCCTTCTACCTTACACTCAAACCTCATAACCTTTACACACTCAAACCACCAAAGTGAAATGAAAAACCAAAGCATCCCTTCCGTGAACATCGCTATTTCACTTTCACCAATCACACCACTTGATACTCATCTACATCTAGTCATCCTCACCAATAACTCCATCTAGTCATCCTCATAAAAAGATTCAACCATGAAACCATTCCCTACACTCTACAAAGTGTGTCATCACCACTACAACTTAACCCATGAAGGCCAAACCATACCTCATGATACACAAACTTCATGTTCACTCAAATGAACCCTTTCACAAACCACATCATAATAACCAACCATCCATCACATCACCCAAGTACATCTTCATCTCACCCTTCACCTCCAACACACATCACCATAATACACCATGGATTCACCAAAAACTTCCATTTCCAAAACATCAAAGAAACAAAAGATCCTCATCATCACTCCTAAACTACTCTTCATTGACTTAACCAAAGATGACAACACAACCCCATCACCTCAACTTCAATGCTCATCTCCTAATGCACCAAATGCACCATCCAAAACACCCTCTACTCGTGGAACATCCTCTTCTTCAATATCGTCATCCTCATCCATCAATGACTACCTAAACCCACAAATGTTTCCACCACCAAGAGTATCACCACCACTTCTTAACAACACACATGATATTCCCACGTTGCATATCTAATCATCCATCCCTAATCACAACCCAACACCTCCATCATCACCTTCGTCCGAACAATGAAAGTTCGTTGAAGAGCTCAAAGAAGCTCATGAGCTGAGAGCTCTTCTTGTCATGCATCTTGTTCTATGCAACTTGGACCAACCACCTTTATCACCCTACTCAAATTGCCTCCCTCACTCACTCCACTTAAAGCAAGTTAAGCATCATACCCACTATTGTCCTTGTTTCATTTACCTCCAAAAACAAACCATTCTCTTGGAAGAACACCTCACTTGGATTAAATACCTCCTCACTAGGAAAAACTCAAACCCATCACTCACTCAAGACACCAAAAATTCATCAACCGCTCAAAACCCACAACTTACCATTGAAAATGCATCCGTAGACATCACCCTTTCATTATCACCCATAACATCCCTTAATGCACACTTATCCTCATCACCAATCAACCTACCAAACTTCAATCCTATCCCATGAAGCTTACTTGAAGCCAACTACCATGCTTCCCATCAACAACCACCAAACTCTCCAAACACCATTCCAACAAAAATCTATCTCCACTAAATCCAACTACCATGATTCCCATCTTCAAATAAAATCTCCACAAACCTTTTGTCTTCCAAGCAAGTCCAAGAGACCTCAAGTTGGCAACTTAGTATTATCTAGTGTAATTTGCTAGAAAAGCATATATATATATATATATATATATATATATATATATATATATATATATATATATATATATATATATATATATATATATATATATATATATGCTTATGTATTAATGATTATGTTTTCAACATAATCTATTTAAATTATTCTTGTTAGTTATCTTACATTTGTTCCATGTATATATATATATATATATATATATATATATATATATATATATATATATATATATATATATATATATATATATATATATATATATATATATATTGCTTGTGCTCTAAATATTTGTGCAAGCATTCCATTTCTCGATTTCTTATGACCTCAAAACGAGGGGGAGTATACTTCAAGGGGGAGCTATACATTCGTCGGGATAACCTTTTTGATGTTAACAAAAAGGGGGAGAAGTGATATAAACTCACACTAAAAACTTGCATATATATTAATTTTTAGTTTAATGACTTTAGATTTTGTAATCATCAAAAAGGGGGAGATTGTTGATATAAATAATGTATAAAAACGTTATTAATATCTTTCGATATCCTTAAGTTTTGACGCTCACAAAATATAAGAACATTAAACGCAAAGTTAATACGTAAACAAGTTTTAAGCAAGTTTATATCATCTCATCCAACATAATCACTTAAGGTATGAATAAACAAGTGACTAATACATTTTATGATTAAAGGGATGTTTATTTAAATAATACAAAGTTTATAAAATTAAATAAACTTATTATATAGTTTTGAAAAACACTTTTGGTAATAAAGGAAAATGTTTTATTCATAATAAATATATGAATTCAAAATTTTAACCAAAATCAGTTAGTTTTTCATCAAATAAATTTTCTCCAGAAAAAGACAAGAGAACTGCAGTTTTCGTCTGAGCGGCCCCCTTAATTTTAAGGGGGCCGGCACACAATTAAGGGGACCGGCCACGCTCCCCTGTCAGATTCTGTCAGAAATTTTTCCCTATAAATACCACCTTAAATCTGGAATTTTTCCCCACCTCTTGCACAAAAATTTTCAGATCCAAATCTCTCTAAACATCCTCCTAAAAACCCTTTGATCATATAATTGTCAATCCTTGTTTCAAGTGATTCATTCCCTCACCTATCATCTCTCAAAGTGCAAGAGAAGAATACTCCTTCAACATCAAGTTGTGAAGTATTGTAGATTTGTGTATATAGTCTAGTTGTTGTGTACATTCATTGTAAAGGTGTGATAGTAGTGTAACTAGATAGATCTAGGAGTAGAAGTTGTGAATAGAAGTAGTGAGATATAAGTAGTGGTGTGAAGAAGAAGTAGTGGAGTAATGTGAAGTTGTGAAGTAGTAGTGGTGTGTACAAGTTGTGAAGAAGGTGTGCCAAGTCGTGAAGAAGTTGTGTAGAAGGTGTGAATAAGTTGTGACGAAGTTGTGGTGTGTATATTCGTGTGTAAGGTTTTCTCCGCCATAAGGGAGCTTGGTGACATAGTGAAGAAAACTCTCGAGTAGGTGACTCGAGGAGTGGAGTAGGGCAAGGAAGGTGTCCTTGTAGCCGAACCACTATAAATCCTTTGTCTCGCGGTTAGATCTTTCCATATCTTACTTATTATCTTGCTTATATCGTTATTACTTTTGTAGACGTAGACGTATATGTATAGTTGCTCATATAGTGCTAGTATTGATTTTACTTAAAGATCAAACAAAAGTTTCATTCACAAAACAAAGTTTTTACAATCAAACTAAAAAGGTAACATACATTTAATTGATCATTTCGATCAAGTATTGTTTTCATACAAAATATAACTAAGGATTATAAAATAAACGTTTACTTACTTATCTCTCGTATGTAGCTATAATTGTTTATATTATGCATATGTTGATTTCACATACTTAGTTTGCATTATTATTATTGCTCATACTTAGATATAGTTGTTCATATTGTTCAAGACTTGAATTCACATAAGATCGAATCGAAGTTTAAGAGTAAACAAGACTTTTAAACAACTAAGTTTTCATAAAACTAAAAAGACGCAAAACTATTCAACCCCCCCTTCTAGTTTTCCACAATAACCAATTAGTATTTAAAAAAAGGGCAACGATTAACCACACCTACAATGGCCAAGAGCTCACCTGCTGTGATTCATTAGGTGAATGTTCATGTGGGCGAGAACCTGCTTTGTATGGCATAACAATCGGCATAAAAGGTCAGAATACAGATCAAACGATGACAGGTACGCAAATGATGCACAACAAACCTGAAGGCATAACCTCCAAGGCCATATGACAGCACATCCTTTTTTTGCGAACCCGCCTGGCCACGCTTACAATCTTGGCTATGACATTCAAATAATGTAGCACCGGCGGATATATGTCATTGAAAAGTTATTTTTAATACTTATTAATACAACATGGACAGTAACCAATTCAGATAATGTAGCACCAGCGGATATATGTCATTGAAAAGTATTGAAAAGTTATAAATACTTAAGAAGCCAAACATACAGAGGTTGAAATTTGGACCCTTTTACTTATTATGGGATAACTTCGGATATTTGTCAAATAGTTATAGATAATACAGGAACTTGAAAGAAAAGAGGTTGAATGTCGAAAGTCGTCCAAAGTAAGCTACAACTATGAAACAATAACTTACGGTAATATAATAGTAACAGCAGGAATAGTTTGATAATAATGGTGAAGAGACTTGCCTGGATAGATACGTGACCAGGAAATAGAAAATCGATAGGCACCGAATCCCAATTTAGCAGTAAGGTCAACGTCTTCCTATATTTCAGAAATGTAAACGTAGATAAATAAATGGACAAAAAGAAAAAGAAACATGTAACCATATCGGGCTGCAATCACTGTAATCGATAGAAACGGCCGTTATCGCTGCAATAGAATAACTTATATTTCAGAAGTGTTTGTTTTTCCAACGAACCCATCGTGTCAACCCGTTTTGACCCGTTACCCCACCCTCCCATCGTGTCACAGTCAAATGAAATGAT
The DNA here is from genome assembly GCA_030686995.1 of Artemisia argyi. Taxonomy (NCBI): domain Eukaryota; kingdom Viridiplantae; phylum Streptophyta; class Magnoliopsida; order Asterales; family Asteraceae; genus Artemisia; species Artemisia argyi. The sequence continues at coordinate 8,593,633 of CM060679.1, forward strand.
TAAAAGAGCTCACTTGTATCTCCTTCCGGAGGGGACAAATAGAACTGGTAAAACATTTACATTACCCAATTAGAATAGATAACCTTAACAAAGTGGTTATACATCAGAAAACTTCTATGTGTTTTCATTTTTTAAAGGACTTACCTGTTTTTTAAGAACAGTTAGGATTTTTGTGTACATGGGTGACTGAGGCAAGACACCGTTTGAAGGAGGTAGTCCTAACAATCTGCAAAGTTGCGTCTGTGAGAAAAATTAACAACATACAAAATTAGTTTCCTGATGGCTAGCAGGTTGATAATAGTAGAGAAAAATAGTATGGTTACCATGAATCGGAGCAAAATAATGTCATAATGGTAGGCTGAAGGGTTCTTAAGATTGAACTCTTTCTGCTGAACCAACTGTGAAGCAACGCTATGATCGAAGACATGGCTGCTGGCTGCACCTGCATATTGAGAATGACATTAGAACCACGTAGAAAATGAGGACTAATAACAATCGATAAAAATGTGGAATTAAGCAAAGGCAGCTGAAAGTTGGTGAGTCACAACCGTTTCATTCGGGATGAAACAACTGCTAGACATATTAGAAGGAGAAAGTACTGTTCCGACGATGCATGATTCACCTGTGAAGATAATGGTGACACAAAGACAACAAATCTGAAAAAAAAAATTGAAGCTGTAGTACACACGCACGATAGAGCGCAAACAAAAAAGAAGCTTACCGTTTGGTGTAAACTGCGGTCTGGCATCTGTCTTCCTCTTTCCCTTCCCAGCAATGTTAATACTTAGCAAATGGTCAGTTTCAGTTTTCATTTCAACAGTAGGTTCAGAACATGACATATGAGAGAGACTATATGACCATAATTCTTTTTGGAATTGAGCATAGGACGTTCCTCTGAGCAACAAAAATGCTCATTATTCAATTATCGATTCAGAGATCCTACACATGGCTAAATTCAACATATGCTATACAAATAGCAACATAGCAACCAGCATACCAACCACTCTGCATACACATTATCATGATACCATATTTAAGCTTAATTTTCTTTAATCTAAATGTGCATTCATATGTAGACTTGCGTTTACTAAAATCATATCAACTAAAATTTGCAATGTAAAGGTATCATACTTACGCACTGCGACTTGCAAAGATGAACTTACATCTCATTTTCATTGTTGGTGCCAACATTATCCATAATCAACAGCCAAAGGCGAGAATAAACCTGCGCAAAATATCTTTAATCAACTAAATAATTAAAAAAAAACCCCAAAATACAGGAAAAAGATTGAAAGAAATTTATAAAAAACCACACTTACATGCCAAATTTAGAATTTAAGGTTCACCTTTTTCCTCAACAGTTCTCCACCACTTTGCACTTAAGCAAATATTGTGGGTAAATTCTATAGACCAACACCAGGCTCCCAACAACAAAAGATAATTTTTCTTAACCAAAAATCTAATCTGTTTATCCACACATTCATTAAATCCCTAAATTCTTTAAAAATTAAAAAGAAAAATTACATACCATTCACGAAACCCTGATTTAGGGTTTTCAAAGAATCACACAAACTGAAACTGTGCATCGCTCATGTTTGTGATATGATTGCATCCCTCATGGTTGCGTTTAGAAGTTCATCCGATTAACTGATCTTGGAGGTTAGGAATGGGTTTGGTGGATGCGAGTGAGTAAGGCGATGGAGATTCTAGCGTCTTCTTCATTATGATATAAGATGGATTTGGACCAGATGCGATGGATCTTTGGTAGAACAGATAACCCAAAAAAATGGCGGGAGCCCACGATGTAACTGTTCATAGAACGACGTCGTTTTACATGCTATTGAATATATATAGTAATGGGTTTCTTTCTTACTTTTAAATTCATTGTACAATCTTACTATATGATACACAACAACAACATGCTTATCTTTTATAACACTTGTACTTGTAACTTTTTTGTTAAAAAGCATCTCACATCATCACATAGTACAACGAGACAACATGCCATTTCATTAAGGGAAAATTATCACTGATGTTACAGCAGTGATGATTCGCTGCTGTAAAAGCTTCATCAGGGACTATTTTTGCTGCAAAATGAACATTCAGGGACCATTTAGTAACATCAGGGAGTGTGTGTCATGTGGGTACCGCAGGTAAACACCCTGCTGTAAACAGCAGGGATGATATCCCCTTTCATTAATTCAAAATGGCTTCTTAATAGTTATACTCTAAATAACCTTCTTTTCTCGAGTGTCATAAGCGAGTTGGATTTACCCACACGTTGCATAGATAAAAGATTAATCAACAATAAGTATTCAGTTTTTTAAGTTTCTACTAATCTATAAACAAATACTTGTTAACATCTTTACTAGATATAATATTTTTATTAAATATTGAAATTATAGATGTTCTTTGTAATGAAGTAACTGACATGATTTAATTATGTAATAATTTGTAATATACACAATCCTTAAAATTAATTCCTGGACCATTATTGAAATTGATGGGTAACAGAAGGGACTACTTGTGTAATTTTTGTTAAAAAAACAGTTAAAAGTCTAACATAAGGACTGTTTATGCAATCACATTTAACGACATGGACTACTTTTGCAAGCCGTTAAGGATTGTTTCTAAAATGTAATTAAACTAGATGGACTATTTTTTACATTTAAGAAAGCAATTTACTGTTCATCTACGGTAAATTTACTTTGATAAATGTTACTCCCTCACTCCCAATTTTATTATCCACGTTTCCTTTTTGAAATGTCCCAATTTAATTGTCCAGTACTAAAAATATATAGGGAAGTTTAACCAAGTTTACTAATATTACCCTTGTTTAAAATTATTATTACAGACCTTAAAGAAGACTTTAATTAATTAACTAAGGGAAAAATTGTCATTCTGTCAAAAAGTAAGAAAGTGAAAGCTGTAATAAATGTACTTTTATTAAACTGTGTGTTTTTTGTCGAGTGAAAATAATTTTGGGACGGAGGGTGTATATATATACTATAATATATCTTACTCCTATATATCCTCTATAAAGCATGTATAATTTTGTCTTAACTACTATTCCATCCGTATTAAAATTATTGTCCTCGACAAAAAAAAAAAAAAAAAAAACACATATTAAAAAAATGCATTTATTAATGTTTTGATTTTTTATAAAAGCCACTAAAAGACAGTTTTACCCTTTAACTATTAATTAATGATTTTCATTTAACATTGTAAATAATAACTTTGATTAAATGTAGTAAGGTAATTAAACTATTTCCATTTCTATATTTAGGTATGGACAATTATTTTGAGACAAAAAAAACAAAAAAAAAAAAAAAAAAGAAAAAAGGGAAAATTACCAAAATGGCCCGTTGCCCTACGGTCTAGGCATATTTATCCCTTTTTTGAAAAATTCACGTTTTAGCCCAGGTTGCCCTGGGCAACTTTCGTACAGCCAACCGAAAGATGACAAGTGTCCTCAAGTTGCCCAAAATACAAAAAAGTTGCTCAAAATACAAAAAGTTGCCCCGACGTGGCACTCTGTAGTTGGCTATGCATTAGTTGCCCAGGGCAACCCGGGCTAAAACTGAAATTTTTCAAAAAAAGACTAAATATGCCTAGACCCAGGGAAACTGGGCTATTTTACCAATTATCCCAAAAAAAAAAAAATGTGAACAATAATATTTGGAGGAGGGAGTACTTAATGACCACATTTTACAACACTTTAAAGCATGCATTATTAAACACTAGACGAATACCCATTCAAAGCGACGGTGTAGCAGCTAATAATTATACTTGTGAATTGTGGCTCTAATGTGACTCTTGATGCAACACTTACGAGGTCAATTTGTAGTTATTGCGAGAAAATAATGTATGAATTATAAATGAAAAATGATAAAAGTTTGAAGACCAAACAATATATAAAATATCAATTAAAGTTGGATGTTGTTACTACTTTTAATTAAGGATAAATTAAGCAAATTACTTAATAACAAATTTACTTAATAAGTAGTAAAGATATTAAGGGCCGTTTGGTTCACCCTTTCTACTGGGTATTGAATGAAACCTTCTTTAAAAACATTGTTTGGTACATGTTGACACCTCTGACACGAACTTTCTGACATGAAATTTCATTCCATGATAATGTGGTGGGTTTTTTTATGGGTTTGATAATTGTAGACCAATCAAAACCTTTTCTTTATTTGATATTTTTTCTTAGCCACAAATAAATTTATTTGTCTTCTTATTTTTTTTTTCCTTTTATATTTTAATAAATACATAAATAAACTTATCGATCATTTATTTTCTTTCTCTTCATTTAATTCAAAATCTAAATCCAAATCCAAATCCAAATCTAAACGCAAATTAAAATCAAATCCTAAACCCATTTACAAACCAAACCGGCCCTAAGTAGTACAAATTTTTATGAAAACGATACAAACACTTATAATATATTTTTTAAATATTAAATTTGAGTTAATGATTTTTAAAAGTTATAAAGTTAATATTAATTCCATAAAAATATGTAGATGGGCGGAACACTTTGATCCCAAGTGACTTTTGAAACCCGGGATTTACTACATATAATGAATTTCATTAGTTATGAAAACCATGAATGTTAGTATTGTTTTATTTTATTTATTATATTGGAATAACATTGTTTTAATTAATTTTTAGATTGAGATGATAAAAAGTTAACGAGTATGAGTCGTTCAAAAATTGAACAACAACTACAATACCTCCTTATTGTTTTCATCTATAGCCACCAACGTGTTACGATCCCACATCGCCCAAGTATGGGATTGGGTGGTGGTTTATAAGTCTAGGTGTCCCCTACTCTTACAAGCTAGTTTTTTGAGTGAGTTCTACACTTGAACTTATGAACCGATACGAGCCTAGTATGGGATATGTTTGTATGAATTGGTATCAAGAGCCAGCCCTACCGTTCGAGGTTCCAACACTCGAAGTGGTTGCCTGTGGATTGGTGGCTTGGACCCGAAAGAAGGGTGCCAAATGTGACCAACACAGCCGTGACCAATGAGCTCGGAGTGGTAGCCTATGGAGTGGTGGCTTGGACCAAAGGAGGGGTGCCAACCGTGACCAACATAGTCGTGACCAATAAGGAGGTTGGTTCTTCAAAGGGTGGGGTATTGTTACGATCCCACATCGCCCATGTATAGGATTGGGTGGTAGTTTATAAGTCTGGGTGTCCCCTCCTCTTACAAGCTAGCTTTTTGAGTGAGTTCTACACTTGGACTTATAAACTGATACGATCCTAGCATGGGATAGGTTTGTATCAATTTAGTGTTATGAGCAAAGAGCTGAAATCAACTACAAGGGCCAATTATGTCACAAACTCTAACTGCCTCCTCCTACTTACACAGCCTTAGATCACTATAAATACCATTTGTACTTTCATTTCTCATTTTCCAGTTATGATTTGTAAAATACTTCTCCCAATTCTCTCTGTTTCACCTTTATTCCCAATTTTGTAATTCAATTCTTCTATAATAAAATCACTCAATTAGCCTTAAATCTACTCTTTCTCCATTAGATCTTTTGGTTAAAGTGTGGTGAATCACAACAAGTGGTATCAGAGCCATTGCCGATCAACTTTCCGGCGAACTCTATTTTTTCCGGCCAATCTGTTGTCTTCTCCGGTCAATTCCGGCGAAAATTTGCAGAAAATTAGTTGTACTACACTGGTACACTAATTTGTTGTGTGTTATCCGTTAGCAATACGACCAACTGTTAAGTATGCATCGCGATCACGAGAATAACGCATAAGTGCTTAAATCCTCTATTTTCGAATTAATGATCAGTTTTGCTTGACTTAATTTGGCCAAGAACGGTTAGAGTTGTTAGGTTATTGCTCAATTGAAGGGTAGAGTGATAACTAATAGCTAAAATTACAATTGATTAGAAATAACACACAACAGTCAACCACAATGGTTGTTACTACAAGGGCTGGGTTGTTAGAAACACCACCACTGACTTTGGAGACCTTACTAGCAGCTGTAGAGGCCTTGCAGACTCTGGTTAAGGAGTTAATGGCTCAGAATCAAGAGTTAACTAGGATTGTGCAAGGTTTGCATCCTAATGAAGGCACAAGTCAAAACAGGGGTTCACACTATGGGAGAATGACAAAAATTGAATTTCCTAAGTTCAATGGAGAGGATGTGAAGGGTTGGATCTTCAGGTGCAAGCATTTTTTTAGAATTGATGGAATTGAAGATGATATGAAGGTTGAATTTGCATCTATGCACCTGTATGATAAGGCTCTTACCTGGCACCAACAGTATGTTAAGAAGTATGGTGAAGGTACTCTATGGGAGCAGTATGAAGAGAAGCTTCTAGAGAGGTTTGGTGCCATTTATGAAGATCCAATGGGAGACTTGAAGAATTTGAAGCAGGATAGTTCAGTGCAACACTATCAACAGGTGTTTGAAGAGCTACTGAATAGGGTGGATCTACCTGAGTTGTATGCTGTGAGTTTGTTTATGGGAGGATTGAAGAAGGAGGTTAGTATGCCATTGAGGATGTTCAAGCTGCAAACCCTAGCCGAAGCTTATTCTATGGCTAAGCTACAAGAAGCTACTAATGCTACTCTTAAGCCAAGGTATGCTCCACCTACAACTCCTGTTCCAAAGTATGTTTCCAATGTCAGTTATACCAATAAGAATATGAATATGCCTGCAAAACCTATTACTACTTTTGGAAATAATGCCACAACCCAAAAAGCTACTGGTAATAGACCTTATAGACTGACACAAAAGGAAATGGAAGAAAAAAGGGCAAAAAGGGAGTGTTTCTATTGTGATCAGAAGTATGTGCCTGGTCACAAGTGTAGTGGCCAGCTCTTTTCATTAGAAATTGTAGCTGAATATGAGGAACAAGAGTGTTTGGAAGAACAGTCAGATGGCCAATGTACAAAAGGAGTGTTTGGAGGTGAAGTTAATACCATTGCAGCTGTTACTAAGGAACAAAACAGTTGTATTCCTGATGGTGTTCTTGAGTCACAACCATAAATTTCATTGAATGCTTTATCAGGAATTAATACATATCACACCATGAGAGTTCAAGGCCAACTTAACAACCAAACAGTCAATATTTTGATTGATGGGGGTAGTACTCATAATTTCTTAGACATCACTGCTGCAAAAAGGATGGGTTGCACAGTGTTAAGTGCCCATATTGATATCACACAAGTAAAGAATGAGATAGATATAAGGATTGGTTGATCACAAGATATGAGAGAATTATAAAAGCAATAGTTTCATTAGAATATCAAAATAACCAACAAAGTTTAAGGCAACATAAGCCTTGTATTTATATGAGGGAAGCTAGGGCAACATTCCCTAGTCCTTTTCATCATCAAAACGTGGGCTTACTAAGCCTTTTGGGCTTTTACAACTTGCCCATTAACTAAAACATAAACATAAATAATACTTAAGCAACCTATTACAAAATGTAATGACCGAGACTTGACTAAATACTAAAGTATGTTCCCAACAATCTCCCCCTAAGGGTCGGTCATCACGGTTGCTGGACGTCTTCATGTTTGTATTTGACTTGTGATATGTAAAATTTTTGACGTCTTCAAAAATGTTGTAAAGTGAATGTACTTTGCTCTAAGTCTTTGTTCTTTGGAGATGTTGTAGTGAGTGTGATATGAAGTAGTATGTCGTTCGTCACTCCTGCGTCTGTGGTGGTTGTCCGCCATTCCAACATGCTCATACATCTTTTTGACTTTGTCCTTCAAGTGCACGATGTTCCTTATCATACTCTAAGATCTTTAGTCTTTATACTTTGCAGATTCTTCTTTTTGGCGTAGAATCTTTCTTTGAACTTTGTGGTGCATAGATCCTTGGGGGAGATTTCATTTGCTTCAAGATGTATGTATGAGCATGCTGGAATCTACCATCATGGAGGTGATATACCTGCGGATAAGCAGTTAGCAATAATCAACCGGCACTTACAGATAAGGAATTAGAGCTCGTCAACAGCATATTGTGAAGACTCCTTCTAATCCTTATCCAGGCCGTTCCCATATCAGATACTCCCGAAGGAGCTTACGAGACCTACTAAGTAGCTCAATGACTGGGTGAGTCGCTGGGGATCACTCTACGACTGTAGACCGCTAAGGAACCACCACGAACACTAAGCGTAACCCTTGTGGGGTTACCGAAGTGACCTGCTGTCAGGGCTATTTGATGTTGACCCTGGCAGGAATTTCCGTTCAATCATTGAGAAATACTTATGTAATTCTCTCATAAACGTTCTTGGCAGATTGCTAAGATCTGCGAAGGACTCGATAATTTACAGCTGGTGTCCATTGATGTAGAACACTAGTTGTAGGAATACTAAGTGTTCCTAAGAGATCTTTGATGTATCTCATGGCTCTAGACTCTATAAGTTCACACTTAGGTTTCCTATGCGGAGACTAGGGAGGGGTCTCCTGCTTCAATATCAACCATCTCTAAGAGATAAGTCGATAGATTACACTAGTACCCCGTGAGAATGAAACAAATTCTTTTAAGAGAACTTGAGTGGTTAAGAAGGTTTAGTGCATTGCGTCACTGGGTCCATGACGACTTTATCTTCAATACCAGTGTTGCCTTAACAACAACCAGTAGCATATGAGTTGAACCCGGTGTCTGCCCTAAGGTTGAACATATGGAGGGTTGTTTCTTTTCACCCTTTTCTTTACTTTTCTTTTTAATTCTTCAACTCCTTCTTTCACTTTCATTCTTTTCTCCTTTTTTCGTATCATACCTAAGGACTTCTAATTCTAACTATGGAAGATGTCCTTGGATAGATCCCTCCGGCTCTGGCGGATCATAGGACGGTTTTTCCTATCTTAATCACCTTATAACTCCTTGATTAACCGACAGAAGCCAAGAAACTTTTGATTGAAAATCTCTCAAAGTGTTTGTGATTATCAAATATTTTGGTTAACACTTTGAGAGTTTTGTGTACACTTTTGAAGGGCTCCCGCTTCACATGTGCTCATAAGTATTTAATAAATTTGCACATGCGGGAGGAGCAAGCATTTTTGAATTGATCCACTTTTAGTGAACAAGACCGATTCGAGACATGCTTACATCACTAGTTAGACTAGCTTGAAGTTATTACCCGGCCTGGTCAAGTCCACATAAAGTTTCTCGAGATGGTACATTTCTACTAAGACAAATCCTTTTTGAGACACACTTACGTGGCTAGTTAAAGAGTTCCATTGTCAGCTTTTAGGTGACAACTAGCTCTAGTAACTAACTTGATGTTATAACCCGTTGAGGATAAGTCTTTTCTAGATTACTAACTTTTATTGTTTCGTCAATTCCTGGGTCAATTCTGAGTCTAGCTTGCACAAGATACAACTTTTAGCTTTTTGACCACTTATATTTTAATCACTTTTCCATTTTCTCCCCCTAAAAAATAGCATATAAAATGATGTTTTTGACAATCTTTTAGATTAAAATATGCCTTTTTGAGTCTTATGGGGAGATTCACCAAGAACTTTTGATTTTAGAACAAAGTATTTTTGTTTTGACAAGTGCTCCCCCTCAACAAGTGATTAGGTCTTATTGAGGTGAAATACTTGTCCTTTTGCGCAGAATTATGAAAATCATAAAATATTTGATTAATTCTACTCAAAAGTAAGAAGCCTTCGCTCCTTATATTAGGATTGAGGCACTGATGCGTACTTCAGGGTCCTTTCTTTACAAGTTCGGGTTGTACACTGTAATTCGTGCACAAGTCATAATGAATAATAGTATTGACAAATCAAATCAAGATCTTACAAGACATCTACCATTCCGGTCTCTGAAACGTCAACACTGGAAATCCTGGTCTGCCTCCCACATAGCTTTCCAATCTCCTTATCTGATCCCTACGCTTTAACCGGTTCTCAATCCTTGTAATGAATCTGCGAGCTTGTCTGGCCTCATCGGTATTCCACCTTTTGGTTATGTACAGTGCAACATCATCTAATCTGCCTTTGATTCCATCTCTGACGAACTTAAGGGTTTCATCACAGAACTTGTGGATCTCATCATAAGCCATGAAGCAGTTTCGACGGTTGACACTGCGGTATGTGAACCTAAATGCCGGATGCTTGATCAACGTGTATTAAGATTGGTGTTGAAGGTTGGGGATGTTGTAAAGATTAGGTTTTGTGAGATTCAGCTTCTTCTGGTAACTTTCCACTCCTAGTTGAAGATCTTCTACTCGCTCTCTAATGACTATTTGTCGTATGAAGATTAGGAGAGCTGTAATAAAGGCAAGCTGCATTTGCTTGGGTAAGTTGCAAAGCTTTCCTTGGACTTTGAGCAGATACATATCTTCTATGTCATTGAGGAGCAATCGTGGAAAGTCTGACTCGGAAATCACGTACTCTTGTTCATCAAGTCTTTTGAGTACGATTTTGTTGAGAAAGGAGTACCCAAAGTGAGTGACCATCGAGATAAACTGAATGGTTACAATCTTTAACTCACTTGTCACATTACCCATAGTCTGATTGAGTCTGCTGCTTCGATAATACTGTGCCCGGTTTTCTGGCCAATGGTGTATTCCATAGAGTGCGTTCCGGTCATAGTCAACAACTTTGTCGATGAATAAGTCGGAGGCTTCTTCTTCGATGGCGTTGTTGAGGTATCTTGCTGCAGGGATTGAGAAGGTAAGTTGTAGGATAAACATAATTATAACATGTATGGTTCTTTGTGATTATGGTTCAAATTAAAGAGAAAGAAGAAGATAAGTTTAGAGAGAGAAAGTAAGTTGGGAGGATTCCTAGAGAGAGAAAGAGATGAGAGAAAATGTGAGATATTAGATTGAAAGAATGGAAGCTCCAACCCTCTCCACATGTGGAGAGGGGTATATATAGTGTCTTACAAAAAAAGATAAAAAAACCCACACCCGGGCTGTGGATCAGGCATACAGTGGGTAAAGACCCGTCCTTCTTCCACGGTGTTACTTAAACTAATTTTAACTAAATAACTAACTAACTACGAGCTAACTTAAATGCTATTACATCAATTAGGTGACCGAGTCTTCTATAGGAATAATTGTATTCCTAACAATCTCCCCCTAAGCGAGGTCACCTTTGGAAATTAAGCACTTTGATCTTCAAGCATTCTTTAGACTTGGTAGCTCGTAGGTTCTGATTCTTCACTTTAGCCTCACTTTGTACAACAAGCAATGATCTTGTGATTTGGGTTCCTTTGAGGTGAGTGATCTTTGAGCTTTCTTTGAGATCATCAGCCAAAGTAAATCTCCAAGCTCATCCATAGTAGTAACGCCTTCATGTGATGTAGTGACTTACGGACCATCATGCTCACACCCTTCTGGATCTGGAGACTTTACATCAGAGTTGTGGATCAGGAGACATTTTCATCAGAGTTGCGGAAACGTTGTTGGTAGTCTCTCAACATTTGTTGTAGTAAGTCTCTCATCGTCATTGATAGTGATGAGGATGTATGAGCATGAGGTATGGATTGACCCGATTTAGCTAGAAATAGGATCCATCAACGCCATCTTTACATGTGTCCCTGAAATAAAATAGTTAGCAATAATGATAAAGAACGAATATGGCGTTGTCAGGTAGAGTCTTTTTTAAAGAAGACTCTCCTTGACAGGAATTTCCAGCTTATAGTAATGAATTTTCCAAAGAATCCACTTTGGAATCTTCACACTAAGCATGTTCTCATACCAGAACGTCTCAAAGCAGACAACACGATAGAGTGAATCGGTGAATAAATATTCACGGATTGATGAGAAATTGATTTATAGAAATCACTCGCGTGTCATATGATAAACATTTTGAGACACGACGAGAGTTTTAAGCTTTGAATCAGATTTCCATTAAAAATACTTTTGTTTGAAAGATTTTACACAATCAATGTGCTCGAAAGTTAGTTTGTGAGCACATTGAAGGGTTTTAGCAAAAGTATCCGTCAATCCATATCCTGGAACAAGTTTGATTCAATTTTGAATCGCACCATTGTTGCTTTCCAGTTGTCACTTGATCATTGATCCAAGATGGATCTCACATGTTACCTACCAAGAGCTTGAGTGATGTTCACTCTAGAAGGATTTCCATCTTCATCGTGAATATTTTCATATCACTCGGATGTTCTAGCAATACCACAAGGATAATGCGTAGGGCTCTAAATATTTTATCTTATTTTCCACATTATGTGAAACAATAAGCATATTTGGAATGTGTCCTATCGAGATTTATGGATGATCTCTTTGGCTCTAGACTCAATAGTGCGTTTTGATCCGCTCCTGGAGACTGGGGAGGCGTCTCCTGTTTTAGGTATCAACATAGCTCGTAATGAGCGGTCGATACATTGCACAGGGTTCCCCATGAGAATGAAACAAGTTCTTTTAAGAGAACTTGAGTGGTTGGGAAGTTTAGTGCAGTGCGTCATTGGGTCCATGACGTCTTGTCTTCAATACCGATGTTACCTTAGTAACCGCCAGTATATTATGAATTGAACCCGGTTTCTGCCCTAAGGTTGAATATTTGGAGAGCTATTTCTTTTCACCCTTTCTCATTACATTTCTTTTTCATTCTTCAACCCCTTCAGTGCTTACCGAGACTTCACCACTAGAACCTTGTTGGGTTTTTTCCGGTCCTAGCTCTATCTCAGTCCGCACTCTTCCCTTTCTCACTTTACTCCTTTTTTCAATCATTCCTAAGGACTTCTAATCTATCTAGAGGATTGTCCCTGGGAAGATCCTTCCGGTTCTGGTGGATCATGGGAACTCATACCTAACCTTAACCATCCTTATAACTCCATGCATAAAGATAAATGGTCGGTCTTTGGTATTACTTCCACAAACGCCTTTGCTCCCCCTCAATATGTGCATCGATATTCGAAAGTGTTTAGCACATATGTGGGAGCCTATTTATTGAGTCCAAAAGATCACTTTTGATTATCAGATTTCATATTTAAATCACATTCTCTCCCCGGATCAAAAATTTCAAACCTTTCGAGATTTTGGATCTCAATTGATTTAAATAAGTTAGAAAACGTTTGGGAGAGAAATGCGGTCAGTTTTAATATTTTATGATAAAAAAGGAACCTTTTTCATGCTCCCCCCCCTCAATCTGTGAGGGAGGTTGTTATGTGTCAGATTTGATGAGTTTACAAACGATTTGATGTTTTACCGAAAACTCTTTGAAAAAGTTCTCAGTCTGACACATAATCATCACAAATCATTTTGTTGCAAGATTTTTGTACAAAGTGTGGGGAGTTATGATGATACATAAAATTTTGAGAAATCACTCTCCACCTCAATCAATGACGGATGTTAAAACTGAAATATTTTCATAAAATATTAAAGTCATTGATTGAGTGAAAATTTTATCAAACTTTTGAGTTCAATTTTATTTTTAATCAAAATCTCATGGTACCACCAAGTTTTGCACAAATACTTTCCGGAAAAATCATAGAAGGGAAAGTATTTGGCGATAAAAAGAAGATTTCTCTTCTTTATCAAGAAATAATGCACTGAAGCGTACATTAGATCGAGGATGCACGAATATAAAGTAATTCACGCTCGGATGAACGACACCCTTTGCTAGGAACAACCGTATTTTTGGCGACGTGTTTACCTCATTTTGAAAAACGGGTTGCTATCTGAAGTAATAGCAAGCCATAATTTTAAGACCGGGTTGCAGCCTGAAATGACTACAAGCCATATTTTTGAAGTCCGGGTTGCAGCCTGAAATGACTACAAGCCATATTTTTGAAGAATATTTTGAGAAAAGACATGTTTTAGAAAAAAAACTTTATTTGAAACCGAAAAACTCTTGCTCAAGCATATGTATGATTCCGTGTCATTATTGAATGACATTTATAGAAACGTACATAATATTGATTACACAAGAGACATGTCGTGAGAAGAATATTTTTGGATTTTTTATGATTTTTCAGATTTTTATGGTTTTTATAGGTTTTATATTTTTCTATTTACAATTTAGTATAATATATATATACAAAGGATACTAATCAGTTTAAGAAGATGTTGACATGAGTACCAAAATGATAGTATCGTTCAGCTTGTTGTAGAAATTAGTAGTCAACATCTCTTAAACTTTCACCACCAAAGCTTTCGAGGCTCCTGATTAATCGTTTGAAGCGGTAGATGCCATGACATAATCTTAAACGGGATTTTACGACTCATGTGACTTAAACCAAGAGGTCGAATCTTTCCCGGGATTTTACTAAAGTCAACAAAAGAAACCGAAAGATGTAATATGCGAGTTAAACTTAGAGAGAGATCTTGGATAAGTGACAATTAGCATTAAGTGTCAAGTCACGACAAGTCAAGTTACAATAGATCCGATTGTAATAAGTCAAGTCATAAAGATTAATTCACAACGTCAAATTACAATCAGACTAATCGAAACGACTTAAGTCACAACAATTCACCAAACACAAGTAGTTAACAAATCACTAGAATCTCACAACTGAGTTAATCGCTAGACACCACCAAATCGCTGAGTTTTAGCCTCCTCAATGTGAAGCTTTGGTAGCTTCCCCCCAAACCGACAATCACCTACATGAGACCACTTCCCCAAGTAGTTAAAGTGATGCAAAAAGTCTCATTATATGACGCTCAAAGACCCAAAGGAAATGATAGCACCAAAGTAACAAGGTGAACCATGGATCATCTCTGTGGTTATCAATCCCGGAATGTATGATGAAGCCCGATCACATGACCATGTTGTGCATCCCCAATGTACACATTACTTTATGGTTTGGAGCAGTTGTCTATTCGGGGGAATAAGATATCAACATCTTCATTTCACCAAATGCTTTCCAGTTAACTTACACATACCAACTCAATCCATATTGTACGCATGTATCCAACACAAGAAGAAGTGATGACACCAAAGTAACAGGTTGAAGCACTAATCATCTCTGCGGATATCACCTCCGAAATATATGATTAACCCGATCACGTGAACCTGTTGCGCATCCTTGATGTACACAAATCTCTCCCCTGATGGTTGCGATCTCATCAGAATCATCATACCATTGTGTACATGAAGCATTAACCAGAAGTACTTTACCATAAACCATGTCAGCTCGTATGAAGACGTCGATAAGCAATGTCATCTCATACTTCAAATGTTCTTCTCATATTTCTTCCCACTAAAAGCTGAAGTAGTACATACCACAAGTATCAGAAGACCACTTCCCCCATGTAGTTGGAATGATACACCAAACGCCACGAGTTAGTACACTGATATTCTCTGCGGTTAAGACATTTGTCTTCCCGGGATAACTTTGATTAGGAAGAAGTATTAAGTTCATCATATGTACTCATTATGCATTCAGATGTATGTCTCCTTCCCCCTTGCTGGTTTTGATACCTCAGAATCAGCAACACACTTTACGCACACATATTTGAAATCTTGTGAGAAGAATTAACATTGGCTCAGATGTATTATGTGAGAATCAATTGCTTCAAAAACTCTCTAATGACTATCTTAATCAACCCTTATGTAGGCTATTTGAAGTGACCACTGATGAAGTAAACCCGATATACCAACTTTGAAACTGAAGTAGAATTCCCCGTTCTTGTGACTTAAGCTTGCACTAATGTGTGACAAAGAGCGGTGTAGAGAGTTCGTACAACATCGAATCCCTAAGTACTCTATACTCTTCAACCAACCAACCATCAAGTATAAGATGTACATCACCTCTTGACTACCGAAAACTTCGTGTGAGTTGTGACACTCCTTAAAGTGATAGTTATTTAGTAGTAATAAAAATGAGGAATCACCAAAATAACTAGATATCCAAGTCTTCGTCATTGTAAAGGTAAAAGCTCAAGCAAGGATCTCAAAGAATCTTCTCCCCCTCAAAAATTGCATACGAAGTTTGCCATTTTTGAATGAGCAAGTGAATATAAATTCGAGCAAAGATGAGTATTCACTTGATGACTGAACGAACATGGAGAAAGCATGAAGCATGTTGTTGAGAATGGTCAAAACAAGAAGATTTCTCTTCTTTCGAAGATAAGGTGCACTGAATCATACACCTTTCTTTTCTTTGATGAACGCGGCCTGAAGTGTTGTCAACAGAAACCATAATGATGAAGTTGAGGACCGAGGCTTGAACTGATGTGTTCAAACATCATTATGATGACGAGCGTGGCCTGAACTGGTGTGAACAGACGTCATAATGAACATACATCAACATTGACCTTTTATACCTCCTGAAGTAGGAGATATGCTTGCTTTAGGCCTCCAGACTTTGAGTCTTCTCGTGTGGTGAATGATTGATGTACCTGCAACTGAGTAAGGACTACCTGCACTAACATTAAAAACTTGATTGCATATACATAGGTTAGTGACGTTAGTATCCAAACCCTTGGGGGTTTCACGGTCAACCATGGCATTGCCATCAGTAAGCACCTTTCTGGTAGGTATCCACTTAAGTCCAACATACTTAAAAGTTCTACCAGTTGGAATCCACTTATGGCAAGGTCTAGGATTACTAAGCTTCTTATACATAGCGAAAGGCTTATCGATATTCCTAGTCTCCAACGATTTAACAGTTTGTATCCACCTAGGAGAAGTTTTAGGTTTGTGTTGCTTCCTATGCATTGTGGATGACTTAGTGAAAGTCCTAGATTTTACCGGTTGAACCTTAGCAGTGTTCCTCAATAAACCAGGAGGCATCAGGCAAGGTTGTGAACCTAAGATACCATCCTTATGAAGTAGTGCCCTTTTCCTAGCCTTTACTAGGTCGTAGTTCTTGTGCAAATCATTTGTTTCATAAGAATTTTGAATCTTAATGCTTGGTTTGGACACAGTTTTCGAACTAATCCTAGAGGTGCTGGGAGTAGGAGTAGCTACTTGTTGAGGTTTAACAGAACTAGAAACAGTTAACTTAGGCAAATAATGTAGAGTGACTGGTTTTGACAAAACTTGTTCCGCATCAACTTGGGAAGCAAACCGTGTTTTTTAAAATTTTGGTCGTTCAGATCTAAACGCATTCAATCAACTCTTCTTCATTAGGAACTGGGTCGTACTGTTCATCTGGACCAAGTTCAGGTAAACCTAGAACGCCACGAAGAAAATCTTTGTCCACCATGACTTGTCTCTTATGAAGCATGCATGTCAAAAATTCTTCTCCAAGGTCCAGTTGAATAGTATGCCAAAACTGGTGAATGTAGAAACAAGCAACTGATGCTGATTTGGTGAGCAGAATTTTGTAAGGGTGATAGACTAAGGCATCTACAGCGACAATGCAAGATGATTCATTGCATGTGAATTTGTTGAAGTTGACCCGTAAGTTGTTCTTTCCAATCTTTCTGGAGTAGTCGCCAGGAAATGTTTCTTCCCATGTGAGCTTTGGTTCAGGTGCAGGTGCAGGTGCTTGTGGAATGTTAGCTGGTTGGGCCATCTGGATGATCATACACAAACATGGACATTGCAAATATATAATTTGTTAGCTCATTTATTAATTTTTTTTATGATTATGTATGATTGGATTGATCAGTGGAGGTTTATGTTCAAAATGTTGTCTTATGATCAACTTGTATATTTGATGTTAAAACAAAGTAGAAAATGATAACAATCAAGGTACAATATGTTTTAACAAATACAAGAGATTACACATTTGAAAATTTTACAACACTTAGACAAATTTTTAGGAAACAAGACAATGTTACGCGTAAGATTTGAAATCCTACGCATAACATTTCTTATGCGTAAGAGTTTATATTATGCATAAGCCAAAAAATCTACGCATAACTTATATCTTACACGTAAGCCTAAACTTTTGCGTAGGTTGCATCTTATGCGTAGAATAAATTCTTTTGCGTAAGATTTTAACTTAAGCAAAGGTTTGAACCTTATGAGTAAAATATAACTCATGCGTAAGTTTTTGGCTTATGCGTAAGATAAATCTTATGCGTAAGAAAGAAACTTATGCATAAGAAATAAAGTTCTGCGTAAACATTGTCTTATCCAAGACAAGTTTATTAAACGGTAGAATCTTACGCGTAAGATTTCATCTTACGCGTAAGATGAGTTCATCTTTTGCGTAGGATCGTCTGAAAGAAAAAATCACCTTCGAAAATTTGTTTCAATTGATTCCTGAAAGTTTTAAACAATACCACTGATCAAAACTCAATCCAAAAACATCCCAATACACTTTAATTCATGGTCTTATGCGTAAACAAGCAACATGCAATCTTATGCGTAGGATCGTAAGAACATCAAATCAAGAACACATGAAAACATGATTCTGGGTGGAAAAGGAAGATAGGCGAGTGATTAATACACACTTAGGAACAACTAGACCAAATTATAACAATTTCTAACCATACATGAACAAGATCATGGCTGCTAGTGTCGTAAGACCTAATTCCATCAATCCACACTCAAAACATGTTACTGAAACAATTAAACTACCAAGATGTGTTCCTTATCACATATAAACATAATCCTAAGCATTTATTTGTCTTAAAACCTCACAAATCAAAAACCCCTATAACTTACGATGAACCCTAATTTCAATAATCACTAATTGATGTTTCTGGGCATGATTGGAGTTTAGAAACATGTTAAGCATCAACTAACAATCGAATCCCACCACAAATTATAAACACAAACACTTTTAATCACTTAATTCAATTATACGCAAAACCCTAACTATATTTTGAACGATTTTAAGAGTTTGGGCCGTTGGATCTCATTAAAATTAAAAACCATTGCATAAAATCATGATCAAAACACGTTTGTACTTACAGATTTGGTGAAAGATGATTAGATTTGCAGGATTAATATGAGCCGTTGATGTTGGTTGGTGAGTAGTAAATGTGAAACAGAATATTTGCAGTGGTGAGTAGTAAATGCAAAGGTCAAATGTGTTTTGACTAAGGGTTAATTCAAATTTTACTAAATGTCACAAATGGTCCCTTAACCTCAAAGTATTTATCACACATAATGCCTAACTAACTCATGTTATAACATTACTTAACTCCATTAAGCGTTATAAAAGAACAACTAGGATAATTTTACTCCCCCTTGACCTTAGACCGATGTCTTGTAATTTTGAAAGAAAATTAGTTTCAATTAGTCAAAGAGAGTAACCCGAAAAGCCTTTTAAGCATCACTTTTACTAAAACCAATAGAAAATATTTTTGGTAAAATGGAAGTACGAAGTAAACATTTTGAAAATTTTAAAATACTTTACCTCCCCCTCAACACTTGTTTTTGTAATAATTTTAGACTTTTTATAAAAAATTAGTGTTGAAAAGAGTGGTTTGTACTTGCATTTTTTTAAATAGAAAAAATAAAATCTTTTTGTGTTTTTGTTGGTTTTATATTTTTGTATTTTTGTTTTTGGAAAAAATATTTACAGTGATAGTTATGATGTTTGACGATCATTTATGTTTTAAAAAACTTTTCCAGATCTTCTGGAGTCAAACATCGCATACCAATTTGGTGGACTAAATCAGAAAACCTTGTTGGAGGTAATGCTTTAGTGAGTAAGTCTGCCAACTGGTACTCAGTTCCCACAAAATATAATTCAATTGTACCCATTTCAACATGCTCCTTGATGAAATGATAGCGGAGATCAATGTGTTTGGATTTGCAATGATGAACGGTGTTGCAGGAAATGGAAATGGCACTTTTGGAGTCACAGTAGATCGGAATCTTATTGAATAGGTAGCCATAGTCCTTAAGTTGTGATCTCATCCAGATGACTTGAGCACAACAAGTAAACATAGCTACGTATTCAGATTCTGTTGACGACAATGATGTGCAGTCCTGCTTCTTAGATTGCCAAGATACAAGTTTATCTCCGAGAAACTGTAATCCACCAGATGTACTTTTGCGTGTGTCTAAGCATCCTGCATGGTCAGCATCTGAAAAAGCAATTAGTTCAAAACCAGAATCCTTCGGATACCAGATTCCCAAGTTAATGGTTCCCTTTATGTATCGAAGGATTCTTTTTGCCTCATTGAGGTGCCTTTTAGTCGGTTTAGACTGATAACGAGAACACATGAAGACAACAAAAATATATCGGGTCTACTAGCTGTGAGATACATGAGGGACCCAATAATACTTCGGTATTTTGTAGGGTCAACTGGAGTCCCATGTAAATCAGCATCTAGTTTTGTGCCAAAAGCCATTGGTGTATTATAAGTATCACAGCTCATCATTACATGTTTCTTTAAAATTTCTAAAGCATATTTGGACTGATTTAGAAAAATACCACGGGGTGATTGATGAACTTGTAGTCCTAAGAAGAACGAAAGTTCACCCATCATGGACATTTCAAAATTTTCTTTCATTAAATTTGCAAAATCATTTGAGTGACTTCTGTTTGTTGAAGCAAAAATAATGTCATCGACATATATTTGAACAATTAGTAAGTCCACCCCGTATGTTTTTAGTAAATAATGTTGGATCCACTGAACCTTTAGAAAATTTATTGGCCAGCAAGAAAGCAGATAGTTTGTCATACCACACCCTTGGGGCTTGCTTGAGTCCGTAAAGAGCCTTTTGAGTCGATAAACATGATTGGGATGCTCAGGATCAACGAAGCCTTCTGGTTGGCTGACATAGACCACTTCACGGAGTTCACCATTCGGAAATGCTGTTTTTACATCCATTTGATAAACAACCATATTCCTATGAGCAGCGTATGCCAGAAAGATCCGAACAGCTTCAAGTCTAGCCACTGGTCCAAAAGATTCCTCAAAATCAATTCCTACTTCTTAGGAGTATCCTTTAGCTACCAAGCGTGATTTGTTACGTATGACAGTGCCCTCTGCATCCAGTTTGTTTTTCCAAATCCATTTTAGCCCAATGACAAAGACTCCGTCAGGTCTTTCAACTAATTCCCAGACTTCTAATCTTTTGAATTGCTGAAATTCCTCTTGCATAGATTCAATCCAGTTGTCATAAGTCATTGCTTCTTTAATGTTCTTAGGTTCTTCTTGACAAACTGTGAGTGCATAGATACAAGTTTCACCATCAGTGTGAAGTCGTTGTCTTGTCATGATTGGTGCATCTGGATGGCCAATAATTTGAACTAGGGAATGATCTCGAGTCCATTTGTGAGTCGAAGGGTGTAGTTGATAGGTATCTCGCATGTTAGCAGGATCCAAATTTCGTGTGGATGATTCAGCTGCCTCAGGAAATGGTGGAGACGGTGCAAACGGGTTAAAGAATGCATTTGGATCATACTCTGCGGGTTGTGGAACTGATTGTGGTGTAGGATCTTCAGCTGATTGTCGTGAGTTGGAAGCGGTTTGTTCTGCTGTTATGGGAGATGCAATTGGAGAACCGTCTTTCTCAACAGTTGTAGTAGTTTGTTGAGGTGAGTCTGGTACTTGAATATTATCAGGTTGTGCAGCGGAAATTGGTGAGACCTCAGAAGAACGGTATTCATTTGTATCATCAAACAGTGGAGCAAACAGAGTTTCCAATTCTTTGCGGTTAAGAGGTAATATTTCAGCCGAAGACTCTGGTAAGTTAAGACGGTTTGTTTCGGGTCCTAAGCTGTTTTGCTCAGAAGCCATTTGAGTGAGTTCATCAAAATTAGCGTGAATAGTTTCTTGAATTTCTCTTGTTCGACGATTCCATATCCGAAAACCTTTGGAATTTTCACAATATCCTACGAATACTCCGATGTCAGCCTTTACTTTAAGCTTACCTAAATCATCACGATCATTTTTCGGATAACAAAGTGCTCTAAATACATGAAAGTAATCGATGTTTGGTTTTCTTTTGTGAACAAGTTGATAAAGTGATTTCCGATGGCGTTTTGTGATCATAGAACTGTTTTGGGTGTAACATGCAGTTGAAACAGCTTCCGCCCATAAGTAATCTGGTAATTAAGCATTGATCAACATGGTTCTTGCAGCTTCCACTAATGTCCTGTTGCGTCTTTCAACAACTCCATTCTGTTCTGGACTTCTTGGAATAGATGTTTGATGTTCAATTCCCACTTTCTCAAAATATGACCTAAGTGTCTGATTCTAAAATTCTGTTCAATTGTCAGTTCTTACCATTCGTACCGTGTTACGTAACTGAACTTGAATTTTAGTGAGAAAGGTGATGATCATTGAAGGAGCTTGATCTTTACTTCAAAGAAAATAGACCCAAGTCCATCTGGAGTAGTCATCAACAATTACGAGTATGTAGCGTTTACCGTTGATACTTTGAACACGCATCGGGCCACATAAATCCATATGAAGCAATTGTAAAACATGATTTGTACTGTGCTCGGATTTAGAAGGAAAATAAGCACGAGTACTTTTCCTTGTTCACAGGCCGAACATAAGTGATCTTTGGTAAAACGGAATCTTGGAAATCCATCAACAAGTTTATGATGAGCAAGTTCAGTCATAGTTTTGAAATTCAAGTGTGAAAGACGTTTATGCCATAACCAAGATTTAGTTGATTCTGCTTTGGAGAGAAGACATATCGGAGATGTTGCAATCATGTCAGACATCGATATTGTATAAAGATTTGAACCACGTGACCCGGACATTAGATCATTTCCTTGTAAGTCACGGACGAAACAAGTTTTCTCGCGAAATGCTACTTCTAAATCCCCATCACAAAATTGACCGACTGAAAAGAGATTGTGACCTAAGCCTTCCACATAATACACACGACTAATTCCAATCCAAGGTTTATCGAGTTAGGATCCAAGGTTATCGAGTTAGGGGCTTACCGAGTTTGAATGGATACCGAGTTTGAATGGATACCGAGTTTGAAAGGTTACCGAGTTTGAAGAAGGAGAAAGTTGCGAGTTAGGGAAGGTTACCGAGTTAGGAGCTTTATCGAGTTACATGGTTTAGCGAGTTAGGGAAGGTTACCGAGTTAGGAGCTTTGGCGGGAAAATTTGAGTAAAATTTATTTTTGAGAGGAGACTAAACGACCAATTTTTACGCGAGATTCAAATTTTGGTATAACGTTGAAAATTTTGGCCCGAAATTCAAATTTTTTAGGCCAAAATTCAAATTTTTTCGGTGAAATTTTGCGTAAAAATTTTCAATACTCAAATTTTTCTGGTAACCTTTGCATTGTATTTCTTAGTGATTTCCATATTATGGGCGAGAAAATTTTCCAATTCTATATTTGGAGGGAAAATCTGAAATCACTACGAATACACCAGATTGAATTTCATGCTTCACCAAAAACACACCATGAATTGCTTAAAAGATCCTGATCAAGATTCACCAATGATCAATGACTAAATTTTGAACGTTATCAAAGGTGACTACGGGGATAATTTGTTTATTACTTATTTGAGCTTGAAGTGACGTTTCACGGGTGCGTGTACTTAGAATCTCAAGGTCTAGGGGTTGGTTGGATGAAAGACTTTTGGAGATCCTTGTTTGAGCATTCATGGGATAGTGATTAAGACTTGGACATCTAGCTATGTGTGAGATCTATAAACGCATAAGTTGGTTCTTAATGCTCACAATAGCTATCACTTTAAGGAGTTACGTTGTAGTGCTCAGTGTCACAAAAGGTTGTGGATTGTTCAAGAGACGGATATACAATAAAGGATGGATGGTTGGGTATATGCCACTACCTATATTGTAAGGAGTAACGTTGTTGTGCTCAGTATAGGTTCTTAATCAGGATAGTACAAGCGTAAGTCACAAGTCTGGGGAATTTTACTTCACACTCAAGTTTGTCATATCGGGTTGTCTCCACACGTGGTCACTTACTATTAGCCAATGGAAGTGAAAAGAGGTTGATCTGAGATGAATTGTAGAGAGAATAGTTATTGCCATTTCACTCATGGGGTATTGATTTGTATGTTGCTTTCAGTTGATATGTTTATGTACACATATTTATGATGATTCCGAGAGATCGTCATCATCCAGGAAGGAGAAATGTGTACATCAGGGCCTTTATTAAAGAACTGAAAGCATTCTAAGTGAGTTGAAGATGACGATATGATGCTCCCCAAACAAACCTGTGAAGAAGTTACATATTATCAGTCTAAGATTCATTTTCCGCTGTGCATGAGACTGAAGATTATATGGGCAGAATTCAAAGATACTTCTTCGACAAGCATCAAGGTTATATCAAACGGGTTGTCCATTTGGGAGGGAGCATGTAAAAGAAAATGGTTTACTGATTGGGAGGGAGTAATAACCCAATTAGATTAGCAAGTGATTCATCTACAAGTAAAGAAAGATTGCTGGGGATATTTATGAAGAAAAGAGCTATGAAGTCTTCCTCAGCATTGCTGCGCTTACTTTGATTGTTTTATTTTACTTGTTAGGAATCACTGTAACCAATTCACGTATATCTCCAGCTGGAGGGAGATTGTTAGAAATGAAGCTGAGCGATATTTACGTGAATTGGAGAAGACAACTAGAATGCATAAAGTGCAGGGACTACTAATGTAATATTGTAAAAGTTGTCTTTTGTAAGGCATATAAATACCCCTCAAGGCTTCACTTGAGAGGTGTGGGTGTGCAACATCATTTATCATAATAAAAACATCTTTGTTTCACCTCACCTTCTCTCTACTTTCTCTCTCTAGAATAATGGCATATTTTGATCAACCTCGTCCTCTGGAAGGTGAATCTTGGGTTCTACAATTGGTATCAAGAGCTAGAAGATGATATAGAAGTGTTTTGAAATTTTTTAGTCTTGCTGTTCACGTTTTTTTTTCTTATCCGCTTTTATTTTTCATCACTATATCGAGTATTGTTGTTTTTATCGAGTTAAGTATTTTTGTTTATCGAGTTTCATATTTTTCTATACTTATCGAGTTACGTTTTGTTTAACTTATCGAGTTACAAACTTTTTATCGAGTTAAGTTAATTTTTCCGAGTTGAGTTCATCGAGTTACAAGTGAGTTATCGAGTTAAGGATGTATGTTTGCGAGTTAGCACAATCTGTTTATCGAGTTATATAGTTTTTTCTGTCGAGTTTCAATTTTTTTGCCGAGTTAGGCATTGCCCCTTATCGTTTATCGAGTAAGGATTTCTACTCTATCGACTTAGGCCAAACTATACACGATTTGACACAACTATCGAGTTAGGATTCAAAGTCTTATCGAGTTTGAAAACTCTATCGAATCTGTTACAATATTCCTTGGTCGATAACAGCTAATATTGTCAAAGGAAAAGAAGAGGAAGTATTAACGTGTACAATACAGTCAATTTCAACAATCAACCACAATCTATCCTAACTCATCTCCATCCAAACATCACAGCAAATCACAAACCAACAAAATCAATTGATCTTAGTGTGTTCACTCTTGTTTAAAATCATTATAATTTTTTCATGAGTGAACAATATAACCATCATAGATCCTTGAACTGAATCGATTTAAAAAAAAAAAAAAAAAAAAAAAAAAAAAAAAAAAAAAAAAAAAAGATCTCAGTCTATCATTGTGTTATCTATGTTTCGTTCAATAAAACAAAAACACAAATGATTTAACATCACAGATCTATTTTGAAGATTAGCTTATGTGAATATACGAATGAGAAGGTCAGAATCATAACAAGTGTGTTACGTTCTACCTTTAATTCGTTTGTGAAACTGAAAAGTACAAAGGACTTACCCGATACCATCTTTGAAAAGATTTTGAAGCAGCCTCTTGAAACCAAAACACTTGTTTATTCTTGGTTTATTCGTTGGCTGTGAAAAGAAACCAAGTATCATAGAGGATAATTGTTTGTATTTGGATTACGTGAATCAAGGGACGAATATTTGTTTGGGTTGTGAGTTTGTTTGAACGTGTAAGAACAGTAATATTAGAAAGGGGTATGTGATTCGTTGGTGTTGTCATATGATCAAGGGACAAAGTTATTTGTTGTTGACTGAGTTATTTGTAAGAATGGAGAGAAAAGTGTAGTGGCTGCAAGGTGGGAGTAAAATAAAAATTAGGGTTGTGAGATTAAGTGGTCTTAAATAGCCGAAAATTAGGGTAAGCTAATTGTCTTGGGCTGAAATTGATATTGGACTGCGTGGCTGATTTGTTGTAATTATTTTGAGCCTGGTGTATTTCATTTGGACCATGAGATAACACAAGATTTTGTGCAAAACTTTGGTGATTTAGGCTAATATCCTTGGGGATATAATTTTGAGACCACGATTTGATTAAGTTTCGATACCGAGATTGAGAATTATTTTGAGATTGAATTTTTTTTGGATACCGAGATTGAGTATTATTTTGGGTTGAGATTATTCGGGTTCGGGTGGACATAACTACCGTGCTAGTTATTAAGAAATCGTGAACAACGGACAAGAGATTCATTTGAGCAACACAATTACTTCTTTATCGTCTACAAGATCCATTTTCATTTCACATCGAAATTCAATGGAATCAAGGTTAAAAGAGAAAGTGATGTCCACTAAAAGAGAAAGAGATATCCATTCTAGTTTTCTTTTTCATCTGATAGATATGCTGGAAAAGAAGAGAGAGTCAAATGAAAAAGAATTGCAAGAACAAGAGTTGATAGGAAAAGAACGAGAAATAATTGAAATGGAGATGCAGATACAAGCGGGAACGGTCAACAATGAAGGGACATCGGATGATAATTTGATTTTCACGGGTAATAGTGCATTATCAGAATTGCAGAAAGAAAGCAGCACTCTAGGGAATGATTCTGATGCTGACGGGAAACACAAATGTAAGGATAGTTTGAATAATGCAACTGCTGTCAGTCCTTCACGAATTTCAGTCGCACTCGTTCAGGTACATCAATCTAATGATGATGATATATTTGAAAATGTGTTTGCTCATGAGACACAAAGTCATGGACAACCTGAGTACATTAACGACACATATGTGGTGAATCAGGATGATAGAAATATTACTCCCGAAACTCCACATGTGGATTTTAATGGAGGTAAGGTTGAACATAACAATGTGACTCATGATCAAGAATGTGCTTCAACTGCTTTGATAATCAAGAAAATGCAATACGAAGTTACTCAATGTAACAAGCTCAATTCTGAACTAAAAGCAAAAAATGTGTCATTAACAAGGGATATTGAGTGTTAAAAAATTCAACTTTCAAATCAGGGAGACAAGATTAAACATGCAAAAAGTTTTGAAAAAGCTTTTCAAGAATCTTACAACAAAGAGCAATATCTTCAACACAAAACGCAAGATTTAATTTAGTCAAATGGAAAGTTGATTTCTAAACTCGAAAGTGAAAAGTGTGAACTGAAAATGCAAGTTGAACGTCTTCAAAAAGTAATTTCAAAAACACAAACAGAGTTGTCAACTTGCAAAAAGGAATTTTGTGAACATAAAGTGAGAAAAAGGAAGACTCGTATCTTAACGACATTGTTGATTTAGAAGCTAAATTGAAAGTTCTTGAAAAAACTGCTTGTGATAAATCATTGATTGTTGAGTCTGAAAACTTAAGAGTGGAAAATGGGATGTTGAGACACGAAAATTAGAAAATTTTAAAAGAGTCAAGCGACATCCAAGAGAAACTTAAACGTCAAATATTTTCTCTTGAACAAAATTTTCAAAGATGTCAAGCACAAAGCATTAACTTTGAGCTAGCTTTACAACACAATCTTGAAAAGCAGTCTTTTGAAAACCCCTGGATGTCAAAGCTTGAACAAGTTGAAGATGAAAACGTGTCGATGAAATGTCAAATTTCAAAATACGAAAAAGAGATTGAGCGTTTGAAACAGATTTACAAAAACCTGTTTGATTCAATCAAAAGTTCACGAGTTCAGAAACAAAACTCAAACTTGAAACAAAAAGAGACTGAAGATTTGAAGTCTCAATTGAATGAATTTGCAGATAAAAAGTTTGAAAATGTTTTGCAAAAGATTGAATCAATGAAAAAGAAAAATGTTGATTTTCAAATCACAAAAGTTTCCTTCCCAAAACCCCTGTTCGATTCTAATACTCCAGATTTTGAAAAGGAAACGGGGGAGAAAATGTATCTTCTTGAAAATGAAAATCATGTGCTTCAAACGAAAGTGGTTGAGCTTGAAACGCTTTTAGCTCAACAAACAAACGATTTTGAGGATGCCAAAACCGACTTTTTCAACAAAGTAACCAAATTTGAAAATTATTTTGAAAATCTTGAAAAAGAAAATGTTGAGTTCGAACGGAAATTGGCTCGTAAAACGGATGATTCTAAAGCCGAAAAGGATCTACTTTTGAAACAAATTGCTTCTTTAGAATCAAAATTGGCATCCCAAGATCATCTTTCTCTTCAAAAAGAATACAATGATTTGAGAACTTCATACAATGCTTTAAAAGTGAAGTTTGATACTCTTAACCAATCAAAGGGAAAAGCTCCAATTTCAAATGTTTCAACGCCAGAAGTGAGTGTTTCGAAGAAGGTTTACACAGGTGAATCTTCAAAACCATCTTCGAAAAGGGTTTCTCAGTTTACAACCTATTCTTTGCAAAAAGGAAGGAAGTTTACAAATAGACCAAGTTTTTCCGAAACATTTACTTCCAAAAGGTTTTCAAATCCTAATGCTTCAAGTAATATGGAACAAGTTCTTCAAACTCCACACTCTCATTTTACATCGGTAAAGCAAGTGTGGAGACCAAAACAAGGTGTTTCAAAACCCCCTAATTCTTCAAAAGAAAAGAATCATGTTTTTTAAACACCACACTCTCGTTTTACACCGATAAAGCAAGTGTGGAGACCAAAACAAGGTGTTTCAAAACCCCCAAATGCTTCAAAAGAAAAGAATCATGTTTTTCAAACACCACACTCTCGTTTTACACCGGTAAAGCAAGTGTGGAAACCAAAGCAAAGTCGTTCAAAACGTTTCAAATATTCAATATCAGAATTGCTTTCGCTGCAACATAAAAATGACTCTGCTTTGAACATTCCAAATACCGGAAGGTTTCCATTCATCACAGAAACAAATCTTCAAAGAGAACCCATGAGGTTCAACTCTAGATGGAAATCTTCTTCTTCGGATTTTAAAACTCCAAGAGAAACACCGGGTTTCTCAAACAATTTTCAACAGAAAAAGAGTTTTAAATCTCCATTGATTCCACGAGTGTTATTTCAAATTGAAACACCGGTTTTCAGTTCTCGTTGGAATTCAACATCTTTAAATCAGATTGACACAACCTACAAATGGATTTCAAAATTTGGTAAACCCGTTGGCGCCGTGCTTAAATGGGTTCCCAAGGTTGTTGTCTAATCTCAAATTTTTTAATGGCTTGTAAGTATTTCAGCTTACAACCCGGGCTTAAACATAACGACTTGTGCACACATTTCAGTGTACAACTCGAGTTTCAAAGAAAGGAAAGTGTCTTGCTAAACCATTCTTTAAAACCAAACGTGCACTTATCCTTAAAAAGAAGAAGAAGTTCTCATGCAAAGCTTATCTAAAACTTCTTAATCTTGAGCAAAATTTATTCAAAATTTTACAAAAGGTTTTTTTCAAAACTTTTCAAAATTTTGCTCAAGATTTTTCAAATCTTTACTCCCCAATTCGCTCCAAAGTTTAAAAATGTCAAAACACATGCTAGTTTTGAGGGGGAGTATTTCAGCGTATAATGTTTTAGTTACCTTGAAGCAAAATTTATTCAAGAATTTTTCAAACTGAAATTTCTAAATCTTTCAGAATTTTGCTTCAAGAAGACTCCTTCCCTCAAACTTTAAAAAGTTTAAAATTCTCAAAACATATGCGAGTTTTGAGGGGGAGTATTTCAAAACCAAAATGTTCCGTCAAAATCATGCTTAATTGCTTGTGCACATATAGCAGTGTACAACCCGTTCTTTAAAATTAAAGGACCCTGAGGTATGCTTCAGTGCCTCAATCCTTACATAAGGAGCGAAAGCTTCTTACTTTTGAGTAGAATTACTCAAATTTTCAAAGTTTTTTCTTAATTTTACTCAAAAGGACAAGTATTCCCTCTCGTAATCAAAACCTTAAAAAGTTATTTCACTTATTGAGGGGGAGTATTTGAAATGATCTTTGTTCAAAATGATAAGTTCTTGGTGAATCTCCCCATAAGACTCAAAAAAACATATTTTAATCAAAAATTCATCAAAAACAACATCTTATATGCTATTTTTGAGGGGGAGAAAAGTAAAAGTGATTAAAATATGAATGTTTAAGGATGCTAAAAGCTGAATCTCATGCGAGCTAGACTCAGAATTGACCCGGGAATTGATGAAACATGAAAGTTAGTAATCTCGAAAAGACTTATCCTCGACGGGTAATGACATCAAGTTAGTTACTAGAGCTAGTTGTCACCTAAAAACTGACAATGGAACTCTTTAACTAGCCACGTAAGCGTGTCTCGAAAAGGATTTGTCCTAGTAGAAATGTACCGTCTCGAGAAACTTTCTGTGGACTTGACCAGGCCGGGTAATAACTTCAAGCTAGTCTAACTAGTGATGTAAGCGTGTCTCGAATCGGTCTTGTTCACTGAAAGTGGAACAATTCAAAAAGTGCTTGCTCCTCCCGCATGTGCATATTTCTTAAATAATCACGAGCACATGTGAAGGGGGAGCCCTTCATAAGTAAACACAAAACTCTCAAAGTGTTAAACAAAATGTTTGAAAATCACAAACACTTTGAGAGATTTTCAATCAAAGGTTTCATGGAAATTATAGGATAGTCATGGAGTTATAAGGTGACTAAGGTTAGGGAAAACCGTCCTATGATCCGCCAGAGCCGGAGGGATCTACCCAAGGACATCTCCCATAGTTAGAATTAGAAGTTCTTAGGTATGATACGAAAAAAGGAGAAAAGAATGAAAGGGGAAAGAAGGAGTTGAAGAATTAAAAAGAAATGTAAATGAAAAGGGTGAAAAGAAATAGCCCTCCATATGTTCAACCTTAGGGCAGACACCGGGTTCAACTCGTATGCTACTGGTTGTTGCTAAGGCAACACCGGTATTGAAGACAAAGTTGTCATGGACCCAGTGACGTAATGCACTAAACCTTCTTAACCACTCAAGTTATCTTAAAAGAGCTTGTTTCATTCTCACGGGGAACCAGTGTAATCTATCAACTTATCTCTTAGAGATGGTTGATATTGAAGCAGGAGACCCCTCCCTAGTCTCCGCATACGAAACCTAAGTGTGCACTTACAGAGTCTAGAGCCTTGAGATACATCAAAGATCTCTTAGGAACACTTAGTATTTCTGCAACTGGTGTTCTACATCAATGGACACCAGCTGTAAATTATCGAGTCCTTCGCAGATCTTAGCAATCTGCCGAGAACGTTTAAGAGAGAATTACAAATGTATTTCTCAATGATTGAACAGAAATTCCTTCCAGGGTCAACATCAAACAGCCCTGACAGCAGGTCACTTCGGTAACCCCACAAGGGTTACGCTTAGTGTTTGCGGTGGTTCCATAGCGGTCTACAATCGTGGAGTGATCCCCAGCGACTCACCCAGTCATTGAGCTACTTAGTAGGTCTCGTAAGCTCCTTCGGGAGTATCTGATATGGGAACGGCCTTGATAAGGATTAGAAGGAGTCTTCACACTATGCTGTTGATGAACTCTAATTCCTTATCTGTAAGTACTAGTTGTTTATTGCTAACTGTTTAATTGCAGGTACATCACCTCCATGATGATAGATTCCGCATGCTCATACATACATCTTGAAGTCAAAGAAAGCTCCCTCAAAGATCTAAGCAACACAAAGTTCAAAGAAAGATTCTACACCAAAAAGAAGAATCTACAAAGTAAAGAGACTAAAGATCAAAGTGATAGAAAGGGAACTATGTGCATGTGAAAGTCAAAGTCCAAAGATGTATGAGCATGTTGGAATGGCAGACAACCACCACAGACGCAGAAGTGACGAAAGGCAGATTACCCCATCATTTGATCACAACAACCAGAATGAAGAACAAAGATCACAAAGCATGATTGGAACAAAGAAACTAGCAAAGCTATTACACAAAGACTCAAAGTTCAAAACAACAAGCATTAAAGAAGTCAAAAGATCTGTCATTTCTATTGGTGGACCCATAACCCACAGGTCGCAAAAGAGATCTCAAATGATCACCCCTTTAGGGGGAGATTGTTGGAAACGCAAAAGTGATGATCATAAATGCAATCAAAGAGAGATCTCAATGATCGTCCCTTAGGGGGAGATTGTTGGGAACACTTGAAGTGACGATCATTATCGAGTCAATGAGTCTTGTAATAGGTTGCAATATTATATTAGTACGTTAAAGTTTTAATATGTTTAGAATATATGTTTTGTTAAAGTCTAAGGGCCATTAGTGATATTATGTGAAACATGTAAGATGCCCTAGACAATGAGTATAAATACTCTTGTAAACCCTCCAAGGAGGGTGTTGGTTCATTATGGAATAAGAAACTTTCTCTTATTTTCCTCTCTTGTACTCTCTCTCTCTCTAAAATACATCTTCATCTCTCTAAACATATCTTATGTGTGAAATGATATAAACTTGGGTCCTAACAACGTTGTGTCACATCATCATTGTTTTTCCTTAACATATCATTATCCTGTCTTAATGTCGCTACTTCTGTGTTCGGCAAATTATTATCTACACAAAGATCATCCACAAGCATAGAAGTACTAGATTTATAGAGATCATTCATGATAATAGACATAATATCAGCATTTAGAACTTCTTCCAAGAGTCGATCGGCATCAATTTTCAAAACTCTGTTTCTGTGTTTTTGAACCAAAATTGTATTTTCATTTGATTTGAAAACATCTATCATTGATTTAACTTCATTTTGTAGATGTTGTTCCCAACTTGTAGCACAAAAACGGAGGTGTTGAACAGTTGGCAACAATTGTTTTTGAAAAGTATCTCTCTTTTCACGCTCGTAAGCGGATTGAAAAGTTTCCATTTTTATTTCTGAATTACGTTCAATTGTTTCCTCCAAAATGTCTATGTCCTCCATGAAAGTTTTGAAATATTTTAAAACACGAGAACTTTTTGGTAAAGGTGTTACTTCACCAGAAGATGGTAAAGGACCATTTACTTGTGCCACAATTTGGACCGGAGCCGCATTAGAAGATGAAACATATGACTCAGTGACAAACCAAGATTTTTCATGAATTTCCTTTTGAGGAACAAAAGATTCAGAAATGTGAGGAGCTTTTGAATAATCATATGGTGTCCAATTTTCAACTTGACTCATTTTTGATCGACTCTCTTCTTCAAGTTCTTCCTCTTCCTCAGTATCATAAATAATAGTACGCACAATCATGTCATCACGCATACATTCCATACTGTAAAGTTTAGGATTTTGTTTTAACGCTTTGTCAAGAAACATTGATTTGTAATCACCAATTGCAAAACCTTTATCGGGTTTCGGTTTTAAAGTAAACTTCTGAATTGTAGTAACAGAGCCCCCGGTTTTGTAAACAATATTACGAAACTCTTTGAGTTGTTTTTCAAGATCAACAATGTCACCAAGTAAATTATCTATATATATCCTTTTTCGTATTTTATGTTCACAAAAATCCTTTTTGCAAATGGGCAACTCTGTTTATGTTTTTGAAAGATCTTTTTGAAGTTGTTCAACCTATTTTTGAAGATCACACTTGTCACTTTCAAGTTTTGAAACCAACTTTCCATTTGATTCAATTAAACCTTGCATTTTGTGTTGGAGATCTTGTTCTTTATTGTAATAATCTTGAAAAGCCTTTTCAAAACTTTTTTCATGTTTAACCTTGTGTTCCAGATTTGAAAGTTGTATTTTATAACACTCAATGTCTCTGGTAAGTGACTTATTTGTTTCTTTTAAAGCTTTATTAATCTCATTGCATTTCAATATTTGCACTTGTTGAGCATTTAGTTGCTTAGACAACAATATAAGGTCAGGGTCTGGATCATATAATGGTTCATGTTGTTCTATAGAATCATGTTTATCATTCTCAATAGGATCATCAAATGAAACAACTGTGTCGTCATCAAATGTAACAACTGTGTTCATTTGTTCATCTTCTTGAGATGATAAAGATGAGTCAGATGGAACAACTTGCGCCGTATGTGATTCAGAAGCAGAGGGTGATACTATTTCATGTATTAGGCATGTATCAAGATCATGTACCTTAGACAAGCCATCTGTGTTATATACTAGGCCTAAATCATTCATATGAAGTTCATGCATGTTGGCCATAAGCATCACAGCTGCATTTGCTTCCAGATCTTCCATGTCATCATCATTGTATGCATTTGCCATGAAGTTGTTCTCCTGCTCAGTGAAATGTCCTTCCTTTTCATCTTTGAGAGCCATGATTAATGCCTGCTTGTTAAACTTACTGCCCCGAGTTCTCGGTTTTGAATGTTACGCCTGAACAGAAGAGCGTTTCGAAAGGTCCTAGTGCCAAATCTAGATTTGTTGGAAACCTAATTAAAAGAATTAGGAACACCACTAATAGTCGCACGCCTAGGAACTATCTTAAGCATTGTGTTTGGATTCCAACGAGTAGAGAATTTATACTCAAG
The DNA here is from genome assembly GCA_030686995.1 of Artemisia argyi. NCBI lineage: Eukaryota > Viridiplantae > Streptophyta > Magnoliopsida > Asterales > Asteraceae > Artemisia > Artemisia argyi. The sequence goes on from CM060679.1 coordinate 8,628,051, forward strand.
GATGGCAAATTAGAAATAGTTCAAGCTAAACAAGTAGCAACTGTCAATGAGTGTGATTTTGATTGTACCCCTAACCCCATGGAACCAAATTCAAAATGGTTTCCGAATACAAACTCTTCTGTTATTGACAGGTTATCGAAATATGTCTTTGGATCATCGACTCGGGTTGCTCCAAGCACCTAACCGGGAATTTAAAGCTGCTGATCAATTTCATCTGGAAATTCATGGGAACTGTACGCTTTGGTAATGATCACGTAGCAGCTATTCAGGGTTATGGAGATCTTTAGTTTGGGAATTTTTTGATCACTCAAGTTTACTATGTCGAAGGATTGGGACACAACTTGTTTTCAGTTGGGCAGTTTTGTGATGCAGATTTAGAAGTTGCATTCAGGAGAAACACGGTTTTTATTAGAAATTTGGTTGGTGATGATCTCTTAACTGGTAATCGTAGTACAAACTTGTATGCTATCGACATCAACCAAATGGCTTCTACATCACCAATTTGTCTTATGACAAGGGCAACCGAAACTAAGTCCTGGCTGTGGCATAGACGTTTATCCCATCTCAATTTCGACACCATCAACAAGTTAGCCAAAGACAACAACGTCAACGGTCTTCCTATGTTCAAATACACCAAGGATCATCTATGTCCATCATGCGAGCAAGGAAAAAGCAAAAGAGCATCATATAAACCTAAAACCGTACCTAGTTCGGAAGCAAGGTTACATTTGTTGCACATGGACTTATGTGGCCCAATGAGAGTTGAAAGCATTAATGGGAAAAAGTATATTCTTGTTATCGTTGATGATTATTCAAGATATACATGGGTAAAGTTTTTGAGATCAAAAGACGAAGCACCAGGCATCATCATCACCTTTCTGAAGCGTATTCAAGTTCTACTTCAAGCTCCAGTAAGGATTGTAAGAACAGATAATGGCACAGAATTCACAAATCAGGAGTTAAGAACCTATTTTGAAGATATTGGAATCACTCACCAAACATCAGTTGTTAGAACTCCACAGCAGAATGGGGTAGTTGAAAGAAGAAACCGAACTCTTGTGGAAGCTGCTCGCACAATGCTAATTTATTCTAGTGCACCACTATTCTTATGGGCTGATGCTGTTGCCACTGCTTGCTTCACTCAAAACCGATCCCTAGTACATCCAAGATTCAATAAAACCCCATATGAGCTAGTGAACAACAGGAAACCTGACATCTCTTACCTTCACGTGTTTGGTGCTTTATGCTATCCAACGAATGACAGAGAAGATCTAGGAAAGTTGAAAGCTAAGGGTGATATTGGAATCTTCATTGGATATTCAGAAAACTCGAGGGCATTCAGGGTGTACAATAGAAGAACAAAAAGGATAATGGAGACGATGAATGTGAAGTTTGACGAGATTTCACAAATGGCTTCTGAGAGATACGTGATGCGTGGGAATCGCACCTTGCTTTACCTCTCGAGGGATCTCGAGAAGCTTACAGCCCCCACCAGGCAGTGTACCTGATCGTTGTAGTATAGTATAGTGACAAGTACCGGGGGATTGATCGTTCAGCTTAGGAATAGTGTCGCTAGGATTAGAAAACCTAATTAATAGTTCTAGAGGTGAGAGATGATTATTTTTGTATTTTTATATTTTTATGAAAGCAAGTAAAATCTCGGGTTTTAGAAGAGTGGGCGGAATTAGTTTCTATTCAACTAACCCAAAGCTATTATATAATTAAAATGAAATTAAACTAAATTAAACTAAGGTTGTGAGCAGTAATTGGAGAAATTGTGTTTACTTAGACTTCATTACTCCCTAGATATCTTTTACATGTTAATTACTTGTTACACTTGTATGAATGACGGATTGTATTCCTTAATACCATTCGTGGGGTGGCATACATAACTCCCCAACTCTATGAGCTCTTATCTCCTCCTACACCATGACCCAGCACAACTATAGGGATTGTAAACAGTGGCTCATGCATTAAATACAACCAATAAAGACCTAGTACGCCTCGGTTCATGTTTCTTAAGACGTTCAAGCATGTTACCATTTGGAGATCTGCCAGTTTTCTTAAGCCTAACATATAAATCATTCATTCAAAACAAGAATAGACAAGTAATCAACACATAATCAACATCTAGGTTTCATTAGATCTAAGCAAACACAAGAGAGATCTAGCCTAGCATAATGGAATTGAGACAAGAACAAGAGATAAACAACCAACACATAGACATATTGATTGAATTGAAAGTACACTTATCTCAATTACAATGCAAGGTCTCAAGGGTTTGGAACCCTTGAAAAACCTGTAAAAGAGGCACCAAAATCGTCTTTAGGGTTTCACCAAAACTTCTCTCTTTTAATGAAAAAACTAAAAAACTATATATAGGAAAAACAGTCTGACGGCGTCAAGAGTTAGTTCTGACGCCGTCACCCTCGCCGCCATAAACTTCCTCGGACGGCCTTGATCCACTTATGACGGCCTACGTGACGCCGTCACCACCCACGGTATAATATTTTAGCCACTTTGACGCCGTCACCAGTCCATCTGACGCCGTCACCAGCTACGATGTTTAATTCTCCATGTCTGACGCCGTCAAGAAGGTAGTCTTGACGCCGTCACCTTGTATCTTCAGCATGGATTTTTGGTACTTTGCCGTTTTCTTCACTTTTATGCTCCAAAAACGTCCAAAATAGCTTCTTTTCCAGAATTCACTCTCCAAACACCTAAAATCACAAAAGGAACGATTTAGGGCAATATTTGATCAAATAAAGTCGGATTCGGGCTTAAATGACCCCCTAAAAACGGATCATTTTTCGCCTTATCATATACCCTTACACTTGAGATTTGCTTGTCCTCAAGCAAATGAGCTTTTATTCTACTCAAAAGACAAGTTAGGGGTCATTTAACACTAATATAAAAGTAATTACAACAAATAATCGTTCCACTAAAGACCAATAGACAAGCACGGAGGTCATACACAAGCACCTCGCAAATAGTGTTTAGATACTCACATCTCTCGGGTGTAATAAAGTAATATAACATTATGGAAATGGAAGATATCTCTCACTACCTGTCATAGCAAAATAGATTACCATAGGCTTGGGAAAGGATCAAACCTCCACCACATGGCGTAAGCACCTAGGATAAACTATCAAAGAGGTCTTTTAAAGGGTTATAACGTTAGGTGTAGGGATATGAATTACACGGTTTTGTTGGATAAAGGAAGTTTTACTGGTGGCGAGTTAACAATCTTAGTTAATTACATGTATAAGATGGCGTTGCTAAGCCAAGACTAGACTCGACTTAAGCTAATAAATGAAAAATAACAAAAATATAAAATAAACATAGAATGAAAACGGGATGGTAGTCCGTATGTTTTTTTTTTTTTTTTTTTTTTTTTTTTTTTTTTTTTTTTTTTTTTTCATACACTCTTACCCTACCATCCAAAATAATACATCATAGGGGTATAAACGTTCCCCTTACACTTGAATCTTTACATACTTTACAATTAACTAATCTAATGACTCGAATTAAGAAAATCAAAACACTTGGAGCACTTTTAAGATTAACGCACGTATGGGGGTAATAAGTGATGTTCTTCCCCATTACTCCATAAAATAAGTACTTACCCATGAGTCCCAATCGTCCCAAAACAATATGTACAAGGATATGACTCGACTTAGCAACCATGTAATCAATTAGAAAGTTAACTTAGGGTTTAACAAATAACAATAATGCACTAAAAATGAGCGCATACACGGAAGGCTAAGGCGATTTGGGTGTACATTTAAGTGGGGTGTAACAAATTCTTCCTTTAAGTAAGATGCTTAAAGTTAGAAACGAAAAGATAGGCTCGGAGGGGTGTACTAGGGGTATCGTGTACTAAAAATAAGTACAACGCTAAGGGTGTGGGAAAAATTAGTTGACTTAACTAGCCAAGTAATATGACTTAAATGGTCAAGTAATTATAATACGGGTTTAACACAAGGGTGATCCTAATGCCTCTTATCATGTAGTAAATCCTACCACACGAATGTAGTCTCACTAGCGGTCTCGGGATGCATCACTAACGCAAGTTCTAGAATCTAAATGCTACCGGTACACTCATAAGCACTAATAATGAATGCTTTTCCTATCAAATCTAAAGGCGAACCTCACATTTTTGGGTGGAAAATTTTTCTGAATATACGGTTATGTGCTAGTCATACAACCTCCTATCCATGAGACGCTTGCTATGGCTAAAGTTTCACTCCTAAATGTTGTAAAAAATTTTAAATTTGGCGCTAAAATTACACTAACAAGTATTTCTCGTAGTTTTATTACTCATCTACTATCAAACAAAACAAACTCAAGCGAAAGTGCATATGTAAGGTATCATCTTTTTACCCTCCCCTTACACTTAAGATGAACATTGTCCCCAATGTTCAAGTAAAGAATGTAAAAGTTAAAAAGTAAAGAGAATGAAATCAAATACTCCCCTGATTCGCTCGGTATGGATTTTAGTCGGCCAGGTTAAATCTTCCTCCAAGAAAACGAACAATCAAAGCTTCCCTTCCAGAATATAAATCATCTTCTTGTCACAAATAACCTGTAAATCCTGACAAAAGTAGACAAGGCAACCTCGCGTAAAATCGGCGGCATCCTATATAAGTTACTAACTCCTAGAAAACAAAGTAAGATATAATGCTTGTGGAATGAAGTTTGCAGATTTCCTGGAGATTATAAAACTTAATAATTCACAAAAACCATAAGACTCCGTTAGAAAAACAAAACCGGTAAAATTTCCAGATTTTAACTCCTGACGCCGTCAAGAGCAAGCCCTGACGCCGTCAGAATGAACCTGCAGAAATTCTTATGTTAAGTTTCCGGAAAATTTCTGGAAAAACTTTGTCCTACTTCCTGGAAAATCCTGCAAAACTTCATTATGACTCAATACAAGCATTTGACTCTAACAAATACGAATATACATGTTCATTTAAATATTGTGGAGAATCATGATCGGTTTGTTTCTTAAAAACATATTTGGGGTTTCCCCTTACACTTATCTTTTGCAAAAATACCTTTAGGTTGAAGTTAAGACTAGGCTAAACAACATAATAAAGTATTTCACATTTTAATTGAGAAACATGATCAACCAACAATAAAAACAAAGCATGCATACGGAAGCAAATAACAATCAAACAAATAAAAATCACACAAAACATGGGTTGCCTCCCAAGAAGCGCTTTTCTTTATTTACGAGTCTTGTAGCTAGACTCAAAGTCGTGGGTTACTACGTGATCTCATCATTGGAAATGATGTACCCCATATAATTGCGATCATTACTGTTATGGTGGTAGTGCCTTAATCTATCAATACTTGCAATCACCTTCCCACCTAACTTGCTTCTCAAGTCAGCTACCCCATCTTGGCTCAATCCTTCGATTGTGAATGGCCCATACCACCAAGGACTTGGTTTATCGGGTGGTATTGTTGTTTCTAAGTGTCTCAAGAGTACTAAGTTCCCTTCCTCAAACGGTGTATGAGTGCTTTCGTGTTGAGTGTGTTTGAGTTCAATCGGAACCTTATTGCTTTTTCTTCTTTCATCCTTAGCTTTCTTATAGCTTTTGATTCTTGCCTCTCATGCAAGAATTTTATTCTGAACACGAATGGGCGTCGTGCCAATGTTGTTTTTAATCATTCTCCAACTCAAATTCTCATGCCCACTTCGCGGAGTCATGTGGAAGCTAATCTTTCTCTTCCCAGATTTAAGCTCAATCTTCCTATCTTCATACTTAATGACAGCCCTAGCGGTGGTGAGGAATGGTGCCCCAAGGATTATTGGCATGCATCCATCCCCTTTATCATCAATGATCATAAAATCGACGGGGTACATGAATCCTGCAACATTGACTAATACATCTTCTGCTATTCCTAGGGGGTATATGTACGAGTGCCCAACAAGAGACAGCCTAACACGAGTGGGTATTGGCATCTTTGACGTCAGTTGGATGTAGATAGTCAGGGGCATAAGATTTACTTCCGATCCTTGGTCGGCGAAAGCACTAAGATGTTTCAAGTCCCCGATGCTCGTTGGTAATTCAAAATTCCCACATGCTACCTGCTTGGTGGCCACTTTCTGTACCAGTAACCTCTCGACCACTGATCCTCCAATAAGCGTATCATACTCATCTTCCTCTTCTTTCTCTTTCTCGGGAACCTGTTCGGAGGATTGGTTACGCCTATAATCCTTAATCCAATTTGTTATGGTGTTTTTGTTTATGTCGTGTTTCAGGTAGTAGCTCAAAGGTTGGGACTCAGGCGGTTTTTCAAAGGTCTGTTTAGCAGGAGTTTTTACCTTCTCGTTATCTTTATGGACAATGGTGATGGAGTTAACAAATTGGGTGGTGGGAGTGGCGCTTTCTTTCCTTAGCAGTATTCGTTCGGGGGTTTTCTGATTGGCATACTCCTCCAATAGACTCAATATCTCATTCATTTTCTCCTGCATCTCCTCTTTTTGCTTATAAACTGCTTCTTCGAATCTAGCAAGCCGATCAGAATGAGTCGCCATATATTCTCTCATCCTAGCCTCAAATTCCGAGCTAAGTTCCTTGGGAGGAGAGCAAGGTGGGGTGTATCTCTGAAAAGTTTCGACATGTTCTCTAGAAGGTGATTCAGATAATGGTGCCGAAGTTGATCTTGAGACAGAATTGACAGTGGCTTGTCTAGGACTTAAGGGTCTCCTTTGCCTTTCCTCAAAATAGTCAACTTTTGCCTCAAGTTTGCATAAGAGTTCATCAGGGATTTCGGTGGTTCCTCTAGATGCCGAAACTGCATTGATGGCCGCTTCTACCGTATGTTTAAATTCCCAAATCTCATTATTATCGACAGCGAGCTCTTCTATAATTGCCCATGACTCCTCGGCATTCTTATCACGCAATTTGCCTCCCGCGGCTCTGTCGATGGTACGCTTAGTGTGATAGTCAACATGGTCGTAGAAAATTTGAACTAATAACCAAAGGTTTATGCCATGATGAGGGATCTTGTGGAGGAGATCCTTAAAACGGGCCCAAGCCTCGTAGAAAGGTTCACCCCGCTGTTGCTCAAACATCAAAATGTCCCTTCTGAGCATTGCAGTTTTTTCCGGCGGAAAGAATTGGGTGAGGAAGCGGTTGGAGAGATTGTCCCATGTGGTGATGGATCCCGCGGGTAAACATTCAAGCCATTGACTAGCTTGATCTCGTAGAGAGAATGGGAATAGGCGTAATCGGGTTGTCTCTCTAGTCTCAACACCTAGGTCTATGGAATCTACGATTTTGAGGAAGTCCTTAAGGTGTTGGTTTGGATCTTCGGAACGAAGTCCATGGAATGCACATCCGCTTTGCACCAACCGGATGGTGTCGGATCGCAAGGGGGTCACATTGGCTCCGGTGAGCTCAATGGTGTTTCGGTAGCCTTGGTGGCTGGGTCGGGAATACTCTCCTAAGGTTCGGGGCCTAAGGGGTTCTAATGGTGGGTTTTGTTGTGGTGGGATGATGGGTTCAAAGATGTTACCACCTTCCATGATGTCGGATGGTAAAGAGTTACGAACAAAGGCACGAAGAAATAAGATAGACTAAAGAAGACCTAAAAATAAAAATAAAAATCTTACTAGAAAGGAATCTAGCAAGTAGACCTAATAAAAAGAAATCCTAACCTAGACAATAACTATTCCCCGGGCTGCGGCGCCAAAAACTTGATGGCGCCGCACTCTTTTGCAAAAGTTTAGGAATAAGTGTAAAGATAGACAATCCCCGGCAGCGGCGCCAAAAACTTGATGCGTGGGAATCGCACCTTGCTTTACCTCTCGAGGGATCTCGAGAAGCTTACAACCCCCACCAGGCAGTGTACCTGATCGTTGTAGTATAGTATAGTGACAAGTACCGGGAGATTGATCGTTCAGCTTAGGAATAGTGTCGCTAGGATTAGAAAACCTAATTAATAGTTCTAAAGGTGAGGGATGATTATTTTTGTGTTTTTATATTTTATGAAAGCAATTAAAATCTCGGGTTTTGAAGGAGTGGGCGGAATTAGTTGCTAATCAACTAACCCAAAACTAAGATGCAATCAAAATAAAATAATAAAATGAAATTAAACTAATTAAACTAAGGTTGTGAGCAGTATTTGGAGAAATTGTGTTTACTTAGACTTCATTACTCCCTAGATATCTTTTACATGTTAATTACTTGTTACACTTGTATGAATGACGGATTGTATTCCTTAATACCATTCGTGGGGTGGCATACATAACTCCCCAACTCTATGAGCTCTTATCTCCTCCTACACCATGACCCAGCACAACTATAGGGATTGTAAACAGTGGCTCATGCATTAAATACAACCAATAAAGACCTAGTACGCCTCGGTTCATGTTTCTTAAGACGTTCAAGCATGTTACCATTTGGAGATCTGCCAGTTTTCTTAAGCCTAACATATAAATCATTCATTCAAAACAAGAATAGACAAGTAATCAACACATAATCAACATCTAGGTTTCATTAGATCTAAGCAAACACAAGAGAGATCTAGCCTAGCATAATGGAATTGAGACAAGAACAAGAGATAAACAACCAACACATAGACATATTGATTGAATTGAAAGTACACTTATCTCAATTACAATGCAAGGTCTCAAGGGTTTGGAACCCTTGAAAAACCTGTAAAAGAGGCACCAAAATCGTCTTTAGGGTTTCACCAAAACTTCTCTCTTTTAATGAAAAAACTAGAAAACTATATATAGGAAAAACAGTCTGACGGCGTCAAGAGTTAGTTCTGACGCCGTCACCTCGCCGCCATAAACTTCCTCGGACGGCCTTGATCCACTTATGACGGCCTACGTGACGCCGTCACCACCTACGGTATAATATTTTAGCCACTTTGACGCCGTCACCAGTCCATCTGACGCCGTCACCAGCTACGATGTTTAATTCTCCATGTCTGACGCCGTCAAGAAGGTAGTCTTGACGCCGTCACCTTGTATCTTCAGCATGGATTTTTGGTACTTTGCCGTTTTCTTCATTTTTATGCTCCAAAAACGTCCAAAATAGCTTCTTTTCCAGAATTCACTCTCCAAACACCTAAAATCACAAAAGGAACGATTTAGGGCAATATTTGATCAAATAAAGTCAGATTCGGGCTTAAATGACCCCCTAAAAACGGATCATTTTTCGCCTTATCAATACGCTCTAGAACCCGCGCTTAATCCAATGGCTTCTAATCATAACGGATTATGACCCGCACCAAACCAACAGACTTCTGAAAACATCAGTTCAGGACTCGTGCCTCAAGGAGCTCAGTCAACAAACACTGAAAAACCTTCAAAACAAGAACTGGAAAATTTCTTCGAGTTAATGTTTGATGAATATTATGGTGGAACTTCGAAAAATGCATCTCAACAACATTCTGCTGCACCCGCTCAAAACCATCATCAACCACCACCATCACAAGATGCATCTACAACAATCGAAGCTGAAGCACCAACTCCCTAAGCATCATCAACATCTACTCCAGCAACTCCAGTTATTGAAACTGATCTACCAAGAGTTTATGAGCAAAATCAAACCACTAATTTTCAAGAAGTACCAACAAATAATTCAAACGATGTTGCGTTAGAAGAAGAAGAAGTATTTGAAAACCCATTTGCAACAGACTCTGCTGCATCTTCTTCAAGGTTACAAGAACCATCTAACACACATATGTTTAACCTAAGGTACCCTTCTACACTCAAATGGACAAAAGACCATCCAATTGAACACGTTATTGGTGAACCTTCAAAGCCAGTTCAGACGAGGAGACAACTTGCCACCGATCTCGAATTGTGCATTTACATTTGCTCACTCAGCCTCAAAGAACCTAAGAACATTCGGGAAGCAATGGCAGAATATCCATGGATTGAAGCGATGCAGGAGGAACTTCTTCAATACCTGTTACATGATAGTTGGGAACTTATTGAACGACCACTTGATAAACGTGTTCTTGATCTCAAGTGGTTGTGGAAGAATAAACTGGATGAGGAAATGACTGTAATTCGTAACAAAGCTCGTCTTGTGGCTAAAGGATATCCACAAGAAGAAGGGATAGATTTCGAAGAATCATTCGCGCCTGTAGCTAGACTTGAAGCAGTCTGGATTTTCTTAGCCTATGCAGCTCACAAAAATATCACAGTCTATCAGATGGACATTAAGACAACTTTCTTGAATGGAACTCTGAAAAAAGAAGTGTATGTGAGTCAGCCAGAGGGATTCATCGACAAAGATCATCCAGACTACGTCTACAAGCTTAAGAAAGCCATTTATGGTTTAAAACAAGCTCCAAGAGCGTGGTATGACGAACTATCATCTTTCTTGCTCAAAAACAATTTCACCAAAGGAATGGTTGATGACACCTTGTTTATCAAAAAATTCAAAGATGACATTCTGATCGTTCAAATTTACGTGGACGACATAATTTTTGGATCAACCAATCCTAACCATTCAAAACATTTTGAAAATCTCATGAAAAGCAAATTTGAAATGTCCATGATGGGGGAACTAAAATTCTTTCTTGGTTTACAAATACATCAATCCTCTCGTGGTATTTTTATCAATCAAGCTAAATATACAATGGAGATTTTGAAAAAACACGCAATGGAAAATTGTGATTCTGTTGGTACTCCAATGGTCACTTCACCAAAAAATAGGTGCTGATTTGTTTGGGAAACCAATCGATCCGAAGAAATATCGGAGCATGATCGGTTCTCTCATGTACCTAACTGCTAGTCGACCCGATATTCAATTTGCTGTGTGTTTATTAGCACGGTTTCAGGAAAAGCCTACCGAACTTCACCTCAAAGAGGTTAAACGGATCTTTCGGTACCTACGAAGCACCATTAACATGGGACTTTGGTATCCAAAGGATTCGGGGTTTAATCTAATAGCATTTTCAGATGCAGACCATGCCGGTGATCAAATTACAGCAAAGAGTACATCAGGTGGAGCACAATTTTTGGGTGAAAAGCTAGTAAGCTGGTCGTCAAAGAAACAGGATTGTACTGCGCTATCAACCGCCAAAGCCGAGTATGTGTCTCTATCTGGGTGTTGTGCCCAAGTTCTTTGGATGCGGACACAGCTCACAGATTATGGCTTTACTTTTGACAAAATACCTATGTATTGTGACTCAAAAAGTGCCATAGCCATCTCGTGCAATCCCGTACATCACTCTAAGACGAAGCATATCAAAGTCCGCTACCATTTCATCAAAGAGCACGTAGAAGAGGGTACTGTTGAATTATTTTTCGTTAAGACTGATTACCAACTCGCCGATCTATTTACTAAAGCCCTTCCAAAAGAACAGTTTGACTATTTAGTTCGACGAATTGGCATGCGAAGCCTAAATCCTAAGGAGCTAGAACGTCTTCTCGAATCTTCTTGAAAAATGTTTTCAAAATCGCTTCGCTGTAAATACTTTTGAAAAAACAAAATACATATTTTGAAAAACCAACAAAAACAAAATATAAAATATAAAATATCAAAAAAATACAAAAACAATATAAAATCAAAAAATCCAAAAATATTCTTCTCACGACATGTCTCTCGTATAAATCAATATTCTGTACGTTTCTATAAATGTCATTCAATAATGATACGGACATGTACAGATGCTTGAACGGGAGTTCTTTAAAATGTTTTTCTAAAACATGTCGTTTCTCAAAAGCTTCTTCATTATGGCTTTCGTATACTTCAGTACGAAACCCGGGCTTAAACGATGACTTCTGATTATTTTCAAATCAAGGACTCGTATTTTTAAGGACGAAATCGTTTTCAAAAAGTTTGAGTCTAAACAAATGAAAAAGACTTCAAACAAAAACTCATTTTCAAACAGAATTCTTGAGCACTTTTTCAAGATTGTTCAAAAGATTTCTCAAAATCTTTCAAATGAGTGCTCAAGATAACTCCCTCAAACCCTTAACTGATTTTAAAAATGTGCTATCATTAAGGGGGAGTACAAAAACAAAATTGTTCCAAAGTTATGTGATTGGCTCTAAACGGTCAACCTAAGTTGACCAATGAATGGTCAACAAGGTCAAACTGCCTAGAGTCAATGCTCCGCGGAAGTATAGTGTTTCCCCGGGTCGTTATGTCCCGACGAGGTGTGATGGTTATAAAACGGTTTCGTGATCGGGTGAATTTGGACAGGAAAAGGTTTGTGAGTGATTAAACTAAGGAATATACGAAGAAATAGCTTAAACAAGCTATAAAGATGATTACATGAAAGTTAGATACCTAAAAACGCTTGAAATCTAAAAACGCGTATGCATACGTTTTAAATAACGCGAACGTACAAAATAAAACGTGAAAAATGAAATCTGAAAACCCCCAGGGGGTGAAAATGACTTTTTTACAAACTTAAGGGTAAAAGAAAATTTTTAGAAAATTAAAATAAATTTTTACACTAATTAATTATTTAATATTAATTAAATACTATTTAATACTTATTATTAATATTTAAAATACTTAAATACAATATAATATTAATTAAATACTAGAAAAATGAAAATAAAATTTCTAAAATTATAAAATAACTAAAAATAAGTTTTAAAATTAAAAATAAGTATTTTTGTCTTTTTGTGGTTTTTATATTAATTAATTACTAATTATATATTAATTACCTAATAAAACTAATTTAAATTATTAAAAATAGAAAATAAACAGTAAAAATTACAAGAAAATTTCTAAAATTATTTTACAACATATAAAAGCTAGGAAAATATAAAAACTAGGTGTTACTTTATAAAAATTAATTATGCTATTTAAAACTTAATTATTGATTACTTATTAATAAAACTAATATTAAATGTAATAAATACCGAATGATTATATAAAAATCTGATAAAATTACTATAAATACTTTAATATAAGAGGAATTTAAGAAAAATATAAGAAATCTAAGTACTTAATAAAAATCTAAAAATGAAAAATAAAATTTAAATTACAATAAATAGAAACTATCACTTAATTAAATATTGATTTTTCTTGATTTTTATTTTGGAAACTTATTTTATACCTAAAAACAAACAACTTTAATGAAAATAACTTTTTTGTAAACTAAAAATAAGCACTGTGTGAAGCAATAAGCCACACAGTTGACTATTGTTGACCAAGGAGAGAAATAAGCTGAAATGGGCTTAAGTGGGGCCCACAATGGGTGATTCAGGTCCAAATAAGTTATATGAACTTGTTTGAGCAGGAATAAGCACATGGGATCCACAGAATAAGCCAATACAACAAAATAAGCACTTATATATCTTGGTTGAGAACTGAAAATGGGACAATATTTGTGGCTAAATCAGGTGGGACCCAGGGGGTCCAAGGTAAAACAAAGGGTCAATGTTGGAAGTATGGTAGGAGGGAGGTTCAAAGGAACCAAAATTAAGGGCTGTGGACCACTGTGGTGGTCAGAAAACCACCACCAAGTGGTGGTGTTGGTGGTGTTAACTGCTGCAGCAGGGGAGTGATGCCCCCTGCAGCCTACTTTGGAGGCATGTGGACCCCACAAGAAAAATTGCAAAAATCAAAGAATGCTAGGACCTTGGATATGAGGTGGTAGACTACACACACAAGAAATTTCACAGTCTAAATCAACACACAAAAATCAAATAAATTCTTGGAACTTTTGTAAAAACTGAAAAGCATGCACTTTCACTTTTTCACTAAACTTGGGATTTTGACTTTTATGAGTTTGTGATTGATCCTATGAGCTTATGAAGTTATGTTAAGCTATGACAAAGCTAACCTAAGCTAAAATTATGAATTATGAGCAAGTGTGGGGGGGGGGGGGGGGGGGGGTTTGAGGTCTCACAGCCCCAACAGTTAACTGTTGGGGGGGGGGGGGGGGGAACTTGGTGATTTTGACTTTTTTCTTATTAAGTACTAGGTTTTATGTTTTAACTACTCTAATATAACCTATTGTGAGTCAAGTAAACCTAAGGCTACCACTATAACAAGTTTTGACAGGGTATACACTCATAAACCAAACACCCCCTTAACAGTAACTGTTTTTGCTTTTTCAAAGAATTCCACAAATTTAAACCATATAAATGGTTTCCAAGGTTATATTATGCTGCAATGAACTGAGATTAGCACCTAAACACTAGTAATGATAATAAAGACTCACAATTCAAGATTAAGCTACATAGGCAGTTAAATATGAAAAATGAACAACCATGCTATCTGATGAACAAGTACCTAATCATTAAACAATATATCAACTAACATACACCTAAGAAGCATGAAAACACAAATTTTAGCAAACTACTAACACTAATACAGTATATTGCAAAATTTTAGAAAAGTGGACTCACAATTTATCCATTCTGCAAACTAAGTATCAAGGACCTCAAGACACAACCTAAGCCCCCCCCCCCCCCATGAGGCATTACAACCCATGAGCATCCAGATTGAACCATGCTTCTCTCTTCTTTCTTTCTTCAACACCACTTTTTAATTTATGGTTTATTTGTAGTGATTTTTGCTTTTATTAGTGAAACTGAATAAGAACAAGTACAATTACTTAAAGAGCTTATAAAAGCTTCTCAATGACTTGTATGAGTTCAAAAGACCAAATACCAACAAGTTTTAACAACATACGATTGAAGTGAGATTTTAAGGAAATTAAGCATAAACTGAATTTGTGAATGAAACTGAAATTAAGGTTTAAACAAAGCTTATATTAATCAAACTAACTGGATACAACTAATTTTAACTTGAATTTAAATTTTAATAAATTTGTACAAAACTAAACTATCACTACACTACTACCCTTTTTATTCTTCCTTTTTCTTTAGTTAAATAAGTCCTGGAGGCATGTCTTGACTTTCCCACTTCACTATGAGCCCTAGGATTGCTTGACTTGATCTCAACCGTTCAAAAATTCTTTGGCGGGAAAATTATTTTGGCAGGTGGGGGATTACTTGGAGTATTTCATGGAGCATTTAATAGGTTTTGGAGGTATTGGTATTAGGAGGGGGACAAGGTATGGGAGGCTGATGTGGAGGAGGGGGTTGAGTGTTGGGTGAGTTAGCAGGTTCAAGTGGGAAGAAGATGGTGTTGTTGACTTGTTGACCGAGGGTGGGGGTACTAAAAAAAACGGGGTGTTTTATTTTTAGGGTGGTGGGCTGTTTTGTGGATTGGGCTAGGGGGTTTAGGATGTGGGCCTGGTTTGGTTGTTTTGGTTTTGTTGGGTGGTATTAATATCAAGGGTCAGTTTGCTTTGTAACTTTAATTCACAAGGACCATTTTTGTAATTTACCAAAGTTGAGGGCTGATGAGTGCTCAAACACTCATCATTTTTGGTCTAATCTGAACTGCAAAACATACAAAAACACTCAGAAATGCGTCAAAATACTGAAAATATTTCAAAATCGTGTTTTATATGTTTTAGATGCAAAATGAGCAAAAACAGATGAAAAACGTACAAAGTTTGCAAAATTGGCAGTTTCAGTCCCCCAACTTTCAAAAATTGGCAAAAATAGTCCCTGAGCACATATTTTAAAAGAAAAGTCACCAAAGGTCCTTTTGAAATCATAAGTTGTCATATTTAGTCCTTTGGTGAAAAATCTTAAAAGTTTTAGAAAATTGCAGTTTAGTCCTTGGAGTTTCAGTAATTGACAGATTTGGTCCCTGGTGGGATATTTTTGAAAGGAAAATCAATTTTTGTCCTTGGAAAATCAAAATGTGTCAAAAATGATCCTTGGATAAAAGTTTTTACAAAATGGCAAGTTTAACCCCTAAACTTTGGAAAATGACAATTTTGGTCCTCGGGGTTCAAATTTTGGAAAATTGTAATTTTGGTCCTTATGATATTCAAACTTGTCAATATGGGTACTTATAATAAATTTTGGAAAGTATCAATTCAGGTCCCTAAACTTTTGGTATTTTACACATATGGTCCTTGTGATTTTTTTACTTACCAAACGGACCCTTCTTATTTTTAATACCCCAAAACCAAAACAAATCCAAATCCAATCCCACCCTTCACCCCAAGCCTGGTCCAATTACACCCCAAGCCCACCAAACCAGCCCACTCCCCTTCCCTTTTATAATATTACCTGGTCATTGACCAAGTCAAACCCCTAACACCCCGTACCACTGTTCACCATCCCCACCATCTCCCCCACTTCCCTAATTACCAGTAAACTTGTTCCCCCCTCCTCTCCAAACTCCACAAAACCCTCACCAATTCCTCACCAACACACCCCCTCCATTAAATGCACCTCTCCTCATTAAATACCACATCTAATCCACTCACAAATGCCAACTCTTGTTTTCCCGCCAAAACCAAATTCAAGGGTTGTGATCATCTTAAGCCATCCAATGGCTCACAAATGAAGTGGGAAAGTCAAAGAAGTGTTCCAGGGACTATAAAGATGAAGAAAACGAGAAGAATATAGTTGTCAAATGTTTTTAGACCATTCGTAGTGTAAACTTTAAATTTCTGTTGTAAACCTTTAAATTCAGTTTTAAATTTAAGTTGTATCAAGCTTCTATGTTAATAGAAAGTATTTCAGTGGTTTCTCAGTTTCAATTCTCAAGTACAAATTCAGTTTTTGGCAATCTTAAGTGAAATTGATAAGTTTGCTCAAACTTGTTAATTATTGTTGTTTCTAGTTCCATTTAACTCAATTCAGTACCTTTGTAAGCTTGTTGAAGCATAGGTTCCAATTTAAGTGCTCTTGTTTAAGTTTACATAAAATACTAATAATTCATAAAAAAAATGGTTAGAAAATAAAAAAATAGTGCATAAGAAAGAGTGAAGCAGTGGATAAGGAAGATTTTGGATTTGCAGGGTATTAGTTACCTCATGGGAGGTTTTAGGACAGAGTTGGGTTCTTGTGTCCTTGGTTTGTAAGCCATACAGTCTCAATTGTAAGTCTTTTGTTTGAATGTTTTGATTTTTACTATTGCATATCTGTGTTCTTGTGGTTTTGTGCTAAGTGTGGATATTCAAGTAGTTTCAACATTAGTTAGGTATTTTGTTTTAAGCATTAAATCAGTAGGTGTAGTTGAATTATTATAAGTTGTAGTGAAAACTGTCTTTGAAGGGGTGTTTAGATTAGTTGTTTAAGCTGTGCTAAGGATAGTTATTGTTGTAACTTTTTGTTGCAGTAGGTTGTTCTAAGTCCAAGTAAGCATAGTTAACCATAAAATTCAAGGTTTATTTGGAACAAAGTCAAAATCACACCCTTGGTTCCCTCACAGTTAACTGTGAGGGATTTGAGCCTCACAAATCATCATTTTAGCTTTAAAGTTGCAACTTTATCTTAATTTGGTTTCAATTCAGTATATTACATCTTATTTAATCAGTAAAAGTAGGATTTAAACTCAACAAAGTCAAAAATTGGTTTTTGTTAAAATGTCAAAAGTTAGTTGTGCAGAAAAAACCAAAATTTTAAGGATTTTTATAGAATTGTGTATTTGGAATTAGGCCTTGGGATTTTTAGGGTTTGTTGTATCCCAGCTCATCTCTATTTTCCCCTCCTCAATTCATTTTTGTGATTTTTGTTGTGGGCCCTACTCATGCTCAAACTCAGCTGCAGGGGAAGTCACCTCCCCTGCTACACAGACCCCAGTACAAAACCCAACCTTTCATGCCCTCCCCAGGACTCATAAGTGGGTCTTTGGAGCTGAAACTTGGTTTAATTTGAAGTCCCCCACCTCAGCTCTCCAATTCAGGTCTTACCTTGGACCTTTGTTCACTCAGGTGGGCCCCACAGTGGGCTGCAAGTCACTCCTTGGGTCTGTTTGGGTTTGTGGTTTTTGGAATTGCTTGTCTTGGCTTATCAGCTTATTTAGGGTACCATTATACTTTTTCTAGCTTATCACAAGTCCCTTGAACTTGTTTGAACTTAAATCCACACCTGGTTCTCAGCTCTAAGCTTATTTCAAGCTTATAGCTTAGACAGTTGACCAAAGTCAACTGTCTAAGAAATAAGCACTTGTTGTGCTTATTCTTGAGTTCCAAAAAGTTTGTTTTTACAAAAGCCTTCCATTTTTAGGTATAAAACAAGTTTCCAAAAAGAAAATCCAGAAAATCAAATTTATTTTTAAGTGATAGTTTCTATTTAATGTAATTTAATTTTAATTTTCATTTTTATATTTTTATTAAGAACTTAGCTTTTTTATAATTTTCTTAAATTCCTCTTATATTAAAGTATTTATAGTAATTTTCTCAGATTTTTATTTTATCATTTAGTATTTATTAGAATTAATCTTAGTTTTCTTAATAATTAATTAATAAGTAAGTTTTAAATAGCATAATTAATTCTTATTAAGTAACACCTAGTTTTTATATTTTTCTAGCTTTTATATATTAAAATATAATTTTAGGAATTTTTCTAGAATTTTTACTGTTCATTTTCTATTTTTCTTAATTTAAAATAGTTTAATTAGGTAATTAATAATTAATTAGTAATTAATTAATAGAAAAAGCACAAAAAGACAAAAATACTTATTTTTAATTTTAAAATTAGTTTTTAGTTATTTTATAATTTTGGAAATTTTATTTTCAGTTTTCTAGTATTTAATTAATATTATATTGTATTTAAGTATTTTAAGTATTAATAATTAGTAGTTAATTAATATTAAATAATTAATTAGTGTTAAAATTAATTTTCTTTTTTTTAAATTTTTTTTATCTTATTGTTTGTAAAAAGGTCATTTTCACCCCCTGGGGGTTTTCAGATTTCAGTTTTTACCTTTTATTTCGTACGTTTACGTTATTTAAAACGTGAACGTACGCGTTTTTAGGTTTTTAACATTTCTGGTTTTTCCAACTTTCCTGTCTTTTTCATATAGCTTATTTAAGCTATTTTCTTGTAGATTCCTTAGTTCAAACCATTCACAAACCCTTTTTTGTCCAAATTCACCCGATCACGAAACCATTTTATAACCATCACACCTCGTCGGGACATAACGACCCGGGGAAACACTATACTTCCGCGGAGCATTGACTCTAGGCTGTCTGACTTTGTTGACCATTCCTTGGTCAGTATAAGTTGACGGTTTAGCATCAATCAAGGGCCCTGAAATGTAACTTTCCAAATTTTATCACAAGGACTATTTATGCCACATGTGAATATTAGAAGGGCCAAAGTCACAATTTTCCAAAATTTTAAACCCTGAGGACCATTTTTGTCATTTTTGAAAGTTTAGGGGTCATTTTTGCCAATCTGTGAAAAACTTTTATCCAAGGACCAATATTGAATATTTTTGAATTTCCAAGGACTAAAAATGATTTTTCATCCAAAAATATCCCACCAGGGACAAAATCTGCCAAAATCTGAAACTCCAGGGACCAAAATGAAAATTTCCAAAACTTTTCCAATTTTTCACCAAAGGACTAAATATGACAATTTATGATTTCAAAAGGACCTTTGGCGACTTTTCTTTCCAAATAAGTGCTTAGGGACTATTTTTGCCAAATTTTGAAAGTTGGGGGACTGAAACTGCCAGTTTTGCAAACTTTGTACGTTTTTCATTTGTTTTTACTCATTTTGCATCTAAAACATATAAAACACAATTTTGAAATATTTTTAGTATTTTGATGCATTTCTGAGTGTTTTTGTATGTTTTGCAGTTCAGATTTGACCAAAAATGATGAGTGTTTGAGCACTCATCATTATGCAAAATGAAATCTGTCTTTCTCTCCCAAAAAGTTTTTTCTTAATCAGTTGATATAAAAAATATCACGATATGCTATTTTTGAGGGGGAGAAGACATGATTAAAATGTAATCAAAGATGTTTAAAGATTGTGACTGAATCTCGAAAGAGCTCGACTCAGAATGTACCAATGAATTGACAAAGCTTAAAATGTCAGTAATCGAAAAGACTTGTCCTGGACGAGTAATAATTTCAAGCTAGTCTAATTAGTGATGTAAGCGTGTCTCGAATAGGACTTGTCTGAGTAGAATGTACCGTATCGAGAGACTTTCTTTGGACTTGACCAGGACGGGTAATAACTTCAAGCTAGTCTAACTAGTGATGTAAGCGTGTCTCGAATCGGTCATGTTCGCTGAAAGTGGATCAATTCAAAAAGTGCAAACTCCTCACGCATTTGTAAATTTCTTAAAAATACATGAGCATATGTGAAGGGGGAGTCCTTCAAAAGAAACAAAAACTCTTAAAGTGTCAACAAAAAATGTGTTTATATTCGTAAACACTTTGAGAGATTTTCTATAAATGGTTTCATGGCAATTATAGGATAGTCATGGAGTTATAAGGTGACTAAGGTTAGGAAAAACCATCCTATGATCCGCCAGAGCCGGAGGGATCTACCCAAGGACAATTCCAATAGATTAGAATTAGAAGTCCTTAGGTATGATTGAAAAAAAGGAGAAAATGAGAAAGGAGAAAGAAGAGGTTGAAGAATTAAAAAGAAAAGTTATGAAAAAGGGTGAAAAGAAATAGCCCTCCATATGTTCAACCTTAGGACAGACACCGGGTTCAATTCGTATGCTACTGGTTGTTGCTAAGGTGACACCGGTATTGAAGATAAAGACGTCATGGACCCAGTGACGCATTGCACTAAACCTTCTTAACCACTCAAGTTCTCTTAAAAGAGCTTGTTTCATTCTCACAAGAAACCAGTGTAATCTATCGACCTGTCTCTTAGAGATGGTTGATATTGAAGCAGGAGACCTCTCCCTAATCTCCGCATAGGAAACCAAATGTGCACTTATCGAGTCTAGAGCCCCGAGATTCATCAAAAGATCTCATAGGAACACATGATATTTCTACACTGGTTGTTCATCATCAAGGACACCAGATGTAAACTTAAGAGTCCTTCGCCGATCTTAGCAATCTGCTGAGAATGTTGAGAGAATTTACAAATGTATTTTCTCAATGATTGAACGGAAATTCCTGCCAGGGTCAACATCAAACAGCCCTGACAGCAGGTCACTTCAGTAATTCTTTATGGGTTACGCTTAGTGTTCGCGGTGGTTTCAAACGGTCTATAGTCGTGGAGTGATCCCCAGTGACTCACCCAGTCATTGTGCTACTTAGTAGGTGTTGTAAGCTCCTTCGGGAGTATCTGATATGGGAACGGCCTTGATAAGAGTTAGAAGGAGTCTTCACACTATGCTGTTGACAATCTCTAATTCCTTATCTGTAAGTACCGGTTGATTTATTGCTAACTGTTTACCTGCAGCTATACATCATCTCCATGGCGATGGATTACACATGCTCATACATGCATCACAAAGTCAAAGAAAAGTTCTCACAAAGATCAAAGGATAGCAACAGTCAAAGAAAGATTCTACGTCAAAAAGAAGAATCTACAAAGTAAAGTGACAAAGATCAAAGTGAAAGAACGGAAACAACAAATGCATGTATCACAAAGACTTAAGACGTATGAGCATGTTGGAATGGCAGAGAACCACCACAAACACAGAAGTGACGAAAGGTAGATGGCATCATTGGATCACTTCAACATCAATGAAGCATGATGAACTGGAACTATGATTCATCTATTGATTCTTAAAGACGTTAAGAGCTATGGATAATAAAGTTTAAAGATAAAGGTGATGACGTCCCGCAACCTTCAATGACCAACACTTAGGACGATATTGTTAGAATCGTATTTTTATTTATAAAAAGTGTCGGTCATTAATGTGTAGTAATAGGTTGCTTTAGAATAACATTATGATGAAGTTTTCATGTTTTGTTAAAGTCTAAGGGCTATTAGTGTAATAATGTAAAAGATAAGAGATGCCCTAGATTACAACTATAAATACTCTTGTAAACCTCATTTGAGAGGTTGGTTCTCTTAGTAATAACATAGTCTCATATTTCACACACTAGAGTTCCCACTCACTCTCTCTCTCTCTACTTACTTTCTCTCTCTAGGATTTAGTGATGAGGCGAAAAATGAACCATTTTTAGGGGGTCATTTAAGCCCGGAATTGAATTTATTTGATCAAATATTGCCCTAAATCGTTCCTTTTGTGATTTTAGGTACTTTGGGAGTGAATTCTAGAAAAGGAAGCATTTTGGACGTTTTTGGAGCATAAAAGTGAGGAAAAAGGCAAAGACTTAATTTTCCATGCTGAGAACAGTACCTGACGGCGTCAAGAGGAAAAATGTGACGGCGTCAAGGGTGAAATCCATGATGTAAGACCTTAAATCTATCAATTTTAATAACAATATAGCATGTAAATGAAGTAAAGATGGTGACTTGGTAAGATGTATGTGGCGTTAATATGTAATAAGAATAAGAGATGAAATAGAAAGCTTTTATTAATAACACACACAATACACACACAAGCACACTTACAAATGACTAGGTAAGTGCCTTATATAGTTAGAGAGAAAGGCCTCATGGACTTTCTAATGGACTTGGGCTTAGACTTGGTCACATGATTAGATAGCAAGGCTTATGTAACATAGCACATAACATATTAGCTTGCCAAGTCTAAAGCCCAATGACTAAACTATTACTAATCTTTAACAAACGACACAAAGTTATACTATGAGAATGAACATCACTTCTATATACATATTTTTAATGCTAACAATCTCCCCCTAAGGGGTGGTCATTCGAATGATGCTCCACATGATTAGGTCTTCTGTGTTCTTTGTCTTGAACTTTGTGTGTCGTTGTAGAATAGTCATTAGTCTTTGTTCCTTCATGTTTTGTGATCTTTGATGATTGACTTTTCATCATTCTTTGTTCTTTTGTGATGTGGAGCAATCTGCCTTTCGTCACTTCTGCGTCTGTGGTGGTTGTTCGCCATTCCAACATGCTCATACGTCTTTAGTCTTTGTGATACATGCATTTGTTATTCCCGTTCTTTCACACTGATCTTTGTCACTTTACTTCTGTAGATTCTTTCACATTACGTAGAATCTTTCTTTGAACCTTACTTTGCTTTGATCTTTGTGAGAATTTTCCTTTGACGTAGTGATGCATGTATGAGCATGTGGAATCTGTTGCCATGGAGATGATGTATAGCTGCAGGTAAATAGTTAGCAATAAATCAACCGGTACTTACAGGTTCGAATTAGAGATCGTCAACAGCATAGTGTGAAGACTCCTTCTAACCCTTACCATGGCCGTTTCCATGTCAGATACTCCCGAGGGAGCTTACAAGATCTACTTAGTAGCTCAATGACTGGGTGAGTCGCTGGGGATCACTCCACGACTGTAGACCGTTTGAAACCACCGCGAACACTAAGAGTAACCCATAAAGAATTACCGAAGTGACCTGCTGTCAGGGCTGTTTGATGTTGACCTTGGTAGGAGTTTCCATTCAATCATTGAGAAACACTTGTGTGAATTCTCTCGTAAATGTTCTGGCAGATTGCTAAGATCTGCATAGGACTCTTAAGTTTGCATCTGGCGTCCTTAATGATGAACAACCAGTATAGAACTATCATGTGTTCCTATGAGATCTTTTGATGAATCTCGGGGCTCTAGACTCGATAAGTGCACATTTGGTTTCCTATGCGGAGATTAGGGAGAGGTCTCCTATTTCAATATCAACCATCTCTAAGAGACAGGTCGATAGATTACACTGGTTCCCCGTGAGAATGAAACAAACTCTTTTAAGAGAACTTGAGTGGTTAAGAATGTTTAGTGCAGTGCGTCACTGGGTCCATGATGTCTTTGTTTTCAATACCGGTGTCACCTTAGTAACAACCAGTAGCATATGAATTGTACCCGGTGTCTGCCCTAAGGTTGAACATATGGAGGGCTATTTCTTTTCACCATTTTTCATATCTTTTCTTTTTAATTCTTCAACCCCTTCTTTCTCCTTTCTCATTTTCTCCTTTTTTTCAATCATACCTAAGGACTTCTAATTCTACTCTATTGGATTTGTCCTTGGGTAGATCCCTCCGGCTTTGGCGGATCATAGGACGGTTTTTCCTAACCTTAGTCACCTTATAACACCATGACTATCCTATAATTGCCATGAAACCATTTATTGAAAATCTCTCAAAGTGTTTATGATAATAAAACACATTGTTGACACTTCGAGAGTTTGGCATTTCCTTTTGAAGGACTCCCCCTTCACATGTGCTCATGAATTTTTAAGAAATTTGCACATGCGTGAGGAGTTTGCACTTTTTGAATTGATCCACTTTCAGTGAACATGACCGATTCGAGACACGCTTACATCACTAGTTAGACTAGCTTCAAGTTATTACCCGTCCTTGTCAAGTCCAAAGAAAGTCTCTCGATATGGTACATTCTACTCAGACAAGTCCTATTCGAGACACGCTTACATCACTAGTTAGACTAGCTTGAAATTATTACCCGTCCAGGACAAGTCTTTTCGATTACTGACATTTTAGGCTTCGTCAATTCATTGGTACATTCTGAGTCGAGCTCTTTTGAGTTTCAATCACAATCTTTACACATTTTTTATCACATTTTAATCATGTCTTCTCCCCCTCAAAAATAGCAAATCGTGATATTTTTGATATCAACTTGATTAAAAAGGCGTTTGGAGAGATAGCACATTTTAAATCAATTAAAGGAGTTTATCTTGAGCACTCATTTGAAAGATTTTGAGAAATCTTTTTGAACAATCTTGAAAAAGTGCTCAAGAATTGTATTTTGAAAAACGAGTTTATGTTTGAAATCCTTTTCGTTTGTTTATACTCGAACTTTTTGAAAATGATTTCATCTTGGAACGTACGAGTGATGAAGCGAAAAATGATCCGTTTTTAGGGGGTCATTTAAGCCCGAATCCGACTTTATTTGATCAAATATTGCCCTAAATCGTTCCTTTTGTGATTTTAGGTGTTTGGAGAGTGAATTCTGGAAAAGAAGCTATTATGGACGTTTTTGGAGCATAAAAGTGAAGAAAACGGCAAAGTACCAAATTTCCATGCTGAAAATACAAGGTGACGACATCAAGACCACCATCTTGACGGCGTCAGACATGAGGAATTAAACATCGAAGGTGATGACGGCGTCAGAAGGATTTGTGACGGCGTCAAAGTGGCAAAATTAATATACCGTGGGTGGTGACGGCGTCACATAGGCCGTCATAAGTGGATCAAGGCCGTCCGAGGAAGTATATGGCGGCGAGGTGACGGCGTCAGAAGTTACTCTTGACGCCGTCAGACTGTTTTTCCTATATATAGTTTTCTAGTTTTTTCATTAAAGGAGGAGAAGTTTTGGTGAAACCCTAAAGACGATTTTGGTGCCTCTTTTACAGGTTTTTCAAGGGTTCCAAACTCTTGAGACCTTGCATTGTAATTGAGATAAGTGTACTTTCAATTCAATCAATATGTCTATGTGTTGGTTGTTTATCTCTTGCTCTTGTCTCAATTCTACTATGCTAGGCTAGATCTCTCTTGTGTTTGCTTAGATCTAATGAAACCTAGATGTTGATTATGTGTTGATTACTTGTCTATTCTTGTTTTGAATGAATGATTTTATATGTTAGGCTTAAGAAAACTGGCAGATCTCCAAATGGTAACATGCTTGAACGTCTTAAGAAACATGAACCGAGGCGTACTAGGTCTTTATTGGTTGTATT
The DNA here is from genome assembly GCA_030686995.1 of Artemisia argyi. Classification (NCBI taxonomy): domain Eukaryota; kingdom Viridiplantae; phylum Streptophyta; class Magnoliopsida; order Asterales; family Asteraceae; genus Artemisia; species Artemisia argyi. Next base: position 8,653,592 of record CM060679.1, read on the forward strand.
TAATGCATGAGCCACTGTTTACAATCCCTATAGTTGTGCTGGGTCATGGTGTAGGAGGAGATAAGAGCTCATAGAGTTGGGGAGTTATGTATGCCACCCCACGAATGGTATTAAGGAATACAATCCGTCATTCATACAAGTGTAACAAGTAATTAACATGTAAAAGATATCTAGGGAGTAATGAAGTCTAAGTAAACACAATTTCTCCAAATACTGCTCACAACCTTAGTTTAATTAGTTTAATTTCATTTTATTATTTTATTTTGATTGCATCTTAGTTTTGGGTTAGTTGATTAGCAACTAATTCCGCCCACTCCTTCAAAACCCGAGATTTTAATTGCTTTCATAAAATATAAAAACACAAAAATAATCATCCCTCACCTTTAGAACTATTAATTAGGTTTTCTAATCCTAGCGACACTATTCCTAAGCTGAACGATCAATCCCCCGGTACTTGTCACTATACTATACTACAACGATCAGGTACACTGCCTGGTGGGGGTTGTAAGCTTCTCGAGATCCCTCGAGAGGTAAAGCAAGGTGCGATTCCCACGCATCAAGTTTTTGGCGCCGCAGCCCGGGGAATAGTTATTGTCTAGGTTAGGATTTCTTTTTATTAGGTCTACTTGCTAGATTCCTTTCTAGTAAGATTTTTATTTTTATTTTTAGGTCTTCTTTAGTCTATCTTATTTCTTCGTGCCTTTGTTCGTAACTCTTTACCATCCGACATCATGGAAGGTGGTAACATCTTTGAACCCATCATCCCACCACAACAAAACCCACCATTAGAACCCCTTAGGCCCCGAACCTTAGGAGAGTATTCCCGACCTAGCCACCAAGGCTACCGAAACACCATTGAGCTCACCGGAGCCAATGTGACCCCCTTGCGATTCGACACCATCCGGTTGGTGCAAAGCGGATGTGCATTCCATGGACTTCGTTCTAAAGATCCAAACCAACACCTTAAGGACTTCCTCAAAATCGTAGATTCCATAGACCTAGGTGTTGAAACTAGAGAGACTACCCATTTACGCCTATTCCAATTCTCTCTATGGGATCAAGCTAGTCAATGGCTTGAGCGTTTACCCGCGGGATCCATCACCACATGGGATGATCTCACCACTTGTTTCCTTGCTCAATTTTTCCCACCGGAGAGAACTACTAAGCTTAGGAATGACATCTTGATGTTCCAACAACGTCAAAATGAATCTCTTTATGAAGCATGGACTCGTTTCAAGGACTTACTCCAAAAAGTCCCTCATCATGGCATAGATCTTTGGCTCCAAGTCCAAATTTTCTATGACCATATCGACATCTCCACGAGGCGAACCATTGACCAATCGGCCGGTGGTAAGCTACGTGATCTTAGTGCGGAATAATCATGGGAACTCATAGAAGATCTTGCTCTCTATGACAACGAAAGTTGGAATGATCCCCGTGATTTGAACAAAATGGTCAAGGCAATATCTTTGCCCTCGAATAATTCAAGCACTCCCGACCGTAGGATCATGGAACTTGAGGACCAAGTCAAGTTTCTCATGAAATCTTACGAAGCTCCGAAGCATTCAAGCCAAGTGAACAAAATCACTTCTTCATGCGAATTATGTAGTGGTCCCCATGACACTCGTGATTGTGTGGAACTCCCCGGAACAGCTTTTGCGGACTACGCATCTACGCGTACCGACGAAGCGGGAGATAAGTGGTACACTTTCAAGCCCGAGCCAAACACATACGGTGATTCATACAACCCCTCATGGAAAAATCACCCAAACCTTAGGTGGAAGCAAAATCAACCCAATTCTTCCAATCCGCCTAATCGTTACCAATCAAACGGTCCACCATCCAAGCGTACCTTCAACAACAATCCTTCTAACAACTATGGTAGTACCAAAAATCTTGAAGGATTGATGTCAAAGTTCATGGCATCTCAAGAAGCCCGCATAGCTAAGTTTGAAGCCGATTTCAAACAAAATCAAAGCGAGATGACCTATAGAATTGATGCATTGTTGAAAGTTCTCAATGACCGAGAAATGGGAGCACTCCCAAGCGACACCATCAAGAATCCGAAACTAAACATTAATGCCATATCTTTAGTTTCGTCACCCACTTCGTGTCCACAATACTACTCGGTTAAATCAACAAGCACGTGTTTCAAACAACACCAAGTTCCCCAAAAGGACCAATCAACTAAAACACCCACTATAGAGCCGGTCAAAAGCATAGTTGAAACACCTCTTACGCAAGACCTTGACGATGAATTCAAAGAACTTTACCTTGAACGCCCCGTCATTGATGTCTTAGCGCGTGCTCCTTACTATAGTGCCCTCCTAGAAAAATATGAGAAGTATAAGCTAGGTGAAAATGGGACCGCCTTCGTTCAAAACTAGTTGCCTAAAAAGCTTGATGATCCGGGTATATTTGTTTTGCCTTGTAAGATAGGAAGATCCGAAGCTTTCGACACGCTAGCCGATTTAGGGTCAAGCCTCAACTTGATTCCCTTATCCTTATTCACCGCTCTTAAGCTAGGAAAGTTAGAGGAAACAGAGGTATTGATAGGGCTAGCGGATGGAAGTATTGCCCACCCGGTTGGAATGATTAAGGATGTAGTTGTTCACATAGGAAGGTTAACTATATTAGCGGATTTTCACGTCCTAGACATGGTTAGTGACACTACATGCCCATTATTGGTAGGAAGAGGATTTTTAGCAACCGCTAGTGCCATGATAGATTGCAAGGAATCCAAGATAGCGGTAGGAGAAGGCGATACTTGGTCGGTGTATGATGTTAAGAAGCATAGTTATGATTGTGATGATGAACCAACACCGCATTGGGTAGAGATGAATAGGAGACCATCTAGATATGGACCTTGGATAGAAAGGAACTTCATAGGACCTCAATGCCCATTTTATCTAGAAAAGAATTTCGTTGAGAAGACACATTCGGTAGAACAACTCATAGCTAGGGATGAGGAGCTAGATCCCTTTGAGGACCCCTTAGTCTTTAGAAAGATGATTGAGTTCTTGAGCGTAATGCCTATTAATATAGAGTTGAATAAATGGAAAAGAGATGGAGATAAGTATAAATGGAGGTGGGACAAGCCACCTAAAGAAGGAGACGGATCATGGCATATTAGAATGACCTTGTATGATCCGGATGGAGAAAAGTTTGAAAGGTCATACCACACTAAGGGAACCAATAGAAAATTGAAACCTAAGTTCGATCTCAAAGATGTCCTCAATGAGGAACTAACCCGAATCACGTAGTAACCCACAACTTTGAGTCTAGCTACAAGACTCGTAAATAAAGAAAAGCGCTTCTTGGGAGGCAACCCATGCTTTGTGTGATTTTATTTGTTTGATTGTTATTTGCTTCCGTATGCATGTTTTATTTTTATTGTTGGTTGATCATGTTTCTCAATTAAAATGTAAAATACTTTATTATGTTGTTTGGCCTAGTCTTAACTTCAACCTAAAGGTATTTTTGCAAAAGATAAGTGTAAGGGGAAACCCCAAATATGTTTTTAAGAAACAAACCGATCATGATTCTCCACAATATTTAATGAACATGTATATGCGTATTTGTTAGAGTCAAATGCTTGTATTGAGTCATAATGAAGTTTTGCAGGATTTTCCAGGAAGTAGGACAAAGTTTTTCCAGAAATTTTCCGGAAACTTAACATAAGAATTTCTGCAGGTCCATTCTGACGGCGTCAGGGTATTGCTCTTGACGGCGTCAGGAGTTAAAATCTGGAAATTTTACCGGTTTTGTTTTTCTAACGGAGTCTTATGGTTTTTGTGAATTATTAAGTTTTATAATCTCCAGGAAATCTGCAAACTTCATTCCACAAGCATTATATCTTACTTTGTTTTCTAGGATTTAGTAACTTATATAGGATGCCGCCGATTTTACGCGAGGTTGCCTTGTCTACTTTTGTCAGGATTTACAGGTTATTTGTGACAAGAAGATGATTTATATTCTGGAAGGGAAGCTTTGATTGTTCGTTTTCTTGGAAGAAGATTTAACCTGGCCAACCTAAAATCCATACCGAGCGAATCAGGGGAGTATTTGATTTCATTCTCTTTACTTTTTAACTTTTACATTCTTTACTTGAACATTGGGGTCAATGTTCATCTTAAGTGTAAGGGGAGGGTAAAAAGATGATACCTTACATATGCACTTTCGCTTGAGTTTGTTTTGTTTGATAGTAGATGAGTAATAAAACTACGAGAAATACTTGTTAGTGTAATTTTAGCGCCAAATTTAAAATTTTTTACAACATTTAGGAGTGAAACTTTAGCCATAGCAAGCGTCTCATGGATAGGAGGTTGTATGACTAGCACATAACCGTATATTCAGAAAAATTTTCCACCCAAAAATGTGAGGTTCGCCTTTAGATTTGATAGGAAAAGCATTTACTATTAGTGCTTATGAGTGTACCGGTAGCATTTAGATTCTAGAACTTGCGTTAGTGATGCATCCCGAGACCGCTAGTGAGACTACATTCGTGTGGTAGGATTTACTACATGATAAGAGGCATTAGGATCACCCTTGTGTTAAACCCGTATCATAATTACTTGACCTTTTAAGTCATATTACTTGGCTAGTTAAGTCAACTAATTTTTCCCACACCCTTAGCGTTGTACTCATTTTTAGTACACGAAACCCCTAGTACACCCCTCCGAGCCTATCTTTTCGTTTCTAACTTTAAGCATTTTACTTAAAGGAAGAATTTGTTACACCCCACTTAAATGTACACCCAAATCGCCTTAGCCTTCCGTGTATGCGCTCATTTTTAGTGCATTATTGTCATTTGTTAAACCCTATGTTAACTTTCTACTTGATTACATGGTTGCTAAGTCGAGTCATATCCTTGTACATATTGTTTTGGGACGATTGGGACTCATGGGTAAGTACTTATTTTATGGAGTAATGGGGAAGAACATCATATTATTACCCCCATATGTACGTTAATCTTAAAAGTGCTCCAAGTGTTTTAATTTTCTTAATTCGAGTCATTAGATTAGTTAATTGTAAAGTATGTAAAGATTCAAGTGTAAGGGGAACGTTCATACCCCTATGATGTATTATTTTGGATGGTAGGGTAAGAGTGTATGCAAAAAAAAAAAAAAAAAAAAAAAAAAAAAAAAAAAATCAAGAAAAAAAAATATATATATATAGAAAAGAGAAAAAGAGAAAAACCATACGGACTACCATCCCTTTTCATTCTATGTTTATTTTATGTTTTTGTTATTTTTCATTTATTAGCTTAAGTCGAGTCTAGTCTTGGCTTAGCAACGCCATCTTGTACATGTAATTAACCGAGATTGTTAGCTCGCCACCAGTAAAACTTCCTTTATCAAACAAAACCGTGTAATTCATATCCCTACACCTAACGTTATAACCCTTTAAAAGACCTCTTTGATAGTTTATCCTAGGTGCTTACGCCATGTGGTGGAGGTTTGATCTTTTCCCAAGCCTATGGTAATCTATTTTGCTATGACAGGTAGTGAGAGATATCTTCCATTTCCATAAAGTTATATTACTTTATTACACCCGAGAGATGTGAGTATCTAAACACTATTTGTGAGGTGCTTGTGTATGACCTCCGTGCTTGTCTATTGGTCTTTAGTGGAACGATTATTTGTTGTAATTACTTTTATATTAGTGTTAAATGACCCCTAACTTGTCTTTTGAGTAGAATAAAAGCTCATTTGCTTGAGGACAAGCAAATCTCAAGTGTAAGGGTATATGATGAGGCGAAAAATGATCCGTTTTTAGGGGGTCATTTAAGCCCGAATCCGACTTTATTTGATCAAATATTGCCCTAAATCGTTCCTTTTGTGATTTTAGGTGTTTGGAGAGTGAATTCTGGAAAAGAAGCTATTATGGACGTTTTTGGAGCATAAAAGTGAAGAAAACGGCAAAGTACCAAATTTCCATGCTGAAAATACAAGGTGACGGCGTCAAGACCACCATCTTGACGGCGTCAGACATGAGGAATTAAACATCGAAGGTGGTGACGGCGTCAGAAGGATTCGTGATGGCGTCAAAGTGGCAAAATTAATATACCGTGGGTGGTGACGGCGTCACATAGGCCGTCATAAGTGGATCAAGGCCGTCCGAGGAAGTATATGGCGGCGAGGTGACGGCGTCAGAAGTTACTCTTGACGCCGTCAGACTGTTTTTCCTATATATAGTTTTCTAGTTTTTTCATTAAAGGAGGAGAAGTTTTGGTGAAACCCTAAAGACGATTTTGGTGCCTCTTTTACAGGTTTTTCAAGGGTTCCAAACCCTTGAGACCTTGCATTGTAATTGAGATAAGTGTACTTTCAATTCAATCAATATGTCTATGTGTTGGTTGTTTATCTCTTGTTCTTGTCTCAATTCTACTATGCTAGGCTAGATCTCTCTTGTGTTTGCTTAGATCTAATGAAACCTAGATGTTGATTATGTGTTGATTACTTGTCTATTCTTGTTTTGAATGAATGATTTTATATGTTAGGCTTAAGAAAACTGGCAGATCTCCAAATGGTAACATGCTTGAACGTCTTAAGAAACATGAACCGAGGCGTACTAGGTCTTTATTGGTTGTATTTAATGCATGAGCCACTGTTTACAATCCCTATAGTTGTGCTGGGTCATGGTGTAGGAGGAGATAAGAGCTCATAGAGTTGGGGAGTTATGTATGCCACCCCACGAATGGTTTTAAGGAATACAATCCGTCATTCATACAAGTGTAACAAGTAATTAACATGTAAAAGATATCTAGGGAGTAATGAAGTCTAAGTAAACACAATTTCTCCAAATACTGCTCACAACCTTAGTTTAATTAGTTTAATTTCATTTTATTATTTTATTTTGATTGCATCTTAGTTTTGGGTTAGTTGATTAGCAACTAATTCCGCCCACTCCTTCAAAACCTGAGATTTTAATTGCTTTCATAAAATATAAAAACACAAAAATAATCATCCCTCACCTTTAGAACTATTAATTAGGTTTTCTAATCCTAGCGACACTATTCCTAAGCTGAACGATCAATCCCCCGGTACTTGTCACTATACTATACTACAACGATCAGGTACACTGCCTGGTGGGGGTTGTAAGCTTCTCGAGATCCCTCGAGAGATAAATCAAGGTGCGATTCCCACGCATCAACGAGTCCTTGATTTGAAAATAATCAGAAGTCATCATTTTAGTCCGGGTTTCGTACTGAGGTATACGAAAGCCATCGTGAAGAAATTTTTTGAGTAACGACATGTTTTAGAAAAACATTTAAAAGAACTCCCGTTCAAGCATCTGTACATGTCCGTATCATTGTTGAATGACATTTCTAGAAACGTACAGAATATTGATTTATACGAGAGACATGTCGTGAGAAGAATATTTTTGGATTTTTTGATTTTATATTGTTTTTGTATTTTTTGAAAATTTTATATTTTTATATTTTGTTTTTTGTTGGTTTTTCAAATTTTGTATTTTGTTTTTTCAAAAATATTTACAGCGAAGCGATTTTGAAAACATTTTTCAAGAAGATTCGAGAAGACGTTCTAGCTCCTCAGGAGTTAGGCTTCGCATGCCAATTCGTCGAACTAAATAGTCAAACCGTTCTTTTGGAAGAGCTTTAGTAAATAGATCGGCGAGTTGGTAATCAGTCATGACGAAAAATAATTCAACAATACCCTCTTCTACATGTTCTTTAATGAAATGGTAGCGGACTTTGATATGCTTCATCTTAGAGTGGTGTACGGGATTGCACGAGATGGCTATGGCACTTTTTGAGTCACAATACATAGGTATTCTGTCAAAAGTAAAGCCATAATCTGTGAGCTGTGTCCTCATCCAAAGAACTTGGGCACAACACGCAGATAGAGACACATACTCGGCTTTGGCGGTTGATAGTGCAGTACAATCCTGTTTCTTTGACGACCAACTTACTAGCTTTTCACCCAAAAATTGTGCTCCACCTGATGTACTCTTTGCTGTAACTTGATCACCAGCATGGTCTGCATCTGAAAATGCTGTTAGATTAAACCCCGAATCCTTCTGATACCAAAGTCCCATGTTAATGGTGCTTCGTAGGTACCGAAAGATCCGTTTAACCTCTTTGAGGTGAAGTTCAGTAGGCTTTGCCTGAAACCGTGCTAACAAACAAACAGCAAATTGAATATCGGGTCGACTAGCAGTTAGGTACATGAGAGAACCTATCATGCTCCGATATTTTTTCGGATCGATGGGTTTTCCAAACAAATCAACACCTATTTTTGGTGAAGTGACCATTGGTGTACCAATAGAATCACAATTTTCCATTCCATGTTTTTTCAAAATCTCTATTGTATATTTAGCTTGATTGATAAAAATACCACGAGGGGATTGATGTATTTGTAAACCAAGAAAGAATTTTAGTTCCCCCATCATGGACATTTCAAATTTGCTTTTCATGAGATTTTCAAAATGTTTTGAATGGTTAGGATTGGTTGAGCCAAAAATAATGTCGTATACGTAAATTTGAACGATCAAAATGTCATTTTTGAATTTTTTGATAAACAAGGTGTCATCAACCGTTCCTTTGGTGAAATTGTTTTTGAGAAAGAAAGATGATAGTTCGTCATACCACGCTCTTGGGGCTTGTTTTAAACCATAAATGGCTTTCTTAAGCTTGTAGACGTAGTCTGGATGATCTTTGTCGATGAATCCCTCTGGCTGACTCACATACACTTCTTCTTTCAGAGTTCCATTCAAGAAAGCAGTCTTAATATCCATCTGATAGACTGTGATGTTTTTGTGAGCTGCATAGGCTAAGAAAATCCGGACTGCTTCAAGTCTAGCTACAGGCGCGAATGATTCCTCGAAATCTATCCCTTCTTCTTGTGGATAACCTTTAGCCACGAGATGAGCTTTGTTGCGAATAACAGTCATTTCCTCATCCAGTTTGTTCTTCCACAACCACTTGAGATCAAGAACACATATATCAAGTGGTCGTTCAACAAGTTCCCAACTGTCATGTAAATCGTATTGAAGAATTTCATCCTGCATCGCTTCTATCCAAGGGTATTCTGCCATTGCTTCCCGAATGTTCTTTGGTTCTTTGAGACTGATTGAGCAAATGTAAATGCACAATTCGAGATCGGTGGCAAGTTGTCTCCTTGTCTGAACTGGCTTTGAAGGTTCACCAATAACATGTTCTATTGGATAGTCTTTTGTCCATTGAAACGTAGAAGGGTACCTTGGGTTTAACGAATGTATGTTAGATGGCTCTTGTAACCTTGAAGAAGATTCAGCAGAGTCTGTTGCAAACGGGTTTTCAAATACTTCTTCTTCTTCTTCTATCGTAACATCGTTTGAATTATTTGTTGGTTCTTCTTGAAAATTTGTGTTTTGATTTTGCTCATCAACTCTTGGTAGATCAGTTTCAATAACTGGAGTTGCTGGAGTAGATGTTGATGATGTTGAGGTAGTTGGTGCTTCAGCTTCGATTGTAGTAGATGCATCTTGTGATGGTGGTGTTGGTGGTTGATGGTTTTGAGCGGGTGCAGCGGAATGTTGTGGAGATGCATTTGTCAAAGTTCCACCATAATATTCATCAAACATTAACTCGAAGAACTTTTCCAGTTCTTGTTCTGAAGGTTTATCCGTGTTTGTTGACTGAGCTCCTTGAGGCACGAGTCCTGAACTGATGTGTCCAGAAGTCTGCTGGTTTGGTGCGGGTCCTAATCCGTTTTGATTAGAAGCCATCGGATTAAGCGCGGGTTCTAGAGCGTATCTCTCAGAAGCCATTTGTGAAATCTCGTCAAACTTCACGTTCATCGTCTCCATTATCCTTTTTGTTCGTCTATTATACACCCTGAATGCCCTCGAGTTTTCTGAATATCCAATGAAGATTCCAATATCACCCTTAGCTTTTAACTTCCCTAGATCTTCTCTGTCATTCGTTAGATAGCACAAAGCGCCAAACACGTGAAGGTAAGAGATGTCAGGTTTACGGTTGTTCACTAGCTCATATGGGGTTTTATTGAATCTCGGATGGACTAGGGATCGGTTTTGAGTAAACAAGCAGTGGCTACAGCATCAGCCCATAAGAATAGAGGTGCACTAGAGAAAATCAGCATTGTGCGAGCAGCTTCCACAAGAGTTCTATTTCTTCTTTCAACTACCCCATTTTGCTGTGGAGTTCTAACAACTGATGTTTGATGTGTGATTCCAACATCTTCAAGGTAAGTTCGTAACTCCTGGTTTGTAAATTCTGTGCCATTGTCTGTTCTTATAATCCTTACTGGAGCTTGAAGTAGAACTTGAATACGCTTCAGAAAGGTGATGATGATGCCTGGTGCTTCGTCTTTTGATCTCAAAAACTTTACCCAAGTATATCTTGAATAATCATCAACAATAACGAGAATATACTTCTTCCCATTAATGCTTTCAACTCTCATTGGGCCACATAAGTCCATGTGCAACATATGTAACCTTACTTCCGAACTAGGTACGGTTTTGGGTTTATATGATGCTCTTTTGCTTTTTCCTTGTTCGCATGATGGACAAAAGTGTTCCTTGGTGTATTTGAACTTAGGAAGTCCGGTGACGATGTTGTCTTTGGCTAACTTGTTGATCGTGTCGAAATTGAGATGGGATAATCTTCTATGCCACAGCCAGGACTTAGTTTCGGTTGCCCTTGTCATAAGACAAATTGGTGATGTAGAAGCCATTTGGTTGATGTCGATAGCATACAAGTTTGTACCACGATTACCAGTTAAGAGATCATCACCAACCAAATTTCTTATAAAAACCGTGTTTCTCCTGAATGCAACTTATAAATCTGCATCACAAGACTGCCCAACTGAAAACAAGTTGTATCCCAACCCTTCGACGTAGTAAACTAGAGTGATTAAAAAATTCCCAAATTGAAGATCTCCATAACCCTGAATAGCTGCTACATGATCATTTCCAAAGCGTACAGATCCCATGAATTTCCAGACGAAATTGATCAGCAGCTTTAAATTCCCGGTCATGTGCTTGGAACAACCCGAGTCGACGATCCAAAGACATATTTCGATAACCTGCCAAGAACAGAAGAGTTTGTATTTGGAAACCGTTTTGAATTTGGTTCCATGGGGTTAGGAGTAAAATCTAAATCACACTCATAGACAGTTGCTACTTGTTTAGCTTGAGCTATTTCTAATTTGCCGTTCTGAAGAGTGAACTCTCTACCCGTTGGAATCCACATACAAAACTTAAGGTAGTTCCTAGGCATTCGACTAATAGTGGTAGTCCTAAATCGTGCAACAAATCGTTCTATAGATCTGGATCCAGCACTAGGTCTTTTTGGAACATTATTCTGTTCAGGCGTAACATTCACATTCTTAGAAACACATTCATCATGAACATCATTAATTAAACATTTCTTGCATATTAAACAAACAGAGTCATTACATGCATTAGAACCAGTACTTTCGACATTACATTCAGATGAATCATGTTTCTTATTACAAGGCGATAAATTCCTAGGGTGTTCTTCTACTTCTTGAACTTTATTCTTGCTACTACTCGTAGAGACAGGCGAGACTCTATTGTTCCTTGTATTGCTCCTAGGCTTTAGTCTGCTGCTCCTAGAGGTGCTTTCTATTCCTGTAGAAGGTAAGGCACACACATTAGGATTTATATTGTTGTCCTTTTTAGCATCATTAGATTCTTTAGAATTAGCCTTTATGCACTTGTCATTTGTCTTAGATGTTGAGGCAGTCGCACTAGTGGGACTAATCCTAAAAAGGCCAGGTGCTAACACTTTAGGAGTTTTGACAATCGCTTTTCCTTTATCAACAATCTTAACATTTTCACTTTTCTTAGGCAAGGGTGTTGGAGTGACTGGTTTTGTCAAATCCTTTTTCTCATCGACTTTTGGAGCAAACCGTGAAATTGACATTTTTGGTTTTTGAACCGTGTTTGAAACATTTTGTTTCTCCGAAGTCAATGGTTTTGCAAACTTAGTTTCCTCACCCTTTCCTTTTTGACTTTCAAGCTGAGCTCTTAAAAGATCATTTTGCTCTTTCATGTTCTTTAAGTCACGCTCATACGACAATTTGTCATACTTGCATTCTTCCTTTTTTCGATCAAGTTGTTTAAAATATGACACATTTTCTTTTTCAAGCTTTATAAGAGCATTTTCATATTTTGAAACAATTGTGGAGGTCTCAGCTCTTAGTCGTTCATCGTCTTGAACATAATATGTTTGTAAAATGATGGACATAATATCAGTGGTCATAACAGCTTCGAAGAGAGAATCATTTAGGTTTTCCAAAACATTCATGTTTTCACGAGTATCATTAGCTTCGTTTACCAGGGATTTGTGGTCCTTGACAAAGTCTGCCGTTTCTTTTAAGAAAGCTTGTTCAAAATGGATTACCCTCGCACTGATGTTATTCAGTGGGATAGTAATTTCGTTTTTAAAACTTTTTTCTGCTCAATATGAAAAATGGAATGCCAGTTGTTAATATTGATTGTAGTTTTAGAAGCAACAATATTTAGAAGTTCTTGAATTCTCTTTTTAACGTCATCCAAAATGTCTCTAGCCTCACTTGTATTAAAAGTGTTGTTAGAAGACATTTGTTCTATTTTTGAAAGAGATTTAGAAGCAATTACTTTCTTAGAAAACATTTTTGAAAATGGTCGTTTTATGGAAAACACAGATGGTTCTTTTTGTGGAACAAAAGTATTTCCCGAAAGTTTGTTCAATTTGTTGTAATCAATGGGTTTCAAATCCTTTTGTTTCATTTTATTTATGCTCTCTTCGACATGTTCTATCGTTAGCACAGAATCCCGAACGATGGGAGGATCATGTTTGGTGTAAATCACATTATCATTGTACAAAACATTCTGTTCTTGCTGAGCTTTCTTGAGATTACAAGGGGTGTTGTTTCCAAGAGCCATTTTATGTTTCGTATGGTAAATCGGATTAGTTTGATTTGAAATCATTTTCATTGTTTGACTTGACTGACCCGACTTAACCACTAATTCTTCTAGATGTGCAATCATGTGTTCTGACTCTACGATTTCGGCCAAAAGTTTGTCTTCTTTCTTTGCAAATTCCTTTTTCAACTCGTCCCTTTCTTTTTCAAGATTGGTATAAGCTGATTTTTGTTTAGAAAGTTGGTTTTGTAAATCAGAAATTTCCACGTTTAAAGATTTTATCTTTTTGAAAGAATTAACATCAAGTGTATTAAACTTGAGTTGCAATTGTTTTTCCCTTGAAATGGAATTTTGATAACCAGTTTCTAATTCAGACAATCTTTTGTTATGAAATTCAAAAGCTTTAACGTTTTCCTTGTAACTGTCAAGCTCAGTGGTCAATTTAACATTCGCGGCCTTAAGATCGCGATCGACCTTTTTCACATTCTTAATTTCAATACAACAATTATTCAATAATGATTCAAATAGAGCACGTGTTTCCTCATCATTCTCAGCATGTTGTGAAACGAAGCCTCCATTATGATTCACGTCTGGAGTTGCTGAAGGAGTATTGCTACTACTTGGCGTGTCCAGGTATGTATCATAAGTGGGTGCTAGCTTCTCAGAATGTTGTTCCTCATGAGGAGACATATCAAATATATCATTATTGTGACATGTGTTGAAGATTGATACCTCAGATGGTGCATTGGTGTCATAAACAGGAAGTGTGTCAGAATTCGTGTCATACTTAGCTTCCTAAAGATTCGCCATAAATATGCAGTTCGCATCGATATCCTCTCTATCTTCCATGTCATCCATAAGAGCCATAAAATCATTCTCCTCTGCGTTCAACAGAAACCCTGCCTGAACCTTGTGTGCCAACATTACTGCTTTCTGCAAGTACTCTAGATCTTTCTTGTTCGGCTTAGTAGGACAGTTCCTTGCCATATGACCTACACCCTGACAGTTGAAACACTTAATCGGATTACCCTGATTCACATTTCCCAAATTCCCAACTACTGGAGCTGCAACATTTCTATTCTGATTACCCATTGCCTGATTACCAACATTCTGACCCCTCTGATTTCCAACAAACTGACCCAACTGATTCCCTGCATACTGACCATACTGATTTCCTGCATTCTGATACCCTGCATTCAGCATATTCTGATTCCCCATGTTAATTCCAGTAGCATATCCTTGCTGATTCCTATAAACTCCAACCATTTGGCCTCCGTTGCCCATATTGAAACTCGGCTGAGCAATCTTCTTGTTGCGAGTGTTCGATGAAATCCTTTGGTTGTTGTTTGTTGGTGTAGAATAACGTCCTTGGAATGCCTTTGACAGAAAAGCAAACGCTTGGGTCAATGCTGCAGTAGCTTCATCATTTTCAGTGAATTCTGGTTCTTGGAATTGTTGGTATTGCTGTTGTGGAATAACATGTTGTTGTTGCTGTGGGTAGAACTGTTGTTGGTAGACCGGTGTTGGTTGTTGAATGTATGATGGTTGCATGTAGTTGTGAGTGGAAGATGATGATGATTGTTGTGTGTTCACTGGTAGCGGTGTTGGTGTAGTAGCAATTAATGCGAGAGGATCATGATTCTTTGCCAATCTTTCTTTCCTTACTTCATTAGCCTCAGCTTGGTTTTGCTTCAAAAAGTCATAGAGTTGATCATAATTCACCTTATGTAAATCCTTTGTTTGATTGAAAATTGTAACATAACGACCCCATTCTTCTGGAAGGTTATTGATAAATTTGATGTTTGTTACAATTGTTCGAGGTGTCAACTTGTTTCTGATTAACTCATTCATCAAAGTGCAAAACCTTGTGTAGTAAGATTCAATCTGTTCACCTTTAGTGGATGTAAAGTTCTCCTATTCAGTAAGAAGTTTGTTCTCAACGTCTTGTTGTCCAATCTCTGTTCCATGACATATCCTTCTAACACGTTCCCACATAGCATAAGCAGTTTCACAACTGTCGACCGCAGCAAAGATCTCCCGTGGTAATCCAAGTTGGATTAAATGCATTGCCATATCATCAGCGGCGATCTGCTTCTTGTCTTCCTCTGTGTAATCTGCTTCTGTTTGTTCACGCACGAATGGTTGAGTAGGAGGTGTTGTATTTGGATTACCTTCAATTTGAACTTGTCTTGGCATAAATGGACCATTGGTAATGGAGTTGATCATCAATTTACCATCAGGCTTTGTTTTGATGTAACGAAGCATGCGGCTTGTCCATGGGAGATATCCACCTTTTTCAAGCATTGGAGGTTGGTTTTCCGCACCGGCTGCATGAATATCTTGCTGAGTTGCCATTGATGAAGTGTAGATTGATAAAGTTGATTCTTGGATCGATTCAACGAAGTAGGAGTTGTGTTTAGTGTAAGTTGATGCAAGTTTTTATGGTGAAAAATTTGATCTGGAACCTTAAAACCTCAATAACTTCCGTTCGGAGTGGATTTGGGCCTCGAAGCTTGGCTTGGATGATTTTTAGATGATTCAACGTGTCCTTCTCGGTCTCACGGTCGTTTTGACAGCTGATACGTCGAAAACGGAGTTACGGTTCAAAAGTTATGGCCGTTTGAAGTTTGGTTGTCAAAAGTCAAAAACTTACGCGTAAAATCCTGAACTTATGCGTAAACAGTGAATAATCTTACGCGTAAGATGTTATGCGTAACCTTTAAGTTATGCGTAAGATCTAAGGTTATGCGTAAACAATATTGTTTATGTGTAGACTTTGATTTTACGCGTAAACTTAGAGTTTATGCGTAAGAATGTTACGCGTAAGGTTTTTTCAACCAAATTGATCTCTCAAACTTATCCAAGCTTGAAAGATATCCCGTGTCGAAGTATTCCACAAATTTATCCAAGTCAGGGAAGTACTGAGTAATCTCTGATCGTTGAAAAAAACTTATGCGTAGGATCTTTTGCGTAGAAAAACTTATGCGTAGGATCTTAAGCGTAGATCTTATGCGTAGGATACCAACTTAAGCGTAGGAAAAGGGTTTTAAGCTTAAATTCACGAGTAGAAAGTGATCTTATGCGTAGAAAATGGGTTTTACGCCTAAACTCACGCGTAGACTTGCCAAAAAGTACTGTAGACAGTTGTAGACTTATACTATGCTTAAAACTTACGCGTAAGATGACCCAACAGCTCAAAAAATACGATTTTTCAACCAAAAACACCTTTTTCACTTGTTTCCTTTGATCAAATCTTTCCCAAAACACTAGTAATCACTAAAACTTCAATAAAAACAACAACTTTAACACTAAAACACGTAAAAATCAAAACTTTTAAAGGAAAAGTTTGATAAATAACAATTTCCACACACTCCTAAATCATTGTTAGGCGATTGATACCACTTGTAAGACCTTAAATCTATCAACTTTAATAACAATATAGCATGTAAATGAAGTAAAGATGGTGACTTGGTAAGATGTATGTGGCGTTAATATGTAATAAGAATAAGAGATGAAATAGAAAGCTTTTATTAATAACACACACAATACACACACAAGCACACTTACAAATGACTAGGTAAGTGCCTTATATAGTTAAAGAGAAAGGTCTCATGGACTTTCTAATGGACTTAGGCTTGGACTTGGTTACATGATTAGATAACAAGGCTTATGTAACATAGCACATAACATATTAGCTTGCCAAGTCCAAAGCCCAATGACTAAACTATTACTAATCTTTAATAAACGACACAAAGTTATACTATGAGAATGAACATCACTTCTATATACATATTTTTAATGCTAACACATTACGACCCAGAGAAAACCTGAAGGCGTCAAGAGAAGGGCGTCAAGATTTAATATGGTGACGGCCTGCATAAGGAGTACACGTGACGGCGTCAAACCCAGATCTAGGCAGTCGGAGAATTTATTTGGCGGCGAGATGACGGCGTCAAACATTTGTTCTTGACTTCGTCACCTCACAAAATCTATATATACTTTTCTATTTTTCATTCATTATAAGAGGAACTTGTGTGGAGAATACTAGGGTCGAACCTAATAAACCCTAGGTCGTTTTTAACTGTATTTTTAAGGGTTTTCACCCCTTGAAACCTTTCATGTTCAATTGAGATAAATCCTCTTTCAATTTATTCAATATGTCTATGTGTTGTTTAAATATATCTTATGCTTGTCTTGATTTCAACATGCTAGGCTAGATCTATCATGTGTTTGCTTAGATGTAATAAAACCTAGATGTTAATTATAGGTTGATTGCTTGTTTATAGTTGTAATGGATGAATGATTTCAATGTTAGGCTTAAGAAAACTGGCAGATCTCCATTGTGTAACATGCTTGAACGTCTTAAGAAACATGAACCGATGTGTACTAGGTTTTATTGGTTGTATTTAATGCATGAACAAATTCTAGTGATCCCATGTTAGGAGCTTCTTAGCCGGCTCGACATAGGAGTGAAGTAGGCGCTTATAGGATTGGGGAAGTAAGTACGCCACCCCATGAATGGTATTAAGGAATACAATCCATCATCCACGCAACTGTAACAAGTAATTAACCTGTAAAAGATATCTAAGGAGTAGTGAAATCTAAGTAAACACGATTCTCCCATATATTGCTCACACCTCTATCTTAATTTAGTTTATTTTCATTTCTAGTATTTTATTTTAATTGCATCTTAGTAATTGGGTTAGTTGAGTAGCAACTAATTCCGCCCAACTCCTTCAAAACCGAGATTTTTAATTGCTTTTTATAAAAATATAAAAATACAAAAAGAATCATCCCTCATCTGTCTTTAGGTTTTCTAATCCTAGCGACACTATTCCTAGCTGAACGATCAATCCCCCGGTACTTGTCACTATACTATACTACAACGATCAGGTACACTGCCTGGTGGGGGTTGTAAGCTTCTCGAGATCCCTCGAGAGGTAAAGCCTGGTGCAATCCCTACGCATCAAGTTTTTGGCGCCGCAGCCCAGGGAATAGTTATTGTCTAGGTTAGGATTTCTTTTTATTAGGTCTACTTGCTAGATTCCTTTCTAGTAAGATTTTATTTTAATTTTTTAGGTTCTCTTTAGTCTATCTTATTTTTTCGTGTTTTTCTTCATAACTCTTCGCCATCCGACATCATGAACGATAGTAACATCTTTGAACCCATCATCCCACCACAACAAGACCACCCACAAAACCCACCACTTGGTAACCAACCTCTTAGGCCCCGAACCCTAGGAGAGTACTCCCGACCTAGCCACCAAGGCTACCGAAACACCAATAAGCTCACCCAAGGAGCCAATGTGTCTTCCTTGCGATCCGACACCATCCGGTTGGTGCAAAGCGGATGTGCATTCCATGTACTTCGTTCCGAAGATCCAAATCAACATCTCAAGGACTTCCTTAAAATCATAGATTCTATAGACCTTGATGTTACAACTAGAGAGTCAACCCGATTACGCCTATTCTAATTCTCTCTACGTGGTCAAGCTAGTCAATGGCTTGAACGTTTACCCGCGGGATCCATCACCTCATGGGATGATCTCACCACTCGTTTCCTTGCTCAATTTTTCCCATCGGGGAGAACTACCAAGCTGAGAAATGACATCTTGATGTTCCAACAACGTCAAGGTGAAACTCTATATGAAGCATGGACTCGATTCAAGGACTTACTCCAAAAAGTCCCTCATCATGGCATAGATCTTTGGCTCCAAGTCCAAATCTTCTATGACCATATCGATCTCTCCACAAGGCGAGCCATTGACCAATCGGCCGGTGGTAAGCTACGTGATCTAAGTGCGGAACAATCATGGGAACTCATAGAAGATCTTGCTCTCTATGACAACGAAAGTTGGAATGATCCCCGTGATTTGAACAAAATGGTCAAGGCAATATCTTTGCCTTCGAACAATTCTAGCACTCCCGACCGTAGGATCATGGAACTTGAGGACCAAGTCAAGTTTCTCATGAAATCTTACGAAGCTCCTAAGCCTTCAAGCCAAGTGAACAAAATCACTTCTTCATGCGAATTATGTAGTGGTCTTCATGACACTCGTGATTGTGTGGAACTCCCCGGAACAGCTTTTGCGGACTACGCATCCTCGCGTACCAACGAAGTGGGAGATAAGTGGTACACTTTCAAACCTGAGCCAAACCCGTATGGTGATTCCTACAACCCTTCTTGGAAAAATCACCCGAACCTTAGGTGGAAACAAAATCAAGCCAATTCTTCCAATCCGCCTAATCGTTACCAACCAAATGGTCCACCCTCCAACCGTACTTTCAACAACAATCCTTCTTACAACTATGGTAGTACCAACAATCTTGAAGGATTGATGTCCAATTTTATGGCATCTCAAGAAGCTCGCATAGCTAGGTTTGAAACTAAATTCAACCAACAACAAACGGAGATGACCAACAAGATTGACAACTTGTTGAATGCCCTCAACAACCAAGCGTTAACTACACCTAGGAAGGACACTAGGGACGCCAATAACGGAATCCAAACTAAGGACCCCTCATCATCCAAACATGTCCACTTTGTCAATGTTGTTACCATTAAGCCAATAGATAAGGATATAGAAGAAAGTGACAAAGATGAAGTTGAAGTAGAACCCGAGACTAGGGATGAAATTAGGGAAGTTGAGGTTAATAAGGGAGAAGAGTTAGAGGAAGTAGAGACCATAGAAGAGTACTTTGATAAGTTGCCCACCAAGGAAGAACGGGAATATCATAAGGATTTATTCAATGACCCCGAGACACCATATATCCTTGGCACCCCCTAATCAAAATGGGAGACCCCTCTAACATCAACATACCATGCAACATTGGGCATATGCATATATGGAAAGCTTATATCGATCCTAGATCTCCTGTAAACATCATGACTAGGACTTATTATAATTGGGTGATAAAGAAACAACTTGGTTATAGGATGATGCCCAATAAGAATTTGATAAGTAATTTTGTAGGAAGAGTGAAGGGATTGCATGTGATTGTCGGAAATTTCACTTATGAAATCGATTTTATGATAGTGGAGGATATTCGTCCGGTGATAGATGCTTGCCTAAGCCAAGTAGTGTTCGGAAAACCATTTGTTGAGGCCACTAAGATGAGTTATGATCCGACTTTAGGGATAGTTAGGTTCAAGGAGGAGAATGATGAGATTGCCTACCAAATGCCCTATAAGATTGAGCAGTACCGCCTCCTGTCAAACATAGAAAAGGAACACAAACAAGCAGCTTATTATAGGAATGATGAGGATAGACGTAGAGGAGTAGAGTATGTGATGAATAGGATGTTTGGTTTCTACAAAGAATGCTTGCAATTAGGTCCGGAATACAAGACTGGTATAGGAGATGACCTAGAGAGTGAAACCAACAATGAGGTCACGTAGTAACCCATGACCTTGAGTCTAGCTACAAGACTCGTAAATAAAGAAAAGCGCTTCTTGGGAGGTAACCCATGTTTTGTGTGATTTTTATTTTTGTTTGTTTGTTATTTGCTTCCATATGCATGCTTTATTTTTATTGTTGGTAGATCATGTTTAAAAACTAAAATAGTGAAAATACTTTATTTTGTTGTTTGGCCTAGTCTTAACTTCATCCAAAGGTATTTCGCAAAAGATAAGTGTAAGGGGAAACCCCAAATATGTTTTTAAGAAACAAAACCGATCATGATTCTCCACAATATTAAATGAACATGTATATTCGTAGTTGTTAGAGTCAAATGCTTGTATCGAGTCATAATGAGGTTTTGCAGGATTTTCCAGGAAGTAGGACAAAGTTTTTCCAGAAACTTAACATAAGAATTTCTGCAGGTCACTTCTGATGGCGTCACGAGTTTACTCTTAACGGCGTCACGTGTAAAATTCTGGAAATTTTACCAGTTTTGTTTTTCTAACGGAGTCTTAAAGTTTTTGTTGAATCATTAGTTTTATAATCTCCAGGAAATCTGCAAACATCATTCCACAAGCATTATATCTTATTTTGTTTTCTAGGATTTGTTAGCATATATAGATTGCCGCCGATTTTACGCGAGGTTGCCTTGTCTGTTTTCTCAGGTTTCACAGGTTATGTATGACAAGAAGATGATTTATATTCTGGAAGGGAAGCTTTGATTGTTCATTTTCTTGGAGGAAGATCTAACCTGGCCACCTTATTATCCATACCGAGCGAATCAAGGGAGTAAAATGATGATACCTTACAAATACACTTTCGCTTGAGTTTGTTTGTTTGATGGTAGATGTGAAATAAAACTATGAGAAATACTTGTTAGAGCAATTTTAGCGCCAAATTTAAAATTTTTTACAACATTTAGGAGTGAAACTTTAGCCATAGCAAGCGTCTAATGGATAGGAGATTGTATGACTAGCACAAAACCGTATTATTCAGAAAAATTTTCCACCCAAATATGTAAGGTTCGCCTTTAGATTTGATAGGAAAAGCATTTACTATTAGTACTTATGAGTGTACCGGTAGCATTTAGATTCTAGAACTTGCGTTAGCGATGCATCCGGAGACCGCTAGTGAGACTACATTCGTGTAGTAGGATTTACTACATGATAAGAGGCATTAGGATCACCCTTGTGTTTAACCCGTATCATAATTACTTGACCATTTAAGTCATATTACTTGGCTAGTTAAGTCAACTAATTTTTCCCACACCTTAGCATTGTACTCATTTTTAGTACACGAAACCCCTAGTACACCCCTCCAAGCCTATCTTTTCGTTTCTAACTTTAAGCATCTTACTTAAAGGAAGAATTTGTTACACCCCACTTAAATGTACACCCAAATCGCCTTAGCCTTCTGTGTATGCACTCATCTTTAGTGCATTATTGTTATTTGTTTAAACCCTAAGTTAATTATCTAATTGATTACATGGTTGCTAAGTCGAGTCATATCCTTGTACATATTGTTTTGGGACAATTGGGACTCATGGGTAAAGTACTTGTTTTATGGAGTAATGGGGAAGAACATCATATATTATCCCCGTATGTGCGTCAATCTTAAAAGTACTCCAAGTGTTTTTATTTTCTTAATTGGAGTCATTAGAGTAGTCTATTGTAAAGTATGTAAAGATTCAAGTGTAAGGGGAATTTTCATTCCCTACGATGTATTTTTTTGGATGGTAGGGTAAGAGTGTATGAAAAAAAAATCGAAAAAATAAAGAAAAAGAAAAAAAAATAGAAAAAGAAAAGAGAAAAACATACGGACTACCATCCCTTTTCATTCTATGTTCATTTTATGTTTTTGTTATTTTTGATTTATTAGCTTAAGTCGAGTCTAGTCTTGGCTTAGCAACGTCATATTGTACATGTAATTAACCAAGATTGTTAACTCGCCACCAGTAAAGACTGCCTATATCCAACAAAACCGTGTATTCCATATCCCTACACCTAATGTTACAACCCTTTAAAAGACCTCTTTGATAGTTTATCCTAGGTGCTTACGCCATGTGGTGGAGGTTTGATCCTTTCCCAAGCCTATAGTAATCTATTTTTCTATGACAGGTAGTGAGAGATGTTTTCCATTTCCATATTGTGATATTACTTTATTACACCCGAGAGATGTGAGTATCTAAACACTATTTGTAAGGTGCTAGTATATGACCTCCGTGCTTGTCTTTGGTCTTTAGTGGAACGATTATTTGTTGTAATTACTTTTATATTAGTGTTAAATGACCCCTAACTTGTATTTTGATTAGAATAAAAGCTCATTTGCTTGAGGTCAAGCAAATCTCAAGTGTAAGGGTATATGATGAGGCGAAAAATGAACCGTTTTAAGGGGGTCATTTAAGCCCGGAATTGAATTTATTTGATTAAATATTGCCCTAAATCGTTCCTTTTGTGATTTTAGGTACTTTGGGAGTGAATTCTGGAAAAGGAAGCATTTTGGACGTTTTTGGAGCATAAAAGTGAAGAAAACGGCAAAGACTTAATTTTCCATGCTGAGAACAGTACCTGACGGCGTCAAGAGGAAAAATGTGACGGCGTCAGGGGTGAAATCCAAGACGACCCAGAGAAAACCTGAAGGCGTCAAGAGAAGGGCGTCAAGAGTTAACATGGTGACGGCCTGCATACGGAGTACACGTGACGGCGTCAAACCCAGATCTAGGCAGTCCGAGAATTTATTTGGCGGCGAGATGACGGCGTCAGACATTTGTTCTTGACGCCGTCACCTCACAAAATCTATATATACTTTTCTATTTTTCATTCATTAGAAGAGGAACTTGTGTGGAGAATACTAGGGTCGAACCTAATAAACCCTAGGTCGTTTTTAACTGTATTTTCAAGGGTTTTCACCCCTTGAAACCTTTCATGTTCAATTGAGATAAGTCCTATTTCAATTCATTCAATATGTCTATGTGTTGTTTGAATATATCTTATGCTTGTCTTGATTTCAACATGCTAGGCAAGATCTATCATGTGTTTGCTTAGATGTAATGAAACCTAGATGTTAATTATAGGTTGATTTCTTGTTTATAGGTGTAATAGATGAATGATTTCAATGTTAGGCTTAAGAAAACTGGCAGATCTCCATTGTGTAACATGCTTAAACGTCTTAAGAAACATGAACCGATGTGTACTAGGTTTTATTGGTTGTATTTAATGCATGAGCAAATTCTAGTGATCCCATGTTAGGAGCTTCTTAGCCGGCTCGACATAGGAGTGAAGTAGGCGCTTATAGGATTGGGGAAGTAAGTACACCACCCCATGAATGGTATTAAGGAATACAATCCGTCATCCACGCAACTGTAACAAGTAATTAACCTTTAAAAGATATCTAGGGAGTAGTGAAATCTAAGTATACACGATTCTCCCATATATTGCTCACACCTCTATCTTAATTTAGTTTATTTTCAATTCTAGTATTTTATTTTAATTGCATCTTAGTAATTAGGTTAGTTGAGTAGCAACTAATTCCGCCCAACTCCTTCAAAACCGAGATTTTTAATTGCTTTTTATAAAAATATAAAAATACAAAAAGAATCATCCCTCATCTCTAGACCTAGTCTTTAGGTTTTCTAATCCTAGCGACACTATTCCTAGCTGAACGATCAATCTCCCGGTACTTGTCACTATACTATACTACAACGATCAGGTACACTGCCTGGTGGGGGTTGTAAGCTTCTCGAGATCCCTCGAGAGGTAAAGCCTGGTGCAATCCCTACGCATCATTTAGCAAGATTCATAAGTGATTAAGGTTGTTCTATGGTCCTACACAGAGTTAGAGTTCCCAGTTGCAACATTTTCATTCCTTTGTTGAGTAACACCAGAGTTGTTTCTGAACCCTCCATTGTTGTTGAACCTTTGTTCATTTCCAGAATTTCTTGAATAACCACCTGATCATCCATTATATCGATTATGTATCTCAACCCTTCCATCTTGAATGACAGCTTGATTCCTAGTGTTTGATGAAGAACGAAGACGGTTGTTAGTCTTGTTTGATAATTTGCTGAAGGCACAAGCAATGAGAGCAAGTCCTTGATTCAACGTATTGAAGTCATCATCTTCATCGTCATTAGAGTTAGAGTAGTACATCGACTCATTATTTTCATAGGGAACTGGTTGATTAAATTGCTGAGCAGAATCATATGGGATCATCTGATTTGGAGTTGTAGGTTGTGGGTAACTGAAGTAATTCTGTTCTTGAACATAAGCATGATTTGTCATTGGAGGTGGATTGTACTGAGATTGAGCTACGAGTGCCAAAGAATTAGGTGTTGGTGGTGGTATATAACCTCCTCGAAGAGCCCGATCTTTCTCCACTTCAGGTTCATGGTGTTTCAGAAAATCATACAACAAGCCATATGGTGCATCATGAAGATTTTTGGTTTGACGAACAAATTTCACATACTTTTGCCAATCTGGACCAAGACTACCAACAAATTTGGAGTTCACTGCGATCCTTGGTACAGTAATTTTGTGTCTTTCCAAATCATTTACCACATTAGTGAAACGATGATAGTAGGATTCAAGTGACTCCCCTGGTTCAATTGAGATGTTAGTGTATTCCATGTAGAGTTTGGATTCCATATCATCTTTGTTCAACTGGGTGCCTTCCATTAGGAGATGAACATGTTCCCACATTGCTTTAGCCGTTTTCTGTGCATCAACACTTCGATAAATTAGATTAGGTATTCCTTGAAGTATGTAGGCCATGGCATATTCATCAGCTTCACGATGTAGTTTCTGCTCTTCAGTTAGTAGAGATTCTGGAAGTGGTTTCTCTATTGGAGCCCGAGGAGGATCAGCAGATGGATCTCCACCTTCAAGTCTAGTTGGCCGCTCAAATGGTCCTTCAAGTATCACTTGTTTCAAGAATTTCCCATGGGATTTCTTAAGTTCAATGAATCATAAGAATCGACTTGACCACTAAACATAGTTCCCAGGTGTTAGCATTGGTGGTGTCTTAAGTGATCCTGCCTCGTGTCTGGATTGTTGAGTTGTAATAACTTCACACATTCTATCAAACCAGTGAGGTTGTCTGGACAAATTCTGAGTTGGTTGTTGTGACATTTGATATGGTTGTTGTTGAGGAATGATTTGATGTTGTTGCATCATGAGATATTGTTGTTTTGGCTGAAACGGTTGTTGCTGAAAATGTGACTGTGATTGTTGTTTATATGGTTGTTGTTGACGGTACTTCTGTGGCTGATACTGCTGATGTTGCTGTTGCTGTTGCTGAGTATGAGAGAAGTAGTAATGTGGTGGTTGAGACATCTTAGAACACTTGTGTAATGTTGGATCTTTGTAGAAGATTGAAATGTATGTTCCTTTGGTTAAGTTTAAGAATCCTTGGGCAAAGTTGAAATCTTACGCGTAACAACAACTTATGTGTAGACTTAAAGTTATGCTTAGAAAGGTGATGTTATGCGTAAACACAAGGTTTATGCGTAAGATTACCCTTTTACGCGTAAGATTAAAGCTTTTGCGTAAAGAAAGTTATGCGTAAGGTAAAAACCAAACAAATCTTTCAAACTTGTCCAAGCTTGAAAGATATCCTTAGTCGAAGTATTCCACTAACTTGTCCAAGCTAGGGAAGTACTGAGTCACCTTTGCTGGAAGAGAAAACCTTAGAAGAAACTTTTGCGTAGATTTCAGGAACTTACGCGTAAGAAAATCTTATGCGTAAGAAATGACTTCTGCGTAGATCTTTGGCGTAGAAAGTAACTTCAGCGTAGAACTTAGGCGTAGAATCCTTTCTTACGCGTAGAAATGGGGTTTTTCACCAAAACTCACGCGTAAGAAGTAATCTTCTCCATAGGGAGACCAAATAGTACTGTTGACAACTTTCAGATTGTACTGTTCCACTAATCTTATGCGTAGAGTGACCAGAAACAAGTAAAAATCACTACTTTTTTAAGAAAAATGCTTAGAAATGAGTTTCTTTTGATCAAATAACTTCCCCAACACTTAGAAAACACTAAATATGAAAGTTTTAGGTACCAAAGACTAGTTTTCTAATATCAAAGAAGCTACAAAAACTTAAGAAACAAAGAAAAAAAGTACTAAAAACTATAAAAGATCAAAAACTTTATGCAAAATGTAAGCTTCTAATCACTATATCAACCTTGAAACTTGTCCAAGCTTCAAGATTAAGTGAAAGAAACAAAGAAAAAGCAAAAATATAAGGAAAAACACACCTAAACCCTACGTTAACCAAATAAACAACACTTCAATCTCTATTAGGCGAATCATACCACTTGTTAGGTGCCCATATTGATATCACACAAGTAAAGAATGAGATAGATATAAGGATTGGTTTATCACTGACACGTGGGAATCGCACCAGGATTTACCTCTCGAGGGATCTCGAGAAGCTTACAACCCCCACAAGGCAGTGTACCTGATCGTTGTAGTATAGTATAGTGACAAGTACCGGGGGATTGATCGTTCAGCTAGGAATAGTGTCGCTAGGATTAGAAAACCTAATTACTAGTGCTAAAGATGACAGAAGATTATTTTTGTGTTTTTATATTTTTTAGAAAGCAAGTAAAAATCTCTGGTTTGAAGGATTTGGGCGGAATTAGTTGCTAGTCAACTAACCCAATACTAAAGATGCAATCAAAATAAAATACTAAAAATGAAAATAAACTAAATTATACTAAGGTTGGGAGCAATAAGTGGAGAAAATGTGTTTACTTAGATTTCACTACTCCCTAGACATCTTTTACACGTTAATTACTTGTTATAGTTGCGTGGATGACTGATTGTGTTCCTTAATACCATTCATGGGGTGGCGCACTTACTTCCCCAATCCTATGAATGCCTATTTCACTCCTATGTCGAGCCGTTAAAAACTCCTAACATGGGATCATTAGAAATTACTCATGCAGTAAATACAACCAATAAAACCTAGTGCACATCGGTTCATGTTTCTTAAGACGTTCAAGCATGTTACCAATTGGAGATCTGCCAGTTTCTTAAGCCTAACATCGAAATCATTCATCCAATACAACCATAAACAAGTAATCAACACATAATTAACATCTAGGTTTCATTAGATCCAAGCAAACACAAGATAGATCTAGCCTAGCATGATGGAATTAAGACAAGAACAAGATATAGACAACCAACACATAGACATATTGATTGAATTAAAAGAACACTTATCTTAATTACACATGAAAGGTATCAAGGGTTAAGAACCCTTGAAAAACCTGTAAAATTTGTACCAAGTTCGTACTTAGGGTTTCTCCAAAACTTCTCTCATTTTTAATGTGAAAATTAGAAAACTATATATAGGAAATAGGGTCTGACGGCGTCAAGACAAATCTTGTGACGCCGTCATCTCGCCGCCAAAATACTTCTCGGACTGCCTTGATCTACTTTTGACACCGTCATGTGTTAGCATTTTCCAGGCCGTCATGCATTTTACTCTTGACGCCCTACTTCGTGACGCCGTCAATTCTGTACTGGGTCGTCATGGAAAGTCATGGAATTTACTCTAGACGCCGTTTAAGATTTTCTTCTTGACGCCGTCACCTACTGTTCCCAGCTTGGAAAATTGAGACTTTGCCGATTTCTTCACTTTTATGCTCCAAAAACGTCCAAAATGCCTTCTTTTCCAGATTTCACTCCCAAAGTACCTAAAATCACAAAAGGAACGATTTAGGGCAATATTTGATCAAATAAATTCAATTCCGGTCTTAAATGACCCCCTAAAAGTGGTTCATTTTTCGCCTCATTATATACCCTTGCACTTGAGATTTGCTTGTCCTCAAGCAAATGCGCTTTTATTCTACTCAAAATACAAGTTAGGGGTCATTTAACACTAATATAAAAGTAATTACAACAAATAATCGTTCCAATAAAGACCAATAGACAAGCACAGAGGTCATACACAAGCACCTCACAAATAGTGTTTAGATACTCACATCTCTCAGGTGTAATAAAGTATGAATTACAATATGGAAACGCAAGATATCTCTCACTACCTGTCATAGCAAAATAGATTACCATAGGCTTGGGAAAGGATCAAACCTCCACCACATGGCGTAAGCACCTAGGATAAACTATCAAAGAGGTCTTTTAAAGGGTTGTAACGTTAGGTGTAGGGATATGAAATACACGGTTTTGTTGGATAAAGGAAGTTTTTACTGGTGGCGAGTTAACAATCTTAGTTAATTACATGTACAACATGGCGTTACTAAGCCAAGACTAGACTCGATTTAAGCTAATAAATGAAAAATAACAAAAACTTAAAATAAACATAGAATATAAAGGGATAGTAGTCCGTATGTTTTTTTTTTTTCTCTTTTCTTTTTCAATTTTTTTTTTCTCTTTTTTTTTCTTTTTCTTGATTTTTCTATTTTTTTTCGATTTTTTTTTTATTTTTTATTTTTTTTTTATTTTATTTTTTTTGTGCATACACTCTTACCCTACCATCCAAAATAATACATCATAGGGGATGAAAATCCCCTTACACTTGAATCTTTACATACTTTACAATAAACTAAACTAATGACTCGAATTAAGAAAATCAAAACACTTGGAGCACTTTTAAGATTAACGTACGTATGGGGGTAATAAATTATGTTCTTCCCCATTACTCCATAAAATAAGTACTTACCCATGAGTCCCAATCGTCCAAAAATAATATGTACAAGGATATGACTCGACTTAGCAACCATGTAATCAATTAGATAGTTAACTTAGGTTTTAACAAATAACAATAATGCACTAAAAATGAGCGCATACACGGAAGGCTAAGGCGATTTGGGTGTACATTTAAGTGGGGTGTAACAAATTCTTCCTTTAAGTAAGATGCTTAAAGTTAGAAACGAAAAGATAGGCTCGGAGGGGTGTACTAGGGGTTTCGTGTACTAAAAATGAGTACAACGCTAAGGGTGTGGGAGAAATTAGTTGACTTAAGTAGTCAAGTAATATGACTTAAGTGGTCAAGTAATTATGATACGGGTTTAACACAAGGGTGATCCTAATGCCTCTTATCATGTAGTAAATCCTACCACACGAATGTAGTCTCACTAGCGGTCTCGGGATGCATCACTAACGCAAGTTCTAGAATCTAAATGCTACCGGTACACTCATAAGCACTAATAGTAAATGCTTTTCTTATCAAATCTAAAGGCGAACCTCACATATTTGGGTGGAAAATTTTTCTGAATATACGGTTATATGCTAGTCATACAATCTCCTATCCATGAGACGCTTGCTATGGCTAAAGTTTCACTCCTAAATGTTGTAAAAAATTTTAAATTTGGCGTTAAAATTGCACTAACAAGTATTTCTCATAGTTTTATTACACACCTTCCATTAAATAAAGCAAACTCAAGCGGAAGTGTATTTGTAAGGTATCATCTTTTTACCCTCCCCTTACACTTAAGATGAACATTGTCCCCAATGTTCAAGTAAAGAATGTAAAAGTGAAAAAGCAAAAAGAATGAAATCAAATACTCCCCTGATTCGCTCGGTATCGATAATTAGGTAGCCAGGTTAAATCTTCCTCCAAGAAAATGAACAATCAAAGCTTCCCTTCCAGAATATAAATCACCTTCTTGTTATACATAACCTGTAAATCCTGAGAAAATAGACAAGACAACCTCGCATAAAATCGGTGGCATCCTATATAAGTTACTAATTCCTAGAAAACAAAATAAAATATAATGCTTGTGGAATGAAGTTTGCAGATTTCCTGGAGATTATAAAACTTAATAATTCACAAAAACCATAAGACTCCGTTAGAAAAACAAAACCGGTAAAATTTCCAGATTTTTTTACCCGTGACGCCGTCAAGAGTTAACTCGTGACGCCGTCAGGATTGACCTGCAGAAATTCTTATGTTAAGTTTCCGGAAAATTTCTGGAAAAACTTGGTTCTACTTCTTGGAAAATCATGCAAAACTTTATTATGACTCAATACAAGCATTTGACTCTAACAAATATGAATACACATGTTCATTTAATATTGTGGAGAATCATGATCGGCTTGTTTCTTAAAAACATATTTGGGGTTTCCCCTTACACTTATCTTTTGCAAAAATACCTTTAGGTGGAGTTAAGACTAGGCCAAAACAACAAAGTAAAGTATTTCCACTTTTTAATTGAGAAACATGATCTACCAACAATAAAAATAAAGCATGCATACGGAAGCAAATAACAAAACAAACAAACAAATAAAATGAAAATCACACAAAGCATGGGTTGCCTCCCAAGAAGCATTTTTCTTTATTTACGAGTCTTGTAGCTAGACACAAGGTCATGGGTTACTACGTGATACGGGTGAGTTCCTCATTGAGGACATCTTTGGGATCAAACTTAGGTTTCAACTTTCTATCGGTTTCCTTAGTATGGTATGACCTTTCAAACATCTCTCCATCCGGATCATACAAAGTCATCCTTATGTTCCATGATTCGTCTCCTTCTTTAGGTGGTTTGTCCCACCTCCATTTACACTTATCTCCATCTCTTTTCCACTTATTCATCTCTATATTAATAGGCATTACGCTCAAGAACTCAATCATCTTTCTAAAGACTAAGGGGTCCTTAAAGGGGTCTAGCTCCTCATCTCTAGCTATGAGTTGTTCCACCGAATGCGTCTTCTCAACAAAATCTTTTTCTAGATAGAATAGGCATTGAGGTCCTATAAAGTTCCTTTCTATCCAAGGTCCATATCTAGATGGTCTCCTATTCATCTCTACCCAATGCGGTGTTGGTTCATCATCACAATCATAACTATGTTTCTTAACATCGTACACCGACTAAGTATCACCTTCACTTACCGCTATCTTAGACTCCTTACAATCTATCATGGCACTAGCGGTTGCTAAAAATCCTCTTCCTACCAATAATGGGCATGTAGTGTCACTAACCATGTCTAGGACGTGAAAATCTGCTAAGATAGTTAACTTTCCTACGTGGACAACTACATCCTTAATCATTCTGACCGGGTGGGCAATACTCCCATCCGCTAGACCTATCAACACCTCCGTTTCCTCTAACTTTCCTAGCTTAAGAGTTGTGAATAAGGATAAGGGAATCAATTTGAGGCTTGACCCTAAATCGGCTAGTGTGTCGAAAGCTTCGGATCTTCCTATCTTACAAGGCAAAACAAATATACCCGGATCATCAAGCTTTTTAGACAACTTGTTTTGAACGAAGGCGGTCCCATTTTTACCTAGTTTAAACTTCTCATATTTCTCTAGGAGGGCACTATAGTAGGGAGCACGGGCTAAGACATCAATGACGGGGCATTCAAGGTGAAGTTCCTTGAATTCATCGTCAAGGTCTTGCGTAGGAGGTGTTTCAACTATACTTTTGACCGGTTCTACTTTGGGTGTTTTATTTGGTTGGTCCTTTTGAAGAATTTGGTTTTGCTTGAAACACGTGCTCGTTGATTTAACCGAGCGGTATTGTGGACACGAAGTGGGTGACGAAACCGAAGATATGGAATTAACGTTTAGTTTCGGATTCTTGACCGTGTCGCTTGGGAGTGCTCCCATTTCTCGGTCGTTGAGAACTTTCAACAATGCGTCAATTTTAGTGGTTATCTCGCTTTGCTTTTGTTTGAAATCGGCTTCAAACTTAGATATGCGAGCTTCTTGAGATGCCATGAACTTAGACATCAATCCTTCAAGATTGTTGGTACTACCATAGTTGTTAGAAAGATTGTTGTTGAAAGTACGGTTGGAGGGTGGACCGTTTGGTTGATAACGATTAGGCGGATTGGAGGAATTAGGTTGATTTTGTTTCCACCTAAGGTTTGGGTGATTTTTCCAAGAGGGGTTGTATGAATCACCGTAAGGGTTTGGCTCGGGCTTGAAAGTGTACCACTTATCTCCCGCTTCGTCGATACGCGAGGATGCGTAGTCCGCAAAAGCTATTCCGGGGAGTTCCACACAATCACGAGTGTC
The DNA here is from genome assembly GCA_030686995.1 of Artemisia argyi. Taxonomy (NCBI): domain Eukaryota; kingdom Viridiplantae; phylum Streptophyta; class Magnoliopsida; order Asterales; family Asteraceae; genus Artemisia; species Artemisia argyi. Next base: position 8,685,871 of record CM060679.1, read on the forward strand.
GTGGGGACCACTACATAATTCGCATGAAGAAGTGATTTTATTCACTTGGCTTGAAGGCTTGGGAGCTTCGTAGGATTTCATGAGAAACTTGACTTGGTCCTCAAGTTCCATGATCCTACGGTTGGGAGTGCTAGAGTTGTTCAAAGGCAAAGATATTGCCTTGACCATTTTGTTCAAATCACGAGGATCATTCCAACTTTCGTTGTCATAGAGAGCAACATCTTCTATGAGTTCCCATGATTGTTCCGCACTTAGATCACGTAGCTTACCACCGGCCGATTGGTCAATGGCTCGCCTCGTGGAGAGATCGATATGGTCATAAAAGATTTGGACTTGGAGCCAAAGATCTATCCCATGATGAGGGACTTTTTGGAGTAAGTCCTTGAAACGAGTCCATGCTTCATAGAGAGTTTCACCTTGACGTTGTTGGAACATCAAGATTTCATTTCTAAGCTTAGTAGTTCTCCCCGGTGGGAAAAATTGAGCAAGGAAACGAGTGGTAAGATCATCCCATGTGGTGATGGATCCCGCGGGTAAACGCTCCAGCCATTGACTAGCTTGATCCCGTAGAGAGAATTGGAATAGGCGTAATCGGGTAGTCTCTCTAGTTTCAACACTTAGGTCTATAGAATCTACGATTTTAAGGAAGTCCTTAAGATGTTGATTTGGATCTTCGGAACGAAGTCCATGGAATGCACATCCGCTTTGCACCAACCGGATGGTGTCGGATCGCAAGGGGGTCACATTGGCTCCGGTGAGCTCAATGGTGTTTCGATAGCCTTGGTGGCTAGGTCGGGAATACTCTCCTAAGGTTCGAGACCTAAGGGGTTCTAGTGGTGGGTTTTGTTGTGGTTGGATGACGGGTTCAAAGATGTTCCCGTTGTCCATGATGTCGGGTGGTGAAGCGTTACGAACAAAGACACAAAGAATTAAGATAGACTAAAGAAACCTAAAAATAAAAATAAAATCTTACTAGAAAGGAATCTAGCAAGTAGACCTAATAAAAAGAAATTCTAACCTAGACAATAACTATTCCCCGGCAACGGCGCCAAAAACTTGATACGTGGGAATCGCACCAGGCTTTACCTCTCGAGGGATCTCGAGAAGCTTACAACCCACACCAGGCAGTGTACCTGATCGTTGTAGTATAGTATAGTGACAAGTACCGGGGGATTGATCGTTCAGCTAGGAATAGTGTCGCTAGGATTAGAAAACCTAATTACTAGTGCTAAAGATGACGGAAGATTATTTTTGTGTTTTTATATTTTTTAGAAAGCAAGTAAAAATCTCTGGTTTGAAGGATTTGGGCGGAATTAGTTGCTAGTTAACTAACCCAATACTAAAGATGCAATCAAAATAAAATACTAAAAATGAAAATAAACTAAATTATACTAAGGTTGTGAGCAATAAGTGGAGAAAATGTGTTTACTTAGATTTCACTACTCCCTAGACATCTTTTACACGTTAATTACTTGTTATAGTTGCGTGGATGACGAATTGTATTCCTTAATACCATTCATGGGGTGGCGCACTTACTTCCCCAATCCTATGAGTGCCTACTTCACTCCTATGTCGAGCCGTTAAAAACTCCTAACATGGGATCATTAGAAATTACTCATGCAGTAAATACAACCAATAAAACCTAGTGCACATCGGTTCATGTTTCTTAAGACGTTCAAGCATGTTACCAATTGGAGATCTGCCAGTTTTCTTAAGCCTAGCATCAAAATCATTCATACAATACAACCATAAACAAGTAATCAACACATAATTAACATCTAGGTTTCATTAGATCCGAGCAAACACAAGATAGATCTAGCCTAGCATGATGGAATTAAGACAAGAACAAGATATAGACAACCAACACATAGACATATTGATTGAATTAAAAGAACACTTATCTTAATTACACATGAAAGGTATCAAGGGCTAAGAACCCTTGAAAAACCTGTAAAATTCGTACCAAGTTCGTACTTAGGGTTTCTCCAAAACTTCTCTCCTTTTTAATGTGAAAATTAGAAAACTATATATAGGAAATAGGGTCTGACGGCGTCAAGACAAATCTTGTGACGCCGTCATCTCGCCGCCAAAATACTTCTCGGACTGCCTTGATCTACTTTTGACGCCGTCATGTGTTAGCATTTTCCAGGCCGTCATGCATTTTACTCTTGACGCCCTACTTCGTGACACCGTCAATTCTGTACTGGGTCGTCATGGAAAGTCATGGAATTTACTCTTGACGCCGTCAAGATTTTCTTCTTGACGCCGTCACCTACTGTTCCCAGCTTGGAAAATTGAGACTTTGCCATTTTCTTCACTTTTATGCTCCAAAAACGTCCAAAATGCCTTCTTTTCCAGATTTCACTCCCAAAGTACCTAAAATAAAAAAAGGAACGATTTAGGGCAATATTTGATCAAATAAATTCAATTCCGGGCTTAAATGACCCCCTAAAAGTGGTTCATTTTTCGCCTCATCAATCACAAGATATGAGAGAATTATAAAAGCAATAGTTTCATTAGAATATCAAAATAACCAACAAAGTTTAAGGCAACATAAGCCTTGTATTTATAGGAGGGAAGCTAGGGCAACATTCCCTAGTCCCTTTCATCATCAAAACGTGGGCTTACTAAGCCTTTTGGGCTTTTACAACTTGCCCATTAACTAAAACATAAACATAAATAATACTTAAGAAACCTATTACAAAATGTAATGACCGAGACTTGACTAAATACTAAAGTATGTTCCCAACACACAGTCAAACAAACTTGTCCTCTGTTAGTATCTGTGGCTGGTGGTAATTCACTTACTAGCAATCAAGAGTGTAAGAGTCTGGTTTGGAAGCTACAAGGGGAGACATTTTGTACTGATGTAATGCTCATTTCCTTGGGAGGTTGTTGATGCGGCAAAAAATGATCCATTTTTAGGGGGTCATTTAAGCCCGGAATTGAATTTATTTGATCAAATATTGCCCTAAATCGTTCCTTTTGTGATTTTAGGTACTTTTGGAGTGAATTCTGGAAAAGGAAGCATTTTGGACGTTTTTGGAGCATAAAAGTGAAGAAAACGGCAAAGTCTTAATTTTCCTTGCTGGTAACAGTACCTGACGGCGTCACAAGCTTCTTCATGACGGCGTCAAGAGGAAAACAAGAGGTGAAGAGGATAGAGTCCATGACGATCCGGAATGTTTTTGCACTAGGGCATGACGGCGTCACCAGAGGCCGTCATGGTCCCTTTACACGTGACGGCCCAGAGGATATTGCTCTTGATGGTGTCAGATCTAGATCTAGGCAATCCGATTTTATTATGGGCGGCGATTTAACGGCGTCAGAATTCTCTTCTTGACGCCGTCACTTTGGAAAATCTATATATAGTTTTGTAATTTTCATTCATTAGAAGAGGACAATTTTAGGATAGCTTGGAGAAACCCTAACACGATTTTATCAGTATTTTCAAGGGTTTTCACCCCTTGAACCCTTTCATGTTCAATTAAGATAAGTATCCTTTCAATTTATTCAATATGTCTATGTGTTGTTTGAATATATCTTACGCTTGTCTTGATTTTAACATGCTAGGCTAGATCTCTTGTGTGTTTGCTTAGATGTAGTGAAACCTAGATGTTGATTATGGGTTGATTGCTTGTTTAAAGTTGTTACGGATGAATGATTTCGATGTTAGGCTTAAGAAAACTGGCAGACTTCCATAGTGTAACTTGCTTGAACGTCTTAAGAAACATGAACCAATGCGTACTAGGTTTTTATGGTTGTATTTAATGCATGAGCGAATTCTAATGATCACATGTTAGGAGCTTCTTGCAGGCTCGACATAGGAGTGAAGTAGGAGCTTATAGAGTTGGGGAAGTACGTACGCCCCCCCCCCCCCCCCCCCCCACGATTGGTATTAAGGAATATAACCCATCATCCACGCAACTGTAACAAACTATCAACCTGTAATAGATATCTAGGGAGTAATGAAATCTAAGTAAACACAATTTTCCCATTTATTGTTCACATCACATTAGTAATTAGCTTTATTTACATTTTTGTTATTTTATTTTGATTGCATCTTAGTTATTGCGTTAGTTGATTAGCAACTAATTCCACCCACTCTTCCAAAACCCGAGATTTTACTTGCTTTTCATAAAATATAAAAATACAAAAAGAATCATCCCTCACCTCTAGACCTAATTTTTAGGCTTTCTAATCCTAGCGACACTATTCCTGAGTTGAACGATCAATCCCCCGGTACTTGTCACTATACTATACTATAACGATCAGGTACACTGCCTGGTGGGGGTTGTAAGCTTCTCGAGATCCCTCAAGAGGTAAAGCCTGGTGCAATTCCCACGCATCAAGTTTTTGGCGCCGCAGCCCGGGGAATAGTTATTGTCTAGGTTAGGATTTCTTTTTATTAGGTCTACTTGCTAGATTCCTTTCTAGTAAGATTTTATTTTAAATTTTTAGGTTCTCTTTAGTCTATCTTATTTCTTCATGTTTATTTTTTAGGTTTTCTTTAGTCTATCTATTTCTACGTGTCTTTGTTCATAACTTTTACCATCCGACATCATGGAAGGTGGTAACATCTTTGAACGCATCAACCCACCACAACAAGAACACCCACAAAACCTACCACTAGAAAACCAACCTCTTAGGCCCCGAACCCAAGGAGAGTATTCCTGACCTAGCCACCAAGGCTATCAAAACACTATTGAGCTCACCCAAGGAGCCAATGTGTCTCCCTTGCGATCCGACACCATCCGGTTGGTGCAAAGCGGATGTGCATTCCATGGACTTCGTTCCGAAGATCCTAATCAACATCTCAAGGACTTCCTTAAAATCGTAGATTCTATAGACCTTGATGTTACAACTAGAGAGTCGACCCGATTACGCCTATTCCAATTCTCTCTACGTGATCAAGCTAGTCAATGACTTGAACGTTTACCCGCGGGATCCATCACCTCATGGGATGATCTCACCACTCGTTTCCTTGCTCAATTTTTCCCATCGGGGAGAACTACCAAGCTTAGAAATGATATCTTGATGTTCCAACAACGTCAAGGTGAAACTCTATATGAAACATGGTCTCGTTTCAAGGACTTACTCCAAAACGTCCCTCATCATGGCATAGATCTTTGGTTCCAAGTCCAAATCTTCTATGACCATATCGATCTCTCCACAAGGCGAACCATTGACCAATCGGCCGGTGGCAAGTTACGTGATCTAAGTGCGGAAGAATCATGGGAACTCATAGAAGATCTTGCTCTCTATGACAACGAAAGTTGGAATGATCCCCGTGATTTAAACAAAATGGTCAAGGCAATATCTTTGCCTTCGAACAATTCTAGCACTCCCGATCATAGGATCATGGAACTTGAGGATCAAGTCAAGTTTCTCATGAAATCTAACGAAGCTCCTAAGCCTTCAAGCCAAGTGAACAAAATCACTTCTTCATGCGAATTATGTAGTGGTCCCCATGACACTCGTGATTGCGTGGAACTCCCCGGAATAGTTTTTGCGGACTACGCATCTTCGCGTACCGATGAAGCGGGAGATAAGTGGTACACTTTCAAACCCGAGCCAAGCCCTTACGGTGATTCCTACAACCCTTCTTGGAAAAATCACCCGAACCTTAGGTGGAAACAAAACCAAAACAATTCTTCCAATCCGCCTAATCGTTACCAACCAAACGGTCCACCCTCCAACCGTACTTTCAACAACAATCCTTCTAATAACTATGGTAGTACCAACAATCTTGAAGGATTGATGTCCAAGTTTATGGCATCTCAAGAGGCTCGCATATCTAAGTTTGAAGCCGATTTCAAACAAAAGCAAAGCGAGATGACCACCAAAATTGACACATTGTTGAAAGTTCTCAATGACCGAGAAATAGGAGCACTCCCAAGCGACACGGTCAAGAACCCGAAACTAAACGTTAATTCCATATCATCAGTTTCGTCACCCACTTCTTGTCCGCAATACTACTCGGTTAAATCAATGAGCACGTGTTTCAAGCAAAACCAAATTCATCAAAAGGACCAAACGAATGAAACACCCAATATCAAACCGGTCAAAAGCATAATGAAACACCTCCTACACAAGACCTTGACGATGAATTCAAAGAACTCCACCTTGAGTGCCCCGTCATCGATGTCTTAGCCCGTGCTCTCTACTATAGTGCCCTCCTAGAAAAATATGAGAAATTTAAACTATGTAAAAATGGGACCGCCTTCATTCAAAACAAGTTGCCTAAAAAGCTTGATGATCCGGGTATATTTGTTTTGCCTTGTAAGATAGGAAAATCCGAAGCTTTCGACATACAAGCCGATTTGGGATCAAGCCTCAACTTGATTCCCTTATCCCTTTTCACTACTCTCAAGCTAGGAAAATTAGAGGAGACAGAGGTATTAATTAGTCTAGCGGATGGGAGTATTGCCCACCCGGTTGGGATGATCAAGGATTTAGTTGTTCAAGTAGGGAAGTTGACTATTTTAGCGGATTTTCACGTCCTAGATATGGTTAGTGATACTACATGCCCATTGTTAGTAGGAAGAGGATTTTTAGCAACCGCTAGCGCCATGATAGATTGTAAGGAGTCTAAGATAGCGGTAGGTGAGGGTGATACTTGGTCGGTATATGATGTTAAGAAACATAGCTACGATTGTGAGGATGAACCGACACCACATTGGGTAGAGATGAATAGGAGACCATCTAGATATGGACCTTGGATAGAAAGAAACTTTATAGGACCTCAACGCCCATTCTATCTAGAAAGAGATTTCATCGATAAAACACATTCGGTGGAACAACTCATAGCTAGAGATGAAGAGCTAGACCCTTTTGAGGACCCCCTAGTCTTTAGGAAAATGATTGAGTTCTTAAGCGTAATGCCTATTAACATAGAGATAAACAAGTGGAAAAGAGAGGGGGATAAGTGTAAATGGAGGTGGGACAAGCCACCTAAGGAAGGTGACGGATCATGGCATATGAAGATGATTTTGTATGATCCGGATGGAGAAAAGTTTGAAAGGTCATACCGTACTAAGAAAACCGATAGGAAGTTGAAACCTAAGTTTGATCCCAAAGATGTCCTCAATGAGGAACTCACCCATGTCACGTAATTACCCATGACCTTGAGTCTAGCTACAAGACTCGTAAATAAAGAAAAGCGCTTCTTGGGAGGCAACCCATGCTTTGTGTGATTTTTAATTGTTTGATTGTTATTTGTTTCCGTATGCATGCTTTACTTTTGTTGTTGGTAGATCATGTTTCAAAACTAAATGGTGAAAATACTTTATTTTGTCGTTTGGCTTTGTCTTAACTTCATCCAAAGGTATTTCGCAAAAGATAAGTGTAAGGGGAAACCCCAAATATGTTTTTAAGAAACAAAATAGATCATGATTCCCCACAATATTAAATGGAGATATATATTCGTATTTGTTAGAGTCAAATGCTTGTATCGAGTCATAATAATGTTTTGCAGGATTTTCCAGGAAGTAGGACATAAGTTTTCCAAAAATTTTCCGGAAACTTAACATAAAGATTTCTGCAGATCACTTCTGACGGCGTCAGGAATTAATTCCTGACGGCGTCATGTGTAAAATTCTGGAAATTTTGCTAGTTTTGTTTTTCTAACGGAGTCTTAAAGTTTTTGTTGAATCTTTAGTTTTATAAACTCCAGGAAATCTGCAAACATTCATTCCACAAGCATTATATCTTAATTTGATTTCTAGGATTTGTTAGTATATATAGCTTGCCGCCGATTTTACGCGAGGTTGCCTTGTTTTTTTTCTAAGGTTTAACAGGTTATGTATGACAAGAAGATGATTTATATTCAGGAAGGGAAGCTTTGATTGTTCATTTTCTTGGAGGAAGATCTAACCTTGTTACCGCACTATCCACACCAAGCGAATCAAGGGAGTATTTGATTTCATTCTTTTACCTATTTCACTTTTACATTCTTTAAATTGAACATTGCGGACAATATTCATCCTAATTGTAAGGGGAGGGTAAAATGATGATACCTTATAGGATACACTTGTACTTGAGTTTGTTTGTTCGATGGTAGGTGTGTAATAAAACTATGAGAAATACTTGTTAGTGTAATTTTAGCGCCAAATTTAAAATTTTTTACAAGATTTCGGAGTGAAACTTTAGCCTTAGCAAGCGTCTCATGGATATGAGTCGTATGACTAGCACAAAACCGTATCATTCAGAAAAATTTTCCACCCAAATACGTGAGGTTCGCCTTTAGATTTGATAGGAAAAGCATTCACTATTAGTGCTTATGAGTGTACCGGTAGCATTTAGATTCTAGAACTTGCGTTAGTGATGCATCCCGAGACCGCTAGTGAGACTACATTCGTGTAGTAAGATTTACTACATGATAAGATGCATTAGGATCACCCTTGTGTTAAACCCGTATCATAATTACTTGACCATTTAAGTCATATTACTTGGCTAGTTAAGTCAACTAATTTTTCCCACACCTTAGCGTTGTACTCATTCTTAGTACACGAAACCCCTAGTACACCCCTCCGAGCCTATCTTTTCATTTCTAACTTTAAGCATCTTACTTAAAGGAAGAATTTGTTACAACCCACATAAATGTACACCCAAATCGCCTTAGCCTTCCGTGTATTCACTCATCTTTAGTGCATTATTGTTACATGTTTAAACCCTTAGTTAATTATCTAATTGATTACATGGTTGCTAAGTCGAGTCATATCCTTATACATATTATTTTGGGACGATTGGGACTCATGGGTAAAGTACTAATGTTATGGAGTAATGGGGAAGAACATCATATTATTACCCCCATATGTGCGTTAATCTTAAAAGTACTCCAAGTGTTTTGATTATCTTGATTCGAGTCATTAGATTAGTTCATTGTAAAGTATGTAAAAATTTAAGTGTAAGGGGAATGTACATTCCCTATGATGTATTATTTTGGATAGTAGGGTAAGAGTGTATGAAAAAAAAATCGAAAAAAAATTAAGAAAAAGAAAAAAAAAAATATAGAAAAAAGAAAAGAGAAAAAACATACGGACTACTATCCCGTTTCCTTCTATGTTTGTTTTATGTTTTTGTTATTTTTGATTTAGTATCTTAATTCGAGTCTAGTCTTGGCTTAGCAACGCCATATTGTACATGTAATTAATGATGAGGCGAAAAATTAACCGTTTTTAGGGGTCATTTAAGCCCGGAATTGAATTTATTTGATCAAATATTGCCCTAAATCGTTCCTTTTGTGATTTTAGGTACTTTGAGAGTGAATTCTGGAAAAGGAAGCATTTTGGACGTTTTTGGAGCATAAAATTGAAGAAAACGGCAAAGTCTTAATTTTCCTTGCTGGGAACAGTAGATGACGGCGTCAAGAAGGATTTTATGACGGCGTCAAGAGCAAAATGGATGACGACCCAGAGAAAACGTGATGGCGTCAGAACAAGGGCATCAAGAGTAATTTTGGTGACGGCCCAGAGTAGAAACATACATGACGGCGTCAGCATTGGATCTAGGCAGTCCGAGAACTTTATTGGCGGCGAGATGACGGCGTCAGATTTTTCTTCTTGACGTCGTCACCTCCTAAAATCTATATATACTTTTCTATTTTTCTTTCATTAAGAGAGGAACTTGTGTGGAGAATTTTAGGGCCGAACCTAATAAACCCTAGTTCATTTATAGCAGTACTTTCAAGGGTTTTCACCCCTTGAAACCCTTCATATTCAATTGAGAAAAGTATTCTTCCAATTCATTTAATATGTCTATGTGTTGTTTGAAAATATCTTACACTTGTCTTGATTTTAACATGCTAGGCTAGATCTTTTGTGTGTTTGCTTAGATGTAATGAAACCTAGATGTTGATTATAGGTGGATTGCTTGTTTATAGTTGTAATGGATGAATGATTTCAATGTTAGGCTTAAGAAAACTGGCAAATCTCCATTGTGTAACTTGTTTGAACGTCTTAAGAAACATGAACCTATGTGTACTAGGTTTTTATGGTTGTATTTAATGCATGAGCGAATTATAATGATCCCATGTTAGGAGCTTCTTAGCCGGCTCGACATAGGAGTGAAGTAGGAGCTTATAGAATTGGGGAAGTAAGTACGCCACCCCATGAATGGTATTAAGGAATACAAACCGTCATCCACGCAACTATAACAAGTAATTAACCTGTAAAAGATATCTAGGGAGTAGTGAAATCTTAGTAAACACAATTCTCCCATATATTGTTCATACCACTAGTTTAATTTAGTTTATTTTCATTTTTTGTTATTTTATTTTTATTGCATTTTAGTTATTGGGTTAGTTGATCAGCAACTAATTCCGCCCACTCTTCCAAAACCCGAGATTTTTGATTGTTTTTATAAAATATAAAAATACAAAAAGAATCATCCCTCACCTCTAGACCTAGTTCTTAGGCTTTCTAATCTTAGCGACACTATTCCTGAGTTGAACGATCAATCCCCCGGTACTTGTCACTGTAGTATACTACAACGATCAGGTACACTGCCTGGTGGGGGTTGTAAGCTTCTCGAGATCCCTCGAGAGGTAAAGCCTGGTGCAATTCCCACGCATCAAGTTTTTGGCGCCGATGTCGGGGAATAGTTATTATCTAGGTTAGGATTTCTTTTTATTAGGTCTACTTGCTAGATTCCTTTCTAGTAAGATTTTATTTTTATTTTTAGGTTTTCTTTAGTCTATCCATTTCTTCGTGCCCTTGTTAGTATAATAAATTCATTGATTATTCCGTTGACCATTATGGAAAACGCGAATCCACCCCTTTCCCCTAGAGAAGTGGTTGTGTTACGTGAACAAATTGAGAGTGAGATTAGGGAACTTAGGGAGCTGATAACGCTCAAATTTAACATGTTTTTATAAGTGTTATTAGTGTTTTTGTGTATGTTATTTGGTTATTTTTATATGCTTTTGCCGCTAAATCGTATCAAAGTATGTTTTTGTAGCATATATAGTCAAATGCAGGAAAATGGAGAAAAAGTGAAGAAAATGAAGTATACGCGATTACACGAAGATTCCCAAGCTCAAAAGTCCAATCTGTGAAGCAATTCATATGAGAACCTAAGTTTTATCATCTCAAAGTTCCAAGTTCAGAAGTTAATCGAGTTTGGATAGTGCATAAAGAACTACACAAGGAAAAGTCAAAATCCAAAACAGCCAGGATCTACCATCCGATCGGTTGGAGTTTAACCGATCGGATTGCCATTATGACCATTTCCATCCGATCGGTATCAACCCGCAACCGATCGGATGGTCATTTCTGCATGTTTTGCCAACTTTTTTGCACGAATCTTGGTCTTTTGTCCCATGGTTCTAGGCCCTTCTTAGTGTCTTATTGTCCAAGTTTCAGCATTTAAGTCCCTATTCATTATTAGGAGTATTGGACAAGCCTATAAGGACCTCAAAAGTGCATAATTCAAGACACCATTCAAGATACCATTTACTCTCATAACTACTCACAATTATTATCATCATCTAGCTCTCAAAGGAGGAAAATTTGTGCAGAAAGAACCAGGAACTTTGGAGGACCAAGGAAGCAACATTTGGAGTCCGAAAATCTCAAGAAATCATCACCAACACTTAGGTTATCAATACCTTGTCATTTGTTATCAATTTCAAAGCATTGTAAGACTTAAAACCATGGATTCTAATGTTAAATATTCTGAGTTTATTTGCATGTTTGCTATGAGTGGCTAGTAACCTTTTTACACTTGTTTTGATGATGTTTTATACTTAGTGATAGTTATGATTGTGCTAACATGTTTTAACTCAATTTCAAGTCAATCCTAAGAACCAATTATACCTTAAGTTTCATCGTGACATTTGTTTAGCCAAGGTTAACTAATTGATAATAGTTTCAAGGGTCAAAAGATTTGTTATTACTCAACTAGTTATAATCATTTGTCTATGAATGATTGTTTTTCACCATAATTATTCTTGACTAAACAAAGAAACAAGAAGTATGATTGTAATGAGAATGCTTTTATAACATCAAATCGGATTGTTTGTAAACCTTTAGTTGGACAAAAGTTTAAATGTTTATAAACAATTGTAACCTTTTTGTCTATGAATAGGTTACCTTTTGTATTGACCATTTCCTAAGAGTATTTGATTTGAAATAAGAGTTTGTCTTGTGTTTAAGATATTCACCATACCTTATGAACCTTGGATAGATCTTGAATTGATTGGTTTACACTTAAAGCTTGTTTTTATGAACTAAAATCTTGACGAAGGTTTAACTTGTAGAAACAATAGATTAGACCACCATCTAATTATCTCAACCAACATGTTATCAAAAGTTATCACAATCATGTGTGTCATTAAGTAGAAAACTAGTCTAAACAAGTGTAGTTTTTAATTTATTGAATTTTCTTATTATCTTATTTGCGTACATTAGAGATTTACTTTTAAACTTATATTTTGATTCACTCACAAATCCCTGCGAACGATCCCGACTTACCATCATATCTTGCTATAACGGACGAGTACACTTGCTCGTATGTGTTGTTTCTAGATTTGGTAATTCATCCTTATAAATTTAAAACTTGCACTAACAAATAGCACATCAAGTTTTTGACGCCGCTGCCGGGGATTTTGATTGTGTTTCTTTTAAGTTTTAAAAGTCCGTTTCTTTTCGTGTTCGTTTTCTAAAAAAAAATCTGTAGCGTCCATCCGATCGGATTGAGTTTCAGCCGATCGGTTTCCCATTTTTTTTATTTTACCGTAGCGTCCATCCGATCGGTTTGGTATCCAACCGATTCGGATAGATTTTTTTGCTTTCGATTTTTTTTTCTTGTCCTTTTGTTTAGGTAATTAATTTGATTCTCTTGGTAGTTGTATGAACACTCGTTCTACTACTAAAAAGCTTAGTACACCTTTATCCGATCCCGAGAGTTTGTTTCGTAAGAAGAGATCTTCATCTATTCTTAATTGGTTTGATAATCTTTCCAAAGAACATCCGATTTCCAATCTTTTTGAACCAATACCCATGGCTGACGATCAACCCATGTGGGCCGCCAATAGAACCGTAGCACCTATCCCTGGAGCTGCTATTGTTGTCGCCGACCTTGGTGAAAACTTTACCGTTAAAGGTCACCATCTTTCTATGATCAAAGACCGTCAATTTGATGGCCGTTCGCGGGACAATCCGCATAAACACATTGCCGAATTCATTGAAATTTGTGGCATGTTTCGTTATGGAGATACTAATGTCGATGCTATCAAGCTCAAACTTTTTCCATCATCACTTGCTGGAGATGCCAAAGTATGGTATAACGAATTAACCCCAGGAACTATTAATACTTGGGAGGAGATGAGGCAAGCTTTTGTAAGCCGATTCTTTCCACCTGCCATGTATGATAGACTAATGGGAGAAATCCGTGATTTTTCACAAAATCCTAATGAATCTCTTGTTAAAGCTTGGCTTCGCATGAAAGATTTGCTTCGAAGTTGTCATGGTCATAATTTAGGACGAGGAACAATAATCCAAATCTTTTATCATGGTCTTGATGAAGCATCTCAAGCAATCCTTGATGCCGGAGGAATTTTCCTTTACAAAACACCTAACGAGGCATATCAACTTCTTGAAGATCGAGTACTCCTTAAACTCGATTGGTCAAAAGATTCCAAAACCAAACCCATATGGAAAACCGTTGCTTTTGCCGAAAGTTTAGATAATTCGAAACTCATGGACAAAATAGAAGCCTTGTCTTCTAAAATGGACTCGCAATACAAAGATATAAAAGGAGAAATAAAAGAAATGCGAGATGGCTGTAATAATTGTGGAGGAAATCACACATCATCCGAGTGTGATGACCAACCTATGAATAGATCCAAAGAAGGAGAAGCCAATTATGTCCAAGGAGGATATTGTGGAGGAGGTTTTCGTGATAATTATTACGGAAGAAGTTCTGGAAATTGGCAAGATCGCCAACAAAGGGATAACAACCGTGATTTTCAACCTCGAGTAGACAATCCAAACCCAACAAATTCAGATAAAAAGGAAGAATCTGATTTCGAAAAAATGATGCGAGAATTTGTAAATGCTCAAAGAACCACAAATGAGTTTGTAAAAACCCAATTTTTCAGTCTCAAAACCAAAGTTGAGCAAGGTCAGAAAAATCATCAAGCTTCTATCCAGGATCTTGAACAAAAATTTGGTAGACTTTCTGATCAATTTTCTTCTCGAATTCCTGGTACATTACCAAGTAACACCCAATCCAATCCAAAACCATCTGGATCAAACGATAAGAATTATCGTCCACCACAAAACAGAAATGAGCATATCAATGCTGTATTCACCGAAGTGGTCTCTCCTATGATCCACCACCCATTCCTACCGATAACACTCTTATTCAAGATGAAGAGGAGGAAGAAGCTGAAGAAGAAGCAGTTGAAGAAGAACCAACCAAAAAACCAACCAAAGAAAATACAGTTCCACCAATAAAGCCTTATACACCGAAAATACCATATCCACAAGCCCTAAGAAAAGAGAAAAGAGAGGAGCGAAATAAGAAGTTTTTAGAGATGATCAAAGAAGTTAGAATTAACGTACCCCTCGTTGATGTTCTAGCTGGAATGCCCAATTATGGAAAATTTTTGAAAGAACTTCTTAATAATCGAAACAAGTTGGAACAAATTTCCGCTACCGTTCTCAATGAAGAATGCTCTGCTATCATTCAAAACAAAATTCCACCAAAACTTGGAGATTCCGGAAGTTTTCTTATACCATGTACATTAGGAAACAACATCACATGTGATGCTTTAGCCGATTTAGGTGCAAGTATCAATTTGATGCCCTGTTCATTATATTCTAAACTTTCCATTAATACATTGAAACCTACTAAGATGAGTATAAGATTAGCCAACCATACATACCAATATCCTGTTGGGGTTGCTGAAAATATGCTTGTTCAAGTTGGTAAATTTGTTTTTCCTATGGATTTTGTCATCTTAGAAATGGAAGAAGATAGTCGAGTACCCTTGATCTTAGGAAGACCTTTCTTAAACACTGCTGACGCAATGATTAAAGTTAAAGGCAAAGAACTCAATCTTGGAGTAAGAGAAGATCGAATCACATTCTTAATCGATAAAGCAATGAAATATCCAAATTCCAGTGATGACACATGTTATAACATCGATGTAATTGATGAAGTCACTGAAGAAGAATTGGATGCATTACTTGACGATTCGAAACCATTCATGACTACTTCAGAAAAGATCAGTGAAACAAATTCTGATAAAGAATTTGAGGAATTCATGGAAATAAAATTAGAAGAAGAGGAAGAAGAGAAATTTGAAGATATCACTGAGAAAGATCAATTGAAAATCAAATCATCTCTAGAAGGACCACCCACTGATTTGGAACTCAAAACCCTTCCCAATAATCTCGAATATGCTTGCTTAGAAGAAAATTCACTTCTTCCAGTAGTCATATCTTCGTCGCTCAAAACAAATCAAAAAGAAAGACTTGTTTCTGTTCTTAAGAAGCATAAACGCGCTTTTGCGTGGAAAACTTCTGATATTCCAGGAATTAGTCCAGATTTTTGCAAACACAAAATCAATTGTGAAGAAGGTACTAAACCCGTTGTAGAAAGACAATGTCGACTCAACCCAAATATGAAAGAAGTTGTTAAGAAGGAAATCATCAAACTTCTTGACGCAGGAATCATTTATCCTATCGAGGATAGCCCATGGGTGAGTCCAGTTCATTGTGTTCCAAAGAAAGGAGGAATGACTGTAGTGACAAACGAAAGGAATGAATTAGTTCCTACTAGAACTGTCACTGGATGGCGAGTATGTATGGATTACATAAAACTTAACAAGGCCACCAGGAAAGATCATTTTCCTTTACCATTCATGGATCAGATGCTCGAAAGATTAGCAGGAAACAAATACTTTTGCTTCCTTGATGGTTTTTCAGGATATTTCCAAATTCCTATTGATCCAGCCGATCAAGAGAAAACCACATTTACATGTCCTTTTGGAACCTACGCTTACCGGCGTATGCCTTTTGGTCTATGTAATGAACCTGCAACTTTTCAAAGGTGTATGATCGCAATATTTCAAGACATGCTTGAAACATCTATGGAAGTTTTCATGGATGACTTTTCAGTTTTTGGTGATTCTTTTGAAACTTGTCTTTCTAATCTCGATAAAATGCTTGAGAGATGTGAAGCTGCACATCTAGTTCTTAATTGGGAAAAATGTCATTTCATGGTAACTGAAGGAATTGTGTTAGGACACAAGATATCAAGTTCAGGGATGGGAGTAGACAAAGCTAAAATAGATGTTATCACCAAATTACCACCACCAACTAACGTTAAAGCCGTTAGAAGTTTTCTAGGACATTCCGGTTTTTACCGCCGATTTATCAAAAATTTTTCAAAAATATCACGTCCTATGACTAAACTTTTAGAAAAGGATTCTGTATTTGATTTCAATGCTGACTGCATTAAAGCTTTTGAAACATTGAAAAGTCAATTGACTAGTGCCCCAATTATGCTTGCACCTAATTGTTCACTACCATTTGAAATCATGTGTGATGCAAGCGATTTCGCTGTTGGAGCTGTTTTAGGACAACGTGAAGGAAAACATTTTCGTCCTATACACTTTGCTAGTAAAACACTCAACAATGCTCAACAAAACTATACGGTTACGGAGAAAGAATTATTAGCCGTAGTTTTTGCATTCGACAAATTCAGATCTTATCTCGTGCTTTCAAAAACAATAGTTTTTACCGATCATTCCGCACTCAAATATCTGTTTACCAAACAAGATGCAAAACCTCGTCTTATCAGATGGATTTTATTACAGCAAGAATTTGATATCGGAATAAAAGACAAGAAAGGAGCAGAAAATCTTGCAGCAGATCATTTCACATCTCGAGAATCCGAATTTGGAAGAATTAAAAGAAAATGAAATTAATGATTATTTTCCAGAAGAAACTCTCATGACGATAGATAAAGATGATGATGAGGAAATACCATAGTTTGCAGATTACGCAAATTATCTTGCAGGAGATATTCTTAAAAAAGGGATGAGTCACTACCAACGTAGTAAGTTCTTTTCAGAACTAAAACACTATTATTGGGAGAAACCTTACCTTTTTAAAATGTGTAAGGATGGAATGATACGAAGATGTGTTTCGGGTGCCGAAACAAGAAAAATTCTTGATGAATGTCATCATGGCCCAACTGGGGGACATTATGGTCCTTCCACTACAGCTAGAAAAGTTTTTGATGCTAGATTTTATTGGCCTACAATTTTCAAAGAAGCGTATACTCTCGTTCAGAACTGCGATGCGTGCCAAAATCCGGTAACCTTTCTCGAAGAGATGAAGTGCCTCAAAAGAGCATTCAAGTCTGTGAAATATTCGATATTTGGGGAATTGATTTTATGGGACCCTTCCCTAAATCACACAAGTACGAATATATCCTCGTTGCAATCGATTATGTTTCCAAATGGGTTGAAGCTGAAGCTCTTCCTACTAACGATGCACGAGTTGTTGTCAACTTTCTCAAAAAGCTTTTTGCTCGCTATGGAATTCCTAAAGCTTTAATAAGTGATAGAGGATCCCATTTCTGTAATAAACAAATGGAGAAAGTAATGAAACGATATGGAGTTCATCATCGTTTTGCAACAGCTTATCATCCACAAACAAGTGGTCAAGTCAAAAATACCAATAGAGCTATAAAAAGAATACTTGAAAAAACGGTTAAAGACAATCCTTCCATTTGGTCAAGGAAATTAGACGACGTTCTATGGGCATTTCGTACGGCATATAAGACACCAATTGGTACAACACCATACAGACTCTTGTACGGGAAAACATGTCATCTACCGTTCGAACTTGAACACCGTGCTTACTGGGCGTTAAGAAGCTGTAATCCTGATCTAAAGATAGCTAGAGAAAAGAGATTTTTTCAATTACATGAACTTGATGAGTTGAGACTTCAAGCTTATGAAAACTCCAAGCTATATAAAGCAAGAACCAAAGCATATCACGATAGAAAGCTGAGAATTCAAAAACAATTCAAAGCTGGAGATAAAGTTCTGCTCTTCAATATGAAATACAAGTTTAAAGCTCCAAAACTCAAGCCAAAATGGTTTGGACCATATATAGTGAAACATGGATTTCCATCAGGTTATGTTGAACTCTATGACAAACATGGTGGAAGTTTCATTGTAAATGGGCACCGAATTAAACTCTATTATGATAAAGAGCAATTAAACGTGATTTCTAATGAAGAAATTTCATCCGAATTTGAATATGAAGCTATCACATTCATGGCTCCACACAAGGGAATAGTACCTTGGGCACACAATAATGGTTTTATCTATGATGCTCTTCCTAGAGCATGGGAAAATGTTACATTAGAAAACATAGATGAAACATGAGAGGGAATTGTGATAGGAAATGTGTTGTATATCCCTAAAAGGAAACATAACACTAAAACTTCATAATCTATTCGAAGTTTGAGTCCGGCTGAGGACTCGTTAATAAAACAAGCGCTTCTCGGGAGGCAACCCATGTGTTTTTGTTTATTTTATTTTTCAGTGTCTATACCCCAAATTTTTACCACTTGGTTGAACTTAAGTGTGGGGGTATATCACTAATTTGAATAAAAATGCAATGCTTTTTGTTTGTTTGTTTTGTTTCTAATAATGCAGGTGTTGATTTCAAGAAACAGAAGATTGGATAGTAACAAAACACCGGATATCATGGTTTATTTTCTCATTTTCCCTACTTTCATACTTTTAAGTTCGTTTATCACATTGAGGACAATGTTTAACTTAAGTGTGGGGGGGTGAGTAGGTAAAATAAGAAATTAAGTCTAATATCGATTTAATTTTTAAATTTTGTTTGTCCTTATAATCTAGTTGTTTTCACACTTTTAGGAATAATTTATTAGAATAACTGGATCTATCCACTGGTAAAATTAGTAATTTTTGAAAATTTTGAGATGTGTCCCGATTAATATTGCAATCCATTCTGGGATCGATAACATTTGCTAGCACATATTATAACCCTTTCCACTAAATTGTGAGGATTTTAGCCTGTTCATATCTAGCATACATATTTTATGCTTGAATCTTTTGTTATGAGTGTGCCGGTGATTTTATTTATTCTAGAACTTGTACTTGTAAATCATTACAAGACCGTTGTTAGGTTACATTTTTGTAATATAAGTATACATACGTGATAAGAGGCAACCTTAGGATTTTAACCAAATAGCCTTTATAATTGATTTTTAGCTAGTCACATTGATTAGTTAATTTCCAATTTTTAACCCTTTTGTTAGCGTTCATTTTTAACGCTAGATACCCTTAGTTACACCCTCCGAGCCATCCTTTTCGTTTTTGATAAATCCAGAAAAATACAAAAAGATTTTACACATTAAACCTTAGCTTAACCCTTGTCGAAGTCTAAATGATGAGTTGCTAGTTGCTTGGTTGTTGGATTGTTTCTAATGATTATTAGTTAGCCACACTTCACCAATCATGTGTGTGTCATTCCGACAAAGACGGAGACTGCAGCTTCTTATTTGTATTGTTGTGGTGATTCTTATGCGAAGTGTGGGTGGGTTTATGAGTTTAAAAAAATGAGAATAAGTCATCGCAACTATAAGGTGACAATTATAGCAAATGTGCTATATATGTGAAGATGAAATTTTGTGATATGTTGTTAGCCAATGTGCTAAGTATGAAGAATATTGTTATGGCGAATCAATATATCGATATTTGAAGAAAAGGAAGATTGTAACTATAATCATTTACGGGTTCGTGGTTTGATCGGTGACTAGCAACAATGAGACTTAGACTTGATTTTTTTTTTCTTTTAAAACCAATTTCATAAATATTCCCATGCCTTATCCCTACCCTTACCAAATTACTTTATCTATCCGGATATAGTAATGGCTTTGTGAGAATATCAAGTGCAAGAATATTGTAGTGACCATCCAGTTTTTGAGTAATCAAGAACTTGCGCCAGCAATCTATTATGTTTTTGTATGAGATGTTTGAACATAAGCCTGGTACAACCCTGAAGCCTTACATTACAACCCGAATAAAAGACCTCTTTGATATGTAGACTTGGTGCTTACGCCATTGCGGTGTAGTTTTGTTTCTTGTACAAGCTTATGGTAATAATTAGATCATGACTGAGCAATGAGTGTGATTTCTCTTATATATACTTCACTACCTAAATAAATGAGTGATTGAGTGAATTATACTTCATTTCTTTTTCGTGAGGTGTTTAGAAATGTTAATCAAGTGAGAAAATCATTGGGTATTGTCAAACATCTCGATTTTTCACCACTTAAGCTTAAAAATGATGAATCTTATCTTGTACTTGTACTTGGTGGATTTGCATCACATTTTTCTAATCATTCTTGGTTACCATGTGGATATTTAGTTTTCTTCTAGATTTGCTTGAGGACAAGCAAAGTTTAAGTGTGGGGGATTTGATAACGCTCAAATTTAACATGTTTTTATAAGCGTTATTAGTGTTTTTGTGTATGTTATTTGGTTATTTTTATATGCTTTTGCCACTAAATCGTATCAAAGTATGTTTTTGTAGCATATATAGCCAAATGCAGGAAAAATGGAGAAAAAGTGAAGAAAATGAAGTATACGCGATTACACGAAGATTCCCAAGCTCAAAAGTCCAATCTGTGAAGCAATTCATATGAGAACCTAAGTTTTATCATCTCAAATTTCCATGTTCAGAAGTTAATCAAGTTTGGATAGTGCATAAAGAACTACACAAGGAAAAGTCAAAATCCAAAATAGCCAGGATCTACCATCCGATCGGTTGGAGTTTAACCGATCGGATTGCCATTATGACCATTTCCATCCGATCAGTATCAACCCGCAACCGATCGGATGGTCACTTCTGCATGTTTTTGCCAACTTTTGTGCACGAATCTTGGTCTTTTGTCCCATGGTTCTAGGCCCTTCTTAGTGTCTTATTGTCCAAGTTTCAGCATTTAAGTCCCTATTCATTACTAGGAGTATTGGACAAGCCTATAAGGACCTCAAAAGTGCATAATTCAAGACACCATTCAAGATACCATTTACTCTCATAACTACTCACAATTATTATCATCATCTAGCTCTCAAAGGAGGAAAATTTGTGCAGAAAGAACCAGGAACTTTAGAGGACCAAGGAAGCAACATTTGGAGTCTGAAAATCTCAAGAAATTATCACCAACACTTAGGTTATCAATACCTTGTCATTTGTTATCAATTTCAAAGCATTGTAAGACTTAAAACCATGGATTCTAATGTTAAATATTCTAAGTTTATTTGCATGTTTGCTATGAGTGGCTAGTAACCTTTTTACACTTGTTTTGATGATGTTTTATACTTAGTGATAGTTATGATTGTGATAACATGTTTTAACTCAATTTCAAGTCAATCCTAAGAACCAATTGTAGCTTAAGTTTCATCGTGACATTTGTTTAGCCAAGGTTAACTAATTGATAATAGTTTCAAGGGTCGAAAGATTTATTATTACTCAACTAGTTATAATCATTTATCTATGAATGATTGTTTTTCACCATAATTATTCTTGACTAAACAAAGAAACAAGAAGTATGATTGTAATGAGAATGCTTTTATAACATCAAATCGGATTGTTTGTAAACCTTTAGTTGGACGAAAGTTTAAATGTTTATAAACAATTGTAACCTTTTTGTCTATGAATAGGTTACCTTTTGTATTGACCATTTCCTAAGAGTATTTGATTTGAAATAAGAGTTTGTCTTGTATTTAAGATATTCACCATACCTTATGAACCTTGGATAGATCTTGAATTGATTGGTTTACACCTAAAGCTTGTTTTCATGAACTAAAATCTTGACGAAGGTTTAACTTGTAGAAACAATAGATTAGACCACCATCTAATTATCTCAACCAACATGTTATCAAAAGTTATCACAATCATGTGTGTCATTAAGTAGAAAACTAGTCTAAACAAGTGTAGTTTTTAATTTTCTGAATTTTCTTATTATCTTATTTGCGTACATTAGAGATTTACTTTTAAACTTATATTTTGATTCACTCACAAATCCCTGCGAACGATCCCGACTTACCATCATATCTTGCTATAATGGACGAGTACACTTGCTCGTATGTGTTGTTTCTAGATTTGGTAATTCATCCTTATAAATTTCAAACTTGCACTAACAAATAGCACATCAGGAGCTTAATAGGTTGATTAAGGTTGAGCTCGACCATGCATTTAGTGACCTAGCGACCGCCTTGTATTCGAATAAGGACCTAGGGGCTAAAGAGTTTGAGGATGTTGTTGAGGAACTTGAAGAAGGGGAGATTGATCCAAAGCTAGATGATTATTTTAATCTATACCCCACTAAGGAGGAGATTGCGTACTATAATAATCTTATTGATAACCCTCGGCCTCCTTTTACTAGAATCGAACCTAAGATAAAGAGAGGCGATCCTAAGAATGCTAAAATACCATGTATGATTAGGTATAAACATATTGACAATGCTTACATTAATTTTAAATCCCCAATCAACATTATGTCCTCAAGTGTCTATAATGATATAGTGAAAACAAGACTTGGACCTAGAAGAGATCCCAAATACTCCGGTGGAGTTTGTAACTTTGTCTGGAGAATTAAAGGTCTACGTGTCTTTGTTGGGAATTTTACTTATATCACTGACTTTATGGTTGTTGAAGATCTTGCTAATGTTATTGATTGTCGCTTGTCCAATGTTGTGTTTGGTAAACCGTTTGTTGAAGAGTCCAAGTTAGAATACGATGAGATAGAAGGGACAATCCGATTTTCGAGTAACATCGATTGGATCACTTATAGGATGCCTAATAGAATGAAAGAATTTCGTTTTGTGCCCCGATTTGATATGGATAACATTGGTGCTTTCGAGGACATCAATGAAGAGGATAAGAAAAAGGGCATGGATTGTGTAAGGGAAAAGAAGAGTCTTTTCTACAAAGATTGCTTGACTCTAGGACCGAAGTATAAAGTCGATAAGGAATTTACCAATAGGATTATAGGAGCAATTGAGAAAAAGGTGGTTGGTCTTTATAAAGAACATTTACAATCATAAGGTGAAACCAACGATGAGGTCACGTAGTAGCCCATGACCTTGAGTCTAGCTACAAGACTCGTAAATAAAGAAAAGCGCTTCTTGGGAGGCAACCCATGTTTTGTGTGATTTTTATTTTGTTTGATTGTTATTTGTTTCCGTATGCATGCTTTATTTTTATTGTTGGTAGATCATGTTTCAAAATAAAATGGTGAAAATACTTTATTTTGTTGTTTTGCTTAGTCTTAACTTCATCTAAAGGTATTTCGCAAAAGATAAGTGTAAGGGGAAACCCCAAATATGTTTTTAAGAAACAAACTTGATCATGATTCTCCACAATATTAAGTGAACATGTATATTCGTATTTGTTAGAGTCAAATGCTTGTATCGAGTCATAATGATGTTTTGCAGGATTTTCCAGGAAGTAGGACAAGGTTTTTCCAGAAATTTTCTGGAAACTTAACATAAGAATTTCTGCAGGTCACTTCTGACGGCGTCAGGAAGAAATTCCTGACGGCATCACGTGTAAAATTCTAGAAATTTTGCTAGAGTAATTTTAGCGCCAAATTTAAAATTTTTTACAACATTTAGGAGTGAAACTTTAGCCTTAGCAAGTGTCTCATGGATAGGAGTTGTATGACTAGCACAAAACCGTACAATTCAGAAAAATTTTCCACCCAAATATGTGAGGTTCGCCTTTAGATTTGATAGGAAAAGCATTTATTATTAGTGCTTATGAGTGTACCGGTAGCATTTAGATTCTAGAACTTGCGTTAGTGATGCATCCCGAGACCGCTAGTGAGACTACATTCGTGTAGTAGGATTTACTACATAATAAGAGGCATTAGGATCCCCCTTGTGTTAAACCCGTATTATAATTACTTGACCATTTAAGTCATATTACTTGGCTAGTTAAGTCAATTAATTTTTTCCCACACCCTTAGCGTTGTACTCATTTTTAGTACACGAAACCCCTAGTACACCCCTCCGAACCTATCTTTTCATTTCTAACTTTAAGCTTCTTACTTAAAGGAAGAATTTGTTACACCCCACTTAAATGTACAACCAAATCGCCTTAGCCTTCCGTGTATGCACTCATTTTTAGTGCATTATTGTTAATTGTTTAAACCTTAAGTTAATTATCTAATTGATTACATGGTTGCTAAGTCGAGTCATATCCTTGTACATATTGTTTTGGGACGATTGGGACTCATGGGTAAAGTACTTATTTTATGGAGTAATGGGGAAGAACATCATATTATTACCCCCATATACGCGTTAATC
Organism: Artemisia argyi; assembly: GCA_030686995.1. Taxonomy (NCBI): domain Eukaryota; kingdom Viridiplantae; phylum Streptophyta; class Magnoliopsida; order Asterales; family Asteraceae; genus Artemisia; species Artemisia argyi. The sequence goes on from CM060679.1 coordinate 8,710,244, forward strand.
TTAAAGGTACTCCAAGTGTTTTGATTATCTTGATTCGAGTCATTAGATTAGTTTATTGTAAAGTATATAAAAATTCAAGTGTAAGAGGAATGTTTATTCCCTATGATGTATTATTTTGGATGGTAGGGCAAGAGTGTATGCACACAAAAATAAATAAATAAATAAATAAATAAAGGAAAAATTAAGAAAAAGAAAATATATATATATATATATATATATATATATATATATATATATATATATATATATATATATATATATATATATATATATATATATATATATATATAAAAGAGAAAAACATACGGACTACCATCCCATTTCATTCTATGTTTATTTTATGTTTTTGTTATTTTTCATTTATTAGCTTAAGTTGAGTCTAGTCTTGGCTTAGCAACGCTATATTGTACATGTAATTAACCAAGATTATTAACTCGCCACCAGTAAAGATTGCCTATATCCAACAAAACCGTGTATTCCATATCCCTAAACCTAACATTACAACCCTTTTAAAAGACCTCTTTGATAGTTTATCCTAGGTGCTTACGCCGTGTGGTGGAGGTTTGATCCTTTCCCAAGCCTATGATAATCTATTTTGTTATGACAGGTAGTGAGAGATGTTTTCCATTTCCATATTGTGATATATATACTTTATTACACCCGAGAGATGTGAGTATCTAAACACTATTTGTGAGGTGCTAGTGTATGACCTCCGTGCTTGTCTTTGGTCTTTAGTGGAACGATTATTTGTTGTAATTACTTTTATATTAGTGTTAAATGACCCCTAACTTGTATTTTGATTATAATAAAAGCGCATTTGCTTGAGGAAAAGCAAATCTCAAGTGTAAGGGTATATGATGAGGCGAAAAATGAACCATTTTTAGGGGGTCATTTAAGCCCGGAATTGAATTTATTTGTTCAAATATTGCCATAAATCGTTCCTTTTGTGATTTTAGGTACTTTGGGAGTGAATTCTATAAAAGGAAGCATTTTGGACGTTTTTGGAGCATAAAAGTGAAGAAAACGGCAAAGTCTTAATTTTCCTTGCTGGGAACAGTAGATGACGGCGTCAAGAAGGATTTTATGACGGCGTCAAGAGCAAAATGGATGACGACCCAGAGAAAACGTGACGGCGTCAGGACAAGGGCGTCAAGAGTAATTTTGGTGACGGCCCAGAGTAGAAACATACATGACGGCGTCAGCATTGGATCTAGGCAGTCCGAGAACTTTATTGGCAGCGAGATGACGGCGTCAGATTTTTCCTCTTGACGCCATCACCTCCTAAAATCTATATATACTTTTCTATTTTTCATTCATTAAGAGAGGAACTTGTGTGGAGAATTTTAGGGCCGAACCTAATAAACCCTAGCTCGTTTGTTGATGCGTGGGGATCGCACCAGGCTTTACCTCTCAAGAGATCTCGAGAAGCTTACAACCCTCACCAGGCAGTGTACCTGATCGTTGTAGTATAGTATAGTGACAAATACCGGGGGATTGATCGTTCAGCTAGGAATAGTGTCGCTAGGATTAGAAAACCTAATTACTAGTGCTAAAGGTGACGGATGATTATTTTTGTATTTTTTATATTTTTTTAGAAAGCAAGTAAACTCTCGGGTTTGAAGGATAAGGGCGGAATTAGTTGCTAGTCAACTAACCCAATACTAAGATGCAATCAAAATAAAATACTAGAAATGAAAATAAACTATATTAAACTAAGGTTGTGAGCAATAAGTGGAGAAGTTGTGTTTACTTAGATTTCACTACTCCCTAGATATCTTTTACACGTTAATTACTTGTTATAGTTACGTGGATGACGGATTGTATTCCTTAATACCATTCATGGGGTAGCGCACTTAACTCCACAATCCTATGAGTGCCTACTTCACTCCTATGTCGAGCCGGCTAAGAAGCTCCTAACATGGGATCATTAGAATTTACTCATGCATTAAATACAACCAATAAAACCTAGTGCCCATCAGTTCATGTTTCCTAAGACGTTCAAGCATGTTACCATTTGGAGATCTGCCAGTTTTCTTAAGCCTAACATTGAAATCATTCATCCAATACAACCATAAACAAGTAATCAACACATAATTAACATCTAGGTTTCATTAGATCCAAGTAAATACAAGAGAGATCTAGCCTAGCATAGTAGAATTAAGATAAGAACAATATATAGACAACCAACACATAGACATATTGATTGAATTAAAAGAACACTTATCTTAATTACACTTGAAAGGTTTCAAGGGTTGAAATCCCTTGAAAAACCTGTAAAAATCGTATTAGGTTCGGCCTTAGGGTTTCTCCAAAACTTCCTCTCTTATGTGTAAAAATTAGAAAACTATATATAGGAAATAGGGGCTGACGGCATCAAGACCAATTAGGTGATGCCGTCATCTCGCCGCCAAAAATAAATCTCGGACTGCCTTGATCCAGATCTGACGCCGTCATGTGTTATGTGTTTCCAGGCCGTCACCACTTTTACTCTTGACGCTCTTCCTTGTGACGCCGTCATTTCAGCACTGGGTCGTCAAGAAAAATACTCTTGACGCCGTCAAAATGTTCCTCTTGACGTCGTCACCTACTGTTCCCAGCTTGGAAAATTGAGACTTTGCCATTTTCTTCACTTTTATGCTCCAAAAACGTCCAAAATGCCTTCTTTTCCAGATTTCACTCCCAAAGTACCTAAAATCACAAAAGGAACGATTTAGGGCAATATTTGATCAAATAAATTCAATTCCGGGCTTAAATGACCCCCTAAAAGTGGTTCATTTTTCGCCTCATCATATACCCTTACACTTGAGATTTGCTTGTCCTCAAGCAAATGCGCTTTTATTCTACTCAAAATACAAGTTAGGGGTCTTTTAACACTAATATAAAAGTAATTACAACAAAAAATCGTTCCACTAATGACCAACAGACAAGCACCGAGGTCATACACAAGCACCTCACAAATAGTGTTTAGATACTCAAATCTCTCGGGTGTAATAAAGTATAAATTACAATATGGAAACGGAAGATATCTCTCACTACCTCTCATAGCAAAATAGATTACCATAGGCTTGGGAAAGGATCAAACCTCCACCACATAGCGCAAGCACCTAGGATAAACTATCAAAGAGGTCTTTTAAAGGGTTGTAACGTTAGGTGTAGGGATATGAAATACATGGTTTTGTTGGATAAAGGCAGTCTTTACTGGTGGCGAGTTAACAATCTTGGTCAATTACATGTACATGATGAGTGCTCAAACACTCATCATTTTTATCGTATCTGGACTGTCAAAACATCCAAAAACACCCAAAAACGCATCAAAATACACAAATTATCCCAAAAGTGTGTTTTATATGTTTTAGATGCAAAATGTTTAAAAACAAATGAAAAACGAACAAAGTTTGCACAATTGGCAGTTTCAGTCCCTCAAGTTTCAAATTTTGGCAAAACTAGTCCCTAGAAGTTTAAAATGAAAGAAAAGTCAACCCAAGGCAAAGAAAAGTCAAAAATTATCAAAATAAGTCCTTGGGTGAAAAAGTTTGAGAAAATTACACTTTTACCCCTCAAAATCCAAAATTGCAATAAAAGATCCCTGGAGTTTCAGTATTTGGCAGATTTGGTCCCTGGTGGGATAATTTTGAAAGAAAAAATCATTTTTATCCTTGGAAAATCACAATGTGTCAAAAATGGTCCTTGGGTAAAATATTTGTGGAAATTACATGTTTGGTCCCCGAAGTTTGGCAACTTGTCACATTTGGTCCCCGGGAATTTTAAAAGTGGAAAATAAAATTCAAAGAACCTTGTATCATTGAAGTATGGCAAGAATGACCCTTGGGATTATAATTTGGAAAATGGCAGGTTCAGCCCCTCATGTTTCAGCAAATTACACATATGGTCCTTGTGTTAAATTTCTACAAAAACAAACGAACCCTTTTTAATTATTCACAACCAATACCAAATCCAAAACACAACAACCCAAACCTTATAACCCCAAGCCCACTACCCCAAGCCCACTAAAACCTAAACTAATACCCCATTTATTATCCCACCCTAGTCAAACCAAAAGTCAACCTCCCCCACCTCCCTCCAAAAACCTGCAACCCTACTCCTGCCTACACCCAAACACAATCATCACCTTCCACCCCCCTCCTCTGCAACACTCAACCTATCCACTTTCTACCACTCCCCTCCAAACACTAGAAACCAAAACCCACAAGTTATCAGTGCCAAGTTGCTATACTTTTTTCCCCGCCAAAATGAATTAACGGGTAAGATTGCTCCATATTGATCCAAGGGACCAAGATTGAAGTGGGATTGCTCAAGTGGGTTCCCAAAACCCTAATACATCAATATAAAAGGATGAAGAGAGAGATGGAGCAGGGCAGTTAGATTTTTAGGTTTTTAGTAGTTAATTAGGTAATTTAATGTACATTAGTTTTAATGTAATGTTTAAGTATTGTTAAGCTTTTAAATTCAGTTGTACTCTTTTCATAAAAATCAATGAAAGTTTAAGAATCCTTATTATATATCCATGCTCAACTGCTTATCTTTGTACTGCTTATTGGATAGCTTATCAATTACTTATTTCCTGATTACATATGCTTATCTAGTTAAAATACAGCTTAATACATGTTGTTGATAACTTCTTAATTCCCTGCTTATTAGGCCTCTTGTGTTTAGTTTCAGCTTGTTGAGCTTATTTTGAGCTTATTAGCTCTCAATCAGTTAGGGTGTTTTGTTTTTGCAAAAATTTTGTTAACAGTGAACTTTATAAGTTCATTGCAGCTTATTAGGAAGCGTTTTTATTAGGTTAAATTAGCATCAAGTCAGTTACTTTTCAGCATTATTAGCTTATTTGGGAGTGGGAATGACTAGTTGGAGACTGTGTAAACTTGTGATTGTGAGACAGTTAACGAATCCTAGCTTTTGAACTTTTTCTTTGTCAACTGTTAAGTAGAAAGCTCATGCCTGCTTGTTTGTTGTTCTCAGAAACTTTGTTTTGTCAACAGTTAATTAGTACCCTAGGCCTGCATATGCAGTACCCTGCTATCCCAAACATACCCATTGCTGCTTCTGTTGTTCTTATTGCTTCTAATTAGTTTAGAATAGGTTAGTAGTAGATTGCATATTTGTCTTTTGACTTTCACAGGTCAAAAATCCACCCATTTTACCCACTGCTGGGTAAGCAGAACCAGTCCAATCCTTCCATTTTTTATTTTAAATTTAGAATAGGTTAGACTTAGATTTAGGATTGAAATTTGGCATCTACCAATAGTGTGTTATTTGAACTTAACTTGTTTTAGTTTACGTTGGATTTGGTGGTCATTTGGGTGCCATTTTGACCCTGCTACTTACCATTTCATCAGCAGCCCATGATCCTTTTTATTTTAGCTTATTGTTTGTTGTTTATGCCTTAGAACTGCTTTTGCAGCCCCATTTAGCTTAATCTTCATATCAGTTAGTCTGATAAGGGTGTGTTTGGATCTCAGATTTTGGTTCAGTTTAGTTGTTTGTTAGTGAATTCAGCAGTAGGTCTAGCTCATATTAGATCCATTAGAGTTAATTCTAGCATTAAACAGTAGGTAACTAGGTTAAAAGTCAAAATTTACTTTTAAATCTCATGTTTTCTCAACTGTTAAAGCTTATGGGTTTAAATCTAATGACATCTTTTCATTAACTGATAATATAGTTCAATTGCATATCTCAATAGCTTAAAATAACATAAAAGTCATTAGGATTAGATTGAAACTCACATTAGTCAAAATTACATGTTCATGAAAAAAGTCAAATGTTCTTAAGTGTTGGTATGGGTCAGATTTCAAAAGGCTTTATAGGGCTCACTTTGGTTTAGAAATAAATACTAATTGTTGCTTGGTCTGATAGCTTGTGATTTCAAATCAAAAAGAAAATTTGAGTTTCAAGCTCATTTGGTCATTGAAATTTATGTCAAAAGTGCCCCATTTGACCCAAACCTCCCCTGTTCCAGTTCCATTCCAACATTTTCTTAGTCTTGCATTTAAGTCCTCATTGCATCATAGCTTTTGTTCTTTGTTGTTTTAGGATCACACATATCTGTTTTTAGTATCTGGCTTTTTGTTTTTCCTTAATTGCTTATTCCCCTAGCTTATTTTGCCCACTCAGTTGTTTATCTGCTGGTACCTCAGTTATTAACTGAGCTTGTTTGAGTCTTTGTTTAAGCTTGTAGTCAGTTGTTAATTTGTTGTCAGTAGCCTATTAATGTGTAATATGATCCATGCTGTTTGAGATTGCTTATGGTTTGTGCTTATGGACTTATTTATCAGCTTACTTTACCTGCCATATTACTCCCTTGCACACTGCTTAGCAGTCTCACACACCCAACTTCTGTGGTCCCCATAGACCTAACCAGTGGGCCCCACAAGGTGATTCTCAGCTCTTTTGGAAGCCAGTAGTGGTAGCTTCTTGGATCCAAGCTTGTTTTGGATTCAAAAGCTTTTGCTCCTTGCTTATTTTAGCCTTGAAAGTAGCCTGCTGGGCTGCTTGGTCTGTTGGTTGTAGGAATTGCTTATTTGGAATTGTAAGCTCATTCATTAAGTTTCACTTGTTGAGTCTGCTTATTTCTAGTTCCCTTTCCTTATCTCAGCTTATTGTACCCTTGGTTCCAGCTTATTAGCTTGTTGAGAGCTCATTTGAGCTTCAAAATCCCTTTTAAAGCTCATATATTCAAGCTGATAATCTAATAAGCTCAAGCTGAGCTTATTGTTGAGTTCCAAGATTGTTGTCTTCATTAAAGTTGTCCCATTTCAGTTTATAAATAGGTTTGTAGAAGAAAAAAAATTTGAAAAAACCAAAATTAATTTTTAGTGATAGCTTCCATTTAACATAATTTAGGTTTTTAATTTTTATTTTTAAATTTTTGTTAAGTACTTATATGATTTTATATTTTTCTTAAATTCCTGGTAAATTAAAGTAGTTGTAGGAATTTTTCCAGATTTTTATCCTTTTATTTAGTATTTATTATAATTAGTATTAGTTTATTATTAATTAAGTAATATTAGATAATTAATTAGGTTTATTAATTTTTATTTAACAATAGTACTTTTTTATATTTTTCTTAGGTTTTATATGTCATAAAATAATTTTAGGAATTTTTTCAAAATTTTCACTATTCATTTTCTATTTTTCTTAATTTTAGTTAATTAATAAATAGTAGTTAATTAATAATAAATAGAGAAAAAGTAGGAAAAATATATTTTTAGTTTTAAAATTACTTTTATATTATTTTAGAATTTTTAGAATTAAATTTTCATTTTTCTAACTTAATTTCATAATTAGTGTAATTTAAATATAATTAATTAGTAATTAAATGGTAATTAATTAATAGTAATTAATTAAATAGTGTAAAAAAAATTTTTTTTTTTCTAAAAATTTTCTTTTATCATTAGGATTGTAAAAATGTAATTTTCACATCCGTAGGTATTTTATTTCACTAAAACTCGCGTTTTATTTCGTACGTCTACGTAATTTTTAATTCAAACGCGCGTTTTTTGACTTAGCTTACGTTTTTAGTATATCTGATCATCAGTAATCATTTGTATAGTGTTTCTAAGTTACTTTCATTCCTCATCTCGTAGTGTAATCACAAATCACTCAAAACCCCTTTCCATCCAAATTCACCCGATCACGAAACCGTTTGAATACACACCTCGTCGGGACATAACGACCCGGGGAAACACTGTACTTCCACGGAGCATTGGTTTTAGACGTTTGACCTGGTTGACCATCACCTGGTCAATTAGGTTGACCGTTTGAGACCAATCAAATTTTGGCGCCGCTGCCGGGGAGGTTGTGCGCGTTTATCTAAACGGTTTTTCTGATTAGTGTCTTTGGAATTCGTTCCATTGTACATTTATCCATCCTTTGTTCATATTTTCCCATTATCAAAACAAAACCGTTCCTGAAAACTTTTTAAAATCAAGTTTTCAACGAACACAAAAACACAAAAAGATTTTCCTTCTCATTTGTACAAAATGTATTTCCAACAACCCAAAAATATTCACCTTTACCCTCTCGCACCTTTGATTCTTCATCCCTACCACTCCCAAACCATTTGATTCTTTCTATGTCTCATCCACACTTTCTGGTTTGCCAGTGGTGTGGTAGTTCTCATAATGGTGGTAATTACCCCGGTTGTGGCATGGTAGAGTCAGGAAACGGGTCTGTTTATAACCAAGATCCCTATTCTTACCATGACACGACTGATTTATTCCATCAGCTGCCACACCATGATACTCAACAGTTTTACTGTTGTGAGTACTGTGGTGGTTCACACTACAGTTCTGATTGTCAATCGGGAAACACGCTTGTCTATGAGCAGTTTCCTGATAACGATTATGACTCTAGCACGTACAACCCACAGCCTCAACAGTTTTACTGTTGTGATTTCTGTGGAGGTCCACACTTCAGTTCAGATTGTCAAACGGGGAATCCATACCCTTGTGACAATTTTGACACACCGTATTACGACCAACCTCCACAGTACGATATGAATCAAGCACTTCTTCTAGAAATGCAAAATATGATGAAAATCGTTGATGAGCTTAAGGGTTTAGTTCAAGACTTTGCCCAAAGACACACTCATCAAAAATCCATGGAAGAATTGCTTGCTGAAGAGCAGGCTGCTAGAATAAATTCCCAAGATGCATATGAAAAATCTATTCGGGAATCAATTGAAAGAGAAAAAGCAGCCAAATCTAGCTCTTTGTTCCGTTTTATTCCTGATGACAGTGATGATGAGGATACACTTGACATCCTTGAATTTTATAAAACTTCAAGTTCATCAGTTGATACCCCAGCAGTTGAGATTCCATCTCAAACAACTGCTATCACACCCAAGGTTCCCACTCACTCTCTGAACATGGGGGATGAGCATCTTGACACTGTTCCTGAAAAGGAATCGGACGAATTCATAAAGTCTAGTGTTGAGAACCTTGTTCCAATCCCAAGAGAGTCACAGGGAACTCTTGAGCATATGTGTGATACTCCTTCACCCATTGAGTGTCCTAAAGATCAATTTGAGACTTTCTCAGATTATAGCGATGATTGTATATCTCATGGAGACATTGAGTATATTGAGGCACCACTGCCTCAGTCTAATGTTGATCCTCTTCTTGAGGAGTTCGCTGATGAACTTGCTCACATCGATCCACTTTCATTGGAAAGTGATGATGGTCTCCTTGACTTCGAAGCCGATCTGGGAGAAATAGAAAGTCTCCTATATCATGATCCGTCACTCACTTCTTATCCCATTAGTCCAACAGAGAATAATATTCACTTTGTTCCCGAAACATTCAACACTACTCTCACCAATCCTCTATTTGAATTCAACTCTGAATTCACTTTGATTTTTGATAATCCACTCTTTGATATTCAGAACGAGGATTGTGAGTCTATTCCGAAACATGAGTTCACAGATTCACATCTTGTGAATAATTCTCTTCATGAGGAGTTCTCTGGTGAACTCACTCATCATGTCATGACTCCTCCGGAGTTTGATAGCCCGGGGGGAAATGCTCTCAATTATGAGAATTTGCAAATTCCCACCCACCCTCCGGGGTTGTTTACGAGCTTACCCTTTGAAATCCAAACTCAGGCTATTGAGCCTCCTCTTGAGGAAGAAGATCAAATCAGGATTTTCGTCATGGTTTTCTTCCTTTTCTTCACCTATAAGGTGACTTCTTCTCTTCTTCACTCCTTCGGGAGTGAGGATACCATCTTTGATCCCGGCATTTTCATGTATCATTATCTTGAGCCAGATACTTATCTCATCGGTGTGGAACTTTCACGTGCTTCATATGTTTGTCCAAACATTTTGAATGAAAGTCCGATGGAGATTACTTCTTCCACATCATGCTTCTCCAAGGACAAATGAATTCGGGGCCGAGTCAAGCTAGCGACTCGGTAAACAAAAACAGTAGCATGCTTATAGGGTTTTCACCCTAAGTGTGGGGGAGTCCCCCATGCTATGGTTACAAATAGAGTGAAAAAAAAAAACAAAATGGTTTTTCCACGCTTAGCTTGTAATGTTGCCCTTTTACGTTCAAAATGTCGACATAATAGCTGGGACTTTGAATATTGAGGACAATATTCATGCTAAGTGTGGGGGGGTATTCGCTATTCTAGCGAATTTTATCACATTTTACTATAAAGTACCCCCGTTTTAGCCAAAATTTCAAAAATTTTAAAAATTTTTCACTGGTGTTTCAAAATTTTTGTGGTAATCAGTCCGCCTTGTCTAACCGACAAAAGGGATTGGCTAGTCCAGGAGCAAACGGCTCTTGGTAAAGACATCTCAAATCCGTTGATGGCTGGCAATTTGCCCAAAATTGTATGGTTCCTCAACTCCCCCAAAACAAATGAGTTGGCTAGCCCGCAATATTATGGCTTGTGGTAAAGGCCGTGGAAAATCCATAATTGGTAATCAGCTCACCAAGATGTTGACTATTCCATCAAGAGCTGGCTAGTCCAGAAGCAAACGGCTTTTGGTAAAGACTAATCAAATCCGTTGACAGCTGGTGGTTTGCTCAAAATCACACGGTTATCAGGTGTGCCACAGTTCTTACACCTGGCTACTCCAGAAGTGATGGCTTTTGGTAAAGAGTTTTTCAAACCCATCAAGTTTTTCTCAAAAGATTGCTAGGGACTAGCAAATAGCTTAGTGTGGGGGATTGATGAGTGCTCAAACACTCAACATTTTTATCGTATCTGGACTGTCAAAACATCCAAAAACACCCAAAAACGCATCAAAATACACAAATTATCCCAAAAGTGTGTTTTATATGTTTTAGATGCAAAATGTTTAAAAACAAATGAAAAACGAACAAAGTTTGCATAATTGGCAGTTTCAGTCCCTCAAGTTTCAAAATTTGGCAAAACTAGTCCCTGGAAGTTTAAAATGAAAGAAAATTCAACCCAAGGCAAAGAAAAGTCAAAAATTATCAAAATAAGTTCTTGGGTGAAAAAGTTTGAGAAAATTACACTTTTACCCCTCAAAATCCAAAATTGCAATAAAAGATCCCTGGAGTTTCAGTATTTGGCAAATTTGGTCCCTGGTGGGATAATTTTGAAAGAAAAAATCATTTTTATCCTTGGAAAATCACAATGTGTCAAAAATGGTCCTTGGGTAAAATATTTATGGAAATTACATGTTTGGTCCCCGAAGTTTGGCAACTTGTCACATTTGGTCCCCGGGAATTTTATAAGTGGAAAATAAAATTCAAAGAACCTTGTATCATTGAAGTATGGCAAGAATGACCCTTGGGATTATAATTTGGAAAATGGCAGGTTCAGCCCCTCATGTTTCAGCAAATTACACATATGGTCCTTGTGTTAAATTTCTACAAAAACAAACGGACCCTTTTTAATTATTCACAACCAATACCAAATACAAAACACAACAACCCAAACCTTATAACCCCAAGCCCACTACCCCAAGCCCAATAAAACCTAAACTAATACCCCGTTTATTATCCCACCCTAGTCAAACCAAAAGTCAACCTCCCCCACCTCCCTCCAAAAACCTGCAACCCTACCCCTGCCTACACCCAAACACAATCATCACCTTCCACCCCCCTCCTCTGCAACACTCAACCTATCCATTTTCTACCACTCCCCTCCAAACACTAGAAACCAAAACCCACAAGTTATCAGTGCCAAGTTGCTATACTTTTTTCCCCGCCAAAATGAATTAACGGGTAAGATTGCTCCATACTGATCCAAGGGACCAAGATTGAAGTGGGATTGCTCAAGTGGGTTCCCAAAACCCTAATACATCAATATAAAAGGATGAAGAGAGAGATGGAGCAGGGCAGTTAGATTTTTAGGTTTTTAGTAGTTAATTAGGTAATTTAATGTACATTAGTTTTAATGTAATGTTTAAGTATTGTTAAGCTTTTAAATTCAGTTGTACTCTTTTCATAAAAATCAATGAAAGTTTAAGAATCCTTTTTATATATCCATGCTCAACTGCTTATCTTTGTACTGCTTATTGGATAGCTTATCAATTACTTATTTCCTGATTACTTATGCTTATCTAGTTAAAATACAGCTTAATACATGTTGTTGATAACTTCTTAATTCCCTGCTTATTAGGCCTCTTGTGTTTAGTTTCAGCTTGTTGAGCTTATTTTGAGCTTATTAGCTCTCAATCAGTTAGGGTGTTTAGTTTTTGCAAAAATTTTGTTAACAGTGAACTTTATAAGTTCATTGCAGCTTATTAGGAAGCATTTTTATTAGGTTAAATTAGCATCAAGTCAGTTACTTTTGAGCATTATTAGCTTATTTGGGAGTGGGAATGACTAGTTGGAGACTGTGTAAACTTGTGATTGTGAGACAGTTAACGAATCCTAGCTTTTGAACTTTTTCTTTGTCAACTGTTAAGTAGAAAGCTCATGCCTGCTTGTTTGTTGTTCTCAAAAACTTTGTTTTGTCAACAGTTAATTAGTACCCTAGGCCTGCATATGCAGTACCCTGCTATCCCAAACATACCCATTGCTGCTTCTGTTGTTCTTATTGCTTCTAATTAGTTTAGAATAGGTTAGTAGTAGATTGCATATTTGTCTTTTGACTTTCACAGGTCAAAACTCCACCCATTTTACCCACTGCTGGGTAAGCAGAACCAGTCCAATCCTTCCATTTTTTATTTTAAATTTAGAATAGGTTAGACTTAGATTTAGGATTGAAATTTGGCATCTACCAATAGTGTGTTATTTGAACTTAACTTGTTTTAGTTTACGTTGGATTTGGTGGTCATTTGGGTTCCATTTTGACCCTGCTACTTACCATTTCATCAGCAGCCCATGATCCTTTTTATTTTAGCTTATTGTTTGTTGTTTATGCCTTAGAACTGCTTTTGCAGCCCCATTTAGCTTAATCTTCATATCAGTTAGTCTGATAAGGGTGTGTTTGGATCTCAGATTTTGGTTCAGTTTAGTTGTTTGTTAGTGAATTCAGCAGTAGGTCTAGCTCATATTAGATCCATTAGAGTCAATTCTAGCATTAAACAGTAGGTAACTAGGTTAAAAGTCAAAATTTACTTTTAAATCTCATGTTTTCTCAACTGTTAAAGCTTATGGGTTTAAATCTAATGACATCTTTTCATTAACTGATAATATAGTTCAATTGCATATCTCAATAGCTTAAAATAACATAATAAGTCATTAGGATTAGATTGAAACTCACATTAGTCAAAATTACATGTTCATGAAAAAAGTCAAATGTTCTTAAGTGTTGGTATGGGTCAGATTTCAAAAGGCTTTATAGGGCTCACTTTGGTTTAGAAATAAATACTAATTGTTGCTTGGTCTGATAGCTTGTGATTTCAAATCAAAAAGAAAATTTGAGTTTCAAGCTCATTTGGTCATTGAAATTTATGTCAAAAGTGCCCCATTTGACCCAAACCTCCCCTGTTCCAGTTCCATTCCAACATTTTCTTAGTCTTGCATTTAAGTCCTCATTGCATCATAGCTTTTGTTCTTTGTTGTTTTAGGATCACACATATCTGTTTTTAGTATCTGGCTTTTTGTTTTTCCTTAATTGCTTATTCCCCTAGCTTATTTTGCCCACTCAGTTGTTTATCTGCTGGTACCTCAGTTATTAACTGAGCTTGTTTGAGTCTTTGTTTAAGCTTGTAGTCAGTTGTTAATTTGTTGTCAGTAGCCTATTAATGTGTAATATGATCCATGCTGTTTGAGATTGCTTATGGTTTGTGCTTATGGACTTATTTATCAGCTTACTTTACCTGCCATATTACTCCCTCGCACACTGCTTAGCAGTCTCACACACCCAACTTCTGTGGTCCCCATAGACCTAACCAGTGGGCCCCACAGGGTGATTCTCAGCTCTTTTGGAAGCCAGTAGTGGTAGCTTCTTGGATCCAAGCTTGTTTTGGATTCAAAAGCTTTTGCTCCTTGCTTATTTTAGCCTTGAAAGTAGCCTGCTGGGCTGCTTGGTCTGTTGGTTGTAGGAATTGCTTATTTGGAATTGTAAGCTCATTCATTAAGTTTCTCTTGTTGAGTCTGCTTATTTCTAGTTCCCTTTCCTTATCTCAGCTTATTGTACCCTTGGTTCCAGCTTATTAGCTTGTTGAGAGCTCATTTGAGCTTCAAAATCCCTTTTAAAGCTCATATATTCAAGCTGATAATCTAATATGCTCAAGCTGAGCTTATTGTTGAGTTCCAAGATTGTTGTCTTCATTAAAGTTGTCCCATTTCAATTTATAAATAGGTTTGTAGAAGAAAAAAAAATTGAAAAAACCAAAATTAATTTTTAGTGATAGCTTCCATTTAACATAATTTAGGTTTTTCATTTTTCTTTTTTAATTTTTGTTAAGTACTTATATGATTTTATATTTTTCTTAAATTCCTGGTAAATTAAAGTAGTTGTAGGAATTTTTCCAGATTTTTATCCTTTTATTTAGTATTTATTATAATTAGTATTAATTTATTATTAATTAAGCAATATTAGATAATTAATTAGGTTTATTAATTTTTATTTAACAATAGTACTTTTTTATATTTTTCTTAGGTTTTATATGTCATAAAATAATTTTAGGAATTTTTTCAAAATTTTAACTATTCATTTTCTATTTTTCTTAATTTTAGTTAATTAATAAATAGTAGTTAATTAATAATAAATAGAAAAAAAGTGGGAAAAATATATTTTTAGTTTTAAAATTACTTTTATATTATTTTAGAATTTTTAGAATTAAATTTTCATTTTTCTAGCTTAATTTCATAATTAGTGTAATTTAAATATAATTAATTAGTAATTAAATGGTAATTAATTAATAGTAATTAATTAAATAGTGTAAAAAAAAATTTTTTTTTCTAAAAATTTTCTTCTATCATTAGGATTGTAAAAATGTAATTTTCACATCCGTAGGTATTTTATTTCACTAAAACTCGCGTTTTATTTCGTACGTCTACGTAATTTTTAATTCAAACGCGCGTTTTTTGACTTAGCTTACGTTTTTAGTATATCTGATCATCAGTAATCATTTGTATAGTGTTTCTAAGTTATTTTTATTCCTCATCTCGTAGTGTAATCACAAATCACTCAAAACCCCTTTCCATCCAAATTCACCCGATCACGAAACCGTTTGAATACAATTCACACCTCGTCGGGACATAACGACCCGGGGAAACACTGTACTTCCACGGAGCATTGGTTTTAGACGTTTGACCTGGTTGACCATCACCTGGTCAATTAGGTTGACCGTTTAAGACCAATCAAATTTTGGCGCCGCTGCCGGGGAGGTTGTGCGCGTTTATCTAAACGGTTTTTCTGATTAGTGTCTTTGGAATTCGTTCCACTGTACATTTATCCATCCTTTGTTCAAATTTTCCCATTATCAAAACAAAACCGTTCCTGAAAACTTTTTAAAATCAAGTTTTCAACGAACACAAAAACACAAAAAGATTTTCCTTCTCATTTGTACAAAATGTATTTCCAAAAACCCAAAAATATTCACCTTTACCCTCTCGCACCTTTGATTCTTCATCCCTACCCCTCCCAAACCATTTGATTCTTTCTATGTCTCATCCACACTTTCTGGTTTGCCAGTGGTGTGGTAGTTCTCATAATGGTGGTAATTGCCCTGGTTGTGGCATGGTAGAGTCAGGAAACGGGTCTGTTTATAACCAAGATCCCTATTCTTACCATGACACGACTGATTTATTCCATCAGCTGCCACACCATGATACTCAACAGTTTTACTGTTGTGAGTACTGTGGTGGTTCACACTACAGTTCTGATTGTCAATCGGGAAACACGCTTGTCTATGAGCAGTTTCCTGATAACGATTATGACTCTAGCACGTACAACCCACAGCCTCAACAGTTTTACTGTTGTGATTTCTGTGGAGGTCCACACTTCAGTTCAGATTGTCAAACGGGGAATCCATACCCTTGTGACAATTTTGACACACCGTATTACGACCAACCTCCACAGTACGATATGAATCAAGCACTTCTTCCAGAAATGCAAAATATGATGAAAATCGTTGATGAGCTTAAGGGTTTAGTTCAAGACTTTGCCCAAAGACACACTCATCAAAAATCCATGGAAGAATTGCTTGCTGAAGAGCAGGCTGCTAGAATAAATTCCCAAGATGCATATGAAAAATCTATTCGGGAATCAATTGAAAGAGAAAAATCAGCCAAATCTAGCTCTTTGTTCCGTTTTATTCCTGATGACAGTGATGATGAGGATACACTTGACATCCTTGAATTTTATAAAACTTCAAGTTCATCAGTTGATACCCCAGCAGTTGAGATTCCATCTCAAACAACTGCTATCACACCCGAGGTTCCCACTCACTCTCTGAACATGGGGGATGAGCATCTTGACACTGTTCCTGAAAGGGAATCGGACGAATTCATAAAGTCTAGTGTTGAGAACCTTGTTCCAATCCCAAGAGAGTCACAGGGAACTCTTGAGCATATGTGTGATATTCCTTCACCCATTGAGTGTCCTAAAGATCAATTTGAGACTTTCTCAGATTATAGCGATGATTGTATATCTCATGGAGACATTGAGTATATTGAGGCACCACTGCCTCAGTCTAATGTTGATCCTCTTCTTGAGGAGTTCGCTGATGAACTTGCTCACATCGATCCACTTTCATTGGAAAGTGATGATGGTCTCCTTGACTTCGAAGCCGATCTGGGAGAAATAGAAAGTCTCCTATATCATGATCCGTCACTCACTTCTTATCCCATTAGTCCAACAGAGAATAATATTCACTTTGTTCCCGAAACATTCAACACTACTCTCACCAATCCTCTATTTGAATTCAACTCTGAATTCACTTTGATTTCTGATAATCCACTCTTTGATATTCAGAATGAGGATTGTGAGTCTATTCCGAAACATGAGTTCACAGATTCACATCTTGTGAATAATTCTCTTCATGAGGAGTTCTCCGGTGAACTCACTCATCATGTCATGACTCCTCCGGAGTTTGATAGCCCGGGGGGAAATGCTCTCAATTATAAGAATTTGCAAATTCCCACCCACCCTCCGGGGTTGTTTACGAGCTTACCCTTTGAAATCCAAACTCAGGCTATTGAGCCTCCTCTTGAGGAAGAAGATCAAATCAGGATTTTCGTCATGGTTTTCTTCCTTTTCTTCACCTATAAGGTGACTTCTTCTCTTCTTCACTCCTTCGGGAGTGAGGATACCATCTTTGATCCCGGCATTTTCATGTATCATTATCTTGAGCCAGATACTTATCTCATCGGTGTGGAACTTTCACGTGCTTCATATGTTTGTCCAAACATTTTGAATGAAAGTCCGATGGAGATTACTTCTTCCACATCATGCTTCTCCAAGGACAAATGAATTCGGGGCCGAGTCAAGCTAGCGACTCGGTAAACAAAAACAGTAGCATGCTTATAGGGTTTTCACCCTAAGTGTGGGGGAGTCCCCCATGCTATGGTTACAAATAGAGTGAAAAAAAAAAACAAAATGGTTTTTCCACGCTTAGCTTGTAATGTTGCCCTTTTACGTTCAAAATGTCGACATAATAGCTGGGACTTTGAATATTGAGGACAATATTCATGCTAAGTGTGGGGGGGTATTCGCTATTCTAGCGAATTTTATCACATTTTACTATAAAGTACCCCCGTTTTAGCCAAAATTTCAAAAATTTTAAAAATTTTTCACTGGTGTTTCAAAATTTTTGTGGTAATCAGTCCGCCTTGTCTAACCGACAAAAGGGATTGGCTAGTCCAGGATCAAACGGCTCTTGGTAAAGACATCTCAAATCCGTTGATGGCTGGCAATTTGCCCAAAATTGTATGGTTCCTCAACTCCCCCAAAACAAATGAGTTGGCTAGCCCGCAAGATTATGGCTTGTGGTAAAGGCCGTGGAAAATCCATAATTGGTAATCAGCTCACCAAGATGTTGACTATTCCATCAAGAGCTGGCTAGTCCAGAAGCAAACGGCTTTTGGTAAAGACTAATCAAATCCGTTGACAGCTGGTGGTTTGCTCAAAATCACACGGTTATCAGGTGTGCCACAGTTCTTACACCTGGCTACTCCAGAAGTGATGGCTTTTGGTAAAGAGTTTTTCAAACCCATCAAGTTTTTCTCAAAAGATTGCTAGGGACTAGCAATAGCTTAGTGTGGGGGATTGATGAGTGCTCAAACACTCATCATTTTTATCGTATCTGGACTGTCAAAACATCCAAAAACACCCAAAAACGCATCAAAATACACAAATTATCCCAAAAGTGTGTTTTATATGTTTTAGATGCAAAATGTTTAAAAACAAATGAAAAACGAACAAAGTTTGCACAATTGGCAGTTTCAGTCCCTCAAGTTTCAAAATTTGGCAAAACTAGTCCCTGGAAGTTTAAAATGAAAGAAAAGTCAACCCAAGGCAAAGAAAAGTCAAAAATTATCAAAATAAGTCCTTGGGTGAAAAAGTTTGAGAAAATTACACTTTTACCCCTCAAAATCCAAAATTGCAATAAAAGATCCCTGGAGTTTCAGTATTTGGCAGATTTGGTCCCTGGTGGGATAATTTTGAAAGAAAAAATCATTTTTATCCTTGGAAAATCACAATGTGTCAAAAATGGTCCTTGGGTAAAATATTTGTGGAAATTACATGTTTGGTCCTCGAAGTTTGGCAACTTGTCACATTTGGTCCCCGAGAATTTTATAAGTGGAAAATAAAATTCAAAGAACCTTGTATCATTGAAGTATGGCAAGAATGACCCTTGGGATTATAATTTGGAAAATGACAGGTTCAGCCCCTCATGTTTCAGCAAATTACACATATGGTCCTTGTGTTAAATTTCTACAAAAACAAACGGACCCTTTTTAATTATTCACAACCAATACCAAATCCAAAACACAACAACCCAAACCTTATAACCCTAAGCCCACTACCCCAAGCCCACTAAAACCTAAACTAATACCCCGTTTATTATCCCACCCTAGTCAAACCAAAAGTCAACCTCCCCCACCTCCCTCCAAAAACCTGCAACCCTATACCTGCCTACACCCAAACACAATCATCACCTTCCACCCCCCCCCTCCTCTGCAACACTCAACCTATCCACTTTCTACCACTCCCCTCCAAACACTAGAAACCAAAACCCACAAGTTATCAGTGCCAAGTTGCTATACTTTTTTCCCCGCCAAAATGAATTAACGGGTAAGATTGCTCCATATTGATCCAAGGGACCAAGATTGAATTGGGAATGCTCAAGTGGGTTCCCAAAACCCTAATACATCAATATAAAAGGATGAAGAGAGAGATGGAGCAGGGCAGTTAGATTTTTAGGTTTTTAGTAGTTAATTAGGTAATTTAATGTACATTAGTTTTAATGTAATGTTTAAGTATTGTTAAGCTTTTAAATTCAGTTGTACTCTTTTCATAAAAATCAATGAAAGTTTAAGAATCCTTTTTATATATCCATGCTCAACTGCTTATCTTTGTACTGCTTATTGGATAGCTTATCAATTACTTATTTCCTGATTACTTATGCTTATCTAGTTAAAATACAGCTTAATACATGTTGTTGAAAACTTCTTAATTCCCTGCTTATTAGGCCTCTTGTGTTTAGTTTCAGCTTGTTGAGCTTATTTTGAGCTTATTAGCTCTCAATCAATTAGGGTGTTTAGTTTTTGCAAAAATTTTGTTAACAGTGAACTTTATAAGTTCATTGCAGCTTATTAGGAAGCATTTTTATTAGGTTAAATTAGCATCAAGTCAGTTACTTTTGAGCATTATTAGCTTATTTGGGAGTGGGAATGACTAGTTGGAGACTGTGTAAACTTGTGATTGTGAGACAGTTAACGAATCCTAGCTTTTGAACTTTTTCTTTGTCAACTGTTAAGTAGAAAGCTCATGCCTGCTTGTTTGTTGTTCTCAGAAACTTTGTTTTGTCAACAGTTAATTAGTACCCTAGGCCTGCATATGCAGTACCCTGCTATCCCAAACATACCCATTGCTGCTTCTGTTGTTCTTATTGCTTCTAATTAGTTTAGAATAGGTTAGTAGTAGATTGCATATTTGTCTTTTGACTTTCACAGGTCAAAACTCCACCCATTTTACCCACTGCTGGGTAAGCAGAACCAGTCCAATCCTTCCATTTTTTATTTTAAATTTAGAATAGGTTAGACTTAGATTTAGGATTGAAATTTGGCATCTACCAATAGTGTGTTATTTGAACTTAACTTGTTTTAGTTTACGTTGGATTTGGTGGTCATTTGGGTTCCATTTTGACCCTGCTACTTACCATTTCATCAGCAGCCCATGATCCTTTTTATTTTAGCTTATTGTTTGTTGTTTATGCCTTAGAACTGCTTTTGCAGCCCCATTTAGCTTAATCTTCATATCAGTTAGTCTGATAAGGGTGTGTTTGGATCTCAGATTTTGGTTCAGTTTAGTTGTTTGTTAGTGAATTCAGCAGTAGGTCTAGCTCATATTAGATCCATTAGAGTCAATTCTAGCATTAAACAGTAGGTAACTAGGTTAAAAGTCAAAATTTACTTTTAAATCTCATGTTTTCTCAACTGTTAAAGCTTATGGGTTTAAATCTAATGACATCTTTTCATTAACTGATAATATAGTTCAATTGCATATCTCAATAGCTTAAAATAACATAATAAATCATTAGGATTAGATTGAAACTCACATTAGTCAAAATTACATGTTCATGAAAAAAGTCAAATGTTCTTAAGTGTTGGTAAGGGTCAGATTTCAAAAGGCTTTATAGGGCTCACTTTGGTTTAGAAATAAATACTAATTGTTGCTTGGTAATCTCTGATAGCTTGTGATTTCAAATCAAAAAGAAAATTTGAGTTTCAAGCTCATTTGGTCATTGAAATTTAAGTCAAAAGTGCCCCATTTGACCCAAACCTCCCCTGTTCCAGTTCCATTCCAACATTTTCTTAGTCTTGCATTTAAGTCCTCATTGCATCATAGCTTTTGTTCTTTGTTGTTTTAGGATCACACATATCTGTTTTTAGTATCTGGCTTTTTGTTTTTCCTTAATTGCTTATTCCCCTAGCTTATTTTGCCCACTCAGTTGCTTATCTGCTGGTACCTCAGTTATTAACTGAGCTTGTTTGAGTCTTTGTTTAAGCTTGTAGTCAGTTGTTAATTTGTTGTCAGTAGCCTATTAATGTGTAATATGATCCATGCTGTTTGAGATTGCTTATGGTTTGTGCTTATGGACTTATTTATCAGCTTACTTTACCTGCCATATTACTCCCTTGCACACTGCTTAGCAGTCTCACACACCCAACTTCTGTGGTCCTCATAGACCTAACCAGTGGGCCCCACAGGGTGATTCTCAGCTCTTTTGGAAGCCAGTAGTGGTAGCTTCTTGGATCCAAGCTTGTTTTGGATTCAAAAGCTTTTGCTCCTTGCTTATTTTAGCCTTGAAAGTAGCCTGCTGGGCTGCTTGGTCTGTTGGTTGTAGGAATTGCTTATTTGGAATTGTAAGCTCATTCATTAAGTTTCTCTTGTTGAGTCTGCTTATTTCTAGTTCCCTTTCCTTATCTCAGCTTATTGTACCCTTGGTTCCAGCTTATTAGCTTGTTGAGAGCTCATTTGAGCTTCTAAATCCCTTTTAAAGCTCATATATTCAAGCTGATAATCTAATAAGCTCAAGCTGAGCTTATTGTTGAGTTCCAAGATTGTTGTCTTCATTAAAGTTGTCCCATTTCAGTTTATAAATAGGTTTGTAGAAGAAAAAAAAATTGAAAAAACCAAAATTAATTTTTAGTGATAGCTTCCATTTAACATAATTTAGGTTTTTAATTTTTCTTTTTAAATTTTTGTTAAGTACTTATATGTTTTTATATTTTTCTTAAATTCCTGGTAAATTAAAGTAGTTGTAGGAATTTTTCCAGATTTTTATCCTTTTATTTAGTATTTATTATAATTAGTATTAGTTTATTATTAATTAAGTAATATTAGATAATTAATTAGGTTTATTAATTTTTATTTAACAATAGTACTTTTTTATATTTTTCTTAGGTTTTATATGTCATAAAATAATTTTAGGAATTTTTTCAAAATTTTCACTATTCATTTTCTATTTTTCTTAATTTTAGTTAATTAATAAATAGTAGTTAATTAATAATAAATAGAGAAAAAGTAGTAAAAATATATTTTTAGTTTTAAAATTACTTTTATATTATTTTAGAATTTTTAGAATTAAATTTTCATTTTTCTAGCTTAATTTCATAATTAGTGTAATTTAAATATAATTAATTAGTAATTAAATGGTAATTAATTAATAGTAATTAATTAAATAGTGTAAAAAAAAAAAAAAAAAATTTCTAAAAAATTTCTTTTATCATTAGGATTGTAAAAATGTAATTTTCACATCCGTAGGTATTTTATTTCACTAAAACTCGCGTTTTATTTCGTACGTCTACGTAATTTTTAATTCAAACGCGCGTTTTTTGACTTAGCTTACGTTTTTAGTATATCTGATCATCAATAATCATTTGTATAGTGTTTCTAAGTTATTTTCATTCCTCATCTCGTAGTGTAATCACAAATCACTCAAAACCCCTTTCCATCCAAATTCACCCGATCACGAAACCGTTTGAATACAATTCACACCTCGTCGGGACATAACGACCCGGGGAAACACTGTACTTCCACGGAGCATTGGTTTTAGACGTTTGACCTGGTTGACCATCACCTGGTCAATTAGGTTGACCGTTTGAGACCAATCAGTACAACATGGCGTTGCTAAGCCAAGACTAGACTCGACTTAAGCTAATAAATGAAAATTAACAAAAACATAAAATAAACATAGAATGAAACGGGATGGTAGTCCGTATGTTTTTTTCTCTTTTTTTTATTTTATTTTATTATTATTATTATTATTATTTGCATACATTCTTACCCTACCATCCAAAATAGTACATCATAGGGAATGAACATTTCCCTTACACTTGAATTTTTACATACTTTACAAAAAAACTAATCTAATGACTCGAATTAAGAAAAACAAAACACTTGGAGTACTTTTAAGATTAACGCACATATGGGGGTAATAAATGATGTTCTTCCCCATTACTCCATAAAAAAGTACTTTACCCATGAGTCCCAATCGTCCCAAAACAATATGTACAAGGATATGACTTGACTTAGCAACCATGTAATCAATTAGATAGTTAACTTCGGGTTTAACAAATAACAATAATGCACTAAAAATGAGTGCATACACGAAAGGCTAAGGCGATTTGGGTGTACATTTAAGTGGGGTGTAACAAATTCTTCCTTTAAGTAAAATGCTTAAAGTTAGAAACGAAAAGATAGGCTCAGAGGGGTGTACTAGGGGTATCGTGTACCAAAAATGAGTACAACGCTAAGGGTGTGGGAAAAATTAGTTGACTTAAGTAGTCAAGTAATATGACTTAAATGGTCAAGTAATTATGATACGGGTTTAACACAAGGGTGATCCTAATGCCTCTTATCATGTAGTAAATCCTACTACACGAATGTAGTCTCACTAGCGGTCTCGGGATGCATCACTAACGCAAGTTCTAGAATCTAAATGCTACCGGTACACTCATAAGCACTAATAGTAAATGCTTTTCCTATCAAATCTAAAGGCGAACCTCACATATTTGGGTAGAAAATTTTTCTGAATATACGGTTATGTGCTAGTCATACAATCTCCTATCCATGAGACGCTTGCTATGGCTAAAGTTTCACTCCTAAATGTTGTAAAAAAATTTAAATTTGGCGCTAAAATTGCACTAACAAGTATTTCTCATAGTTTTATTACACATCTACTATCAAACAAAGCAAACTCAAGCGAAAGTGTATTTGTAAGGTATCATCATTTTACCCTCCCCTTACACTTAAGATGAACATTGTCCCCAATGTTCAAGTAAAGAATGTAAAAGTGAAATAAGTAAAACAAATGAAATCAAATACTCCCCTGATTCGCTCGGTATGGATAATTAGGTGGCCAGGTTAAATCTTCCTCCAAGAAAATGAACAATCAAAGCTTCCCTTCCACAATATAAATCATTTTCTTGTCATACATAACCTGTAAATCCTGAGAAAATAAACAAGAAAACCTCGCATAAAATCGGCGGCATCCTATATAAGTTACTAAATCCTAGAAAACAAAATAAAATATAATGCTTGTGGAATGAAGTTTGCAGATTTCCTGGAGATTATAAAACTTAATAATTCAACAAAAACCTTAAGATTCCGTTAGAAAAACAAAACCGGTAAAATTTCCAGATTTTTACCCGTGACGCCGTCAAGAGTAAACTCGTGACGCCGTCAGGATTGACCTGCAGAAATTCTTATGTTAAGTTTTTGGAAAATTTCTGGAAAAACTTGGTCCTACTTCCTGGAAAATCCTGCAAAACTTCATTATGACTCAATACAAGCATTTGACTCTAACAAATACGAATATACATGTTCATTTAATATTGTGGAGAATCATGATCGGTTTGTTTCTTAAAAACATATTTGGGGTTTCCCCTTACACTTATCTTTTGCAAAAATACCTTTAGGTGGAGTTAAGACTAGGCCAAAACAACAAAGTAAAGTATTTCCACATTTTAGCTTAGAAACATGATCTACCAACAACAAAAAAAATAAAACATGCATACGGAAGCAAATAACAAACAAACAAAATAAAATTCACACAAAGCATGGGTTGCCTCCCAAGAAGCGCTTGTTTTTGTTCGAGTCACGAGCCTGACTCTACCCTTATTTCATGGATAAAGGTGAGGTTTTCCCTACACTTAAGATTAAGTGCGGCTGGAAGTAGCGATACACACCCTTAGGGTGGAAATATGCCTCGTGAGGAACGTGTGGTGGATGAATTATATGCTCAAAGGGGTGTGCTCCTGTCATCATAACCTTTCCTAATTTAATCGGGTTAATGGGTGGATTAAGATTTTCTCCTAGAAAGGGATCATTTTCAATCAACTTCAAGAGATTACTAGTTGGGGATCCATCTTGACCTAATAAACCCGGTTTAAACCCATAATGTTTCTTGTGATCAATCATAAATGGGTGATGTAAACATGTAAGGTCATTTTCCACTCCTATATTGGCTTCCTCTCTACAAGGCTTAGAGTCCACTACCTTTATCCTAAGACTACCCGGACTATATG
Organism: Artemisia argyi; assembly: GCA_030686995.1. Lineage (NCBI taxonomy): Eukaryota > Viridiplantae > Streptophyta > Magnoliopsida > Asterales > Asteraceae > Artemisia > Artemisia argyi. The sequence goes on from CM060679.1 coordinate 8,735,401, forward strand.
GTTTGATGGGTGGATCGGAACCTATTTCAATTCCTAAATTTTCATCCAAGGATGAAAGATTAGGTAATAGTTTTGGTTGAGGCTCCGGTTCATCAAAACTAGGAACTTCCCTAGAACTAAGAGTAAGGTTATCATTATAAGTATTCAAACCTATATCCTCTAGTTGTGTTTGGTTCAAAGGTTCTACCTCAATTGGGATTCCTAAAGTCTCTTCTATATCTTTCGGGTAAGTCACGGGTGATGTGTATTCCTCAAATGATGGTTGAGTATTTTGTGGGCTTATGTTATTTACCTCATCATTCCATGTGTCAAGATCACCTATATCCTCATCATGTGTTTTATTATAATCTAGCCCTAACATTCTCCCATGTATCTCACGTGCTTCTCTAGGCATCTCAACTTCTATGTCCGAATCATAAGGATCATCCTCAATATTCTGACTGCTATATATAAATTGCCCAAAAGATTCATCATCTGTTTCTTGAGATTCATCATCATCGATCATAAAACCTATGTCTTTTTTATCAATGTGATCATGTTCGGCTACATCCTCCATCACATCAAGGTTACCTATGTGTTTGTTTTGTACTATGGCATTACATGACAACCACTTAGGTTTCTCAACACTAATATATTCATCCCCAAACAAACTTGTTTCATGATCCTGGAAATTTATATTCAATTGACTTGTACTAACGTTTATTGGGTTGTCTACCCTATAATAATATTGGGCACAATCTTCTATGGTATCCCATGCTTCTTCAGCACTTAATTCCCTAAAGTCCCCATTGGCAAAATCCTCAATGCGCATTTAGTCATAATGGCCAACACGATAGTAAAAGGTTCGGGTTAGGGATGCTAAAGCGAAACTATGATGAGGGAATTTTCGGAGTAAATTTCTAAAACGAATCCATGCATCATATATGGGTTCATCTCGATATTGTTTGAAATTCGAGATGTCAATAGGGTAGAATGGCCTTTGTGGTTGGTGGTATGGTGGATTCGCGTACTCCATAATGGTGAACGGAAGAGTCAATGGAAATTACGAACAAACACACAAAGAAAAAGATAGACTAAAGAAATCCTAAAAATAAAAATAAAATCTTACTAGAAAGGAATCTAGCAAGTAGACCTAATAAAAAGAGATTCTAACCTAGACAATAACTATTCCCCGGGCTGCGGCGCCAAAAACTTGATGCGTGGGGATCGCACCAGGCTTTACCTCTCAAGAGATCTCGAGAAGCTTACAACCCCCACCAGGCAGTGTACCTGATTGTTGTAGTATAGTATAGTGACAAGTACCGGGGGATTGATCGTTCATCTAGGAATAGTGTCGCTAGGATTAGAAAACCTAATTACTAGTGCTAAAGGTGACGGATGATTATTTTTGTATTTTTTATATTTTTTTAGAAAGCAAGTAAAATCTCGGGTTTGAAGGATAAGGGCGGAATTAGTTGCTAGTCAACTAACCCAATACTAAGATGCAATCAAAATAAAATACTAGAAATGAAAATAAACTATATTAAACTAAGGTTGTGAGCAATAAGTGGAGAAGTTGTGTTTACTTAGATTTCACTACTCCCTAGATATCATTTACACGTTAATTACTTGTTATAGTTGCGTGGATGACGGATTGTATTCCTTAATACCATTCATGGGGTAGCGCACTTAACTCCCCAATCCTATGAGTGCCTACTTCACTCCTATGTCGAGCCGGCTAAGAAGCTCCTAACATGGGATCATTAGAATTTACTCATGCATTAAATACAACCAATAAAACCTAGTGCCCATCAGTTCATGTTTCCTAAGACGTTCAAGCATGTTACCATTTGGAGATCTGCCAGTTTTCTTAAGCCTAACATTGAAATCATTCATCCAATACAACCATAAACAAGTAATCAACACATAATTAACATCTAGGTTTCATTAGATCCAAGTAAACACAAGAGAGGTCTAGCCTAGCATAGTAGAATTAAGATAAGAACAAGATATAGACAACCAACACATAGACATATTGATTGAATTAAAAGAACACCTATCTTAATTACACTTGAAAGGTTTCAAGGGTTGAAAACCCTTGAAAAACCTGTAAAAATCGTATTAGGTTCGGCCTTAGAAAACTATATATAGGAAATAGGGGCTGACGGCGTCAAGACCAATTAGGTGACGCCGTCATCTCGCCGCCAAAATAAATCTCGGACTGCCTTGATCCAGATCTGACGCCGTCAAGTGTTATGTGTTTCCAGGCCGTCACCACTTTTACTCTTGACGCTCTTCCTTGTGACGTCGTCATTTCAGCACTGGGTCGTCATGAAAAATACTCTTGACGCCGTCAAAATGTTCCTCTTGACGCCGTCACCTACTGTTCCCAGCTTTGAAAATTGAGACTTTGCCGTTTTCTTCACTTTTATGCTCCAAAAACGTCCAAAATGCCTTCTTTTCCAGATTTCACTCCCAAAGTACCTAAAATCACAAAAGGAACAATTTAGGGCAATATTTGATCAAATAAATTCAATTCCGGGCTTAAATGACCCCCTAAAAGTGGTTCATTTTTCGCCTCATCATTTGTAACAGTATTTTCAAGGGTTTTCACCCCTTGAAACCCTTCATGTTCAATTGAGATAAGTATTCTTCCAATTCATTCAATATGTGTATGTGTTGTTTGAATATATCTTACACTTGTCTTGATTTTAACATTCTAGGCTAGATCTTTTGTGTGTTTGCTTAGATGTAATGAAACCTAGATGTTGATTATAGGTTGATTGCTTGTTTATAGTTGTAATGGATGAATGATTTCAATGTTAGGCTTAAGAAAACTGGCAGATCTCCATTGTGTAACTTGCTTGAACGTCTTAAGAAACATGAACCGATGTGTACTAGGTTTTTATGGTTGTATTTAATGCATGAGTGAATTCTAATGATCCCATGTTAGGAGCTTCATAGCCGGCTCGACATAGGAGTGAAGTAGGAGCTTATAGAATTGGGGAAGTAGGTACGCCACCCCATGAATGGTATTAAGGAATACAATCCATCATCCACGCAATTATAACAAGTAATTAACCTGTAAAAGATATCTAGGGAGTAGTGAAATCTAAGTAAATTCACTTCTCCCATATATTGTTCACACCACTAGTTTAATTTAGTTTATTTTCATTTTTTTGTTATTTTATTTTGATCGCATTTTAGTTATTGGGTTAATTGATCAGTAACTAATTCCGCCCACTCTTCCAAAACCCGAGATTTTTAATTGTTTTTATAAAATATAAAAATACAAAAGAATCATCCCTCACCTCTAGACCTAGTTCTTAGGCTTTCTAATCCTAGCGACACTATTCCTAAGTTGAACGATCAATCCCCCGGTACTTGTCACTATACTGTACTACAACGATTAGGTACACTGCCTGTTGGGGGTTGTAAGCTTCTCGAGATCCTTCGAGAGGTAAAGCCTGGGGGAATTCCCACGCATCAATTAACCAAGATGATTAACTCGCCACCAGTAAAGATTTCCATTATCCAACAAAACCGTGTTTTCCATATCCCTACACCTAACGTTATAACCCTTTGAAAGACCTCTTTGATAATTTATACTAGGTGCTTACGCCATGTGGTGGAGGTTTGATCCTTTTCCAAGCCTATGGTAATCTATTTTGCTATGACAGGTAGTGAGAGATATTTTCCATTTCTATATTGTGATATATACTTTATTACACCCGAGAGATGTAAGTATCTAAACACTATTTGTGAGTTGCTAGTATATGACCTCCGTGCTTGTCTTTGGTCTTTAGTGGAACGATTATTTGTTGTAATTACTTTTATATTAGTGTTAAATGACCCCTAACCTGTATTTTGATTAGAATAAAAGCGCATTTCCTTGATGACAAGCAAATCTCAAGTGTAAGGGTATATGATAAGGCAAAAAATGATCTGTTTTTAGGGGGTCATTTAAGCCCGAAATTGAATTTATTTGATCAAATATTGCCCTAAATCATTCCTTTTGTGATTTTAGGTACTTTTGGAGTGAATTCAGGAAAAGGAAGCATTTTGGACGTTTTTGGAGCATAAAAGTGAAGAAAATGGCAAAGTCTTAATTTTCCTTGCTGGGAACAATACCTGACGGCGTCACAAGCTTCTTCATGACGGCATCAAGAGGAAAACAAGAGGTGAAGAGGATAGAGTCCATGATGATCCAGAATGTTTTTGCACTAGGGCATGACGGCGTCACCATAGGCCGTCATGGTCCCTTTACACGTGACGGCCCATAGGAAATTGCTCTTGATGGCGTCAGATCTGGATCTAGGCAATCCGATTTTATTATGGGCGGCGAGTTGACGGCGTCAGAATTCTCTTCTTGACGCCGTTACATTGGAAAATCTATATATAGTTTTGTAATTTTCATTCATTAGAAGAGGACAATTTTAGGGATAGCTTAGAGAAACCCTAGCACGATTTTATCAGTATTTTCAAGGGTTTTCACCCCTTGAACCCTTTCATGTTCAATTAAGATAACTATCCTTTCAATTCATTCAATATGTCTATGTGTTGTTTGAATATATCTTACGCTTATCTTGATTTTAACATGCTAGGCTAGATCTCTTGTGTGTTTGCTTAGATGTAGTGAAACCTAGATATTGATTTTGGGTAGATTGCTTGTTTATAGTTGTTACGGATGAATGATTTCGATGTTAGGCTTAAGAAAACTGGCAGACTTCCATAGTGTAACTTGCTTGAACGTCTTAAGAAACATGAACCAATGCGTGCTAGGTTTTTATGGTTGTATTTAATGCATGAGCGAATTCTAATGATCCCATGTTAGGAGCATCTTGCAGGCTCGACATAGGAGTGAAGTAGGAGCTTATAGAGTTGGGGAAGTACATACGCCACCCCACGATTGGTATTAAGGAATATAACCCGTCATCTACGCAACTGTAACAAACTATCAACCTGTAAAAGATATCTAGGGAGTAATGAAATCTAAGTAAACACAATTTTCCCATTTATTGTTCACATCACATTAGTAATTAGCTTTATTTACATTTTTGTTATTTTATTTTGATTGCATCTTTGTTATTGGGTTAGTTGATTAGCAACTAATTCCGCCCACTCTTCCAAAACCCGATATTTTACTTGCTTTTCATAAAATATAAAAATACAAAAAGAATCATCCCTCACCTCTAGACCTAGTTTTTAGGCTTTCTAATCCTAGCGACACTATTCCTGAGTTGAACGATAAATCCCCGGTACTTGTCACTATACTATACTACAACGATCAGGTACACTGCCTGGTGGGCGTTGTAAGCTTCTCGAGATCCCTCGAGAGGTAAAGCCTGGTGCAATTCCCACGCATCAGTTGTGATATGGTTTTGGGAGTGAAGTGGCTTTCTACTTTGGGAGACATCTTGCACAACTACTTAGAGTTGAGAATGGAGTTTACGCACATGGGTAGAAAGGTAGTTATCAGAGGTGTGACCCAACCTATGGTACACTGGATAGAAGGTAAGCAAATGCTTAAACATGTGGTGAGTGGAAGTGCTCAGATGTATTCTATGGCAGTATGTGTATACCCTGCAAATGGTGTACAAGCTGAATTGATGAGCACAGAGGTTGAATGTCAAGTGTTGCATCCAAGTTTGAGTGGTATAATCAGCAAGTATGAGCAAGTTTTTGCTGTTCCAAAGGGCTTGCCACCAAACAGAACACATGATCATATGATTCCTCTAAATGAAAACACTTCACCTATCAACATTAGACCATACAGGCACCCTCCTACTCAGAAGGATGCCATTGAAATGATGGTCAAAGAATTGCTTGATAGTGGGGTAATAAGAAGCAGTCATAGTCCTTTTTCCTCACCTGTGGTCATGGTAAAGAAAAAAGATGGTTCATGGAGGATGTGTATTGATTATATAGAATTGAATAAACACACAGTGAAAGATAAATTTCCCATTCATGTTATTGAAGAGCTTATTGATGAGTTGTTTGGAGCTAAGGTGTTTACAAAGCTAGACTTGAGATCTGGTTATCATCAAATAAGAATGTATGAAGGGGATATCCACAAAACAGCCTTCAGAACTCATCAAGGCCATTATGAATTCCTAGTTATGCCATTTGGGTTAACTAATGCTCCATCCTCATTTCAAGCTTTAATGAATGAGGTATTTGCTGAGTATTTGAGAAAGTTTGTTTTGGTGTTCTTTGATGACATTCGGGTGTATAGTAAGAACATGGATGAGCATATTCAATACTTGGAAATGGTATTAAATACTATGCAATCTCAACAGTTGTTTGCCAAAGCTAGTAAATGTGTGTTTGGCACAACTAAGGTGGAGTACTTTGGTCATAAAATTTCTGGTCAAGGAGTTTCCGCAGATTCATCTAAGATCAAAGCAATGCAAGACTGGCCTATTGCTGTGAATGTGAAGAAATTGAGAGGTTTCATAGGTCTCACAGGTTATTATAGAAGATTTGTGAAAAATCATGCTGCTATAAGTAAACCTTTGACTGAATTGCTTAAGAAGAATTCATTTGCTTGGAGTAATTCAGCTCAAGATGCTTTTGAGAAACTGAAAGTGGCCATGGTTAATACACCAGTCTTAGCTCTTCCAAATTTTGATACTAAATTTGTGGTAGAGACAGATGCATCAGATGAAGGAATTGGAGCAGTTCTACAACAAAATGGCCACCCAATTGCTTTCCTGAGTAGATCATTGGCACCAAGGCATAAAGGGTTGTCTACTTATGAGAAGGAACTTTGGACTGTGGTGCATGCTTTGGAGAAATGGAGAGGTTACCTTCTTAATAGGCATTTCAAGATAAAAACTGATCATTTCAGTTTAAAGTACTTAATGGAACAAAGACTGACTACTCCTTTCCAAATTAAGTGGCTACCAAAGCTATTAGGGTATGACTATGAGATACTCTACAAAAAGGGAAGTGAGAATGTAGTAGCTGATGCCTTGTCAAGGTCAACATCTACTGCATTAGTACAAGCTATGATTGTATCTGATATCTCCAATGATTTGCTGCAAAGAATCCAAGCAAGCTGGGAAACTGACACTAGTATGCAACAAATCATTACAAAGCTTGAAAGTGATGTTACCACAACTTCAAAATTCACTTGGCAAGCTGGACAGTTGAGAAGAAATTGTAAACTAGTGATTGGCAGTGATGAGAATTTGAGGCAAGAATTGATGAAATATTTCCATTATGAGCCAATGGGGGGTCATTCTAGAATTGAAGCTACTTACAAGAGGCTGAAATCTATGTTTTATTAGAAGGGCATGAAGAGGACAGTCAAAGAATATGTGAGAGTATGCTCAATTTGCCAATGCCACAAGCCTGACCTTGCTCCTTATCCTGGTTTGCTACAGCCTCTACCCATTCCAACTAAGATTTGGACTGACATCTCAATGGATTTCATTGAAGGACTACCATCATCACAAGGCAAGACAGTTATTTGGGTAGTCATTGATAGGTTAAGCAAATATAGGCACTTTATTCCTCTGGCTCATCCTTTCAAAGTTGTTCAGTTGGCACAACTCTTTTTAGACTCCATTTATAAGCTACATGGACTGCCTAAAACAATCACTAGTGATAGAGACAAGATCTTTATCAACACTTTTTGGAAGGAACTGTTTAAGAAGCTTTGGAGTTACTTTACAGCTATCAACAACTTATCACCCTCAAACTGATGGGCAGACTGAAGTGCTAAATAGATGTGTGGAGTGCTACTTAAGATGTATGGCCAGTGAACAACCAAAGAATTAGGTAAATTGGTTGGCTTTGGCAGAATTCTGGTACAACACTAACTATCACACAGCTATTAACACCACCCCTTTTGAAGTTGTGTATGGCCAAAAGCCTCCTACTCATGTTTCTTATATGGCTAGAGATTCTCATGTGGAAGCTGTGGACAGGACATTAAGTGCAAGAGAGGCTGCTATCTCTTTGTTACAGTTTCACATGGAAAGAGCTCAACATAGAATGAAATTGTATGCTGATAAAGGTAGGTCTGACAGAGAATTTGCAGTATGTGGTTGGGTACTTTTGAAGTTACAACCACATAGGCAAGTAACTTTGAGGTTGCACAAACAAAACAAGCTGTCACCCAAATATTATGGGCCATTTCAAGTGGAAGGAAGATGTGGATCAATGGCCTATAGACTAACTTTACCTGATACTTCAGCTATCCACAATGTATTTCATGTTTCTCAGCTAAAGGCTTTTAAGGGTCAAATTACTACTCCTATTCCACTGCCACATTGTTCTAATGAGGGTCTCATCACTGCTGTGCCAGTCAAAATATTAGAGAAGAAGATTGCCAAGGTTGGGAACAGGGATGTGGTTTACCGGTTGGTACAATGGACTAATGGGACAAGTGATGATGCTACTTGGGAGGTAACAACTGAGTTCCAAACAAAGCATCCAACTTTTGATCCTGATTCTTGAGGACAAGAATGTTTTCAAGGAGGATGGAGTGTTACGAGCAAAGAGCTGAAATCAACTACAAGGGCCAATTATGTCACAAACTCTAACTGCCTCCTCCTACTTCCACCACCTTAGATCACTATAAATACCATTTGTACTTTCATTTCTCATTTTCCAGTTATGATTTGTAAAATACTTCTCCCAATTCTCTTTGTTTCACCTTTATTCCCAATTCTGTAATTCAATTCTTGTATAATAAAATCACTCAATTAGCCTTAAATCTACTCTTACTCCATTAGATCTTTTGGTTAAATGATAAGGCGAAAAATGAACCACTTTTTGGGGGTCATTTAAGCCCGAATCTGAATTTATTTGATCAAATATTGCCCTAAATCGTTCCTTTTGTGATTTTAGGTACTTGGAGAGTGAATTCTGGAAAAGAAGCCATTTTGGACGTTTTTGGAGCATAAAAGTGAAGAAAACGGCAAAGTCTCAATTTTCCATGCTGGGAACAGTAGGTGACGGCGTCAAGAGTAATTTCCTGACGGCGTCAAACCTCAATAATAAAATCCGAGAGTTCATGAAGGCGTCAAGAGTTTTCCTGACGGCGTCAAACCCCAAGAATTAAAATCCGTGGTTGATGACGGCGTCACACACAGGGCGTCAAGAGTAATTTGTGTGACGGCCTAGGCCTTGACGGCGTCAGAAGTAGATCAAGGCCGTCCGAGGAAGTATTTGGCGGCGAGATGACGGCGTCACACCTTTGTTCTTGACACCGTCATCCCTATTTTCCTATATATAGTTTTCTAGTTTTTCACATTTAAGGAGAGAAGTTTTGGGAGAAACCCTAAGTACGATTTTGGTGTAACTTTACAGGTTTTTCAAGGGTTCCAACCCCTTGATACCTTGCATGATTAATCAAGATAAGTGTTCTTCTAATTCAATCAATATGTCTATGTGTTGGTTGTCTATATCTTGTTCTTGTCTTAATTCTATCATGCTAGGCTAGATCTCTTTTGTGTTTGCTTAGATCTAATGAAACCTAGATATTGATTATGTGTTGATTACTTGTTTATTCTTGTTTTGGATGAATGATTTATATGTTAGGCTTAAGAAAACTGGCAGATCTCCAAATGGTAACATGCTTGAACGTCTTAAGCAACATGAACTGAGGCACACTAGGTCTTTATTGGTTGTATTTAATGCATGAGCCACTGTTTACAATCCCTATAGTTGTGCTGGGCATGGTGTAGGAGGAGATAAGAGCTCATAGAATTGGGGAGTTATGTGTGGCACCCCATGAATGGTATTAAAGAATACGATCCGTCATCCATGCAATTATAACAAGTAATCAACGTGTAAAAGATATCTAGGGAGTAGTGAAATCTAAGTAAACACATTTTCTCCAATTACTGCTCACAACTTTAGTATACATTAGGTTATTTTCATTTTTATTATTTTATTTTGATTGCATCTTAGTATTGGGTTAGTTGAATAGCAACTAATTCCGCCCACTCTTCCAAAACCCGAGATTTTACTTGCTTTCGTAAAAATATAAAAACACAAAAATAATCATCCCTCACCTTTAGAACTAGTATTTAGGCTTTCTAATCCTAGCGACACTATTCCTAAGCTGAACGATCAATCCCCCGGTACTTGTCACTATACTATACTACAACGATCAAGTACACTGCCTGGTGGGGGTTGTAAGCTTCTCGAGATACCTCGAGAGGTAAAGCCTGTTGCGATTCCCACGCATCAAGTTTTTGGCGCCGCAGCCTGGGGAATAGTTATTATCTAGGTTAGGATTTCTTTTTATTAGGTCTACTTGCTAGATTCCTTTCTAGTAAGATTTTATTTTTATTTCTAGGTCTTTTTTAGTCTATCTTATTTCTTCGTGCTTTTGTTCGTAACTCTTTACCATCCGACATTATGGAAGGTGGTAACATCTTTGAACCCGTCATCCCACCACAACAAAACCCACCACTAGAACCCCTTAGGCCCCGAACCTTAGGAGAGTATTCCCGACCTAGCCACCAAGGCTACCGAAACACCATTGAGCTCACCGGAGCCAATGTGACCCCCTTGCGATCCGACACCATCCGGTTGGTGCAAAGCGGATGTGCATTCCATGGACTTCGTTCCAAAGATCCAAACCAACATCTTAAGGACTTCCTCAAAATCGTAGATTCCATAGACCTAGATGTTGCAACTAGAGAGACTACCCGTTTACGCCTATTCCAATTCTCTCTACGGGATCAAGCTAGTCAATGGCTTAAGCGTTTACCCGCGGGATCCATCACCACATGGGATGACCTCACCACTCGTTTCCTTGCTCAATTTTTCCCACCGGGGAGAACTACTAAGCTTAGAAATGACATCTTGATGTTCCAACAACGTCAAAATGAATCTCTTTATGAAGCATGGACTCGTTTCAAGGACTTACTCCAAAAAGTCCCTCATCATGGCATAGATCTTTGGCTCCAAGTCCAAATCTTTTATGACCATATCGACATCTCCACGAGGCGAGCCATTGACCAATCGGCTGGTGGTAAGCTACGTGATCTTAGTGCGGAACAATCATGGGAACTCATAGAAGATCTTGCTCTCTATGACAACGAAAGTTGGAACGATCCCCGTGACTTGAACAAAACGGTCAAGGCAATATCTTTGCCTTCGAACAATTCTAGCACTCCCGACCGTAGGATCATGGAACTTGAGGACCAAGTCAAGTTTCTCATGAAATCTTACGATGCTCCTAAGCCTTCAAGCCAAGTGAACAAAATCATTTCTTCATGCGAATTATGTAGTGGTCCCCACGACACTCGTGATTGTGTGGAACTCCCCGGAACAGCTTTTGCGGACTACGCATCCACGCGTACCGACGAAGCGGGAGATAAGTGGTACACTTTCAAGCCCGAGCCAGACACATACGGTGATTCATACAACCCCTCATGGAAAAATCACCCAAACCTTAGGTGGAAACAAAATCAACCCAATTCTTCCAACCCACCTAATCGTTACCAACCCAACGGTCCACCCTCCGACCGTACTTTCAACAACAATCCTTCTAACAACTATGGTAGTACCAACAATCTTGAAGGGTTGATGTCAAAGTTTATGGCATCTCAAGAAGCTCGCATATCTAAGTTTGAAGCCGATTTCAAACACAAGCAAAGCGAGATGACCACTAGAATTGACACATTGTTGAAAGTTCTCAATGACCGAGAAATGGGAGCACTCCCAAGCGACACAATCAAGAATCCGAAACTAAACGTTAATTCCATATCTTCAGTTTCGTCACCCACTTCATGTCCACAATACTACTCGGTCAAATCAACGAGCACGTGTTTCAAACAAAACCAAGTTCTACCAAAGGACCAATCAAACAAGACATCCAATATAGAACCAGTCAAAAGTATAGTTGAAACACCTCCTACGCAAGACCTTGACGGTGAATTCAAGGAACTTCACCTTGAACGCCCCGTCATTGATGTCTTAGCGCGTGCTCCTTACTATAGTGCCCTCCTAGAAAAATATGAGAAGTTCAAACTAGGTAAAAATGGGACCGCCTTCGTTCAAAACAAGTTGCCTAAAAAGCTTGATGATCCGGGTATATTTGTTTTGCCTTGTAAGATAGGAAGATCCGAAGCTTTCGACACACTAGCCGATTTAGGGTCAAGCCTCAACTTGATTCCCTTATCCTTATTCACCACTCTTAAGCTAGGAAAGTTAGAGGAAAAGGAGGTATTGATAGGGCTAGCGGATGGGAGTATTGCCCACCCGGTTGGAATGATTAAGGATGTAGTTGTTCATGTAGGAAAGTTAACTATATTAGCGGATTTTCACGTCCTAGACATGGTTAGTGACACTACATGCCCATTATTGGTAGGAAGAGGATTTTTAGCAACCGCTAGCGCCATGATAGATTGTAAGGAGTCTAAGATAGCGGTAGGTGAAGGAGATACTTGGTCGGTGTACGATGTAAAGAAACATAGTTATGATTGTGATGATGAACCGACACCGCATTGGGTAGAGATGAATAGGAGACCGTCTAGATATGGACCTTGGATAGAAAGGAACTTCATAGGACCTCAATGCCCATTTTATCTAGAGAAAGATTTCATAGAAAAGACACATTCGGTAGAACAACTCATAGCTAGAGATGAAGAGCTAGACCCCTTTGAGGACCCCTTAGTCTTTAGGAAGATGATTGAATTCTTGAGCGTAATGCCTATTAATATAGAGATAAATAAGTGGAAAAGAGAGGGAGACAAGTGTAAATGGAGGTGGGGCAAGCCACCTAAAGAAGGTGATGGAACATGGCATATGAGGATGACTTTGTATGATCCGGATGGAGAAAAGTTTGAAAGGTCATACCACACTAAGGAAACCGATAGGAAGTTGAAACCTAAGTTTGATCCCAAAGATGTCCTCAATGAGGAACTCACCCGAATCATGTAGTAACCCATGACTTTGAGTCTAACTACAAGACTCGTAAATAAAGAAAAGCGCTTCTTGGGAGGCAACCCATGTTTTGTGTGATTTTATTTTGTTTGATTGTTATTTGCTTCTGTATGCATGCTTTATTTTTATTGTTGGTTGATCATGTTTCTAAACTAAAAAGTGGAAATACTTTACTATGTTGTTTGGCCTAGTCTTAACTCCAACCTAAAAGTATTTTTGCAAAAGATAAGTGTAAGGGGAAACCCCAAATATGTTTTCAAGAAACACACGATCATGATTCTCCACAATATTAAATGAACATGTATATTCGTATTCGTTAGAGTCAAATGCTTGTATTGAGTCATAATGAAGTTTTGCAGGATTTTCCAGGAAGTGGAACCAAGTTTTTCCAGAAATTTTCCAGAAACTTAACATAAGAATTTCTGCAGGTCCATTCTGACGGCGTCACGAGTTTACTCTTGACGGCGTCAGGAGTTAAAATCTGGAAATTTTACCGGTTTTGTTTTTCTAACGGAGTCTTATGGTTTTTGTGAATTATTAAGTTTTATAATCTCCATGAGATCTGCAAACTTCATTCCACAAGCATTATATCTTACTTTGTTTTCTAGGACTTAGAAACTTATATAGGATGCCGCCGATTTTACGCGAGGTTGTCTTGTCTATTTTTATCAGGATTTACAGGTTATGTTCGACAAGGAGATGATTTATATTCTGGAAGGGAAGCTTTAATTGTTCATTTTCTTGGAGGAAGATCTAATCTGGCCAACCTATAATCCATACCGAGCGAATCAGGGGAGTATTTGATTTCATTCTTTTTATTTTTTTCACTTTTACATTCTTTACTTGAACATTGGGGACAATGTTCATCTTAAGTGTAAGGGGAGGGTAAAAAGATGATACCTTACATATGCACTTTCGCTTGAGTTTGTTTTGTTTAATGGTAGATGTGTAATAAAACTATGAGAAATACTTGTTAGTGAAATTTTAGCGCCAAATTTAAAATTTTTTACAACATTTAGGAGTGAAACTTTAGCCATAGCAAGCGTCTCATGGATAGGAGATTGTATGACTAGCACATAACCGTATATTCAGAAAAATTTTCCACCCAAATATGTGAGGTTCGCCTTTAGATTTGATAGGAAAAGCATTTACTATTAGTGCTTATGAGTGTACCGGTAGCATTTAGATTCTAGAACTTGCGTTAGTGATGCATCCCGAGACCGCTAGTGAGACTACATTCGTGTGGTAGGATTTACTACATGATAAGAGGCATTAGGATCACCCTTGTGTTAAACCCGTATTATAATTACTTGACCATTTAAGTCATATTACTTGACTAGTTAAGTCAACTAATTTTTCCCACACCCTTAGCGTTGTACTCATTTTTAGTACACGAAACCCCTAGTACACCCCTCCGAGCCTATCTTTTCGTTTTTAACTTTAAGCATTTTTACTTAAAGGAAGAATTTGTTACACCCCACTTAAATGTACGCCCAAATCGCCTTAGTCTTCCGTGTATGCACTCATCTTTAGTGCATTATTGTTATTTGTTAAACCCTAAGTTAACTTTCTAATTGATTACATGGTTGCTAAGTCGAGTCATATCCTTGTACATATTGTTTTGGGACGATTGGGACTCATGGGTAAGTACTTATTTTATGGAGTAATGGGGAAGAACATCACTTATTACCCCCATATGTACGTTAATCTTAAAAGTACTCCAAGTGTTTTGATTTTCTTAATTCGAGTCATTAGATTAGTTTAATTGTAAAGTATGTAAAAATTCAAGTGTAAGGGGAATGTTCATCCCCTATGATGTATTATTTTGGATGGTAGGGTAAGAGTGTATGCCAAAAAAAAAAAAAAAAAAAAAAAAAAAAAAAAAAAAAAAAAAAAAAAAATCGAAAAATCAAGAAAAAAAAGAAAAGAAAAAAAAATAGAAAAAGGAAAAAAGAGAAGAAAAAAAAAACATACGGACTACCATCCCTTTTTATTCTATGTTCATTTTATGTTTTTGTTATTTCTCACTTATTAGCTTAAGTCGAGTCTAGTCTTGGCTTAGCAACGCCATATTGTACATGTAATTAACCAAGATTGTTAACTCACCACCAGTAATAACTTCCTTTATCCAACAAAACCGTGTAATTCATATCCCTATACCTAACGTTACAACCCTTTAAAAGACCTCTTTGATAGTTTATCCTAGGTGCTTACGCCATGTGGTGGAGGCTTGATCCTTTCCTAAGCCTATAGTAATCTATTTTGCTATGACAGGTAGTGAGAGATATCTTCCATTTCCATAATGTTATATTACTTTATTACACCCGAGAGATGTGAGTATCTAAACACTATTTGTGAGGTGCTAGTGTATGACCTCCGTGCTTGTCTATTGGTCTTTAGTGGAACGATTATTTGTTGTAATTACTTTTATATTAGTGTTAAATGACCTCTAACTTGTCTTTTGACTAGAATAAAAGCGCATTTGCTTGAGGACAAGCAAATCTCAAGTGTAAGGGTATATGATAAGGCGAAAAATGAACCACCTTTAGGGGGTCATTTAAACCCGAATCCGAATTTATTTGATCAAATATTGCCCTAAATCGATCCTTTTGTGATTTTAGGTACTTGGAGAGTGAATTCTGGAAAAGAAGCCATTTTGGACGTTTTTGGAGCATAAAAGTGAAGAAAACGGCAAAGTCTCAATTTTTCATGCTGGGAACAGTAGGTGACGGCGTCAAGAGTAATTTCCTGACGGCATCAAACCTCAATAATAAAATCCGAGAGTTCATGAAGGCGTCAAGAGTTTTCCTGACGGCGTCAAACCCCAAGAATTAAAATCCGTAGTTGATGACGGCGTCACACGCAGGGCGTCAAGAGTAATTTGTGTGACGGTCTAGGCCTTGACGGCGTCAGAAGTAGATCAAGGCCGTCCGAGGAAGTATTTGGCGGCGAGATAACGGCGTCACACCTTTGTTCTTGACACCGTCATCCCTATTTTCCTATATATAGTTTTCTAGTTTTTCACATTTAAGGAGAGAAGTTTTGGGAGAAACCCTAAGTACGATTTTGGTGTAACTTTACAGGTTTTTCAAGGGTTCCAACCCCTTGATACCTTGCATGATTAATCAAGATAAGTGTTCTTCTAATTCAATCAATATGTCTATGTGTTGGTTGTCTATATCTTGTTCTTGTCTTAATTCTATCATGCTAGGCTAGATCTCTTTTGTGTTTGCTTAGATCTAATGAAACCTAGATATTGATTATGTGTTGATTACTTGTTTATTCTTGTTTTGGATGAATGATTTATATGTTAGGCTTAAGAAAACTGGCAGATCTCCAAATGGTAACATGCTTGAACGTCTTAAGAAACATGAACCGAGGCGCACTAGGTCTTTATTGGTTGTATTTAATGCATGAGCCACTGTTTACAATCCCTATAGTTGTGCTGGGCATGGTGTAGGAGGAGATAAGAGCTCATAGAATTGGGGAGTTATGTGTGGCACCCCATGAATGGTATTAAGGAATACGATCCGTCATCCATGCAATTATAACAAGTAATTAACGTGTAAAAGATATCTAGGGAGTAGTGAAATCTAAGTAAACACATTTTCTCCAATTACTGCTCACAACTTTAGTATACATTAGGTTATTTTCATTTTTATTATTTTATTTTGATTGCATCTTAGTATTGGGTTAGTTGAATAGCAACTAATTCCGCCCACTCTTCCAAAACCTGAGATTTTACTTGCTTTCATAAAAATATAAAAACACAAAAATAATCATCCCTCACCTTTAGAACTAGTATTTAGGCTTTCTAATCCTAGCGACACTATTCCTAAGCTGAACGATCAATCCCCCGGTACTTGTCACTATACTATACTACAACGATCAGGTACACTGCCTGATGGGGGTTGTAAGCTTCTCGAGATCCCTCGAAAGGTAAAGCCTGTTGTGATTCTCACACATCATTAAAGTGTTGTGAATCACAACACAACGACAAAATGGTTTTCCTCTCTTTTGCCGCAGCATAGCGCGGGAATTCGACTATATAGGCTATGTTTGGCAAAAGTAGCAGTGAGCAGTAGCAATAAGCTGTGAGCAGTAGCTGTGAGTTGTAGTCACAGCTCGCTGCTCACCGCTTACAGCTTCTTAAAGAAGCATTAGAAAAATGAGTTTTCTTAAAAAATAGCAAAGTTCGCCGCTCTTTTGTCAAACGAACACTAAAAATAAAAAAACTCATTGCTAACCGCTCATTAACCCAAAAAGCTATAATATAAAGTAGTTACAACATTAACAATAATAAATCTCCCAAGGCGACAAGGCATACTAGTTAATACTGAATTTGTTGATCCTCAAACATATTAAATCTAAAGTGATGAGTGGAAAAGACAAATACAGTGAATTACATACGAGTGATGAATGAAAACCACGTTTAGTGGGATAAATGGGAGACAATGGCATATTGAGTGTGACACCCACCAAGATGAAGCTCACCACTTTATGATTCTAAAAGCTTATTTCATTCCTAAGTTTCGAACTTTATAATAATATAAGTAATTAGAATACTAATTGCTCCCAGTTTTAGAAACCACAAACCTATCACAAAGTTGCACTTTCTTATTCGTTTTTTTTGCATAAAGTATGAATCTTTCAAACGTTATTGCTCTTTTCTACTTTTATCATTAAAAATGTTTAAGAACTAGAATGCTTAAAAGTAAGTACTTTTACAAGATTTAATAGATTTTTTTTACTTGCATTATTATACAAGAGGAATGCTAGAACTACAAAAATTTTATAAAAAAATATCTGCATAATGACATGTAATTTAATTAGTGGCATTCTCTATTTTCCTTTTATATTATTCTATATACTAAAAATCATTTGGAAACGGGGTCTAAGGCAATTATATTACGGGATAATTAACAGCCTAATCTGTTTTCTTATTGGTTTGTGGACTTTATTTTATTGTTAATGGTCCACTAGGCATGATATGATTCGTCAGGTTTGCTAATTTTTTATAGATGTTATAGTGCGTTAGGAACAGTGCACACCGTTTTCCGTTCCAAATATGCACTGTTTTGCCACTATTGGAAACTGTTTTGAATTGTAGAAAGGGTAATACATAGTACACTTTCAACACTCTTCCACATTCTTCCATCTCATTTCCCTAACCCCAATCTAAATCCAGCATCCCATATAACCCGCTATCAAAAAATCATACATATATATGAGATCCATTACCGTTAAATACAATTTATGAAGATATCATGAAAGAATTTACACACAACATTGGTGACTTATCCGATCCATTAAGAAAAAGAACTCAAGATGCATACACAAAAATTACCTCGGGGTTTTAAGGATTGTGTAATAAATTTATACAAAATTACACACTTCAATTCGAAGATTTAGAGAAGACAATTGTACATTTGAAGTTTTGAATTGCGTTTCAATCCAATTTGTAAGTTTATAAACCCTAATTGTTGGATGTTCATATCAGAAGAGTTTAGTGCTTTTTTCCTTTAATGAAGAATTTTCCATATATTGTTATCACTTTTGGATGAAAGTGTATAACATTTCAATTTTTATTTAACATTTTTTTTCTTTGCTGGGTTTTTTTTTTTTTTTTTTCTTGATGGTGAATGCCAGAGTTGTTGTTAAAAAGTTGGTTGATGGGATTTTGGTTATATTGAAATATGGGAATTGTAAATGAGGTTTAATGATGAGACGAAAAGTGTACCGCTTTTAGGGGGTTATTTAAGCCCTAAGTCGATATTTTTTGATCAAATATTGCCCTAAATCGTTCATTTTGTCATTTTAGGTACTTTGGAGAAGAAATCTGGAAAATAAAGCATTTTGGACGTTTTAGAGCGAAAAAGTGAAGAAAATGGCAAAGTCTCCAAATCAAGCTGAAAACAGTGCTTGACGGCGTCACGCTTTGGAGGTGACGGCGTCACGTTATGGCAAAGAGGTGGATAAAAAGATATAACGAAACGCGCCAGAATGTTTTTGGACTTTAACACGTAACGGCGTCACCAAGGCCGTCACGTGTAATTTACTCTTGACGGCCATGAGAAAAATAATACATGATGACGTCAAATCTGGATCTAGGCAATACGAGAGTTTCTTTGGTCGCGAGTTGACGGCATCAGAATTTACACGTGACTTATGCATGGGGATCGCACCAGGCTTTACCTCTCGAGGGATCTCGAGAAGCTTACAACCCCCACCAGGCAGTGTACCTGATCGTTGTAGTATAGTATAGTGACAAGTACCGGGGGATTGATCGTTCAGCTAGGAATAGTGTCGTTAGGATTGAAATTAATCTAACTAGGTCTAAAGGTGAAGGATGATTCTTTTTTATGTTTTTATATTTTATGAAAAGCAAGTAAAAATCTCGGGTATTGGAAGGAGGGGCGGAATTAGTTGCTAGTCAACTAACCCAATACTAAAGATGCAATCAAAATAAAATACTAGAAATGAAAATAAAACTAATTTATACTAAGGTTGTGAACAATAAGTGAAGAAGTTGTGTTTACTTAGATTTCACTACTCCCTAGATATCTTTTACACGTTAATTACTTGTTATAGTTGCGTGGATGACGAATTGTATTCCTTAATACCATTCATGGGGTAGCGCACTTAACTCCCCAATCCTATGAGTGCCTACTTCACTCCTATGTCGAGCTGGCTAAGAAGCTCCTAACATGGGATCATTAGAATTTACTCATGCATTAAATACAACCAATAAAACCTAGTGCCCATCGGTTCATGTTTCCTAAGACGTTCAACCATGTTACCATTTGGAGATCTGCCAGTTTTCTTAAGCCTAACATTGAAATCATTCATTCAATACAACCATAAACAAGTAATCAACACATAATTAACATCTAGGTTTCATTAGATCCAAGCAAACACAAGATAGATCTAGCCTAGCATAGTGGAATCAAGACAAGAACAAGATATAGACAACCAACACATAGGCATATTGATTGAATTAAAAGAACACTTATCTCAATTACACTTGTAAGGTTTCAAGGGCTGAAAACCCTTGAAAAACCTGTAAAAATCGTATTAGGTTCGGCCTTAGGGTTTCTCCAAAACTTCCTCTCTTAATGTGTAAAAATTAGAAAACTGTATATATGAAATAGGGTCTAACAGCGTCAAGACCAATTAGGTGACGCCGTCATCTCGCCTCCAAAATAAATCTCGGACTGCCTTGATCCAGATCTGACTCCGTCAAGTGTTATGTGTTTCCAGGCCGTCACCACTTTTACTCTTGACGCTCTTCCTTGTGACGCTGTCATTTCAGCACTGGGTCGTCATGAAAAATACTCTTGACGCCGTCAAAATGTTCCTCTTGACGCCGTCACCTACTGTTCCCAGCTTAGAAAATTGAGACTTTGCCGTTTTCTTCACTTTTATGCTCTAAAAACGTCCAAAATGCCTTCTTTTCCAGATTTCACTCCCAAAGTACCTAAAATCACAAAAGGAACGATTTAGGGCAATATTTGATCAAATAAATTCAATTCCGGGCTTAAATGACCCCCTAAAAGTGGTTCATTTTTCGCCTCATCAGTGACGCAGTCAGCCCCTAAAATCTATATATAAAGTTTTCTAATTTTCATGTATTAAGAGGAGAATTTTAGAGATACTTTTGGTAGAACTTGTGGGGAAACCCTAGGTCGAATTTTACAGGGTTTTTCACCCTTTTATCATCCATGTTCTAATAAAGATAAGTCTTCCGATAAGCATTCAATATTTCTATGTGTTGTTTGATTCTATCTTATGCTTGTCTTTACTTTAACATGCTAGGCTAGGTTTTCTTTTTGTTTGCTTAGATGTAATGAAACCTAGCTATTGATTATTGGTTGTTTGTTTGTTATTAATTGTATTGAATGAATGATTTCGATGTTAGGCTTAAGAAAACTGGCAGACTTTCAATTGGTAACATGCTTGAACGTCTTAAGAAACATGATCGGATGTGTACTACGATTAATTGGTTGTTTTATACATAAGTAACTACTAAGGAGGCCATGTTAGGAGCTAGTAGTCGGCTCGACATAGGAAGAGGTAGAAGCTTATAGAGTTAGGGAAGATCGTACATGACCCTACGAATGGTATTAAGGAATATAACCCGTCATCCACGCAATTGTAACAAACTAATCAACTAGTTAAAGATAGCTAGGGAGTAGTGAAGTCTAAGTAAACACGTTTATCTCATTATTGTTTTTTCTCCACATTTACTTTCTTGTTATTTTATTTTTTATTGCATTGGTAGTTGATTGGGTTAGTTGACTAGCAACTAATTCCGCCCAATATTCTAAACCCGAGATTTTTTATTTGCTTTCTAAAAAACTATAAAAATACAAAAAGAATCATCCCTCACCTCTAGACCTAGTTTAATTAAGTTTTGATCCTAACGACACTATTCCCCGAGAGAACTATCAATCCCCGGTACTTGCCACTACACTATACTACATCGGTCAGGTACACTATCTGGTGGGGATTGCAAGCTTCTCAAGATCCCTTGAGAAGTAAAACCTTTTGCAAGGTTGCAAAACCACGCATCACTTAATTAAGTTGGAATTTGACAGGATTGTGTTTAGTTCTGTTTAACTCTTAATTGTAAATGATGAAGCAATCAAATAAATAAAAAAAGATGAGGTCATACAAGGTTATGTTTCATGAATAAACCATAAGCTTAACTAAATTAATACTGCCATTAATCTTTATGACTGTATTGATTCTCGGTTCATGTAGCAACGACAAGGTTAACTTTGTATACGTTTTATAATATGATGATTATAGGAGAAGGATCTTAAATTAGTCATTACCCTTTTTTGATTACTTGCCAGGTTGAAGAGACTAAAGTAGATAATATAAATAGGAATATGGTAGTACACCAACGAGTACAAGCTTCAGGTGTGAACATCTTGGTGTTTTTTAGTCTTGGTTGTATGTCCCATATTAAATGATTGTAATGGGTAATTGAGTTTTACCGCTTTCTTTTTGGTAATGCAGGAAAAGGAGCTATTCAGTAGAAGTGTGATGTTTACAAAGATCTGCAAGTGCTCAATCTGTATGAGTGGATTATGTGTTTGCCCGACTTTTAAGAGGTGCTAGAAGAATTAATACTAACAGGTAAAATAACACCTTTTGTTTCCTTTTTTGTATATTTATAAAGGTTGTTTGGGATTATTAATTGTGCTTATTAATGGATTGTTCACTAATCGCGGTTATCTTAGATGTGTTCTACTACATTCTGTAGTTGAGTGTCTTATATATATATTCTTCTTTACAACTTTATAATCAGTTTACTAAGCAATCCAAAAATTACGTTTTGGAGTATGAGTTCCGGTAATTGAGAAGATTAGTAAGCTTGAAAAGCTACTTATTGATGGGAAAGCTACTCTTGTGGATGATGAAGGTCATCCTATTCCGTCTGCCTCTGTCACTAAGAGGGCTAACCCATTTTCCAAGGTGGGTGATGTTGTGGTTTCTGATAGTGATGAGGATGAGGTTCTTAACACGTTCGACGAATCTGCAAATCTTTTTGGTGGAGGTCATGAGCGTGAAGATGAGTTTGATGACTATGATGATTACTCGAAGCAAATTTATGATCTTCCAGGGGAATTGGATGCTCTTAATGCCATTTATGGCTTTAATCTCCAAGGTCGTAGGAAGTAGTTTATATTTTTGTCCGAGTTTTTCAATATTATGTGGTAGTGGTTTTGTTTTCTTGTCTAGAAAATAGGAAGTATCTTGTTATGTAAGCTTTTCGCCTATGTAACGGGCTGAGATATGGGATTCACTCATATCCGTTGTACTTAAATGTTTTTTGGAGTAATATATTTACCAGGTCGTTGACCTTTTACCCAAAAAAGAGTATGAGTTCCGGTAAGCAAACCCAAACACCTCTGTATAAGCAGTTACAATAAGCAATCACAATTCATAAACAGCCTGTTTTGACAGAAAAAATAGCAACCAAACATCTATTTTGACAGATGATACTATTGCGGTTGTACCAGACTTCTGTTGCTCCAACAGCAAATGGAGACATGTATGCAGATTTCAGGCATCGATAATGATATGCTTCCAGGCTCACGGTAAATGGTCACATATATGGATGATTTTAGTCATTAAATGTATAATGCCAACAAGTATACATTAGTACCAGGTACTTTTAGACGTAAGACATTTGAGACACGTTGGCTTACTTTTTATTAAAAAGTACCACGATATATGATTTAGCAAACCATTTTGGAATTACAAATGGATATTGGCACTATCACAACAGAAAGAAATATATTAAGGAAAGAGATATGGCATATGTGGGACACATAAAGATTGTCACAATGTTGAAGAATTTCAAGGGGCAGCCACGAGAATGCCAACTAAAGTGAAGTTTGAAATATTAAATGTCAGCATGCCATTATTTATCTGTCAAGTATAGTATTCGTGCTTCATTAGTGGGGCTTATAGCTGCTAATCACTAACAGGAGGTGGGTACATGAGAGTAGGAAACTTTGACAAAAGGCTTCAGCCGATTACTTAAGCACTTTTGATATTGAACCACCTACTCAATTCAATTGTCTTAAACACAGGTATAATCTTAGAAACATATTAGCATAAACTTTAACGGGTATTTATAGCAATTATAACTATCTACGTTTTTTTTTAAGATTTTTGGATTTAGGTTCAGGTTAATTAAAAGTTGAGTTCACAAGCCTGACGTATGGCAAAATTCTCAGTATACTACCAATCCTGTATATATTAACATGGTAAATTAGCTTGAATTATATTGATATTTTTAGAGGTTGTTATTGTAAGAAATTGACCTGGAAAAATAATGTCATTCATGTTATATTACAAGAATAATTTGACAATCCAAAATGAACTACTTATATTATTTGCGATTGACATGATCATTAATTTTACATTGAGCAGTTGAGTAAATTTGTAATTGTGGGCACTGATTTGTGGACTATATGGCAACATGAAAATGCTTATCTCGACAAGGTAGAAGAGGCAGTAGATTATCAAGTGCAGCTGCAACAAATGGACCTTCTGAAACAGACAGTAAAACGAAGGTAAATGATGCTGCAACTCTCTGGGCCAAAATATGTTTGTATTTAAATTTGAGTACTTTACTTATTTAAGCTATACATGTTTGGCAATATAATGATTGTGTCGGTTACAACTTTTGTGGTCATTGATTATTCGTATGATTTGGTGATAACATATGCGTTTGTATTCTGATGCACATAGGGGGTGGCAACCTTGCCTAAGGTTGCCTCATCTTTTTTTGCAAACAACCAATCATGGTCCTCCAACACATTTTTTGTCTAAAGTTGCCTAAACTTCAATTTTAAGTGACAATCTTGCCTAATGTCAAGCATTAAATTTTACATAATTATATAATTTAAATTAAAAAAACATAATTAAACACTTAATAAAAAACAACTATTTTTATTAAAAAAACAATACATTTTATTAATAATTCAAATCGAAATTACATAACACTTATTAAACAAAAAAATTCAACAAAAAATAGGAAATCACTAGTCATCGAGGTATGATAAGTCTTGAGCCGCTACGTGCTCCGTAAGATCATATCGAAGACGATTATGGATATCTTCGTCGCGTAACTCATGTAGCACATTATCATCATAAACTGGCGTTACCGGCGGATCCATTATATGAACCGGTGATATTGCCATACCATCGTTTTTCAAAATCATATTGCACAATATAATGCACGTATAAACCAGTTGGCGAATCTTTTGAACCGACATAGCTCGAAGAGGACGACTGAGAATCATCGATTTTCCTTTTAGACGACCAAAAGCTCGTTCGATATCCTTTCTTGCAGACTCTTG
The DNA here is from genome assembly GCA_030686995.1 of Artemisia argyi. Lineage (NCBI taxonomy): Eukaryota > Viridiplantae > Streptophyta > Magnoliopsida > Asterales > Asteraceae > Artemisia > Artemisia argyi. The sequence continues at coordinate 8,760,174 of CM060679.1, forward strand.
TAGTTTCTTGAATCTCTTTTCCATTGGGTCAGTTGGATACGGATATGCTTTAACAAATGTTGAATACTTAGGATAGATTCCATCGGTAAGATAGTATCCACGTTTGTAAAGCCTTCCACCCAATGAAAATGAACTGTTTGGTGCCGTTCCATTTCGTTCATTAACATACAATAGAGATTGATTCAAAACATTGATATCGTTGTTTGAACCAGGAGGACCAAAAAACGAATGCCAAATCCACAAATCATATGAAGCAGTCGCTTCAAGCATAATAGTCGGGTATTGGTGATCACCTCTCTTATATTGGCCTCTTAAGTGTCTAGGACAATTTCGCCAAACAAAATGTGTACAATCAATGCTACCAAGCATTCCCGGAATATGATGTTTTTCTTCATGTACATTGAATAAGCATGCTACATCATGGCTTGTAGGCCTACATAAGAACTCTCGACCATATAACTTTATAATCGCATCGCAAAATTTATCAAAGCATTCTCCTAAAATAAAATGACAACTTTTAATTAAAAAAAATAATAACGAAATATATAACTACAAAATAATAACTAAAATATTATAACAAAAAAACATAACGAAAACAATTTAAATAACTTAATAAGAAAAACAAATATATAACTACAAAAAAAATAATAATAATAACGAAATATTTAAAAAATTAATAACGAAATAATTTAATTAAAATAACAACCTGACGTTCTTCGTGCCATGTTTAGATAGTCATCAAATCTATTCGGAGGTTCACCCGTTGCGAGTTGTCAAATGGCGGATGTACATTTTTGTGATGGCGTGAAACTATTTTGGCCCATCGCGTCTTGACCCGGTTGAAACCATTAGAATTGGGCTTCAATATCATCAACAATTTTTAAAAATAAATTTTTACTCATACGAAAACGATCACGAAAAACGCTTTCGTTAAACTTTGGTTGTTCAATAAAATAATCATTCAATAGAGTTTCTAATACTTTTTCACGAAAACGTTGGACATAACCACGGGTGTCAGTAGAGCTAGCCGTGTCTTCAAGAGCTTCGATTGCGGCTAAAAAGGTTTCAAACGTACTTCCGGATAACCATTCTTCGGACGAATCTGGGGGAATAATGATCTCGTCCGATGAGGAAGAAGACATAGACATGGTTAAATAAATTGTGTATTGTTTTTGTGATTTGATTTGTGAGATTTTTGTGAATGAAACAATATGTGTTATGTAGTGAATATTTATAGGGAATTTTCTTTTTTTTTTCTTTTTTTTTTGAAAATGGTACACGCTCCATTGCATTAATGGCAAACGGTCATATATGCCTTGATCCTCTCCCCCACCGAAACAGTAAATATCACCGCTTGAGGCACCGAAAATGGCTTGCCGATCCACTGGCAACCATGGTTGCCGATCGGTGGCCTTTGCCGACCCACTTTCACCGCAAGGATGCCACCCCCCTAATACTTTCATAGTGACATCATCACTAACTTGGCAGTTGCATTGAAACAAGTATGTTGATTTTGTAATCTGTAACGTGTTAAAGTATTTAACAAATTGATCTTTTAAATGATAATCCCTTCAACATAAGCTTTCCTTAGATTGTTTTTTTGGGACATGCTTATAAATCATTACTGCTTGAAGAAACCACAAATAAATAAATAAATAAATAAATAAATAATAAAAAAATGACACTATCGACAAGATAATCTCGTGGCAACGCGCGGGCTACCACGCTCGTTCTCTCTAATATACATCCGCAAATACACATGACATGTCCTTTTGTGGATATTTTTTTTTGTATAATTTTTGTAATTCTAGCATTACTCATTCTACAATGATAAGTTTTACTTTCTTATATAAAAAGTGTTTTTAAAAATAGTTGTCTTTAAAATAGTGTTTTTTTTAATGTAAATTCTAAATTACTTACCTTTTATCTTTTTCTTTTTTTTTAATGTGGATCTAGTATGATGTTGGATCTAGTATGATGTTGCTGTCATCTCGGATGGTGCTTAAAATGTATCAACGTCAATTGTTAAACGTTACATGAAACATTAACCACAATTTCTCTCAATTATAACTTTTTGTCGCTTTAAAATCTTATGGTTATTTACGAGTACACGCGCAGTATAAATGAAATACATATACAGTTAGATTTGAATAGCTGAAAGACACACAATTATTCATGATAACTTTAGCTAAGATCTCGCATTATTGGTCATTTATTTTTATTTATCTTATACGGCACAATTGTTGATGATTATTAGCAAAGCAACCAACAGAAGCAAACTATTCTATTTTATGTTACTTGTCTCTTTTTAATAACATGTACCTAACGTTTCTGTTACTATTTAATAGAAAATGATATATCTTTATACTTAACATTCTTATATATCTTACTAAAGTATCCGTGAAAAAAAACTGACGATCTGAATAAAAAGAAATAATGAACGAAATATATTCAACAAACTTCTTTTCCGAGGGGAAAAAAAATTGTTCTCTCTTTATTGAAGTGTTGTTTTTTTGTGATAAACGACAAATCGAATAATTAACAGCAAGTATTAGAAATATGAGTAAGACATACACTAAAGTACAGAATTATAATTTTATATACTTTCTATGATGTTAGAATCTTTTACTAAGTCGTACTTTGTACATGAGACCACCCAACATTGTGGAGACGGGAGAGAGTAGTCCTGTCTCCTTAATTTGCGGTCGGTTCGATGAATTACTACAAATGCATTGTCGTCAATCTTTAATTCTGTTTGATTCGAAAACAAGTTAAACTCTAGAGAAAAGTTTTGGTTATATTGGTTTTGTAAAAGTTGGTTCAATGTGGAATAGTTTAGTTGTTTAGACAACTGAAATATGATTAACACTATTAGCCGAAACGTGATTAAGAGTAAGCTCCCTACCTCTTGGACGCGACGAAGTTAACATGCTCAATTACTAATGTTTTGTTATAACTAAAACATTTTTGAAACGTTGTAGCATAATTTAGTTGCTATTATATTATCATGTTATGTAAGATAACGTATTCTGTTAATCACACTCATTTCAAATACTTTTTATGAAAAGTTCAAGCTAAACTAACGAGCCCAATAGGCCCAACTTTTAGAAATCGCATTCTTATTAACTAAAAGCATCAGCCCAATAAGCTAATTATAATTGTTAGGCTTGGCCCATTCAATAACATGAAATCATTTAAAACTGAAAATTAACATATAATATTGCAGTGTAAAGTGTTTGTTTGATGTTCTATTTATCCGGGAAACCGTTTCCGGGTGTCTTTTGGCACCAGCCATTGTCCACCCCACAAGGAATGAGCCGAGACTTTCGGACTCTTGAGCTCTTATCCACAAAGTCTCTCCAGTGAGCCCATAGATTTTGCGGAGGTGTGTACCTATCTTGAAGCAAAGTGTCAGGGATGAGATTCGAACCCGAGTCTATTGATTCAAGAATAAAAGCCCCACACACTCGACCAATGCCCAAGTGGTGATATTGTTTCACAAATAAAAGTCTTATGAAACTTGTATGTACTGTACTTTAAATTGTGAAGTCAAAGAGAAGTAGAGAATATACATATGGTGACTTCAGATTATACAAAGATTATTAGAGCAAGAGCATTTACTCCTTTAACAGAACTTAAGGCGTTTAACATTCACTGAGTACATAATAAGTTTTTAGTTAAATCATAACTAAGGTTTGTGTTTAAGTTAGAGAAGAGATCACTTCAATCAAATAGGATTGTTATTCCGCAAACAATCCTTGTCAGATTCTTTAATTCAATAAATAAAAATTTAAACGTAAAAAACTTTGTTGTGTTATTTTGTTGCTTTAAGCAATGAAAATGATTTAACTTTTACATCTGTTTGCATGGTATTTGATTTAGCTTAGTTCTTAAGTTATAATCATATACTTGAGAACAAGTGGGTTGTCCCTGGTCACCCCATAAGAGGATGTGTTCCCCCTTGTTACATGATCGTGGTCACCTTCATATAAATAATGCATACTCGGTCGAATGCATGACTCGGTATTGTAAGTTCTTGTGTGTGAGTTTTTTTGTTAATTTGTGAGGTACGGTATATTTATGTTTAATTGGGTATGTTTTTTATGGTAACCGCGGTCGCCTAATTACATTAAGTTAGTTGTAAAGAGAAAAAGCTGAGTTGACACTGATCATGAAGCTCCCTTGTTATACTTTGTCTCATGTTTTGTTAAAATAATGTTGCATTTGTCAATTGCATAAAAGGTAAAATCTTTTAAAGTTACACAAACCAATGGTGTTTTTTAGTTGCAAGCGAATGGAACTATGGAAGTGAAGGTAATAGTTAAAAGAGTCGGACAAAAGCTGAACTAACCCATGCATTGCCTTCTTTTTCCATCTCCTCCAGACAAATGTAAAAAATTGGTCAACGCTAAAAATCAATAATAATGTAAAATCCTTAACACTTTTTACTACTCCGTACATATTTACATTGGAGCAGGGTCGGCTTTGAGGGTGTGCAAGATGAGCGATCGCATAGTGCCCTAAAATTTTAAAGGCTTCAAAATTTGTCTCTTAATAATTATATGCATGTGTACACATATTTTTCACAAAGAATAAAGTATTTTGATGAAAAAGTATTTTAAATGAGCAATATGTTAGAACGTTTTAGCTAACTAATTGCATTATATCTTATAAATGGTGACAATTTATATATAGCATCCTTTATCAAAAGGCCTCATTATTTAATTTCGTTCAGGGTCCTAAAAATTTTTATAAATTCATGGGACGGCCTGCATAGGAGTATATTTCAACACAATCAAACTTTTTAGATTTTCAAACTTTAGGTATCTTATTTTTCTGATTTGATAGTAGTTTAGTCTAAAAGTTGTCTCATTTCAAATATGGCTGTGGCTTATATAAAACGGGTAAACGAAAGTTTTTTCTGTTTAGATTATCTAAAAAAGACGAGTCTTTATAACTTAGATTTACGTCGACTTACTGGTTTATTTCTGAGACTGTTTTCGATTTTTCCGGTGACCACATACAAAATATAAAACTGTCATTTTTATAAGAAGTAAATTAAAAAAAATAAAAATGATTTGCATGTCAAATAAACATGTCTATAAATATGTCTAATGGTAAGATTATTATACTTGACAAGTTTAATAGTAAAGATAATGAGAGAAAAATATATATGACAAAGCTATATGATAGCAGTATAGCACCCAATTTTTCCGATTCGGCAGTTCAATCTATCATTTATAATTCATGGACGTTGATAAGATCCATATCCATTTAACATCACCTTATGATGGCATAGCCTTAAAATTAAGGGCAGCACCTTAGGATGGCATAGCCTTAAAATTAAGGGCGAGGTTCAAACGAGGATAGGCTTACGGTGGATACCTATGCACCCAGAGACGAGGAAGGGCGTATTAAGCAACGAAATGTGCGTCAAATTATAAATTAATTAGGCGTGTCTTTATTCATATGTTTTAGTCATTTATATCGCTAGTTTAAATTAAAACCATAGAGAACTAGAGAAGTACTCTAAGAAACTTGTTCTAACTTTTACGCTCCGTTCTCGAGTTATTTTTTAAAAGGAAAGGAAAGGAAATGATAGGAAATTGAAATTTTATTGTGTTCTCGAGTTTTTTTTTTACAGAAAGGAAAGGAAACAGGAAGGAAATGATAGGAAAATTCTAGTGATTTTCCTATAAGAATTTTCCGCCCAAATATGGGCGGATTTGGACGGAAAGTATTTTACACTCGCACTATTTAGTATATAATGACCAATATAACTTTCAATATTTACTCATATTCGACTCTTATGATAAAATGAACATATCTAAAAGTGCATAAATGTAATTATGTCTCTTTTTCTTTCTTTTCTTCCCAACTCGAGAACACAACATTATTTCATTTCCTTTCATTTCAACTCAAGAATACGAAATATAAAATCAACTTTTTTTCCTTTCCTTTTCATTTCTTTTCTCTTTTTTTCACATCATTTCTATTCCTACCTAGAAAAACTCGAGAACGCAGCGTGTAACTCAGATTAGTCCCAAAAACAATCCATTAAATCAATAAAATCCCCTCAAAAATATTAAACTCATACACTAATACATTTAACTTAACCAAACATTTCAACTCTCATGCAAATTATGTCCTTCACGTGCTTCTTCTTGTTGTTGCTGACTTGCCACCTCCTCCACGTGTCCTTCCGGGTCACCTTCCACGTGTCCCATCTCTTCATCACCCTGAGCTTCCTCCACCACCACCACCACCGGCGCCGTCACAGGAGGTGGGCCCACCCTCCCATCAATACACGTGGCACATTTACTCTCAACCCACCCTTCAAAGTCATATTGCACATGGCCCATAACCCTACGACCTGAACATAATCTGCCTATCATTATAGCTATGGCGCCTAATACCATGATCACTGCTAGAGCTCCTATAACTGGGCCCACTGACCCATGATGACCCGAATGTGGTTTGTATGACTCTTGTTGCATTACTTGTGGGTATGGTGGTGGTTGTTGTTGGGTTGGATCAAGTGTTGGTGTACTTGACATTGTTGTATGAGCAAGAAATTAAGTGAAACTAGGGTTTTCTCAATATATTTCACACAGTGACTGTGTTTTTGTGCGTGAAAAAAGGTTAATTTTGAGGTGAACCCAAATGGAAAAAGTTTACACTGAGTGTGGAGTTAAGAGAAAAAGTGAGATGATAATGCGGTGAGACCAAGAAATAGAAAATAGGGTTTCAAAATCTTGCACACAATGAGTGTGTGAATTGTCAATAAAAATGAGGATTTTAAGTTGAAATAAGAGGCTAAAAATTGGGATTTAAAGCTTGTGTATATTTCCAAAACAAGAGAGGTATTTGAGTTAAGCCAAGAAGCAAAACTAGGATATCAAGAAATCTAGACTTTTATGTGTGTAAAAATCCTAGAAAGTTAAAGAAAAATCAAGAAATTTTACATTGTGCGTTTGAGTTTGTTGGGTGATAGGGGTGAGAGAGGGGATGATGGACCAAGAAAAGTGGTGAAGTGAAGCGAGCATCTAGGACATTTTATGGTACACTATGAAAGTATGAATGGTGATACAAAAAGGGTATTTCAGAGGGTGATACAAAAGTTTATTTCATGATTGAAGGTGGGAGAATGACAATATATGTGCTAATTTGATACTTTTATGTTCTCTTTTTGTCATAATCACATGTTGGTTGAATAAAGTTTCATTTATATACCCTTTATGGTTTTCAAGGGCCATGATAAAGGGAGTGGTACAAGAAATCAATCAAACTAGCTTTGATTGACTTTCAACTCTCAATTATTTTACCTTTATTAACTCTTTATAGCTCTCTTTGATTATCTTGGCCATAGAGTATCTAACATGGGATCCAATACCAAAACTCAAGATGTTATGGATGTGCTAGGCAATTGTCCCAGTTCAAAAATATATTTTCTTGTACCCACATTAGTCAAGCTTCTGTCAAATATAAATAGTATTTGTGAGAAGCTTATAATCTGCTCTTAACAATTCATGTGTAATGTGATCTCCCTAGTCAATAAATTATTTCAGAGTTTTCTTATCTCTTATATAATAAGAGGAAAATATACAAAATATATAATTAAATCTTTGAGAAGTTTTCAATTGTACGAATGAAGAGCTCGTTTTATAACTGTTGATGCATAATCTGGCGCGGACTGATTCAACGACTCTCCTTAAGCCGTTAGGCGTCTTCTCGAGCCCTAAGTAGACCTGTCAACAAAGAGAACCCGTTAGGAGTGGACCCGAGGCCGTAGCCCCGGGATCCACCTCCGACGGTCAAGTTAGTGTCGATGCGTAGTAGCATATATGAGAATTAGGTTTAGGGTAACCTGTTCTATTCTGTTGTGAATGGAACCCCAGCCTTATATTTATAAGGCATGGATTAGGGTTTAAGCATAGAGTGGACCGCTGTCTGCCGGGCCTGGCCCATGTAGGGTCCAGTCCGGACCATACGTCCACAAGCCCCCCAAGTTTAGTCTGACATAGTGCGTGGCTATGTTATGCTAGACTTAAGTTCTGTTCATGGCCGCGTAGGCCCAATCAACCATGACGGCATGGCCCATGTGTGCGCAACTTGTGTGCACATGGGACGGACCATACTGCGCAGCCCACATGCGACAGTGCGCACTGGGATTGCGATTGTGATTGTCTCACAATTGTGAAGGTGGATTCCGTATGTTGTATCATGGGTAAGGGTGTACCTTTTGTACCAGTAGCGATGCAACATGGCGCAACAGAAGTCGTGCTTCTGTGGTAGAAGTGCGCGCTGTGCGCAACAAGGATGTGCGCAGTGCGCAACAAAGGTGCGCGCTGTGTGCGAACATTACATTCGTCTTTACAACCGACAAAGGACGTCTCCCCTGCGGCAAGATGGTGCGAATATTTAAATCCGTCTTTGTACCGGGCTTGCAATACCTCTTACGTACGATCTGCTTCCAAATATACCTGCATGACGCGTACGGAAGCAATGGTACTATATACCCTGGTAGCCCCCCAAGTTTGATGGTGCTACTCGTGTAGGAGTATTAAACTTAGTTATTCAAATCCTGAAAAACACTTAATGCAAATATTAGAAGTATATGCCGCGAATCGCAACATATAAAACTTAATGAGGTAAAAGATTAGTGTGAAGCAATATATAGCATATAGCATATAAAATAAGGAGTAGTGCGAATTACACCTATCGTGAGGTTTTACAAACTATATTAGAGAAGTAGCACATAGCTAATAATAAAAACAGTGCGCGCATGGCGATTGATTGATCTTTGTCTTTTTTATTATAATAAAAACAATGGCGCGGATGGACGTACCATGATCGCGACTAATAGTTTCAATTGCGCGTACAGACGCAGATGGATGTATCGTGACCGCATAGACTCTAACGTTTGTGGATGATCGCAGATGACCACGGCTTTCGTCCAGTGCGCTCATGGCGATTGACTAGCATCGTGGTGCCTGTACGTGACAGTGCGCTCATGGCGCCAATCTGCGAATATGTCTCTTTCGCACGGCCTAATGCGGGTAGATTTATCCTGACTGCGTTGTTCGCGGCGAAAAGATAAAGTAGGTCCGATCGTGCGGACTTATTACGTTATAGGTAAAATCGTGTTTACTAAATTTAAAAGATTTACATAAAATCTTATAAGTATTTAAAAGATATGCACAAGAGATATGGAGATATCTTTCTTAATTTTAAGAAAATATTGAGAAAAACAAAACTTAATGGTTTTGTTATGCTACGTATGAGTAGACAAAATAAAGTTACAATTGATTTACAATTGATTTATAGTATTCTATTCGAATGAAAGATAGCAACCTTTGATTGGTTTGGAAAAAGTCAAACATATCAAGCTATAACAAGATTTTATATTCTTGTTATTTTGGTTTTGTTTTCTGTTCAATAACTCATTCGAACGTATATTTGTTACCATTAATTGGCCGATATCTTGTGAACTGTGTGAACTGTATCGACACAGGATGAGTAAACGAGGCAAATGTTTTGCTCGTGTCCCACGGATGGCGTCACTTGTTGATGCATAATCGGGCGCGGACTGATTCAACGACTCTCCTTAAGCCGTTAGTCGTCTTCTCGAGCCCTAAGTAGACCTGTCAACAAAGAGAACCCGTTAGGAGTGGACCCGAGGCCGTAGCCTCGGGATCCACCTCCGACGGTCAAGTTAGTGTCGATGCGTAGTAGCATATATGAGAATTAGGTTTAGGGTAACCTGTTCTATTCTGTTGTGAATGGAACCCCAGCCCTATATTTATAAGGCATGGATTAGGGTTTAGGCATAGAGTGGACCGCTGTCTGCCGGGCCTGGCCCATGTAGGGTCCAGTCCGGACCATACGTCCACAATAACGTTTCTGGGATGTTATAAAACATGATTTGATGCTTGCCATTAATTGGTTTTGGGAAAAGGGGGAATTTAGTCACGGGAGCAATTCTTCTTTCATCTCTTTTATTCCTAAGATTAATAATCCAATCGCATTGAAAGATTTTAGGCCAATTAGTTTAATCGGGTGCTTCTACAAGATAGTGGCGAAAGTGTTAGCTGAAAGAATTAAAAAAGTTATTGATGGAGTGATCGGAAATGCTCAAAACGCTTTTATCAAAGGGCATTACATTTTGGATGGTGTGCTGCTAGCAAACGAGGTAGTTGACTATCTAAGAAGATCTCGGGGTCAAGGACTTATTTTTAAGATTGACTTTGAGAAAGCATATGATTCAGTAAATTGGGATTACATTAGAGATGTGATGATGCAGATGGGGTTTGGGTTGAAATGGTGCAACTGGGTGGATGCGTGTTTACGTTCAGCCTCAATCTCGATCTTGGTTAATGGTTCACCTACGGAAGAATTTAAAATGACTAGATGAATTAGACAAGGTGATCCATTGTCTCCATTTTTATTCCTTATAGCGGCAGAAGGGATTAATGTGGTTACAAATGAAGCAATTAATAATGCGGTATTAAAGGGGGTGTCGGTAGGACGAGATGAAGTTATTGTATCCCATTTGCAATACGCAGATGATACGATTTTTTTTTGGGAGTGGAGTTTTAGAAATGGCAGAAACTTGATGGGAGTCCTAAAGTGTTTCGAAAAGGCTTCGGGATTAAAAATTAATTTGAGTAAAAGTAGTCTTTACGGAGTTGGAGTAGCACAACAAGAAGTAGATGCAATGGCTAGTCTTCTAAGGTGTCGTCTAGGTAAATTACCTTTTGTGTACCTCGGCCTTCCTGTTGGCTTGAACATGAATAGGGTGGAAAGTTGGAACGTAGTAGATAAGAAGTTCAAGGAGAAACTGTCAAATTGGAAAGCAAGAACGTTGTCCTTTGGTGGCCGGCTAACTTTGGTGCGTTTGGTTCTTGGTAGACTTTCGTTGTACTACTTTTCTATGTTTCATGCCCCAGCTAGTGTGATTCAGAAACTTGAGAGAGTGAGAAAAAATTTCTTTTGGGGTGGGGGTGGGGATAGCCGGAAGATGGCATGGGTTAAATGGGAAAACGTTATGTCTAAATTCAAATTGGGGGGGGGGGGGGGGGTTAAATATTGGGAGCCTCAAAGCTTCTAATTTGGGTTTATTGGATAAATGGTGGTGGCGTTTTAAGCTTGAAGGGAATTCTTTCTGGGTTAGGGTCATTAAGAGTATTTACGGTGACGATGGAGGGTTGCGAGATGGGGGTGATGGGGTGGTAAATAGTAGGGGCACTTGGAGTAGTATTATAAAAGTGGGTAAGGAAATTAATAGGCTGGGGATTGAGTTCATGTCTTCGTTTGGTAGGAAGTTGGGGAACGGTGAAAGTATACGTTTTTGGTTGGATAAATGGATTGGGAATTATAAGCTATGTGACCAGTTTCCTAGATTGTTTAGGTTTGAGAGAAATAAAGAAGCTCGAGTTAGAGATCGAGGTTGCTGGGATGATACTGGGTGGAATTGGGGTTGGGATTGGGTCGGAAATCCTAGAGGTAGATCAATGGACGAGATGGAAGATTGTGTTAGCTTATTAAGGGATCAAGTTCCAACTCGAGATGGTAATGATTCGTGGCAATGGCTGCTGGAAATGGATGGGCATTTTACTGTTAAGGGACTTAAAGAGATGGTGGATGAGAAGGTTCTTGGTCCAAGATCTTTAGTAGAAGAAACGAAGTGGTGCAAGATTGTTCCTCGGAAGGTAAACGTTTTTATGTGGAGGCTTAAGTGTGGTCGGATTTCAGTTAGGACTCTTCTTGATCATATTGGTGTGGATCTCCATTCTACTTTATGTCCTCATTGTGAGGAAGCTACCGAGACAATAGATCACAGTATGGTTCGATGTAAGTTTGTTTCCTTGGTTTGGTCAAGTATTTGCGCTTAGTGGAATATAGGTTCCTTTGTTGGTGCTTCTGTAGTTGATGTCTTAAATTTGACGGGGATTGGGTCGACGAAATTACATTTGTATTGGCAAGCAGTGATCTGGACTTCGCTTTATCTCATATGGAAAGCTTGAAATAATAAAGTTTTTCAGGCTAAACAGATGTCGGCTGCCGATTTGGTGTTCGAGATTCAACTTACATCCTTCTTTTGGGTTTCACACAGGTGCAACAGTTTCGAGTATAGTTGGGTCGATTGGTGTAATGGTCCTGCATTCTTGATCTAAATTTATGCTCGTGTCTCGGGGCTTTTCTGCCCTTTGGCTTGTTGTTTAGCTAATCTCTTTGCTTTAGCATTCTTAGTTCGATTTTGTTTAAGCTTTGATGGTTTGGGCTCCTCAAGTCTGTGACTTATAGGCTTTGGGCGAGTGCCTCTTTTTGTATTTAGTGCGGCTCTTCATGAGTTTTCTAATTCATATTTTGGCTTTTCGGGGAAGAAAAAAAAAAGTAAAATTGTGCATTTTTACTAACCAATTGAAAGTCAAATTAGAAAAGAAAATGGTCAAATTTTGATAAATTTGATGGAGAGAGAAAAATATAGGTGTCAAATTTGCTAAAATAAAAACTGAAACAAAAAGTTGATTAATAAAATGTTAGTTATTAAATTTTAAATAAAATATATAGACTTAAGTTAACTTATCACTTTTATGTTTTTAATAACTTTATAAATTTAACATGACTACTAACTTTATATTTTTTAGTAAATAACATATACATTGTTGTTACTTATAAATCTTATTAATCATTATAAATTAAATTAATGCATATGCACGGGATTATAAATATCAAAATGAATAAACGAGTTACTGGGATATATAAATAAATACACGATATTGTACATATACTAATGACTCATATTATTAATTTTTTATGAGTTTAATGCGGATATCTGAAAATGTATTTTTCTACTATTCGTGTTTAATAACAACTCGTTTTATTCTTCTTAATTAGTTTAACTCGTACGTACACGGGTTTAAATATTAAAATACAGCTCATATTATTATTAACATGAATATAAATATCAAAATAAAAGTATAAGTTACTATGATTTAAAAATAAATATAAGATTTTTACATATAACAACGACTAACGTAATTCCTCTTTAAAGTTTGAATAAGAACAAGCATAATTGCCCGCGCGTTGCTGCGGGCGTTTGTTTGTGACAATTATTTGGTTCAGTTGTACGTTTATTTGTATTTATTTGACACGATATTGTGTAGGTAAATATATTGAATGTTTGTCAAATATATTGAACTCTATTGAATTCTTGAAAGTTATACATATTTATACTCGTTTCATTAGAAAAATTATTTCGTGAACAATGGCGCAAGTTTCGTAATTTTTCGAGTCCGTTTGGCACGTCAAATGAGCCCCGGAGTGATTTCGTGAAAAGTTTAGCCAAGATTGACACTTACACCCCCTTCGCCCCTAAGTTTCATTTCCCACCCTCCCATTTCAATTTACATTTCACAACCTCCCCATATTTTATATAAACCATTTTTTTTTTTAATTTCATTTTATATCAAAAATACACAAACATCCACACTCTTTCTCTCTCTCTCTACTCGCCGGATTCTTCATAAATTCCGGCAACACCAGTAGTTTTCGGCGCCGCCGTCACCAGGAAATTTTCCGGCGACCCCTTTTCTTAGTCAATTCGGTAGATCGGCTCCCTCTTATCGTTTCTGGAGCTTGTGAGCTTCTAGCTCCCACCGTAGCACTCTTACGCGCCGCCATCATCTTCTGTCACCACCACCGCAAACTTCCCACCTTCATCACCGATGGTAAAACGGGCTCACGCGCCTCCCCACACCCTTTTTCGTCAAAAATGGTTTAAAAACCCTAAACTCGTGTGGATTTTTTTTTTAATTATTTTTTTATCGCGGTCGCAGTTGATTCGGTCAACCACCGTGTGGATCTATTGTATTTCTACTCATTTATTCGTGGGTTGAGCAACATCTATTTTGATTCGCGGTGAGTCATGACTCGGTGACTCACCGAGTAAACATCTATTTTGATTCTTTTTATATCTAATCATTTATTATTACTTTATATAGTTTTTTTTAAGGTTTCAGGTTTTTTTTTTTTTTTTTTTTTTTTTTTTTTTTTTTCTTTTTTTTACATCAAATCGTACATGGTTAGGATTAAAATACATGTAATGCATAAGATGAATTAACATGTGATTACACCCCTAAACACCATAACAGCCAATAAGATGGTGGTTTTGTGGATGAACAGTACATGTTCTCTTTTTTCGATGCTTGACACCCAATAAGAGGGTGTGTTAGCAATTTAATCAACAAATTATCCAATCAAAAATGGACACCCGGTCCTTGGATCACGTTTTTTGAGATCCCAACATTTTGGGTTTTAGTATATATAGTAATATCTAGAAAAAGCATTATTTTAACTTTGTCTTTAAATTCATCAAGTGTTATTACGCGTTATGAAACAAGAATAATGTCTACAACATGAACAATAGTTAAATGATTTAAGATCATTTGAGGACCAAACTTTTTTTACATACCAAGGGACTAATCTCCGCTCTCCATTTTCCCTCCATCTTTATTTGATCTAATGGATGAGATTAATCTCAACAATTTAAAAAACCCACTTTCATTATTTTTTTTTTCAAATATTAATATCTTTTAAACCGTTAATCGTTAATCGAAAAAAAATATACCGTTACGACGAGCATTTAATTATCTTTCTATAAATAGGCACTTTAATATATTTTAGACAATTTTTTTTCGTTTTTTTCACGTTTTTTTTCGTGGCCGAAAAAATCATATATGATATTACATATCATATATGATTTTCACGTTTTTTTTCGTGGCCGAAAAAATCATATATGATATTACATATCATATATGATTTTTTCATATCATATATGATTTTTTCGGCCATGAAAAAAAACGTGAAAAAAGCTAATTTTTTTTATCGAAAGTATATCAAAGTGCTCGTCTATAGAAAGATAATTAAATGCTCGTCGCGATGGTGTAATTATTTTCGCTTAATGATTAACGGTTTAAGAGATATTTAAATTGTAAAAATAGGTGAAATATTAAAATTCTTTTAATCGCAACAATTGATTTCTTTTTAGATAAATGATGGAGATGAACCCTTTGATATGTAAGAAAAGTTTAGTATTTAATATAACTCTCCTCTAGTTAAATTTAAATAAGATTATCAACCTCAACACAACGCCAGGTAAACAAAGTCAAATCCTTTGTTCAATATAAATCTATACAAAATATTATATAAAAAATTATAAACAAAAACAAATCTGAACGATAAATAAAAATAATTATTGCTGAAAATGGTCATTATAAATTATTTATACGTGTTTTTTTGAGAAAAAAAAATACACAAATGTTCACTAAATTAGACTTGTATCAAAACTTTGTTAGTGTAACTTATGTTAAAACTCCATACGCACGAGGTTATATCAAAAGAAGAAAAACTATTTTCTAGCATGTTCGTTCTATTCAAGAATTTCCTTATTCTTTTTTAGGGGTTATTAATCTCCTCAAAAATCATAATGATACATCCCGTTAACTTTTTAGTTTGTTTTTTGTTATTTTGAATTGTATTATATCATACTATCTTATAAAGCATTTAGGTCTTCTAAAAAAAGAAATACTTAAAATTAAGCATTACAAGTTCTTAAGCTAAAAGTATAACTAATTAAAACACATTTTCTAACATTAAATTCAATTACAAGCTCTTAAGCTTAAAATACAACTAATTAAAACACATTTTCTAACATTAAATACAATCTTTAAATAGAAATACTTAAAATTCAATATTACAAATTCTGAAGCTAAAAGTACAACTAATTAAAACACATTTACAAACATTAATTAATTGGTTAATAAATATAATTAATACGGTTATTAAAACACCCTTACATAAAAAATACAAATTATTAAGCATATTGTACAACCAACTTAAACACAATTCCTGTATTAAATATCACTAATACAAATAATAGAGCATATTATACAAATATTCAAGCCCGAACGGGCAACGGGCCAAATGGGCTCGAGCCTGAACAGGCACGGGAGGCTCGAGCTCGAACAAGCATGGGCCAACGGGCTCGCGCCCGAACGGTTTACAACTCCTAGCTATCACTTTTGCCTTTTGATGTCGTTAACATTTATTTTAGGGTACCCGCAGCTGCAACGCACGGGTCCTTACTAGTTACTGTATTAAGGGGTAAGATTATAAATGTTGTCAAGACAAAATTATTAAAAAAACAAAAAAGTACAGAATAAGCACTTGAACTAGACCAGACTAGACACAATAACTAAAGGGGCGTGATATAGGGACACCCCAAGTAAGGGGGGGGGGGGGGGGTGGGAGGAGAGTTTGCTATCATAACAATGTATCGAGTGTTGTACTGTGTGCATCGCGATGTTGTACTGTGTGTATCGCCGTTTGTACGATTGACTATAGGGGGTCTCTATAATATATCCACAACTAAAAAGTAAAAAAAAAAAAGTACAAAATGTACGAATCTGATATGGTTGTTTGGAAGTGTATTATTAAAATGATGATTATAAATTTGAGAAGACAAAATTATTTAAAAACAAAAAGTGAAACATAAAACGATGAAAGGATCTGTATTGTTTTGTTAGCAGGGATAAGCTTTAATCTATAGAGACGTTCAAAAAAAATTTAGAGAGGGTTTGCTATAATAACAATGCATCGAGGGTTGTACTGTGTGCATCACGAGGTTGTACTGTGTGTATCGCGATTTGTACGATTCACTATAGGGAGTCTCTATAATATATCCACAACTAAAAAGTTAAAAAAAAAGTACAAAATGTACGAATCTGATATGGTTGTTTGGAAGTGTATTATTAAAAGGATGATCATAAAGTTTGACAAGACAAAATTATTTAAAAACAAAAAATGAAAAACATAAAACGATGAAAGGATCTGTATTATTTTGTTAGTAGGGATAAGCTTTAATCTATAGAGACGTTCAAAAAAATTTAGGGTGTGTTTGGTTTGTGGGTTTTTAAGAAGATATTTGACTTTAGGATTAAAGTAAATTGCATGGTTCATTTCACAAAGCAAAAATCCATCCGTCACTACCTCCGACACAATCCACACCAAAATGGTGAATAATGAATTTTAGTGACATTTAAATATATAA
This sequence comes from Artemisia argyi, assembly GCA_030686995.1. NCBI lineage: Eukaryota > Viridiplantae > Streptophyta > Magnoliopsida > Asterales > Asteraceae > Artemisia > Artemisia argyi. The sequence continues at coordinate 8,777,287 of CM060679.1, forward strand.
AAATAATTAATTTTGTGGATCTTATTTCTCTTTCATTAAATTCAAATCCTACATTTAATTCAAATCATAAACCAAATCTAAATCATATCCTAAAGACCTAAACACATCTATACACCAAACGCACCCTTAAAGATGTGATTTATATAATTTATAATAATGAATTTTATGTTTTTAATAACTTTATAAATCTAACATGACTCATAACTTCATATTTTTTACCCCCCGTCTTAAAATAAGTGTCCAGTTTGACTTTTCAGAGTCAAACTGGTTCAACTTTGACCTTATCTATTTTTGCGAGTGTTATATAATACTTGAAGCAAAATATATGAATAAATTGTATTTTAAGTGTATTTTTCATTCTTATATATTTTTCATCAAGTATTATATAACAACAAAAAAATATTTAAGAACAAAGTTGAACCAGTTTGACTCTGAAACGTCAAACTGTACACTTATTTTGGGACGGAGGGAGTAGTAAATAACATATATTATTGTTACTTATAAATCTTATTAATCATTATAAACTAAACTAATGAATATGCACGAGATTATAAATATCAAAATGAATAAACGAGTTACTGGGATATATAAATAAATACATGATATTATACATATACTAATGACTCATCAAGTGTTATTACGTGTTTGAATAAAAATATCCAGAAAAAGCATTATTTTAACTTTGTCTTTAAGTTCATCAAGTGTTATTACGTGTTATTGAACAAGAATAATGTCTGCAAACATGAACAATAGTTAAATTTAAATAAGAACATCAACCTCAACATAACGGTATGTAAACAAAGTCAAATCATTCGTCCAACATAAATCTATACAAAATATTAATCGTTATAAAAAGTTATAAACAAAAACAAATCTGAACGATAAATAAAAATAATTATTGCTGAAAATGATCATTATAAATTATTTATACATGTTTTTTGGAAAAAAAGAATACAGAAATTTTCACTAAATTAGACTTATATTATGTTAAAACTCCTTGCGCACGGTTATATCAAAAGATGAAAAACTCTTTTTCTAGCATGTTCGTTTTATTCGAGAATTTCCTTATTCTTGAGGGGGGGGGGGGGGGGGGGTGTTTATTAAGGGAAGTGATACTTACACTACTTTTTTTTTATGCACACACTACAATTTTACATCATTAATGCACATGTTACAACATGCTATATGCATAATTGTAGTGTGTGTATCAAAAAAAGTGGTGTAAGTATTACTTCCCGTTTATTAATCTCCTCAAAAATCGTAATGATACATCCTTTTAACTTTTTAGTTTAATTCTTGTTTATTTTGAAGTGTATTATATTATTAAGGGGTAAGATTATAATGTTAACTTTTAGATATGTATTGATGTATAAATCACTTCAATGAATAATAAATTTGTAAATGTACTTCGGAACTTCTATAGTTCTATATCTTGTAACATAATCCTTCCGATTCAAAATAAATTTCATGTTTTCTTTTTGAGTTGTCTATATGTATTTGTCCAATATATATATATATATATATATATATATATATATATATATATATATATGTTTGATCGAGTTTAACATATTATTCTTACTTAGAATTATTATTACAGATTTAAAAAAAAAAACATTATTAATTAGTTAAAAGTAAAACTGTAGAGAAAAGACAGTAATAATTTTTTTTAAACTGTATGTTTTTTGTTAGGATACAATAATTTTGATACGAATAGAGTAATTTTGTTATATTATACTCCATCCGTCTCAAAATTATTGTCAGGAGACAAGAATCACAAAGTTTAATAAAAGTGGGACCATTACAATTTTCAACCAATCAAATGGAATATTCTCCCACTCAGTTATATTGTTTTTACTTAATATGGAAGGTGGACAATTAATTTGAGACATCCATAAAAGAAAATGTGGACAATAAATATGAGACGGAGGGAGTACTATTTTTTTAGCTAAGAGAATAGGTTCACAAGCTCATTTAATATTATTTATTTTTTAAGTGAGACCCACTATTTTCTTTAATTGGTCTATATCCATAAGGTAAGAATTGTAATGGCCTCTCAAATAAGTAGCTCATATACATGTGGACCCACACACTTTCTTAACTAACAAAATAATAATAATAATAATAAGAAAAATACTAGATCCACTCAATTTTTACAAAATTTCTCCCACACGCTGATGTGGCAGAGAGATGTGGGAGAAATTTTGTAAAGATCGAGTGGGTGTAGCACACCTCTAATAATAATAATAATAATAATAAGAAAAGAAACACCCCTACATCTTTTTCCCACTTATCCTTCTACTCACATAAAAATCTGACATGTATATTTCACTTATTATCCCTCCTCACCTAAATTGTTAATTTTTTCATTTTTCATAATTCTGTAAGTAAGAGGATCAATAGGAATATGTAAGGCTGCTCATCGGTCTAAAACCGGACCAGACCGTGAAAAACCGGACCGGACCAAGACCGAATCTGGCAAAAAACCTAGACCGAGACCGGATCGAATGTGATCGGTCCTGTCTCGATCCAAATAAGCTAAATGTTCAGTTTTTAAGCCAGACCGGACCGGACCGAGACCGAAATTATAAAAAACCTTTGACCGATACCGAACCGAATATGATCGGTCCGGTCAGTTTTGTCGATCGGTCCGGTACATCTAGTCCTTTTGCTCACCCCTAGGAATATAGATAAATATCATTTCTTTTTAGAAATTAAAAGGGTGAATATGTGAAACACTGAAACGTGTCTTGGGGAAAGAGCACAGGGAATCTATGTATCTATCACTTGGCAGTACCCTGTCCTCTTACAAAAAATGGAACTATTCCATCAACTTTTATTCCTTTGCCTCTAATTATTTTGACTGAAAATCAAGTGTTTTTATCATTGAAAAATAGTTTCAACATCGAAATCTTGATTTTATTATGAATTAATTGACATATAATGTAGTATTGTAGTTTTATCTTCTATAAGGTGTTATACATTATTTATAGACTTTTTTTTTTTTTTTTTTGAACTAAATACATTATCATTATTCATTAGAAACACACAAAAAATTGCATTTTCCTATTTTTAATTGTTAAAAGCTTTGCAAGAGAATCTTTGTGTATAAAGAGAACAAACAGAGAATATGAATTATGCACTTTTGTTTTCTGTGACTAGTAGTCTAGTACTACCAACTTAAACATAAAGTTATACTTTACCCCCTTTAGCTTAGCATTACTTGACTAAATTCCTCCCTTGACTATTTTTCATTTCTTGATCCAACCAAAAACCTTACATTCTTTAATTTTTAAAAAATTTGCATTCTCTAGCTCTCTTTGGTCATTGTTTTTTTTTTGAACTATAACTTTCATTAGACCAAACCGAGCAGCCCCAAAACAGGGCCCCCAAAACAGCAAGAACACTACTTACATGAAACAAAATTTACACCATCTATCCCACGAGATAGACTTAACCTTACCTCTATTTGAAAACCATAAAAAACCCACAGCCTTAACCTCACTAAGAATGTTGCTAGCACACACCGGCTTATTAGAGAAATCTCTTTGGTCATTGTTCAACCAAAGTTTACCTTGTCTCCTTGTGCATTGGCTTTTCATACTTTTTCAGTCTATTCTTTTTCAAAATCCCAATACAAAAGTCAAACTAGTTAAACCATTAACACACCAGAAACCACCAACAAATAAAATGCACAGGCATTCAGGAATTAGAAATTTTGAGTGAATACCAAGTTTTAATGACGTGGTTGTATACCAACTAAGCATGTTGCTATCATTGAATACACATGTTTATTATACAATCTAGCTCATCTGCTTATTAGCTTAGTGTTCAAATACTGTAATTACCATAAATATCGCTTATTATCAATATTCAATCCTTCCCAAAATACATGTCATGTTTTAACTTTTTTTTAAAAGTCATAGTTAAAAAAAAATTAAAAAAAAATTAAAAAAAAAAGGTCAAAACATAAGTTTTGTGTTCAGACACTAGAAAAAAGTAGTACTTGTTTCATGTACAACACTTCAAACGTTTTGTTGTTTGAAGACAAACTTACTTGAAATGTTTGCTCATAAGTTTTATTTTCGACCATTGTAGTAAGTTTTAGCCCGTATTATTGTTATTATTATGTATTGTGTATTGGACTCAAGCCCACTTCTAGAATAATACATGTACTTTATATTATGTACCGATTTAGTTTGCTAATACATCAATTCAGTTACATTCTTCATGGTATAACCGTTATCTTTCGCTACGTTTGTTTACTGTGATAATTTGAGTGCTTTTATTTGTCTTTTAATCCGGTTCAGCATTAACATACGAAGTATATTGATTGAGATAAATATCCATTTTGTTCGAGATTTGGTTGCTGCTGGTCTGGTTCGAGTTTTTCATGTTCCTTCACGTTATTAGTATGCAGATATTTTCACTAAAGGATTGTCTTCGGCTTTGTTTAAGGAGGTTCGTACCAGTTTGAGCGTCCTATATTATTGTTATTATTATGTCTTGTGTAGTGGGCTCAAGCCCGGTTCTAGAATACTCCATGTACTTTATATTATGTATAAGATTTAGGGCAACCACAATGCAACACCTTAGCATAGTTTAATAGAACAAAAAGATGATGAGTAAGTATGCAATGTATTGTGAAACTTCGAGGAGGCTAGTTGGTATAATGATAGTTCAATTCTGTACACATCCTCATTTAACTCTTGAAGTGGGTCCTCCACTATAGAATCTTATTAAATTATACATGATGAGCTTATTTATGCTATCAGAGTGGAAGTTTGTATAAAGTTCGATGGACTGTTAGAGTTTGTATAAAATAATGAGATGTTGATATGACGGTGAAATGGAAGTGTATTAAACTGTGTATTACATCTTGCATTGGAAATGCTCTTAGTTTGCTAATACATCAATTCAGTTACATTCTTCAGTAAGATAGGTTGAGACTGTTGTATAATTATTTTGTGGTTGATACCGGATTTGTATAGTGATGGTAAGTTATTACAAACGTGATAATCGTTTGAGGTAAATCATGACGAGCCTTTCTTGTTTTGAGAGTGGTCGAGAAGAGAAAGGGCCGGGATGTGGCAAGTTTTGGTTATTTCTTGGTTCAAAAGCCACGTCCGACGCTCTTAGCACTTTATTTTTCATGATTGATCATTTAACCGTATAGACACTTGTTTATGTTTTAGCACGTAACTAGCCATAGCGAGATTACACCATGTATGCACACAATCCTCGTTATCGCCTTCAATTATTTACGCGATTTGGATCCATTTACATTGTGTGTAGAACATCTCATTCAAGCTCTTGTTCATTAAAATTTCTACTTAAAAACAAGTCTATTGAGTATCTTGTCGATATAAAGACTATATTTGACTTCAAAAGCTCAAAGCACTTTGTGGTTAACACACAAGTGATGCAAACAACAAAGAGTCAAAGTCAAACCATTATTCTTATAATTAAGAACCAACTAACTTAACGATTTATTTCACCACATTTCTTCCTAACTTGCCCATTTTGCCCTGTGATTACGCCGATGTTACCGAGCTTCACCATTGAAGTAGCAAAATCCTTGTAAAAAAGATATGGGTACATACTATAATCTTTGACCATAGAAGCAGTCAATGGATGACCCATCAAAGCTTGATCAGATTCAAGTAGTCCAGCATTACTCACCAAGTTCTTATAATAAGCGTTATCAAATTTATATGTCGTCACCAAGTCTAGTGAGTTGAGGTTTGAGTTTGAGCTATCGACATTAGGACATGAGGTTTTTAAGCTTGTGGCTAGAGATGTATCAAGGTTCGGGTCAGGTTGACCAGTCCCTTTAAAGTCAAATAAGCGGTTTTTAAATGTGAAGCATTGAGCTAGCCCAATAGTGTGTGCACCTGATAGAACCACAACGTCCCTTATATCAAGCCCTACTGCAGCAAACTTGGCTGTGATGTTTGCTAGTGGCTCAAAGGGTGATGGCAGGTTCGTGTTTGCTGCTTTTAGGTTTGCTGTCACCCCGTCTCGCCTGCCTAGTGCCACGGGCCAGTTTGGCCCCCCTGACTGCATACATATGATTAAAATTTTAAAAAGAAATACGAAAATAGTGTGTGAGAATTTTGACACGTTTACTTGTGAATGGGTCTGTTTTTGTTTTCTTATTATCTTAAACGGGTCATAAGAATTTTTAGCTAAAAGATTGTAAAAAAAGAATTTTTACAAAAGTTTAAAACTTGTACCAGGACAACGGCTTCCCTAGCTGCAAGAGTCAATATGTCAACACATGACACAGTCGATGGGCAAGCGCGTTCCACATCAGCTTTGATGTTGTCGATGACTTCAAACCCACGGACTGAATTAATGTTCGGGCCTGCTTTTTGTTCCCCTTTGAAGGTTTTAGTATCGTCCAGAAGGATAGAACCGTCACAACCCTGAAACGAGAACATGAAACAATCTTGTAAACCTTAATTTCGGTAACAAAACTATATTAACTAGAATTTCAATACTAAAATAATTACATTAACAAAACAATCATGGAAATGAAGACGGAGAAGAGACGCAGCTATCCTAGTGTCATTTTTCATAGCTGCCCATACACCATATTTCACGATCATTTCCAAGTTAGGACAAGACGAATAATAGTAGTAATCAAGCTGGCCATTAGCTAAAAGTAATGAACATGAAACTAAGAAAGCGATAATAATATTATTCTGATTCATAGTCTTGTCCAAATAGATAACGATGTTTTCGTGAAGATTCAGAATGCAATTATGTTGACTATTTATAAGCTGCAAAAGTACAAGATTATGACAATGAAGGTGTGTTAAACTAGAGTGGCATTGCCATTATAGTTGCGATCGTAGCCTATTGTCCATATTTGTGATATCTGTAACTAAACAATGTATACTTTTAGCTCCATCATGTATAGAAGATAAGTACATGAATGAGATCATTAGTATCTTTCTCATTAAACAAAAGCCTATTTGCAAAAAGCTATAGAAACATGCTCAATTAGTCAATTGTCAAATACTTATATATGACACATTCATGAACAACAAGGTGACGAGGACGCAAATTAGCACATGCTGATATAAAATAATTCAAAGTGGAGGTGCAACATTAACATTTGGAAGTTATATAATCTAAAGTGCTAACTTTATATTCTTAATGAGACAAATAGTTTCAAAAACAAAGTAGGATTGGAATATTAATTTTCATGCTACTTTTGCTAAGGACTCGCCACAAAAGTCTTGATCGATCACTACATGTATAATGTGCAAGCATATGTATCTGGTCACATGGTCGTGACAGAAACGAATCCCAGCAGGTTCACAACGAAAATTATAGTAAAAAGGTATTCGTCGGTTCAGATAAAACTATTTGGACCCTGTTACAGAAATACAGAACATGTCGCTGTTATGCTGTATTGTTATATTTCACAAGGAACTTGCTGTTGTAGTGAAACTTTGGTTAAATTTAGGGATCAAGACTTTCAACACACACAAAAAAGTTGTTTTATCATTAAATTGAAATGGATTTGACTGGCGTATAGCATTTTATAAATATGTAATATTCGATTCAAAGGATATGAACATTTAGTCATACCTGGCATATATTTGGGAGCAATAAGTTCAAAATTCTGGTTACCATTTTTTATAGTCCATGTGAAGTTTGCGACATAATGCATGAGTCGGAAGTACATCCTTAACGAAATTGCAAACCCAAACCTAAGTACAACAACAAAAACACTCAATCCCGCTGAAGCTGAGGTATGGGTGATGTGAGACGTAGACAATCACCTAACACCCTAACCCGAGGGTAAAATGACTGCTTCCCGAAAAACCTCAGGCAAATGTGTGCACAAGCAAATAGAAAGACAATGACATAAAAGAAATCATATAAAGCAAAAACATACAAGTGTGCAAAGACATAAATATATACAGATAAAGAAACACGGGAGCATGCAAGCCAATATAAAAAAGGGTAGATTCTAAAAATACGCAACAAACTTTCTCAAAAAGAACGAAATACGTAACCAACTAAATCTATTACTTGTATTATTAAAATACTTTCAAATTTTGTACAATATACGTAATATTGACCGGTTTGTGACTTGTTTGACCGGTTACCACTTATAAAAGTTACAATAATGGTCTATGTGGTTTGCGTTGACTTTCACTAGTCGTTCCTTAACATTTTTTTTTCACTTAGAAAAGTTACACTAATAGTCCATGTGGTTTGCATTGACTTTCACATTTAGTCCGTTTTTACATGTTTTCATTCGTTTTTGTACATTTTCGTTCATTTTTACACGTTTTCGTACATTTTTTGCATGTTTTTGTCCATTTTTTATCCATACAAAGTGGATAAAAACACACCAAACCATGGATAAAAACGAACAAAAATGTGAAAAATGGACGAAAACGTGTAAAAATGGACGAAAACGTGCAAAAACGGATGAAACGTGTAAAAATAGACGAAAACATGTTAAAACGGATGAAAACGTGTAAAAACGGACGAAAACATATGATGAAAACGTATAAAAATGGACAAAAACGTGTAAGAATGGACAAAAACGGATGAAAACAGCCGAAAATGTAAAAAAAACAAATAAAAACGTATAAAAACATATGAAAACGTATAAAAACGGACAAAACAGTAAGAAAATAGGCGAAAACGTATAAAAATAGATGAAAACGTACAAAAAGGTATAAAACATATAAAACAGACAAAAACATGCAAAATTGGACAAAAATATGTAAAAACGGACGAAAACGTGTAAACATGAACAAAAACGTGTGAAAACGGACGAAAACGTGCAAAAACGAACAAAAACGTGTAAAAACAGACAAAAGCATGCAAAACGAACTAAATATGAATGAAAACCTATAAAAATGGACAAAAACGTATGAATATGTAAGAAAACATGCGAAAACGTATAAAAACAGACGAAAACCTACAAAACATATAAAAACGGGCCAAAACGTGCAAAAATGGACCAAAACATGTAAAAACATGCGAAAACGTGTAAAACAAATGAAAATGTGTAAAAATGGACGAAAAAGTGCAAAAACGAACGAAGACGTGTAAAAACGGACGAAAACGTGCAAAAACGTATAAAAACTGACGAAAACGTGTAAAAACGAATTAATATGAAAATCAATGCAAACCACAAGGACCATTATTGTAACTTTTTTAAGTGAAAAATAAGTCAATGGATGACTGGTGAAAGTCAACGCAAACCACATGGACCATTATTGCAACTTTTCTAAGTGATAACCGGTCAAACAGGTCACAAACCGGTCAATATTGCATATATTGTTCAAAATTTGAAAGTATTTTAGCCATACAAGTAATATATTTAATTAGTTACGTATTTCGTTCTTTTTAAGAAAGTTTGTTGCGTATCTTTAGACTTCATCATACAAAAAAAAAACAATGGCACTAGAGGCACATAAAGATCAAATTTCATAAAGGCGACGTATAAGAGGGCAAGGTATGATAACTTGAGCTAAAAAAAACACCACCTCAGAGACACATCAATTTTAACATTTCAACATTAACACAAAAAACACCCCTTATCATAACACCACCTTTTAAAAAAAAATACAAATTACAAATTCAACCCATAAACTAATATTTCATTCATTAAACAATCTAATATTACATAAACAGAAGTTCAAAATTACAATACGAAAATTAGTCCAAAATTTCGAATGTCTAATTTGGCATCTCAACTTAAATTGATAACTAAAGAATTTAGCCCATTATAACAGAAGTTCGGTTAAGCCCATACAACTAAGCGAAACACCCTAATTTTTTTGGGGTTATATAAACTCATCATGAGCTTAATTATTCTCATTTTACCCTAAATCTCATTCCTCACAAACTCCGCCCCCTTTCACTCTTTTGCAGTCACCATATAAACACAACACTCGCCTCCACCTCAATTCTTTCTCCAAATTCTTGCAGCCTCTGAACAACTTCAAAAACCACATCCGAATAACAACACCACATTCAAAGACATTCAAACCACATACGAAATTTTGGCTAAATATATGAGAAGGAGCCGTTCGGGGGGGGGGGGGGGTGAAAGTGTGCATTTTTGAGAAGTTATTACGTTTCCTTCCAAGTTGACAGAGCAACGCAACACGAAAACGGCGTTGGGATTTTGGTGAGCACGGTATGGTAACACAATGTAACGCCAAGCCATGTCAGCATAACGCCCGGGCCTGCATTCGAAACCTTGCAGTCTTGCACTCTAAGAAGAAAAAATAAAACAATCAAATATAAGCTTTAAAAACACAATAACATACAAGGGTAAAAAATAAAACATGCATAAAAGTCATAAAGCCATCTATAGGATACAATCATTCGGAGCATAATAAGAGATAAAACTAAATGAACATACATAAGCCGTTTTCATATAGATTATCTGATTATTGCGTTTTGAAAATGCAAGTAATCAGTTTTTGATGTTTGGCAAAGAAAGTTCAAGAATCAATTAATTGCATTATTTGGCTTCCAAAGTGACGTTCTGAAGTAGCAGGTCATCTCCCGCCTTTTGTAAACGTGATTTTTTTCCCTTTGATTTGCTGGTATTACCCTTTATATACTTTCGTGCACACATGAGTCTTTGACATAAATCTTAGTTAATGTGACAATATATCTAAATTTTAATTATTCGTACATAAAACTGTATATTATTTAATTTTAATAATACAATTGTAAACTATTTAATTTTAATATGGGAATGAGGTTTTACAAACCGAATGTGCTAGTGATCTGGTTCCAACATCTGCTATTGATGTAGTTGGTAGTGGCTCGGTGGGTTATTCGATTCCAACAGTTGTTATTGATGTTAGTGGTGAATCCTCGCAAAAACATGGTATTAATGATGATCTTCCTAACGTTATGAACATTAATATGAATAATACTAATATGGCTCAAACTACTATAGATGTGTGTATGAGTTTTGAAGAGGCTTTAAGGGCTGTTGCTAGTGCTTCTATACCTTCTGCTAACAAGGTGGATAAAACACCCACGACCAATTCTAATATGGAAGCCCCTTCGACTTACGCTTCTAAAATCAGCCCTTTATCTTCTAAAAATGTCTTTTTTTTGGAAAATTGAAGAGACTCTACCAAAGGATGTTGATTATGATGTGGGTTTACCTGTTGCTTCGGTACAAGAGGTAAATGAACGATTGAAAAATTCACTGTATGGGTATGTTATTGGTAAGTGACTTGCGTTCCCGTTGTTGAATGGTCCATGCGAAACAATTGGAAAAAGTATGGAATTCAAAAAGTTAAGATGAACAGGAATTGTTTTTTCTTTTTCAAGTTCTCATTCACATGGTGCGTATTCTATACTTCGGGATAGACGTAGGATGATTCGTGGAATCCCCATTTTCCTTAATAAGTGGTCTCCTTCGGTTAGTCTCCTTAAGGAAGATTTGTCTTGTGTTCCAGTTTGGGTGAAGTTTCACGATGTTTCTTTGGTTGCTTATACACTGGATGGTTTAAGTTTGATTGCTTCTAATATTGGTACCCCTATGATGCTTGATTCATATAATACCCTGTATTTGGAGTCATCGGGGTAGAGCAGCTATGCGAGGCTTTGATAGAAATTAATGCATCTAATGAATTTAGAGACAATTTAGTGTTGGCTTTTCCAAATCTTGAAGGGAGTGGGTATACCAAAGAAAATATTCATGCTGAATACGAGTATATTCATGTTGAATATGAGTGAGAACCACCTCGGTGTAGTACTTGTTTGCTATATTGTTATAGAATGATGGTTGGCCCAAAGCTACCCCTAAATGTATGGGAATGGATAGGTAAAAGTAAGGATATTAATTCGGGTATATCTAAGAGGCTTTCTACTGATGGTTTTACAGTTGTGAAGCATAAAGGAGGTAATACTAAGAAGTTCAATGCTATTCAAATGAACAAATTTGAGTATCATTCGGTTGCTGCTAAGAATACAAAGGCTTCTCCTTCCAAAGACAACACAAATGAGTCTACTTTCAAGGACAATACAAAGGAGGCTTCTAAGTCTAGACAACCAACAATAGAGTGGTTAATACTTCTAATGCTTTTGGTGCTCTAAGTGATTTGGATAAAGGTTCAAATGTTAATGTAGAACCTAGCGGTGAGGTTAGTACAAGCAATGTGAATATCGCTTCTAATGTTGATGGAGGATACGTGGTAAACAATGAAAGCATCCCTAGTTCGTCCAATGCTCCTCCTCCTTTTTTCCAAATAGCATACCTGATATGGTTAAAGATGGTAAAAACGTAGGCAATCCATTTTCTAAGGTTGGGGATTTGGTTATTTCAGATAGTGATGATGATAAAGTTCTTGAGGACTACAATGAAACTACTAGTTATATGGCATTTGACGGTTCTAAAAATGGTAGTGGAGCGGCCATGAAGAGCTTATATGAGCAATGGAAGAAGGACACCTATGATTTAGACCCTTATGATGATGACACCTTTGATGATTATGGTTTAATGAGTGCCCAAATGAAACATGCTAACGCATTTGACATTAATCTTCGTAGTCAAATAGGTGTTTATTTTATTTTGCATAAGTATGGTATGTCATTTCTTATGCTATTTTAGGTCTTAAGCACTGTAGGTGCTTTTGGTTTGGCTTTTTGAGCTGAGGTGTGGGACTCACCTACATCCGTTGTACTTAATTGTTTTTTTTTTTTGGATTAATAATATTTTACCGAGGATAACCCTTTACCCGAAAAAAAAATGTAAAACTCTATCTGGATAGGCTAAAGTCTGTATAGCGCATACACGGAGTTGTTAAATAATATTTATATAACATTCTGTAAAATATTTTATACGTATGTAGTTAATATCCGTGCACATATAGGTTTCTACATAAATTATTTACTAGGTATTGATATCTATTGATATTTTGTATAAAATTTTGTTGTACGAAGGGTTTTACTTTGTTTAATTGGCATGGTATTGAGGTTGATGTTATTTAAATTTAATTATTGATATCATATTTTAAACATTATGCATGTTTAATAGCATGTAATAACCATTGAAAAATTATTTTTTCAGATATCCTTATTTAAACTTTAAAGAGAAATTATATGCGTTGTTGCTATATGTACAATCTCGTGTATTTATTTTTATCTAACAGTAACTCGTGGGTTGAGGGATAAGAAAGAAATGGCTCACTATTTATAGGCAATTCTGAGTAATGTTCATCCGGATCTGTCGGATCCCTTCCCAAAGGGACCCGGCAAGACAAAACCCAGGGATCCGGCTATATGGTATCAACAGTTCGGATTTTTGATTACTTTTATGGGTTTTGGGTATGGGTTATGATCCATGGTTCATGTGATGTCATGCATGATGTCAAAGACATCTTGGGTCATGGGTTATGGACTTTGGGTTATGGGTTATGGACTTTGGGTCATGGATCATGATTTTTACCCATTGTGAAGTCATGCATGATGTCATGCAAATGGGTTGTGGGTTATGGATCAAGCTCCATGGGTTATGGGTTATGGGCTATGGACTTGATTTTAGGTCATGGATAGTCCAAGTCTTTCCTAGTTTATTTTTGCAAGTAACATGTATTTTATAAAATGTAAGTAACTAAGTTACTTAAGTGTTTTTATAAAATGGTTTTTGTTTTATGTAAGCTTGTTAACTAAATATGTTTAAGGCTTATTTGTTTAATAAAATGAATTAGTAAACTATTGGCTCAAAACATTACGTATTTTACTTATCTCGTTAAAATAATTTTACGTTTGTTATCAACAAAACATTAGAAGATCATAAAATATAAATAAACGTTTTAAAGATTTATTTGTATTAACAAATTACCCTCTCATTTTTTTAGTTTTTTCGACACATCTATTTTTATACATATTTTTTTGTTGGATGAAATTTAGGTTATTTGATCAAACTGTTTCAGTTTTGACTTCTTATTGTCCAATGGCGATGACTCCATTTTTCCTACGTGGCAAAATCAACTCTCTCATTGGTCCAATTGAAAATACCCATCTGAATATGAATATATGGTTGAAAAGTCTGAATCTAATTCCATCTTAATCTGAATAAATGGTTGTGAAATGTAAGTCTGTCTCAAATAAAACTGTTTGTTTTGAATCTGTTAAACTATCAGTGTTTAAAATTTAAATATAAACGTTTACATTTACGTGAGAAATAAACGTTTTTAAATATGAAAAAAAAAATTATAATATGGTCATTTAAAAGTTATAAGTATTTTAAGCAAAACATTGAATCTCATGTTTATTTGACAAAAAGAAATGTGTCCAGTTTTAGATTGAACTTTTAAAAACAATTAACTAAATGGGTTGGGTTAGAGTTGATATGTATAAGTCACAAACCTGAACACTCTTATTTGAACAAAATAAGATCGTCACATAGTTATTATCATGTTTACATTCTTTATATAACTGAAAATATGTAATGATTCTATTTAAATGTACTTTTAATACGAAAGACAAAATTGAAACAAGACAAAAAAAGAAAAAAGAAAAAAAGTAAAAAGGAACGAAAAAAACCTAAATAAAAATCGTAACAAAAGAAAAAAAAAAGAGAATAAAAAATAAAGCAAGAAAAAAAATAAAAGACATTAATGTTGGGTTTGAAAACCAACCCAATTATCTTTAACAAGTATCTAAACATAAAATAGCCTAATACACCTTCTGATGCGTGGGAATTGCACCAGGCTTTACCTCTCGAGGGATCTCGAGAAGCTTACAACCCCCACCAGGCAGTGTACCTGATCGTTGTAGTATAGTATAGTGACAAGTACCAGGGGATTGATCGTTCAACTCAGGAATAGTGTCGCTAGGATTAGAAAGCCTAAAAACTAGGTCTAGAGGTGAGGGATGATTCTTTTTGTATTTTTATATTTTTATGAAAGCAAGTAAAATCTCGGGTTTTAGAGGAGTGGGCAGAATTAGTTGCTAGTCAACTAACCCAATAACTAAGATGTAATCAAAATAAAATAACAAAAATGAAAATAAAGCTAATTACTAATATGGTATGAACAATAGATGGGAGAATTGTGTTTACTTAGATTTCACTACTCCCTAGATATCTTTTACAGGTTAATTGTTTATTACAGTTGCGTGGATGACGGGTTATATTCCTTAATATCAATCATGGGGTGGCGTACTTACTTCCCCAATTCTATAAGCTCCTACTTCACTCCTATGTCGAGCCTGCAAGAAGCTCCTAACATGGGATCACTAGAATTCGCTCATGCATTAAATACAACCATAAAAACCTAGTACACATCGGTTAATGTTTCTTAAGACGTTCATGCAAGTTACACAATGGAGATCTGCCAGTTTTCTTAAGCCTAACATTGAAATCATTCATCCATTACAACTATAAACAAGCAATCAACCTATAATCAACATCTAGGTTTCATTACATCTAAGCAAACACACAAGAGATCTAGCCTAGCATGTTAAAATTAAGACAAGCGTAAGATATATTCAAACAACACATAGACATATTGAATGAATTGAAATGATACTTATCTCAATTGAACATGAAGGGTTTCAAGGGGTGAAAACCTTTGAAAATACTGTAAAAGTCATGTTAGGGTTTATTAAGTTCGACCCTAAAATTCTACTCTCTTTAGAATGAAAATTACAAAGAGTATATATAGATTTACTAAGGTGACGGCGTCAAGAAGAAAGTTCTGACGCCGTCAATCCGCCGCCAAAAATATTCTCGGATTGCCTAGATCCAGATCTGACGCCGTCATGTATAATCTTGCTCTGGGCCGTCACCACTTTTACTCTTGACGGCCTTGTTCTGACGCCGTCACGTTTTCTCTGGGCCGTCACCAAAAATGCTCTTGACGCCGTCAGGTACTGTTCCCAGCAAGGAAAATTAAGACTTTGCCGTTTTCGTCACTTTAATGCTCCAAAAATGTCAAAAATGCTTCCTTTTTCAGAATTCACTCCCAAAGTACCTAAAATCACAAAAGGAACGATTTAGGGCAATATTTGATCAAATAAATTCCAATTCCGGCTTAAATGACCCCCTAAAAACGGATCATTTTTCGCCTCATCATATACCCTTACACTTGAGATTTGCTTGTCCTTAAGCAAATGCGCTTTTATTCTAGTCAAAATACAAGTTAGGGGTCATTTAGCACTAATATAAAAGTAATTACAACAAATAATCATTCCACTAAAGACCAAAGACAAGCACGGAGGTCATATACTAGCACCTCACAAATAGTGTTTAGATACTCACATCTCTCGGATGTAATAAGTATATATCACAATATGGAAATGGAAAACATCTCTCACTACCTGTCATAGCAAAATAGATTACCATAGGCTTGGGAAATGATCAAACCTCCACCACATGGCGTAAGCACCTAGGATAAACTATTAAAGAGATCTTTTAAAGGGTTATAATGTTAGGTATAGGGGTATGGAATACACGGTTTTGTTGGATATAGGCAATCTTTACTGGTGGCGAGTTAATAATCTTGGTTAATTACATGTACAATATGGCGTTGCTAAGCCAAGACTAGACTCGATTTAAGCTAATAAATGAAAAATAACAAAAACATAAAATAAACATAGAATGAAACGGGATGGTAGTCCGTATGTTTTTTCTCTTTTCTTTTTCTATTTTTTTTATTTATTTTTTATTTTTTTGCATACACTCTTACCCTACCATCCAAAATAATACATCATAGGGAATGAACATTTCCCTTACACTTGAATTTTATATACTTTACAATAAACTAATCTAATGACTCGAATTAAGATAATCAAAACACTTGGAGTACTTTTAAGATTAACGCATCAATGGGGGTAATAAAATGATGTTCTTCCCCATTACTCCATAACATAAGTACTTTACCCATGAGTCCCAATCGTCCCAAAACAATATGTACAAGGATATGACTCGACTTAGCAACCATGTAATCAATTAGATAATTAACTAAGGGTTTAAACATATAACAATAATGCACTAAAGATGAGTGCATACACGGAAGGCTAAGGCGATTTGGTTGTACATTTAAGTGGGGTGTAACAAATTCTTCCTTTAAGTAAGATTCTTAAAGTTAGAAACGAAAAGATAGGCTTGGAGGGGTGTACTAGGGGTTTCGTGTACTAAAAATAAGTACAACGCTAAGGTGTGGGAAAAATTAGTTGACTTTACTAGCCAAGTAATACGACTTAAATGGTCAAGTAATTATGATACGGGTTTAACACAAGGGTGATCATAATGCCTCTTATCATGTAGTAAATCCTACTACAGGAATGTAGTCTCACTAGCGGTCTCTGGATGCACCACTAACGCAAGTTCTAGAATCTAAATGCTACCGGTACACTCATAAGCACTAATAGTAAATGTTTTTCCTATCAAATCTAAAGGCGAACCTCACATATTTGGGTGGAAAATTTTTCTGAATGGTACGGTTTTGTGCTAGTCATACAATCTCATATCCATGAGACGCTTGCTATGGCTAAAGTTTCACTCCTAAATGTTGTAAAAAAATTTAAATTTGGCGCTAAAATTACACTAACAAGTATTTCTCATAGTTTTATTACACACCTACCATCAAACAAACAAACTCAAGCGAAAGTGTATCCTATGAGGTATCATCATTTACCCTCCCCTTACACTTAGGATGAACATTGTCCCCAATGTTCAATTAAAGATTGTAAAAGTAAAATATGTAAAAGAATGAAATCAAATACTCCCCTGATTCGCTCGGTATGGATAGTATGGTAACAAGGTTAGATCTTCCTCCAAGAAAATGAACAATCAAAGCTTCCCTTCCAGAAATATAAATCATCTTCTTGTCATACATAACATGTTAAACCTGAGAAAACAAACAAGGTAACCTCGCGTAAAATCGGCGGCAATCTATATATGATAACAAATCCTAGAAAACAAAGTAAGATATAATGCTTGTGGAATGATGGTTGCAAATTTCCTGGAGTTTATAAAACTAAAGATTTAACAAAAACTTTAAGACTCCGTTAGAAAAACAAAACTAGCAAAATTTCCAGAATTTTACACGTGACGCCGTCAGAAGTAACCTGCAGAAATTATTACGTTAAGTTTCCGGAAAATTTCTAGAAAAACTTATGTCCTACTTCCTGGAAAATCCTGCAAAACATCATTATGACTCGATACAAGCGTTTGACTCTAACAAATACGAATATACATGTTCATTTAATATTGTGGAGAATCATGATCAATTTTGTTTCTTAAAAACATATTTGGGGTTTCCTCTTACACTTATCTTTTGCGAAGTACCTTTGGATGAAGTTAAGACTAAGCCAAACGACAAAATAAAGTATTTTCACCATTCTAGTTTTGAAACATGATCTACCAACAATAAAAATAAAGCATGTTTACGGAAACAAATAACAATCAAACAAAATAAAAAATCACACAAAACATGGGTTGCCTCCCATGAAGCACTTTTCTTTATTAACGAGTCTTGTAGCTAGACTCAAGGTCATGGGTTACTACGTGATCTCATAGTTGGTTTCACTCTCTAGGTCATCTCCTATATTAGTTTTGTATTCTGGACCTAGTTGCAAGCATTCTTTGTAGAAACCAAGTATCCTATTCATCACATACTCTACTCCTCTACGTCTATCCTCATCATTCCTATAGTAAACCGCTTGTTTGTGTTCCTTTTCTATGTTTGATAGGAGGCGGTATTGTTCAACCTTATAAGGCATTTGGTAAGCAATCTCATCATTATCTCCCTTGAACCTAACTATCCCTAGAGTCGGATCATAACTCATCTTAGTGGTCTCAACGAATGGTTTTCCGAACACTACTTGACTTAGGCAATCATCTATCACCGGACGAGTATCCACTACTATCATAAAATCGGTCTCATAAGTGAAATTTCTGACAATCACATGCAATCCTTTCACTCGACCCACAAAATTACTTAAAAAGTTCTTACTGGGCATTATCCTATAACCAAGTTGTTTCTTCATTACCCAGTTATAATAAGTCCTAGTCATGATGTTTATAGGAGACCTAGGATCTATATAGGCTTTCCATACATGCATATGCCCAATATTGCATGGTATGTTGATGTTAGAGGGATCACCTACTTTAATAAGGGGTGAACCAAGGATATACGGTGTCTCGGGATCATTGAATAAATCCTTGTGATATTCCCGTTCTTCCTTGGTGGGCAACTTACCAAAGTATTCTTCTACGTTTTCTACTTCCTCTAACTTTTCTCCCTTATTAACCTCAACTTCCTTAATTTTATCCCTAGGCTCGGTTTTTATTCCAACTTCATCCCTGTCACTTTCTTCTATCTCCTTATCAATTGGTTTAACGGTGACAACATTGACAAAGTGGACGTGTTTAGACGATGAGGGGTCCTTAGTTTGGATTCCGCTATTGGCGTCCCTAGTGTCCTTCCAAGGTGTAGTTAATGCTTGGTTGTTGAGGGCTTTCAACAAGTTGTCAATCTTATTGGTCATCTCCATTTGTTGTTGGTTGAATTCGGTTTCAAACTTAACTATGCGAGCTTCTTGAGATGCCATAAACTTGGACATCAATCCTTTAAGATTGTTGGTACTACCATAGTTGTTAGAAGGATTGTTGTTGAAAGTACGGTTGGAGGGTGGACCGTTTGGTTGGTAACGATTAGGCGGATTGGAAGAATTGCTTTGGTTTTGTTTCCACCTAAGGTTTGGGTGATTTTTCCAAGAAGGGTTGTAGGAATCACCGTAAGGGTTTGGCTCGGGTTTGAAAGTGTACACTTATCTCCTGCTTCATCGGTACGCGAGGATGCGTAGTCCGTAAAAGCTGTTCCGGGGAGTTCCATGCAATCACGAGTGTCATGGGGACCACTACATAATTCGCATGAAGAAGTGATTTTGTTCACTTGGCTTGAAGGCTTAGAAGCTTCGTAAGATTTCATGAGAAACTTGACTTGGTCCTCAAGTTCCATGATCCTACGGTCGGGAGTGCTAGAATTGTTCGAAGGCAAAGATATTGCCTTGACCGTTTTGTTCAAATCATGGGGATCATTCCAACTTTCGTTGTCATAGAGAGCAAGATCTTCTATGAGTTCCCATGATTCTTCCTCACTTAGATCACGTAGCTTGCCACCGGCCGATTGGTCAATGGTTCGCCTTGTGGAGAGATCGATATGGTCATAGAAGATTTGGACTTGGAGCCAAAGATCTATGCCATGATGAGGGACTTTTTGGAGTAAGTCCTTGAAACGAGTCCATGCTTCATATAGAGTTTCACCTTGACGTTGTTGGAACATCAAGATATCATTTCTAAGCTTGGTAGTTCTCCCCGGTGGGAAAAATTGAGCAAGGAAACGAGTGGTGAGATCATCCCATGAGGTGATAGATCCCGCGGGTAAACGTTCAAGCCATTGACTAGCTTGATCACGTAGAGAGAATTGGAATAGGCGTAATCGGGTCGACTCTCTAGTTGTAACATCAAGGTCTATAAAGTCTACGATTTTAAGGAAGTCCTTGAAATGTTGATTAGGATCTTCGGAACGAAGTCCATGGAATACACATCCGCTTTGCACCAACCGGATGGTGTCTGATCGCAAGGGAGACTGTCACACCCCCAAAATCGGGTCCAGCGGAAGCATACATGTAGCTGGGGTGTAACTCAATTGGTATTACAACACAAGTTCAAAACTGGTTTTCACTTCAATCATTTAGAATAAAATCATTTAACCAAAAGTATTGAATTTACATTGTTAAAAATAGTGCGGAAGTAGGCCTTTAAAATACTTTTAAAACGGTCCCCAATGAATATCAGAGTCTTCTATGACCATGCCATGCCCTGCCAAAACCTCTTGTAGCGTGCCATTGCTTAATACCTGAAAATACATGCTAAAGAGTGTCAACACGAGGTTGGTGAGTTCATAAGTTTGTATTAAAACAATAGTGTTGTGAGTACAATAGAGAGTTTTGTGACCATTGTGTAACTCACAATGTCATAAAAATAAAGTTTACCTTACAGTAAAATCAGGATTGTGGACCATGAGTAGAGTATGTGATCATTACAACAGATATAATATCACATAGAAAAATAGTCTATTACGCTAGCGCTAAGTTCATGCAACCGAAGCTATAACAGTGTGCATGCTCTAGAAGCATGTTAAATATAAAGGCCCGGCAAGTGTTTATCCCGTTACACTTGTAATTCGACATGTTATACGCTCGCGTTTGCCTATCCGGTCAAACCGAACGGGGGAGTCACCACCAATAGATCTATTTATAACATTCGCGCTTCCCAGCAGGAATTGACGGTTCATGAGTTTGGGCATAGTGGGATTCAAGGGCTTAGGCTAATCCGCGTAATAGTTTAGATAAAACATAAGTTTCAGTATGGTCCATAAAAGTGTTTGCATAAAGGCAATAGTTCACAAAGTGTGTTGCATAAAAGCAAGAGTTCATAAAGTGGGTTGCATAAAAGCAAGAGTTCATAAAGTGGGTTGCATAAAAGCAAGAGTTCATAAAGTGTGTTGCATAAAAGCAAG
Source organism: Artemisia argyi (assembly GCA_030686995.1). Classification (NCBI taxonomy): domain Eukaryota; kingdom Viridiplantae; phylum Streptophyta; class Magnoliopsida; order Asterales; family Asteraceae; genus Artemisia; species Artemisia argyi. The sequence goes on from CM060679.1 coordinate 8,798,832, forward strand.
AGTTCATAAAGTGTGTTGCATAAAAGCAAGAGTTCATAAAGTGGGTTGCATAAAAGCAAGAGTTCATAAAGTGTGTTGCATAAAAGCAATTGTTCGTAAAGTGTGTTGCATATTTATAAAATGCTTGTGTATGCGAGAAAATAATCAAGTATGCAACCGATATACACATAGGTGCATTTGAATAATCAATCAAGTATCCAGAGAAACAGTAGTGTTTAAGTATGCAATTGCGCATTCAAGCATTGAGTTTAGTCAAAAACGAGCATGTATTCTCCCCCAAAACAGTTATAAAAACAGGTAAAAGTAGGGGGTATGAACTCACCTGGTGCGATAGCTATGATGACAAAAGTGGATACACTGAAATGAGGCACGATCTCTAATCGCAACCTAATATGAATGATAGTTTCTCATGTAAGAAACGAAATGATGCTACACATGCAAGTACGTATGTTATCGATACCACTCGTTAGTTTTGAAAATAGTGTTTATCGTCAAAAATTACATTTTTGACGTCTCGTTAAGTTAATAACCACTTTTCATGTAGTTGTGTTGAAAAGGTACTCCACGATCCTCGTTTGGTGTTTTATCGGTAAATATAAGGTTTTCGCCGCAAAAATAAAGTTTTCATTACTTGAAAATATGACCAAAATGGCCTCGCAAAACTAGTCGTGAAATATTGTACGTTAAGTGTTAATGGTCAAGCTCGGCATTTTTGAAAACCTTGTAACAATATCTTGAAGTCGTGTTATTTAACTTTTGGCTATACGGGTCTTGATCAATGAGAGAATCGACTCTTATTGTTGCTATTTGAAAATATTATGTTCAACACTTAGAAATTTCATTATAGCAAAAGCTGTCAAAATATATAGTTTATCGGGTATATAGATGAGGTCGTAGTTTATTCGTTACAAGTCCAATGATCAAACGGCCAATTGATTTGAAAAGCTTGCTGGGAGATCTTGATTTCATAAAACTACGGCTCGGACTCAAACTGATCCGATCATAAAGAAAAACAGCCGTGAAAGTGGTGTCTCGCAAAGACAGTTTACGTCAAAACTCTATTAGTGTACAAAGCTGATGGAAATATATATATATCGTCGGATTTCAAACACTTGTATCTTTTTCGTTATAAGCCCGTTTTCTATGTTCTTTATATCCCCGCGAAGGTATTCAAGTATACTTTAGGTTTTTCAAGGTCTCGGCTAGTCAAGATATCATTTAATCTCAGTTTTCCTTAACTAGAAAGTCGGGACAGATTCAATTTTTCAGAAAATATAGTTTTCGTCGTAAATCTTGAAAATAGCATATCTTTTTCGTCGTAACTCGGATTTTATCCCCGTTTTCGGCCATAGTTTCGTCTCGGAATGTATTTTCTAAACCTTTGGTCCAAAGTTACCCAAAACCCACTGATTTTCCCACGTTTCACAAAAAGGGACAGTAGCTTTTATATAGTTGTAAAAATCAACTTTCCTAGTTCAAGGTTTGTTCAAAGCTTAACCAAACCATCTCAAATCAACTCCACAAGTACCCAATCCTACCATACACCTCATTAGGGTGTCATGGGTTCCTAGTCTTCACCAAAAATGGTGGATCTCATGAGTTTGTTAATAAAACTTATAGATCTATGTTTATAAAAACAAAATGAGTAATAAGTGGCATGGATCTTACATACTTGCATGTTTTATCAATATATCTTGAAAATACATAAAAATATAAAGTAAATGAAAGTATGAAAAGATCAAAAATGTTTTTGAAGCTTACTTGAAGATTTGAGGTGATTTGATGAGAAATTGATTAATAATCTTGGGTTTTTACCACAAAACCCCAACTAGATCTTGATTAAAACTTGATAAACACTTGGATCTTGAAAAGTTATGGATTCTCCTTGTTCTTGATGCCTAGGCCGATTATGTGGAGAGGAGGAGAGAAAGAGAGAGTGTTTTGCTAGGTGTTTTTGATGTGTAAATGAAAGGAAAATGTGTTGAGCTAAAGTATAGATATGTATATATATAGCAAGATCAAGTCAAAGGTCAAAAAGTGGTCTTAGGGGGGGGGGAGGGCTGCACACCAAAAAGGAGGGAAACATGGAGGTGTGTTGGTGGCTAATTTAATGAGCTTGTCCCTTGGTTGAAAGTATTAGTTAGATATTTTGTGTTTTAGGTGTTATCGGGTACCGAGTTAACTAAAAATAAATGTTACCGAGGTGAAATAAAATACGACGAAGTTGTAAAAGTTGTAAAATATTATTCCTGATGAGAATCGGGTGTTAGAATAATTATCGTATTGAAATAACGCAAACCGACGGAGTTATAAGCTCCGACCGTAAAGTGTAGCCATTGGTTTCAAAACATCGGGTAAATTAATAATATAATTTTTATATTATTATTATGAGTATATAAATATGTTAGGATCATAGTCTGGAGTATTGTGTATACGTTAGTAGTAAAACTGAGTGGTATCGTTAATTACCAATTAAGCATACGTAAATGGAAATAATGCATATCCGTGTAGGTACTCAAGTGATGATGATGTGTAGACTATTCCAGTCTATATCAAGTGTCATTAATGAATGATGCATGAATTCGCAGCTAAACCTAACTGGTTACGCGAATTTAAAGACTCGTAAACTCAGTTTACGAAAAGACGAACGTTGATCATGAATAGTGATTTCCCTTCGGGAATGAATAGTGTCACATGAATAGTAAAATTTCTGAACGCTTCTCAGAATCACAAACTGACTCCGAAAATGATGAATAGTAAAATGATGAATAGTGACCGGTGAATAGTGACCGGTGAATAGTAATTGATGAATAGTAACCGCTGAATAGTGAATAGGAGAAATGTCCCGAAAATGCGGGTTGTTACAGAGACACATTGGCTCCTTGGGTGAGCTCAATGGTGTTTCGATAGCCTTGGTTGCTAGGTCGGGAATACTCTCCTAGGGTTCGGGGCCTAAGAGGTTGGTTAGCTAGTGGTGGGTTTTGTGGGTGGTCTTGTTGTGGTGGGTTGATGGGTTCAAAGATGTTACCACCTTCCATGATGTCGGATGGTAAAGAGTTACGAACAAAAACACGAAGAAATAGATAGACTAAAGAAAACCTAAAAATAAAATAAAATCTTACTAGAAAGGAATCTAGCAAGTAGACCTAATCAAAAGAAATTATAACCTAGACAATAACTATTCTCCGGCAGCGGCGCCAAAAACTTGATGCGTGGGAATTGCACCAGGCTTTACCTCTCGAGGGATCTCGAGAAGCTTACAACCCCCACCAGGCAGTGTACCTGATCGTTGTAGTATAGTATAGTGACAAGTACCGGGGGATTGATCGTTCAACTCAGGAATAGTGTCGCTAGGATTAGAAAGCCTAAAAACTAGGTCTAGAGGTGAGGGATGATTCTTTTTGTATTTTTATATTTTTATGAAAGCAAGTAAAATTTCGGGTTTTAGAGGAGTGAGCGGAATTAGTTGCTAGTCAACTAACCCAATAACTAAGATGCAATCAAAATAAAATAACAAAAATGAAAATAAAGCTAATTACTAATATGGTGTGAACAATAGATGGGAGAATTGTGTTTACTTAGATTTCACTACTCCCTAGATATCTTTTACAGGTTAATTGTTTGTTACAGTTGCATGGATTCCGGGTTATATTCCTTAATATCAATCATGGGGTGGCGTACTTACTTCCCCAATTCTATAAGCTCCTACTTCACTCCTATGTCAAGCCTGCAAGAAGCTCCTAACATGGGATCACTAGAATTCGCTCATGCATTAAATACAACCATAAAAACCTAGTACACATCGGTTAATGTTTCTTAAGACGTTCAAGCAAGTTACACAATGGAGATCTGCCAGTTTTCTTAAGCCTAACATTGAAATCATTCATCCATTACAACTATAAACAAGCAATCAACCTATAATCAACATCTAGGTTTCATTACATCTAAGCAAACACACAAGAGATCTAGCCTAGCATGTTAAAATTAAGACAAGCGTAAGATATATTCAAACAACACATTGACATATTGAATGAATTGAAATGATACTTATCTCAATTGAACATGAAGGGTTTCAAGGGGTGAAAACCCTTGAAAATACTGTAAAAGTCGTGTTAGGGTTTATTAAGTTCGACCCTAAAATTGTCCTCTCTTTAGAATGAAAATTACAAAGAGTATATATAGATTTACTAAGGTGACGGCGTCAAGAAGAAAGTTCTGACGCCGTCAACCCGCCGCCAAAAATATTCTCGGATTGCCTAGATCCAGATCTGACGCCGTCATGTGTAATCTTGCTCTGGGCCGTCACCACTTTTACTCTTGACGGCCTTGTTCTGACGCCGTCACGTTTTCTCTGGGCTGTCACAAAAAATGCTCTTGACGCCGTCATCAAATTCCTCTTGACGCCGTCAGGTACTGTTCCCAGCAAGAAAAATTAAGACTTTGCCGTTTTCTTCACTTTAATGCTCCAAAAAACGTCCAAAATGCTTTCTTTTCCAGAATTCACTCCCAAAGTACCTAAAATCACAAAAGGAACGATTTAGGGCAATATTTGATCAAATAAATTCCAATTCTGACTTAAATGACCCCCTAAAAATGGATCATTTTTCGCCTCATCACCTTCTGAAGGTCAGTGAGCTTTAAGTCTTCGATAACGATCAAAGAGAATGTCACTTCATAACTATCAATGTGAACATGATAGTTATCAGAAGTTAGATACTCTTTGATAAGTTATCGGAGAACATGACTCTCTGATTATTATTCAGAAAATGACTCACTGATAAAGAAACCAGTGAGCATTGGTAAAGCTCAAACATCTGTATGGCTTCAAGGACGTCGAAGACCAACTGAAGAAAACATCTCACAAACTGATGCGGTGTCAGGGAATGATTTACAAGGAGCTAAAAGCAATACCCGTGTCACTGAGATCTGATAAATGTCTCTATGGCTCTGAGGACTTGATTCTTGATTACAACCACAACCTCTGAATGCATGGGTGGGAAAACTTCTTTAGGATGATAAGTTCAAGTACTTATCGATATACAAGAAACATGCATTGGAACTATAAGTTGTCAAATCAGGAAAGCCGAAAGTACGCTTCAGACAAGCCTACTAGCTAGGCACGTGCCTATCTATAGCAAGTGGATAACTTACTATGCAACCACTATTCTCCTCCAATGTAAACTCTCTGTTGTAACCAAGTTAAGTAGAGATTCATACAAACACAATAATACAAAGTATTATTGTTAGAATCCTCCCCTCCTAGGAATAACAATGCAAAGCTAGCTGCCGCTGATTGTTTGAGTTAAGAGATAATCTGGCATCAACCCGGGGTAGTTTTCCGTAGGCTATTCTTTGTAAATCTTTGATTCATTTCTAATAAGATTTAAAAAGTTGAAAAGTACAAATGGTGTTATTAGCATGTCTGTGTCGTTCTCAAGCAAACTCAACCTCATCAATGTTGATGTTCATCAGTTTTCCTCATTTGCTAAAACTGTTGTTCATATCCTTCATGGTTTGCACGAATGGTTGTGCAAAAAGCGGACCCAACAATTAAGATGTGTTAAGACACCCTTTCCCTATCTAGTTCAATAAGAGTTTTGTGCCTCTTAACAGTGAAAAAAACCAAATGCTTTTCATACTGACTGCCTCTTAATGACATGAAAAAATAAACACACCTTTTAAGCCTAACATCTGACCACGTTTGAATGATTCAGGCTGATAAGATATATTTTTGGAAAACAATCCATTACCATAAATAATATAAGGGTTTAGGATATTGATATCCCTTTAAAGTGATTCCAGTATCGTGCTAATTTTTTATTTATTTTTATTTTACTTTTATTTTTACAATTTTAGTATAAAACTACGAAACATAAATTGCAGAACAGAAAGTATAAAATTTGACAAGAAATATTAAACAAAAAATGATAAAAAAAATTAACAATACAGAACATAGACTGATAAAAACTTTCGTATAATATTAATAGGAGTAAAATGTGAGAACGGGGGAGGGGGTGTTTAAAAGTGAGACAGTGGTGCGCACAACAATACACTATATAATAAAAGTACTCAAATATATAATATTTATAAGAATTTAGGTTGTAAGTTGTAGGTTTGTAACATATATGAATGTCCTTTTTGGTAATTTTACTAATAAAGTCTTTAAATAATTTGAATTACCAAATATTTAAAAAATTGATTATATGATTATTGCGATATTAAATAGAATAGCAGGGTATTCGCGCGTTGCAGTGGCGGGTATCCTGAAATAAAAATTTTCTATTGAATTAATAAAAATGTCACGGGATGTTATTCCGACAACTAAATTTGCTTGGTCACAGCTTTGTGTATCGAGTCGAGTTTTATTGAGTCGAGTCTTGGTCACAGGTTCATGTCTAGGTTAAGATGGAGGGTTGTACATTGTGTTTAAATGATTGTAATATTGGGTGTAGGGGTGTTTTTAATGCTATTAATGTAGAATGAGGGTTGTACATTGTGTTTAAATGATTGTAATATTGGATGTAGGGATGTTTTTAATGCTATTAATGTAAAATGAGGGTTGTACCTTGTGTTTAAATGATTGTAATATTGGGTGTAGGAGTGTTTTTAATGCTATTAATGTAGAATGAGGGTTGTACATTGTGTTTAAATTATTGTAATATTGGGTGTAGGGGTATTTTTAATGCTATTAATGTAGAATGAGGGTTGTACATTGTTTTTAAATAATTGTAATATTTGGTGTAGGGGTATTTTTAATGCTATTAATGTAGAATTGTAAGGAAAGTGGTCTGAATTTCGATTCATGCTACAGTAGAAACTCGATAAATTAATACTCGATTATTTAATAAACTCTCTAAGATAAAATTTTTTGCCGGTCCCGACTCAGGGATAGGGTGCTAAATTAATAATTCGCTAAAATTATAAGATAATACACTTTTGATAATTTCTTTAGACCCCGTATAAAATATAAATTAATAATTCCTTATATATAGCATATTACATGAATGGTTTATGAGGGTTTCTTGAAAAATGACTCAATTGTCTTCTGTTTTTTGTTGCAATTAATTTCCCCTTGATTCTTGTCTCTAATTTTCTTTAGCATGGTAAGAACTTCTGGTGTTGTTTTCTCATAGCTCAACAATAAATTGTTCAATGTGATTGCCGCTTTAATAGCTTCGTTTCGCGAAAGGGGCTCAATTGTAGAACTTTCATCATCTTCTTCATCGATATCATCTTTATTAATTCCAATAACGCTTTCAATAATTTCTTCATCAGTCAACAACTGTGCAACTACATTTTCTTCTGGGTGAGTCAGAACATCTTCGACATCCATTGCATTGCGATGACCCAACTCTTTGATCAAATTCTGGAGTTCTTGAGTGCTTTCACCACCTTCATCTGAGTTCTCAAAAGTCATGTATACAATAATTAAGTGGAAGCTTGAAAGGTGTTTGTAAACTAAGTATTCTAAATAAATTAATAAAATATTAATTAATATATAAATTAATAATTATTAATTTATTGATTAATTAATAAGTCTTTTAATTAATAAATTTTGGTGGTCCTAAGTGTATTATATTATAGAGTTTCTACTGTAGTTTTTGTTGTACACAATATTTTGGTTGTTGTAATTAAGAAAATTGATTGCTTTAAAGTGTTGTAAATCATGCATCATTTTGTGTACATCTGAATTTTTTTATAGAGAGAGTCTTTCCTTTATTATAATTAGTATAAATAATTAAATTCAAATACTATATTTAATAATCATGTTTTGTAACAACTGATTATCTGATTATTCGTTTTTAAAATGCATAATATATTTTGAATAACCGGTTTCAAACACCCTTGAAGAGTGATATTTATATGACTTGCTAAAAATGGTTATGCATTTACAACAACTTATCTTATAAGATTCCAAATATTTCAATAAAAGGACACAAAAAAGAATATATACCCGATCCTTCACACCAAACAAGCAATGCGATAGGCCCCATGTCACAACATCTTTGTCTTAGAGCATGCCATACGTAACACAAGTTATAAGTTAACGCAGTACCACGTCAGCGCCACATCAGATTTAACACTTTAACTCAACACTTTAACTTAACACCCACATCAATAACTCAACCTTAACTCAACAACAATTTACAAAAACACTCCTTCATTTAGGGGGTAAAGTGAAACTTTTTTTTTTTTTTACAAAACACGCACTTTAACTCGCGTTAGTAGCTTAACGTGCCACGTTAACGCGGAATTAACTCGGAAGCATGCAACCACTAACGCACCATTATCTTGCGTTATTTGATGTTAACGTGCTCCATCACGTTACGTGTGCTAATGCTCTTAAAGATTCTTTTCACAATAATTTTGTTTTTGGAAAGTCACTATTTTGTCATATAAAAACACCTAGAATACTGTGTTTTCAAGTGGGATGTCAAGGATTTGGTAAAAATGATCAAAGAAAACACACGCAAATCATTTTTAAATTTTTGTTGACCATTTCAATTTTAACACCTTTTGGAAGTTCTGTTTGTTTTCTCTTTGGATTCAGAGGACTCCTTCATTGTAAAAGACTATACGACTACAAGATATATATAGCGGGTCTTTCATGAAATTATGTTTACTTTTAACCCAAAAAGAAGTCTTTTATGGGAAGGATTCGTTTTTGTTTTCTCTAAAAAGTTTAAAGATTCTAGCATAATTTATATCTTTGACCCCATTCTCTTTTTTATTCGTAATTTGCGAGATGAAGAATTAGAACTAGTATTTGTTTATCTAGACTTGAAAATATCGTAACTTCTAATAATTATTTAATTTATTAGAAAATTGATTGTGTTAAATATATCAAATCTTTAAAGTCTTGATGCACTGATGATGCTCTCAGGTGGTTGTTTATCTAAAGAAGATGATTACATTACTTGTTTATTTAAAGACAAAATTATATATATGCATAATTTTCTAAAATGAGAAATTAAAAGCATAGAATCAGTCTCCAAAATCTTACATATAACATCATAAACAGTGAAAAAAAACCAAATGCTTTTCATACTGACTGCCTCTTAATGACATGAAAAAATAAACACACCTTTTAAGCCTAACATTTGACCACGTTTGATTGATTCAGGCTGTTAAGATGTATTTTTGGAAAACAATCCATTACCATAAATAATATAAGGGTTTAGGATATTGATATCCCTTTAAAGTGATTCCAGTATCGTGCTAATTTTTTATTTTTTTATTTTACTTTTATTTTTACAATTTTAGTATAAAACTACGAAACATAAAGTGCAGAACAGAAAGTATAAAATTTGACAAGAAATATGAAACAAAAAATGATAAAAAAAATTAACAATACAGAACATAGACTGATAAAAACTTTCATATAATATTAATAGGAGTAAAATGTGAGACGGGGGGAGGGGGTGTTTAAAAGTGAGACAGTGGTGCACACAACACTACACTATATAATGAAAGTACTTAAATATATAATACTTATAAGAATTTAAGTTGTAAGTTGTAGGTTTGTAACATATATGAATGTCCTTTTTGGTAATTTTACTAATAAAGTCTTTAAACAAGTAGGGTTGGATCAGTTGGAAAACCCCTTGCCTCTTAATCTAGAGGTCAAGGGTTCGATCCTCACTCCCTACAAAAGGCCGGAGGTCCTTTTCTACCCTAGGTAGAACCGGAAGCAGCCTCTCTACCTTAGGTAGGGGTATGGTTGTCTACGTCTCAACCTCCCCCATACACCGTGGAAGACGGTATTGGGACCCATAACCCGTGGAAGACGGCATTGGGAGTTACTTTACTTTACTTTTTTTTACTAATAAAGTCTTTAAATAATTTGAATTGCCAAATATTTAAAAAATTGATTATATGATTATTGCGATATAAAATAGAATAGCAGGGTATTCGCGCGTTGCAGTGGTCGGTATCCTGAAATAAAAATTTTCAATTGAATTAATAAAAATGTCACGGGATGTTATTCCGACACCTAAATTTGCTTGGTCACAGCTTTGTGTATCGAGTCGAGTTTTATTGAGTCGAGTCTTGGTCACATGTTCATATCTAGGTTAAGATGGAGGGTTGTACATTGTGTTTAAATGATTGTAATATTGGGTGTAGGATGTTTTTAATGCTATTAATGTAGAATGAGGGTTGTACATTGTGTTTAAATGACTGTAATATTGGGTGTGGGAATGTTTTTAATGCTATTAATGTAAAATGAGGGTTGTATCTTGTGTTTAAATGATTGTAATATTGGGTGTGGGGATGTTTTTAATGCTATTAATGTAAAATGAGGGTTGTACCTTGTGTTTAAATGATTGTAATATTGGGTGTAGGGGTGTTTTTAATGCTATTAATGTAGAATGAGGATTGTACATTGTGTTTAAATGATTATAATATTGGGTGTAGGGGTGTTTTTAATGCTATTAATGTAGAATGAGGGTTGTACATTGTATTTAAATAATTGTAATATTGGGTGTAGGGGTATTTTTAATGCTATTAATGTAGAATTCTAAGGAAAGTAGTCTGAATTTCGATTCATGCTAGTTTTTGTTGTACACAATGCTTTAGTTGTTGTAATTATGAAAATTGCTTGTTTTAAAGTGTTGTAAATCATGCATCATTTTGTGTATATCTGAATTTTTTGAAAAGAGAGTATTTCCTCTATTATAATTAGTATAAATAATTAAATTCAGACACTATATTTAATAATCATGTTTTGTAACAACTGATTATCTGATTATTCGCTTTTAAAACGCATAATATATTTTGAATAACCGGTTTGAAACACCCTTGAAGAGTGATATTTATATGACTTGCTAAAAATGGTTATGCATTTACAACAACTTATCTTATAAGATTCCAAATATTTCAATAAAAGGACACAAAAAAGAATATATACCCGATCCTTCACACCAAACAAGCAATGCGATAGGCCCCATGTCACAACATCTTTGTCTTAAAGATTCTTTTCACAATAATTTTGTTTTTGGAAAGTCACTATTTTGTCACATAAAAACACCTAGAATACTGTGTTTTCAAGTGGGATGTCAAGGGTTTGGTAAAAAAGATCAAAGAAAACACACGCAAATCATTTTTAAATTTTTGTTGACCATTTCAATTTTAACACCTTTTGGAAGTTCTGTTTGTTTTCTCTTTGGATTCAGAGGACTCCTTCATTGTAAAAGACTATATGACTACAAGATATATAGCGGGTCTTTCATGAAATTATGTTTACTTTTAACCCAAAATGAAATCTTTTATGGGAAGATTTCGTTTTTGTTTTCTCTAAAAAGTTTAAAGATTCTAGCATAATTTATATCTTTGACCCCATTCTCTTTTTTATTCGTAATTTGCGAGATGAAGAATTAGAACTAGTATTTGTTTATCTAGACTTGAAAATATCGTAACTTCTAATAATTATTTAATTTATTAGAAAATTGATTGTGTTAAATATATCAAATCTTTAAAGTCTTGATGCACTGATGATGCTCTCAGGTGGTTGGCAGTGCATGCAGGGAGGCACGGCACGGCAAGCTTCCCCTGCAGGAACACCGCCGGTGGTGTCCTCTTACCGCACGGCAAGCCAAAATTGCGGGGAAGTTTACCGCATGGAGAGGGAAGAAAAAGTGAATGTCGGACATTAATATTTTTGACCGTTTGGAGGAAGTTTGGGCATTTTTTTTAGCCTATATATAGTTTGTAATTTGATTGAAATGAGACAAAAAAATAAAATAAAATAAAAAAATAAAATAAAATAAAAAACACGATCCAAAAAAAATTATATCGCTACAAATGCAAGTATATGGAGCATAAAAAAATTGGTTCGACTTTATTTTTAGATGAGCCGTTCGAGTGGTCTAACGATAGTAGTCTCGATGTTTTTGCTGCCGCGATTGACGAAGATGAAGAAGATACGGCTGGGTCGACACGAAAATCAGTAAAACGCAATCGGATCTCTGCTGCAGAAAGATTGCATCGTGATTATTTTTGTGAAGATCCGAAATTCGACGATCAATTTTTTGAAGATAGGTATCGTATGCCTAAAAGTTTATTTTTAAAAATCACGCAAGCTATTGAGGCTAGATTCGAGTATTTTCAGGAAGGTTATGATGCTAGAATGAAAAAAAGTTTCACAGCTATACAAAAATGTTCGTCTGCCATTAAACAACACGCAACCGGTGCACCACCGGATGAGTTTGACGAATATTTAGAAATGGCACAAAGAACTTCACGTGAATGCCTTCAATTTTTTTGTGAGGCTTATTCAGTTATATGCTCGAGATTTCCTACGTAGGCCAACAAGTTATGATGTTGCATGTTTGTACGAAGCACACGAAGCTCGACATCACATTTCGGGTATGATCGGTAGCCTAGATTGCACACATTTCGTTTGGAGGAATTGTCCAATCGAATATGGGGCAATATAAAAGGGGTGATCATCAATACCCCACGATTATGATGGAGGCAGTGGCGTCTCAAGATTTGTGGATATGGCACGCGTTCTTTGGACCGCCGGGTTCAAACAACGATGTGAATGTTGTGATGCAATATCCGCTGTTCCTCACCGAGCGTAATGGTACGGCACCTAATTGCCCATTTGTTGTGAATGGCCATACGTACAGGCGTGGCTACTATCTTTGTGATGGCATATATCCGGCATGGTCTACTTTTGTTAAAGCGTTCAAATATCCAACCGACCCGAAGGAGAAAAAGTTCAAGAAAGTACAAGAGTCGGCTCGAAAGGATGTTGAACTGGCATTTGGTGTTCTCAAGGGTAAATGGGGTATACTGAATCGACCCTTACGGCAACACACAATAGAAAGAATTAGTAAACTAGTTTATACGTGTGTCATATTGCATAACATGATTATACATGACGCCGGTACCGCAATCACGCCGGTTCATATTCGGGATCCTCCGATCCAACCGGTGTTTGGCGAAGCAGCCTTAGCCGAGATACGAGATGAGGATACACATTTTCGTGTCCGATTTGATCTTATGGAGCATATAACTTAATACATAATGTCATGTGAGCAGTTATTTGTTTTTCTCTTAGCCGAGATACGAGATTAAGTTATTTTCATATTAAAACAATTAAGTTAAATTCAAACACCATTGGTCTTGTTTGTTTAAATTTTATAAGTCATGTAAGTCATTTTCTTTATTGGACTTGTTTATTAAAATTTTCTATTAAGTCATGTTTAAGAGCTGGGGGTATCGTGGTGTTGTTGTGTAGCGCCAAGCTACCAACCTAATTTCTTGAACGGCGCACCATACCGAATGTGGCGGCATAGGTGGTGGCGCCGTAGCCACCAGCCAACGCGGTTCTATTTTTTCCTTTTTTTTTCCTTTTTTTTTTGTTTAAAAATTGGAATGTTTGGAGAAAAATGTAAACGTTTGGCAACGGATTTCTAGCCGTTTGGACCCAATCAATACCTAAAAAAAAAAAGAAAAAAAAATCAAATTTTACCCCTTAAAAATCCTATAAATACATCCTTATTATCTCATACTTCAAACACACGTCAAATATATTTTTCCAAATAAAATGAGTAGATTTCGGAGCCAAGAAGAAGAGTTTCTTTTGGAGGAGTGTTTCACTCAAATATCAGAGAATCCAAATACGAGTGCGGATCAACAAATGAATATGTTTTGGGATAAAGTTCTCGACGCATACAACAAGGAAGCCAAGAAGCGCAACTACCCTATTCATACTAAGAACATATTGATGGGAAAGTGGACTTTTTCCCTTGCCCGAAAAGCACGAATCAGGGCTAATAATCCATACCAAAACTAGTTAACTTTATGTGTTGGTGTAAATTTCGTATTGTAACTTTTATGTTAAACTTTTTTTCATTACCTAGCAAAACAGGGTACGACATTGAAATGAAAATACATTAAACATTGCATTGAAAATACGAATTACTGATTAATACAAACTACGATACATAAATGAAAATGAAAATACAAATTACAATGAAAAGTCTATGCTGTAACCCTCGTCGTAAGGAGAAGGCCCCTCTGCAATCTTGCTCTCTACCTACTCATTGTACAAGATGTCAAAGAAGTTATCTTTGCGGTATTCTGCTTCTCTTGCTTCCTGCACCTTACGAACAGCTTCTTCTTGTGCTTCGTTTTCTTCTATTTCTCTCAAAACTTCTTCATCATGTGCAAGTAGTCGTTGTTGTTCCTCAGTAAGTTGGAACGGATTGTCTTGTTGTTCCTCAACCGGTTCATCTTTCGGAAAAACCGGAAAGATATCTGTTGGTGGAGTGTTAATCGTGTTTTCGGGAAACTGTTGGGAGAAGTTGTTTACGTTAGGAAATTGCTGGGAGAGGCTGTTTTCGTTGGGAAATTGCTGGAAAAAGTTTTCTTAAGGCATTCTTTAAGAGAATTTGTAAGAAGTTGTGTGTGTGTGTGCAAAGCAGAGCGTGGGCATATGTAGAGAAATTTTGAATTTGAATTATTTGAATTTGAGTTCGAATTTGTACTTTGAAATTTTTAAATTTGAATTTGAAGTAGAGTGTGGGTTTTTTTTTTTTTTTTTTTTTTTTTTTTTTTTTTTTTTTTTTTATGTAAATGAAAAATAAAAAAAGAAAAAGAAAAAGGCCAACGACACCACATTTTCTGGTGCCAACGATAACTGCACAAAATGTGGTGCCAAAGCTTTTCTGGTGCCGTTCAGTGTTTTGCTGACGTGGCAGTACTTTTTGAGAACGGCATGAAGAGAACGGCTCTACGATACCCGCCGCTCTAATCAGAGGCGTATATGAGGGTGTGCGAGGCATGCTATCGCACAGGGCCTCAAAATTCTAGGGACCTCAAAATTTTTATATGATATGTATATATATCGTATAAAAGTGACTTCATGTATTTGATTTATAGTGTTGCATTAAAAAATGATGGTCAGGCACATCGAAAACGATTATTTTTCATTTTATCTTTTAATTAAATTATTTACTTTCTATTTTAGGCCCCGTACTTGTCTTTAAAATGAATCCTGCACTGGGCCTCCATAAACTCAGAGACGGCACTGGCTCTAATTAATAGATGACTTAAAGTAGAAACCTTCAGTTTTATTACTTAATATTTACATTTTTCTCTATTAAGTTACAAACAAATAGTTTTTTATATTACTTAATGAATTCAGCTTTTTTTTTATACACAAACTACTTGTTAAAATGGCATTGCAACTTATGTAATATGCGATCTTGTCTTTACGTTCTTACTGTTACAAATATTTGTAAACGCTATAATAGAGCTAGCCCGTCATACTTTTGGATATTTTGAGATCCTTCAAAAAAAGAATCATAATACCAAACTTATAATGTACTACTACTAATTATAACCTTATTAGGTTTTCATTAATAATGTACTGGCGTAGATTTAGATATTTTATTTAAAAGGCAATAAATTTGATACTCCAATTTAAAGGTTCTGAATTACAACAAATTGGAAGGTTTGTAATTATGGTGTCTCATTTAAAGTTTGTCGATCCACCGTCTAGATGACCTTCAGTCAAGAAAGGCATCTTATGATGCCTAAGTTGACATATTAGCCCTTTTTTTCATTTGGTACTCCCATCTCATCATCATTCTTATCCTACCCATGAACCTTCTTGAGAAAGAAAAAGACTTGCTTTTGCACCAAGGTACTCCAAGTTCATACCAACTTGTAAATTTCAATAGATATATTCTTGTAATCAATATAAGAATTTTAAAGGGAGTTTCTAACTTTCGGACTTTTGGGAAATATTTTATCATGGTCTCTTTAGAACCTCTTGATATTGTATACACTCTTAAGCAAAATTCAGAAAAAATATGAAAAAAACCAATGCTAGCTTGCACACAACAAACTACATCTTGTAATTCATCAAGTTGATCATCTAGTAAACAATTTCTAGTCACACTCAAAACAAAACCAATGATCAATAAGCTTTTTTCAATCCTTCTTTGCAGAAAGATAATTCTTGGTTAACATGTAAACATGATCACAGGTCAAGGTTTACACATTCAAAGATATCATAAAGAAAATAAAATAAAATAAAAATACCTAAAGTTTAATTTAATCATCACATGCTTGACATGTCAAAGTATCCACACCCCCTTACCAACTAAAGAGCATCTCCTGCCACTTTAACAAATGAGTACAACCAAGTCCATTCAAACAACAGAATGATTCAAGATTTCCATGAGGAACATTATGATTATATAATTCATTGTTCAATCATCATGTTCTTTTATCTTCTCAAACATATGTGCTAGCTTCACATGGAATCACCTTGGACCAAAGATTCAATAACATGGTAATATTCAAATCAATAAAAGTTTAACAAAAGTTAATATCAAACTAATCCTACAAAATTTCGCTATTTTGTGTATAAAAAGTTACACCATTTCTATTTAAATAAAGCCACATTGTAGTACTTTAATTCTAAAATTGATTAAAGATTAAGGATTCCAACAATAATTCTCGGATTTCTCTTCTTCTTCGTCGTCCATGTTGTTTTCACCGTTCGTGAGAGGCCCATCCGGAGACCCTGATTGAGAATTGCCGCCTTTAGACATCCATAATCCTCCTCCCACAACGAGACTAGATCGATTTGTATTTGAAGATGGAAGCCTTCGCGTATGAAGTCTATATTTCTATAATTAAAGGTAAAACAAATATACATTTAGTCTGTTTGATATGGTCTTGCGGGGAAAAGCAACGAAGTTATGAAAATATACTCACTTGTAAATGGCTTTTCACTTCGTCATTGGTGAGACCATCTACTTGCATAAGCTCTCGAATCTGCTTAGGCGTGG
Organism: Artemisia argyi; assembly: GCA_030686995.1. Classification (NCBI taxonomy): domain Eukaryota; kingdom Viridiplantae; phylum Streptophyta; class Magnoliopsida; order Asterales; family Asteraceae; genus Artemisia; species Artemisia argyi. Next base: position 8,815,646 of record CM060679.1, read on the forward strand.
CTACTATATATATACAAACAAATTAGTATTGGTTTAAGAACATGATCAAGGATGAAAACCTAAGAATTCATATTGCTTATTATAAAGATGTGAATCCATAATAGGAATAATATCCAAATTAACAATAGCATAGGGCAATCACATTAATCAGAATCAGGTTCATTTTACCTAAAGGTTCATTGTACCAAAACATTAGAATCTAATTGTCTTGCAATTGCGTAAAATATTTGATCTTCTTAGAAAGAAAAGAAAATCGACATCAAGATCTAACCTTGTGATCCTCCAAGTTCTTCCAACGCGTTGACAAATCGTCTATGCAACTCGGTTGACCAACATCTCCTTTGCTTCCTAGATGTCTGTTGTTGTGATGGCAAAGGGACAATCCCTGCACCAATTCGTGCGTTTGTTTGCACATTTGGCGTAGAACATGAAATCAATCTACTATCACCATTGATTTCAGTAAGCAAACCATTTCCCTTCATTAGATTCTTGATTTCGGGCCTAAAAACCGCTCTCCTTTCCTCTTTTTCTTCCACTGTCTACAACGATATCGAACATACAAAATTATAAATCATATTCATACATTTTAGACCATTTCTAAGCATAGCTGTATGTTTCAAATCTTGCTTACCTCAAGGTTCTCATTAGTGTTCCAAAGATGTGTAGAGCTCAACCAATTCTTCTTATCATTTTCATTTGCAACAATTTCTACTTTCGCATCATGATCACAACTATTCTTGAGTGGTATAAATTCTTCAAGTACTGGCTCGACATGCAACGACTTCTTTAACACATTTGATTCCTCTTTTAAAGCAAAAATTGCTAAAAAAGCATACATATTTCCTTAACACACAAATATAGTATATCACAAGTAAAACTCGAAATGAAATGAACTAATACCATCATTGATGAGGAGCATGCACAGAGGGAGTTCTTGCTTAAACGCTTCTACTTTACTTTTTTCGGTCTCTAACCGGTTAACAAAATCATCAAGTTTTAGTACCTTCTCGGTCACGTTACTGAATTTAGACACTTCTTCAAGAAAGCTAGTGATTGTTTTGGGCAAGAAAGTTGGTTTGGAATCAAAGTTTAGCTCATGAGATAGATTAAAGCTACCCATATTTGATGATTAAAAGTGGGACACATATAAAAATATGGTATTATGGATGATATATAGAAGGAATCTATAGAGGGTTTCAAAATGAAGAAAAAAAAAAAAAAGGTTGGATTCGGTTTTTCATATGTCGGTTTGTCACATAATTTATCATCCCACACCGACTCTTATCCTCCTAAAGTAAATATGGTTGTTGCAGAGTATATATCCTCTTTGTACCAATAAAGACTTTGATGTTATTAAGTTATGCTTTTTATATTGTTAGAATTTAATATGCAAAAAGGATACATCTCGTTTTCATATTCTAATAGTAAGAAATGTCAACAAGTCAAATAGAATAAAGAGCAAAATCTTTTTGTAATGATACGCACGGATAATAAATTAGTAAGACTTTTGAACGTTTAAACAAAAAAACATTCTGGGTATGTTTGGTAAAAATGATTTTTTTTGCTGGTAATAATGCTGATATTGTTGCTGAAAATATTAACATTGTAGTTTTTGTTATAGATGAGCTATTATGGTTTTTACCCTACTGTTTATCTTATATATAACTCATGCATCTCTGACATTATAGATCAATTGAAGAATAATTTCATTCCCTTTATTTTTGTTCACAACACGTTATCAGCACGCTCTATTTTTTTTTTCTTTTTAACGATTACCAGCGGTATGTCTTCGTCCCTTTTTCTTAATAATGTTCGTATTATTCTATTTTGATTTGGTTATTGCTCGGTTCGTTTTCAAAGTAACATTACTATTTTAATAGTGTACTTGTGTTATGTGTTTTGTTTTAACAATGGAAATATGGGAATTTATATTTTATGTCGGGTGTTCGGTTCCTAGCCATCAAGTATAGTAGTGGACATTAATCAAACTAACATTAATTAACCATTGGATGTGTATTTGCAAATTGTTAAATACTTGCATGATTTACTAATCTTATGACTTGATTTGTCTATCTTGCACTTCGTACGTTAATCCACAGGTTTTATACTCCTACCATAAAATAATGTATGACAAGATAGCCATACACTAATATGAATGGTATATTAGTTAAGGAAAACCAAGTTTAGTATATATACAATATGTCATAAGCTTATACGGACAAATATAAATGTAAAAGGAAATAAATTTTTCAAAAGAAACAAAGTATCCTCCTTATTTAATACATGGAAAATATACAATTTTTATAAAGCTCGTGATTATCCTAAAGTTATATGACATTTAATTGAAGAATGAATTTAAGACATGTATGCAAATTGTCTATCGGTTCATATTATGTGAAAATAATACCACTTAACAGTAAAAAGTGTGTTTGTGTTTTGCATCAATAAGACTATAATTGTTTATGATCGCATAAATTAACGAGACAAATATGTTATTAAATTATAGTTATAAGTATGAGAATCATTTTGGTGTAATAATGTCGCATAAGAGCAATGAAAATATCTAAATATGAGAATATGATGACTTAGTTAACTCATATTATGCCGTTAACTTTAGATACGGAATGTATGTTTTGATTTATCGTATCATGTGCTTTTATTTGCTTGTGAGATACTTGATTAATTGATAAATGACATACTTTAGTGGTATAAATCATGCTTTATTATTTGATGATGCTATAAGGTAATGTAATATTATATTAAACTATGTGAAAGCTATAAAAGAGCTTATAAGATTTTGATTGGAGAAATGTGATGTTGTATTAAAATCTCCATATTATTTGATGTTTACATAGAAAGTGCAGTCTAAGTACATGTGGTCATAAACTAGAGTTTATGAGCCAGGATTATTTTATTGAATGGCATGACCGGTTAGACCATCCCGGGTCAATGATGATGCGAATGTATAGAAGAACCATAAGTTTCTTCAAAGATAGATTTGATTGTTCTCATTGGAAGTTAATTGTTCATCTGTCACCACCAAGGATTTTGTCCTATAAAGTTTTGGAAAATAACATAAAGAGGATGTATGTAGGCCTATACATCCGTCATGTGGATCATTTTGAATTTTAAAATCGATGCATAGTCAAAATGATCATCAAATACCCAACTTAAGATTAGTGTGGTTAGTGGCTCGACTTATAAAATGTGAGCACATTTTTCCAAATTAAATCATTGAGAATGGTGGTGAATACTTCCAAATATTGGGCGATTATTGGAATAAGTGTTGAACATAAAAGTAGTCCATGTTCATACGCGAATTGTTTTTGTTGAAACGTTCATAAAACGTCTTCAGTTGATTGCAAAGCTAATAATTATGAGAACAAGTATTAATTTATGAGGCATGTTATAAAATATGAATTCGCATCTTGCCAACAATTTATAATGAATCTTCCCCATTAGAATGATTTTTGGTCACAAACCATATTTCCAAAGTAAGATTTTGTAATTGTGCGATATTTCTTATTGTAAATCCACCTCAACGCACACAAATTTGGGATGTTGAAATTGATAATTCATTCAGGGGGAGAATAAGCAGCGAGAAATATGGAATAAATTATGATATAAAAATGTTGATCCTCACACTAACGAAAATGAATTTAAAGTTCAAGGGACAATTTACATTCCTAATCTACTAGTTGCCAGACAAAGTTTGTGACCTAAATAAAGTGACTAGATCATACATACGCTGCTAATGCTCCAATTAAAATGTGTGTCCCAACATTAAAACCAATGATTGATAGTAAGTCTATGGCACGTCTGCAACGTGATAGACTAATCGATTCCATATAAAAGTCCTCGAATGATTAGATAAAATGGAACAAGAAAATGAAGATGGTCCAATCGAGGTAATAAAGACCCCATAATAGTCTTCTAAAGAGACACTAGACATAAAGGTAATTGGAAAAAGCCCCGGGTACGTGAAAAACTATGAGATCTCAATAAATGATATAATGCAATGTCTAGTAAAGTGTGGAATCGAAAAGTAACGAATCGACGTCGATATGGTAATGATTATGTAAATAAATAAGATAGCGCTATAATCATGGTAGCATACCTGCAGGAAGTGCAGATGTATAAATGAATGGCCAAAAGAAGTAAAGACTCAAAGAACTAATGAAAAATTAAAGTCTCTTGTGACGAGACATGGTTACTGGGACTTGAAGTCCATACATATGAATTATTGGATATGCATTGGTCTTTATGAGAAAATAAATAAAATTATGCATAAGGTACTTGTGATGCCACATGTATATTTTCTCAAAGACTTGTAAATGATCATGGAGATACATGTTCACATGTGGTGGATCAAATAATGTAGTCTAATATTGTATAAGTCTCACAATATAAGAAATAAGTATGCGTCTAACATAATAATAAAAGAGCTCGTTTGGTGTTGAGATTCCTTGAGGAATATAGAATGCATAAATCACGTGTTATGATTTAAAATTTTCGAGAATACTAATTGATCAAAATTAACAAATCAATGGAATGGAATAATGTAAATATTTCGATATCTTTAAGGTACAAGAAATGTGGGTTTATATTTTACTAAACCATCAAAACAAGTTTAGTTGGTTTTACTAATGCAGGATATATGTCTGGTCCTAACAATGGTCGGTCTTAAAGTGGATACATACTCACGAGTGACGGTAGTGAAATTTCATGGCGTTCGGCAAAGTAAATAATTGCGGATAGTTCATCCAACCATTTAGAAATTCTGAGAAATAGGCACCAACAGTTTTTCATGAAGATAATGTAGCATGCATTGCTTAATTCAAGAAAGGTTGCATCAAAGGCATCAAGACAAAACATATTTTGCCAAAGTTCTTTTCCAATCATGACATATGATTGGCTCCAAACGATCAACTAAAGTCAACCACGGAAGTGGTCAATATAGTCAAACTGCTTAGAGTCAATCTCCGTGGAAGTATAGGGTTTCCCCAGGTCGTTATGTCCCGACGAGGTGTGATGGTAATCAAACGGGTTTGTGATCGGGTGAATTTAGACAGAAAGGGGTTGTGAATGATTATACTACTGATTTATACAAGGAAATAGCTTAAGTAAGCTATATTAACAAGACTGTAAAATTAGAAAAACCGGAAACGTTTAAAACCTAGAAACGCGTACGTTCAATTTAAATTTACGTGAACGTACAAAATAAAAAGTGAAAACTGAAATCTGACAACCCTCAGGGGGTGAAAATGACTTTTTTACAAACCTAAGGATGAAAGAAAATTTTTAGAAAAAGAAAATGAATTTTTACACTAATTAATTATTTAATATTAATTAAATACTATTTAATATTAATTATTAATATTTAAATAACTTAAATACAATATAATATTAAATTAATACTAGAAAAATGAAAATTAATTTTCTAAAATTATAAAATAACTAAAAACAAATTTTAAAATTAAAAATATGTCTTTTTGTCTTTTTGTGGATTTTATATTAATTAATTACTAATGTTATATTAATTATCTAATTAAACTAAACAAAATTATTAAAAATACTAAAATGACTTAGATAATTATGAAAATTTTTATAAATCTAATTAACCATAATAGGAATCCCAAAAAATTATAAAAAGTTTGTACAAATTATATTTAGACTATTTTATTAATTATTTACTAATTTATTAGTTAATATCTAATTTAACTAAATTAATTAAGAAAATTAGAAAATTAACAGTAGAAATTCTAGAAAAATTCCTAAAATTATTTTATAACATATAAAAGCTAGGAAAAATATAAAAACTATGTATTACTTAATGAAAACTAATTATGCTATTTAATACTTAAATATTAACTAATAATTAATAAAACTAATATTAAATCTAATAAATACTAAATGACAATATGAAAAATTGGAAAAATTACTGAAAATACTTTAAGTTAAAAGGAAATTAAGAAAAATATAAAAATGCAAGTTACTTAATAAAAATATAAAAAGGAAAATTAAAAATATAAATTAAATTAAATAGAAACTATCACTTATTTTTAAATTTCTGGATTTTTCTTTTATAAAACTATTTTAACACTAAAAACAAACAACTTTAATAAAGGAACTTGGGCTAAAGCTTAAAAATAAGCAATTGAAAATTAGAAATGCTTAACAGGTTGAGCTTATAAGCTTATTAGGATTTTTAGATTTTGAAAAGTCCACACAACAAGCTACACTAAAGTGCCACCGGCAAGATAAGCTGAAAACTAATGATGACTATTATGAATAAGCACAAAGGAGAAAAGTTCAATAAATAAGCTGAGAAAGGCAAATAAGCATATGGCCTGTTTGACAGTCCACAAAGGCTAAGAAGGGCCAACTGCAGCCCTCTGTGGGGTCCACAAGAGGGGGCAGGGGTCCAAGTAAGATCCTGATTCTTGAAGACAAGCTAGAGAGCTTTCAATCAAGCCAAAAATCAGCTTCCAAGCCCCACTAATGAGCACAAGGGAGGGGTTTGAACTTGGGCTGATTGGACAGATCTGGTGGTGCAGGGGAGATGCCTTCCCCTGCAGGTGTGTTTGGGGCAATGGTGGGGCCCACAGAAAATTCACAAAAATAAAATAAAAGCTGATTCTTAAAGCCAAGCTGGGGGAAATCAATTTGTGAAAATCACAATTCCTGAATCCAAACAGAAAATTCATAAAAATTCATGCCATATTGGGGTTTCTGCCAAAGAGAACCATTTTGACTTTTTAAGATTGAGGCTCAGTTTGACTTATGTGAACTTTTGATTGATCTAAGAGGCTTGAAAAAGATGAAATAAGCTAAAATGAGGCCATTTTAAGTTAAAACAACAACTTACACAAAGGTATGAGGCTTTATGAGCTTTAATGACTTCACAGTTAACTGTGAGGGTGGGATTTTTTGTGATTTTGACTTTTTGTCAATAAACTTGAAATTTTAAGGTTACTATCACCTAATGATACCTAGACTATCATGCTGCAACAACAAGTAACACTAATAACAACAATGAACCCTTGGAACCAGGTTAACCCAAACACCCCTTATGTGGCCTGTTTACTCTACAACCCAGGATTTTTAAAGCTAATACTACTGATTTAAGGCTGTAAATAGGTTAAATATACTAAATAAAAACCAAATGACCACCAATTTACCACAGATAACAAATAGAACAAGGATATGCAAAATTTGAGTTTTTGACTTACATATGGTTCACAGCTGAGACATGAGAAACAAGGAATCAAATCACCCCCTAAGGTCTCCCATGAGACACTACACCCATAAAAATCCAACCTCCACAGATTCCATTACTTCCTTCTTCCTTAAAACTGAATTTTGATTTTATACCTATTTTATTCTTTCTTTTTTTTTTTTCTTTTTTTTTGTATTTTTGTGTTTTCAAAGTAAAACAAAGTTTTATGCTTACTGAGCTATTAGGAACTTGTTATTAGGCTAAAGTGAGTGCATAAGAACATTTAACAGCAATTTTTAACAATCTTTAAGGTAAAACGAGATTTCAAGTAAAAAAATGCCAAAGTGGAACTTGAACTGAAATTGCTTGAAATTGCAATTGATATTAAAGTTTACTGAGAATGTACTGAAAATACTTAATACAACATTATTTAGCTAAGAATTACACTAGAAAGGGAAAATTCATTAAAACGACACTAAAACTACTCTAACTAACTACTTCTACACTATCTAATATCTTCTCTTCTTTCATTCTTGACTTTTATAAGCACTGGACACTTTCTCTGACTTTCCCACTCCTTTTTCAGCCATTGGATGGCTTCTAATCAATCCCAACCATCAAATTCCATTTTGGCGGGAAATGAGTACAAGCAGTTTTGAGTGGGTTTGTGATGCGTGGGAATCGCAACAGCCTTTACCTCTCGAGGGATCTCGAGAAGCTTACAACCCCCACCAGGCAGTGTACCTGATCGTTGTAGTATAGTATAGTGACAAGTACCGGGGGATTGATCGTTCAGCTTAGGAATAGTGTTGCTAGGATTAGAAAGCCTAAATACTAGTTCTAAAGGTGAGGGATGATTATTTTTGTATTTTTATGTTTTATGGAAAGCAAGTAAAAATCTCGGGTTTTGGAAGAGTGGGCGGAATTAGTTGCTATTCAACTAACCCAAAACTAAGATGCAATCATAATAAAATACTAAAAATGAAAATAAACTAATTTATACTAAGGTTGTGAGCAGTAATTGGAGAAAATGTGTTTACTTAGATTTCACTACTCCCTAGATATCTTTTACATGTTAATTACTTGTTATAATTGCATGGATGACGGATTGTATTCCTTAATACCATTCATGGGGTGGCATACATAACTCCCCAATTCTATGAGCTCTTATCTCCTCCTACACCATGCCCAGCACAACTATAGAGATTGTAAACAGTGGCTCATGCATTAAATACAACCAATAAAGACCTAGTACGCCTCGGTTCATGTTTCTTAAGACGTTCAAGCATGTTACCATTTGGAGATCTGCCAGTTTTCTTAAGCCTAACATATAAATCATTCATCCAAGACAAGAATAAACAAGTAATCAACACATAATCAATATCTAGGTTTCATTAGATCTAAGCAAACACAAAAGAGATCTAGCCTAGCATGATAGAATTAAGACAAGAACATGATATAGACAACCAACACATAGACATATTGATTGAATTAGAAGAACACTTATCTTGATTAATCATGCAAGGTATCAAGGGGTTGGAACCCTTGAAAAACCTGTAAAGTTACACCAAAATCGTCTTTAGGGTTTCTCCCCAAAACTTCTCTCTTTAAATGTGAAAAACTAGAAAACTATATATAGGAAAATCGGGATGACGACGTCAAGAACAAAGGTGTGACGCCGTCATCTCGCCGCCAAATACTTCCTCGGACGGCCTTGATCTACTTCTGACGCCGTCAAGGCCTAGGCCGTCACACAAATTACTCTTGACGCCCTGTGTGTGACGCCGTCATCAACTACGGATTTTAATTCTTGAGGTTTGACGCCGTCAAGAACAAATCTTGACGCCTTCATATACTGTTCCCAGCATGGAAAATTGAGACTTTGCCGTTTTCTTCACTTTTATGCTCCAAAAACATCCAAAATGGCTTCTTTTCCAGAATTCACTCTCCAAGTACCTAAAATCACAAAAGGAACGATTTAGGGCAATATTTGATCAAATAAATTCGGATTCGGGCTTAAATGACCTCCTAAAAACGGACCATTTTTCGCCTCATCAGTTTGGTGGGTGTAATAAATGAGGAGGGGGGAGTTGGTTTGAGTTGGTGTGGATATTAATTGAAGTGGTGAGGTTGGTGAAAAAGTGGGAGGAGGGGGTGACAAGGTTACAGGAAAAACGGGGGAAGGTTGATGGGGGGTGTACAGTGGTGGTGGGGTTTGACTGTCGTTGACCCTGGGAGATATCAAAAGGGGACTTGGACCTAGGGGTGTTGGGCTTTGGGTTTGCTTTTGGATTGAAATAACACAAGGGTCCGGTTTGGTTTATTGAATCACAAGGACCATTTTTGTAATTTGACCAAATATGAGGGACCTGAATGTAACTTATCCAAAGCACTCATAGGGACCAATCTTTCCATAATATAATAACCCAAAGACCATAATTGCAATTTTCCAAAATTTGAAACCCCAAGGACCAAAGTTGTCATTTTTGAAACTTTAGGGACTAGTTTTGCCAATTATGCAAACTTGAACTCCAAAGGTAAAATTTGTCATTTCATGATTCCTGGGGGACTATTGTTGACTTTTCTTCAAAATATTTTATCCAGGGACCATTTCTGACAATCTTTGGAAGTTCAAGGACTGAAACTGTCATTTTATCAAACTTTGTTCGTTTTTCATTTATTTTCAATCCTTTTGCATATGAAATACCCAAAAACACATTTCAAAGATATTTGTAACATTATATGGTTTATTTGTGTGCTTTTGGTCGTTTTTGTGGGTTTAACAATGTAAAATATATGTGTATTTAGACACATATCAACTTACAAAAGAATGGTAATATTATTGTTCAACAAGTTCATTCAAGTTACAATTTGGCGAGATCTATTTACCAAGGCACTTCATATCTCAGTATTTAGGAAGCTAAGTTACAACATTGGGATGCTTCGACTCAAAGATCTCAAGTGATATAATCATCAGAGAAAGACAATACGCACTGCACTCTTTTTCCCTTAGTCATGGTCTTGTCCCATTGGGTTTTCGTGACAAGGTTTTTAACGAGGCAACATTTTCTAGGCGTATTAACAATATGAACATCCAAGAGGGAGTGTTATGGATAATTATTAGTATATGTCCATATAGCCCTTAAGAGGCCCACGGCCCAGTTAGCTATTAGGGTTTTTACCCTGCTGTTTATCTAATATATACCCCATGTATCTCTGATATTATAGATCAATTTCTTGTTCACAACAGTTTTTTTATTATTTTATTATTTTATTTTTATTTTTTATTTTTGAAGTGGTATTTGGCAAACTAAGTGAAATTGTAGAGTAAAAATAAAATGACATAATTAAACATACAAATAACAAACCCAACATGAATAAGAATAATAAATAAAAGGCCAAATCGGTAATTTTGTGAAATATAATCTCCAACATTTTTTGAAAGATGGTTTATGCAACTTATTTTTTGGTACTTATTTTTTTAAAATAATCCACAATCTTTATCACCAAAATAGAGAATATTTTTTTAAAGTGACATTTTTTTTAGCAAACTAATTTTAAGTACTTATAATTTTTAACAATCTACTGCGCCAAACACGCTCGTATCATATTCGGAAGTACAATTTAAGATTATGTACTAATAAGTTTATTAACAAAGAAAAGCTTGTTTAAGAAAGCGCTTACGTGCGTTTTGTCAGTCCGAGGCTGTTACTAGTTGATTTGTCAAGTTAAAACCCAACTGAGAAAAAAAAAAAAAAAAAAAAAAAAAAATCCGATTATTTAGTTCTTAGTTTTGTGCCTGTTGAGAAATTAGTAAAGTTTGCAACACATAACTCTTATACATTCCTATGTCTAAGAAAATCTTTATGCATAAACTAAAGGTAGTTGAGGTGAGTATCACCTAATTTGAAGTGATTTTCTAAAAGGTACAATATTTGAAGCATTGTCTTAACATTTTAAACATAACCACTAAAGATATGTTTGACATTTTTCTAATCATCATAAATCATAATTATAAATTTTACAAAGATTAACATTAACCAGTGATTATATTCGAATTTCAAAAGACCACATCATTTGAAACCAAGTAGGCCCAAGTCCAATTAAGGCCCAATTAATCCGAACTAACAAAGTTTCTTGGATCACACTCGCAAGTCAACTCTTTGTACAATTTTTTTTTTTTGAACAAAACTCTTTGTACAATTCCACCCAAATGAATCTTGGTAGTTGGTATCATCAAGTTAAACACCCCATATATTGATAAATGGACTTCATGAAATTCCGTACTTCGTTTACTTATAAGAGAGGTGATTTGTACACTTTAATATACAAGTACAATAAGCATCATGTGATACATGTGCAATTGTATACAACATAAAATGGAGTGTGTCAATCAAAACTTAAAGTGTAGAAATCATCTCCCTTCCTATAAACAATCAAATATTATTAAAGCAACTAAAAAAACTCATCAAAAATGCCTAAGAACAATAAGACAACAACCCAAACATGAACTCAAAAAATCTCGTTATCAATTTATCATGATCATAGAGTATGAAAACATTCATGGAAATACCAGTTACGCCGCGTGCATATAAAAATTGAGTTTTTTGAGGTAACCTAAACATTGAGTCTACGTTTGTCCGGTTGCATATTTGTAAGTGGGTAGATAAAATATATAACGATTTAAAAGAGGATACGTGTTTTTATAATAACCTAATAGAAATTGTTTGACTTTTTAGAAAGAAGAATTACCGATGAAGATCATGTCAAACAAGTTAACTATTTGGTGACATAATGCAATCGTAATATATAAATAAATGATAAGAATGAGATAGTATCACTAGAAATATAAAATGTCATAATTTGTAGACATATGAAATCTTGGTACTAATAATATGAAATCTAAGTAGTCAATTGCAAACATTTTATGGAATATAGAATGTGCAAAATAATAGACAGATAAATTGATTTAGTTTTTCCTATTCAAGTTATCTGGAGAAGGTGAGTCGTTAAAAGATTATAGATACCATTTGGTTGTAGCTAGACTAGTAGATCTATTGTTCAAAAGTTTACATGATACTAAAACCTGATGATCAAAAATACGTAATAACGATCTAGTTTTAGTTCTGTAAGAGTTCTATGTCACTTTCGCTTATTTTCTACATAATGTCAAACATAATTAATACTTTTATATTGAACTAGTTATAATATCCGTGCACGCACGGTGTTTTTCTAAAAAAATTTGATTATATAGTATTATCGTTTAAAAACAGAAAATCTTATGTATATTTTAAAAAGTTAGAGCATCAACATGTGCGAAAGTAAGAAAAATAGTTAGCAAAAATTGTAAATATAACCGTGGCATCGACCTTGTATTAGATTCTTGAGCGTGTTTTCTTATAATATTGTTGAGCCAAAGGTTCTTTGATCACATGGGTTTACACATAAATCAAATTTATTTTAAATTTTTTGTTTATTATATGAATATATAAAAATTTACCCGTGAAAATTATGATATAAGTACAACTAATAAGTATGCATGAGTTTTTCATTATGTATTACTATCAATTAATATTTTGTAAAAATTTTATTTGTTGAAAGATTTAACTTTGTTTAGCTGAAATAGATTTTAATGTTGATGTTGTTGTTTAACTTTAACTATTGATATCATGTTGTACAAAATATGCGAGTTTAGTAGCACATAATGAGCGTTGATGAAATTTTTTAAAAATGTTTTTCTAGATATCCGTATATAAACTTTAAATAATAATTACATGAGTCGTTATAAGTACAATCGCGTATATTTATTTTCATATCACAACAACTCTTACTTATCATTTGATATTTATATTACCGTTAATAATAATTTAATTGTATTTAATATTCAAACCCGTGTACTTATAGATTAAACTTTTAAATAGGATAACACGAGTTCTTATTTATATTTAACGTATATAGTAAAAATATATTTTAATAGATGAAAGTTTGAAACTAATATTTATTTTAAAAATATTTAACGTATATTAAAACTAATTTGTACATTTATAAAATTTTGTAAGTTTAATGGATGGAAGTCTCAAACTAATATTAATACTCATGTAATTGTAAACAAAGTTCATATTATAAAGTGTAGGCGGTATAAAGGCTATGCTTGGCAAAAGTACCTGTGAGCAGTAGTCACAGCCCACTGCTCACCGCTCACAGCTTCATAAAGAAGCATTGGGAAAATGAGCTTTCCTAAAAAATAGCAAAGCTCACAGCTCTCATGCCAAACGAATACTGAAAATCAGAAAGCCCATTGCTCACCGCTCATTGCCCCAAAAAGCTCCAAAAAGCTTTGCGCCAAACATAGCCAAAGTGTAAGGGGTTATTTGTTTATTATTTAAAGTTATCAAAAAACATGAAAATTTATAATTTTACACTTAACTACACATAATATATTTAAAATTTAACCACTAATGTTTTATTAATTACCTCATTTTTTTTAACTTTTTATTTTCATAAATTTGACACCTATATTTTTATGTGTTTTTTTCCTCAATCAAATTCTTTACCAAAGTTATTAAAGTTTGACCAAAATCAATTCAATTTTGACTTTTTATTAGCCAATCATATCGCTCAATTTCGCCTATGTGTCAAAATCGAGCATTACTATTGGTCCAATTTTGTAAAAAAGTTAATATCATGTGTCAATATTAATATCAATTAATATTTTGTAAAAATTTTATTGGATGAAAGATTTAACTTTGTTTAGCTGAAATAGATTTTATTGTTGATGTTGTTGTTTAACTTTAACTATTGATATTATGTTGTACAAAATATGCGAGTTTAGTAGCACATAATAAGCGTTGATGAAGTTTTTTAAAAATGTTTTTTCGGATATCCGTATATAAATTTTAAATAATAATTACATGAGTCGTTATAAGTACAATCGCGTATATTTATTTTCATATCACAACAACTCGTGCTTATCATTTGATATTTATATTACCATTAATAATAATTTAACTGTATTTAATATTCAAACCCGTGTACATATAGATTAAACTTTTAAATAGGATAACATGAGTTCTTATTTATATTTAACGTACATAGTAAAAACTAGACGAGTACCCGTGCATAGCAACGGGATTTTATAGCGGTACATAGTTTATTGATAAAAAAAGTTTATAGGTTATAAACAAAAATTAATAAAAGTTTGAAGATTTGGGAATTAAACATAATGTTTGAAACCCGGTTCGACCCGGGTGGTTCAATTGGTTGAACCGTTCCGGTCGAAAAACGAGTTTGAAGCGTCCCGGGTCAACTCAGTTTTTGTTTTAATTGGTTGTATTTAATTTGGTAAATATGTTTTTAATTGGTTGTACAATGTGAATAAATCATTGTACTTTTAAGTTATGGATAATGTTTTGAAACCCGGTTCGACCCAGTTGGTTCAACCGGTTGAACCGTTCCGGTCGAAAAATGGGTCGATTTAAACCGGGTCAACTTGCTAGGTTGGGTCGAAAACGGGTCAACCCGCCGGGTTTGAAGCGTCCCGGGTCAACCCGATTTGTGTTTGAATTGGTTGTATTTAATTTGGTATATATGATTTAATTTGGTTGTACAATGTGAATAAATAATTGTATTTTTAAGTATTTGGGTGTTTTAATAAGAGTATTAATTACATTTAACTTTCTCTCTCATTTGACCATTGTTGAAAACTCAACATTTCACTTTTGACCATTTTTGTATTATAAGTAGTATAGATATATTTTAATAAATGAAAGTTTGAAACTAATATTTATTTTAAAAGTATTTAACGTATATTAAAACTAATTTATACATTTATAAAACTTTGTAAGTTTAATGGATGGAAGTCTCAAACAAATACTAATACTCATGTAATTGTAAGCAAAGTTCATATTATAAAATGTAAGGGGTATAAAGTGTAAGGGGTTATTTGTTTATTATCTAAAGTTATCAAAAACAATGGAGATTTATAATTTATATTTAACTCCACATAATATATTTAAAATTCAACCACTAATGTTTTATTAATTACCTCATATTTTTTTTAAGTTTTTATTTTTATAAATTTGACACCTATAGTTTTACGTGTTTTTTTTCCTCAATCAAATTATTCAACAAATTTATTAAAGTTTGACCAAAATCAATTCAATTTTTATTTTTTATTTGTCAATCATATTTGCTTGATTTCGCCTATGTGTTAAAATTGAGTATTCCTATTGGTCCAATTTTTTTTCACTAAAATTGTTTTGTCAAAAAAAACTCAAAAATAATGTAATTCTTTTATTATATAAAAGATTTAAATTTTCATACTCCAAATATATAAAGTATATTCCTTGATGCCCCCAAAGACTTCGAATTACTAAGCAATTACACATCTTGCATACACTCATATATGACTCTAAACTTATCAACAATATTTTTTTAATCAACATTTTTTATTAAACAAATATTAGATTCTTGATACAGTGTTTTATAGGTGGAGTCTAATAATTTTCTAAACATAATATATATCGCTAACATTTTGATGCTAGACGTAAATACTGAGACCAAATACACAGACCAATTATATATATTTCGAAGCCTCTAGAACTTTAAGACAAGTTCAATGGTGTGATAAAGAATTAAATTTAAAAGGGTTTTTCTAACTTGTGCTTTAGAGGCATAAGTTAAGCACACAAAAAGTATATAAGGATTCACAAAAAAGTATACATGAATTCACATAAAAGTATAAACAGGTGTATTTTTATGTAGGTCCCTGTGTACTTTTGATGTACTTTTGATATACTTAACTTGTGCCCCTAGCGCACAAGTTAGAAAAACCCAATTAGTTTTTCATTAAACAAATATTAGATTCTTAAAATAGAACTTTGTGGGTGGAGTCTAATAATTTTTTAAACACAATTAATAATCATATAAAATAAATATTAGTTTTTCATTAAACAAATATTAGTTTTTCATTAAACAAATATTAGATTCTTAAAATAGAACTTTGTGGGTGGAGTCTAATAATTTTTTAAACACAATTAATAATCATATAAAATAAACTCCTTCTGGTTACTTCCTCCTCCACTAGACATGTACTTAAAAAACACAACACAACACACATATAGTGACTATGCAACTGCTTTAGTTAATAAAAGCACCAATCTTCACATGTATATGTATCTATATATATATCTATAACTATATTTTAAACTTTTATAACAACCTTCTATTATTGTTACTATTTTTATATATCATCACCACCAATATTTCATCCATCACTATGTTATAAATATTATTTTCAAAACCCTAGTAATAATAAAATTTCATATATATCACGGGCTTCAGTTCACAATCTAGCTCACTTTTTAATCTTGTGATCATTGTTATGCCACGTTAAATTTTGTATACATGTGATCATTTCATTAGTTTTGATGGACTAGCTAGCTACTGTTTTATTTAGCGTTTAGGGTTTAGGGTTTTTTACCATGGACAACAGATCTATGCTGACTGTGGGACCTGGTATGGATATGCCAATTATGCATGATAGTGATAGGTATGAACTTGTTAGGGATATTGGGTCAGGTAACTTTGGTATTGCTAGGTTGATGAGAGATAAGCAAACTAATGAACTAGTTGCGGTTAAGTATATCGAGCGAGGCGATAAGGTAATTAGTACTTTTTCTGTTGGTGTTTGATTTGTTGTGTATATGTAATAGTATTGATTGGAGCTAGGGTGTTTAGGATTGCGTTTTGGAGTAGATTATAGATTATCTGATTATTGCGTTTGTAGAATGCTTAGATATATAGCAAATAGTGAAAATTATATGCAATCCCTAATACCTTCTAATTAGGGAAAGTTGCTGAGAAATGTAACTAAAAGTACCAGATTAATTAGGAAGGTTAGTGTTTTGATTCGAGTTACCAACGAGCTTGATGTAATAGTATTATTGATTTGAGGGTATTTAGGATTGCGAAACACTTGAAAAACTGATTATCAGATTATTGCAATATCAAACAGCATAATCAAATCCAACCACTATTATCGAGAATTACGTTTTGTAATAGCTGATTATCCGTTTTGTAACAGCTGATTATCTGATTATCCGTTTTCAAAACGCATAAGCTATTTTCAATAAGCAATCCCAAACACCCCCTATAGATTATCTGATTATTGCCAGTAATGTAACTAAAAGAGTAAAAGTACCAGATTACTAATTAGGAAGGTTGGTGTTTGATTTGAGTTTTTCTTTTGTAGTTATATTGTTGTTGCTTGTATACGGAGTATGTTTTAGTATTAGGGGAAATGCTGAGAAAATGTAACTGAAAGCGCAAGATTTTGAAAATTTCCGGGTCCTTAAATTTTTTGATAAGTGAGCTTTTTGGGTCCTCTCTGTGAGCGAAAAAATACCCATGTTGACAATTTGGTGTTTTTAGTACTAGTTAATAAGTATAGATAGATAAAGGATTCTGAATTGTGGAATCAACGATGTTTTTTTAATTTGTTGTTTGTTTCGTTATTGTTAACAGATTGATGAGAATGTTCAACGGGAAATTATTAATCACAGGTCTTTAAGGCATCCAAATATTGTTAGATTCAAAGAGGTATGTGTGTTTGTTAATAGTGTAAGATTATGTTTTGAAGCAGTGATTATATTGACATTGGCTGATTTACTCTTTTAGGTTATTTTAACGCCAACACATCTGGCTATTGTTATGGAATATGCATCTGGAGGAGAGTTATTTGAGCGGATATGTAATGCTGGACGGTTCCAGAAGATGAGGTTTGCTCTTAATGGATTCAATTGTTGCCATATGGGATTTTGGTTGTGTTAAATGTGTTGATGGTTGTTGTGTTGCAGGCACGGTTCTTCTTCCAGCAACTCATTTCAGGCGTTAGCTACTGCCATAATATGGTATGGATTAGCTCTGTTTCTATACAAATGCTGCATCAATATGTGCGTGTATGTAGTGTATAATTGTTACTAATGAACTGTCATTTATGCATTTGTAAAATGTAGCAAGTATGCCATCGAGACTTGAAACTGGAGAACACGCTACTAGATGGCAGCCCTGCTCCTCGGCTCAAAATTTGCGATTTTGGCTACTCTAAGGTACAGCGCATCCCATCTTTTTTTCTTCTTTTTTCTTTGTTAACTATGGTTTCCAACCTTTTGGCCGACTAATCCACAGGGTTGGAACCCACCGTCACACAGACTCAGACCCGATAGAGCCCTCCCTTTACATGAGGTTGGCGTGGCCACTTCAGGGTTGTTTCTATTGATATAGGATTTCTTTGTGTTTCTTGCTATTCTGTGTAATCTTTGGGTTTTGATAGAGATGGGGCATAATGGATGGGTTGGACAGGTTGGGTAAAAGGCCAAATGAATCAAAGTTGAAAATGGGTACTTTTTTGTATTTGTTGGGTTACCCGGAACACTTTCTGTCCAAAACTTGCAGCTTTTATAAATAATTAGCGTGTTAAACTTCCAAATGATATAGGAGGATTTATGCATCTAAAATACGTATTTCGTTAGAGCTATAATTTTTAAATTGTTCATTTAACCCATTAAAAAACCTGAATCGACCCGTTTATAAGTTAATGGGTCGAAATTGCTGCCTCTGGGCCCTAATAGTTCTTGATTGTTTTGGTCAGTCCTCTGTGCTGCATTCACAACCAAAATCTACTGTTGGAACGCCTGCCTATATTGCTCCTGAAGTCTTGCTGAAGAAAGAATACGATGGCAAGGTAAATACGTTACTCATTTATGTAACTACGTAGATTAACTCTTTTAGAGTTAATAATAATCCCTTGTAACAAGACCTCTGTGGGGTGCAAATTAGTATCATTTGATGATTTTTATGTTATGAATGCAGATTGCAGACGTATGGTCTTGTGGTGTAACATTATATGTAATGCTTGTGGGAGCTTACCCTTTTGAGGATCCGGAAGAGCCTAAGAATTTTCGCAAGACCATACAGGTAACCTACCGAGTTGCTAATATATGTCTTTTCGTGGGCTGTTAATCTCCTCTGATATAGCTGACTTAAGGGGTATCTTTGTTTGACTTTATGCAGCGAATTCTGAATGTCCAGTACTCAATTCCATCCTATGTTCATATATCCCCCGAGTGCCGCCACTTGATCTCCAGAATATTTGTTGCAGATCCTGCTAAGGTACCATATTTGACATTCTCGTTTTATTTTATAAACCCTTTTCTCGGTTTATTAATCATAAAAATCGAGAATAATTCGCCAAATATCAACAGCGGATAACCATGGACGAGATAAAAAACCACGAATGGTTTTTAAAGAACCTACCAGCAGATCTCACAAAAGACGATGCAATGGACCAATTTGGTGGCCCTGATCAGCCGACTCAGACTGTCGATGAAATCATGCAGATAATCGCTGAAGCCACCATCCCTCCTGTTGGCGCCAGTAATCTGAACCAGTATCTTACTGGTAGTCTGGATATGGATGATGACATGGATGAAGATCTTTTGAGTGACTGCGATCTTGATATTGATAGCAGTGGGGAGATTGTATACGCTATGTAAGTGTTATCCGAAAATACAAGTTAATCCTGTTGTATTGTACTGTTTTTCCATATACTGTTATAAAAGTAGTGTTGTATCGTGTTATAAATGGTGTTACTATGGTTATACAATGTATCGCTCCTCTACTTTTCTAACTATTTTGGGGAATGTTATTATTACTAATAAATAGAGTATAATCTTGTTCTGTAGTTACCTTGTGTTGTTTTTATATTTACTGTTACTATATATACATATAGTATGGAGTACATACATTGTTGTATCTTACTATAAAAGCCAAAAAGGTTCGCTGTTATAAAAGCCCACGACACTGCCTAATCACCCGACATAGACATGGCTAACTGAAGGGCAGAGCGATTCTGAAATCTCGCAGTCAGAACTCAGGTTTGACGTCCATAGTCACATAGACTTCACACTTTTACCATATCAGATTCCTTGCCATCTGATAGTTACTAAAGATGAATGTTGCTGATGACAAATAAACGCTGACCAAATCTACTGAACTTTGGCGTAAAAGAGAAGCAAGAACATGGTTTGTAAAATACGCACTTTGATATGAAATTTGGGCTTTGCCTATTTGACCAAACCGTTTGTTTACCGGCTCTACAAGTTCAAAAAGTACGAAAGTTACGACCTTTTGAACTTGAACTTTTTTCCTACCAGTTTGTCATGCTCTCACTGATATGGGGAAGTCTGCTGACTACGACTGAATCATCTCCGAATCAAACCATTATGTTTATTCGATTTTGTTTAAAACCAAGTGATTGTCTTGGAATTTTCGCTCAGCATTCTGAAAACGTAGACGATACTTGAAAATGCATGGAGAGGGGGTCTTTTTACCTTTTTCTAGTCGATTTGTACTCAAATACAGTTTGTATCCTTTGGTAATTAACTAATTATCTGCTGATATTGTTACGTTATATATGATCCGCTCTTTTTGCATTCGACTTCTTAAAATCTATCTAAAAAAGATATAAATTAGAACAACGATACAAACAATTACTACGTCTGCAGGATGTTTTCACGAGCATTTTGACAGGTGCATATACTGCATATATGCTGTTTTTCGTATAAGACACACCACGACGTGCAGGGGCCTATTGTGGTAATAGAACACAAATGGGTCCTTCAACATAATGCAATTCATGGTAGTACAAAATTGTCGATTTTTTTCATTTTTAGGTCCGTGATAATTGATAGCAACGTTGGTAGTAAGCGACATCTAACTACCGGTCCCTTTTGCTAGCCAGATGTGTATTTTTAAGCAATTTCAATAAATATTTTTCTTATGACAAAAGTGGCAAAACATAAATGGTTTCTTTTTATTTGCGAAAAAAAAAAAAAAAAAAAAAAAAAAAAAAAAAAGAATGAAAAAAAAAAAAAAAAAATGAGAGGGGCATTCCGAGAATTGAACTCGGGACCTCTCGCACCCTAAGCGAGAATCATACCACTAGACCAAATGCCCAACTTGTGATTCTTTTCCATATCTAGTTTTAAGATAGCAAATACTATATGAACTTTGTCACCAAACCAAAGGTTATCAATTTTCTCACCTACTAGCAATTTAATCTCTCATTTCATGTTGCAAAGCACATTTACAACCAACTTATTCAACATTTTGCCGAATAAATTAACCGGGTATGATCAAGGACGGAACCGGGACATAATTTGATCAGGTGTATTTACAGAAAATTATACAAAACGAGGAACATAATTTTTTTTTGGACCAGATGCATTTGCGAAAAATCAAGATTTTTTACAAAAATTAACACCACGCCGTAAAATTTTATGAGTGTCCCGGGACCTCGAGACCCACCCTATTTCTGTCCTTGAGCGGGCATGATTGAATTCACTGTTACACAAACTTAAACCGGATAAAGCTCTCAATTTAGAACTTGGACCTCCGATATCTAAATTACTTGCTCCATTTTAGTAAACAACTTAGCTAACCATGGTGATTAAATCGCAATAGTTCACTTGTGAATCAACAAGATGCCAACATATACAATTCAAATAACAAGTTCTAACCTTCAACTATATATAATCTCGTATCTCAAATGATACCATGTCAAAATTACAATATCGTATAAGATATGAACTTTGACTTATCAAACAAAACTCAAAATCAAACAAGAAAAATATAAACAAAATCTAACCAAAAAGAATAGAGAAATGATATTTGTTCCTCTTTTGTGTTCCTACTAACCATCTTACTCAGAATATCCTGACATGTGACAGAATTGACGGTTTAGATGAAGAGAGATAATTAGTAGAAGGATAAGTAAGAATATCAAGTAGGAGGATATTGCAAAACTCAAAATTTAAACCAATAACAACTAACTCTTATCAATTTAGAAGACCAATGTAGGGTGTTTGAGGTGTGAAAGAAGAGCTTTGTAAGTTGTTTTGATGATCAATTGCTAACTTCATTTCTTTAAATATTCCCATCACAAACTCAAATCCCATCTTCATTACTTCCATACATATTTCAACTTTCTGAATCATTTCTTCTAGCTTCTTTTTTAGTGATTTATTATTGTGTTTGTGTATGTTTTGTGTGTTGTATATGCATGCAAGATGCACTCTTTATATATAGGTGTACATATGCCTACATGTGTGTGAATATGGTGTGTGTATAAATGAAGAAAGTGATAGGAACAATGAATGAATTGGTTGCTTTATTTGGCTTTTGGAGCACTTGAAGGGTTGTATAAAAGATATTCAATATCTCGAAAACGTGTGATGTAGAGAAACTGCATGGAAGATGTACGGGGAAACAAGATTGACTCAAAGACTTGCATTATTTTCGACATGCCTTATCCTCTCAAAATTTTACAACCTTATTATATTTTGACATGGGGTCGGGAATGAAAATGACATATACAATAATGCAAAAAGTAAACAGTAAAAAGTGTTTTCTGTTTATGTTATGTAAAGGGAGACGAGTCATTAACTAAGATGTACGTAGTGATGTACGCTGTTTTCTGTTTATGTTATGTAAAAGAAGACGAGTCTAAGATGTACGTAGTGATGTACGCGGTTTAATCAGTATACGATATATTATGTTATTGTTTCTGACCTTTCTCCTAGCCCCAAGATGTGTATCTAACAAATTTGAATTAAAAACATCTAATAACAATATAACTATTTGCGTAAGTGTTTTTGCTGGTTACTAACTCACTCATGATTGTTACCTGTAATTGTAAACAGAAAAACTAGTAAACTAATCCAACTTGATTGCACTTTTTGTTATATTATAATCGACACCAATAACCCTTTAAGAGCCAAGTGGCGATAAGGTTTGTCTTGCTAATCAATTATTGTGTTTGCAAACCATGGTCCCCTTTTTCGCCTATTTATTTATTTCTAAAGCATCCGTATTTGTTTTCGAAGTTTTATGTTATTTTTCTAGCTAGTATTAGAAGACATAAAAATTACCACGCAATAAAGCTAATTAACCAAATATAAATTCAGTTAAGCAACACTTGAATCATCCGAATCAGGTCACCCAATTTCTGGTAGGTACTTGATGAGGTATCATCTAGTCCGGATATTCCGGAGGAGCTAAATCATTTTAAATATATCTCTTACAAAAGATTAGGAAAGTCATTTCACGCTTAAACGATCCTCCAAAAAAGCTAGGGTAGTGGAGGTTATGCAAGGTCTGGAAGTAATGATGGAGGAGACTAGTCTACTCCGGAGCTTGACTAGCAGAAGCTGACAACCATTGTACGATGCAGTAAGAAAGGAACAGTGTTAGGCCCACAACGGTCGTTAAGCACGTTACGATAACCCTGACCCCCAAAAGGCCAAAAGCTAAGGCTTGTACCAACGGCGATCTTCTCGCTGCACCAAGACGACAACATCGTCTCCATAATCCCCGTGTCGCGAAGCATGTAAATAGAGCCGTCCACCCCAATAGACGACACATGATTACACACTCTTCATTACTTACTACTCTCTCTCTCTCTCTCTCTCTCTCTCTCTCTCTCATACCAAGTAAATACTTACTCTCATACCGGAGCTTGATCTCGTATTCAAAACCCGGAGCGAGCTAACGGTGTTTTATCTTATTTCAGCTACAGGACGCAGGAGAAGCCTAAGACACCGGATGACCAAAGATAAAGCATACTTACAAGAGATTGCTTAAAGAATACTTGACTTTTCGGATTAACTAAATCACAAACAACTAGAGAGTCCCACCTCATATTGTACCAGAATAGTATTTTTTATCGATCCATGCCATTCTTCATAGTATACATGACAAAGCGGGAGGTGTAGCCGCACCAATTTTGTACACTAAAGCGAGTAAAGAGCTTTTTTATATTTTTAATTTTTTATTTTTATTTTTATTTTTGGTGGTTTTGATCGCTTTTTAGTGAATTGGTTGACTCAAAGACTTACATTATTTAGGCATGAGTTATCCTCTCAAAATTGCAAAAAACTTGAAATTTGATATTAAGTCCGGTTATAATGAAAATTACACACACAAATAAGTAAACAGCTAAAGGGAATCAAGTGTTTCTTGTTTACGTTATCTAATGAGAAATAGTCATTAACTAGGATGTGTATTTAACAAAGTTTGAATCTAAAACCTTATATGAAAACACTATATAACTAACAAGTAACAACTAGAACACTTTTTGCATCCTGTGTTTTTTCTAGTCACGAACTCACTTATAATGGCTTGTGTTCTGTATTTGTGAACCGATAAGCTATAGTTTCTTTTTACTTCATTTGAATAAGAAAAACTAGTAATCTAATCCAACTTGATTACACTTTTTGTTATATCATAATCGACACCAAATACCCTTTTAGCCAAGTGGCTATAAGGTTTTGTCTTGCTAATCAAATAATTGTGTTTACAATCCATGGTCCCCTTTAATACTTATCTATCTATACTACATATAATAGACAAATGAATCTCTTTCCAAAAAATTCAAATATACAAAAAATTATGCAACATTTACAACACTTTAAAGCAAAGATTTTTCAGAATTACAACAAGCAAAGCATTGTGTACAACAAAAACAAGCATAACTCGAAATTCAGACCAAAATCTTACAATTATACATTAAATAACATTTAAAACACCCCTAGACCTATTATTACAATTACTTAAACATAATGTACAACCCTCTATATAATTCACAGCCATAAATGCAAACTTTTCCTTCAGAAACCTGAAAATCAGCCAAATGGTTATGAGTTGAGTTGAGGTCGACATAGGCTGGAACAAACGACGTCAAACAGTCCCATAAACACGACACACAACAAATCACATAGGTGTATAAGTTTGTGATTTTATGTGTGCTTTAACGAGGCATAGCAACAAGAATATTAACATGATTCAAATGTTTCTTAGCATAGTTTTAATCTTTTTTAGACCTTGCATATGTTGAATGAAAAGAAAACAATTTAAAAGATCAAAACCTGGTGTCGACTAGACAAGGGGAAACCAAATGAAAAACAAGGAACAAGGGCTCGGATCACACACAAGGATTCCAGCGACTTGCACAACTATCTTGATCACCAAATCTTGCTTCGACTCCTCTTCTTGGCAGCAACAAATGGAAGTTTTCTGGTTGTTTGTTTCGATGCAAGGAGAGAAACAAGAAGAATAGGTTTGACAAAAGATGGAATAGCGTGTGTAACTTGGAAAAAATAAATACTAATTTATTGTGTCGTGAATTAAGGCTAAGATTATGGTAATTTCATTTATACACTTTTATTAGTTGATCTTATCTCTTGATTATGCATGTGTTGTCAGTCGTGTGATATATAGGAGCAAAAAGGAAACGTGTAACAATTTTGTAGAGAATTAAGAATCTTACAATTTTTATTTATTTAGCTAACTTAGAATTTAATTTCATATAATCTATACTACTTATAATACATATTAGACCATCTCTCCTATTAAATTTTTAAGATTTCTTAATATAGATTTTAAGCAAATACACATATTAAAGCTTTATGTACAATTAATTTATGCGCAAACATGTATATTAAACAACTGCAATTAATACTCTTTTTAGATCACTCCTTTACTGAAAAATGCAACCATTTTACCACATAGTACAATCTAATCAAGCTATTAATCATCTATTGTTAAAATCCAATAAACCAAGCACTTAAAACACCAGAAAAAAAATATAACTTACGCAACTTAAAAGACCAACATGTACAACTTAAAGGAACAACATGGTGAAAGATATAAAATTCTCATAACATATAAAGTTATTGTAACGAAAAACATAAAATTAAAAGACAATAATCGCCACAAATTTTGTTACAGGGTACCCGCCGCCGCATCGCACGGGTACCCTGCTAGTTTGTTTCTAAAGCATCTTTCGCCTATTTGTTTTCTCTGATAATAGTTTTTGTAGTAACCTCACGATATAAATTGAGTTAAACCAAACTTAATTTATTTGAATAAGGGGTTGTTTGATAATAGGGTGGCAAATCTAAACACGACACGAACCCGATACGAAGTTAAACATATTTGGATTGAGGATAAACAGGTTTGGGTCAAAAAAAGATCAACCCGTCTAACCCGTTTAATAAATGGGTCGTGTTTGAGTTGAGTAAATATTAAACAGGTCAACCCGTGAACCCATTTAAGTATATAAGACTCTAAAAATAAATTATATAACATGTCTTTTTATGTTGGATATGGATTAAATATATTGTGTTATGTACTTACTACGATCAAATTACGATTATACCTCATATATCATAGAAATTGACGTTTATAACTAAGAAAATTGTAGTATAGTTAGTTGTCTATTATTTTTATCATATTTTAAATCCTTATATTTATTTTTGCATTTAAACTAGTTAAATCAACAAACCACCAACCTTATTAACTATTTGACATATTTATTTAAACAGGTTAAACGAGTCAAAAATAGGTTATACGTGTTATACAGGTGTGGGTTAGGGTTGAGTTTCTTGACACGATTAATAAATGGGTCGTGTTTGGGTAGAGGTTATATTAACCCGCCAATACGCGAACCCGAATAAGTCAACACGAACACGACTCGATTGCCACCCCTATCAAGATAGTCACTTAATAGGAATTACTCTTATTCGGTAAGTGGTCCTCATTGTTTGATAACTTTTTAGTTTTCTTAATTGTTCCACTAGGTGGTGAAGCATTGAAGACATGCAAAATGATTCAGTACCCTCTACACATTTTTTTTTGAACGGCAAAATTTTATAAAACTAGCAAGATGCTAGAAAATTACAAAGAAATTAAATGAGGGTTTTTAAGCCAATCTACCCAAGAAAACCTCCTACGACATCGACTATTACACCAATTGAAGGAACAAAGAACAATATCATCAAAAACAACCGAGCGTTTAGGAGGATTTTCCTCAAAAATGGTACGATTCCGAAATCTCCAAATAGACCACCAAGCTACAGCAAAGACCCCTCCAATAAAAATTTCACCATGACCGGCATATTTTAGAGTTTATTTGTTATAATAAAATAAACATTCTCGATTGCCAACTTCTACATATGTATTTATTTATCATATTATATTTATTATCCCTTTCATATCTTGACGCCAAATATTATCTTTTGCAAGTTTATTCATAACCTGTATTATTTTAACGATGTCGTAGATTATTGCGTTAGTAAACGACGTATTACAATGTATTCACTGAAACCAAAATTCTATAAACCGAAAATGAATCTCAATGATCAATAAATTTTAGTAAAATATTGAAAGATAATGATTTTTTAAATAAAATACAATAACGGTTTATTTCTTTCAGAATATCTATTTCAAACGGTTGTCAAACAATACATTTCAATCATTTACAATTTCATTCAGAGACATTAAATCATTCAACACTAAATCATAATGTTTATCAAATAGCCCCTAAGATTACCTCAAGTACTTTTTTTCTTTTGGAAAGCTGAATTTATTAAAAATAAAACTGGAGCACAAGAACAATATACAAGGAAGAAAGGAAAAATGGGAGAAAAAAAATAGGCCTAAAGTGGCGACTCAACCTATACAATAAGAAACCCCTAGATAAGTGACAACAAAGATCTAGGGTTCGATATCCAAATACTCCGGTTAGTGGACGAGAGATTACAATGAGCAGTAATCCATGTCTTCTATAATTGTCGGATCGACGGTAAAATGTCATCCTCTCTGATCTTAACACGACCATCCAAAGAGGCATGAACCAATTTATTTCTCTAGTTCCAAACTGCCTAAAGGCCACATTCAAACACTCCATTAATAACTTTATTAAGCCGAGCACATCCAAAATCGACAAACCTATTAAGACTTATGTCAATGATGTCGAAGGAAGGAAACATCATGGGTTTGTCAAGGCCCCACCAATTTCGTATATTTCTCCAAATGGGATTTACCTTGGGGCAAATGAAAAGGCAGTGATTCACAGATTCACTACAAGCTTCACAGAAAAGACACAAATCCAAATCAATAATAACTCCTCTCTTAACTAAATTGGGTCTAGTAGCCAATCTATCAATCGAGGCTCTCTAAACAAAAATATTGACTTTAAGAGGAATCCATGAGTTCCACACATGATGCAAAACCAAGACTATTGATGAAGAATAGCTTATATTGAAGAAGAGAGGATAAAGGCTTTACCTTGATGGAACCCGAAGTGTCATTACCCTACACCCATTTATATACGCCATGCTCCACAATAATAAGATTACTGATAAGGGATAAAAGAGAAGCCAAGTCGTCAAGAGCTCTACCAAGAGGGGGTAACGCCAAGACCACAAGCCACCCTACGAACCATTGACCAACCCCCATTTGTCCTTAACCGAGCACCCGGGAAACAAGTCAAGCGCAAACAGTAGAGCGAAAGTGTCCATGAGACGAGACCCGCCATGACACCAGGGGTCTTTCCAAAATGATATATCAGAACCATTAGACACCTTTAATCTGAACGAATCATTTAAAGTTGAATCAATCTCGTTAATAGCAAAATTGGCTTTGAGGATATCACATCAGGCGCCTTTATAACCACGAACATACGATTCAGCCCCAAACCCACCATCATCTCCATAGAAACCTCTAATAACTTTCCTCCAAAAAGCCTATTGTTCAGTCAGAAATGTCATTTTCATTTGCCAAGAAGCCCAAGGTTTTTTTGCAAGAAGTCTACCTACGCCTAGGCCACCCATTTTATGATTGATAAGATAATATTCCATTTAACCCAACTTATACCACGAGTCCCTTCCTTAAAGCCCTAAAAGAAACGTGCACGAATGGATTTGAGGAGGTTGATGATCCTAACCACAGTTTTAAAGAGATAAAGATAGTGAATAGGGATACTACCAAGTACGGATTTAATAAGAGTCCATCTCCCACCAGTAGATAGGGACTTAGCTTTCCACGCAGAAAACCTATCTCAAACATGGTTCACGACCTCACCCTAACCTTCACAAAAGTGCATGTTTTTTCCAACCGAGAGCCCAAGGTGCATGAAAGGAGTGGAATCGGGCATACAACCAAGGGAGGTAGCAACTGTTTCCACTTCCTCAATATCAACACCAACTCCAAAAATCCTACTCTTAGCGAGGTTCACTTTTAATCCTGAAGCATTCTCAAAACATTTGAGAATAAGAATTAAATTTTTCGCATTTCACCTCGACCATGTACCAAAACATAAGGCATCGTGTGCATATTGCAATAAAGAAATATTGTCATATTGTTGGGAATAAAAGCCTTCTTCTTAGGATTGTTGGGATTCTTGACGTTGTTTGATTATTGCTGCTCATGCTTGTGTTACTGCTGCTCAATGAAGATTAGAACTGCTCTTGAACTTCAATGAAAATGTGCTAAGTGTTTACAACTGCTGGTGTAAAAGTTAAGACTGCTAGTACAAATTAATGTTGCTGAAGAAATTCATTGAATATACGCTAAGTGGTAACTGCTGCTAGTACAAAGTGATGCGTAGGGATTACACCAGGCTTTACCTCTCAAGGGATCTTGAGAAGCTTACAACCCCCACCAGGCAGTGTACCTGATCGATGTAGTATAGTATAATGACAAGTACCGGGGGATTGATCGTTCAGCTAGGAATAGTGTCGCTAGGATTAGAAAACCTAAATACTAGATCTAGAGATGAGGGATGATTCTTTTTATGTTTTTATATTTTTTAGAAAGCAAATTAAAATCTCGGGTTTTGAAGGATTTGGGCGGAATTAGTTGCTAGTCAACTAACCCAATACTAAATATGCAATCAAAATAAAATACTAGAAATGAAAATAAAACTATATTAAACTAAAGTTGTGAGCAATATGTGGGAGAAATGTGTTTACTTAGATTTTACTACTCCTTAGATATCTTTTACACGTTAATTACTTGTTATAGTTGCGTGGATGACGGATTGTATTCCTTAATACCATTCATGGGGTGGCGTACTTACTTCCCCAATCCTATGAGTGCCTACTTCACTCCTATGTCGAGCCTGCAAGAAGCTCCTAACATGGGATCATTAGAATTTACTCATGCATTAAATACAACCAATAAAACCTAGTACACATTGATGAGTGTCTAAATACTCATCATTTTATACTAATCTGAACTGCCAAAACATACAAAAACACTCAAATATGCATCAAAATACTTAAAATATCTTAAAGGTGTGTTTTATATGTTTCAAATGCAAAATATGCAAAAACAGATGAAAAACGTACAAAGTTTGCATAATTGGCAGTTTCAGTCCCTCAAGTTTCATAAATTGGCAAAACTAGTCCCTGGTCACTCAAAACTTGTTCAAATATCATTTTAGGTCCTTGGGATTCATAAGTTGTTAGGAAAAGTCCTTTGAAGTTAAAAATCATAAATTTACAACTTTGGTCCCTCAACTTTGGAAAAGTGTCAAAATCAGTCCCTGGGTTATCTAAAATGGAAAATTTATCAAAATAACCCTTGAACTATTCATAAATGACATATTTGGTCCTTTGTGTTAATATTTGATAATTACAGGTTTAACCCTTCAAGTTTCAGAAAATTACAAGAATGGTCCCTGGACTTTCAAATAATGGCAGAAATGGTCCCCGGGGTGTTTTAAATTGCAATAAATGAGAAATTATCATTTAAGGTCCCTATACTATTCAACTTTTACAAAACTGGACCTTTTGATAATATTTTGGGAAATTACATATTTAGTCCCTCAAAAATCCGAAAATTACATAAATAGTCCTTTAATATTTAAAAATGGAAAATATGTAAATTATAGTCCTTGGTTTATTCTAACATGGCAGGTTTAGTCCTTTTGAGAAATTTGGGAGAATTGCAATGACAGCCCTTCAACTTTGACCAATTTACAACTTTGGTCCTTGTGTATTATTCAAACCAAACGGACCTTATTATTATTATAAAACCAAATCCAAACTAAACTACCCCTTTGGCCCTTTTTGTGATCCAGTCCACCAGGCCCAAAATCCAGTCCACCCCGTTATAATATTAAACGGGTCAAACAAAAAGTCAAACCCATACCCCAAACCGCCCTTACTGTTCACCTCCTTCCACCTCACCCCCTCCTTCTCTGCAACTCAAAACCACCATACCATCCCACAGTATTACTCCTCCACCTCCACAAACGTCCAAACCTCATTTATTATCCCTAAACTTCTCCAAGTAACTGCAAATTGACTAAATCCCACATTTCCCGCCAAAAGCAACTTGAACGGGTGAGATGTGTTACAGAGATCCTAGGGCTCTAATTTGTGATGGGAAATGTTCCAGAGGGTCCCACAAACCCTAATTGTCAATTATAAAGTAAAGGGGAAGCAGAGGGAAGAGGTATTAGAGTAGTCTTAGAAAAAAGTAGTCGTAGGTAGTGTAATTGACAATTTCAGTTGTAATCTTCACTCAATTAAGTTGTACTCAGTTTATTTAATGCAATTTAATCTTTATTAAAGCTAAATTTCAAGTTTCCTTGTTAATTTCAGTTTTAGCAATTTTTAGTGAATTTGACAAATTCACTTAATATTGTTAGAGTTGTTATTTAATGTTCATTTAAGCTTTATTCAGTTACTAATAAGCTTTTATAAGCTTTCTTATCATTAAAACTAGTGTGTACTCAGTTCTCTAAAAAAATTTAAGAAAATACCAAATAAAATAGTAGAAAATAAAAAATTAGTGTTTGATTAAGAATTGAAGCTGAGCAAGGTGTGATTCTGGAGTGTTTTGGTATTAGTAGTCTTGTGGAAGACTGTTAGGATAGATATTGGTCCTTGGTTCCATCACCTCAGTCACATATCAATTGTAAGTCATTAACTTGATTTTTGAATACTCTCATTCTTGTTGTTATTAGTGGTTAATCTGGTTTAAATAACTTATTTAGTGATTAAATAAACTGTTGCAAGTATAAAATTACTAGGTTTAGTTTTGAAATCACAAGTTATAGTATAAGCAGTTAGTTAAGAGAGTGTTTGGATCTGTGGAATTCTATGTGTTATTGTTGTTGTAGGTTAGTTTTTCATGCATAAGTTTATCACCTAAGACCTAAATCAATCAGAAATAGCAAAAGAATCACAGGTAATATTACCAAAAGTCAAAATAACTTACAAATCTCATTTGTGAGTTAACTGTTGGATTTATAAGATCCATAATCTGTCATATAGCTCAATAGAGGTTAGAATTGCTTAATTTAGCTTCATTTTATCTAATTACATCTTATTCAGTAAGTAGAATCAGCCCAAAGTCCAAATTAGTCAAACTAGCTAAGTTTATCCAAAAGTCAAAATATCCATTCTCAGAAAATACCAAAAATAGTAGGATTTGTTTAGAATTTAGTATAAGGATTTAGGCTTTGTGCTTTTGTGGATTAGTAATCTCCCACCTCTACTTCAGTATTCCATTGTTGTTATATTTTTGTGAATTTTGTGGTGGGCCCCACAGCTCTCCAAAGTGAGCTGCAGGGCTGCAAACTGCTCTGTCTCAGCAGCTACACCACCATCACCACCACTTGGTGGTGGTTTTCCAGCCAACCCAGTGGGCCCCAGGCCATCAGCCTTGTTCATCCTAACCCCCTCCTACCAGGGAGCCTAGATTGACCTTTTGTTTGACCTGACTCTCAGTGGACCCCACTTGAAATAAGCTATAAACCTTGTCCCCATTCTGTGTTGAAATTAAGTTTTGGATTAACTTATTTTGGCTTATCAGCTTATCTACTGAGCTTATTTGACCAAATTGAGCTTATACAAGTCCATAAGACTTATTTGAACCAGAATATACCAAGGTGGGTCCCACATAAGCTCTTGTGAGCTTATTTACCACATAAGCTCTTGTGAGCTTTTTAGCAATAAGCTTCCACAGTGCTTAATATTAGCTTATAAAATATTTGTTTTTACAAAAGTTATTTATTTTTAAGTATAATATAGATTGGTAAAAGAAAAATCAAGAAAAAACAATATAATAGTAAGTGATAGTTTCTATTTAATTTAATTTAATTTTAATTTTCATTTTCAGATTTTAATTAAGAAATTTGTAATTTTATATTTTTATTAATTTCATTTTAGGTTAAATTAATTATAATAATTTTCTCAGATTTTAATTTTGTCTTTTAGTATTAATTATAATTTAAAATAGTTTTATTAATAATTAATTAATAAGTAAGTTATAAATAGCATAATTAATTTTTATAAGACAACACCTAGTTTTTATATTTTTCCTAGCTTTTATAAGTCATAATATAATTTTAGTAATTTTTCTAGAATTTTTACTGTTCATTTAATAGTTTTTATAATTTAAATAGTTTAATTGGTAAATATCTAATAATCAGAATAATAATTAGTTGACTAGTTTAAAAATACATAAAATAAAGTTTTTATAATTTTTTAGGATTCCTGTGATGGTTAATTAGATTTATAAATTTTTCCATAATTTTCTAAGTTGATTTAGTATTATTTGTAATTTAAAATAGTTTAATTAGTATAATTATTATAAATAGTTCTTAATTAATAGAAAATCTATAAAAAGACAAAAACATTTATTTTTATTTTTTATACTTTCTTCAAGTTCATTTTTAAGTTTAGAAATTATTTTTATAAGTTTTTAGTTTAATTTGTAGTATTTATAATTTTTAGTTTGATTTAAATTAGTTTTAATTAATTAGTTAAATAGTTTTTAATTAAATAATTAATAATAAATAATATAATAATCTAAAAAATAGTTTTCTTTTTAATTTAATTTTATTTTAAGTTTAAGTTTATAGAATTTTCATTTCTAACCCTTGTAGTTTATTTTTCTTAAAACTCACCTTTTTCTCAGTACGCAATCGCGTCTGATTTTAATTTGGTGTACGTTTTATACGTTTTTAAATACCTAGGTTTTAGGTAATCGTTAAATTAGTTTATCTAAGTTATTTTAAGTTATAAAACCCTAGTGTAATCACACACACACACTTTATACCTTTCCTGTTCACATTCACTAATCACATACTCGTTTTTAATACCATCACAACCTCGTTGGGACATTACGACCCGGGAAAACACTGTATTTCACGGAAGCATTTGTCTTGATTAGTTTGACTTTACTATTGACCATTCACAAGTGGTTGAGAAATAAAAGATAACTAGTTTAAGGCGAATCACACATCGGTTCATGTTTCCTAAGACGTTCAAGCATGTTACACAATGGAGATCTGCCAGTTTTCTTAAGCCTAACATTGAAATCATTCATCCAATACAACCATAAACAAGTAATCAACACATAATCAACATCTAGGTTTCATTAGATCTAAGCAAACACAAGATAAATCTAGCCTAGCATGTTGAAATCAAGACAAGCACAAGATATAGACAACCAACACATAGACATATTGATTGAATTAAGAGAAGACTTATCTCAATAGCACATGTAAGTATTGAAGGATTGAAAACCCTTGAAAAGCTATAAAATTTGTACAAGGTTCGGCCCTAGGGTTTCTCCACACAAGTTCCTCTCAATGAATGAAAATTACAAAACTATATATAGATATTAGGAGGTGACGGCGTCAAGAACAAACTTGTGACGCCGTCATCTCGCCGCCAAATAAATCCTCGGACTGCCTAGATCTACATCTGACGCCGTCATGTAGTCCTCTTTTGCAGGCCGTCACACATTTAACTCTTGACGCTCAACTTGTGACGCCTTCATGTTTGTACTGGGTCGTCATGGTTTTTACTCTTGACGCCGTCAGGAATGTCTTCTTGACGCCGTCATACACTATTCTCAGCATGGAAAATTAAGTCTTTGGCGTTTTCTTCACTTTTATGCTCCAAAAACGTCCGAATTGCTTCCTTTTCCAGATTTCACTCCCAAAATACCTAAAATCATAAAAGGAACGATTTAGGGCAATATTTGATCAAATAAATTCAATTCCGGGCTTAAATGACCCCCTAAAAGTGGTTCATTTTTCGCCTCATCATATACCCTTACACTTGAGATTTGCTTGTCCTCAAGCAAATGCGATTTTATTCTACTCAAAATACAAGTTAGGGGTCATTTAACACTAATATAAAAGTAATTATAACAAATAATCGTTCCACTAAAGACCAATAGACAAGCACGGAGGTCATACACTAGCACTTCACAAATAGTGTTTAGATACTCACATCTCTCGGGTGTAATAATGTATAAATTACAATATGGAAACGGAAGATATCTCTCACTACCTGTCATAGCAAAATAGATTACCATAGGCTTGGGAAAGGATCAAACCTCCACCACATGGCGTAAGCACCTAGGATAAACTATCAAAGAGGTCTTTTAAAGGGTTGCAGCGTTAGGTGTAGGGATATGAAATACACGGTTTTGTTGGATATAGGCAGCCTTTACTGGTGGCGAGTTAACAATCTTGGTTAGTTACATGTACAATATGGCGTTGCTAAGCCAACACTAGACTCGACTTAAGCTAATAAACGAAAAATAACAAAAACATAAAATGAACATAGAATGAAAAGGAATGGTAGTCCGTATGTTTTTCTCTTTTTCTTTTTCTTGATTTTTCGATTTTTTTTTTTTTTTTTTTTTTTTTTTTTGCATACATTCTTACCCTACCATCCAAAATAATACATCATAGGGAATGGAAATTCCCCTTACACTTGAATTTTTACATACTTTACAATAAACTAATCTAATAACTCGAATCAAGAAAATCAAAACACTTGGAGTACTTTTAAGATTAACGTACATATGGGGGTAATAATATTATGTTTTTCCCCATTACTCCATAAAATAAGTACTTTACCCATGAGTCTCAATCGTCCCAAAACAATATGTACAAGGATATGACTCGACTTAGCAACCATGTAATCAATTAGATAATTAACTAAGGGTTTAAACAAATAACAATAATGCACTAAAGATGAGTGCATACACGGAAGGCTAAGGCGATTTGGGTGTACATTTAAGTGGGGTGTAACAAATTCTTTCTTTAAGTAAAATGCTTAAAGTTAGAAACGAAAAGATAGGCTCGGAGGGGTGTACTAGGGGTTTCGTGTACTAAAAATGAGTACAACGCTAAGGTGTGGGAAAAATTAATTGACTTAACTAGCCAAGTAATATGACTTAAATGGTCAAGTAATTATGATACGGGAAAAATTAATTGACTTAACTAGCCAAGTAATATGGCGCCGTCAGAAGTGACCTGCAGAAATTCTTATGTTAAGTTTCCGGAAAATTTCTGGAAAAACTTGGTCCTACTTCCTGGAAAATCCTGCAAAACTTCATTATGACTCGATACAAGCATTTGACTCTAACAAATACGAATATACATGTTCACTTAATATTGTGGAGAATCATGATCGGTTTGTTTCTTAAAAACATATTTGGGGTTCCCCTTACAGTTATCTTTTGCAAAAATACCTTTGGGTGAAGTTAAGATTAGGCCAAAACAACAAAGTAAAGTATTTCCACTTTTTAGTTTAGAAACATGATCTACCAACAATAAAAATAAAGCATGCATACGGAAGCAAACAACAAACAAACAACAAACAAACAAAAAAAATCACACAAAGCATGGGTTGCCTCCCAAGAAGCGCTTTTATTTATTTACGAGTCTTGTAGCTAGACTCAAGGTCATGGGTTACCGTGTATCGCTTATGCTCACATAACCAAGCGTGAGCCATCTAATGGTCGCCTCATCTTTCTTATAATCATCTCCTAACTCTAAACATCCACGATAGTATCTTTTATTCTTTTTATGAGTATATTTAAGCCCTTTTCTTTTATCATTCTCACTTAGCATTTCTATGGGCGGATACCTACTACACTTCTCCATGGAGAAATCCTTGAACCTAGGGTGTGTGCGGGGCATTTGGTAGACAAAATCTTCTTCCCCATCCGAGAATGTAATTTACCCTTTCTATAAGTTTTTCATCAAGGTTGGTCAACCTTTTGAAGGGTTTTCCAAACACAACCTGGGTTAACTTATCATCAATAAATTCTCCTAGACTCTCCATATCCATGAACTCAACAAGATAAACCAAGCTTCCTACAAACACATGCAATGGTATTGCCCTAGCAATAATGTTTTCTCCTTTGTATTCTAACTCATCTACCATGATTTTATTATATTCATTACGTGAGATTATGTTCATTGGGAGAGATGAGTTAAGATAGGCGTTAAAGCTCCTAAATCCGATCTTACAAGGAAATTACATGTTGAATGAACTATCACTCTCAATCCTTGTTCTAGGGTCGACATACCTAGGAGGGTTCACTTCCTCTTCCATCCTATCCTCATTAATCACATCACCATCATCAAGATCCTCATCGGAGTCTGAATAGTAAAAAGGACTAGCCCTACGGTCATCATCATGATCAGACTCCTCTAACTCAGAATTATTGTCAAAGTGGTGGTTGGGCGAGAGGTTAGGTGGATTCTCATTCTCCACTAAAGGGATTGGGGCGGGCATTTGGAAAATCCTACGACGAAAAACATGAATAACAGGAATCAAATGATCAATGTTATTGTTATCCATCGAAATAGTTTACGAACAAAGGAAACAAAGAAATAAGATAGACTAAAGAGAACCTAAAAATAAAAATAAAATCTTACTAGAAAGGAATCTAGCAAGTAGACCTAATAAAAAGAGATTCTAACCTAGACAATAACTATTCCCCGGGCTGCGGCGCCAAAAACTTGGTAGCGTAGGGATTGCACCAGGCTTTACCTCTCAAGGGATCTTGAGAAGCTTACAACCCCCACCAGGCAGTGTACTTGATCGATGTAGTATAGTATAATGACAAGTACCGGGGGATTGATCGTTCAGCTAGGAATAGTGTCGCTAGGATTAGAAAACCTAAATACTAGATCTAAAGATGAGGGGTGATTATTTTTATATTTTTATATTTTTTAGAAAGTGATGAGTGTCTAAATACTCATCATTTTATACTAATCTGAGCTGCCAAAACATCCAAAATCACTCAAATATGCATCAAAATACTTAAAATATCTTAGAAGTGTGTTTTATATGTTTCAAATGCAAAATATGCAAAAACAGATGAAAAACGTACAAAGTTTGCATAATTGGCAGTTTCAGTCCCTCAAGTTTCAAAAGTTGTCAAAACTAGTCCCTGGTTATTCTAAAAACATAAAAAAGTCACCAAAGGTACTTTTTAATCATAAAGTTACATATTTAGTCCTTTGGTGCAAAGTTTCATAAAATTACAAGTTTAGTCCCTATACTTTGGAAATTGACATAAATGGTCCCTGGGATGTAAAAAACTTTGAGAAAATCAATTTAGGTCCTTGTATTACTAATCTTTTGCAGGAATGGTCCTTGGTGTAAAGTTTCACAAAATTACATAATTGGTCCCTGAAGTTTGATGAATTGGCAGAAAAGGTCCCTGGAGATATTAAAATGGAAAATTATGAAATTAAGGTCCTTGGTTTATCACATATGGCAAGAGTAGTCCTTTGAATATATTTTAGAAGCCTACCAATTTAGACCCTCAACTTTGAATAAATTACAAAAATGGTCCTTGTATAACTTATAAAACCAAACGGACCCTATGTTATTATTAAACCAAAAACCAATCCAATCCAAACTTAAATACTAACCCACCCCTTGGCCATTTTTGTTATCTGATCCACCAAGCCCAAAGTTACCAGCCCACACCCTTTGCAAGTTTGACCCCGGTCAAACTGCAATACCACTCCCCCTTTTACCATTTCCCTCCCAAAACCACCACCACCACTGCTACTAAATCGCCCCTCCAATACCACCACCACCTGTCCACCCAGCTCACACCTTATCCCTCCACCTCTCCACACTTCCCAATACAAATTTATACCCTTAAATTCCTCACACGCAACCCCAACTGACCTGTGGAAACTTTGGCGCCAAGTTATAAATTTAAATGGCCAGGATTGTTTTGATAAAATGGATGGCTCAAGTAAAGTGGGAAAGTCTTGGAAAGCTGCAAGGAACCTTTTTATCATCTATATATCAAGAATGAAGCAGGGTAGTTGAAGTATTAGATTAGTTTTAGAGTAATTCAATCGTAGGTAGAGTAATCTTAATTTCAATTGTAATTTTCATTTCAAATCAGTTGAACTCAGTTACTTTAGTGTAATTCAATCTTTCTTGAAGCTTTAATTATAGTCTTGTTCATTAAAAATAATATTTGACAATTTTCAAGTGAATTTGACAAATTCACTTGAGACCTGTTGATTGTTGTTGTTTCATGTTCCTGTAAACATTCATAAGCTCACATAAGCCCTGACAAAGCTTATTAAGCTTTTAGAAACTCTAAATCAGCAATACTTATTAAAAACAGAAAAATACATAAAAAAATCAAATAAATAGGAAATAAATAAAAAAATAGTGGTAATGAAGATTGGGCAATGGAGCATGATGAATAATGGCTTGTTTTGGTATTAGAAACCTTGTGGAAGGTTGTTAGGGTGGTTCACAGTCCTTGGTTCATTGTGTCTCAGCATAATCCATTAGTAAGCCTTTACTAAATTTTTGGCATTTCATTATTTTATTGTTGTTAGCTGCTAATTGTTGTTCTTTTGTGTTCATTCAGTAGTACTTAGCCATAATCTGGCATAAGATAAGTATCTTGTTATTTGATATTAGTAAGTTGCTTGAAAATTTATTTTCACAGTCAATTTTAATATATTAGTGATTCCTAGATTTATGTTGTTATAATTAGTGTATTTGTGCTTAAATATATTAATTACATCATTGAGTTCAAATCTCATGGTCTGAATCAGAAGCATGCTTTGAAAATCATAATTTGAGCTATTTTAGGGAGTGTTTGGCATTAACTATTGTGCTGTATTCCTGAGGTAATTGTGTTTTGAAAACTATGTAAACTTCATCACTAATGTCACTTTAGCTCAGATAAGTAATAAAACTTTAGGTGTTTTAAGTAGAAAGTCAAAATCATACCCTAGACCCCCTCACATTTGACTGTGAAGGATTTGAATCCCACAAACCCTCAAAACAGGTTAGTAGTTGTAGGTTTAAATTAATTTAGCTTTATCTTAGCATAATTCAACTTATTAAATCAGTAGTGAGTATTAGAATATCATAATAGTCAACTTAGGTTAGTTTCATAAAAAGTCAAAAATTTCCATTTTCAGAAAATCTCAAATCTTGTGGGATTTTTGTAGATTTATGTATTAGGTTTTAGGTTCTGAAATTTCTTGGGATCATAGTCTCCCACCTCTATTTCAGTTTCCCATAGTTGTCCCATTTTTAGGAATTTTCTGTTGGGCCCCACACAACACCAAAGACAACTGCAGGGAAGGGTATCTCCCTTGCACCAGCTGAACCCACCCATCACCACCACTTTGGTGGTGATTTGTGGCCACCTCAGTGGGCCCCACTTATCAAACTTAGCTCCTTTGAACCCCCCCTCCTAGTATACTTTCAGAATTGACCTTTTGTTTGAACTAAGACTCAATGGACCCCACCTAAATTTGACCCTTAACTTTGTCCCATTTCTGATTTGCTTTTGGTTTTTGCCAATTGCTTATTCAGATTATTGGCTTATCTAGTGGTCATATATTGCTTTTTCTTGCTTAAACAGACTTGATTAACTTATTTGAACCTGAATAATCCATAGTGGGTCCCACACAAGCTCATTTGAGCTTATTTGCTTCTCTGGTCAACCAAAGTCAACTGTGGAGGTAATAAGCTTCCACAGTGCTTATTATTAAACTATAAATTAGTTGTTTTTATAAAAGTTGTCTATTTTTAGATATAATATAGTTTTGTAAAAGAAAAATCCAGAAAAACAAATATAAAAATAAGTGATAGTTTCTATTTAATATAATTTAATTTTAATTTTCATTTTTAGATTTTTATTAAGTAAGTTGTATTTTTATATTTTTATTAATTTTCTATTATATTAAAGTACTTTTAGTAATTTTATTAGATTTTTATATTATCATTTAATATTTATTAGAATTAATATTAGTTTTATTAATAATTAATCAATAATTAAGTTATAAATAGCATAATTAGTTTTTATAAAGCAACACCTAGATTTTATATTTTTCCTAGCTTTTATATAACATAATATAATTTTAGTAATTTTTCTAGAATTTTTACTATTCATTTACTAGTTTTCATAATTTAAATAGTTTAATTGGTAATTAATTAATAAATAGAATAATAATTAGTAAACTAGTTTAAAAATAGATAAAATAAAGTTTTATAATTTTTTAGGATTCCTGTGATGGTTAATTAGATTTATAAAAATCTTCTTAATTATCTAAGTCGTTTTAGTATTTATAATAATTTAAATCATATAATTAGTTAAATAATAATTAAATATTTATTAATTAATAATAATTAGATAAATAGTAAGAAAAATATAATTTTATTTTTAAAATAAGTTTTATAATATTTTAGACTTTTAGAAATTTTAATTTTATATTTTTAGACTTATTTTACATTTTCCTATTTATTAGTTAATTATCAGATAATTAATAATAGTTATTAAATAATAATAATTAATTAAATAATTAGTAATTATAAAATAAATATTTTAAGTTTATTTAATTTGCATTTAAGCCCCTAAGGCATATAAATTATTACTTTAGTTAAATTCGTTTTTGTTTCGTACGTTTACGTAGAATTAAATTAAACGTACACATTTTTAGTTATTAAACGTTTTTAAATATCTAGCTTTCACGTAATTGTTAAAATAGTTTATTTAAGTTATAAAACCCTAGTGTAATCACTCACACACACACTTATACCTTTCCTGTTCATATTCACTCGATCACAGATTCGTTTTTAATAAACCATCGCACACCTCGTTGGGACATTACGACCCGGGAAACACTGTATTCCACGGAAGCATTGATCTAAGCTGTTTAACTATTATAGTTGACCATTCACAAATGGTTGACCAATAATTATCTGACTGTTTCAGGCCAATCAAAATTTGGCGCCGCTGCCGGGGAGGTTGTGCGTTTATTCTAAACGATTTTGCGTATTAGTGAACCTGAATACACGCTCATTGTATATTTATTCGTCCTTGTTCATATTATTATCATATAAAACCAAAACTGTTTCCGAAAACTTTTTAAAATTAGTTTTCAACGAACACAAAAAACCCAAAAATATTTTCCATCTTATTAGTACTACAAAATTTTTCAAAAATACCAAAAATATTCACCTTTACACTCCTACCTATTTGATTCTTCATTTCTCATCCCCT
Organism: Artemisia argyi; assembly: GCA_030686995.1. Lineage (NCBI taxonomy): Eukaryota > Viridiplantae > Streptophyta > Magnoliopsida > Asterales > Asteraceae > Artemisia > Artemisia argyi. Next base: position 8,858,097 of record CM060679.1, read on the forward strand.
AAACCCTTTGATTCTTTCTATGTCTTATTCTCACCCTCTTGTCTGTCAATGGTGTGGTAGTTCTTATAATGGTGGTAATTGCCCCGGTTGTGGCATGGTAGAGTCAGGAAACGGGTCTGTCTATAACCAGAATCCCTATTCCTACCCTGACATGACTGATTCATTCCACCAACTTCCACACCATGAGACTCAGCAGTTTAACTGTTGTGAGTATTATGGTGGTTCACACTACAGTTCTGATTGTCAATCAGGAAACACGCTTGTCTATGAGCAGTTTCCTAATAACAGTTTTGACTCACAACCACATCAGTTCAACTGTTGTGAGTACTGTGGAGGTCCACACTTTAGCTCTGATTGTCAAACAAGGAATCAATTTCCTTGTAACAATTACGACTATTCGTTTCAAGACCCACCTCCACAGTGCCAAATGATCCAAGCAACTCCTCATGAAACTCAGCAAGACCTTTGTTTAAAGGCTCTTGAGATATTAAAAGAACTTAAGGAGGAGTTAGCTACTACATCGTTTCAGAATTCTCGTGAGACATCTATTGAGTTATTTGCAAAGAAAAAACGAGATGTTATGAACGAAATGGAGGAATTAATGGTCAATGAGCATGCAGCTAAAATACATGCCGCATTTTACAATGCTGCTCTTCTTGATGACGATGATGACAGTGATGATGATAACGTTGTTATTATTCAAAAAGATTCATCGAGTTCATCTGTTGCAATTCCTTCCATGGAAAATCAGGGAGAAAAGAGTATGGGAGAATTACTAGCAGCTGAACAAATGGAAATTATAAAATCCATGTATGCTAGTCCTTCTCAACTCCCTTAGTCTGCTGTTATCACACCCGAGGTTCCCACTCACTCTCTGAACATGGGGGACGAGCATCTTGACACAATTCCTGCAAAGGAATCTGACGAATTCATAAAGTCTAGTGTTGAGGACCTTGTCTCAATCCCAAGTGAGTCACAGGGAATTTTTGATCATATGTGTGATATCCCACCTCCTCTTGATTTTTCAAAAGATCATGTAGATACTCTCTCCGATTCTAACGATGATTGTACATCTCATGGAGAAATTGAGTATGTTGAGGCATCACTTCCCCAGTCTAATGTTGACTATCTTCTTGAAGAGTTCGCTGATGAACTCTCTCATATGGATCCCATCCCACCAAGGGATGAAAATGAAGTCTTTGACTTTGAAGCGGATTTGAGAGAGTTAGAACTTTTACCTACTCATGATCCTTCGATTGAACTCACTCAGATCAATCCACTTCCTCCGGAAAGTGAAAATGATTTGGACGAATTCGAGGCTTTTATAACTGAAGATAGTTCAATTTCATACGAAGTTGATGATAATTATCTTGATCCTGAGGGGGACATTCTTTTTCTAGAAAGTTTGTTAAACGAAGATCCACTTCCCCCTCTTCCACCCAAACAACTTCATAATGAGGAAATCAAATCAGTTGAGGAAACTGATAAATTTCCTGAGATCAAGCTTAAGGACTTGCCTCCTCCACTTGAATATGCATTTCTTGAGGAGGAAGTTCTTATCTTAATTGCTATTCAGATCTCCCTACTTTCTTTCACCTACCAGGTGATTTCTCCTGTTCTTCACTCCTTCGGGAATGAGGACACTATCTTTGACCCCGGCATTTTCATGTATCATTTATGAGCTAGGGTCTCTCTGTATATCTCATCGGTGTGGAACTTTCACGTGCTTCAAATGTTTATCCAAATATCTTGAATGAAAGTCCGATGCAGATTGTCTCTTCCACATCATGCTTCCCCATGGACAAATGAATTCGGGGTCGAGTCAAGTGATACGTGGGAATCGCACTAGGTTTTACCTCTCAAGGGATCTTGAGAAGCTTACAACCCCCACCAGGCAGTGTACCTGATCGTTGTAGTATAGTATAGTATAGTGACAAGTATCGGGGGATTGATCGTTCAGCTAGGAATAGTGTCGCTAGGATTAGAAAACCTAAATACTAGTTCTAAAGGTGAGGGATGATTATTTTTGTATTTTTATATTTTTTTAGAAAGCAAGTAAAAATCTCGGGTTTGAAGGATTTGGGAGGAATTAGTTGCTAGTCAACTAACCCAATACTAAAGATACAATCAAAATAAAATACTAGAAATGAAAATGAACTAAATTATACTAAAGTTGTGAGCAATAAGTGGAGAAAATGTGTTTACTTAGATTTCACTACTCCCTAGACATCTTTTACACGTTAATTACTTGTTATAGTTGCATGGATGACGGATTGTATTCCTTAATATCATTCATGGGGTGGCGCACTTAACTCCCCAATTCTATGAGCTCTTATCTCCTCCTATACCATGCCCAGCACAACCATAGGGATTATAAACAGTGGCTCATGCATTAAATACAACCAATAAAGACCTAGTGCACATCGGTTCATGTTTCTTAAGACGTTCAAGCATGTTACCAATTGGAGATCTGCCAGTTTTCTTAAGCCTAACATCAAATTCATTCATCCAATACAATTATAAACAAGTAATCAACACATAATTAACATCTAGGTTTCATTAGATCCAAGCAAACACAAGATAGATCTTGCCTAGCATGATGGAATTAAGACAAGAACAAGATATAGACAACCAACACATAGACATATTGATTGAATTAAAAGAACACTTATCTCAATTACACATGAAAGGTATCAAGGGCTTAGAACCCTTGAAAAACCTGTAAAATTTGCACAAAGTTCGTACTTAAGGTTTCTCCAAAACTTCTCTCTTTAATGTGTGAAAATTAGAAAAATATATATAGGAAATAGGGTCTGACGGCGTTGATGAGGCGAAAAATGATCCATTTTTAGGGGGTCATTTAAGCCCGAATCCGACTTTATTTGATCAAATATTGCCCTAAATCGTTCCTTTTGTGATTTTAGGTACTTGGAGAGTGAATTCTGGAAAAGAAGCCATTTTGGACGTTTTTGGAGCATAAAAGTGAAGAAAACGGCAAAGTATCAATTTTCCATGCTGGAAACACTAGGTGACGGCGTCAAGAGTTACACCCTGACGGCGTCAGACATCAAGAATAAAATACCGTAGTTGATGACGGCGTCAAAAGTCATCCTGACGGCGTCAAAAGTCATCCTTACGGCGTCAAAAGTCATCCTGACGGCGTCAAAGTCCCAAGAATAAAATACCGTAGGTGGTGACGGCGTCACACAGGCCGTCATAAGTAGATCAAGGCCGTCCGAGGAAGTATTTGGCGGCGAGGTGACGGCGTCACATGGTTGTCTTGACGCCGTCAGCCCAGTTTTCCTATATATAGTTTTCTAGTTTTTTTCATTAAAAGAGAGAAGTTTTGGAGAAACCCTAAAGACGAATTTGGTGCAACTTTTACAGGTTTTTCAAGGGTTCCAAACCCTTGATACCTTGCATTGTAATTGAGATAAGTGTTCTTCTAATTCAATCAATATGTCTATGTGTTGGTTGTCTATATCTTGTTCTTGTCTCAATTCTGTTATGCTAGGCTAGATCTCCTTTGTGTTTGCTTAGATCTAATGAAACCTAGATATTGATTATGTGTTGATTACTTGTTTATTCTTGTTCTTGGATGAATGATTTTATATGTTAGGCTTAAGAAAACTGGCAGATCTCCAAATGGTAACATGCTTGAACGTCTTAAGAAACATGAACCGAGGCGTACTAGGTCTTTATTGGTTGTATTTAATGCATGAGCCACTGTTTACAATCCCTATAGTTGTGCTGGGTCATGGTGTAGGAGGAGATAAGAGCTCATAGAATTGGGGAGTTATGTATGCCACCCCATGAATGGTATTAAGGAATACGATCCGTCATCCATGCAATTATAACAAGTAATTAACATGTAAAAGATATCTAGGGAGTAAAGAAATCTAAGTAAACACATTTTCTCCAATTACTGCTCACAACCTTAGTATAATTAGTTTATTTTCATTTTTATTATTTTATTTTGATTGCATCTTAGTTTTGGGTTAGTTGAATAGCAACTAATTTCGCCCACTCCTTCTAAACCCGAGATTTTACTTGCTTTCTAAAAAACATAAAAATACAAAAATAATCATCCCTCACCTTTAGAACTAGTAAATTAGGCTTTCTAATCCTAGCGACACTATTCCTAAGCTGAACGATCAATCCCCCGGTACTTGTCACTATACTATACTACAACGATCAGGTACACTGCCTGGTGGGGGTTGTAAGCTTCTCGAGATCCCTCGAGAGGTAAAGCCTGTTGCGATTCCCACGCATCAAGTTTTTGGCGCCGCTGCCGGGGAATAGTTGTTGTCTAGGTTAGGATTTCTTTTTATTAGTTCTACTTGCTAGATTCCTTTCTAGCAAGATTTTATTTTTATTTTTAGGTCTTCTTTAGTCTATCTCATTTCTTTGTGCCTCTATTAGTAAATTAACCTCATTGACTATTCCGTTGACCATTATGGAAAACGCGAATCCACCCCTTTCCCCTGGAGAAGTGGCTGTGTTACGTGAACAGATTGAGAGTGAGATTAGGGAGCTTAGAGAGCTTAATAGGTTGGTTAAGATTGAACTCGAACATACATTTAGTGACCTAGCAACCGCCTTGTATTCAAATAAGAACCTAGGGCCTAATGACTTTGTGAATATTGTTGAGAGACTAGAAGAGGAGGCAATGGATCTGAAGCTTAACGACTACTTTAATCTATACCCCACTAAGAAGGAGATTGCATATTATAATAATCTTATTGATAACCCGCGATCTCCTTTCACCATAATTGAACCTAAGATCAAGAGAGGCGATCCTAAGAATGCTAAGATACCATGTATGATTGGATATAGGCACATTAGCAATGCTTACATTGACTTTAAATCTCCAATCAACATTATGTCCTCAACGGTTTATAATGATATAGTGAACACAAGACTTGAACCTAGAAGGGATCCCAAGTACCCCGGTGGAGTTTGTAACTTTGTCGGGAGAATTAAAGGTTTACGTGTCTTTGTTGGTAATTTCACTTTTGTCACCGACTTTATGATTGTGGAGGATCTTGCTAATGTTATTGATTGTCGATTATCCAATGTTGTGTTTGGCAAACCATTTGTTGAGGAGTCTAAGTTAGAATATGATGAGGTAGAAGGCACGATCCGATTTGCAAGTAACACCGATAGTATCACTTATAGGATGCCCAATAGGATGAAAGAATTTCGCTTTATATCTCGTTTGGATAAGGACAACGTTGGTGCTTTTGAGGATATTGATGAGAAGGATAAGAAAAAGGGCATGGACTATGTATGGGAAAAAAGGAGTCTTTACTACAAAGATTGCTTGGCCCTTGGACCAAGGTATAAAGTCGATGAAGAATTTGCCCAAATGATTATGGGGGCGATTGAGAAAAAGGTGATTGGTTTCTACAAGGAATATCTACAATCAGAGAATGGAACCAATGATGAAATCACGTAGTAACCCATGACTTTGAGTCTAGCTACAAGAATCGTAAATAAAGAAAAGCGCTTCTTGGGAGGCAACCCATGTTTGTGTGATTTTATTTGTTTGATTGTTATTTGTTCCGTATGCATGTTTTATTTTTATTGTTGGTCGATCATGTTTCTCAATTAAAATGTGGAAATACTTTACTATGTTGTTTGGCCTAGTCTTAACTCCAACCTAAAAGTATTTTTGCAAAAGATAAGTGTAAGGGGAAACCCCAAATATGTTTTTAAGAAACAAACCGATCATGATTCTCCACAATAATAAATGAACATGTATATTCGTATTTGTTAGAGTCAAATGCTTGTATTGAGTCATAATGAAGTTTTGCAGGATTTTCCAGGAAGTAGGACCAAGTTTTTCCAGAAATTTTCCAGAAACTTAATATAAGAATTTCTGCAGGTCCATTCTGACGGCGTCAGAGTTTACTCTTGATGGCGTCAGGAGTTAAAAATCTGGAAATTTTACCGGTTTTGTTTTTCTAACGGAGTCTTATGGTTTTTGTGAATTATTAAGTTTTATAATCTCCAGGAAATCTGCAAACTTCATTCCACAAGCATTATATCTTACTTTGTTTTCTAGGATTTAGTAACTTATATAGGATGCCGCCGATTTTACGCGAGGTTGTCTTGTCTATTTTGTCAGGATTTACAGGTTATGTTTGACAAGGAGATGATTTATATTCTGGAAGGGAAGCTTTGATTGTTCATTTTCTTGGAAGAAGATTTAACCTGGCCAACCTAAAATCCATACCGAGCGAATCAGGGGAGTATTTGATTTCATTCTCTTTACTTTTTCACTTTTACATTCTTTACTTGAACATTGGGGACAATGTTCATCTTAAGTGTAAGGGGAGGGTAAAAAGATGATACCTTACATATGCACTTTCGCTTGAGTTTGTTTTGTTTGATGGTAGATGTGTAATAAAACTACGAGAAATACTTGTTAGTGTAATTTTAGCGCCAAATTTAAAATTTTTTACAATATTTAGGAGTGAAACTTTAGCCATAGCAAGCGTCTCATAGATAGGAGATTGTATGACTAGCACATAACCGTACTTTCAGAAAAATTTTCCACCAAAATATGTGAGGTTCGCCTTTAGATTTGATAGGAAAAGCATTTATTATTAGTGCTTATGAGTGTACCGGTAGCATTTAGATTCTAGAACTTGCGTTAGTGATGCATCCCGAGACCGCTAGTGAGATTACATTCGTGTGGTAGGATTTACTACATGATAAGAGGCATTAGGATCACCCTTGTGTTAAACCCGTATCATAATTACTTGACCATTTAAGTCATATTACTTGGCTAGTTAAGTCAACTAATTTTTCCCACACCCTTAGCGTTGTACTCATTTTTAGTACACGAAACCCCTAGTACACCCCTTCGAGCCTATCTTTTCGTTTCTAACTTTAAGCATTTTACTTAAAGGAAGAATTTGTTACACCCCACTTAAATGTACAACCAAATCGCCTTAGCCTTCCGTGTATGCGCTCATCTTTAGTGCATTATTGTTATTTGTTAAACCCTAAGTTAACTTTCTAATTGATTACATGGTTGCTAAGTCGAGTCATATCTTGTACATATTGTTTTGGGACGATTGGGACTCATGGGTAAGTATTTATTTTATGGAGTAATGGGGAAGAACATCACTTATTACCCCCATATGTACGTTAATCTTAAAAGTGCTCCAAGTGTTTTGATTTTTTTAAATCGAGTCATTAGATTAGTTGATTGTAAAGTATGTAAAGATTCAAGTGTAAGGGGAATATTCATTCCCTATGATGTATTATTTTGGATGGTAGGGTAAGAGTGTATGCAAAAAAATAATAATAATAATAATAATAAAAAATAAAAAATATCGAAAAAATCAAGAAAAAGAAAAGAAAAAAAAAATAGAAAAAGAAAAAGAGAAAAAAACATACGGACTACCATCCCGTTTCATTCTATGTTCATTTTATGCTTTTGTTATTTTTCATTTATTAGCTTAAGTCGAGTCTAGTCTTGGCTTAGCAACGCCATATTGTACATGTAATTGACTAAGATTGTTAACTCGCCACCAGTAAAACTTCATTTATCCAACAAAATCGTGTAATTCATATCCCTATACCTAACGTTACAACCCTTTAAAAGACCTCTTTGATAGTTTATCCTAGGTGCTTACACCATGTGGTGGAGGTTTGATCATTTCCCAAGCCTATGGTAATCTATTTTGCTATGACAGGTAGTGAGAGATATCTTCCATTTCCATAATGTTATATTACTTTATTACACCCGAGAGATGTGAGTATCTAAACACTATTTGTGAGGTGCTTGTGTATGATCTCCGTGCTTGTCTATTAGTCTTTAGTGGAACGATTATTTGTTATAATTACTTTTATATTAGTGTTAAATGACCCCTAACTTGTCTTTTGAGTAGAATAAAAGCGCATTTGCTTGAGGACAAGCAAATCTCAAGTGTAAGGGTATATGATGAGGCGAAAAATGATCTGTTTTTAGGGGGTCATTTAAGCCTGAATCCGACTTTATTTGATCAAATATTGCCCTAAATCGTTCCTTTTGTGATTTTAGGTACTTGGAGAGTGAATTCTGGAAAAGAAGCCATTTTGGACGTTTTTGGAGCATAAAAGTGAAGAAAACGGCAAAGTATCAATTTTCCATGCTGGAAACACTAGGTGACGGCGTCAAGAGTTACACCCTGACGGCGTCAGACATCAAGAATAAAATACCGTAGTTGATGACGGCGTCAAAAGTCATCCTGACGGCGTCAAAAGTCATCCTTACGGCGTCAAAAGTCATCCTGACGGCGTCAAAGTCCCAAGAATAAAATACCGTAGGTGGTGACGGCGTCACACAGGCCGTCATAAGTAGATCAAGGCCGTCCGAGGAAGTATTTGGCGGCGAGGTGACGGCGTCACATGGTTGTCTTGACGCCGTCAGCCCAGTTTTCCTATATATAGTTTTTTAGTTTTTTTCATTAAAAGAGAGAAGTTTTGGAGAAACCCTAAAGACGAATTTGGTGCAACTTTTACAGGTTTTTCAAGGGTTCCAAACCCTTGATACCTTGCATTGTAATTGAGATAAGTGTTCTTCTAATTCAATCAATATATCTATGTGTTGGTTGTCTATATCTTGTTCTTGTCTCAATTCCATTATGCTAGGCTAGATCTCCTTTGTGTTTGCTTAGATCTAATGAAACCTAGATATTGATTATGTGTTGATTACTTGTTTATTCTTGTTCTTGGATGAATGATTTTATATGTTAGGCTTAAGAAAACTGGCAGATCTCCAAATGGTAACATGCTTGAACGTCTTAAGAAACATGAACCGAGGCGTACTAGGTCTTTATTGGTTGTATTTAATGCATGAGCCACTGTTTACAATCCCTATAGTTGTGCTGGGTCATGGTGTAGGAGGAGATAAGAGCTCATAGAATTGGGGAGTTATGTATGTCACCCCATGAATGGTATTAAGGAATACGATCCGTCATCCATGCAATTATAACAAGTAATTAACATGTAAAAGATATCTAAGGAGTAAGGAAATCTAAGTAAACACATTTTCTCCAATTACTGCTCACAACCTTAGTATAATTAGTTTATTTTCATTTTTATTATTTTATTTTGATTGCATCTTAGTTTTGGGTTAGTTGAATAGCAACTAATTCCGCCCACTCCTTCAAAACCCGAGATTTTACTTGCTTTCTAAAAAACATAAAAATACAAAAATAATCATCCCTCACCTTTAGAACTAGTAAATTAGGCTTTCTAATCCTAGCGACACTATTCCTAAGCTGAACGATCAATCCCCCGGTACTTGTCACTATACTATACTACAACGATCAGGTACACTGCCTGGTGGGGGTTGTAAGCTTCTTGAGATCCCTCGAGAGGTAAAGCCTGTTGCGATTCCCATGCATCAGCGTCAAGACCAATCTTGTGATGCCGTCACCTCGCCGTCAAAACTCTTCTCGGACTGCCTTGATCTACTTCTGACGCCGTCATGTGTTGTGCATTTCCAGACCGTCATGACTTTTACTCTTGACGCCCTACTTCGTGACGCCGTCAAATCTGTACTGGATCGTCATGGAAAATTGCTCTTGACGCCGTCAAGGATTCCTTCTTGACGCCGTCACCTACTGTTCCCAGCAAAGAAAATTAAGACTTTGGCGTTTTCTTTACTTTTATGCTCCAAAAACGTCCGAATTGCATCCTTTTCCAGATTTCACTCCCAAAGTACCTAAAATCACAAAAGGAACGATTTAGGACAATATTTGATCAAATAAGTTCAATTCCGAGCTTAAATGACCCCCTAAAAGTGGTTCATTTTTCGCCTCATCATCAAGCTAGCGACTTGGTAATCAAAAACAGTAGCATGTACTTAGGGTTTTCACCTTAAGTGTGGGGGAGATACTAACCCACATGTTGTATATATGTATATATCCACTAAAAAAAATGTGTGTACATAAACTTAAATAAAGGCTATAGAGTATTTCCTTCTTACGTTCTAAGTGTTGGTTTAACACCCGGTACTTTGAATATTGAGGACAATATTCAGTTCTAAGTGTGGGGGGATATTCGTTATTCTAACGAATTTAAACACATGTTCCATCAAGAACCCCCATTTTAGCCAAAATTTAAAAAAATTTTCTCACTTAGAACGCAAATAAATGGTTATCAGTCCGCCATGTCTAACCCACATAAGGATTGGTTAATCTAGGAGCAAACGGCTCTTGGTAAAGATATCTCAAAACCGTTGATGGCTTGCAATTTGCCAAAAATTGTATGGTACATCAACTCGCCATATCCTAAAAAGCGAATGAGTTGGCTAGCCCGCAAGATTATGGCTTGTGGTAAAGGCAGTGGAAAAACCATAATTGGTAATCAGCTCACCAAGATGTTGACTATTCCATCAAGAGTTGGCTAGTCCAGAAGCAAACGGCTTTTGGTAAAGACAAATCAAATCCGTTGACAGCTGGTGGTTTGCTCAAAATCACACGGTTATTAGGTGTGCCACAGTTCTTACATCTGGCTACTCCAGAAGTGATGGCTTTTGGTAAAGAGTTTTTCAAATCCATTAAGTTTTTCTCAAAAGATTGCTAGGGACTAGCAATAGTTTAGTGTGGGGGATTGATGAGTGTCTAAATACTCATCATTTTATACTAATCTGAGCTGCCAAAACATCCAAAAATACTCAAATATACTTTAAAATACTTAAAATATCTTAGAAGTGTGTTTTATATGTTTCAAATGCAAAATATGCAAAACAGATGAAAAACGTACAATGTTTGCATAATTGGCAGTTTCAGTCCCTCAAGTTTCAAAAGTTGTCAAAACTAGTCCTTGGTTATTCTAAAAACATGAAAAAGTCACCAAAGGTCCTTTTTAATCATAAAGTTACATATTTAGTCCTTTGGTGCAAAGTTTTATAAAATTACAAGTTTAGTCCCTATACTTTGGAAATTGACATAAATAGTCCCTGGGATGTAAAAAACTTTGAGAAAATCAATTTTGGTCCTTGTATTACTAATCTTTTGCAGGAATGGTCCTTGGTGTAAAGTTTCACAAAATTACATAATTGGTCCCTGAAGTTTGGTGAATTGGCAAAAAAGGTCCCTGGAGATATTAAAATGGAAAATTATGAAATTAAGGTCCTTGGTTTATCACATATGGCAAGAGTAGTCCTTTGAATATATTTTAGAAGCCTACCAATTCAGACCCTCAACTTTGAATAAATTACAAAAATGGTCCTTGTGTAACTTATAAAACCAAACGGACCCTATGTTATTATTAAACCAAAAACCAATCCAATCCAAACTTAAATACTAACCCACCCCTTGGACCTTTTTGTTATCTGATCCACCAGGCCCAAAGTTACCAGCCCACACCCTTTGCAAGTTTGACCCCGGTCAAACTGCAATACCACTCCCTTTTTTACCATTTCCCTCCCAAAACCACCACCACCACTGCTACTAAACCGCCCCTCCAATACCACCACCACCTGTCGACCCAACTCACACCTTATCCCTCCACCTCTCCACACTTCCCAATACAAATTTATACCCTTAAATTCCTCACACGCAACCCCAACTGACCTGTGGAAACTTTGGCGCCAAGTTATAAATTTAAACGGCCAGGATTGTTTTGACAAAATGGATGGCTCAAGTAAAGTGGGAAAGTCTTGGAAAGCTGCAAGGAACCTTTTTATCATCTATATATCAAGAATGAAGCAGGGTAGTTGAAGTATTAGATTAGTTTTAGAGTAATTCAATCGTAGGTAGAGTAATCTTAATTTCAATTGTAATTTTCATTTCAAATCAGTTGAACTCAGTTACTTTAGTGTAATTCAATCTTTCTTGAAGCTTTAATTATAGTCTTGTTCATTAAAAATAATATTTGACAATTTTCAAGTGAATTTGACAAATTCACTTGAGACCTGTTGATTGTTTTTGTTTCATGTTCCTGTAAACATTCATAAGCTCACATAAGCCCTGACAAAGCTTATTAAGCTTTTAGAAACTCTAAATCAGCAATACTTATTAAAAACAGAAAAATACATAAAAAATCAAATAAATAGGAAATAAATAAAAAAATAGTGGTAATGAAGATTGGGCAATGGAGCATGATGGATAATGGCTTGTTTTGGTATTAGAAACCTTGTGGAAGGTTGTTAGGGTGGTTCACAGTCCTTGGTTCATTGTGTCTCAGCATAATCCATTAGTAAGCATTTACTAAATTTTTGGCATTTCATTATTTTATTGTTGTTAGCTGCTAATTTTTGTTCTTTTGTGTTCATTCAGTAGTACTTAGCCATAATCTAGCATAAGATAAGTATCTTGTTATTTGATATTAGTAAGTTGCTTGAAAATTTATTTTCACAGTCAATTTTAATATATTAGTGATTCCTAGATTTATGTTGTTATAATTTGTGTATTTGTGCTTAAATATATTAATTACATCATTGAGTTCAAATCTCATGGTCTGAATCAGAAGCATGCTTTGAAAATCATAATTTGAGCTATTTTAGGGAGTGTTTGGCATTAACTATTGTGCTGTGTTCCTGAGGTAATTGTGTTTTGAAAACTATGTAAACTTCATCACTAATGTCACTTTAGCTCAGATAAGTAATAAAACTTTAGGTGTTTTAAGTAGAAAGTCAAAATCATACCCTAGACCCCCTTACAGTTGACTGTGAGGGATTTGAATCCCACAAACCCTCAAAACAGGTTATTAGTTGTAGGTTTAAATTAATTTAGCTTTATCTTAGCTTAATTCAACTTATTAAATCATTAGTGAGTATTAGAATATCATAATAGTAAACTCAGGTTAATTTCATAAAAAGTTAAAATTTTACATTCTCAGAAAATCTCAAATCTTGTGGGATTTTTGTAGATTTATGTATTAGGTTTTAGGTTCTGAAATTTCTTGGGATCATAGTCTCCCACCTCTATTTCAGTTTCCCATAGTTGTCCCATTTTTAGGAATTTTCTGCTGGGCCCCACACAACACCAAAGACAACTGCAGGGAAGGGTATATCTCCTGCACCAGCTGAACCCACCCATCACCACCACTTTGGTGGTGATTTGTGGCCACCTCAGTGGGCCCCACTTATCAAACTTAGCTCCTTTGAACCCCCCCCTCCTAGTATACTTTCAGAATTGACCTTTTGTTTGAACTAAGACTCAGTGGACCCCACCTAAATTTGGCCCTTAACTTTGTCCCATTTCTGATTTGCTTTTGGTTTTTACCAATTGCTTATTAAGATTATTGGCTTATCTAATGGTCATATATTGCTTTTTCTTGCTTAAACAGGCTTGATTAACTTATTTGAACCTGAATAATCCATAGTGGGTCCCACACAAGCTCATTTGAGCTTATTTGCTTCTCTGGTCAACCAAAGTCAACTGTGGAGGTAATAAGCTTCCACAGTGCTTATTATTAAGCTATAAATTAGTTGTTTTTATAAAAGATGTCTATTTTTAGATATAATATAGTTTTGTAAAAGAAAAATCCAGAAAAACAAATATAAAAATAAGTGATAGTTTCTATTTAATATAATTTAATTTTAATTTTCATTTTTAGATTTTTATTAAGTAAGTTGTATTTTTATATTTTTATTAATTTTCTCTTATATTAAAGTATTTTTAGTAATTTTATTAGATTTTTATATTATCATTTAGTATTTATTAGAATTAATATTAGTTTTATTAATAATTAATCAATAATTAAGTTATAAATATCATAATTAGTTTTTATAAAGCAACACCTAGATTTTATATTTTTCCTAGCTTTTATATAACATAATATAATTTTAGTAATTTTTCTAGAATTTTAACTATTCATTTACTAGTTTTCATAATTTAAATAGTTTAATTGGTAATTAATTAATAAATAGAATAATAATTAGTAAACTAGTTTAAAAATAGATAAAATAAAGTTTTTATAATTTTTAGGATTCCTGTGATGGTTAATTAGATTTATAAAAATCTTCTTAATTATCTAAGTCTTTTTAGTATTTATAATAATTTAAATCATATAATTAGTTAAATAATAATTAAATAGTTATTAATTAATAATAATTAGATAAATAGTAAGAAAAATATAATTTTATTTTTAAAATAAGTTTTATAATATTTTAGACTTTTAGAAATTTTAATTTTATATTTCTAGACTTATTTTACATTTTCCTATTTATTAGTTAATTATTAGATAATTAATAATAGTTATTAAATAATAATAATTAATTAAATAATTAGTAATTATAAAATAAATATTTTAAGTTTATTTAATTTTCATTTAAGCCCCTAAGGCATATAAATTATTACTTTAGTTAAATTCGTTTTTGTTTCGTACGTTTACGTAGAATTAAATTAAACGTACAAATTTTTAGTTATTAAACGTTTTTTAATATCTAGCTTTCACGTAATTGTTAAAATAGTTTATTTAAGTTATAAAACCCTAGTGTAATCACTCACACACACACTTATACCTTTCCTGTTCATATTCACTCGATCACAGATTCGTTTTTAATAAACCATCGCACACCTCGTTGGGACATTACGACCCGGGGAAACACTGTATTCCACGGAAGCATTGACCTAAGCTGTTTGACTATTATAGTTGACCATTCACAAGTGGTTGACCAATAATTATCTCACTGTTTCAGGCCAATCAGAAAGCAAATTAAAATCTCGGGTTTTGAAGGATTTTGGCGGAATTAGTTGCTTGTCAACTAACCCAATACTAAAGATGCAATCAAAATAAAATACTAGAAATGAAAATAAAACTATATTAAACTAAAGTTGTGAGCAATATGTGGGAGAAATGTTTTTACTTAGATTTCACTACTCCCTAGATATCTTTTACACATTAATTACTTGTTATAGTTGCGTGGATGACGGATTGTATTCCTTAACACCATTCATGGGGTGGCGTACTTACTTCCCCAATCCTATGAGTGCCTACTTCACTCTTATGTCAAGCCTGCAAGAAGCTCCTAACATGGGATCATTAGAATTTACTCATAAATTAAATACAACCAATAAAACCTAGTACACATCGGTTCATGTTTCCTAAGACGTTCAAGCATGTTACACAATGGAGATCTGCCAGTTTTCTTAAGCCTAACATTGAAATCATTCATCCAATACAACCATAAACAAGTAATCAACACATAATCAACATCTAGGTTTCATTAGATCTAAGCAAACACAAGATAAATCTAGCCTAGCATGTTGAAATCAAGACAAGCACAAGATATAGACAACCAACACATAGACATATTGATTGAATTAAGAGAAGACTTATCTCAATAGCACATGTAAGTATTCAAGGGTTGAAAACCCTTGAAAAGCTGTAAAATTCGTACAAGGTTCGGCCCTAAGGTTTCTCCACACAAGTTCCTCTCAATGAATGAAAATTAGAAAACTATATATAGATATTAGGAGGTGACGACGTCAAGAACAAACTTGTGATGCCGTCATCTCGCCGCCAAATAAATCCTCGGACTGCCTAGATCTACATCTGACGCCGTCATGTAGTCCTCTTTTACAGGCCGTCACACATTTAACTCTTGACACTCTACTTGTGACGCCTTTATGTTTGTACTGGGTCGTCATGGTTTTTACTCTTGACGCCGTCAGGAATGTCTTCTTGACGCCGTCATACACTGTTCTCAGCATGGAAAATTAAGTCTTTGGCGTTTTCTTCACTTTTATGCTCCAAAAACGTTCGAATTGCTTCATTTTCCAGATTTCACTCCCAAAATACCTAAAATCACAAAAGGAACGATTTAGGGCAATATTTGATCAAATAAATTTAATTCCGGGCTTAAATGACCCCCTAAAAGTGGTTCATTTTTCGCCTCATCACAAAGTTACTACTGCTGGTTCAAAGTTAATGATGTTCAGAGTTAAGACTGATGGTGTCAAAGTTACAACTGTTAGGCTTAAGTTAGTATTGTTAGACGTTTTTGTTAGTACTGCTTATGAGATATGTATGAGATAGCTTTTGATACAAGATATGTATTAGATAAGTATAAAAAAGATTTGATATACTTAGAAAAGTATTGTAAGCCATGTAGGAGTCCTTGGTGTATAAAAGGAGGTCCTAGGACATAGAGTTATACACACCAATACACACGAATTACACAGAAACACTTATAATTCTTATAGCTTCAAGGTTTTGTAACCCTAATACTGTTAAAGTATTCGTATTAGTCTTAATAATATTGAGGCTTATCGTTTGTTGAATTATATGTTCATTGTTTCACTGTTCCATTAAAATTCTTCTTAATATTAAAGGTTAGATTGCACATAATCTTTAATACACTCAACCACAGTTTCTATCATAGTTGTGTTAGATTTATCTAATATAACTAAACCTTAAACAAGCTTAAGGGATTCGATCTAAGTTCAACTGGGATTCAACACATATGTGTCCAACAGAGACACCTTTGTAGAAGCCTTTATTGCAAGCCTCTAAAATAGCTACTTGAAGAGTCTGTGCCACTTAAAGAAAGATAAAGGGTGATCACCTTGTCGAAGACCCCTTTCCATTTTGAACTCATCCGAAGGCGCGTCATTAATGAGGAATGAATTGAAGCCGAGGAAAGACATGATTCAATCCATTTCTTCCATTTCGATCCGAAGTCCATTTGAGACATAATATCCATAAGAAAACCTCAACAAACACTACCAAAGGCTTTTTCGAAATTAACCCTAAAGAGGAGAAGCTTGTGGTCCATGATTTCATTAGCAGCGAGTCATCCATATAGATACATTAGGGTTTTTTTTTTCTAACTGAATTACATACAACTGTCCATTCGTAAACCAAAACATGTTGAACCAATGTTTGAAATTCATAGATTACTAATTCCGGAGTACATGAAAGGCATGAAAGAAAAAGTTATCTGCTAGTATCGGACTAGCTAAGGTTCAATCTTGGAATGTCGAAAAAAATACTGTAAACAATATCCATTGAACTATGAAACCATTACAACAACTAGTCTTTCGAAATTTTGAACATAACCTCTCAAGGTAGTCATATATATAGGAAGGTACTAAATACATATTTTTTAGTTGGATTTAAATACATGTATACAGCTCCTTGACCTTCAATTCGATAGTTCGAACTTTTTATATAGCCTGGATTTAAACTGTACAAAGACCCAAATATAAAAAAACTCAAAGTATTTTTTACATTTAAGTTTGATATTCAGTATTATGATTTCTAAAGTGTCCATAAATAATTGATGTTGATAATGTGTTAGGTGTCGAAAAAACCACCATCGAATATTCGTTTATCACGTATTCACGTCTAAAATGTTTACGAGAAATAATGCGAATTAAATATCATTTAAAATTTCTAATGCCACGAAGAGACGAGAGCAACATGCATAAAATACTATATTGCTGTTTGTTGACGTTAACTTTTTTTCTTTTTCAATCAAAAAGTAATACGTGAATAATATTTTTAAACGTCTAATGTTTTTAAATTCAAATGCCACGAAGAGATGAGAGCTACATGCATAATTTGATACTTCCCATTTGGGTAAAAAGTACCTCCACTTGATATATAAAACTCTATTTAGATTTTATTCATTGATTCTCTTCAATATTTCAATAGCAAGTGAACCTATAAATATATATTAGGAAACAACGATGGATGAATGATGAATCATAGTACTACACATATGATTCAACGTTATCCACAAACTATATATAGGAGATGCGGTTTTAATTTGTTCAGCCACTAGCTAGCCAAGTAGCTAGTTGTTTATACGTACTTTGTTCTCAAGCTTAAATATAAGAATATATGTAAACAAAAACTTAAATATAAAAAAGAAAAATAATAATGAGCTAGAAAAGTGAAAATAATAAAAATTTGTCTGTTTCAAGTAGAAAATTTAAGAAGCATATGTTATAATATACTCTTTCTCTGAATCTTTTGAATTCTAGAAAAAAAATGTTGGCAAAATTTGGCACTTCTTCTTCTTTTCTCTTATCTTCTCACAATACAAAACTTGATAATATATAGGAGTACTAGCCTAAGGTCCGGCCGTTGGCCGGCTAGATTAAAGTTTTATTTTTAAACATAAAAAAGTAGTACAAACATGACGTAAAAATTTAATACGCTATAATGTATAATGCTGAAAGATAAATAATGTAACATAAATAACCTTGAATGTATTGTTTAAAAGATAAAATTAAAAAAATGGAAAAATTAAAATCGATGAAGGACTTCTTTGTACACGATGTTAGTTGTGTGATTGCAATGCTTGCAAAAGGAATGTCACATCAGCAACGACCGCAACTAATCCAACGTCTTTCAGCTTCATGTTATTTAGTAGTTTCATAACCATTGGTTAACGTCTGCCATATAAAACTGTTAATCCCACAAATATAGACAACTCAATGTTTGAAACTAACCTGAAAGCCCAAGCTCCCCTTGAAGTTCTCTTAATCACAATCTCGCTGGTTCAAAATCTTTGCAGGTTAGGTTGGTCCCTCTTTTGTGTAAATAAAAAGTTTCATCAACCACAAGAACATGCATGCTTGTCACATAAAAGAACAAACAACCTGATAAAGCATCCATTGTAGGAAAGATAGGAACATTGAGTTCTTCCTATGCAGGTATAAGTACCTAAAAAAACCATATATTGATACTCTTCTAAGTTCAGTGGCACAATTTTAACAACTTATTTAGATAAAAAAAATCAAATATTGATACTCTTCTAAGTTCAAGTGTCTTCACAAATCACAACAAATACTAAGATACTAAATAAAAAAATTTATAGTATGGCCTACCTACATGATCTTGTTGCAAAATGACCCCCGTCTACAGCAGTAGACCATTTGATGTGGATGAAATCAGTTAGACTAAGTATGTTGCAGGCAAGCCTAAAGTGGATAAAAGAGAGATCAATACAGACATCATAGCAACGTGTTTCATCATTCCTGTTGTTATTCCTGCAACTGTAACCCTCAAAAATAGAAAGTTACAAACCTGAATACGACAGTCTTCTTCGATAGCATATGCCCATGGAAAGTCAAAAAATTTACTTCAAGAATTTGAAACATAGAAAATTGGGAAGTGATACTTACACCATATTTTTTGTTTCTTTCACCACAATATCACATCATTAATGCACAAGTTACTATAGGATATATGCATAATTGTGGTGTGTGCATCAAAAAATGTGGTGTAAGTATCACTTCCCTAGAAAATTAGGCTAATTTTATTTCCCACGCTTTTTTACCCTAATTTTATTTCCCACACTTTTTTACCCCAACCAAACATGACCCAAGTGCCGAAAATGTGTCATTGTTAACCTGATTTGGAAACATTGCCTGAATTAGGTAGATACGTGTTATATATTATTTGGCGGGTCAAACGGTTATACCATTGAACCGATACTATGTAAGCCGTCTGTCAAACCATTAGGTTCAACATTTACAACAATCACTTTTGATTATGCTAAAACATTTTTAAGTACATGTTTAAGCGGGTGTTTGGCATTAACTTTTTATTATGCTAAAACTCATAGTTTAACAATGAATATTAAAAGGTCGAAATTCCTCTTACGAAGAGAAGCAAGAAACTGAAGCCGATTATCAATGTGGGTTATTTTATCGTTAAACTCCAAAAATTGGTAGTTCATCGAATATGCTTGCATAAAATATTTGACGGGGATAAATAATATGTGATCTAAAAATATTTACACATCTAATATAGATTTAACAGGGATACATACCTTTGTTAAGGGGATCGGTAAAGTTTTTGTATCTTGTCTTTTTTGTATAATGCTAGCTTAGTTTCAATCTGGAATCCAACATTTACCTATTGTTCATCTTGTGTGAGATTGTCATAAATACAATGGTGAGTATTTACCTGTCGTAAATAAAAAAGCAATTTTAGTTGGTGAACGTAGTAAACACAATGAAACTACGTACACTAAACTTATTCAAGCCATTCAAGCAATGGCTATTATGAGAATCATGAGGAACAATCTTAATACTGATCGAGTCAAGTGTTTCGTAAATTTCAGTCAAGTTGTATAGTATAAGAGCTCATTTAATCAATAGGACTCATCAAAGTCAGATTGTTCAAGTGATGTGATGTGTTTCAAGTCAAGTTTTCAAGCCAAAGGTTTTCAAGTGAGGTGCTCAAGTCAAGATGTTTAAATTAAGTGTTTTATTTTCATAGAGTGATTGGAAGTTTATATGGGCCATTTGTTACACTGAATCGCACATGTATAACACCACTGAGGAATTTCTTGAACTAATTCAAATGATAAATTATTTGTGTAAAATAATTAAAAAATCTGCGTTGTTTAACCAAAAAGTCGGAAGAACAAACTTAATTTGAAAAACAGGGAGATCAAAAATGTAAAAATAACAAACCTGTTTACAGCAATTGTCCATTTGCTGTCAATAATGTCCGTTAACCAAAGCAAAGTTGTTTGGCCAGGCAAAAGCTTATCGATACTATTCTATCCTTGTAGACATTTTTGTCCCAGTAAGTCCCACTCCAGCAGCTGCATCAAGTTAAATGTTAGCCATCAGGAACAATACTCAATTAAAGGTTGTGAATTTTTATAGATAAACTAAATGGACATGATTTTCTTCACCTCCAAATGAGACAGCGAGAGCAACATAACCTGCAACACTTCCTGAAGCAGTTGGAACTGCAGCAAATCCATATAATATGCGGTTAGAAGAAATAGCTGAAAGAGTACTTACTATCAGATTATGATAACGTCATATAGATGAATGGTACCTTACATATTCTTTTTTATTTCCAATATCATGCAACATATGACTGTTTCTCTCATTAGTGGACATCAACACTTTCATATGCGATTAAATTATGTTTTTGTTCCTTCCGGCCAAGAACCTACCATATCAGTTGCATATAACTCAGTTAACACAAATCATGAATAAGAACAAAATAATAGTAGCAAGAAACATATAATCAAAATGCACAATATAATTTGCAAGCTTACCAATATTTCAAAAAGATATATACCTGGTGACCTTGCCAATGTATGACCCGCCATCTTGCTGCGGACTACAGCCTTGACCCATCAGTGGATTACCATGCTCACCTTGCTAATACACACACGTTTGTGATTCCTATATCTAGAACCTTGCGGGTTTTGCAACACTAATTCCTTCCAAAAGATTACCAATCCCAAATTATTGTTACAATGATGGATATAAATTCGAAATACATGTACTGATCAATTACAATAACGCAGTAATCAATTAGTCTTAATTATGATAAGAGAATATGTCTCCATATGTCTTAGCTCCAAGATTATCTACGCCAAAAAATAGGTGTTCTTCACAAATTGCACTATCTATCGAACTACTACTGCTCATTCTTTGTACGATAAACAACATGTACTGATCAATTACAATAACGCAGTGATCAATTATTCTTAATTATGATAAGAGAATATGTCTCCATTTGTCTTAGCTCCAAGACTCATCTATGCCAAAGAAAAAAAAGGTGTTCTTCACATACTGCACTATCTATCAAACTACTACTGCTCATTCTTTGTACCATAAACAATAGTAAAAAAAATTCTTCATTTGTTTTAGATCAAAGAAAACAACGGTATAATAGTGACTTAAGCATTCAATCAATAAAAACATAAGAAATAAGAACGCAATTGCTCAGTCTTTTACCACTATAAAAACTTTAAAGCTATATCATTTCGGAGATTGAGATCAGCAAATTCGTAAGTATTACAATAGATTTACCTATAAAACTAAGAAAATAGATCTTTATCACTAATGTATGCAAGAAGCTTCACTACCTGTAAACTTATTTTAAATATAACATCCTTGATTACCACAAAAATTTTAAAATAATGCTAACATTTAGAATGGCATTTATGCACACATCAGAAACTAATATGACAAATAGAGGTGCTAATTACCAACATAGAAGAACATGGGTCGATGTAGGTTCTTTTTATTTCGAACAAATCAAAAACCTAATTTTCAAAAACCACATTGATGTACTAAAACCCGTTGATTAGTTGGAATGGAATCAAGAGAAGAGTTGTGCATCAGTTTGTTAGCTTTACGAAGCTAAACCATACTTCTTTAGGTGAATTAGAATATGTCATACAAATGAGTAATTCTATATATAGATGGCTTGCCATCACTTTTAGTATATTTCCATTATTGATTAATAGATATTTATTTAAAGACATACAGATTGTTGGTAATCTTGAAAATATTGCCTTCTGTCATATTGCAAGATTTGGCTCACAACATAAGATGGCTATTTGAAAACTTTTAGAGATGACCAAGCGAACATGGCTACATTTTTTCAACATGTTTTTTGTTCTCGGATTGTTCACCGGTATATGGTTTGCTTGCAAACTATATAGTGCAGTTGAAGATAGGAAAATATTTGAGGGCTTACCTAAAAGCTTTATATGTTGGCAATGATGACCCTACTCTTTGAGAAACCTCTTGTAGACGGTTCTTATACACCCATGCTTCAACCT
Organism: Artemisia argyi; assembly: GCA_030686995.1. Classification (NCBI taxonomy): domain Eukaryota; kingdom Viridiplantae; phylum Streptophyta; class Magnoliopsida; order Asterales; family Asteraceae; genus Artemisia; species Artemisia argyi. Next base: position 8,880,607 of record CM060679.1, read on the forward strand.
GCCCTTTCGAAAAATATTTATGTCAGTAAAAGTAAATCCTTTTGCGATGTTATTTCTTTGTCTAACCTCATTCACATTAGATGTTACTGAATGACTATGAAAACTTGGGTTATTCCCGTACATAGGCCACTTAAATGACTATGAAGTTATTACCTGAATGATGTTTAGGGCGGCAACCACTTGAAATAGGGGCAATCTTGTTACTGGATTCAGTTTCTTTAGTTATCTTTAACACCTTCTTTAGGAGCAGGCTTTTCTGAATTAGTCAGTCTGCACACCTCTTTGATAGTCTCTTGATTGATGACTATTGTCAGTCCTGTTTCGTGCATCCAATTAGTGTCAAAGTATGTTATCTAAAGCACATAAGAATAAAAAGTAAATCTACATGTCAAGTACATGAAGCCTCATGTTTTGACATGGAAAAGTATCAACACTTCCAAAGTTTAATTTCATTATTCCCACAACACATATTTAGTTATATAAATATAAGCACCAAAATATTGTAATTCATCCGTGCATACTTTACTATATGTCTCATGTTGCATCGATCTTTAACCAATATAGGTGATGCTTTATGCATTCATTGACATTATATGAAGCCTTGTCTAAATATTTGATTGAAAAATATGTACCTCCACACTATGCTTTCCAAACCATGTCCATATAACGCATTCCATCTTGATCTGGCAGTCTCCTAAAAAATAGAAGATAAGAATTGTATCTAAAGATTTAAAACTGCTTATCTAATAAAAGATAAGACATATAAACATTTGAATAAACCAATCTGAAACACCATTTAAAAAAAATAATCATATAATCACAGTCAAATACCAAAGTCAAACACCTTTTGTAAATGACTAAAAGATATTACCTTTTGATGGCTCTTAATCATAATCATGAAGCTTAAGATCGCCATTATTCATCCAAGAAACATGAACCCTTAAACTTGAATATCATTTTCTCTTAGACAATTTATGAAACACCTGTGATTAAAACACGATTACTCATAATAAACATAATCAATATAAATATATAATTTAGTATCATGCTTGATATCAAAACATACAATATGGGTTCTTGATTTTTTATACCTCTGAAACGATTTGGGGATAATTAATTTTATCATACCTGGCAAACGGTCGAAGAATTTGGGCGAGAGATCTTGATTTCTTTATATGTATAATGAAACAATCCTTGATCGTTTGGTTGATTATTGATTTTTTTTTGGCTTATATCTTCAGTATTTTGTTTTTTTAATTAATTCATCATCGTCTTCAATCATTTTTATTCGGGTATGAATTGTTTAGGGTAAACTGATTTTCGGTTATGAATTGACTTGAATAAATTGATTTGTTGAAAACTGGTTTAGGGTTAATTGTTTCGGTTATGAATTGCTTTTGGTATAATTGATTTGGGGAAAACAGTTTTGGGGTTAATGAGGGAGGGAGCGATTTTGTTGGAGGTAAATGAATTGTGGACCGCTAGATGAAAATAAATGCCAGGTGTCGAGTTTTAAAGATTTTTGAGGGGCAGCTTGCCAAAACCCAACCTTGTTTTATATAGGTGGGAGATATATTTTTTAGTACTTCAGTTCACTTAGTTTTCTTTTCTCAAAATTAGAATTATTGAACAATAAGTTTGTTTGGTTAGGCTTGTACCTTGATCGAAAACAAGTGGGAGCTTTACCAAAATATATACATGTGACTAATAAATGGTGAAATTTGAAAAGTAGAGTGATCAATTAGTGTTTATGACTAACGATAAATATGCAGGTACTGATGACGTTCTCATGAGAAAATGTGGTTTAACACCATCATGATCATCAACCTATTTCCAGTTCCACATGCTCATACCAACATCATTATGAAAGCTGAAGTTACGAAAAGTTTAAGAAAAGTTCTCATCAAAGAATCAGTGACAGTTAGTGTGACAACCGTTAGATTTCTAGGTCAATCAACTTTGATTTTGACCAAACTGTTGATAAACTAGTTACTTATGTGTAATGTGTTTGTGTGTTTGGGATGAATCATATTATTCATTTCATGGATGATATATTATATAGCTATCATATGTCTGTTTGGCAAGGTTCATAGCTTTTTGTTTGCAAATTGTAAAGAAAAAACAGACAGTGTTAATCTAGTAGTTGGCATGGTTGTTAACATTATGCAATTTCAAGTTCGAACCTCTCTACCTATATTTTTACATACAATTAATCCGAAATTTTGTCAATGATAACAACCACAATTTCTTCACCATATCCCCTGCATCAATTGAAATCACCCGTAATTTCCTGAATCAATTTAAAAATTGTAGAATCACACCAAAAAAACAGGTTTAAAATGAAATGGCGAAGGAATTGAATGAACGAGGTAATGAACTGAAGATAATAATTGTTATAACTTCGTTGCCTTGTTTTGTTAATATATTGGTGTAGAATGAACAATTTAGGTATGTTGTTGGCTACATTTTAATGACACTAGAAAATAAATGAAATAAGTAAAAATAAAAATAAAAAAAGAGTAAATTACATAGATGGTCCCTATTGTTTGCTCAAAGTTTCACCTATAGTCCCTAAAACTTTAAAGTTGCATGGCACGTCCCTATCTCTGAAATAAATAACACTCGTGGTCCTCCACTTAACTGGTGTTAAGTGGCTTCCGTTATCTTTTACACATGTTAGCCCTTATGGTTAATAATCGTTTGCATCGTTTATCCTTTATAATAACGGTCGTTTATAATTTAAAGTTTTTCGACTTTAGGTACGTTTTCACATGTTTTTATCTGTTTTTATTCGTTTTTATAGGTTTTCAACCGGTTTTATACATTTTCGTCTATTTTATCCGTAAGCCACCACCACCACCAATAAAAAAAATCAAAAAACAAATTAAAAAAAATCAACAAAATCCAAAAATAATTATCGTTTTTTTTTTTTTTTTTTTTTTTTTTTTTTTTTTTTGAATTTTTTTCAGAATCTTTTTTTATTTTAGATTTTTTTTAGAAACTTTTTTTTACCAAAATTTTGTTTTGAAAATTTTTTTTTCGTAAAAAAATTTAGAAAAAAAAATTTGAAAAAATAGAAGAAAAAAATTGAAAAATAAGTATCCAAAAAATTTCGAACAAAATTTTTTTAAAAATAATTATCGAAAAGAAAAAATTTAAAATATTTGAAAAATAAAATTCTTTACGAAAAAATTTTTCGAATATTTTTATTGGAAACATTTTTTTCTAATTTTTTTTACGAAAACATTTTTTCTAAAAAAAAGTCTTTGAAAAAAAATTCGAAAAAAAGTAATAGAAAAAAAATTCTGGAAAAACAATTTTTTTTTTAAAAAACCGATAATTATTTTTGATTTTTTTTTTCGATTTTTTTTTTTTGAAATTTGTTTTTTGATTTTTTTAATCAAAAAAATTCGATAATTATTTTTGAAATTTGCTCTTTTGGTGGTGGTGGTTGACGAACAAAAATGGATGAAAATAGGTAAAATCAGATGAAAACCTATAAAAGTGGATAAAACGGATAAAAATATGTGAAAACGTACCTAAAGTCGAAAAACTTTAAATTACAAACGAACGTTATTATAAAGAATAAATGATGCAAATGATCGTTAACCATAAGGGCTAACATGTAAAAGATAATGATACGTGGGAATCGCACCAGGCTTTACCTCTCAAGGGATCTTGAGAAGCTTACAACCCCCACCAGGCAGTGTACCTGATCGTTGTAGTATAGTATAGTGACAAGTACCGGGGGATTGATCGTTCAGCTAGGAATAGTGTCGCTAGGATTAGAAAACCTAAATACTAGTTCTAAAGGTGAGAGATGATTCTTTTTGTATTTTTATATTTTTTTAGAAAGCAAGTAAAAATCTCGGGTTTGAAGGGTTTGGGCGGAATTAGTTTCTAATCAACTAACCCAATACTAAAGATGCAATCAAAATAAAATACTAGAAATGAAAATAAACTAAATTATATTAAAGTTGTGAGCAATAAGTGGAGAAAATGTGTTTACTTAGATTTCACTACTCCCTAGACATCTTTTACATGTTAATTACTTGTTATAGTTGCATGGATGACGGATTGTATTCCTTAATACCATTCATGGGGTATCGCACATAACTCCCCAATTCTATGAGCTCTTATCTCCTCCTATACCATGCCCAGCACAACCATAGGGATTGTAAACAGTGGCTCATGCATTAAATACAACCAATAAAGACCTTAGTGCAATCGGTTCATGTTTCCTAAGACGTTCAAGCATGTTACCATTTGGAGATCTGCCAGTTTTCTTAAGCCTAACATATAAATTCATTCATCCAAGACAATTATAAACAAGTAATCAACACATAATTAACATCTAGGTTTCATTAGATCCAAGCAAACACAAGATAGATCTAGCCTAGCATGATGAAATTAAGACAAGAACAAAATATAGGCAACCAACACATAGACATATTGATTGAATTAAAAGAATACTTATCTCAATTACACATGAAAGGTATCAAGGGCTTAGAACCCTTGAAAAACCTGTAAAATATGCACCAAGTTCGTACTTAGGGTTTCTCCAAAACTTCTCTCTTTTTTTAATGTGAAAATTAGAAAACTATATATAGGAAAAGGGGTCTGACGGCGTCAAGACCAATCTTGTGACGCCGTCACCTCGCCGCCAAAAATCTTCTCAGACTGCCTTGATCTACTTCTGACGCCGTCATGTATTAGCATTTCCAGGCCGTCATGATCTTTACTCTTGACGCCCTACTTCGTGACGCCGTCCAATATGTACTGGGTCGTCATGGAATTTACTCTTGACGCCGTCATGGTGTTACTCTTGACGCCGTCACCTACTGTTTCCAGCAAGGAAAATTAAGACTTTGGCGTTTTCTTCACTTTTATGCTCCAAAAATGTCCGAATTGCTTCCTTTTCCAGATTTCACTCTCAAAGTACCTAAAATCATAAAAGGAACGATTTAGGGCAATATTTGATCAAATATATTCAATTCCGGGCTTAAATGACCCCCTAAAAGTTGTTCATTTTTCGCCTCATCATATACCCTTACACTTGAGATTTGCTTGTCCTCAAGCAAATGCGCTTTTATTCTAATCAAAATACAAGTTAGGGGTCATTTAACACTAATATAAAAGTAATTACAACAAATAATCGTTCCACTAAAGACCAATAGACAAGCACGGAGGTCATATACTAGCACCTCACAAATAGTGTTTAGATACTCACATCTCTCGGGTGTAAAAAAGTATAAATTACAATATGGAAACGGAAGATATCTCTCACTACCTGTCATAGCAAAATAGATTACCATAGGCTTGGGAGAGGATCAAACCTCCACCACATGGCGTAAGCACCTAGGATAAACTATCAAAGAGGTCTTTTAAAGGGTTGTAACGTTAGGTGTAGGGATATGAAATACACGGTTTTGTTGGATAAAGGAAGTTTTACTGGTGGCGAGTTAACAATCTTAGTCAATTACATGTACAATATGGCGTTGCTAAGCCAAGACTAGACTCGACTTAAGTTAATAAATGAAAAATAACAAAAACATAAAATGAACATAGAATGAAACGGGATGGTAGTCCGTATGTTTTTTCTCTTTTTCCTTTTTCTATTTTTTTTTCTTTTTCTTGATTTTTTTCGATTTTTTTTTTTTTTTTTTTTTTTTTTTTTTTTTTTGTGTGTGTGCATACACTCTTACCCTACCATCCAAAATAATACATCATAGGGAATGAATATTCCCCTTACACTTGAATCTTTATATACTTTACATTAAACTAATCTAATGACTCGAATTAAGAAAATCAAAACACTTGGAGCACTTTTAAGATTAACGCACATATGGGGGTAATAAATTATGTTCTTCCCCATTACTCCATAAAATAAGTACTTACCCATGAGTCCCAATCGTCCCAAAACAATATGTACAAGGATATGACTCGACTTAGCAACCATGTAATCAATTAGATAGTTAACTTAGGGTTTAACAAATAACAATAATGCACTAAAAATGAGCGCATACACGGAAGGCTAAGGCGATTTGGGTGTACATTTAAGTGGGGTGTAACAAATTCTTCCTTTAAGTAAGATGCTTAAAGTTAGAAACGAAAAGATAGGTTCGGAGGGGTGTACTAGGGGTTTCGTGTACTAAAAATGAGTACAACGCTAAGGGTGTGGGAAAAATTAGTTGACTTAACTAGCCAAGTAATATGACTTAAATGGTCAAGTAATCATGATACGGGTTTAACACAAGGGTGATCCTAATGCCTCTTATCATGTAGTAAATCCTACCACACGAATGTAGTCTCACTAGCGGTCTCGGGATGCATCACTAACGCAAGTTCTAGAATCTAAATGCTACCGGTACACTCATAAGCACTAATAGTAAATGCTTTTCCTATCAAATCTAAAAGCGAACCTCACATATTTGGGTGGAAAATTTTTCTGAATATACGGTTATGTGTTAGTCATACAATCTCCTATCCATGAGACGCTTGGTATGGCTAAAGTTTCACTCCTAAATGTTGTAAAAAAATTTAAATCTGGCGCTAAAATTGCACTAACAAGTATTTCTCATAGTTTTATTACACATCTACTATCAAACAAAACAAACTCAAGCGAAAGTGCATATGTAAGGTATCATCTTTTTACCCTCCCCTTACACTTAAGATGAACATTGTCCCCAATGTTCAAGTAAAGAATGTAAAAGTGAAAAAGTAAAGAGAATGAAATCAAATACTCCCCTGATTCGCTCGGTATGGATAATAAGGTGGCCAGGTTAAATCTTCCTCCAAGAAAATGAACAATCAAAGCTTCCCTTCCAGAATATAAATCATCTTCTTGTCATACATAACCTGTAAAACCTGACAAAATAGACAAGACAACCTCGCGTAAAATCGGCGGCATCCTATATAAGTTACTAAATCCTAGAAAACAAGACAAGATATAATGCTTGTGGAATGAAGTTTGCAGATCTCCTGAAGATTATAAAACTTAATAATTCACAAAAACCATAAGACTCCGTTAGAAAAACAAAACCGGTAAAATTTCCAGATTTTTACACCTGACGCCGTCAAGAGTAAACTCCTGACGCCTTCAGAATTGACCTGCAGAAATTCTTATGTTAAGTTTCCGGAAAATTTCTGGAAAAACTTGGTCCTACTTCCTGGAAAATCCTGCAAAACTTCATTATGACTCAATACAAGCATTTGACTCTAACAAATACGAATATACATGTTCATTTAATATTGTGGAGAATCATGATCGGTTTGTTTCTTAAAAACATATTTGGGGTTTCCCCTTACACTTATCTTTTGCAAAAATACTTTTAGGTGGAGTTAAGACCAGGCCAAAACAACAAAGTAAAGTATTTCCACTATTTAATTTAGAAACATGATCTACCAACAATAAAAATAAAGCATGCATACGGAAGCAAATAACAAACAAACAAAAATAAAATCACACAAAGCATGGGTTGCCTCCCAAGAAGCGCTTTTCTTTATTTACGAGTCTTGTAGCTAGACTCAAGGTCATGGGTTCTAACTATGTCGTAGGTTTACTCTGTTCTAGCAACTTGCATGTATTTCTTCGTGTTTCCTTTCCAATTCCGCATCAAACTGTACATGAGGATGAAATATGAAGCATTTGAAGTATATATTCTCATAGAACACAACAAATCTGAGCATTTACTAGGGAAAATTGATACTAAAATATATAGAGTATTTGATGTTATCACTCACTCTAACTTCTCTATTTTGTTTAGTTTACACTAGTATGACTCATCGACATATCTATGAGTATCAGTTGTAAAAGACATTGTTTTATGCACACAAATCCTTCAATCTCTCACTTGTGCAAAGCAATAACCAGGGATACACTTGCACAGTACCGCAAAGTTTACACCGGTATGACTCATCGACATATCTATGAGTATCAGTTGTAAAAGACATTGTTTTATGCACACAAATCCTTCAATCTCTCACTTGTGCAAAGCAATAACCAAGGATACACTTGCACAGTACCGCAACAATAAAGATTCCTAACTTAATTAAAATGCATTGCTAATTCATAATCCAACTCCAACAACGCCAACAGTTCTTCAAAAGCTACGTGTCGCGTTGAAGTAAAAGATAAATGCTAATAACTTGTCAAATGAGTGGTTGGATATAAACATATAGTTAACACTATGGTTGCTAGTCATTGTACGAAACTACAAACTCTATCTCGGTGTGTTTACAAGGATAATTACTCTTGATGTTGTGGTCTACTTTATTTGGGAAAAAAATAAAATAAAAAATGCTAGACTATTTACTTAGGACGCCGGGAGTGCTGAAGTGTTGTTGAAAGCGGTGATGGACAATGTGAAAATGCAGCTCACGTATCTTACAGTCAATAACTCAAGTGACGAATTTAACGAATGTGGCATATAATAGGAAGTTGATATGCAAATCTCTAAAGGAAACGAATAATGCTCAATACGCGTTGTGCCTTTAGTTGAATTAAAACACCTTTATTTTTCATAAAATGTTTTGAACAAAATAAGGAAAATAAATATTGTATTTAAATCAGTGTCTCCTAGCAAATTCTCTACAAAACACCAATTTGCATTTCCTTCTTTAACAAGGGAAACTACAAAATACATTTCTTTTCTTGTTTCTCTTGTAACCTCTTTTTTTTTTTTTTTTTTTTTTTTTTTTTTTTTTTTTTTTTTTTTTTTGAATATAGAACAATATCATATAACTGCGTTTTTTATTTTTATGAAAAATTAAATCCCCCTTTTTTTCAAAAATCCAAGGGCCCGTTTGGTTTCATGGTTTGAGCCCAAAGGATTGGCTTTCGAGTCAAATCTGATGTTTGGTTTATATATGCACAAATTCAAATAGTGATGGAAGCAGAAATACATATACAAAACCCACCATAAAGGTAGGATTGCACTCTCTCTCCGGACACACTACCCCACTTGCCCACTATCTATACAATTTTATTAATTTTAAATAGGTTTTTGGTACTGTCAGTGTTCAACTAATATTATTTTTAAATTTTAAAATATAAAATAATATGTAACTTTATAAAAAGTAATGATTTTATATATTTTATTATATATTTTCTTTCTCTTACATTAAATCCAAATCATAATTCTAATCCTAAACCCATCTGCAAACCAAACGGGCCCTAAAAATAGAAAATTAAGAAAATTTTTCTCTAACCAAACGCACCAGGTGTTTTGATCTGAATTTTTTGCCCTCTATGTTGTTCTTTGTTAGACTAAAATTGGTGGTAGTGATAGTATGAAGAAGATGTTGTATCGCAGTTGTGGATATTTTTATAACACGAGAACAAAAGATATGTCTTTGGATGCTGACTTATGATGTATTTTTGTGATAAATTTATGCAACATCACAATAAAAAGAAAAGGAAAAAAAAAAAAAAATGCGAAAGAGAAAAGGAAAAAAAAATAAAAATCTTATTAGCCTGTTATTAAATAGTTCTTCTAGATAGAGTAGTATCACGATAGTTTAAGATGCCAAATATATCGTTTCCATATAAATCGTTTGAAAGATCACATTTGACACCGGAGTTTTAGATTGCTATAATGGCTAAGCTCAAGACTATATGGAATCTACCGGCCGATTGATTTCGTAGATGGTGATTATGGCACCTAATTAGAAACTACTGTTTGTTTTGATTTTTGATATTCTTTTGTTATTGTTTCTAATTAGTAGGTTGTCGTGTTTTTTGAGCATGTTCAAAGCACGTAGTTTTTGGAGTGGCTCACGACTCCCCTCATGTACTTTAAATTATTATTATTTTTAATCCATTCACCGGGTATAATCCTTTTACTCATAAAAAGATGAATCGAGCTCGAGCTCAACAAAACTTGAGCTCAACTCGTTTTGCATCAAAGAAGCTCAAGTCGATTTTTTTGACAAGCCAAACTCGAATTGCTCACTCATCTCATTTACACCCTCATTCGACACTTCCATAGTTTCATTATCAAGTATCTATTCTTAGCACATCAAGGTTAGTAAGGTCCCAACAAATTATAGCCGTTGGGGTAACAATTTAAACCACAAGTATTAGCTTACCAATTTAGCCCTTTATTTATTCAACTTTACCAAATAAAACCCCTCATTCAAATCAAAGCGCCATAGACGTTTAAAACTTTAGCCATTTTCAAATTTCATCATCCCATCTCAGTCGTCCATTTTAAACCAGATCTCAAAAAATTTACCTTAAAAGTTTGAAAAAAACATTGTTTAACGTGTGGGACCCACAAACACAAACAGAAAACACATTTGAATCAAATCCTATGAAACCAAACCACTTCACTTAGGTTTTAAGACAATTTTTTTTTTTTTTTTTCATTTTTCAGATTCTTGGTTTTTTGTTCTGTTTTTCAAGAATGATTAGAGATTCCAAACTATCGCGGCGAAACTCGGGTAAAAATCTGAACTTTGATGAGCCCGAAAATGTTCCTGTAAATTCAAATATACGCGAACAATGCTATAGTCGAATGAGCATCGATTCGTCTTCGAGACCTCCACTGAATGCAATCCAAGAACCCCTTTTAAACCCTAGCAAAAATGACCAAGAACTAGGGTTTAAAACCCCCAAAATCTTAAGAACACCGACTAAGGCGAAAGTAATGAAAACACCCGAAAAGCAAGGTGGTTTGGGTAGGAATCGGTACGGGTGGGGCCCGGATTCGAGTAATGTTTCGTGTAATGTGAATACTACTCCTAAGGCTTGTAGGGCACTTGGGACTGGGCGAGGCTCTTCGGGTTTTGTGGAGAGTGGTTCTACACATAGTACGCCTACGAAAAGTGTGAGTGTGAGTAAGCCGCCGAATCCTGGGTTGGTTTATGGAGGTAGTACTAGGCCACCTGTCGTTGGTGGTGCGCGTGGTAGTAACTTTGCCGCGTTGTCTAAAGGGGTTCCTGTATCGTATAATACTTATACGAATGTTAATAGTGTTGAGGTTCCTCATTTTGATCTTAAGGAAGATCCATCTTTCTGGATGGATCATAATGTTCAAGTAAGAAACTTTTCGAGAAGTTATTGGATATTTGTTTGATATAGTTACTTTTTGTACGTTTTAGCTTATGGGTATGATTTTATTTTACCTTTTTAGGTTTTGATTCGTGTAAGACCGCTTAATGGTATGGAGATAAGCTCACAAGGCTACAGCAGATGTTTGAAACAGGAAAGTGCACAATCCTTAACATGGGTTGGGCATCCTGAAACTCGGTTTACATTTGACCATGTTGCGTGTGAAACAATCGACCAGGTAAATTCAGTTCATGCTCTGATGCTCGTGTTGTTTCATTTATACTTTTTAGAATATATTGTTAGAACTAGGAATTTTGCAGGAAACGCTTTTTAAGATGGTTGGTCTGCCAATGGTGGAGAATTGCTTGTCCGGATACAATAGTTGTATGTTTGCATATGGACAGGTAACATAAGTTATTAGTATAACATATGTCAATTAGTATTATTAGTTCGAGTTCATCGGTTTACAAAGTATGTAACTGTTGCAGACTGGAAGTGGAAAGACACACACAATGCTTGGTGAGATAAATGATCTTGAAGTAAAACCGAGCCAATATCGTGGAATGACACCACGGATATTTGAGTTCTTATTTGCTAGAATCATTGCGGTAATTTTAAACACCAATTTTTAGCCTAATCGTTCATAAGTAATTCCACCTTAAATTAGTATTTCACATATATATACAGGAAGAGGAAAGTCGAAAGGATGAAAGGCTTGTATACACGTGCAAATGTTCTTTCTTGGAGATATATAATGAACAAATAGCTGATCTCCTTGATCCTTCTTCCACAAATTTGCAAGTACGTTTTCTGGCCTTTTGTGACATTATGAATACCACCATGTATATACTGTAAATGTGTAATATAGAACTGTTTCTTTAGCTGCGGGAAGATGTTAAAAAGGGTGTATATGTTGAAAACCTTACTGAACTTGAAGTTCATACTGTGGGCGATATTCTCAAGCTTCTAAGTCAGGTAAACTGTGCTCTTTTTCTTTAGGCAACTAAATGACTTCGAAACCTTTATATACCTTTTTTTTACTAGTGTTGTGCTTTGTTATTTAGGGCTCTGCAAACAGAAGAGTTGCTGCAACAAATATGAATAGAGAAAGCAGTCGTTCACACAGTGTTTTTACATGTGTAATTGAAAGTAGGTGGGAAAAAGACTCGACATCCAACTTACGATTCGCAAGGCTAAATCTTGTTGACTTAGCTGGTTCAGAAAGGTGATGCATTTGATCAGCATTATTCGAGTGTTTTCTATAATCGATTGGTTTTCTTTACTAAGAATACAACCCTTAAATTCTATAACTATCTCTTGACAGGCAAAAAAGTTCTGGCGCTGAAGGTGAACGGTTAAAAGAAGCTGCAAATATCAACAAGTCATTATCCACACTCGGGTATGAACACATTAATCGATTTACTTTTTCTTGCTTTTTTCTTTACATTATTGTTCAGTTTTGTGATGCCAAGTCTGTTTTTACAGTCATGTAATAATGGTTCTAGTAGATGGTGCTAATGCAAGGACTAAACATGTTCCCTATCGAGATTCCAGGCTCACATTTCTTCTTCAGGTTCTTAAAGTTTCTAATTATTGTTCACCAAAGTTTTATATTACATGGTATACTTACTTTATATATAATGCAGGACTCACTGGGTGGAAACTCAAAGACAATGATAATCGCTAATGTCAGCCCTTCAATGAGGTACGCTTGTTTTCTTTCCTTATATTATTAGTACTTTTTGACTATTCATTGTTTTTATTTGTATTTTACAATCTTTGCTTTCTTTTTCAGTTCTGCAATCGAGACCTTGAACACTCTAAAGTTTGCTCAGCGTGCAAAACTTATTCAGAATAATGTAAGAAAGTTATACTTATTTATGTTAAATGCATATCTTCTGCAAATTTAAAAAGGTTAATGTTTCATTTTCTTTGACAAGGCTGTGATAAATGAAGATGCATCTGGAGATGTTGCGGCACTTCAACACCAAATACGACTTCTAAAGGTAAAACCTTAATTATCATTTCCTGACATTGATGTTAAAGGAGACAGGATCCATCATTCCTTATGTTTAAAATACAAATGTACAGGAGGAGCTTGCTATCCTTAAACGTCAAAATATAGCCAGGTCTTTAAGGTTTAGTTCAAAAGACGAGAATTATAGCAATGGAAGTTCAACTGAAACGAGTCTATCAAAAGATGATAATGTAGATGATCAAATTCTGAGGGTATCTTGTAAACAGGTAAATTTGAAAAATCTAGTTGTTGGTAAGTTGCTATAAATCTATTAGGTTTGTTATCCTCTGAGCGGTATGCTTTATTTGCTGTTCTTTTTTTCAGTTGAGATCCTTGGAGACTTCATTGAATGGTGCCCTAAGGAGAGAACAATCATCAGAAAATTGTATTAGAAAACTCGAAGAAGAAATAGAACAGTTAAACAGCCTGGTATGTCTTCGCTTCATGTACTTATGTCGTGGGTAAATAGGTGGGCGAAACGGGTTGAGTAATGGGTGACAACAGGCTCATGTAGTCCCATAACACTTTTGTCCACAGTTTTCGTAAATTAATAGTATGTCTGAATCTGATATGATTGCTTTATGAGTGAAATGTAGACCTTGGGCAGGCGACCTTCAACCCATTTGTACCGTTCTTTTTAAGCTAACTTTTACTTAAATTCCCCCTTTGACCCATTAGAAATAAAATACAACACAAATTTCGCGTTCCTAAGTAAACCTGTCGAAATGGCCCAATGTAACTTGCTCCAACTGAACATGAATTTTTTTTACTAGGTTCATCAAAGGGAGGAGGAACACAGGTGTACCAAAATGAAGCTGAAGTTTCGAGAAGACAAAATCAGCCGAATGGAGTATCTTGTTGCTGAAAGATTGCCTGTGGATTCATACTTGCTCGAAGAAAACAACGCACTAAGAGAAGAAATCCAAATTTTGCGTGCACAAGTTGACATGAACCCTGAAGTGACACGATTTGCTGCAAAAAATATGAGGCTTTCTGAAGAACTCAAAAGGTAGACTACAAGATTTTAACTAAGTTTTTAACTGTACACCGCTTTATCATGTGACGTTAAACAATTCACGTTTTTAATGTTTAGACTTCAAGGTTATCATGAAGAAGGGGAGAGAGAGATGTTGTTAATGGAGGTGTCTGAATTAAGGGATCAGGTACTTTCAAAATTCAAGGAAACTTCGCTAGAAAAATTCAGTTGTTTCGTATTTCTTTAAAACTGAAATCTTTTTATGGCAGTTGGCGCTTTTACTTGAGGAGAACTTAAAAGAAGATAAGTTTATGAATACAAACATGGAAAAGGTAACATTTGCATTTTGTTATGATTTGACTTGTCAAACATGCCAACGTCTTTAAATTCTCATTATTCTTTACAGGAAGCTGCAGCGCTTAAAAAGGAAAATGAATCTCTTCAATTGGAGGTTCGCTACATTCTTATCTTAATACAGTATGCATAGCCTGTCAGTATTTTAAAGTATCGTTTGACGTTTTATTTATAATTTCAGTTGAAAGCGAGCCACGGAGAGTTACAGAAATGCAGGGATAACCTGAATTCTTGCCTAGAGAAAAATGAAAAACTCTGCAGGTAACTATTCTCGTTCTTCTGTAAATTTATACATATGTTTTATCTTTATGTTCATATCCTAAGTTGGTTCTTCATATTCTACAGGGAGATTGTGGATCTAACTGCCTTACTAGAAATGCAGAAATCTGCGGTGAATGAACGAGATGGTAACACTGAGGTCAGAAAGGTAAATTGAATTACTTGTTATACACCAGTAGGACGTTTTTGGTGTTAGAAGTACTGTCTTCATAAACAAGAATTTTGACGGATTTTCAGGAATCAAAATTGGACTTTTCTTCTAATGCCGACCAATCATCTAAGAAGAAGGATACAGAAGTAGTGGATCTACAACTCGAGGCAGAAATTCTCAAGATTATGCTTAAGGAGGAGAAATCAATCCGTGGGGAAACAGAAGAGAAGTTCTTGCTGATAACAAAACAATTGGAAAAGTTGACGGAAGAGCTTCATGAAGCAAAATCTGTCATTGAAGCTCTCGAGTTTCAGCAGCTTGCGTCAGTCAACGAACTGGAAGACCTCAGAAACACTAATAAGAAATATGATGAAGTACTACACAAAAAAGAGCCTAAAATAGTTTCTGTAAACCGTTTTGAAAATCGAGAATCATCTTTGCTAGCAAAACTGAACAAGGTCCAAGATTCCCTTGACAAAACCAAGAAACTGAATATGTGGTACCAAACTGATAGGGCATGTCATGCATCTAACGAAGAAGCAATGGATGAAGTTCGCAAACAAGTTGAGGCTGAAATGACAGATGTCATAGTCTGTTTGCAGGAAGAAATTTGCGGTTTTCAGAGCCAAATGCATGAAAGTATTTTGAAGGAGGAAGAGACCAAACACGAACTGACCCTTTTGCAGCAAAAGTGCGAAGAGAAAGATCAAAACTATAACAGTTTATTTGAAGAGGTCGAAGAGGTTCTTACTGCTGGTCACAAGGCACTCGATGAGGCGAACATGATTGGTACTGGAAAAAGAACATGGGTTTCTGACCAATTACAGATTATTGCAAGAAACATATCTGAAAAGGAGTTGCGGATTGATGAACTCAATTCGTGTTTGGAAGATGCAAAAAGCAGAGGTAATGAAATGGAGTCCATGTTGAGGTCATTGAGAGGGGCTACTCTCGTTATGTCAGAAGCACATCAGCAAGATTGCAGGGAAAAAGATCAAGAAATTCATCACTTGTTATCACTCATTAGCCAGCTAGAAGACCAAATAAAGGTATATACTTGAATCTCTTATTAAATTCAATTAAAAATTTTCATTTTTTTTTTTTTCATTTTTCAGTTTATTAAATTAATTAATTTTCCTATATTCTTTTTTTAGCTATATGAGCTTGAGGTTATGGATGCAAAGGTTAACGCAGCGCATCAAGAAGCGGAATCTTTATGCTATTTTGATAAATTTGTAGAAGCACAATTAAACGTTAAAAAAGCAGGTTTCATTATAAACAACCTCATGGCAGAAAATGAAGCAATGACAATGGACAAAGAGAGGCTAGTGACGGACTTGTCTGCAAAAGAGATCGAGTTATTTATCATGCTGTCGAAATTAGAACACGTGGCATCAGAATATAATAATCTTAAGAAAGAGAACACTCATCTGGCTACAGTGATTGAGAAGTTTAAGGAAGAGTTGATTATATCGTTAGTAGATATGCACTTGAAAGATTGGATATCACTGGAAAAAGATGCTGAAGTTGGTCTTTTGCAAAAACAAGTCGAGATGCAGGTAGAAGCTCTTAAGATGGCACACACCCTTGCTGAAGAAAATGAGGCAGTTGTTACTGAAAATAAAAAGGTATGCTTTCATCGTTACTTGATAAAAATCTATTATTATACTCATTCGTAGATTAGTAAAAAAAAGCCACATTAGTGGTATATCCTAACATAGTTTTCTAACTAAATTTGTTCTTAAATTGCATAGCTATATGAGCTTGAGCTTCTGGATGCAAAGCAAAACGCAGCACACCACGCAGTGGAATCGTCTTGCTATCTTGCTAAATTTCTAGAAACCCAACAAAACACCAAAGGGACATTGTCTATGATCAACAAGTTGGCAACCGAAAATGGAGCAATGAAGAGCAAAGAAGTTGCTTTGATAAACGAGAGGGATATGCTTAAGGGCAGTTATTTGGTCCTTGAAAAACAGCTTGAAACAGATACCATCAAAATGAAGAAAGAAGTAGAAGAACTTGAGCTCATGATTCTTGAAATTCAGGGTACCGTAGATGAAGAACTCAAGCAAACGGGTTCAGACTTAGTTGAAATTAAGTCTTGGTTTCAAAGCTCGAACAAGTTACAGCGGACAATGTGTGAAGAGGTCTGGTCTGAGATAATTGCAAAGGACTGGGCTATGTCTGTGTTGCATGTGTGTCACATGGGAATACTGATTGATACCGTGACAGGATTAAATGCAGAAAAGAGTCTCCTTTACCATGGCCTATGTGAATCAAATTCTTTGGTATCTCAACTTAAGGAAAACAATGGCAATTCAAGAAAAGAACTAGAAGCGTGTAGCATGCTTCGAGGAAAGTTACTGACTGATATCAAGAATAGTTATGATCGTGTTTTAAGGAAAGAAGAAGAAGCTGATAAGCTCTCAATCAAAATGACCAGTTTCGAGAAGAAGATTTTAGACTTGCAGCTTATGGAAGAAGCAATGTTGGAACGGTCTGGTCATATGGGGCATGAGCTTTCTATGTTATTGAAGGAGGTTATGGATGACAAAGATGAACAGTTAAGATGTTTGTCTGCAAAAGAGATCGAATTAATCATCATGTCGTCAAAACTAGAACAAGTGGCGTTGGAAAATAACAATCTTCAGAATGAGAACATGCATATGTCTACGGTTCTTGAAAACTATAAGGAAGAGATAATTGTTTCTCATGTGGATTCATGCTTTAAAGATTTTGTCCTTATGGAAAAGGATGCAAACTTTGGTCTTTTGCAGAACCAAATCAAGATGCAGGAAGACGCTCTAATCAACTCTTCTGACTCCATCTCTGCTCTAGAGTACAAGAATCAAATGCTTGAAATATCGTCATGTAAACTGCAACAAGAACTAGAAATTAAGGGTGCAGAACTTGTCGATGCAATAAAACACCAGAAAGATGATATTTTGGAATTTGAAACTTCTTTCGAAGCTTTAGCCTGTGAGCTTTATGAAAATGTTGTAAAAAGCGCTGTTCTTGAAGCTCAGCTGAAGGAAAAGGCAGCCCTAATATCGACTCTCGAGGCAGATCTTTTCAGACAGTATCAGTCTACAGAATCGCTTTCGTCAGAGATTCATTTGCTGACAGAAAATGCTGAAGATGCCCTAAGAGCAAAAGTGTTAGCTGATGTGCAATTGGCGGAAACAAAGAAGGCATTGGCGAGTTTGGAGATTGAAATTCTTGACTTCAAAACCGCTCTCAGCGAAAAGAACACTTTGATAGAATCACTGAAAGGAGATTTGGAAAGTGTTACTTGTGAAAGAAACGAGGCAATTGCTAGTCAATCAAACCAGGTATGATTACTTCTTTTTAACTTTACAAAAACTTCTTAACTATACTCGATAACAAATGGTGAAAAGAACTCTTTGGGAAAATAATACTGAAGAAAATGTTCAGTGATAGATAAGCAACATCGCCTATTTTTTCCAAAACGCAACGCTCCTAATGCTTTCATTCAATTTTCTTGACGATGATAATACACATAATAATTTACTAACCATAATCCGTATTTATAGAGTTAATTAGTAAAGCAAGCAGTATATTGATCTAACTTAACGAATCATATTTGATGCTCATGTATGGGCCTTGTCACAAGTTCATTAACATTTTGTGCAAATTGCAAAAATATCAGGTGTGTGAAACTAGTAACTTTTATGCTGAAGAGAAGTTAAAACTTTATGAGAAGTCTGTGGAAGGGCTAGAATTTACCTTGAATGAATATGAAACTAGCCAACATTATGCTGACGAGAAATTGAAACTTAATCAGAAGTCGATGGAAGGGCTGGAATGTACCGTGAACGAATTGGAAAACCAGGTAACTTGGCAAAGCTTCTACTTCATTTTGTTGCAAAAAATTCACCATTTTTTACAATGTAACTTATAAAGTACTATTCTCTCTTTTGTTGAATCTATAAGGTTGAGATGGTCCAAGGAGAAGCGGAAAGTCAACGTTTGCAGAGGGAGGAGCTAGAACAAGAACTTCGAAAGATACGTCTGCAAGAACAGTCACTTGCAACAGAAAATGAAACATTCAAGGTTTCATAACTGATTACAGTTCCGGTGATCACTTTAATGTTAAAATTTGGATGTTTTGCCAATGATTTTAAATTGTTTGTAGGCTGAGATTGCTGATTACAAGATGAAAGTGATTGAGCTTGAAGACGAAATCAAGAAGTTGCCAGGACAGCAAATTCTCGAACAACAAATCCATCACCTTGAGATAATAAGGGTCAGTTTTCTAGCATTCTTTCATTATTAGATAGAAAAGCTAAAAAAAATGCCCGCTAAAGGATGCTTGTGCTTCTAATACAGGAGGAGAACAAGGTGTTAAAGGCTCGGAATGATGAGATCAGTTCTAAGCTGAGAAAAGCAGAAATAATAGTTAGCCGAGTGAATCAAGGGTTTGCTAACCGAAGGGCAGAGTTAGTACGGAGATCAACTTAATGAAAATCTGAAGGAAACGGAAGAAGAGCATAGGCTTGAACTAGTACATAAAACTTGCGGCATTGTGCAACAAAAGCTAGTGGTTCACTGACAGTTGTGAACTTCTGTTTGGGGTAAAATAGTGATCTCTGAAGTATCAGGGACTAACATAACTAGATCATGAGTGAAGACCAAATGCACTACTTGGTGTTCAAGCCACAATTGGCGGATGAATATCGACAAATGGACAGTTGCATTTCACAGAATTTTTTTCAATCACGCTTCGGATCGCTGCCTAGTAGAAGTTAGTTGTTGACTAGCTATTTATTCTTATTTTGTAGAACATGTATATGAAGTTTTGTTGCATAGTCCTTTTCCCTTGTGTAAATTTCATTGAATAGGCGGGAAGTGTATTTTATTGATTATTAGACATTATTCCTTATTGTGTGTCCATTCCGGATCAAATATATTAAATTCGTCACGAGTCTAAGTCTAAAATGTCCAATGTCCAAATGTCTGAATAGTATTTAGTCCGGTATATGTCCAACAGTAATATTCATTGTGCAAATACAAGTAATAAGTCCAATGTATATAATCCATTAAGTATTTTTAACGTCCAATGTCAAGTATCAGGCCCAAGTGTAACTGAAACGTACCAAGTGATCACAAAGGTTAAAGTAAACAAGTTAGTCCGAGGTTTAATCCGTAAAAAAAATGTAACACCTATTCAATAAATAACCTTAAAAAGTAATTATAACACATTTTATATAAAACTCAACAAAATCAAATCACCAAACACACCCCATGTGATCTGCGGACCATAACCAGTTAACCACCAAACGCACCCTTGTGTTTTGTGTTGGGATATTTTCGGCTTTTCGTGTAGCAGGGTAAAGATAATCAATAACCGGATATCTCACTGAATCGTGGTATCACTTTCCAAAAGTAATTATTCGACCCTTATTGCCCGGGTTACACGAATATCACTTTTGGATAAGACAAAGAGTTTGTTCTTTATATTGGCAATATATAAGAACCCGTTTGCTAAAGAGTATTTAGTGTTTCGACTATTTTCTCATGTATCTATTTCTCTTATCAAGAGACACCCTAAAGAAAAGATTTAAACTCAAAAATTTTTGTGTGTATTTCATATGAATATGAAAAGTTTTATATATATAGAAACTAGAAAGATAATATTTCAAGAATACGTTGAGCCATATTTCTAGAATATGCCATTCTTAATATAATAAAGAGAATATTCTTAATCAAAGAATATTCAAATATAAAATTAAAGAGAATATTTCTAGAATATTCTTAATCAAAGAATATTATAATATTCTCTACCATTTAATTATTATCAAAACATTTACGGATTAAGGCAAATATCGCTTTTGGGTCCGGGATGTCATTCACTTGATGGGTGTACACTCCGTACCCCCAAACCCATTTCCAAGTATCATGACTATATCCCTCAATTACACTAAATTACTAACAATCCTCCCTAATTTAGTGCAATTCCGATACATGAGAAAACAACCAAAACAAAACTAATGCGTAAATGAAAATGTCTTGAAGATTGAATTTTCATCTTAGTATATTACCCATTCCAAATATTCGAGAATCGGGGTGTTCTAAGAATTGAACCCTTCAACCCATTTGAATACCTGAAAATAATATACATGTAACACCCTCAAAATACCGCAGCGGAAGACTGTGTCACTTGGGGTGCTACTTCATAATACAAAGTACAAGTTATAGAAAACGACCTCTAAATGAGACGTTTTGAAAAGTTACCATTCGATTAATGAATTCAAAGTTACAAACATGAGATTCCAAAGTATGATACATAAATGTATACAAAATGTTTTGAATGGTAAATGATAAAAGAGTAAGTCTTCAGAAAATGCAGCTTGACTCTATGTTCCACGCACTAGCTATCGCCTTACTAACCTGAGATAAACATGCTAAAGTGTCAACACAATGGTTGGTGAGTTCATAGAGTTTGTCTTAAAACAGTTGAAAGGCCTTAAAGAATGTTCACACAGCAAAGGCATCGTAAATCCACTCAGTTGCAAGTCCCGCCATAAGAGACTTGTAACATGTGTGTTCACAACCCACTGCTAATATATATTATGATTAAGACCTATGAGTATACGATATGTGTACATGCCAATGCTCAAAGATTAAAGACTACTGGGTGCCATTTCCCAAAGTTATGAGATTACTGGGTGCCATTTCCCAAGATTACTGGGTGCCATTTCCCAAAGTATAAAAGATTACTGGGTGCCATTTCCCAAAGTTATAAAAGATTACTGGGTGCCATTTCCCAAAGTATAAAAGATTACTGGGTGCCATTTCCCAAAGTATAACTACTAGCCACTAAATAGAATAACGCAATTAAGTATAACACAGTCATGTATGTATGCAATCAAGTATAATACAATCAAGTTTAAATGTTTTGAGTATTTGTACAAGTAAGCAAGTAGTCGAGCATGTATCTCCCCCAAAGAGTTAAAACAAGTATGAAAAGAGTAGGGGCTATGACTCACCTTAAGCTTATGTAATGAGAAATGAAAGTGGTAGTCGAATCGTGAAAGTCTCTAAGAGCAGCCTATAATAGAATGTAGCGACTTAGGTTTGGAGTAACGTCTAAGAATACGAAAAATTTCCTATATATGTCTTGCATATAGTTCATGATGTAGTACTTAGTATATAGTGTAAGTCTTTGAATATAAATGGTTTATGAAACATGTATAGGTTGTATATCTCTTACTACTGTTCGGGCCGACATAATTCAGAAGTCATGGAGTAAACGTTCGAGGAGCCATGACACTTTAATTCGTAAATCCACAACTCATCTCGACGGCTTACTTAATGAACTCCTCACATGAGGCTCCCTACTATTGTAGTATTTGATAACATATATATAAGTTTTTGATCTTTAAAAGTTATATGGTCTTTAGCCGTGGCTTTGCCGTGACCTTGGTCATTGTTACCATGGTCTAGAGACTCAACCTTGGCTTTAGCCATGATTGTGGCCTTGGCTTTAGGTCATTAGACCTCTTGGTCTTAGTAAACCATAACTATTATATAGTGACTTTGATATATATAATAGCTGTTAAGAAACTGAAGAAAATCTCATTCGTTATTGGTTTTCTGGATACGTGCTCCTGGGTTTTTGAAGAAAACGTGATTCCGGACAACTTTTGTGATTTAACTTTTTGATGAAACGGACCAGAAGGGCCTCTTTTTGCGTGTTTTATGTTCTGTCACAGAAACATTTGGCAGTTTTGCCGTAAAGTTTTGGTAATTTCAAATGGTCATAACTTTTGACTCGGGTACTCGTTTTGGGTGATTCAAATTGCTATGTTTTCCTTGTTAAGTCCTATTTAACAGTAAGTAAGTGTCCAATATCATAGTTGTACTATTTTGGTCGTGGTTCTCCAAGAAAGTTACTAGTTTACTTGTTTAAATATCATAAGTTAATATATATATACCATAACTTGTTTTACCAATTTTTATATATCATGAACATAATAACAAGACAATATATAGTAAGAATGAAATATAAATAGCATGAAAATGATATTTAGCAAGAAAGTATGTTAGGGTTTGCTTACAACTTTTGGCCTTAATGAAAAGGGAAACTAGGACAAGAACTAGGAACTAGGACTTTGAGAAATCTCCACTCCTTTGAAGTCTCCTACGTCTTGTGAATGTGTTTAGGACTTGTACTAATCTATTTGTTACTTAAGTAGCTTTAAACTTAAGGAATCACCAAAGTTTCAAAAGATTGGAAGTAGTTTGATTACTTAAAATCAAACTAGGGTTTATATGTTGTTGTAGTACTTGATTCTTGCATAAAATTGGAAGAGAATTAACTAAGTGTGAGGTGATGGTGTGTGTGATGTATGGCGTACAAAGGAGGGGGGAGGGGCTTTTATAAGGGCTTGAGGAGGTTACTAATGAAGATTAGTCAAAACTTGGTGAACAAGTTCAACACTTGTTAACATCTTAAGACCTTAAGATTGAGATCAAGACACCTAAAGGGTGACTACCCCCCCCCCCCTAAGGCGGTTTGGAATGGATAAGGGGGAGTGACTTGGTCTTGGATGATATTATCCTACTTATGTAGCTAGTTTTGACTCCGTAAATTGCTAACCGTAATTTGTCAAGTCACGAAACGTAAAACCGGGTATCCTAAAAATATGAAACTTGATAGAATGACTAAACTTGTCAATATACTCCATAATAAAATATAAAATAAGTGGTAGGTTCTATTGGGTTGCTCAAACCCTGCTAAAACTGAAAACACGGGTCTAAAACGCGTAATACGTAAAACGTACGAAAGTTACGTAAAATGGAGAAAAGAAAAATATAACTTTTCTAATAGGATAATAATGACTTAAAATGACCTATAATGTCTAGGCTGGGCTCAGTCTAGTGTCGGTTGGTATTTAATGTCTTTAAACTTAAAATCGTAAGCCTAAAAATCAAGGAATGATTTATAAAATCAAGGAATGATTTTTGGTCAAAGGAGGAGGGAAAAAATATGTTGACTTATTCCAAAAATGTGAAAACTCAAATTGTCTTAGAAACGCGGTGCAGGTATAGGCTAAGGTTATGGCTAAGTAAAAGTGCTTAAAAACGAAAATTCTTGTTTCTCACGGCCGAGGTTTATTTGGTCATATTTTTCTCAGTCATGATTAATTCTCAAATTAATCATGAGAGTACTAAACATTTTTCTGATGCAGGGAAAATTAACGCGGTTGAGTTTCGTTGTGCGTAGGATTTTTGAATGACGTTTTACCCTAAAACATGTAATTCCTTAATAACTTTCGCGAAAATGATCTTATGAGTGTCAAACTTTTAATTTGCTATAGAAATGATTTATCACTCGAGGCCATGAAACAAAAATCAATTTTTTGGAAAATTTCGGGAAAATGAATAGTAAAAGTGAATAGTAAAAGTGAATAGTGAAATGAATAGTAAAATTTTCGGGAATAGAAGTTAACCTGAAAATGTGAATTGTTACAGTCTCTACCCCTTAAGGAGAACTTCGTCCCGAAGTTCTGTTGATGTTAACTACTTATGGTGTGTCTAAGAGAATTTGGGGTTTCAGGATCTCTAAAATAGTGGTGTTCACTCTGATTTGTCTAAGGTTGTGGTTAAGGAGTCGTATCGGATGCAAATAAGCCCACTTATTTATAACTCATTACTTACATAAAAGAAGCGTCCAAATTTATGTAAGTAAGGGATCATAAACTTATGTGATGCGTGGGAATCGCAACAGGCTTTACCTCTCAAGGGATCTTGAGAAGCTTACAACCCCCACCAGGCAGTGTACCTGATCGTTGTAGTATAGTATAGTGACAAGTACCGGGGGATTGATCGTTCAGCTTAGGAATAGTGTCGCTAGGATTAGAAAGCCTAAATACTAGTTCTAAAGGTGAGGGATGATTATTTTTGTATTTTTATATTTTATGGAAAGCAATTTAAAATCTCGGGTTTGAAGGATTTGGGCGGAATTAGTTGCTATTCAACTAACCCAATACTAAGATGCAATCAAAATAAAATACTAAAAATAAAAATAAACTAATTTATACTAAAGTTGTGAGCAGTAATTGGAGAAAATGTGTTTACTTAGATTTCACTACTCCCTAGATATCTTTTACACGTTAATTACTTGTTATAATTGTATGGATGACGGATCGTATTCCTTAATACCATTCATGGGGTGGCACACATAACTCCCCAATTCTATGAGCTCTTATCTCCTCCTACACCATGCCCAGCACAACTATAGGGATTGTAAACAGTGGCTCATGCATTAAATACAACCAATAAAGACCTAGTGCGCGTTGGTTCATGTTTCTTAAGACGTTCAAGCATGTTACCAATTGTAGATCTGCCAGTTTTCTTAAGCCTAACATATAAATCATTCATCCAAGACAAGAATAAACAAGTAATCAACACATAATCAATATCTAGGTTTCATTAGATCTAAGCAAGCACAAGATAGATCTAGCCTAGCATGATAGAATTAAGAAAAGAACATGATATAGACAACCAACACATAGACATATTGATTGAATTAGAAGAACACTTATCTTGATTAAACATGCAAGGTATCAAGGGGTTAGAACCCTTGAAAAACCTGTAAAGTTACACCAAAATCGTACTTAGGGTTTCTCCCCAAAACTTCTCTCCTTAAATGTGAAAAATTAGAAAACTATATATAGGAAAAGGGTTCTGACGGCGTCAAGACCAATTAGTTGACGCCGTCACCTTGCCGCCAAAACAATCCTCGGACTGCCTAGATCTACATTTGACGCCGTCAAGTACAAATCATTTCCAGGCCGTCATGACTTTTACTCTTGACGCCCTACCTTCATGACGCCGTCAAATCTCTTCTGGATCGTCATGGAATTTTACTCTTGACGCCGTCAGGGAACTACTCTTGACGCCGTCACCTACTGTTCCCAGCATGGAAAATTAAGACTTTGGCGTTTTCTTCACTTTTATGCTCCAAAAATGCCCGAATTGCTTCCTTTTCCAGATTTCACTCCCAAAATACCTAAAATCACAAAAGGAACGATTTAGGGCAATATTTGATCAAATAAATTTGGATTCGGGCTTAAATGACCCCCTTAAAATGGATCATTTTTCGCCTCATCATTATGGTTCGGTGATTTACAATTTCTTTATTTAAATAAAGAGGCGTCCCAATCCATTTAAATAAGGAGATTCTAAATCATCCTACTTAAGAATTTCCGACACAAACTTGATTTCTGAGGTAGATAATAAAATAATCAAGTCATCAAATCCCTAAAGCTAAGCAATAATATTATTTAACTCAAATCTTGTGTCTCATCAAACAAGAACTGTCACAAGATCAAGTTAAATAATTAGTTATTACTGAGCTCCATGTTTTTAATGACTCGACTAAATTCTGGGGTTCCTTATAATACTAAAGTCATATCATCTAACAGCGTGGAACTAAACCAATAACTAACAAAAAGCATATGCGTATGTAGTGTGTAAGGCAAATAAAGAGGAGAGTCTTAACGTTTATAGCAGTTATAGTCTAGGCACTAAATGCAACCTAGTTCTCTATAACCAAGTGTCACACCCCCAAAATACCTGAATGGCAGCGGAATTGAATACCTGAGGGTGTAACGGATCATAGCACACAAGCAAGGATATATTGAACGACCTAAAGTGTCGTTTTAAAAATACGTCGTTTGATTCATTCAAATATTCAGAGTTATAAAGACGTAGGTCCCAAAAGTTGGAAAAGTATACGGAAACAAGTTTAGTACAATCAAACGACATTTAAACATAAGTGCAAGAAAGTCCGAATGAGCCATATCATCCTTGTTACACAAAATGACTCCATGCATGCCATGAGAATATGCCTTAGTTACCTGAGAAATACATTGCGAAAAACGGTCAACATAAAGTTGGTGAATAATCATAGGTTTGTAAGTAAATCGTAAGTACATAAGCCACAAGTAATAAGTAAACCGACAAGAATGTCAAAAAGCTACATTGTCTCTTAAGCTCATGACCCCGAAGCTAGACTTGTAATGCCCCACCAGAGTGTTTACCAGACACTCAATTCGTTAAGACATGAAATGCATTCGTCCCGTTGGAGCAACCCAACGCGAATGGAGGCGTCACCCTCGATAGATCTATCCACTCACTCCCGCTTAGTACTAGAAATTAACGGTCCATGATAATAAAGGGGACTTGTCAAGACGTGGTAATAAGGCAACTTAAGCAATGTATGGAATTTGTAATACTTGGGCATGTACAAAAATAATTGTGCAATGTATTCTCCCCCGTGGGATTTAAAATCAAATAAGTAATTAAAACGGGGCTATGAGAACTCACCTCGAAGTGATGGTACAAAGATGGTGCAATGAGGTAAAAGTAGTCGGGACAATGAGGCGCGAGTACTAGCCGCAACCTAAATGAATAATCGTGATCTAACTTAGATCAAGCCGTAATGAAATTAATGCACATGCACATGATACTCATACCACTCGTAATTTGGAAATACTAGTTATCGTCATGGTAAAATAGTTTCCATACTTTAGGAAAAATAGGTCCATTTAGAGAAGTATATAACTTGTCATATTAACTCGTACGAAAATGTTAGTGTTATAATCCTTGTATCGGAAACCTTAAAATAACGTCGTTAAGTCGTATAAATATACTCTTGGGTCGTACGTATTCATTTGTTAAGAATATAGTCATTAGTAACGTTTCTAGAAAATATACCATTTAGTACGTACGTTATTATTTTTATTTGTGACCAAATATATATATATATATATATATATATATATATATATATATATATAGTTTTGGTGATCTTAAAACGCGTATAACTTGCTCGTTTTAGGTTCGTTTTCCTTGTTCTTTATGTCCACGGATTCGTTTTTGTATATACTAGTATATTTTTGATAACTCGGCTCCTCTAGGTTACGTTTAATGCCTCTATTTACCCGTCGAAATCTGCCAAACAGCAAGCAGTTTTTACAAAAATAGTTTTCGTCGTTAAATTTGCAAAAATCATATCTTCTTCGTTATAAGCTCGTTTTAATCCGTTCTTTCGCCTAAAGTTTCATTTTTGAAAGTATTTTCTAAATCTTTGGTCAAAAATTAGCCATCAACCACTGATTTTCCCACGAAATCAAAAATTAATCCGTTCTTTCGCCTAAAGTTTCATTTTTGAAAGTATTTTCAAAGGTTTCAAAAATCGTTTCTAGGGTTCTAATCTAGTTCCATCTTCATTCAAACCACTTTCAATCACCACAAAACTAATCTAATCCTACCATACACCTTCTTAGGGTGTCATGGGTTCCTAAACATCACAACCAAGTAGATCTAACAAGGATCTAACCAAAAATCACTTCTAGGGCTTGAAAGTTAAATATATACAAAAATGGAGTGGTATAAGTTAATGCATGTATGAGATCTTGCAAGAAAATATATAAACATAGTAATAACTTTGTAAAAATTATGAAATGAGTTTTGTAAACTTACTTTGGGATGTGGTGTGATTAGATGATAAAAACCTAACAATCCTTGAGTTTATATCTCAAAACTCTAACAAGGATACTATAATAACAAGATTACACTTATGATCTTTGAAAATTGATGTTTTTTTCCTTCTTGATTACCCTATGCCGAACACCCTTGAGAGAAAAAGAGATAAGAAAATTTCTTGAGCTAGTTGTGAAAATGAAATGAAAAGGTAAAGTGTGGTTTTATGTATTATTGTTATTTTTATTATTATATGAAAAGTTAGTAATAGGTATTAATTGAGAAAGAGTGAGTTAGTAGTTTTGTAAGTTGATTGGCAAAGGGGGGGGGGGGGGGGGGGGGGGGCGGCAAAGTCAAGGTGGGGGGGGGGGAATGTGTGTAAGACTTTGGTGGTAAAATGTATTATTAAGTGTTATTTGTAGTTTTAAAATGTACCGGGTACCGGGTTAACTAAAAATAAATTTTAACGGAGTTAACCGGATCATAATAAAGTTATAAAAATTATAAAAATAGGTTGGGTAAAATTATTGGGTGTTTAGATAATTATAGTTTAATTTCTACGAAAACCGTCGAGATTTTAGTAAACTTAAGTTAATAATTAAAATAAATATCCAAAATACCGGGTAAATTAATATTATAATTTTTATATTATAAAAATGAATATAAAAACATATTGGGATCATAGTTGGGAGTGTTGGACATGTTAGTCACATTTATAGTTCGCGTATTAGTGTTTATTTAAAATAAACATACGTAATTCGTTAATTATATTAAAAATATAATTTGAATACCCTACGAGTGGAATAGTATGCAAGTGCCCTAATAATGATATGCAGACTTATTTCTAGTCCGTATGATATGTCCCTGATAATAATGCATGAATTCGCTCCTGAACCAATACGGTTACGCGAATTTGAACACTCGTAAACTAAATTTACGATGACATGAGTAATGCACGTGAATAGTGATTTTCTCTCGGGAATGAATAGTGTCAAGTGAATAGTAAAATTTCTGAACGTGTCTCGGAATGTCAAATTGACCTCAAAAACGATGAATAGTAAAACAATGAATAGTGATCGATGAATAGTAATTTGTGAATAGTAGAATGTCGAAGTTTGGAAAAATGACCTGAAATTGTGGGTTGTGACAGTCGCCCATCCAAAAAGGAATTCAGTCCCTGAATTCAGTTAGTGTTGGTCTCGGTAATAGGCTCGGTGAAAAGTTGTGGATACTTGCGTCGCATTTGGTCTTCTCGTTCCCAGGTAAACTCGGGTCCTCTTCGAGAATTCCAGCGAACCTTCACGATCGGAATTCGACTTTGTTTCAATTGTTTGATCTCGCGATCCATTATTTCAACTGGTTCTTCGACAAAGTTAAGCTTGTCATCAAGTTGTATTTCTTCTAATGGTATAATGGCAGACTCGTCCGAAAGATATTTCTTGAGGTTCGAAACATGAAACGTGTTGTGTACGTTGCTAAGTTCTGATGGAAGTTCAAGCTTGTAAGCAACCGGACCAATCCTCTCCAGGATCTTGAATGGCCCAATGTATCTCGGGTTCAACTTCCCGCGTTTTCCAAATCGTATCACGCCCTTCCAAGGCGAGACTTTCAACATGACTTTGTCTCCGACCTGAAATTCCAATGGTTTGCGTCGAACATCTGCGTAGCTTTTCTGTCGACTTCTAGCAGTTTCGAGTCTCTCTCGAATCTGAATTATCTTTTCTGTTGTTTCTTGTACCATCTCCGGGCCAGTACATTGTACTTCACCGACTTCGGCCCAACAAACTGGAGATCGACACTTACGACCATAAAGTGCCTCGAATGGTGCAGCCTTAATGCTTGAATGGTAACTGTTGTTATAGGAAAACTCGATCAACGGCAAATGGTTAGCCCAACCATTTCCAAAGTCAATCACACATGCTCTAAGCATGTCCTCAAGTGTCTGAATAGTTCTCTCGCTCTGACCATCGGTCTAAGGATGGTAAGCAGTGCTCATGTCTAACTTGGATCCAAAAGAATCTTGTAATGATCGCCAAAAATTTGAAGTAAAACGACTATCTCTGTCGGAAATGATGGAAACTGGTGCACCGTGTCTTGAGACTATTTCCTTGACATAAAGTCTAGCAAGTTGTTCCATAGAATAAGTCTCTCTAATGGGTATGAAATGAGCTGATTTGGTAAGACGATCAATAATTACCCAAATAGCATCGAAACCTCCTGACGTCTTAGGAAGTTTAGTGACAAAGTCCATAGCAATCGTTCCCACTTCCATTGTGGAATCTCTGGTTGTTGAAGTAACCCTGACGGTTTCTGGTACTCGGCTTTCACTTTAGCACAAGTAAGACATTTGCTGACATACGTAGCAATTTCTGCTTTCATGTTCGGCCACCAATAAAGCTTTTTGAGATCCTGATACATCTTGTCAGAACCTGGATGAATAAAGTATTTCGACTTGTGTGATTCATGCATAATCAATTCTCGCACTCCACCATAGAGTGGTATCCAACTTCGTTCCTTGAAGCATAACACTCCATCTGATCTCTTTACAAAGCCATTTTCGCTTTCTGGCATACCATAAAGTTTCTCATGTGGTCGATTTTCTTCTTTGAGAGCCTCAATCTGAGCTTCTAATATTTTTGATGGTAATGGTGAAATGATAGTCATTCCCAATGACCTAACTCTCAAAGGTTTGAGTCGTTCTTTTCGGCTAAGTGCATCTGCTACAACATTTGCTTTTCCTGGGTGATATCGGATTTCACAATCGTAATCACTCAACAATTCTAGCCAACGACGTTGTCTCATATTAAGTTCCTTCTGATCGAGTATATGCTGTAAACTCTTGTGGTCGGTAAAAATTACGCACTTGGTACCATAAAGGTAGTGTCTCCAAATCTTGAGTGCAAAAACTACCGCACCCAACTCCAAGTCGTGCGTAGTGTAATTCTTCTCATGTATCTTAAGCTGTCTAGATGCATAAGCTATCACCTTCTCGTTTTGCATTAGCACAGCTCCAAGTCCTTGATGCGAAGCATCACAATATACCACGAAGTTCTCAATACCTTCAGGTAGTGACAAAATCGGTGCGCTACAAAGCTTTTGTTTCAATAATTGAAATGCGGACTCTTGTTTCTCTCCCCACTCGTACTTTTGATTCTTTTGTGTCAGCTTCGTCAACGGCTTCGCTATCTTAGAAAACCCTTCGATAAACCTTCTGTAATATCCGGCAAGTCCTAGGAATTGATGAATTTCCGTAGGAGACTTGGGCGTAGCCCAATCCTTAACTGCCTCGATCTTTGCTGGGTCGACTTGTAAACCTTGGCTATCAATAACATGGCCAAGAAATTGAACTCTTCGTATCCAAAAATCACACTTTGAAAACTTGGCATACAATTGCTCCTTCTTGAGTAGTTCCAGGATTGTTCTGAGATGTTCTTCGTGATCTTCCTTACTCTTGGAATAAATCAATATATCGTCAATGAATACGATCACAAACTTATCAAGATACGGTTTGCACACCCTATTCATGAGATCCATAAATACCGCAGGTGCGTTGGTTAATCCAAAAGGCATCACTTGAAATTCATAATGACCATAGCGTGTTCTAAATGCCGTCTTCGGGATATCCTCTTCCCGAACTTTAAGTTGATGGTAACCGGATCTTAAATCAATCTTGGAATAAAAACTAGAACCTTGTAACTGGTCGAACAAGTCGTCGATTCTGGGAAGTGGATAACGGTTCTTCACCGTTAACTTGTTCAGCTCACGATAGTCAATGCACATCCTGAAAGTTCCATCCTTCTTCTTCACAAACAAAACCGGCGCTCCCCAAGGCGAGGAACTCGGTCTAATGAATCCTTTGTCCAAAAGTTCTTGTAGTTGATTCGACAATTCTTGCATTTCCGAAGGTGCAAGTCTATACGGTGCTCGTGCAATTGGTGCAGCTCTTGGCACTAATTCAATTTGAAACTCAACTTGGCGTGTAGGCGGAAGTCCTGGCAATTCTTCCGGAAAAACTTCTGGAAATTCCTTAGCAATTGGCACATCTTCAAGTCGTTTCTCATCCGACTTCTTCTCCGTGATGTGAGCCAAGAATGCATAACAACCCTTCTTTATGTACTTCTCGGTTTTAATGCACGATATAATACTGAGTCTAGTTCCACTTCGCTCTCCGCGAACAACCAAAGTTTCACCGTTATAAGGAAGGTGAACAACTTTCTCATCACAAATAATTCTCGCTCGATGCCGAGATAACCAATCCATACCGATAACAACGTCGAAACTTCCAAGTTCTACGGGCATAAGGTCTATATTGAATGGATGGTTTAGGAAATTTATGGTGCAACCACGGACAATGGTGTTGGTGTTAACTAAAGACCCATCGGCTAATTCAACGATATAGGAAGTGTCTAATGGGGTTGGTTCTATGTTAAGTAAAGGTGTAAATGCAATAGAAACAAAACTTCTATCCGCTCCTGAATCAAATAAAATGGATGCATAACGATTATTAACGAGGAACGTACCCGCAACAACATTCGGGTCTTCTTTGACATCGTCTCCTCCCATAACATAAGCTCTTCCTCGAGCCCTTCCATTTTGATTCCCAGTTCCTTGATTCTTCTTCTTTGGGCACTCATTCTTAAAGTGTCCAAGTTCTCCACAGCCAAAACATGTTACCGGTGGTTTCTGATTGCCACCAAAGTTTGGACTCTTGCAATCTTTGATGTGATGACCAACCTTCTTGCAGTTGCCACATAGATCCGGGCAACGTCCTGGATTATGATGCTTCTGACACCTCTCACACTTGGGGTAAATTACCCTCATATCCTTTCCTTTCAGTCGGCCCTGCAGCATAGGCCCTTGCCACTTCTTGCCTCTTAGGTGGCGGCTGAACAGCGTTTCCACCTTGGTTGTAATCAAACCTTCTCTTGTTGTTGTTGTTATTATTTGAATTGTTGTTTCGGTTATTGGGATAGTTGCGGTTCCGATTGTTGTTATAGTTGTTGTTGTTTCGAGTGTTGTTGTAGTTGGTGTTGTTTGAACGGTTATTGTTGTTGACAGCAGCTTTTCCTTTTACCACTTGGACCATGAGTTTCTGAGTTATACGAATAGCCTCTTCCATTGATTGAGGGTCAAAAGAAATCACATCTCCTCGAACACTTTCGGGCAATCCACCAACAAAGTTTTCCATCTTTTTCTCATCGTCGGGAACCATAGTTGGACATAGTGCAGCCAACTCCTGAAACCTCCTAAAGTAGGTCTCGATGTCATCACCTTTAGTCACAAGCTCATAAAATTCTGTTTCCAACTTTTGCACCTCGGTACGAGGGCAAAACTTCTTAGACATTAGTTTCTTGAATTCCTCCCAAGTGAGCTTGTAAGCATTCTCCATACCAATCGGCTGAGCATACGAATTCCACCACGACATAGCTTCATCAAGAAGCATACCTGTAGCAAATTTTACCTTGCTGACGTCCGGGCATCCGCACATGAGAAATACATTCTCAGTCTTTTCAAACCAGCGGATCAAAGCAACCGCTCCTTCAGTGCCCTTAAACTTGATAGGATCACTAATCTTGAAATCTTTCCATGTACATTCACGCCTAATAGCAGTTGGTTCAACTGCCCCTGTATTAGAAGCAGTCTCAGCAGCCCTAGCAGCAACCTCAGCTCTCTCAATCTCCAGAGCTTCTGCAATACTATCCCTGACCAACTTGCGGATAGCGGCTTGAGTCATAGCGGGTGTTTCTGGTGCAGTCTTACTCTTCCTTGGTGCCATATTTCTGATAAATCACAATGGAAATAACCATGAGAAAAATCATAATAGAAATAGTCATCGAACCAAAGATGTACACCCACAACATGTATATATATATACAACCACAACAAGTATAAATACAACCACGACATGTACGAATATAATCACAACCTGTATAAATACAACCACGACATGTATATATACAACCACAACCTGTATCAATACAACCACGACATGTATAGATACAACCACAACCTGTATAATGCGATAATAATAAAGAGCAACCACGAAACATCATAAATATAATCACAACACATGAATATAATACATGAAAATTTCGGCCTACATGGACCGATATAATATATAGCACAACATTTCCAACATAGTAGAGTCGCACTTGATATATTTGTTTGTACAACAACCAAAAGACTACAAGTTCTTGAACTATGTCCCACATCCCGGGACTAGGAAAATAATAAAAGCTAATATAATACCAGTCTACGTCTAGGCTCCTCCAGGTGCTCTAGATGGTCCAGGCTCTCCCCTCAAGCGGCGAATCTCACGATCCATCGCAACCACGATCTCCTCAAGATGCTGGACTCGTAACTGAAAAGAAGCATCCCTGCGCTCCAAAATGACCAACCTCTCTCGGATCAATGTCAACTGGTCTACCTGCTCCCACTGAGTCTCCTGTGTCGCCTGAGCTCTATCTCGAATCTCAGGTAACTCATCCCTAAGTAGCTCAATCTGCTCCTGGTGCCTCAACTGTCGTGCCTCGAGTCCATGGTAAGACACATCAATACCAACTCTACCCTGAATCAAATCCTCAACCTGCTCCTCGACAGCCTCAAGTCGAGGGGTGATAATCTCATCAACTCTATACCCCAAACTGTCAACTTGCTCCTGCTGAGCATCTATCTGATCCTCTAGTGTAGCAGCTGTAGGCCCCCTAGCCGCAGCCGCTCTAGAACTCTCACCTATGTGGTACACTGGTGGTGGTGAAAGGTCAGCAGTCTCGGTAATAGGTGAATCTGGAGTGGTAAGCCTTGCACGCTTCCTGAGCGGAAAGAGTGAGGTAGGTACAGGAGTGGTAGTGGGTATGGCTGGTGGTGGTGGTGTAGGCACAGTAGGACTAGGGAGACTCCTATAAGTAGATGTAGCATAACGAACACTCTTCCTAGCAACCTGGATAGTCTTATCCCTAGGAAACATAAGTCTCGGCTCTGAATGGATAGTAGTAGTAGGAGATGATGGTATGTCAGTGGGTACAGTAGGATGGACATGAGGAGTAGGAGCCGTCTCCTCCTCCTCGAAAGGCTCGGTGTCATCATCAGATGCCAAGAGTGGCAACTCAGGTGTAGGAGAAACAAGTGGTGAAACAGCAGTAGAGGACATAGAGCCCTCATCACCAGAGTCGGATATAGTGTAAAGTACGACAGTGTTTGGATTCGAAGACATGTCTCTGTGATAATCAAGGTGAAATAAAAATAAATAACTCGCATAATGGCATCACCTAAAAATAAGTAAATATGCACTTATGATGAAATGATGATATGCTATGATGGTGTGGTTATAGTCTAGGGTCCATGATGCAACCTAGTTCGCTATAACCTTAGCTCTGGTACCAATCTGTCACACCCCCAAAATACCTGAATGGCAGCGGAATTGAATACCTGAGGGTGTAACGGATCATAGCACACAAGCAAGGATATATTGAACGACCTAAAGTGTCGTTTTAAAAATATGTCGTTTGATTCATTCAAATATTCAGAGTTATAAAGACATAGGTCCCAAAAGTTGGAAAAGTATACGGAAACAAGTTTAGTACAATCAAACGACATTTAAACATAAGTGCAAGAAAGTCCGAATGAGCCATATCATCCTTGTTACACAAAATGACTCCATGCATGCCATGAGAATATGCCTTAGTTACCTGAGAAATACATTGCGAAAAACGGTCAACATAAAGTTGGTGAATAATCATAGGTTTGTAAGTAAATCGTAAGTACATAAGCCACAAGTAATAAGTAAACCGACAAGAATGTCAAAAAGCTACATTGTCTCTTAAGCTCATGACCTCGAAGCTAGACTTGTAATGCCCCACCAGAGTGTTTACCAGACACTCAATTCGTTAAGACATGAAATGCATTCGTCCCGTTGGTGCAACCCAACGCGAATGGAGGCGTCACCCTCGATAGATCTATCCACTCACTCCCGCTTAGTACTAGAAATTAACGGTCCATGATAATAAAGGAGACTTGTCAAGACGTGGTAATAAGGCAACTTAAGCAATGTATGGAATTTGTAATACTTGGGCATGTACAAAAATAATTGTGCAATGTATTCTCCCCCGTGGGATTTAAAATCAAATAAGTAATTAAAACGGGGCTATGAGAACTCACCTCGAAGTGATGGTACAAAGATGGTGCAATGAGGTAAAAGTAGTCGGGACAATGAGGCGCGAGTACTAGCCGCAACCTAAATGAATAATCGTGATCTAACTTAGATCAAGCCGTAATGAAATTAATGCACATGCACATGATACTCATACCACTCGTAATTTGGAAATACTAGTTATCGTCATGGTAAAATAGTTTCCATACTTTAGGAAAAATAGGTCCATTTAGAGAAGTATATAACTTGTCATATTAACTCGTACGAAAATGTTAGTGTTATAATCCTTGTATCGGAAACCTTAAAATAACGTCGTTAAGTCGTATAAATATACTCTTGGGTCGTACGTATTCATTTGTTAAGAATATAGTCATTAGTAACGTTTCTAGAAAATATACCATTTAGTACGTACGTTATTATTTTTATTTGTGACCAAATATATATATATATATATATATATATATATATATATATATATATATATATATATATATATATATATATATATATATAGTTTTGGTGATCTTAAAACGCGTATAACTTGCTCGTTTTAGGTTCGTTTTCCTTGTTCTTTATGTCCACGGATTCGTTTTTGTATATACTAGTATATTTTTGATAACTCGGCTCCTCTAGGTTATGTTTAATGCCTCTATTTACCCGTCGAAATCTGCCAAACAGCAAGCAGTTTTTACAAAAATAGTTTTCGTCGTTAAATTTGCAAAAATCATATCTTCTTCGTTATAAGCTCGTTTTAATCCGTTCTTTACCCTAAAGTTTCGTTTTTGAAAGTATTTTCTAAATCTTTGGTAAAAAATTAGCCATCAACCACTGATTTTCCCACGAAATCAAAATAGGGACAGTAGGTATTTCAAAGGTTTCAAAAATCGTTTCTAGGGTTCTAATCTAGTTCCATCTTCATTCAAACCACTTTCAATCACCACAAAACTAATCTAATCCTACCATACACCTTCTTAGGGTGTCATGGGTTCCTAAACATCAAAACCAAGTAGATCTAACAAGGATCTAACCAAAAATCACTTCTAGGGCTTGAAAGTTAAATATATACAAAAATGGAGTGGTATAAGTTAATGCATGTATGAGATCTTGCAAGAAAATATATAAACATAGTAATAACTTTGTAAAAATTATGAAATGAGTTTTGTAAACTTACTTTGGGATGTGGTGTGATTAGATGATAAAAACCTAACAATCCTTGAGTTTATATCTCAAAACTCTAACAAGGATACTATAATAACAAGATTACACTTATGATCTTTGAAAATTGATGTTTTCTTCCTTCTTGATTACCCTATGCCGAACACCCTTGAGAGAAAAAGAGAGAAGAAAATTTCTTGAGCTAGTTGTGAAAATGAAATGAAAAGGTAAAGTGTGGTTTTATGTATTATTGTTATTTTTATTATTATATGAAAAGTTAGTAATAGGTATTAATTGAGAAAGAGTGAGTTAGTAGTTTTGTAAGTTGATTGGCAAGGGGGGGGGGGGGGGGGGGCAAAGTCAAGGGGGGGAGGGGGGAATGTGTGTAAGACTTTGGTGGTAAAATGTATTATTAAGTGTTATTTGTAGTTTTAAAATGTACCGGGTACCGGGTTAACTAAAAATAAATTTTAACGGAGTTAACCGGGTCATAATAAAGTTATAAAAATTATAAAAATAGGTTGGGTAAAATTATTGGGTGTTTAGATAATTATAGTTTAATTTCTACGAAAACCGTCGAGATTTTAGTAAACTTAAGTTAATAATTAAAATAAATATCCAAAATACCGGGTAAATTAATATTATAATTTTTATATTATAAAAATGAATATAAAAACATATTGGGATCATAGTTGGGAGTGTTGGACATGTTAGTCACATTTATAGTTCGCGTATTAGTGTTTATTTAAAATAAACATACGTAATTCGTTAATTATATTAAAAATATAATTTGAATACCCTACGAGTGGAATAGTATGCAAGTGCCCTAATAATGATATGCAGACTTATTTCTAGTCCGTATGATATGTCCCTGATAATAATGCATGAATTCGCTCCTGAACCAATACGGTTACGCGAATTTGAACACTCGTAAACTAAATTTACGATGACATGAGTAATGCACGTGAATAGTGATTTTCTCTCGGGAATGAATAGTGTCAAGTGAATAGTAAAATTTCTGAACGTGTCTCGGAATGTCAAATTGACCTAAAAAACGATGAATAGTAAAACGATGAATAGTGATCGATGAATAGTAATTTGTGAATAGTAGAATGTCGAAGTTTGGAAAAATGACCTGAAATTGTGGGTTGTGACACCAAGGCTCTGGTACCAATCTGTAACACCCCCAAAATACCGCAGCGGAAGACTGTGTCACTTGGGGTGCTACTTCATAATACAAAGTACAAGTTATAGAAAACGACCTCTAAATGAGACGTTTTGAAAAGTTACCATTCGATTAATGAATTCAAAGTTACAAACATGAGATTCCAAAGTATGATACATAA
Source organism: Artemisia argyi (assembly GCA_030686995.1). Lineage (NCBI taxonomy): Eukaryota > Viridiplantae > Streptophyta > Magnoliopsida > Asterales > Asteraceae > Artemisia > Artemisia argyi. The sequence continues at coordinate 8,919,605 of CM060679.1, forward strand.
ATGTATACAAAATGTTTTGAATGGTAAATGATAAAAGAGTAAGTCTTCAGAAAATGCAGCTTGACTCTATGTTCCACGCACTAGCTATCGCCTTACTAACCTGAGATAAACATGCTAAAGTGTCAACACAATGGTTGGTGAGTTCATAGAGTTTGTCTTAAAACAGTTGAAAGGCCTTAAAGAATGTTCACACAGCAAAGGCATCGTAAATCCACTCAGTTGCAAGTCCCGCCATAAGAGACTTGTAACATGTGTGTTCACAACCCACTGCTAATATATATTATGATTAAGACCTATGAGTATACGATATGTGTACATGCCAATGCTCAAAGATTAAAGACTACTGGGTGCCATTTCCCAAAGTTATGAGATTACTGGGTGCCATTTCCCAAGATTACTGGGTGCCATTTCCCAAAGTATAAAAGATTACTGGGTGCCATTTCCCAAAGTTATAAAAGATTACTGGGTGCCATTTCCCAAAGTATAAAAGTTTACTGGGTGCCATTTCCCAAAGTATAACTACTAGCCACTAAATAGAATAACGCAATTAAGTATAACACAGTCATGTATGTATGCAATCAAGTATAATACAATCAAGTTTAAATGTTTTGAGTATTTGTACAAGTAAGCAAGTAGTCGAGCATGTATCTCCCCCAAAGAGTTAAAACAAGTATGAAAAGAGTAGGGGCTATGACTCACCTTAAGCTTATGTAATGAGAAATGAAAGTGGTAGTCGAATCGCGAAAGTCTCTAAGAGCAGCCTATAATAGAATGTAACGACTTAGGTTTGGAGTAACGTCTAAGAATACGAAGAATTTCCTATATATGTCTTGCATATAGTTCATGATGTAGTACTTAGTATATAGTGTAAGTCTTTGAATATAAATGGTTTATGAAACATGTATAGGTTGTATATCTCTTACTACCGTTCGGGCCGACATAATTCAGAAGTCATGGAGTAAACGTTCGAGGAGCCAGGACACTTTAATTCGTAAATCCACAACTCATCTCGACGGCTTACTTAATGAACTCCTCACATGAGGCTCCCTACTATTGTAGTATTTGATAACATATATATAAGTTTTTGATCTTTAAAAGTTATATGGTCTTTAGCCGTGGCTTTGCCGTGACCTTGGTCATTGTTACCATGGTCTAGAGACTCAACCTTGGCTTTAGCCATGGTTGTGGTCTTGGCTTTAGGTCATTAGACCTCTTGGTCTTAGTAAACCATAACTATTATATAGTGACTTTGATATATATAATAGCTGTTAAGAAACTAAAGAAAATCTCATTCGTTATTGGTTTTCTGGATACGTGCTCCTGAGTTTTTGAGGAAAACGTGATTCCGGACAACTTTCGTGCTTTAACTTTTTAATAAAACGGACCAGAAGGGCCTCTTATTGCGTGTTTTATGTTCTGTCACAGAAACATTTGGCAGTTTTGCCGTAAAGTTTTGGTAATTTCAAATGGTCATAACTTTTGACTCGGGTACTCGTTTTGGATGATTCAAATTGCTATGTTTTCCTTGTTAAGTCCTCTTTAACAGTAAGTAAGTGTCCAATATCATAGTTGTACTATTTTGATCGTGGTTCTCCAAGAAAGTTACTAGTTTACTTGTTTAAATATCATAAGTTAACATATATATACCATAACTTGTTTTACCAATTTTTATATATCATGAACATAATAACAAGACAATATATAGTAAGAATGAAATATAAATAGCATGAAAATGATATTTAGCAAGAAAGTATGTGTAACACCCCCAATTCATGGATGCAGCGGAATTCGAACTGGGTGTTACTCGACGGCACAATAGTCATAATGATAGAAAACGAACTCCAATTGAGTCGTTTTAAAAGATGTATCATTCAAAATATATAAATATCAGAGATTACAAAATGAGGTCCCAATTGGTTCCATGTTTACAATGTATAATAAACGAGTTTTTGAATGATAAGTAAATTTATAGCCCTCTTGAGTATCCGTGTCCTTCCGTGCCATCCTTGATCGTCATGAACCTGAAATACATGCTTGAGAGGTCAACACAAAGGTTGAGTGATATTCATAGAGTTTGTTAAATCGTTTGAACACCATAATCGTAGTATTTGTAGGTAAATCGTTTGAACACCATAATCGTAGTGTGAGCTGTAGACTCACACCAATGTTTGGAAAACAAAACAGGTAGGCTACGTTATTATACGCCCATAAAATGTATTATACACTAAGCTTATGAAACCAAAACGTTAACGTGTACCAATATCGATCGGCAGATTTATCCCGGTAGGTACTTTGCCGTCATACCTAATGTCTCAAATATTAATGCATTTGTTTGAACTAATCAAAACAAATGGGATTCGTCAATCCCAATAGGCCTATTCACAATATTCGCGCTCACTTGCAAGTAACCCTCGCAAGTGATTAAATGGTTCATAATAAGGGATTTTGGTTTGGCAAGGATGTTACTTAGTGATAATAAAACATAGTCGAATAGCATACAGTAGAAAGCATTGTGTTCGAGTAGAAAAATAATAGCATGTATCCCCCCCAAGGGTTTGTAAAACATTGAAGTAATGTAAAGTGGGGCTATGAACTCACCTTAAGTAAGATAGCAAGTAATGAATGTAACGGTCGAATCGTGAAGGTTTCTACGAGCAACCTATAATAGAATGTCGCGACTTAGGATCGGAGTAAAGAATATGAAGTAGTGCCTATATATATATCTTGCATTTAGTCCATGATGTGGTATGATATATAATGTAAGTCTTTGAAAGAAATGATTCATGAAACATGTATGTTTTGTATATCGTTCACTACCGTTCGGGCCGACATAATTCAGAAGTCATGTTAGTAAGCGTTCGAGGAGCCAGGACACTTTAACTCGTAAATCCACAACTCAACTCGACGGCTTACATAATGAACTCCTCACATGAGGCTCCCTACTATTGTAGTAGTTGATGAAATATATTGATATAAGTTTTGATCCGAAAGGTTACATGTCCAATATTTGAATAAACTTAGGAAAGTTTATTTGTACATGAAGATTGTTATTAGGGGTAGCTTCATAAGCCTTAAATGACCATGTTCTCTTGGTAAAATCTCATGGTTTCCTTTTAAGTGAAGTAGATCCAAATTGCTTGTTCAAGTTATCGCCTAACTCATTGTTTCATGTTTACGCCTATGTGAGTTGTTATGGTCATTTCGTCATGGCCTAGCCATGACCTTTGGTCCTTGTTCCAAGGTCATGAGACTCAACCTTGGTTCTAGTCATGTTTGTGGTCTTGATTATAGGTCATAAGACCTCTTGTTCCTTTCAAAGTATAACCATAATCTAGTGACTTTCGCCTAAAAATGGGCTGTTTAGAATTTGAAGAATTTTATCACTCGGAAAGCGTTTTTAGGGCTCGAGCTTCTTTATTCCTGAACGAAAACGTCGTTTCGGACAACTTTCGTGTTTTAACTTTTTGATGAATCGGACCAGAAGTGGGACTTTCAAAACCCAAATTTGATCAGGAAGCTATTTGGCAGTTTTGCCGGAAATCTTTGGTAATTTCAAATCGCCATAACTTTTGACTCGTATACTCGTTTTGGGTGGTTCAAATTGCTAAGGTTTCCTTGTTAAGTCCTCTACTGTAATATGTAATAATCAAATATCATATTTTTACCATTTTGGTCGTGGTTTTCCAAGAAAGTCACTAGTTTGCTTGTTTTAGTAACTTGTTGTAACAATCAATAACAATAACTTGTGTTGCTCACTTTTATACATCATGGACATAACTACAAGACATAATATAGCAAGAATAACATGTAAATAACATGAACATGATTATTTAACAAGAATCAAGTTAGGGTTTGGCTCACAACTTTTGGCTTTCAAAGATGAAAGGAAGTTAACATGTAAGGATAGGACTTTGATAGACTTGCTTCAACCCTTTTTCACTTCATGAAATCTTTCTATCCTTGGTATTCTTGAAAGATGGATGATGAAGGTTTAGGTGAAATGAGTGGATTCAAACTCAAGAGAAATCACCAAGTATGTGAGGTTATGGAAGTGTTTGATGAATGATAACCTAACTAGAGTTTCTACCTTGAACTTGCACTTGAATCATGCATGAAACTTAGAAGGAAATGAGCAAATGAATGGTATGTTTGTGTGTGTGATATCCACGGCAAAGAAAGGGAGGGGAGGGTATTTATATGCCAAAGAGGAGGTTAGGAAACAACTAGGAAAATACCAACACTTGGTGACCAAGTTTAACTTGGAGCCAAAGTTGTACACATGTGATCATCCAAGGAATCAAGGGTCAAGATCAAGCCTCAAGTGTGAAAACCCCCCTCCTAGTGGCGGTTCACATGGCCTTGGAGAGCAAGGGTGGACTTTTCTTGGTATTATCCAAGATACTTGGTTAGTTTTGACTCCGGGAAATGCCAATCGTAAATGATTAAGCCTCAAAACGTAAAACCGGGTGTCGTAAAATTATGGAACTTGAAAGTATTGATAAACATGTCAATAAGTTCCATAATAAAATATAAAATGAGTGGTAGGTTCCATCGGGTGCTAAAACCCTGCTAAAAACTGGAAACACGGGTCTAAAACGCGTAATTCGCGTAAAACGCTGAATATTGCGTAAAATTGAGAAAAGTAAAATATTACTTTTCTAATGTTATAAAAATGATTTAAAATGACTTATGATGTCTAGACTGGGCTCAGTCTAGTGTCGGTTGGTATTAAATGTCTTTTAGACATCAAACCGTAAGCCTAAAAATCACGAAATGACTTATAATATCAAGGGATCATTTTTGGTCAATGGAGGAGGGAAAGAATATGTTGACTTTTTCTAATAAGTTGAAAACTCAAAAAGTCTTAGAAACGCGTTTTGTGGTCTCACGGTTAATCGCCCAAATGGTTAAGCGTGCTCATGCGAGAGTAGTACAGGCATGGGTGACCTGCTGGGAAGTTTTTGGTCATATTTTTCTCAGTCACGATTAATTCTCAAATAAATCATGAGTGTGTAAAATATTTTACTGATGTGGGGTCACCTGACGGGGTTGAATTTCGTTGTGCGTAGAATTTCTGATTGACGTTTTACCCTAAAACGTGTAATTCCGTGTAATTCCTTAATAACTTTCACGAAAATGAGCTTATGAATGTCAAACTTTTAATTTTCCATGGAAATGATTTATCACTTGAGCCCAAGAAATAAAAATCAAATTTCGGGAAAATTTTCGGGAAAATGAATAGTAAAAGTAAATAGTGAAATTTTCCGGGAATGGTAATTATCCTGAAAAATGTGAATTGTTACAGTATGTTAGGGTTTGCTTACAGCTTTTGGCCTTAATGAAAAGGGAAACTAGGACAAGAACTAGGAACTAGGACTTTGAGAAATCTCCACTCCTTTGAAGTCTCCTACTTCTTGTGAATTTGTTTAGGACTTGTACTAATCTATTGGTTACTTAAGTAGCTTTAAACTTAAGGAATCACCAAAGTTTCAAAAGATTGGAAGTAGTTTGATTACTTAAAATCAAACTAGGGTTTATATGTTGTTGTAGTACTTGATTCTTGCATAAAATTGGAAGAGAATTAACTAAGTGTGAGGTGATGGTGTGTGTGATGTATGGCGTACAAAGGAGGGGGGAGGGGCTTTTATAAGGTCTTGAGGAGCTTACTAATGAAGACTAGTCAAAACTTGGTGAACAAGTTCAACACTTGTTAACATCTTAAGACCTTAAGCTTGAGATCAAGACACCTAAAGGGTGACTACCCCCCCCCCCTAAGGCGGTTTGGAATGGATAAGGGGGAGTGACTTGGTCTTGGATGATATTATCCTACTTATGTAGCTAGTTTTGACTCCGTAAATTGCTAACCGTAATTTTTTAAGTCACGAAACGTAAAACCGGGTATCCTAAAAATATGAAACTTGATAGAATGACTAAACTTGTCAATATACTCCATAATAAAATATAAAATGAGTGGTAGGTTCTATTGGGTTGCTCAAACCCTGCTAAAACTGAAAACACGGGTCTAAAACGCGTAATACGTAAAACGTACGAAAGTTACGTAAAATGGAGAAAAGAAAAATATAACTTTTCTAATAGGATAATAATGACTTAAAATGACCTATAATGTCTAGGCTGGGCTCAGTCTAGTGTCGGTTGGTATTTAATGTCTTTAAAATTAAAACCGTAAGCCTAAAAATCAAGGAATGATTTATAAAATCAATGAATGATTTTTGGTCAAAGGAGGAGGGAAAAAATATGTTGACTTATTCCAAAAATGTGAAAACTCAAATTGTCTTAGAAACGCGGTGCAGGTATAGGCTAAGGTTATGGCTAAGTAAAAGTGCTTAAAAACGAAAATTCCTGTTTCTCACGGCCGAGGTTTATTTGGTCATATTTTTCTCAGTCATGATTAATTCTCAAATTAATCATGAGAGTACTAAACATTTTTCTGATGCGGGGAAAATTAACGCGGTTGAGTTTCGTTGTGCGTAGGAGTTTTGAATGACGTTTTACCCTAAAACGTGTAATTCCTTAATAATTTTCGCGAAAATGATCTGATGAGTGTCAAACTTTTAATTTGCTATGAAAATGATTTATCACTCGAGGCCATGAAACAAAAATCAATTTTTGGGAAAATTTCGGGAAAATGAATAGTAAAAGTGAATAGTAAAAATGAATAGTAAAAGTGAATAGTGAAATTTTCGGGAATAGAAGTTAACCTGAAAATGTGAATTGTTACAATACACACAAGCTTTCCAATACTCTAAAGCTATCCTAACACTATACAAGACATGCGTCCATATCCAATTCATAAATGTTGTAAGAGCCAAAAGTCCAAAGCTCCCTGAAGCGGCAAAACTTCAACATTCACATAGGTGATTCCTCTTTATTCATGTTCCTGCTTAGCACTTTTTCAAAGAAATTAACCATTAAGAAGTAGAGACTTCATCCTCCTTTTTAGCAGGTTCCGAGCACAACCTTGGGATGTTTGTAAAATATGTGCTCCAGTCCACTAAATGTTCAGCTTTCCACATTGAACTCAGCTCCCAAGTTTCCTCAGGAGAGAGTTGGGTGTCTTAGCATTCAGTGACTAAGTTGGACTTAAACCAATCCCTTTAGCAGACTTTAAAACCAAGTCTCTAGCCAAACCCTTTAGCAGGCTAAATTTTGTTGAGATCTAACAAACTATATAGATACCACCCCATTCATGATAAACTCACGAATCATGCTATGCCTGACACCTAAGTGTCTAGACTTCCAATTGTACATCTGGCTATATGCCTTAGACAATGTAGCAGCACTATCACAACGGATAGAAATAGGTGATATAGGTTTAGGCCACAATGGAATCTCAAGAAGCAAGTTTTTCAACCATTCAGCTTCTTTACCAGTAGCTGCTAAAGCCACAAATTCAGATTCCATTGTTGAACTGGTGATGCAAGTTTGCTTCTTTGATGCCTAAGAAATTGCACCTCCACCAAGTAGAAACACCCAGCCACTGGTAGACGAATTGTCTTCAGTGTTACTGATCCAACTTACATCAGTGTATCCTTCTAATACTGAAGGATAACCAGTATATGAGAGACTATAATCCATAGTCTTCTTCAGATACTTCAGTACCCTCTGAACTGCTTTCCAGTGATGAGCACTAGGATTACTAGTATACCTGCTCAGTTTACCCACTGCAAATGAAATATCAGGCCTGGTACAAGTCATGGCATACATTAGGCAGCCAATCACCTTAGAATACTCAAGTTGAGATACAACTTTGCCAGTATTATGCATTAGCTTCTCACTTGTATCCATAGGAGTACTCACTGGAGTACAATCAAAGTAATTAAATTTCCTCAACACCTTCTCAATGTAATAAGACTGAGAAATAGAAATTTTGTTACTTTCATGTTTAATCCTTATACCAAGGATAATATCAGCCTCCCCCATATCTTTCATGGAGAACTTTGATGACAAAAATTCCTTTGTCAGGTCAACTTGATTTTGGTCAGTGCCAAAGATCAACATGTCATCAACATATAGGCAAATGATGACTCCTTTACCAGATTCATCAAATTTGCTATATACACATTTGTCAGACTAGTTAAGAACATAACCACTAGACAAAACCACTTCATCAAATTTTTGATGTCATTGTTTAGGTGCCTGTTTCAGTCCATATAAAGACTTCATCAGTTTACACACCTTGTTTTCATTGCCAAGCAAGATGAAGCCATGAGGTTGGTTCATGTAAACCTCCTCATCCAATTCACCATTCAAGAAAGCTGTCTTCACATCCATCTGATGAATAATCAGATTTTGAATTGATGCCAAGCAATCAGCAGTCTTATGGTACCGATACGTGCCACAGGGGCATAAGTATCAAAGTAGTCTATTCCTGACTTTTGTTTAAAGCCCTGAATGACTAGCCTAGCCTTGAACTTTTCAATAGTTCCATCTACCTTCATTTTCTTTTTGAAAATCCATTTGCAACCTAGAGGTTTGCAACCTGGTGGTAGATCAACCAACACCGAAGTGTTGTTGCCCATGATGGAATCCATCTCATCATTTATTGCTTCCTTCCAGAAAGCAGCATCCTGGGAATTCATTGCTTCTTCAAATGTTTTGGGATCATCCTCAACAATGAAGCAATAGGAGTATTGGTCAGAGACCTCATCCCTTGTTCCTTCAATTAAGTATAATTGAAACTCAGGTCCAAATGACTTTGGAGTCCTGACCCTTTTGCTCCTTCTGAGCTCATGATGCGTGGGAATCGCACCTTGCTTTACCTCTCGAGGGATCTCGCGAGGCTTACAACCCCCACCAGGCAGTGTACCTGATCGTTGTAGTATAGTATAGTGACAAGTACCGGGGGATTGATCGTTCAGCTTAGGAATAGTGTCGCTAGGATTAGAAAACCTAATTAAAAGTTCTAGAGATGAAAGATGATTATTTTTGTATTTTTATATTTTTATGAAAGCAATTAAAATCTCGGGTTTTGAAAGAGTGGGCGGAATTAGTTGCTAATCAACTAACCCAAAGCTAAGATGCAATCAAAATAAAACAATAAAAATAAAATTAAACTAATTAAACTAAGGTTGTGAGCAGTAATTGGAGAAATTGTGTTTACTTAGACTTCATTACTCCCTAGATATCTTTTACATGTCAATTACTTGTTACACTTGTATGAATGACGGGTTGTATTCCTTAATACCATTCGTGGAGTGGCATACATAACTCCCCAACTCTATGAGCTCTTATCTCCTCCTACACCATGACCCAGCACAACTATAGGGATTGTAAACAGTGGCTCATGCATTAAATACAACCAATAAAGACCTAGTACGCCTCGGTTCATGTTTCTTAAGACGTTCAAGCATGTTACCATTTGGAGATCTGCCAGTTTTCTTAAGCCTAACATATAAAATCATTCATTCAAAACAAGAATAGACAAGTAATCAACACATAATCAACATCTAGGTTTCATTAGATCTAAGCAAACACAAGAGAGATCTAGCCTAGCATAGTAGAATTAAGATAAGAACAAAAGATAAACAACCAACACATAGACATATTGATTGAATTAAGAGTATACTTATCTCAATTACAATGCAAGGTCTCAAGGGTTTGGAACCCTTGAAAAACCTGTAAAAGAGGCACCAAAATCGTCTTTAGGGTTTCACCAAAACTTCTCCTCTTTTTATGAAAAAACTAGAAAACTATATATAGGAAAATCCTCCTGACGGCGTCAAGAGTAAAATCTGACGCCGTCAACTCGCCGCCATACACTTCCTCGGACGCCCTAGATCCAATCGTGACGGCCTATGTGACGCCGTCACCACCTTCGGTAAATTAATCTTGGCCACTTTGACGCCGTCATAACTCCATCTGACGCCGTCACCAGCTACGGTAAATTATTCTTCATGTCTGACGCCGTCAAGAGCAAACCCTTGACGCCGTCACCTTGTATTTTCAGCTTGGATTTTTGGTACTTTGTCGTTTTCTTCACTTTATGCTCCAAAAACGTCCAAAATAGCCTCTTTTCCAGAATTCACTCTCCAAACACCTAAAATCACAAAAGGAACGATTTAGGGCAATATTTGATCAAATAAATTCGGATTCGGGCTTAAATGACCCCCTAAAAACGGATCATTTTTCGCCTCATCATATACCCTTACACTTGAGATTTGCTTGTCCTCAAGCAAATGAGCTTTTATTCTACTCAAAAGACAAGTTAGGGGTCATTTAACACTAATATAAAAGTAATTACAACAAATAATCGTTCCACTAAAGACCAATAGACAAGCACGGAGGTCATACACAAGCACCTCACAAATAGTGTTTAGATACTCACATCTCTCGGGTGTAATAAAGTAATATAACATTATGGAAATGGAAGATATCTCTCACTACCTGTCATAGCAAAATAGATTACCATAGGCTTGGGAAAGGATCAAACCTCCACCACATGGCGTAAGCACCTAGGATAAACTATCAAAGAGGTCTTTTTAAAGGGTTATATCGTTAGGTGTAGGGATATGAATTACACGGTTTTGTTGGATAAAGGGAATTTTACTGGTGGCGAGTTAACAATCTTAGTAAATTACATGTACAAGATGGCGTTGCTAAGCCAAGACTAGACTCGACTTAAGCTAATAAATGAAAAATAACAAAAAACATAAAATGAACATAAAATAAAAACGGGATGGTAGTCCGTATGTTTTTTCTCTTTTTCTTTTCTATTTTTTTTTTCTTTTTCTTGATTTTTTTTTTTCTATTTTTTTTTTTTTTTTTTTTTTTTTTTTTTTTTTTTGCATACACTCTTACCCTACCATCCAAAATAATACATCATAGAGGATGAGAATTCCCCTTACACTTGAATCTTTACATACTTTACATTTAACTATTCTAATGACTCGAATTAAGAAAATCAAAACACTTGGAGCACTTTTAAGATTAATGTACATATGGGGGTAATAATATGATGTTCTTCCTCATTACTCCATAAAATAAGTACTTACCCATGAGTCCCAATCGTCCCAAAACAATATGTACAAGGATATGACTCGACTTAGCAACCATGTAATCAATTAGAAAGTTAACTTAGGGTTTAACAAATAACAATAATGCACTAAAAATGAGCGCATACACGGAAGGCTAAGGCGATTTGGGTGTACATTTAAGTGGGGTGTAACAAATTCTTCCTTTAAGTAAAATGCTTAAAGTTAGAAACGAAAAGATAGGCTCGGAGGGGTGTACTAGGGGTATCGTGTACTAAAAATGAGTACAACGCTAAGGGTGTGGGAAAAATTAGTTGACTTAACTAGCCAAGTAATATGACTTAAATGGTCAAGTAATTATAATACGGGTTTAACACAAGGGTGATCCTAATGCCTCTTATCATGTAGTAAATCCTACCACACGAATGTAGTCTCACTCGCGGTCTCGGGATGCATCACTAACGCAAGTTCTAGAATCTAAATGCTACCGGTACACTCATAAGCACCAATAATAAATGCTTTTCCTATCAAATCTAAAGGCGAACCTCACATTTTTGGGTGGAAAATTTTTCTGAATATATGGTTATGTGCTAGTCATACAACCTCCTATCCATGAGACGCTTGCTATGGCTAAAGTTTCACTCCTAAATGTTGTAAAAAATTTTAAATTTGGCGCTAAAATTACACTAACAAGTATTTCTCATAGTTTTATTACTCATCTACTATCAAACAAAACAAACTCAAGCGAAAGTGCATATGTAAGGTATCATCTTTTTACCCTCCCCTTACACTTAAGATGAACATTGTCCCCAATGTTCAAGTAAAGAATGTAAAAGTTAAAAAGTAAAGAGAATGAAATCAAATACTCCCCTGATTCGCTCGGTATGGATTTTAGTTGGCCAGGTTAAATCTTCTTCCAAGAAAACGAACAATCAAAGCTTCCCTTCCAGAATATAAATCATCTTCTTGTCACAAATAACCTGTAAATCCTGACAAAAGTAGACAAGGCAACCTCGCGTAAAATCGGCGGCATCCTATATAAGTTACTAAATCCTAGAAAACAAAATAAGATATAATGCTTGTGGAATGAAGTTTGCAGATTTCCTGGAGATTATAAAACTTAATAATTCACAAAAACTATAAGACTCCGTTAGAAAAACAAAACCGGTAAAATTTCCAGATTTTTGACTCCTGACGCCGTCAAGAGCAATGCCCTGACGCCGTCAGAATGGACCTGCAGAAATCTTTATGTTAAGTTTCCGGAAAATTTCTGGAAAAACTTTGTCCTACTTCCTGGAAAATCCTGCAAAACTTCATTATGACTCAATACAAGCATTTGACTCTAACAAATACGAATATACATGTTCATTAAATATTGTGGATAATCATGATCGGTTTGTTTCTTAAAAACATATTTGGGGTTTCCCCTTACACTTATCTTTTGCAAAAATACCTTTAGGTTGAAGTTAAGACTAGGCTAAACAACATAATAAAGTATTTCACATTTTAATTGAGAAACATGATCAACCAACAATAAAAATAAAACATGCATACGGAAGCAAATAACAATCAAACAATTAAATCACACAAAACATGGGTTGCCTCCCAAGAAGCACTTTTCTTTATTTACGAGTCTTGTAGCTAGACTCAAGGTCGTGGGTTACTACGTGATTTCATCATTTGAAATGATGTACCCCATATAATTGCGATCATTACTGTTATGGTGGTAGTGCCTCAATCTATCAATACTCGCAATCACCTTCCCACCTAATTTGCTTCTCAAGTTAGCTACCCCATCTTGGCTCAATCCTTCGATGGTGAATGGCCCATACCACCAAGGACTCGGTTTATCGGGTGGTATTGTGGTTTCTAAGTGTCTCAAGAGTACTAAGTTCCCTTCCTCAAATGGTGTATGATTGCTTGTGTGTTGGGTGTGTTTGAGTTCTATCGGATCTTTATTGCTTTTTCTCCTTTCATCCTTAGCTTTCTTATAGCTCTTGATTCTTGCCTCCCATGCAAGAATTTTATTCTGAACACGAATGGGCGTCGTGCCAATGTTGTTTTTAATCATTCTCCAACTCAAATTCTCATGCCCACTTTGCGGAGTCATGTAGAAGCTAATCTTTCTCTTCCCAGATTTAAGCTCAATCTTCCTATCTTCATACTTAATTACAGCCCTAGCGGTGGTGAGGAAGGGTGCCCCAAGGATTATTGGCATGCATCCATCTCCTTTATCATCAATGATCATAAAATCGACGGGGTACATGAATCCTGCAACATTGACTAATACATCTTCTGCTATTCCTAGGGGGTATATGTACGAGTGCCCAACAAGAGACAGCCTAACACGAGTGGGTATTGGCATCTTTGACGTCAGTTGGATGTAGATAGTCAGGGGCATAAGATTTACTTCCGATCCTTGGTCGGCGAAAGCACTAAGATGTTTCAAGTCCCCGATGCTCGTTGGTAATTCAAAATTTCCACATGCTACCTGCTTGGTGGCCACTTTCTGTACCAGTAACCTCTCCACCACTGATCCTCCAATAAGCGTATCATACTCATTTTCCTCTTCTTTCTCTTTTTCGGGGACCTGTTCGGAGGATTGATTACGCCTATCATCCTTAATCCAATTTGTTATGGTGTTTTTGTTTATGTCGTGTTTTAGGTAGTAACTCAAAGGTTGTGACTCAGGCGGTTTTTCTAAGGTCTGTTTAGCAGGAGTTTTTACCTTCTCGTTATCTTTATGGACAATGGTGATGGAGTTAACAAATTGGGTGGTGGGAGTGGCGCTTTCTTTCCTTAGCAGTATTCGTTCGGGGGACTTCTGACTGGCATACTCCTCCAATAAACTCAACATCTCATTCATTTTCCCCTGCATCTCCTCCTTTTGCTTATAAACTGCTTCTTCGAATCTAGCAAGCCGATCAGAATGGGTCGCCATATACTCTCTCATCCTAGCCTCAAATTCCGAGCTAAGTTCCTTGGGAGGGGAACAAGGTGGAGTGCACCTCTGAAAAGTCTCGACATGTTCTCTAGAGGGTGATTCAGATAATGGTATCGAGGTCGATCTTGAGACAGAATTGACCGTGGCTTGTCTAGGACTTAAGGGTCTCCTTTGCCTTTCCTCGAAATAGTCAACTTTTGCCTCAATTTTGCATAAGAGTTCCTCGGGGATTTCGGTGGTCCCTCCAGATGCCGAGACTGCATTGATGGCTGCTTCCACCGTATGTTTAAACTCCCAAATCTCATTGTTATCGATAGCGAGCTCTTCAATAATCGCCCATGACTCCTCAGCATCCTTATCACGCAATTTTCCTCCCGCGGCCCTGTCGATAATGCGCTTAGTGTGATAATCAACATGGTCGTAGAAAATTTGAACTAATAACCAAGTGTTTATGCCATGATGAGGGATCTTGTGGAGGAGATCCTTAAAACGGGCCCAAGCCTCGTAGAAAGGTTCACCCCGCTGTTGCCCAAACATCAAAATGTCCCTTCTAAGCATTGCAGTCTTTTCCGGCGGAAAGAATTGGGTAAGGAAACGATTGGCGAGATTTTCCCATGTGGTGATGGATCCCGCGGGTAAACGCTCAAGCCATTGACTAGCTTGATCCCGTAGAGAGAATTGGAATAGGCGTAAACGGGTAGTCTCTCTAGTTTCAACACCTAGGTCTATGGAATCTACGATTTTGAGGAAGTCCTTAAGGTGTTGGTTTGGATCTTCGGAACGAAGTCCATGGAATGCACATCCGCTTTGCACCAACCGGATGGTGTCGGATCGCAAGGGGGTCACATTGGCTCCGGTGAGCTCAATGGTGTTTCGGTAGCCTTGGTGGCTAGGTCGGGAATACTCTCCTAAGGTTCGGGGCCTAAGGGGTTCTAATGGTGGGTTTTGTTGTGGTGGGATGATGGGTTCAAAGATGTTACCACCTTCCATGATGTCGGATGGTAAAGAGTTACGAACAAAAGCACGAAGAAATAAGATAGACTAAAGAAGACCTAAAAATAAAAATAAAAAATCTTACTAGAAAGGAATCTAGCAAGTAGACCTAATAAAAAGAAATTCTAACCTAGACAATAACTATTCCCCGGCAGCGGCGCCAAAAACTTGATGCGTGGGAATCGCACCTTGCTTTACCTCTCGAGGGATCTCGCGAGGCTTACAACCCCCACCAGGCAGTGTACCTGATCGTTGTAGTATAGTATAGTGACAAGTACCGGGGGATTGATCGTTCAGCTTAGGAATAGTGTCGCTAGGATTAGAAAACCTAATTAAAAGTTCTAGAGATGAAAGATGATTATTTTTGTATTTTTATATTTTTATGAAAGCAATTAAAATCTCGGGTTTTGAAAGAGTGGGCGGAATTAGTTGCTAATCAACTAACCCAAAGCTAAGATGCAATCAAAATAAAACAATAAAAATAAAATTAAACTAATTAAACTAAGGTTGTGAGCAGTAATTGGAGAAATTGTGTTTACTTAGACTTCATTACTCCCTAGATATCTTTTACATGTCAATTACTTGTTACACTTGTATGAATGACGGGTTGTATTCCTTAATACCATTCGTGGAGTGGCATACATAACTCCCCAACTCTATGAGCTCTTATCTCCTCCTACACTATGACCCAGCACAACTATAGGGATTGTAAACAGTGGCTCATGCATTAAATACAACCAATAAAGACCTAGTACGCCTCGGTTCATGTTTCTTAAGACGTTCAAGCATGTTACCATTTGGAGATCTGCCAGTTTTCTTAAGCCTAACATATAAAATCATTCATTCAAAACAAGAATAGACAAGTAATCAACACATAATCAACATCTAGGTTTCATTAGATCTAAGCAAACACAAGAGAGATCTAGCCTAGCATAGTAGAATTAAGATAAGAACAAAAGATAAACAACCAACACATAGACATATTGATTGAATTAAGAGTATACTTATCTCAATTACAATGCAAGGTCTCAAGGGTTTGGAACCCTTGAAAAACCTGTAAAAGAGGCACCAAAATCGTCTTTAGGGTTTCACCAAAACTTCTCCTCTTTTTATGAAAAAACTAGAAAACTATATATAGGAAAATCCTCCTGACGGCGTCAAGAGTAAAATCTGACGCCGTCAACTCGCCGCCATACACTTCCTCGGACGCCCTAGATCCAATCGTGACGGCCTATGTGACGCCGTCACCACCTTCGGTAAATTAATCTTGGCCACTTTGACGCCGTCATAACTCCATCTGACGCCGTCACCAGCTACGGTAAATTATTCTTCATGTCTGACGCCGTCAAGAGCAAACCCTTGACGCCGTCACCTTGTATTTCCAGCTTGGATTTTTGGTACTTTGTCGTTTTCTTCACTTTATGCTCCAAAAACGTCCAAAATAGCCTCTTTTCCAGAATTCACTCTCCAAACACCTAAAATCACAAAAGGAACGATTTAGGGCAATATTTGATCAAATAAATTCGGATTCGGGCTTAAATGACCCCCTAAAAACGGATCATTTTTCGCCTCATCAGCTCAGGTTCAGGTTGTTGTACCACAACCTCATAAGAAACCTCATTAGAGATCTCTGAAACACCAGTGTCATCAGTTCCATTTGGAATCCTCTGACTTGGTCTAGGGATAGATGAGAATCTATTCTCATCAAATAGTGCATCCCTTGATTCAATTATTGAATTAATTGAAACATATTCATTAGGTTCAATAACATAGAACCTGTATGCCTTGGAATGCTCAGCATATCCAACAAAGATGCATTCAATGCCTCTTTCACCCAAAGTTTTTAATTTTGGATCAGGGAGTCTTACAACAGCCCTACAACCCCAAACCCTGAGATAATTCAGGTTGGGTTTCTTTTTAGTCCAAAGTTCATAAGGGGTGACTTTGTTCCTTTTGTTGGGAACCCTATTTGATAAATAGCAAGCTATTAACATAGCTTCACCCCAGAACCCTTGACTCAGTCCTGAGTAGGACAACATGGAATTAACCATCTCCTTCAGTACCCTATTTTTCCTTTCAGAGATACCATTTTGTTGAGGAGTATAGGGAGCAGTCGTTTCATGGATTATACTAACAGACTGAAAATACAGAGTATCCATGTACTCACCTCCCCTATCAGTCCTGAATCTTTTGATCAGGGACCCAAGTTGCAATTCAACTTCAGTTTTAAATACTTTGAATTTATCTAATGCTTCATCCTTGGTATGTAACAGATAGACATAACAAAACCTAGAAGCATCATCAATAAATGTCACAAAGTACTTTTTATTCCCTAAAGAGGGAGTGTCATGCAAATCACATAGGTCACTATGTATTAGCTCCAAGAGCTCAGTCTCTCGTTTAACACCCTGAAAAGGTTTCTTAGTAATTTTGGTCAACATGCAAGTCTTACACTTTTCAGTGTCCATGTCAAATGCTGGGATTAACCCATCCTTAGACATATCTTGCATCCTTTTAAAATGTACATGGCCAAGTCTAGCATGCCACAGGGTAGAGTCATTCTATTTAGAGGTTGACAAAAAGGCTGAGTTTACAATGTCAGTGACAATATTAAGCCTGAACATTTGATTACACAAATAGCCAAAACCAATAAACACACTATGTTTAGACAAAATAAATTTATCAGATTCAATAACTTGTTTATATCCATGATTATTCAAAACAATACTTGAAACCAAGTTCTTCCTTATGTCAGGAACATGAATAACATTAAACAAAGTTACAATCTTTCCAGAACTAAAACTAAGATCTACACAACCACGACCATGCACCAAGGCTGTTGACTCATTTCCCATGTGAAGAATAGAACCATCATTCAGTGACTCGTAAGTCTTGAACCATCTTCTAGTTATGCACACATGAACAGTTGCTCCAGAGTCAACCCGCCACGCAACATCATCATCCTGCACAAAGTATGCCTCAGATATATATGTAACATAATAAATCTGAAAAGACTTATTAAACACTATCTGACCTTTCAGAGGTTTGGTTGAACCAGTCCCTGAACCACTTGTGCCTGATCCATTGGCTTTATTGCCAATTTTAACACCTTTGCAATCCCTTTTAATGTGACCAGATTTGCCACATTTCCAACAAGTCGGCGTTGCCTTCTTGTTAGGGTCAACCCTTGTGTTATTCTGATGTTTACGTTTACCCTTGTTGTCATTGTACCTGGTGGAGTTGTTATGCTCCACCATATTGACAACAGATGCACCAGCAACATTGTTGCTCTTTGGTTTGTCATTATCCTGCGCCCTGAGGGATTCCTCAATACGCAGATGACTGCCCAACTGAATAAGAGTCAGTTCTTCCTTCTTATGTTTCAAGGTATGCTTGAAATTTTTCCAAGAAGGAGGGAGTTTGTCAATGATACAAGAGACTGAAATGGCCTCATCCATGTTCATTTTGTGTTGTGTGAATCTTCCAAGTATACCAAGAAGTTCATTGTATTGTTCCATAACTGGTCTTGAATCAGTCATTTTGTAATTTGTGAAATTACTTACAAGGAACTTCTTACTTGATGCATCGTTAGCCATATATTTGGCATCCAAGGAATCCCATAGTTCTTTAGCAGATTCATGGTTTTGGTAAATATCAAAAAGGGAATCAGACATACCATTGAGGATTAAACCTCGAGCAATGTAGTCATCGTTCTCCCATTTGCTCCTCCTTCGAATCTTTTCAACAGTAGCATCATCACCACCATCTTCAGGACAAGGAGTGCTCAACACATAAACAACGCTCGTGCTGGTGAGGAAGAAGTGCATCTTCTTTTGCCATCTACGAAAATCGATTCCTTCAAACTTATCAAGTTTGGAGAAATTTGCTGTCATGTGCTTCATTGTAGCCGCCATTGATTATCACAGAGATAATTACTTTTGATTGTTGGGATATTTTCGGCTTTTCGTGTAGCAGGGTAAAGATAATCAATAACCGGATATCTCACTGAATCGTGGTATCACTTTTCAAAAGTAATTATTCGACCCTTATTGCCCGGGTTACACGAATATCACTTTGGGATAAGACAGAGAGTTTGTTCTTTATATTGGCAATATATAAGAACCCGTTCGCTAAAGAGTATTTAGTATTTCGACTATTTTCTCATGTATCTATTTCTCTTATCAAGAGACACCCGAAAGAAAAGATTTAAACTGAAGAAATTTTTGTGTGTATTTCATATAAATATGAAAAGTTCTATATATATAGAAACTAGAAAGAGAATATTTCAAGAATATGTTATTCTTAATATAATAAAGAGAATATTCTTAGAATATTCTTAATCAAAGAATATTCTAATATAAAATTAAAGAGAATATTCCTAGAATATTCTTAATCAAAGAATATTATAATATTCTCTACCATTTAATTAGGGTAAATTGCAAAAATAGTCCTTAACGTTTCACAAAATTGCAAAAACGGGACCGAGACAAAAAGTAGCGCAAAAAAGACACCCACGTTCCACATTTTCGCAAAATCGCCACCGAGAGCCATTTTCCGTTAACTCCCGTTAGTTTTCCCGTCAGTCAAGGATATAATCTCCATTTCACTCGCTTCCCACCTTTGACTACCCCAACTTTATTTCAATGACCAAATTTGCAAAGTTATAAAACTTAATTTTGGAGGCACACTTGGCGATTAACCTTTCATTCTTTTTTTGTGTAACTCGGCAACCCAAGCGATTGCATAGGACTATAAAGTCCATGTTTATCCCGCTTATTCAACCATAACACACACAATCCCAACGATCAAAACAACCGACGATGGCAAACAATGAAAAAGGGAAAAGTATCTACAATGGTACCGAGGAAGAGGAATTTGATAAAGTTTTAAGAACCTATTATCTAAATGATTTACTTCTTGATGCATTTGGCGGAGAACCAATTGATGAGTATGGTTCTTATAGGAAGATACCTAAGGAGTTAAGAACTAAGATTCTGAACCATCTGAGGAAACAAGATGGCTACTATGAAGCGCTTTTGAGTGATGATGAGGAGGCGGAGGAGGAGAAGCAAGAGCCTGTGGATACCGTTTTACCCAAGTTTGATGAGTTGGAACAGAAGATTTCCAATCTTGAAAAGGTGTTCAAGTATCTAAAGGAGAAGAAGGACAAGAAAGAAAAAGAATTGAAGAAAAAGAAGAAAAGGGGTAATGCGGAGGGCAGCGGTTCAAACTACTAAACAAGTGTTTGTTTAGATATCTGTTTGGAAATTTGTAATGGTTGTGAACTCCTATGATCAATGAAAGTTTTAATTTTTATGTTACTGATATGTTTGTGTTTCGATTTTCATTTCTTTATGTTTGTGTTTCATTTTTGAAATATATGGGTACTTCCTATGCAGCTTATGCAGAAAGTATTAGATAGGTGATGTTTTGCATGAAAGTCAAACAAGTGAAAGTCAAACGGGTGAAAGTCACTTGGTTTATTGAGTAGCACTAGTAAGAAGTTAATACTCCTTTACATACCACACAAAATGAAGTAAATTATCCAACCAACTAGTATAGTAAAGTCTCCTGTCCAACTTTATCAAAAACATACATATGGCAGAATCTGTAACTCAAAAATTAAAGAGACAGAAAATGAGTCGTAATAATACACAGGTAGAGAAAGTAAGTGGTTGTGTAATTGGTCTCAGTATCAGAAGTGGGAACAAAACAGGAGGGGGTGGTGCAAAGATAGAGGTGTTGGACGAAAGATGCTTCATCTGTTGTGGGGATGTTAAGTGTTGGAGGCATAGAGTTGTGATACTTGAACAGGCAGGTTGTGCAACGACAGAGGAAGTAAGTGGTGGTGTCATTGGCCTGGGTATTACAAGTAGAAACATAAGTGCAGGAGGTGTTGCAGATGCAACTCAATCAACTGAAGCAAAGAAGAAGAGAAAAAAGAAGCCAAGAAAGTTCATTAAAAACAACACCACAAACTGAATCATTATGTTTAGTCTGTGTTTCTAGGATGTAGTTTTGGGCATGTCCAAACCACAAACTGAATCACTATGTTTAGTCTATGTTTTAATGTTTCATTAATGTCAGCTTCTTGTTTATGTTTGTGATACCTATCAAATACAATAATGAAGTATAAACATATGTGAAGACATTATTCATACAAAATCTGGATCATGAGATCCATTACATTCATTAACCATCACTAATCTCAAAACATCCAACCCCATCCATTACATTCATTGACCATCACTAATCTCAAAACAACCAACCCCCTCATGGATATTTCTTCTTTACAACAAGCTCAATCTTCTTAAACATCTTGTCCTTGACTTGCCTGCCCATCATCAACAGTGCATTCGCCCAACGCTTATCAATTGTTTGTAGGCTCCTAAGCTTCTTTGTATTGCTCCTTGCAATTCTTGCACGTGAGCAGTTTCGAAGTCTAACAATCACATCCCCCCTATGTTCGACCCTTTCAGTAATTTTTTTGGACTTGTACTCCAAATTGTGTGCCTACTGCAAGTCTTGAAGAATCTCGGTGTGGTAAGGGCCAAGCATTAGTTCAGTTAGCACATACGAGTTACAAACAACCCTTAGATTAATATCACATTCAGAGTTGTTCATGGTTAAGGAAATAGGGAGGTGTGTTTTGCAAGTGAGTGTTTTAAGAGATGCGTATTTAGTAGCTTTCATGTGTTTGCCTATAAAAGGGCTTATAAAAGATTGCCACGTACTGTGTAGTCTTCATGTGTGGACAAAAATAAAAGACAGTTGACTTTATGCAATTCAACATTTGCAGTTTGACTTTTGAAAGTCTAAATGCAATGGGTGCAAACATAATGTTCTAAACACAATCTGGATCATGAGATCCATTACATTCATTAACCATAACATGGTTGATGCAAACAAACATAGAATACATCAGAAACATAAACATTTTTGCAAGTTTGACTTTTGAAAGTCCAACTGCAATGGGTTCAAACATATTGTTCTAAACACAATCAAGTTAAACAAAGATTACAAATATAGAATCCAACAGACAATAACGTTAAACATATTGTTCAAAGATCAGTGGGTAACACATGAAGAAGTTGGAAGTGCATGCTCATCATTTGACTTCATCTTTTTAGTTGGCCTGTCAACCTGAGGTGTAACACCCCAACCCGATAAGGGTAGAAGTATTACATTACAGTGACATATCAGAACAAACACAAGCATATGATTCATACATACAACGAAATTCAGGGTTACAAATGAAAATCTGAAACTACAAGGTTACAAAACAATAAATACTATGTCTAATAAAGTGAAACTTCATCTAATCGTCTCTAGTCCAAAGCATAGTCTTCTAAGTCCAGTCACACTCTCTTCCCATAGCCCAGCTTCCTACTAAAACCTGCCGCAGGAAAAGGAAATGCGGCTGAGCTTAAAAAGCCCAGTGAACAGATACATATACAAAGCAATGAAAATGAAACAGAACTGAAATATAGTGCATTGGGGAAATAGAATAAGGAATAGATAAAAGAGTAATAGAATAGAAAGAAGAAAGGATAGTCATCTACCACGAGCCCAGAAACATATCATATCATATAAGCCGTCAATACCATAATTCTTCATAATCATATAGAGGGGAGTCCTCTCAGATAATCAGATAATATGAGGGGTGTCCTCATTCTTCAAATGGGTGGAGTAGCGAACTCCCAGAAATTGTGAAAGGCATGTATAGCACACAGTACCAGTCACCAGACATATATCATAATCATAGTTAAATCCACTAAACAGAACAGATCTAGGATGCATCCATACGCCCCCGCAGAAATCATAGTGGCCATAACAAATCATATCATAAAGCGCGCATATCATATAACAGAAAGGGGACGGTGTAGCCAAATCACTAGGGCCACACACTAGTCATGCCAGTGGTGCATCACAGACACGCCTATGGTACCTCCATAGGTAGGGAAAACAGAAATGGCTCGGGTATCAAACTAAGAGTCAGGTCTCATATCATACAAAAGGTCATATAGCAAAGGTGTATCTCAGAATCATATCAAAGGTTCATAATAGCAGTTCATAACAAAGGGTTCATATCAGAAATAGTATTCAAGGTCCAATCAGAGTTTATCAGGTCAAGGTTCATATTCAAAAATCAATTCAAGGTTCAGTTCAAAAGTCCGTTTCAAAAGTTTCTATTACAAGTCCAATTTAAATAATCTTTTAAAACAGTTTTCATAAAAATGGTCTTTCAAAATATAGTGTTCATGAAAGTTAAATAACCTTTCTTTTAAAAAGAAATTTAGCATCATTTATAAACATCTTTTCAAATCGGTTCTTCTCAAAACATTTCCATGGTATCATTAAGAAGGTTTTCATAGCATAGGTTCATAACGGAGATCATATCAAGTGGGATCAACAGAGAAGGTTCAAGTAAAGGGGATCATAGCAATGGCATCAATTCGGGAACTAACGGATCAGAATATGAAAGAGATCATGAGAAACCTTTTGAGAAAGGTCAGAATATCTGTACCTCAATCGCCATCGAAATCATAACATACGTAAGCATATGGAAACACTCCTTCTTCAACGAATCTACACGAATTAATGATCGGCTTATTATTAATAACTTATTCAATTCAGATTTCTCATTTTAGTCGGCTTTCCAGTTTTAGTAACTTTCCATTTAAAGTGACTTTCCACTTTTAGCAGGTTTCCATAAATAGTAAGTTTCCACTTTTAGAAAGTTTTCATAATTAGAAAGTTGAGTCATTATTAATGGAATCAAAGTATCTTTTAACATATTTACACATTTGGTCCTTAGGGTTTCATAACTTTACCTTTTACACCCTTATATTTCCAAAATTACACTTTAAACCTTTTAGTATTCAAAGTTACACTTTAAACCCTTAACTTATCCATTTTACATAATGAGCACTTATTTTATTAAGTTATTCGAATGAATCCTGAAATATTCATAATTTACACTTCAAGTCCCTCAAGTTATAAAAGTTACATATTTAACCCTTTAATTTATAATTTCAACTTTTAATTACCACTAATTACATATTAGGCCATTAAATCATCAAAGTGACACATAAATCCCTGAATATATTAAATTACTCAAAACAGCTCCAAGTTTCTGAAAATTACATGTTTAGTCCCTCTCTTTTAATTATTTTCAAAACAAACCCTAATTAGGTTTAAAATACATTTTAATCCATTTAAATGCAAAACTTACACTTAGCACCCTCATTATATATTTTATTCGAATATTATACAGCTCAAATAAGGTTCCAGAATTAACCCTTAAGTTTTAAAGTTTACAAAATTCACCCAAAACTTTTTAGCCAAATCGTATAACACAAAAATAAAGAAATTAGAAACCCTAATCCATCCAATCCATTTTTAATCATTACCAAATCATTAAAGATCATTTATAGTCACAAATTTCCAGCCCTAAACACAAACCCTAGATCCCACGATTTTATTTTTTTCTTTTTCCTTTTTGTTTAGCCGATTATAAACATAATTCGAAACAATCATCTTATGGCCTTAACAATTCGAAACAACATTTTTCCCAGGTTATTAGGATTATATAGAGTCCAAATAAAATATATTTCAAGCCTTAAAATTTCGGATTCATTTATTTAGGTTTTGTATACGTTTTTAGGGTTTAATTATCCAAAATGATGTCGAGCATGCATGGATCGATTAAAACATTTTAGATGATGTTCATAGGGTGTAAGGGACCTAAGAAAAATACCAAACCAATACTTAGACGTGTGGATAGGCTGTACGAATTTCTTTACCACGCGTATAACCCAAATCGAACCAAAAATGACCACGACTTCACCAACAATCTTCCAACCTTGAAATCAATTTTCGTGGGTTGTATATGATGTAAGAATCACCAGAAAAATAGGAAATAATTTTTGTGGAGGTCAAATGAATCAAAAACGAATTACCTTGTTTATTAAGCTCGACAAAAAGAAACCTTCACCACGAACAAACCAAGCTTCAATAATTCGAAAAGGGATTTTTCTTGGACCTCTTGGATGTTGTTTGATCACAGAAAAATGCTTAGGAATTATGGGGTTGTCGAATGGAGGCAAAGGGAATTTCTTTGTGTGTTTTATTAAATCGGTATTAGGGTTTTGGGAGAAAATGATATGGATTTGCTTTTAAAAAGAGAATGCCGTGTGATGAGGGGGAGGGAGGACCAAAATTTCGGAATTATAGGTTGGGAGAATATCCTTGGTGATTATCTTCCATATTTACCAAGTTTAAGTCATATAAAATCTCTTTAAAATTCATTTTATTTCATTCGGCCCATGTAGGGGTATTTTGGTAATTTTACCACTTGTATAAATGTTAAATGTAATTGTTAAAATTATTTGGATACATAACTTATGCATTGTTAGGAGTTTAGGATTTTTTTGGTACTTTAATAAGCTTTTAATTAAATTTTAAATTGGTAAGGGCAATTTGGTCTTTTCACATGTTCTCAGATTTTAGGTGTTACATGAGGTCTGTGATTGGGTGGTACTATGACTGTTGTAGACTCAATTCTTGGCCAGTATCTGCGGCTAGAACACCCATTGATCTTGAATGAGTACATACGTGCCCATGTTTCTAGGCTGTAAGCAACATGAACCCACTCTTCAGGTACAGCAACTCCTTTTCCATCCTCATTCATATAGTTTATTGCAGCCACAGCATGTTTACATGGTATTTCAGTCAGCTCCCACATCCTACAACCACACTCCTTCCTATCCATGTTAGCAACACAATGATCCTCGTTAGGCACAGATACTTTATATAACGAAGCTGCAATCCATTCAACAACACAATCAGTAGCTTCTTTTTTGTTTGTATCAACCATGGCTTGCACAGTAGGAGTAAGTTGTCCAACACTCCTTTCTATTATTTGCTGAACTACCACAATCCTCTTCACCAAGTACTCCCTGATATATTCAAGACAAACGATGATGGATTTATCTCTGACATCATTTAGTTGGCTACAGAACACCTCACATATGTTGTTTAAGAGTAGTCCACATAGGGCTTTGCCTGTTGAACAAATCACACATTATGTATTAATATATGATCAATTATCAGTATGCTTTTGTCCAGTGCCACTTAATGAATTACCTGAAAAATGTGATCGGCTCCATTGTTCAGCTGGAATCTTCAGTAACCAATCATAAGCTGCAGCATTGTTATTCTTCAGATGATCCATCTCTTTGTTGAATTCAACAACAGTTGTGGCTCTTGCAGCCTTCCAAAGCATGTCCTTGTAAACACTCCTTTCAAATGTGACTTCATTTCCTCATGAATATGCTTAACACAAAACCTATGTGCAGCATTTGGAAACACACTAGCAACAGCTTGTATCAATCTCTGTGAACAGGTAAGGTTATGGATGGTGTTAAAACTTTACATGTTCTCATTGTGCATAAAACACATGATTAATTATACAATAGAAATGTGCACCTTTTGCCTATCAGAAATGAAAGTGAACTTGCAGTTGGTTTCTATCCCAAGATCCTCTCCTAGTAGTTTCAAAAACCAACACCAAGTTGCCTTATTTAGTGCATCAACTACAACATATGCTACTGGATAAATCCCATTGTTTGCATCAATCCCAACTGCTGTTAGTAATTGACCTGGAAAAGGACCTGACATGGAGAATCCATCTAATCCTAAGAATTCTCTGCCACAAGCTTTGAAACCTTGTTTCATAGCTCCCAAACACACATACACCCTTTTAAAAGTTCTTGTTGAACTAGCTGAATTTGGTTCTATCTGTACATCAATCCTAACAGTAGTGCCTGGATTTTGATTAACCAACTCTTGGGCATACTCTCTAAGCAGTGCATAATGTTTGGTAAAAACAGGTATACCTGATTGAATTTCACAAGCTTTATGGCATAGCAAATCAGACTTACTTACGGGAACATCTTCAATTACCTGATCATCGTCATCAAACACTTCATCATCATTTCGATTGTAGTCCAAATCCTCTGAATCACTCCCGCCACTCTGTTCTTCTGTTTCATTATCTACCTCTACTACTTTCACATTTCCCATTTGACCACCTACAATTGTAAGTCCATAACATTAACAACAAATACACCTTTTAACAAATAATTAAAAAAAAAAACAAAAAAAACAAAACTCACAAAACAGGAGGGAAATTAAAGAGGAAAATGCATTGTGTCTTACCGTATCGTTCAAAGGCACGGACGATCGATGTAATCTAACCGGAACTATACGGATCTATACGTATCGTTCAAATGCAGTGAATATGAAAATGCACTGGTAAAGATTTGGCGGCAACAATTAGGGTTGTATATGAAGTTAAAGGGGTATATTTGTCATTTCATGCGATTATACCCTTGACTGACAGGAAAACTAACGGGAGTTAACGGAAAATGGCTCTCAGTGGCGATTTTGCGAAAATGTGGAACGTGGGTGTCTTTTTTGCGCTACTTTTTGTCTCGGTCCCGTTTTTGCAATTTTGTGGAACGTTAAGGACCATTTTTGCAATTTACCCATTTAATTATTATCAAAACATTTACGGATTAAGGCAAATATCGCTTTTGGGTCCGGGATGTCATTCACTTGATGGGTGTACACTCCGTACCTCCAAACTCATTTCCAAGTATCATGACTATATCCCTCAATTACACTAAATTACTAACATTTTGGGCTTCGGCCCGTTTCTTTCCAACCCATCACAAACTTGGCGCATTCTTATTAGAATGTGAATGGGTTTCGGCCCATTCTTAACCAAACGTTTTTAAATACCAATCCTTGTGGTTTGCCGATAAAGTTAACGAGTATCTTCCCTAAGAGAGCCAAACCTCTAGCACATTAAAGATATCTTTTTAGACATATCTTCCTATAGTCATAAGGGTGCTTGTGCTTGAGTCAATAGACCGGGGTTCAAGTCTCTTCCTTAGCACTAACGAGTAACGTCCAATGATACCATTCCCTCACCGAAACGCTCAGTTGACCAGTCTAAGGAGGGCCTATTGGAGAAAATGGACTAGGGTTAGATCCCATCTCCCGACTAATTAGGTCAATGAGAATAGGTGCTCATCGCTTGAGGCCGGGTCCTTGGAGAAGGGTCCGGTTGGCATCAAAAGATGCATGAGATCGGGTGTTCCCACCGATTTACACATTTTGGACATATCTTCCTATAACCAACACTAGAGACAAATATCTCTTTTTCTCTGTTCTTTTATCAAGAATCTCTCAAAAATATGCACATCACTCATTTCCAATCTACAAAATTGATATGATGAGCCACATGTCATCATTTCATTGGGCGTCATTTGAATTCCCCGCCCATTTCCCCAACGTCTATAAATACTCATCCTTGTCATTCATTTCACTTTAGCTATGAATTTGATAACTTCTAACACTCTTGGAACCGTTTGTTGTAACAATTCATTGTTCAATAACAAATCCTTTATCTATATAAGTTGATCTAAAAAAATATGATAAACGCCACACCAAAACTGACTGCAAAACCCTCAAAATGGAGTATAGACAGCTGGAGATCAAAGAAGGCTTTCCAGCTGCCTGAATACCCTGACCAGAATGAGCTAGAGTCAGTGCTGCAAACCCTTGATTCATTCCCGCCATTGGTGTTTGCAGGAGAAGCAAGGCGTTTGGAAGAGAGGTTAGGGGAGGCTGCTTTGGGGAATGCTTTCTTGTTGCAGGGTGGTGATTGTGCTGAAAGTTTTAAAGAGTTTAATGCTAATAATATTAGAGATACTTTTAGGGTTATTCTTCAGATGGGTGCTGTTTTGATGTTTGGTGGTCAAATGCCTGTCATCAAGGTTAAACCTTTTTTTTTTTTTAATTTTATTTTATTTTATTTATTTATTTTTTTTTTTTGCTGATATTTTGTGTTTTTATGTGATTTGTGCCCTGAATGTTACTCATTTGGTGTGTCAAGTCATCATCCTATCTGCCATAGATTCTCACATATGTACAATGGTAAAAAAACAATTTCTTACTTAACAAAATGATAAAAAGGTGAAAATATGTTTTATCTTGGTGTAATAAAATCCTTTTCAACTTACAATCTTGATGGATATTTATATGTTACTAGAGTTATGATGCTTTTCCTTTATAGTTCAGAACTAGTTTAGAACACAAATAGTCCAATCACCAGTAGCCCAAAGAATGAAATAATTTTGTTATTATCAAAATTTTCAAATACTCACAACCTCATTGTTATCGATGTCCACATTCCGCTATATGTCGTTTTTTTTTTCTCTCAGTACCTCTACCAGACCTGTAAAAAGCAAAGGCGACATTAAAAAACCTATATTGGATAAAATACAAAAGAAAAGACCAAAGCATGACACGTTTATATAGTATTATTGGGTATTAATAAGGCATAGCAAAATTAAAATTTGAATCGTTTCACAACACTATTTCCTAAATCACAAATCTTGTTCAACCCTTTTTTTTTTCATTTAAACACCCTTTTATGAAACCCACTTTTAACAAAGGTGTAATATACATACCATCATCTCAGTTCATGACAGTAATTTGGGCTATGGGCCCATCACGCTTCCATTGCGTCGGCGTTAGTGATGGTGTTCTCGATGTGACGGTTGTCCTCTAATGAAGTGGGTTGTGATTTTTTTATGATTGAACATAATCAATCATGTGTGTCGATGATGGTGATGGTTCTGTGAAGATAAACGGATATATATTTTTGTTTTACATTTGGATCTGGGTTTTGTGTGACAGTGAGATTCATTGTATGTGAGGATAAAGTGATAAGTTTTTGTTGGTCAGTTGGTTATGATCGAAAAAAGAAATAATTGTGTGTGATGTAGAATTTGAGAGGGGGGAGTGGAAATCCAGAAGTGTGTGGATAATAGCGAAATAAATTTACGATTTATGTATCTATGAATCTTGTGGTTTCTGGATTTGTGAATACGTGGAAGAGAGAGAGAGAGAGAGAGAGAGAGAGAGAGAGAGAGAGAGAGAGGTGGGAAGAAGCTAGAAGGATCCCAGGTCTGTGTGGACTGTGGAATATAATAGAAGTAAATGCACTGTTACTAAGGCACTGTAGCAAGTGTGGTAATTAACCCATCCAGCCAATAGTCTTGTGCCTTTTGTCCAAACAAACCAATAGAAACATGAATTAGTGTGCTAATACCTTCCTAATGGCCCTGCTGTGGACCCTGCATTACAATGGGTTTTAGAATATATTATAATGAGTTGAAGTGTTGAACATCTTTTTGAATCAATGGTATTGATTTAGATAGCAAGTTTGAAGGGTATTTTAGATAATTACGTGGACGTGATCAAACTTGTATTAATTTAATGACAACAGGTTGGTAGAATGGCTGGTCAATTTTCCAAGCCTAGATCAGATGATTTTGAGGAGAAGAATGGTGTGAAGCTGCCAAAATTCAGAGGGGATAGCATTAACGGTCACGCATTTGATGAAAAGTCAAGAACGCCTGACCCTCAAAGATTGATTAGAGCATAATGCCAATCAGCAGCCACTCTTAATCTGTTGAGGGCTTTTGCTACTGGAGGTTATGCTGCTATGCAAAGGGTTACTCAATGGAATCTTGACTTCACCGACCACAGTGAAGCGGGTGATAGGTATGTCGTTGTACTAAATGCTTCATGCCTGCGGATGGTTAACAAGATTTACAATTTATGAAGGGTAAAATAGTCATAACACTTTAAATCCGAATTTTGAAGTCGTGTTTCTAGTAAAGCTATAAGCCGTAAAAAATTGTTTTTTTGGATTATCAGATTCTGCCTTTTATCATATGATGATTATTTGGGGTCAAATAATTAGTTTCATATTAGCTACAATAAGATTGCTTAATCAAAGGGCTTAACTAATGTTACTCATTTACTTCTTTTTAACTGATCAGAAGTGGGCGAGACCTCTTATCGCATTTGATAAAAAATCTCTCTTTTCTAACAAAATACGTCATTTTACTTTGTTTTTGGTCACTTTTTTTATAATTATTTAAATATTAATTTTGGTGCAATAGGTATCAAGAGCTAGCTAGCCGAGTTGATGAGGCACTTGGGTTCATGTCAGCTATGGGGCTTACTGCTGACCACCCAATCATGACCACTGCCGATTTTTGGACCTCACACGAGTGCTTGCATTTGCCGTATGAGCAATCTCTCACTAGATTGGATTCATCTTCAAGCTTATACTATGATTGTTCTGCTCATTTCCTATGGGTCGGAGAACGAACACGCCAACTTGATGGTGCACATGTTGAGTTCCTTAGAGGAATTGCAAACCCACTAGGAATTAAGGTAAGCTTTACATCATTATTAGTCTCTAACATCCTTTACCTCAATAAACACAAATATGAAGCTAAAATTACATTTTTGCTCTTTTTAGGTGAGCGACAAAATGGACCCTAATGAGTTGGTGAAGCTCATTGATATCTTGAACCCTGATAACAAGCCAGGAAGGATTACAATTATAACAAGAATGGGAGCCGAGAATATGAGGGTCAAACTTCCCCATCTTATTAGAGCGGTTAGAAGGGCTGGTCAGATTGTCACTTGGGTCACTGATCCTATGCATGGAAACACCATTAACACTCCATCTGGGCTCAAAACTCGCCCCTTTGATTCTATTATGGTAATTTACTCATCTCATAGTTTGTATCTATTTTCTTTAGTTGCGTTGTAACTTAGAAAATGAGCATTTCAAACGTGTTAGCTACTACCTATTATGTGGACCGTATTTGCATTGATACGAGGTTAGGTGTGCTTATAGGCTTGAAATTGTGAGTCAAGTCATTATCGAGGCGGTTTATAGGAGCACATCTCTTATTTGTTGTATAGTTTGGCCCTTGATCATCAAGAAATGTTGTCATATTATTGACACAAGCGGTAAGCCAATTATGTCATGTTTGTCATGTGCATTCATTTATAGTTAGGAGCCATTTGTGTCATACATTCACATCGACAATTGCTCTAGAAATCAATTGCCATGTGCACATCTTATTTAACTGTCATTTATGTGAAGTCTAATACGAATCTATTGCAACAGGCGGAAGTGAAAGCATTCTTTGATGTGCACGACCAAGAAGGAAGCCATCCGGGAGGAGTTCATCTAGAAATGACGGGTCAAAATGTGACCGAATGCATTGGTGGGTCAAACAACTTGACCTTTGATGACCTTGCTTCACGCTATTACACTCATTGCGACCCACGTCTCAATGCATCTCAATCCTTGGAGCTTGCTTTCATCATAGCCGAGCGACTCAGAAAGAGAAGAATGGGATCTGTGGCTCTCTAAAAGCTTATGAACTCCTATTAGAACACTTACGTTATCAAGATTGTTTGTTTTGACTTGTATTTGTTTAAAGAATTTTATGGTTTTGTATTGCATGTGTATACTTGAAGACAGTTAATTGCTAGGTGTAAATGAGCCTAGTAGAGCTGAGAACTATCAAGCTCGAACTCGATTCGATTACAAAAACTCGAGCTCGAAACTCGACTCGTGCTCAGTCGAGCTTTGGATTTCAAGCTCGAGTTCGGCTCGTCATCTCAAACTCGAGCTCGAAACTCGACTCGAGCTCGATTATTTCCACATTTAAAGTTCGAACTCGATGAAAAATCAACATATCAAGCTTGACTCGACTCAGTTTTATGAAAATTACGTATCTACATGTATATAAAAAGGTAAAAATGTAATATCATTGAAGCTCGATAAGGGCTCGCGAGCCTCACGAGCCGAATATTTTCAAGCTCAAACTTAACTCAAAAGTATACTCGAGTAGCTCAAGCTCGACTCATTTATATCGAGTTACAAGTCGATCTCGAATAGCTTGCGAACTCTCTGAGTTTGGAAATGTTGAGAAAGTGATATCTAAAGTTATGTATTGAATTGACAATATTAATAAGTTATTCACAATTTCACATTAATGAATTAAAGTAAAGATTCTACGAGTTTATACTGTCATATTATTAGAAGTATGAATTGATTTAAATAGTATTGGAAACTTTGTATTAACCAATAAAAAACACTTTAACAAGTAAAAATGATACTACGTATTTGATTGATAGAGTGTATTTAATAGATTTTTTAAAAGTTCGTCCATTTTAAAAATAGACATTTATTTTGAAAATGATGGCTGTTAAGATCTCGATCTAGCTCTTAAAATCTTCCGATCTTACGATCCTGTTAAGAAAAAACGAGTCGATCCTTCGTAGGATCTTAAATAGCATAGGATCTTAAATATGATCTCGATCTTACCATAAGAACGTAAGATCTCGATCCGATTCGATCCTACTTCCCTTAATTTAACTAACTAATAAACTATAAATTAATAAATTTTGTTAAATTAAAACAATGTAGCAAACGTTAATTACTGTAAATGTCTAATAAGATCAAGATATATAGATTTTTTGATTAAAAGATTCAGCGTCCTTAATTAACGAATAGATATTTTTGTATTTTAGAGTATTACGCGTCGCATTCTCATATTACTATAACTTTTAGAACTCTTTTTTCTTCTCTAATTTGTTATACAATCATCTTTGAATACGAATTACTAAAAAAATAAGATTTTTAGACATTTAAGTAGGATCGTAGGATCTCGATCCGATCCTATGATCTCGATCTTGCAAAGACAAAAACGATCTCACGTGGGATCGCGATCTTGACATCATCAAACTAGTATAAGAAAATAAATATTTGATGAATCCTCAAATTTTCACCCATTGGACAATTTAAAATTTGGAACCTTTTTTAGAATGGTTTTATCCTCAACTTCTTTTTAAATTAGTTTTATCGATAATTTTGATATTGACACAAATCTGTCTTTAGATTGTAGCTTAGCTATCCCGGATTCCCGGATATACAACATAACCAGAAAGCTGCAACTTCAGTTTGTGTCCCAATTTCTTTTAATTGTTACAATTTAGTTCTCACGCTGTGAAATAGATCGGTGTAACAACTAAATAGTCGTTGCTCCTTATTGAACAACTCGATACCCAACATGAAAAAGATTGGTGTAACAACTAATAATTTAGACCTGAACCATGGCCATTTATGCCAAATAATTAATGTGACTAGTAGGTACCTGCGCGTTGCAGCGACGGGTACCCTAAAATAAATGTTAACGACATCAAAAGAAAAAAGTGATAGCTAAGAGTTGTAAACCTTTCGGGCTTGATGCTGTTGGCCCGTGCTCGTTCGGGATCAAGCCAGTTTGGCCCGTGCCTATTCAGGCTCGAGCCCATTTGTTCCGTTGCCCATTCGGGCTTGAATATTTGTATAATGTGCTTTATTATTTGTATTAGTGACATTTAATATAGGAATTATGTTTATGTTGGTTGTATAATATGCTTGATAATTTGTATTTTTTATATAAGGGGTGTTTTAATAACTGCATTAATTGTATTTATTGATCAGTTTATTAATGTTAATAAATATGTTTTAGTTAGTTATATTTTTTGCTTAAAAACTTGTAATGCTGAATTTTAAATATTTGTATTTGAAAATTGTATTTAATGTTAGAAAATATGTTTTAATTAGTTGTATTTTTAGCTTAAGAACTTGTAATTGTATTTAATGTTAGAAAATGTGTTTTTATTAGTTGTATTTTTAGCTTAAGAACTTGCAATGTTCAATTATAGCTCTACCCCTTGGATTTCTCGTCCAACTCCATTCCCACGCCCACCCATCATCCCTCCAACATTTCTTCTCTCCAACCGAGATATCTTTATGTATTTCTAGTCTAAAAAGCCTTGGAAAATTTTCACATAAAGCCACATTTTCACCAACCCATTTATCCAACCAAAAACGAATATTATACCCATTTCCCACCTTTCTCCCAAAAGACGAACAAAAGTTTACTCCAGACTGATCTATGACTCTCCCGACTTTGACAATACTAGTCAATGTACTTCCACTCCGTCTAACTCCATTATCCGCGGTCAATCCACCTTCATTTCCATATAAACTTTTAATGATTTTAACCCATAATCAGTTTTCTTCAACTTGAAACCGCCACCACCACTTGCCGAGTAACGCCAAGTTAAATGCTTTTAAGCTACCAATATTGAGACCACCTACTTTTGCCTTCTTTAACACAACATTCCATCTCACCAATGCCATCTTCTTATGAGTACCCCCCCCCCCCCCCCCCCCCCCACCCCCACCCAAAAAAAAAAAAAAAAAAAAAAAAAAAACCCGTTGTCTCACACTTTCTAACTTTTTAATGATACTCAAGGGTGCACAAAATAAAAAGAAATATAATGGTAAGCTGCTTAACACCGTTTTGACCAACGTCAATCTACCACCAAAAGAAATAGTTTATGCTTTCCAGTTATCCAATCTTTTTTGGAATTTTTCGACCACAACATTCCAATTAGATGCTCTTTTCATACTACAACCAATCGGTAATCCAAGATAAGTGAATGGCAATGAACCTGGTGCACATCTCATTCTATGAGCTAAAGACGCCACTTCTTCTATTCCATACACTTTGGTTTTATTAGGGTTGATCTTCAAACGAGAAGATTGTTTTATGCATTCCATTATTCTCATTATGTTCTTAGCCAAGTTAAATGCTTTTAAGCTACCAATATTGAGACCATCTACTTTTGCCTTCTTTAACACAACATTCCATCTCACCAATGCCATCTTCTTACTCTCATCGGTACACCCCCTCTCTCTCTAAAAAAAAAACCGTTGTCACACTTTCTACTCGCGGGTGCACGAAATAAAGAAAAGAAATATAATGTTAAGCTGCTTAACACCGTTCTGACAAATGTTAATCTACCACCAAAAGAAATAGTTTTTGCTTTCCGGTTATCCAATCTTTTTTTTTGAATTTTGACCTGTTTTTATTTAAACAACTACTAACAATCTCATATTATATATACCACAAATTTATCTCACATATTATAAGCAGGACTTAACCCATAACCTTTTTAGTTTGAAAGCTTTTCACACAACTTGGGGTACCAATAAGACACAAGCCGTTTGGTAATTGACTCTCGCTTCAATATCAAGCATCCCTGATCTCAACTTCAAACTCAAAAAAACGATTCCAAATCTGTTGAGAGGGTGGCAGCAGGAGTGGTGACGGTGGTGAAGGCTGCAGGAGGCGGTGAACAATGGTTGCATAGTCCTTTTCCCTTTTGTAAATGCTTTGAATAGGTGGGAAGTGAGATTTGTATTCAATTTTTATCAGTGTTTTCTGTTGGATTTAATTCAAATCTGTAAATATAGATCATGTTTAAGAGTATTTGTCAACACCTACTTGTGTCAAATAAACATGATACAAGTGATGCTCAGAGACCTGTGTTATGAAATAATAAAGAGCTTACATTAAATGAGGACGCAACGGTAGAGTCGAGATGAAACCACAACACCCATCTCGTGACAGATTCAGATAAGAGAACTTGTAGCAACCACCTTTATAGTAACAGTTCTGATAAAACAACAACTTCCATGCAGCTTCTTGTCTTTTCTACAAGACACAAGCCGTAAATATTAAGAGTCTTGCACGGAAAGAGGTTTCCTGTCCTTAAAAGGTGTTTACGTGCTCGATTCGCTGCAAGCCTCATACGTAACGACCCCAGGATTAATGCAAACCCGTGTTGTCGATCATCAGCGAATGATAACAACACAATGAATATGGTGGTAGTAGAAACATATAATAAGGCTCAAAATATGTAAGCAAAATGGTAGTAGCAAACTCGTGGACTTCTCATATGTGTGTTCTGGTGTATTTTCTTCTGTATGAAATAGTCTATTAAAGTCCCTTTTTATAGTATAAACTAAAGCTTAAATGTTGTACCTGCAAAAGGGGAGTATGGGGATGACGGTTTCAACTGTTTGTTGCATACCATGTCAAACCCACTTCCTTTTGATAAACCAACACTCATGCTCTATACTCTTGTACTAGCAGCTTCTTTACATGTACACCCACAATCTATTATTCTTGTTAGACTATGCCATACTCACCACACACGTCCACATATATAGTTGCTACTTTGACAACATGCATGCACCATGTCGTACTTGTTGTAAAATGGGTTGCTACATCAACCACTTGTTTATTTTGCTTTAGTGAAACAAGTAAAACTTGCCAACCTTCACTATATTACCCAACAATCCCCCACCAGGTTGGAAAGTTTTCTACTACTCTAACAGGTTGTGTCACAAAGGTGTCATTACGATTAAACCTATGTTTACTCGAAGCATGTAAAGTGAAATCGATTCAATGGTATCCTAAGGAATTAAACCATCGAACCTTAATGATCTCACCCAACACACTTCTACACACTTTCCATTGTAACCATCTCATTCTCAAACTGAGCGCGAATATGGCCATGCGCTTAAATCCTGTTTCATAACCCTCTAAGAGAGAAACCATAACTCTCTATTCAAGGCGGCACCACCTTTAGGTCATATAGGCAAAGCTCCTCTAACGTCTTTGTTGCTAAGACGCCTCAAAAGCTTTGTTAAGAGAAGAATCTCATCCTTTCTCGGCAACACCATGCTATCTTTGCTATACATGAGTCAATGGTTCAATAGCATCTTCTATCGCTAAGTGACTTCGTTATTACCCATTAAACTCAAGAGGTAGGAGCACTACATTCGAGTTGAGTTTCCATCACTAACCGATTCACATATGGTTTCAGACTCATGCCTCTAGCATCTCTCAATAAGTCTCTCGTCAGAGGCTTAAAAGAGAAATATCGATAAGTTATCACAATGCTTACCGACCTCATCACAAACACTCACTAAACCTCTCGTCAGAGTCATAGTGGTGTCACAGTCAAGTTTCTAGCTCACTTGACAAACGTGTCACTAATGGCCATTCTCACTTTTATCTAGAATTCAGAAACAACATAATATTGAGGTATTCGGTCTATATTCCGCTTATCCTCCTCTATTGCCACGACTAGGCACACAACTTCCATCTTGAAGTGTAAATACAGAATTGTTTCTTGCACATTCAGGAATCAATGTATTGTGTATGAGTTTAACGATCCACCAACTTGTGAACTTTATTATGATTTTCATGTGTATTTGTAATTCTGAATACATTCTACTAGGATCTTGATTACACTATTAGAGGGACGAAAGGGAAAGAATCATGATCATAGTGATCAGTTATGATCACAATTCTATCCTAATAAGGGACATAGAGTGATAGTTTCAACTTGATGTTGCTTACCAGATCACCCGTTCTTTATCAATCACATACACATGAAACATCATATATAAACTTATTTAATAAGTTATGCGTAGGTTATAACTCGTCTCTTTATAACTCCCACCATAACTCTCAATATTAAAGTTACGTCGTAAGAGTTAACATATAAGTACCCACATTTGGTTCAATCACTCACCAATGTAACACAATATGGGATCATAATTTTACATAGCCTCTTAATTACCACAACAAGGCAGTAAGTTCAGCTTATGTTCAACTTCCTACACAAAGTGAAAGCACTTCAAGAAGTCCAGCTTCCTACACAAAGCGAAAACACGTATCTGTTTCTTGCACACCATGAAACAAGTCATCATGTTAGTACAACACAATCCGAATCATAGATCGGGTATAACTTGATTACAACATGGCACTCCTAGCCAAAGAATATTATAGCACACATCAAATACCCCCACCATTTGGCATATTACAGTTGAGTCACTACTCAATACTTTCCCAACAAGCTAGCCTACTCGCTTCATTGTTATGACATGGTACAACCAATCGCTCGAGTTCTTTCAGTTAAGTCAGAATTAAGTTTTCGTTTCAACGAGCACTTCACTTAAAATGCCATGAAATCTCATTCTTACACGAATCAACATTCGACACATGTTGAGTATATCGTTTCTAGCATATGCATTCTGTTTTAAATAATTATTCACATGAAAACCATTAGTTTTGCATCCATCAAAGTCCCTGTAGCTGTTTCCTTTCATTTCTCAAAATTTGTAAATATATCATGCTACTACAATTTACCATAATTAAGTAGAAACTCAAATTAGTTTAAGAAACATCTACTAACTAAATAATTACGTTTTAATATTAAAACATGATATAAGTCTTTATTCAAAACCAATGCTAGAAACCGCGATTAGAGAAACGATATATACCAGTGACATATGCAAAGTGATTATGAATCACCATGTCAAGTATTCTAAACTCTGTATGTTCACCATGTCCATTTCGGATCATGCATTCACTGATTCACAAGGATAATGATTTGTCTCTTCGTAGACATATCATTTCAGTACACAACAGTATCAAAGATAAAACAAATAATTATGTTCATGGTTTTACATGTCTTAACCATTATAAGACCCAATACATCACAATGCATTTAATCACTCTATTATTCATTTTAATATCCCCTTCACAACTGTTAGGAATTAAATATCAGAAGAATCAAAGCGAGTTTCCACTGAAGTTGATTCTGCTGCTGAATCTACTGCTGCTTGATTCTGCTGCTGAATCTACTGCTGCTTGATTCTGCTGCTGAATCATACTACTACTGCTTGATTCTGCTGCTGCTATGACTGTGCAGCTATGACTCATAACAAACAGCTGTGTAGATAAGACCGACTTATTCAAACTTGCATAAAAAGATAATATCTTAGTTCTAGTCATCAAATTGAACACTCCAAGTGAGTTGTTTATCTTAGATACATGATGTATCTTGTATGACTAAGCTAGAATAGTGATTAGTCATAAGCTAGTTATTTGTTGAGTCATGTAGTTTGTAAAAGATATTTCCTTGGGCTATAAAAGGAAAATCTTAGGTGTGAAAAAATACGTGTGTGTGTGAAAAAATACGAGAGACAATACAGAGAGAGACAATGCCATACACAACTCTCATTCACAGACAATAGAAAGAAAGATTCAAGGTCTTTGTAACCCTAGTGATAAGCAAAAGATCACTCGTATTATTTTTGAATAATATTGAATCGTTTGGTGTTAACTATTCCATTTCCATAACAATAAACATAAATCTTCTAAGTGTGGTTGAGTAGATTCCGCATACTTAATCATATTTACACAAACATATCTCATACACAAAGAACGAAGGTTTAACCACCTTATCGTGTAATCGGTCACCTTCAACAAGTGGTATCAGAGCGTACAGGTTGATATTTTTGTTTTAGAAGAAGAAGTTAGAAATGGATGTTGAGTCTATTCAAACAAATGTTGCTGCTAAGTTACCAATGCTCAAACAGAATGAGTTTGAGATGTGGAGGTTAAGAATAGAACAATATTTTCAAGTGCAAGATTATGCACTGTGGGAAATTATTGAAGATGGAGATTCTTACAAGCCTACAACCACTACATCAACAGTTGATGGTAAGGAAGTTGATAAGCTGCAAACCAAGCCACAAACTGCAGAAGACAGAATTAAGAAGAAGAATGACCTAAAGGCCAGA
The DNA here is from genome assembly GCA_030686995.1 of Artemisia argyi. Lineage (NCBI taxonomy): Eukaryota > Viridiplantae > Streptophyta > Magnoliopsida > Asterales > Asteraceae > Artemisia > Artemisia argyi. The sequence continues at coordinate 8,959,986 of CM060679.1, forward strand.
AGCATGCTGATGATGACCATTCCAAATGATCAACTTATAAACTTCAGCAAATTCAAAGATGCAAAGTCACTATTTGAGGCCATTATTGCAAGGTATGGTGGGAATGAAGCCACCAAGAAGACCCAGAAGACTCTTCTTAAGCAACAGTTTGAAAATTTCACATCAACCAACCATGAATCTTTAGACCATATGTTCAACAGGCTACAGAATATTGTGAGTCAACTTGCTATTCTTGGAGTTGAAATACCTCAAGAAGATTTAAACTCAAAATTTCTGAGAAGCTTACCTGAAGAATGGGCTATGCATGTTGTTGTCTGGAAGAACAAGTCAGACATTGACACCATGGATCTTATGGATCTGTATAGCAACTTTAAGATTGTTGAGCAAGATTTGAAGAAAACTGGAGGTACTAGTTCAAGCACTGGGAACATGGCATTTATGTCATCTCCTAGTAATTCAGTTCCAGTTACTAATGAAAAAGTTCATGATGTTGCAAGTGCTGCAAGTTTATCAAGCAGTACTTTTGGAATTTTAGATGAGAAAACATGTTGTGCTTTCTTCACAAGCAAACATAATGGATCCATGTTAACTCATGAAGACCTTCAAGAGATCAATGATGATGATCTGGAGGAAATGGATCTAAAATGGCAAATTTCTCTTCTTAGCATGAGAGCTAAGAAATTCTATCAAAGGACGGGGAAGAAGATCACAATCAGTAGCAATGATCCTGCTGGTTATGACAAGTCAAAGATAGAATGCTACAACTGTCACAAGATGGGACACTTCTCAAGAGAATGTAGAAGGCCAAGACAGCATGATAGCAGAAATAGAGATGTTGGAAGAAAATCCAATACAGGGGAGATGTCTGAACCAAAAGCTATGGTAGCAATTGATGGATTAGGTTTTGATTGGAGCTTCATGGATGATGAAGAAATGGGTTCTTCACAGATGGCTCTTATGGCATTTACTGCACCTGAGGTACATGATCATAAAACCTGTTCAAATACTTGTACTGCTCTTAAAGACTTAAAAATCTTAATTAAACAGTATGATGACCAAAAGGTTCGACACGCCAAATCTGATCTAGATTGTTTCAATTATAAAAGTGGTTTAGAATCTGCAGAGAGACAAATCCTACACTATAAAAGGAATGAACTTACCTTTACTGATGCTAAAACTTTACTTGAAAATGATAATCAATTTAAAGATCAAATCATTGAGGCTTTAAAAGAAGCATTGGATAGGGTTAAGACTGAGAAAGAAAACATTCAATTGACTAAAGAGAAGCTTGAACATGCTTCTAAAAATGTAAACAAAATAATAGACAGTCAAGTGAATAATAAAGTTAAGTCAGGATTAGGATATAATGCAGCCCCACCCCCTTATAGAGGTATCCCAAAACCCCCAGGGATCGACCAAGAACATTCAGGATTGCCTGAATTTCAGCTACCTGAGTTACAATATGGAGTTCAACCAAACTCTAACATAGTAGCTGATGAGCCTAAGAAAGAAAGTAAATGTTCATGTAAAACATTACTTTTTCAGGACAAGGTGTCCTTTGTAAATAAACAGGTTATGTCTAAACCTGAAGTGGTTAAGAAAGCAAGAACAAGAGTTCCTAAGATAGTCAAACACAATACTGATAGGCCTAAGACCAATGAAAAATATGTTAGGCAACCAGTTAGATATTGTGAACAATATAGAACCACAAACAAGCCCAGAGGTAACCAAAGAAATTGGAATAACCTCAAGTCTTACCAACTAGGTGATGACTTTGCTTTTCACAATAAAGCTTGTTTCATTTGTGGTAGTTTTGACCATCTTGCAGCTTTCTGCAACCAATGGGTATCTGGGTATGATAGTAATAGAGTGAACTACAAAAGGCAAACACCTAAATCTCATTTTCACTCTAATTCTAAAAGATCAAAACCCAAAACAGTCACAAAAACTGTTCCTGCTGAAAGGAAAATGGTTTCTGCTGAAAAACCATATATAACTGTTTACCCAAAATCAACAATCAAGGGTGCAAAAACAACTTTCAAACATGCATCTAATATTGTTCAAAGGCCCATTCAAACAAAAGCAGTGGTCCAAAAACAAGTTTGGAGACCAAAGGGTACAACTACAAAGCTAGCAGTTACTTCTGCTAAGCATACTGCTGCTAAGGGTAACAGGGCAAATGCTGTTAAGGCCTCAGCATGTTGGATTCTTAAATCCAATGTTGCATCAACAGTCCTCAAGAGATTACATTTCATTGATGCAAGAGGCAGATCCAAGTCAGTGTTGGCTTGGATCCCCAAAGAAAACTAATTCTTTTATTTTGTGCAGGGACATTCACCAACAGATCATGAAGATCAAGGATATTCAGATAGTGGGTGTTCAAGGCACATGACAGGCAACATGTCTTATCTTTCCAACTTTCAATCAATTGATGGTGGATATGTTACCTTTGGAGGAGGAATTGGTGAAAAAATTACTGGTAAAGGTACTATCAAAACCAGTAAATTAGATTTTGAAGATGTGTTTTATGTGCAAGAGCTTAAGTATAATCTCTTTAGTGTCTCACAAATGTGTGATAGAAAGAATAATGTTCTTTTTACTGAGACTGAATGTCTTGTACTTTCTCCTGATTTTAAGATGCCTGATGAAAGTCAAGTACTTCTTAAAATTCCTAGGAAGGGCAATATGTACAGTGTTGATATGAATAACATTGTTTCTAAAGATGCTTTAACTTGTCTTGTTGCAAAGGCCACATTAGATGAATCTATGTTATGGCATAGGAGACTTGGTCATATTAACTTCAAAACCATAAATAAGATTGTTAAGAATGGTTTGGTAAGAGGTTTACCTCAAAAACGTTTTGAAAATGATCAAACATGCATTGCTTGTCTTAAAGGCAAACAACACAAAGTCACTTATAAGCCCAAGATTTTTAACTCTATCAGTCAATCATTGTTTATGCTTCATATGGACTTATTTGGACCTGTTTCAGTAAGTAGTATAATGCATAAGAGATTTTGTCTAGTTGTTACTGATGACTATAGTAGATTTACATGGGTATTCTTTTTAGGAACTAAGGATGAGACTTCTAGCATCCTTAAGACCTTCATTACAGAGATAGAAAACCTAGTAAGCAAAAGAGTAAAAGTCATTAGATGTGATAATGGGACAGAATTTAAAAATAGAGTTATGGATGATTTCTGCAAAGAAAAAGGTATTAAAAGAGAATTTAGTGTTGCTAGAACTCCTCAACAGAATGGAGTAGCTGAAAGAAAGAATAGAACACTAATAGAAGCTGCTAGAACTATGTTAGCTGATTCAAAGTTGCCTATAACTTTTTGGGCTGAAGCAGTCAACACTGCTTGTTATGTTCAGAACAGAGTTTTAATAGTACAGCCTCACAATAAGACATCATATGAGCTTTTTAAAGGTAGAACTCCTGCAATAGGATTTCTTAGACCTTTTGGATGTCATGTGACAATTCTGAATACCTTAGACCATTTGAGAAAATTTGATGGTAAAGCAGATGAAGGTTTCTTTGTTGGATATTCTCTCAATAGCAAAGCTTTTAGAGTATACAACATAAGAACTAAGAGAGTAGAAGAGAGTCTACATATAGAGTTCTTAGAGAACAAGTCTAATGTAGAAGGTCAAGGACCAAAATGGCTATTTGATCTTGAAACTCTAACCCATTCAATGAATTATGTGCCTGTTGTTGCAGAAACTAATGATTTTTCAGGTTCACAAGCAACAGATGAGGCAAGGTTAGACAAGAAGACACATAAAGATTATGTGATGATGCCAATATGGTCAAATACCAATGTGGAATCAACTTCAACCAATGGAGAATCTTCTTCTGGCAAAGCTAAAGAAGATGTTGAAGATGAAATCAGAGAAGGAAGAACAGAAGAACAGCAAAATGTTCCTGCTGATGAGCAAAATGTTCCCGCTGATGATCAAACAATTCCTGCTGATAAGCAAATTGTCTCTGCTGATAGTCCTTCAGAAGAAACAAAATCAGACTTTTCAGAAGATGAGGTGGATTTAAGCAATATTCCATCTGATTATCAAGTTCCTTCCACTCCACAAACACGAATTCACAAAGTCCACTCCCTAGAAAATGTGATTGGAGATGTACAATCTGGTGTGAAGACAAGACAACAATTGATGTCTTCAGATCAAAAAGGGATTCTTGATGCCCTTTATGCTTCAAAGCAACATGAGTCTTCAAACTCCTGTTTGTTTGTATGTTTTCTCTCACAAGATGAACCAAAGAATATTCATAAAGCCCTAGAGAATTCAAGCTGGTTAGAGGCTATGCAAGAGGAGCTTCTTCAGTTCAAAATTCAAAAGGTATGGGTGCTAGTTGATTTACCTTATGGTGTAAGGGTAATTGGCACTAGATGAGTTTTTAGAAATAAAAGGGATGAAAGAGGCATAGTGATTAAGAATAAAGCTAGATTAGTAGCACAAGGGTACACACAAGAAGAAGGGATAGACTATGATGAGGTTTATGCTCCAGTAGCTCGAATTGAGGCAATTAGGCTTTTCTTAGCTTATGCTTCATTTATGAACTTCACAGTTTACCAAATGGATGTCAAGAGTGCATTTTTATATGGTTCAATTGAAGAAGAGGTGTATGTTACACAACCTCCAGGCTTCACTGACCCTGACCATCCAGACAAAGTGTACAAGGTAGTTAAAGCTCTATATGGCCTACATCAGGCACCAAGAGCTTGGTATGCAACACTAGCTTCCTATTTATTAGAGAATGGATTTCAAAGAGGAAAGATTGATCAGACACTTTTCATCAAACAGCACAAGAAAGATCTTCTGTTAGTACAGGTGTATGTGGATGACATTATCTTTGGATCTACAAGGAAGGAGATGTGTTTAGACTTTGAAAAACTTATGAAAGATAAGTTTCAGATGAGTTCTATGGGAGAACTTACATTCTTTTTGGGTCTGCAAGTTAAGCAATCATCTGAAGGCATATTTATTAGTCAAGACAAATATGTTGCAGAGATACTTAGAAAATTTCAATTTGCTGATTCAAAAATAGCAAGCACCCCAATAGATCCTGAGAAGCCACTTCTTAAAGATGCAGATGGAGAAAATGTGGATGTACATACATACAGATCTATGATAGGTTCTTTGATGTATCTTACATCATCCAGACCTGATATCATATTCTCTGTTTGTGCTTGTGCAAGATTTCAAGTAACTCCAAAGGTTTCTCATTTAACAGCAGTCAAAAGAATTTTTAGATATCTCAAAGGTCAACCAAGGTTGGGTTTATGGTATTCTAGAGAATCACCTTTTGATTTGATAGCATTCTCAGACAGTGACTATGCTGGTGCTAGCTTGGACAGAAAGTCAACAACCGGAGGATGTCAATTCCTTGGATGCAGACTTATCTCATGGCAGTGTAAGAAGCAAACAATTATGGCAAATTCAACAACTGAAGCTGAATATGTAGCTGCTGCAAGTTGCTGTGGTCAAGTTCTATGGCTTCAAAACCAACTTCTTGATTATGGGTACAATTTCTTACATACCATTATACATATTGATAATAGTAGTACAATTTGCATTATTAAAAATCCAGTGCAACATTCTAAAACAAAACACATTGAAATAAGACATCATTTTATAAGAGATTGCAATGAGAAAATGTTAATTCAAGTAATGAAAATTGCTTCAGAACAAAACTTTGCAGATCTTCTTACCAAAGCTTTTGATGTTGGAAGATTTCAGTACTTGGTAGCAAATATTGGAATGCTTAATCTTTAAATTTTTTTTTTTCAATATAATGTGTTTTTGTATATAGATTTTGTTAATGCATCTAACTTTGTTATCTAAGTCTACTATTAACAATATTTGAAGTTATTCATACAGTTAGTTTTATGATTATTCTAATTCAAGACAAGTACTTTGTACTTTGTTCTTTTGGTTTTAGACTAACAATTTCAGGTATGAATGTTTGAGCTGAAAGGTTATTTCAAGTGAAATCTGCTGATCATTGCTGCTGAAAGCTGATCATTTCCACTGATATAATAGGTTCATGATAGAAAAAGTTTGGGACTTAAAAAAAAAATCCTTAAAACTTCTTTCTTGGAATCTGATTATGATATTTCACTTTGAATTGATAAATTAGTTGATCAGTTAATCACTGATACAACTCACTTTCTATCATTTTATACTCTCAAGTATAATGTGACTAGTCTACGGATATCTGATAGAAAGAACAGCGAGCAAAAGTGAATCTAACACTTGTGTTAGAGGTAACAAATGCCACGAGCTGGAAACCCTGTAAAGAAAGCCTTTTGAATAGGTTTATCTATACACAGGCGGTTATTTATAACTGAAAACATTGGTTCTCACACAACCAGAGGTTGCTTTAAACCGAAATTTTGATTAAGTGTCTGTTACACACTTAATCCTTTCAAAATGGTTGTAAGCAGTATGATTTTTTATAATAAAATCATATACATACTGCTAAGGCAAAAGTTTCTTAAAAGGATTTTCAAAAGATGACTTTAAAAACCATCAAATGATGGACCATAAGTCAAAAATTGTCCATTGAATCACCTCTCATAGGAGTTAACACACCTAGAAGTGATGAGGACAGAATCTTAAACTCTTAAGGAATTGATGGCTTCATGTACAAATTGTCTGAAAACATGGAAAAATGCTAGATCAGATGATGATGTTATGACTGTGGGAAAATCTTTCAAACAAGGGGAGGATATCAATATAAGATGATATTTGAATCTCAGGGGAGGAAATTCAAGCCCAGTTTAAGGAAGATTAACCAAAAGAAAAGAAAAGACAAGATCATACAAGATGATGACATAGAGGTTGAAAATGACAAGAACATTCTTTAAAGTTGTATTCAGAAAGGATGAAGCATTTCAAAGGAGAAAGTTCTATCTAGGTGAAAAGATTCAATTTCAGTTCACTACGTTTGTTCATCACTTGTTGAAAGATCAGAAAGCAGATAAGTTCCAGAGAAAGATAAGTTCATTCACTCAGAAGAGAAGAAAGTTCAGATCAACCAAATCTGACAATGAAGTGTTTGAAAGATCTTCACAAAGTCCTCATTTAATTCAGAAAAACATGTTTGAATGTGATTCACATGTTTAGGGGAGGATTGTTAGGAATTAAATATCAGAAGAATCAAAGCGAGTTTCCACTGAAGTTGATTCTGCTGCTGAATCTACTGCTGCTTGATTCTGCTGCTGAATCTACTGCTGCTTGATTCTGCTGCTGAATCATACTACTACTGCTTGATTCTGCTGCTGCTATGACTGTGCAGCTATGACTCATAACAAACAGCTGTGTAGATAAGACCGACTTATTCAAACTTGCATAAAAAGATAATATCTTAGTTCTAGTCATCAAATTGAACACTCCAAGTGAGTTGTTTATCTTAGATACATGATGTATCTTGTATGACTAAGCTAGAATAGTGATTAGTCATAAGCTAGTTATTTGTTGAGTCATGTAGTTTGTAAAAGATATTTCCTTGGGCTATAAAAGGAAAATCTTAGGTGTGAAAAAATACGTGTGTGTGTGAAAAAATACGAGAGACAATACAGAGAGAGACAATGCCATACACAACTCTCATTCACAGACAATAGAAAGAAAGATTCAAGGTCTTTGTAACCCTAGTGATAAGCAAAAGATCACTCGTATTATTTTTGAATAATATTGAATCGTTTGGTGTTAACTATTCCATTTCCATAACAATAAACATAAATCTTCTAAGTGTGGTTGAGTAGATTCCGCATACTTAATCATATTTACACAAACATATCTCATACACAAAGAACGAAGGTTTAACCACCTTATCGTGTAATCGGTCACCTTCAACAAGAACCAAGCTCCTTCGCGAGCCTTAATCGATACATCCCGTCGTGCGTGTACCCTTCAGCAACTAGACTGAAATCTATCCCAACTACCAATTGATCCATAATTACGATTACTCTACACAGAGACCATGGTCTGCACAATATCTATATGAATGTCCATGTACGTTTGTTTATGACTACTCACTCTTGTAGTATTTTTTAGCTAAATTACTTCGCAACAGTAATATAACAACACATCTAAACAAACAGTGAAACAAACTTATTCAAACTAGCTAGTTATCTCAAACACTTGTTTCAATTCATCACTTAAGCAATCTCTTATATTTTTAATATAAAACATCTTGTTTTATAAATCTTAACAAAGCATATAAAACAATTTTAGCACAAATAAACACCTTTTAAGATTGTTGGATTTAATTCAAATCTGTAAATATAGATCATGTTTAAGAGTATTTGTCAACACCTACTTGTGTCAAATAAACATGATACAAGTGATGCTCAGAGACCTGTGTTATGAAATAATAAAGAGCTTACATTAAATGAGGACGCAACGGTAGAGTCGAGATGAAACCACAACACCCATCTCGTGACAGATTCACATAAGAGAACTTGTAGCAACCACCTTTATAGTAACAGTTCTGATAAAACAACAACTTCCATGCAGCTTCTTGTCTTTTCTACAAGACACAAGCCGTAAATATTAAGAGTCTTGCACGGAAAGAGGTTTCTTGTCCTTAAAAGGTGTTTACGTGCTCGATTCGCTGCAAGCCTCATACGTAACGACCCCAGGATTAATGCAAACCCGTGTTGTCGATCATCAGCGAATGATAACAACACAATGAATATGGTGGTAGTAGAAACATATAATAAGGCTCAAAATATGTAAGCAAAATGGTAGTAGCAAACTCGTGGACTTCTCATATGTGTGTTCTGGTGTATTTTCTTCTGTATGAAATAGTCTACTCCCTCCGTCTCAAAATTATAGTCCCCTTTTGACTTTTTCGGTCTTTATTTTTCAACTTTGACCTTAAATATTTTTGTTTATATTACATAATACTTGATGTAAAATATATGAATGGATTGAGTTTTAAATGTATTTTTCATTGGTATAATTTTCATTAACTATTGTATAACACAAACAAAAATATTTAAAGTCAAAATTGAGAAAGAAAGACCGAAAAAGTCAAAAGGGGACTATAATTTTGGGACGGAGGTAGTATTAAAGTCCCTTTTTATAGTATAAACTAAAGCTTAAATGTTGTGCCTGCAAAAGGGGAGTATGAGGATGACGGTTTCAACTGTTTGTTGCATACCATGTCAAACCCACTTCCTTTTGATAAACCAACACTCATGCTCTATACTCTTGTACTAGCAGCTTCTTTACATGTACACCCACAATCTATTATTCTTGTTAGACTATGCCATACTCACCACACACGTCCACATATATAGTTGCTACTTTGACAACATGCATGCACCATGTCGTACTTGTTGTAAAATGGGTTGCTACATCAACCACTTGTTTATTTTGCTTTAGTGAAACAAGTAAAACTTGCCAACCTTCACTATATTACCCAACATTTTCTTCAACTGTTTAGACATATATTTGTTTGTTTAATAAGTCACAAAGAAGAAGCAACTGTTTTACATAACAATACCAAAATGAATAACCGAAAACACTACTATCATGAAAGTAAAGAACACACGCATATTGTTGAACAAAACTTGCAACAAGATATATATACAGTGTAAACTGAAACACATCACCAAAAAGATACTAACTAGTCGACATCATAAAAATTAATCTGTTTAATGATCAGGAGCAGGGGAGTACCAAGCAGGGGACTTCCCTTTTGCGCGAAGCAATCTAGTAAATGGCGAATCCGGCATTTTCCCACTCTCTTCTTCCTCCATCTCTTGTCGGCTCTTCGGTAATCCACTTGGCACCGGACACTCTGTCCTTTTACCTCCCTTTGTGGTCACATCCTCCATCGAGTTCAGATTACTTGCTTCTGATCCGTTGTCATTTTCAGACTGCTTTTTCGCCTTGTGAATTTCGGTTATTCCGTGTAAGCATCCGATTAATGATTTAACACCTCCTGATTCTATTATCATCCTCTCTACCTCCTCCTTTGGCGCTTCTTTCTGTTCATAGTTAAACATAAAAACAATTACTACTAGACTACAGGGGTGGTTTGGTATAACCATATCTAAAACGGCTTTTTACATATTATTAGCTTATCATCTTATATTCTTATTAAGCTCTTTTAGATAAGCCCCTCCACAGTAACTTCTAAAAAAACAGCTTATTTTTGCAAAAATAAGCTGTTTAAAATACTTTAAACAACTTATTTCAAACTTGTATAGCGGGCTTATGGTTTATGTGGTTTTCGGCTTATGTTTCATAAGCTCACTTTATGTGGCTTATTTTGAAACTTTTTGGCTTATATAAGCTTATTATTACATGATAACTTATATAAGACATAAAAAGTTTCAAAATAAGTCATAAAAAGTAAGCTTAAGAAACATAAGCCGAAATAAGCTCACCTTTTGTGGCTTATTTCGAAACTTTTCGGTTTATATAAGTAAATAAAAAAAGCTTATTAAATTACCTCGAGATCCTTAAGCTCAAAATAAGCTCTCCAACAGCTATACGACCTATCACCTTCCAACGTGGAACAATAATCAGCTAAATCATTTTCAGATTTTTGAATCAGCGGTGGATCTTTCACCATCCGGTCCATCTTAGTTCGACTAAACGGTTGGAGCTTCGGTATGTACGTCTCATTACGCGACGAACAACAGATTGTCGGAGGAGCTTTAGCTAACGCTACTGATCTTATCATCATCATTTTGTTTTAGTGTTTGTATGTGATGAGTTATTTATTTACGTGGGGATATATATTTGTGTTATGGATAAGAATGAGATATTTTTTAATCACTTTTTTTAGTTTAGTTTAGATAAAGTGACTGGCGGTGATGTGGGGGATGGTGAAGGTGTGATTCTGGTCGTTGGATTTACTGATTGGGTTAACTGTGGGCGTTGAGCCGTTGGTAATTGGGTTATACGGTAGCGTGAGACCTATTGGAAGAATCTACGTGCATTGGATATTTTATTTGAATATGTGGCCCATTGACCTTTTTGATTTTTGGATCTATGCGGCGCTTTTCTCTCATCTAGCCTTCTCGAGAAATATCTGTGAGCAAAAATAATACTCCTTTCGTCTTAGCCTATTTTTTTTCTAGTCTTTGTTTTTTAACTTTAATTTTAAATATTTTTTTATATTACATAATACTAGATGTAAATTATATGAATATATTATATTTTAAATTTATTTTTTATTTTTATAATTTTCATCAAATACTATAATATAATTAAATATATTTAAAATTAAAGTTGAGAAAAAAATACCGAAAAAGTCAAACGAGGACTATAATTTTGTAATGGAAGAAGTATAAAAAAAGGGAAAATTACTAAAATTGACATCGACAGACCCAAATCCTCGAGGGCCCGACAAATCGGTCCTCTCTATAACAAACCTAAAAATTTCAAAAATCCAAAATAGACCAAAGTCAACTAATTTTATGGCAACTCGTATATAGGTTTGACATGTCTCCTTAAACAATTGAATAAAGATTAATCCACTTACAATACTTCGACACTTGTTGACTTGTGGTTGCCTTGTACAAGTTGCCCCGTTCCATTTTGGACTTTTGAAAATTTTAGGTTTGAAAAGTGACAAGTCGTAGGGCGACTGATTTATTTTGGTAATTTTCTCAATATTTATTATTCACAATTGTATAACATTGTCATTGATTAAAGAGTTGAAATATGCTTTATAATATTCTTAACATCCGTAAATTTATTGTAAAAAAAAAACATTATAAATTCAAAAACATAATTCATTGGAAAATTTTATTTTAGAGTACCCGACGCTACATCCTGCTAGTTATTGTTAATTAGTATATTTATCTTTGAGTAAATTGCAAAAATCGTCCCTAAAGTTTGGCCCGTTTGCATGTTTTGTCTCACATATTTCGAAACTGCAAGGATCGTCCCTAAAGTTAACCTTTGGGGCATATATCGTCCTTTTTGGGGCATATATCGTCCCAAATCGGTCAAACTTTAGGGAAGATACATGCACACGGGCCAAACTTTAGGGACGACACATGCACACGGGCCAAACTTTAGGGACGATCTTTGCATTTTCGAAATATGTGGGACGAAACATGCAAATTGGTCAAACTTTAGGGACGATTTTTGCAATTTAGTTTTTAAAGTTGATGTTAACTTGTACTAGGTGTGAGATGTGTTGAAAAGCAAGGAATCATGGTGAATACCACTGATGAGGCGAAAAATGATCCGTTTTTAGGGGGTCATTTAAGCCCGGAATTGAATTTATTTGATCAAATATTGCCCTAAATCGTTTCTTTTGTGATTTTAGGTACTTTGGGAGAGAAATCTGGAAAAGGAAGCAATTCGGACGTTTTTGGAGCATAAAAGTGAAGAAAACGCCAAAGTCTTAATTTTCCAAGCTGGGAACAGTAGGTGACGGCGTCAAGAGTAACTTCCTGACGGCGTCAAGAGCAAAATTCCATGACGACCCAGTACAGATTTGACGGCGTCACGAAGGTAGGGCGTCAAGAGTAAAAGTCATGACGGCCTGGAAATGATTAAGTCTTGACGGCGTCAAATGTAGATCAAGGCAATCCGAGAAGAGTTTTGGCGGCGAGGTGACGGCGTCACAAGGTTGGTCTTGACGCCGTCAGACCCCTTTTCCTATATATAGTTTTCTAATTTTCACATTAAAAAAGAGAAAAGTTTTGGAGAAACCCTAAGTACGATTTTGGTGCGAATTTTACAGGTTTTTCAAGGGTTCCAAACCCTTGATACCTTTCATGTGTAATTAAGATAAGTGTTCTTTCAATTCAATCAATATGTCTATGTGTTGGTTGTCTATATCTTGTTCTTGTCTTAATTCCATCATGCTAGGCTAGATCTATCTTGTGTTTGTTTGGATCTAATGAAACCTAGATGTTAATTATGTGTTGATTATTTGTTTATTCTTGTCTTGGATGAATAATTTATATGTTAGGCTTAAGAAAACTGGCAGATCTCCAATTGGTAACATGCTTGAACGTCTTAAGAAACATGAACTGACGCGCACTAGGTCTTTATTGGTTGTATTTAATGCATGAGCCACTGTTTACAATCCCTATAGTTGTGCTGGGCATGGTGTAGGAGGAAATAAGAGCTCATAGAATTGGGGAGTTAAGTGTGCCACCCCATGAATGATATTAAGGAATACGATCCGTCATCCATGCAATTATAACAAGTAATTAACGTGTAAAAGATGTCTAGGGAGTAGTGAAATCTAAGTAAACACATTTTCTCCATTTACTGCTCACAACTTTAGTATAATTTTAGTTTATTTTCATTTCTAGTATTTTATTTTGATTGCATCTTTAGTATTGGGTTAGTTGATTAGCAACTAATTCCGCCCAAATCCTTTAAACCCGAGATTTTTACTTGCTTTCATAAAATATAAAAATACAAAAATAATCATCCCTCACCTTTAGAACTAGTATTTAGGCTTTCTAATCCTAGCGACACTGTTCCTAAGCTGAACGATCAATCCCCCGGTACTTGTCACTATACTATACTACAACGATCAGGTACACTGCCTGGTGGGGGTTGTAAGCTTCTCAAGATCCCTTGAGAGGTAAAGCCTGGTGCGATCCCCACGCATCAAGTTTTTGGCGCCGCTGCCGGGGAATAGTTATTGTCTAGGTTAGAATTTCTTTTTATTAGGTCTACTTGCTAGATTCTTTTCTAGTAAGATTTTATTTTTATTTTTAGGTTCTCTTTAGTCTATCTTATTTCTTTGTGCTTTTGTTCGTAACTCTTCACCACCTGCCATCATGGCAAACGATGAGTCCTTTAACCTTAGGATCACTAGGAGTCGTAGTTCCACTAGAAACCTGGTCTTGCCTTATGCGGAACCCGAAAGAGAAATGCATAGATTGAGACAATATCACTCAACTTCTGAACCATCTAGCGTTGCCATCGATTTTGATGCACCTCTTTCTGAAGAAAATTCAGAAAATCATGTCACAACCCCTAGTTCCCAACCCAACGACGAGATGAGTACCCCCGCAACCCCCATTCCTAAGCGCCTTAAGGACTACTCCTCCCCAACCTCTCGTGGCTTCTCAAACGCCATTGTCTACCCAAACGAACACACCAATGAGGTCTTGTATGCGAACGATGTTTGGCTTATCAAAAATGTGTGTAAGTTTCGCGGAATAGATGAGGAAGATCCAATCCAACACATCAAGGACTTCCTGAAAATAGTAGACACCCTCCATACGGATGGGGCTACTAGAGACACATCCCGATTGCGATTCTTTCCTTTCACCTTATATGAAAAAGCCCAAGAATGGTATGACAAACTCCCTTCTGAATCTATTTTCACATGGGAGCAACTCATATCCAAGTTCTATGAGAAGTTCTTTCCACCTGGAAAAACCTCAGCATTTAGAGATAGGATCCTCCGTTTCCGGAAGGGGAAGGATGAACCCTTCCATAAATCGTGGACTAGATTCAAAGATTTAATAAGACAAGTTCCCCATCATGGCATTGAGCTTTGGCTCTTGGTCCAAATCTTCTACGATAATATCTCCTCTAACGACCGAAACGGAATTAACCAATCTAGAAAAGGAAGATTAGCCAATCTTAGTGCCGAGGAAGGATGGGATAGGATTGAAGAATATGCTCAAGACCAGGATGACACTTGGGATGAACCTGAGTCGACTGCTAGCATTTCTGAAATCACCTCGGATCGGTTGAGAAAAATTCACAAAAGAGTGGAATACCTAGCTGGATCGCAATTACCTAAACAGCTGTCGAATCCTTACTTGATCTGCGATTACTGTGGGGGCCCGCATGAGGTAGAAGAATGCGGAGGAGCAGCCACAACTGAACATGCATGCTTGTCAGGATTTATGCTGATCCCTCCCTTTTGCCTTTTTACCAAAATGATGATTACACCCTTTGGGGAAATCTGGTAAAGAGAAGAGAAGGGGAGGAAGGCCCTGAATTCAAAATCAGGAGCACTTTTGAAGATGACCTTGGTAACTTCACTCAAGAAAAAGGCTTGCAAATGAAAGGTCTTAATGAGCTTTTCGACGAGCAGCAGGAGGATATTGGAGAATTTTTCAACAAGCTTAACTCAGCCCTAGATAATCTTGAAACGCCATCAGTAAGCAAAAAAGACCCCATGCTCGCGATAACCACTCGAGCTGGAACAACAACCAAGGACCCTCCTTACCCAAACTTGTCCCCCATCACCCCCGATCCAAACAAACCTGGGGAGGAGGAGGAGGATGTCGGCGGTAATACCCCCGACCAACCGCCCTTGACGACCCCTTCCCCATCAACCCTGCCTAACCAACCTGTGAGAATCCCGTTTCCGTCCCGATTAAGGAACCAGAAAACTGAGAATGATAACGAGAGATTCCTGTCTTACCTAAAAGACTCGGTTGTCATCATACCTCTCCTTGATGCTTGCTATCACATGCCAAAGTATAGCACATACTTTAAAAAACTACTTGCTAACCGGAAGAAACTCGAGGGTCTTATGACCCTGGGGGAATAATGCTCAGTGGTGACCCACCGAGGGCTACCAAAAAAGGTAGACGATCCGGGCAGCTTCACCCTACCTTGCTCCATAGGACCTCTATCAATCAAGAATGCTCTTGCCGATTTGGGAGCGAGTATCAATCTCATGCCTCATTCTATGTTCTGTAAACTAGGATACTCTGGATTGAAGTCTACCCGTATGAACATCTAACTAGCCGATAAATCGGTCAAGTACCCCGTAGGGATATGCGAGAATGTGCTAGTCAAAGTTGGGAAATTCAAGTTCCCGGTCGACTTCGTAATCCTGGATATGGAGGAGGATGACTTGGTACCCATCATCTTAGGTAGACCATTTCTTGCTACCGCTCGTGCAGTCATCGATGTCTACGATGGCAAATTAACCTTACGAGTGGGTGACGATAGCACAACCTTCGACATTAAGGATTCTATGGACCTCTCCCTCGAAGCAGCCAACCGGCTCTATTTTATCGGGGAAGTAGATGAACTCACAGATGTCATTGATAGTTGTGTCGATGAACAGATCGATGAAGGCTGGCTACGGGATGAGAGTTTTCTGCCTTTGCTAGAGGTAGAAAAGATGGAGGATGTTAGTGCAGTCTCCTTCTACCCCAGACAAGAGGCAGCGGAGCATCTCGAGCTCCGAAAGCCCGAAAACAAGCTCAAACCTTCTATTATCGAACCTCCTGATGTAGATCTTAAAGAGCTTCCTAACCATTTGGAGTATGCCTTCCTTCAGGGAGAGGATCAACTCCCGGTAATCATAAACTCTTCCTTGGAACATGAACAAAAAGGTAAACTCTTAGAGGTCCTAAAAAAATACAAGGGGGTACTCGCATGGAGTGTGGCCGACATTAAGGGGATTGAATCAACTTTTTGCACACATAAGATTCTCATGGAGGAAGATTATAAACCTACCGTGCAACCCCAGAGGCGCGTGAACCCTAACATTAAGGAAGTAGTGAAGAAAGAAGTTATAAAACTTTTGGATGCAGGATTGATTTACCCGATCTCGGATAGCCCATGGGTCAGTCCTGTGCAGGTTGTACCTAAAAAGGGTGGAATGACGGTAGTTAAGAATGACAAGGGTGAGATGGTGCCCCAGAGAACAGTCACTGGATGGCGGGTATGCATTGACTATCGAAAGCTCAATGATGCCACGAGGAAAGATCACTTTCCCTTACCATTCATTGATCAGATGTTAGAGAGATTATCTGGATACGAGTACTATTGCTTCTTGGATGGATTTTCTGGATATTTTTAGATTCCCATAGCACCTGAGGACCAAGAAAAGACCACGTTTACTTGCCCTTATGGAACATTTGCCTACAAAAGGATGCCTTTTGGGCTATGTAATGCCCCCGCCACTTTCCAGCGATGCATGACCGCAATCTTTCACGAACTCATGGAAGACAACATGCAAGTGTTCATGATGACTTTTCAGTCTTCGGGAACTCCTTCGACCGCTGTCTTGCTAATCTAGAAAAGATGCTTAAACGGTGTAAAGAAACCAACTTGGTGCCAAACTGGGAAAAGTGTCCTTTCATGGTGAAAGAAGGGATTGTGTTAGGACATAAGATCTCAGGGAACGGAATAGAGGTGGACCAAGCTAAAGTTGAAGCTATATCTAAGCTACCATACCCCACAACTGTTAAAGCAATACGTAGCTTCTTGGGGCATGCCGGGTTTTATCGAAGATTCATCAAAGACTTCTCCAAAATCGCTCGACCAATGACTCAACTACTTGTGAAGGATGCTCCGTTCGATTTTTCCCAAGAATGCAAGGATGCATTCGATCTCTTAAAAAAGGAACTCACACAAGCTCCAATCATGATCACACCCAACTGGGAGTTACCATTTGAAATCATGTGTGACGCCAGCGACTTCGCTGTCGGGGCTGTATTAGGCCAACGGCGTGACAAGCTTTTTCAACCCATTTACTATGCGAGCAAAACCATGAATCCCGCTCAAGAGAATTACTCCACCACCGAAAAAGAATTATTAGCCGTGGTGTTCGCATTCGACAAATTCCAACAATATCTTGTCCTTTAAAAAACAGTCGTCTTCACTGATCACTCGGCTCTTCAATACCTTTTTGCGAAGCAGGATGCTAAGCCACGACTAATTCGGTGGATCTTGTTGCTATAGGAATTCGATGTTGAGATTCGTGATAAGAGAGGGGCAGAAAATCTGGCCGCAGATCATCTATCTCGTCTCGAAAACCCCTTAGATGAGCACGATAGAAGTGAGATTAGGGATTCATTTCCTGACGAACAACTCATGTTAATGAGTGACTCGGAGCCGTGGTACGCCAATTTTGCTAACTACCTCGCAAGTAGACTCGTTCCTGAACACCTGACTAAGTGCGAAAGGAAGAGGTTCTTTTCTCAGCTAAAATACTACTTTTGGGATGAACCCTTTTTATTCCGAAGGTGTCCTGACCAAATTATAAGGCGTTGTGTTTCGGAAAATGAGGCAGTGAAGATTATGAGGGAATGTCACTCTGGTCCCTCTGGCGGGCATCATGGGATAAACATTACCGCCCGAAAGATTCTCGATGCGGGATTCTATTCGCCCACAATTTTCCGTGATGTAAAAGAAATGGTGCAGGCGTGCGATGCATGTCAACGAGCTAGAAATATATCACATAGGGATGAAGCACCTCAGAACTTTATACAAATTTGCGAGGTCTTCGATGTTTGGGGAATTGACTTCATGGGACCCTTTCCATCTTCAGGGGGAACGAGTACATATTAGTCGCCATTGACTATGTTTCAAAATGGGTTGAGGCACAAGCCCTTATGACCAATGACGCCAGAGTAGTTATTCATTTCCTGAAAAAGCTTTTCGCGAGATTCGGGATCCCTAAAGCTCTCATCAGTGATAGGGGAACCCATTTTTGCAATGCGCAAATGGAAAAGGTCATGAAGAGGTATGGAGTGCCCCATCGGTTTTCCACCGCCTATCATCCACAAACCAATGGCCAGGTCGAAAACACCAATAGGGCTATTAAAAGAATACTTGAAAAAACGGTTAGTCAAAACAGAAAGGACTGGTCATTTAAACTCGACGAAGCCTTATGGGCATTCATAACGCTACTGATCTTATCATCATTTTGTTTTAGTGTTTGTGTGTGATGAGTTATTTATTTATTTACGTGGGTATATATATATATATATATATATATATATATATATATATATATATATATATA
The DNA here is from genome assembly GCA_030686995.1 of Artemisia argyi. Classification (NCBI taxonomy): domain Eukaryota; kingdom Viridiplantae; phylum Streptophyta; class Magnoliopsida; order Asterales; family Asteraceae; genus Artemisia; species Artemisia argyi. Next base: position 8,978,731 of record CM060679.1, read on the forward strand.
TATATATTTGTGTTATGGATAAGAATGAGATATTTTTTAATCACTTTTTTTAGTTTAGTTTAGATAAAGTGACTGGCGGTGATGTGGGGGATGGTGAAGGTGTGATTCTGGTCGTTGGATTGACTGATTGGGTTAACTGTGGACGTTGAGCCGTTGGTAATTGGGTTGATACGGTAGCGTGAGACCTATAGGAAGAATCTACGTGCTTTGGATATTTTATTTGAATATGTGGCCCATTGACCTTTTTGATTTTTGGATCTATCTATGCGGCGCTTTTCTCTCATCTGGCCTTCTCGAGAAATATCTGGTTAGCAAAAATAATACTCCTTTCGTCTTAAAATTATAGGTTTTTTTTTTTTTTTTTTTTTTTTTTTTTTTTTTTTAATCTTTATTTTTAATTTTGATTTTAAGTATTTTTTTTATATTACATAATACTTGATGCAAATTATCTGAATATATTGTATTTTAAATGTATTTTTTATTGTTATAATTTTATTGTATAACATAATCAAATATATTTAAAATTAAAGTTGAGAAAGAAATACCAAAAAAGTCAAACGAGGACTATAATTTTGTAACATAAGAAGTGTAAAAAAAGGGAAAATTACTAAAATTGACAGCAACAGATCCAAATCCTCGAGGGCCTGACAAAAGTCAGTCCTCTCTATAACAAACCTAAAAATTTCAAAAATCCAAAATAGACCAAAATCAACTCATTTTTTGGGCAACTCGTATATAGGTTTGACATATCTTCTTAAACAATTGAATAAAGATTAATCCACTTACAATACTTCGACACTTGTTGACTTGTGGTTGCCTTGTACAAGTTGCCCCGTTCTATTTTGGACTTTTAAAAATTTTAGGTTTGAAAAGTGACAAGTCGTAGGGCGACTGATTTATTTTGGTAATTTTCTCAATATTTATTATTCACAATTGTATAACATTGTCATTGATTAAAGAGTTGAAATATTCTTTATAATATTCTTAACATCCGTAAATTTATTGTAAAAAAAACATTATAAATTCAAAAACATAATTCATTGGAAAATTTTATTTTAAGTACCCGACGCTACATCCTGCTAGTTATTGTTAATTAGTATATTTATCTTTGAGTAAATTGCAAAAATCATCCCTAAAGTTTGGCCCGTTTGCATGTTTTGTCTCACATATTTCGAAACTGCAAGGATCGTCCCTAAAGTTAACATTTGGGGCATATATCGTCCTTTTTGGGGCATATATCGTCCCAAATCGGTCAAACTTTAGGGAAGATACATGCACACGGGCCAAACTTTAGGGACGACACATGCACACGGGTCAAACTTTAGGGACGATCTTTGCATTTTCGAAATATGTGGGACGAAACATGCAAATTGGTCAAACTTTAGGGACGATTTTTGCAATTTAGTTTTTAAAGTTGATGTTAACTTGTACTAGGTGTGAGATGTGTTGAAAAGCAAGGAATCATGGTGAATACCACCGCAGTTGGATTGTACGTGGAGGAAAGAGCTATCCAGTCTCTCGCAGCTAAGTGGAAGGGTAAGACCGCTGAGGATCAGTTGTTGGATTCAGATGAGTTTTACAATGACATTGCTACTCGTAAGCCTTCACCAATTTTGTGCTTATTCAGTATTTTAATTTTCATATGTTACAATGCACTGATGTGCACTTATGTGCATTGTGCAGGCCCATACGAGAAACTTACTCAAGTTACAATGATAATACCAATACCTGGTTACGGTCTTTCTGAAAGGATATCACAGTTGTGGGCGCCAGTATTAAAGGCAAATGGGTGCTATACAGATGCATATGTCACAACCGTTGATAAGTGTCGCGAGGCTTTGAAGGACGAATACTTCCCACCAGGCAACTCCATTCTCTTCACGTCGTCGCCTGTTGGTTCAGTAAAGGTTAGCACTATCAGATAGTTATAACCATATGCTAGTCTCGAACAAACTGTATAAATAATTTTTTTTATCCGTATTGTGTAAATCTAGCTCAACTTGGTTAAAGATGGTATCATAGCTGAAGATGCAATAATGGTCTTAGAGAACGAAAAATGAGGGCAAATAGTAATGAAGGGGAGCATCAGGAAGACTGCTTCTTTCCCACCAGCAAAACAAAGTCTAGCCTTGTGACTTGCAGACTTCATGAACTATGCAAAATGGTTCAAAACAGGGATTTCAAAGGTCTGCTTATTCTCCATCTCTAATAAATATGGCCCTAAGTTTATACGCTAGTTGAAATTTCTGAATTGCGTGTTGAATTTGTTTTTTCGAATGATAATAATGGGGCACTATCTATAGCCCTAGTTGCAGATTATTTTCTCTACAAAACTTGTGTTGCCTTCATTTGGAAAATAAATAACATTCATAAAATGAGATTATGAGCAACGGGGCGAACTCCACTACAACGCATTGATCTCCACTACAACGCATTGAGCAACGGGGGGAACTCCAATACAACGCATTGATCCTAATCTTTAGAATATATATTTTTCTTCCAAGATCACATTGGTCATAGAGTAACATTTAAAGATGTTATTGTAAACATCTATACAAATTTTAGCGACACTTTTTGGAACAATTAGAATATGGTCAAGATGGTGATATGCGAAATGCAATTGGAGCTGATCTTCCTTGTTTCAAGTCCCGGATTTGCATGTGGCATATCATGCAAAAGCTTTCAAATAATGTAAAAGTTTATTTATTAATTAGAATGTCATAAATTAGAAGTTATGTATCACTTGTGATATTTTCATTTCTTTGTCTAATTATGTTGTTTTGTATCAATAAAATGTGCTTTATCACTTGTGATAAATCATGAAAATTTTTACATCATTTATGAGTTTACTTGTTTCTGACATGTATCACTTGTGATATTATTCTTTAATCGATATATATGTTGACCTTCTTTTTGCAGAATCGTTATGTTTACTAAAAGGGAAAATTACCAAAATGGCTCGTTGCCCTGCGATCTAGGCACCCGTTTTTGAAAAATTCACGTTTTAGCCCAGGTTGCCCTGGGCAACTATCGTATAGCCAACTACATGATGACAAGTGTCCTCAAGTTGCCCAAAACACAAAAAAGTTGACCAAAAAACACAAAAGTTGCCCCGACGTGGCATTCTGTAGTTGGCTATGCGCTAGTTGCCCAGGGCAACCCGGGCTAAAACGAAAAGTTTTTAAAAACGGGCTAAATATGCCTAGACCCAGGGCAACCGGACTATTTTACTAATTATCCCTTACTAAAACGCATTACTTAATTAATCATATTCTTTTTTGATTTTGAGAATATGTCAAGTTTTTATTTTCATAGTTTTCTTTATGAAGTCAACAATATTTTTAACTGACTTTTCATTAGTATCACTTGTGATACTCTAATGAAATTACCAAAAGTAGGTTATATTTAGATAAACTAAAAGTATTGTTTACAACTGGATAGAAATTGCCATTGTTTACAATTCAAGTAGCAAGAGAAAATTACAATTTAAGTAGCAAAAGAAAATTACTAATTGATGCTTTTGTCTTTTTATTTTCTACAACTTTCTTCTTGCCAGATTTATGAGCATCCCCTCCTTTTGTCTTATTTCCCACTTCATTCTTTTTTTGCAGCCTCTTCTTCTTCATTCCTCTTTTTCTTTTTCAACAACCATCTTTGCTTTTTTATATGCAGTCTGTGTTTTAACTTCAACAGTCACTGTTGGTGGTGTTGGTGGTTGTAGATCCTGTTATATCACAGATGTTTCTTCAGTATTTGTTGGTGGTGTTTCTGTTCCCGTTTTTTTCCTTGTTGTTTTTTCTAAGCTTAAACGTCTAGCAACAGATTTTGTTAATTTGCTTGGTATTGTTAGTGTTGTCGGTGATGATGTTGTTTCTTTGTTGATAGTTCTAAGTTTTATATTCAAATCTGCATAAAATTTATACCAAGTTAGTGTATGAATAGTTCATTGTTTTTTTTAATAACATACGTGATATATAAACTGAATAAGTATAGGTCATCAAATATCACAGGTGATATACTACCAACAAGCAATCATTACAAGTTTACAACTGTTGTATCACATGTGATATACAACCAATAAACAATTATTACAACTGTTGTATCACATGTGATATACTACAAATAAGCAATCGTTGCAACTGTTGAATCACAGGTGATATACCACCAATAAGCAATTGTTGTAACTATTGTATCACTGGTGATATACTACCAATAAGCAATCACTGCAACTGTTGTATCATAGGTGATATACTACCAACTAATACTAGAGTCAAATACCGCTATTAAACATATCGAAGCATGCCAATCTATCCATTATGCACATATATCTACCACAAATCTAACAAAAGCGTGTTACAGTCACAATATTTATTTTAGCTTGTTAAGTCTCTCATATTATCACAATAATCATCTAACTCTTACAAAAATCCCTTAATAAACTACTAAAATATACAAAAACAGCAAAGTGTTCATACTGTAAAATAAATTGGGTATTTTTAGGGATACCATTATAACATTCTAATGCAAGTATACATACACATTATACTGAATGTGTATGTAGCACATGTGATATAAAACATAAGCTAAATGTTAAATCAAGTACGGCGCATACATTTAGGCTTTTATCACAGTTAATTCTTCTAAAGGAGACATACTTGTATGTTACAATATATCTTTACTTTTATCAATCTCTAAAAATTTGCTTCACGACACGATTACATTTACAATTTTGTTTAGATAGTGACACAATATTTGCAATTTTTATGTGTAAAGCTTTATTAACATAAACTAATTTTTTAAAGCTTCTATCCTAACCAAATGCTCATAAGTATCATCTTCTACATTTTTTTCAAAAGCAAAAAAAAAAAAAAAAAAAAAAAAAAAAAAAAAAATCGCATAAGATATACTAGCAATATAGTTATTATCACTAAAAGTGCTCATTATCACATGTGATATACTACTAAAAATCGAAGAAAACCACTTCAACTGTTCATCATCACAGATGTTATGCTACCAAAAATTGAAGAAAATAACTACAACTGTTTTATCACACGTGATATACTACCAAAAACTGAAGACAATCACAACATTCATCCAAGATGATTCACCACCAAAATCGAAGAAAACCACTACCACTGTTCATCATCACAGATGTTATACTACCAAAAATTGAATAAAATAACTACAAATGTTTTTTGGTAGTATAACTACAAATGTTTTATCACAAGTGATATACTATCAAAATCTATCACAACATTCATCAAATTATTATAACAATCCCTCAATAAATATATAAAATCAACAAAAATTGTAAAATCTTAATAAATATCTTATAAAACTTAAATAAGTACATAATTATCACAGTATAACATCAAAAATTAACAAAAAAAATACACAAAAATCTTCATAAGTGGCAATAATATTTATAAATAAGTACAAAATTACTAGAGATACTAATAAAACAACTAAATAATTAGTCGGAAGCACCGTACCTTCATCTCGAGACTCAGTAGGTTCATTTTGAACCCGTTTTTTTTTTGGATCTGCTTGTGGACTCGATGATTCTTCCATTTTTGTGTTTATTTGTTTGATTTTAACGATTAAAAGAAGTTTTATTTTGAATTTTGACAGTAGTTTTTGGTTTTGTTTAGAGAGAGAAAGTGTAGATTTGTTTCGATATTGAATTGTGGAAAGTGAGAGGTAGGGGGTGGGGATGGTGGGGTACCTTTGCTGAATTTGCAAAAGTGGTCCTTACGTGTTTTTTATTATTAAAAACTGTTTTTTGATCCGACGGTCAAATCTTGTCCATTGGTATGCAGCACTTTTTGGGTATCCAAAATAAAGCAACTCTCTTTCACATTAATAAATTGCGGTACATATAATTTCCATATGTCATACATGTTCATATAAATTTTTGGTTAAGCTTCTCATAATTAAAAGATAAACATTGACTGAACTCATAGTTTCCATATCTATATGCATGATTTACATATATGCAGACATCTAGTGATTGATAACATGGTAAGTGATTTAAAATATAGAAACTTTCGTCTTCATTAATGGCTGTTTGTAAGGCTCTGTATATGGTTAGCAATATGTCATTAGTTTTAGTTAGTTTCCTTATACTAGTAATTTACTTATTTTGCAAGTTTCCTTGTTTCATAGGTTGTTTATAAAGGGGATTAGGGCCGCTATTTTATGGCACGCATACTTAGTGAATCGGTAGGAGTTTTTTTTTCAACAATGACTAAGACTCCAGTACTGCCGAAAGGCCGAAACCACGCTGGTAAACTTGCAGTATCAAGGACCTTGGTATCTACAGCTTTATCAGAAGGGGAAAGTTGGGCAAGATCATCAAATCAAAAGCACTTTAAACGGTTAACAAAAGCAGAATTAGCAAACAGAAGGTCCAAAGGCCTTTGTCTCACATGTGACCAAAAGTTTACACCTGGGCATATAAATAGGTGTGTAAGTTGTACTTTGCAAGTTCTGTTGGTAGACAAAGAGAACTTGTCTGACAAGGCCAAGGTATCTCGTAGCTCAATGGCAAGTTTTACTAATAATCATACAATGAAATTGCGGGGATTACTTGGTGGGGAAGAAATTGTAGTGCTTATAGATAGTGGCGCATCAGACAATTCTATCTCGGCTAATTTAGTGAAAAAATTGGGAATTCAGGTTACAGACACCGCTCCTTTTAGTATGATTTTAGCGAATGGAGATATTGTCCGCAATCAAGGCATTTGTAAGGGGGTCATAATTTCGTTTCCAGAGTTGCAGGTGGGGGAAGATTTCTTGCACTGTAAGATGGGTAGTGCAAGTTGTGAAGATGTGACTCTGGGAATTAAATGGCTGAAAACATTAGGTGACGTTATGGTGAACTGGCAGCTTCGTACAATGACGTTTGATAGTGATACTGGTAAGGTAACATTGAAAGGGGATCTAGGTTTGGTTCCCTCCTCCAGAGCGCCGGCTATGGCGAAGGTGTCTCTTAACCCACTGATGAAATTGAAGGGAATACTTGGCGGAGTAGAGATTGTGGTGCTTATAGATAGTGGGACATCAAACAATCTAATCTCAGCTAATTTAGTGGAAAGATTGGGAATTATGGTTACGGACACTTCTCCTTTTAGTACAATTTTAGCGAATGGAGAAATTGTCATCAATCAAGGCATTTGTAAGGGGGTCATAATTTCGTTTCCAGAGTTGCAGGTGGTGGAAGATTTCAAGCTGTTTAAGATGGGTAATACATGTAATCAAGATGTAATTCTGGGAATTCAATGGCTGAAAACATTAGGTGACGTTATGATGAACTGGCAGCTTCTTACAATGACGTTTGGCAGCGATGGTGGTAAAATAAAATTGAGTGGTAAAACAATGGCTCAAGGGTGAAATAAAAAGTTGGCTCCCAAGTTTTACGGACCTGGTCAAATAATAAAAAAGTTGACTCGCAAGTTTTATGGACCTTATCAGATTGTCAATCGTGTCGGGAAGGCGGGATATGCGCTGCAACTACCCAAGGCACTAAACGTACGTCCTCTGTTTCTTGTATATCTATAAGAAAAATATTTATACTTATTTAGACATATTCCTTCTTCATCTTAAGTTTTAATCTTTTTTGTTATTCGTACATACACATGGTTTGATTAGTATTGTTTTCAGGGACTAATTCTATACAAACGAAAGATAGCAGAAGCTTTTGGACGTTTAATCAAGAAAGGAAGCACCTTGTACAAAAAAAAAAGGCTTAGCACAGGAAGAGCTAAAATGGTTTAAGGTGAAAGGAGGATTGTAGTTGCCAAGGACCAAATTCTAAACCCTAAAATTAATCATTTAATCATGAAAGTATATTAGTTTGTTGGTGCATTCATCATCTTCTGAGCGAATTCTGGATATGCTTAAGATTGTTTTATTTTCTAATTATTGAGATTATTGATTTTGTTGCACCAAATTGTTCTGTTTTCCGTTATGGGGCAGTATTAAAAGATTTAATTACTGCTACTGTTTACTGGAGTAGTTAAATACTTTTATAGAATCGTATGTATAAATGTCAACAAAACTATTTTAATAACCTGCATTAGCAAATTACAAAATTCATAATTAGCACAAGCATGAAAGGTTATCTAGTATTAGTGTCGCATAAAACATCATCATTTATAAAGATGATGATCATACGAATATCTTTAGGCGGCGTTTGGTTCGTGGATTTTAAATTCCGGAATTTTAAGTTATAAGAAATTTAAATTTTTGGGAATTTAAAATTTTAAAATTTAAAATACCTTCGTATGTTTGGTTGACAGGAATTCCCAATGTTTTGAATATGTCATTATGTGTATTATTGCAATTTTTTTAGAGAGTGACGGATAAGGGTAAAAAACCTGACCCGACCCCGATTAAGCTTATTCGGGTCGGGTTACTTAGGTCAAAAAAATTTATTATTCTGGTCAACTCGAGTAATTTGAATACTAAATAGGGTCGGGAATCGGGTTGGAAATTTTTGATAACTCGGGTTCGGGTCGACCCGATTGACACGAATAAATATTTTTTTATTATTTAATATAAATTTTATAAATATTCTATTTTAAACGAGTAAAAAAAATCATTTTTATTATATTTTATTCATATTCGGGTTGACCTGAACCCGAACGGAACCGAGCCGAGTTGACCCAACCCGAATTTACACGAACCCGATTAACCTAAATTCAAATAGGGTTAGGTTCGGGTATGAAATTTAACCTTGACTCGATTTTGACCTGACCCGAATTGAACCGAACCCGAACAACCCAACACCCGACTAACACCCCTAGTGACATATTTCCTTTGATTAAAAAAAAAGTTTATAAAAAAATCCAAGTAAATTAATATTACTCACTTTTTGCAGGCATTCTAATTCTTCCCATTTTGACAATTCATAGAATTTTAAATTGCTACATTTGAGATAGCAAACACAATATTTAAAGAAAATTAAAATATAAATACCATGAAATGCTTCCAATATACTCCAACAAAACGCACCCTTAGATAACCACATGATAACAACCTAATGCCAAGCTAATACTGTTTACAAAAGCCATGATGTTAAGGGGATGTTTGCTTTATGGGTTTTGTCCAAAGGGTTTATGATTAAGATGAAAACCTTCGTTTGATTTATCCATTTTGGATTTAAAATTGGAATTCAATCCTAAAAATAAGAGGATCCATAAAACCTTTGGTCCTAGTTTACTTTTTACTAGGATTTTTGACAAGTCCACTTGCAATACTCTCTTTCTTCTTATGTATATTATATTTTATTTACTTTTTGTTTTTCCGTATCATAATGTGTACTTTTGTCTCAAAAATCATAGTTTTTGCTTTTTTAGTAGGCTCCATTCACTGTTTGTTTTATTTTAAGATTAAAATGACTATAAATTATAACCATAATTTATGTCATAACATACAGAACAAACAACATTTTCTCTTTCAACCCAAATTCAAATCCAAATGCAAATCTAAACCCAAATCCACATCCTAAAATATCAACAAACCAAACGCTCCCTAAGAAACTACCTAACATAGACCAAATGCTAAGCTTATGTATGAAATAGAGAACACACAAGATATTCTTCGACATGATTCATGGCGTAGCTTTTACGATACAGGAAACTAAGATCATGCATTGATGTGTTAAATCTTGTTTTAAATTTATAATAGTCGACTTAACCTTTTAGACCAACACTTATGGGTAGTGTACCCGGTCAATCGTAGCTAGTTTGGTAAGTGCGGGTGATGCGGGATCACAGGAACTCACAAAAAAATTTACTTTTCAAGGGATCTTGAGAAGCTTGCAATCCTTCAGGCAGTGTACCTGATCGTTGTAGTGTAGTATAGGTATGTCCGGGGGATTGATCATTCTCTAGGGGAATAGTGTCGTTAGATTGAAGTGTATGTCGAGTAAGCCTAAAGTGAGGGATGATTCTTTTTGTATTTTTATATTTTTGTGAAAGCAAGTAAAAATCTCAGGTTTTGAAAGAGTGGGCGGAATTAATTGCTAGTATAAACTAAAATTAAAATAACACAAAAATTAAAGGTGGTGAACTACTTATGAGGAGACAAACATTTTTATTTAGATTTAATTACTCCCTGGTTATCTTTTATTAAACTGTTGATTTTTCACATCGTTTGTTTTAATTGAAGTGTTGTATTTCTTAATACCAGTCGTGGGGCCGTGCTAAATTCCCCAATTTTCACATCGTTTGTTTTAGTTGAAGCCTAGTTATCGTTTTTGGCAGTTTTGGATTGAGCGGGTCGGCTCGGTCCGGCGGTTTCACAGATTTTTGAACATCCCTATCCATAAAGCTTACTTTATATAAATCAAATAGTCATTTTCAAAAACGAAAAAACGGTACTCGCTAAAATATTTATTCTCACTATTGTATAATGAAAAACATTGTAATTGATTAAAGAGTTGAAATATGAGTTATGAAATTTTTGACATCCTTAAATTTATTGTCACATAAAATATAATAAATTCAAAAACATAGTTCACCGGAAAATTTTATTTTAGAGATCTGCCGCTGCAATGCGCGAGTCCCCGGCTAGTTATTTTTGATGCGTATATATCTTTTCAAATGTTAATGTCAATGTGTATATATCTTGTGATAACTATTTATTGCTAGTGCTAATTTATATATTCAGTCTAATAAGTTTTTAAAGTTGATGTTAACTTGTACTAGGTGTGAGATGTGTTGAAAAGCAAGGAATCATGGTGAATAGCAACGCTGTTGGATTGTACGCGGAGGAAAGAGCTATCCAGTCTCTCGCAGCTAAGTGGAAGGGTAAAAGCGCTGAGGATCAGTTGTTGGATTCAGACGAGTTTTACAATGACATTGCTACTGGTAAGCCTTCACCAATTTTGTGCTTATTCAGTATTTTAATTTTCTTATGTTACAATGCACTGATATACACTTATGTGCAGGCCCATTCGAGACACTTACTCACGTTACAATGATAATACCAATACCCGGTTATGGTCTGTCTGAAAGGATATCACAGTTGTGGGCGGCCAGTATTAAAGGCAAATGGGTGCTATACAGATGCATATGTCACAGCCGTTGATAAGTTTCGCGAGGTTTTGAAGGACGAACACTTCCCACCAGGCAACTCCATTCTCTTCACATCGTCGCCTGTTGGTTCAGTAAAAGGTTAGCACTATCAGATAGTTATAACCATATGCTAGTCTCGAACAAACTGTATAAATAATTTTTTTATCCTTATTATATTGTGTAAATCTAGCTCAACTTGGTTAAAGATGGTATCATAGCTGAAGATGCAATAATGGTCTTAGAGAACGAAAAATGGGGCCAAATAGTAGTGGAGGGGAGCATCAGGAAGACCGCTGCTTTCCCACCAGCAAAACAAAGTCTGGCCTCGAGACTTGCAGACTTCATGAACTAAGTAAAATGGTTCTAAGACAGGGATTTCAAAGGTCTGTTTTTGTTCTTCTTCTCTGATAAATGTGGCATGCATGTGAAGTCTTTACGCTAGATGAAAATTCTGAATTGCTTGCTGAATTTGGTATTTCGAATGATAATAATGGTGCACTATCTATAGCCCTAGTTGCAGATACTTTTCTCCACAAAACTTGTGTTGTATTCGTTTGGATAATAAATAACATTCCTAAAATGAGATTATGAGCAACGACGAACTCCACTACAACGCATTGATCCTAATCTTTAGAATATATATTTTTCTTCCAAGATCACATTGGTCATAGAGTAACATTTAAAGATGTTATTGTAAACATCTATACAAATTTTAGCTACACTTTTTTGTACAATTAGAATATGATCAAAGAGTGATGCTGCACAAACTATATACCAACAAAATTAAATCTTTTGTCAATCTAAACGTCAAAACGTTGTGATCTATACAAAGTTATCTACACCTTTGGGTCTTTCTTCTTCTCATGAATATTGATTATGACTTCTTGAAGCTCCGGGAATACCGTTATGAGTATAAGTTCAAGTAAACCATACCCAAGTTGCTTTAAACACACCGCAGACTGCAATTTTTTAGAATCAGTGTCAGAAACAGGACCTGACCACCACTTTATCGACCATTTAGTTAGTTAGTGTGTGTATGTTTACCTGGAGAAAATAATATATATCTTTAGCAGATCGCTTGTATTGCTTATGTCCAATTAAGCTGACTAAAGTAGTCGGTGCTCCCTCTGAAAGGAAAACCACCATGTTTATAACACCCATATAACAAATGTGTGGTGTAAAATTTAAAGCGATAAATACTCACTGAATATCATCTTCTTGATCTCGCTGGCTCTACGGACAGCCTGAAGCTGCTCTTCAAATGACCCTTGTTTAGTATTTTTACTGCCAGATGAGGTCTTGCCAGAACCTTCATTTGATTGAGAAGAATCCGCTTGATTTGCTCTCAACTTTAGAAAAAATGTGCCTTCAGGCCAGAGAACCTAACAAAAGAAAGTAATTTCAAAACTCAGTAGCATATTTGATATCTTAGTTTTCTACATAGACCTGGGGACGGAACTAGAACACAAAGTCACCCTGGTTCCGTCACTGCATAGGTTACTATATATGTATATCCATTTCAGTAGACATGATGCATTAAACTTACATCTTGGAGATAACGAACCCCTTGAGCAACAACATTCTCTCTCCTGAGCCAATGAATTTGCCTTACAAGCCAATCATCAATAGCATCTTCCATCATTAGCTGTAAGATCTGCTTCGACATCCAAAACACCTGTCGTCTGTATAAAAACAAAATTTAACCAATATAAACTTCTTTTTGGCAAAACAAGACTCAAACTGCGTATCACAATGGATATCTGCGAATAATGCAGTAAATAGCAAACCTTAGCCAGCCTCTTCTGTTAAGCTGAAATATCGTGTCCACTAAATTTAGCAACGGAACACTTACATTAGGTGGCGTCCACTACAAAAAGAAAAACAGAAAAAACATATAATAGCTTTAGAAGAACACTAATCTATATTGTGGTCTTGTGGGGATAAATCATATTCTATGAACTATGAAAAAATCGAGATGCTTTCTTAAACTAATTTATATTATACACAGTTACACACTTTAGACCCTGTCTTTAATATGTGAGTTTGATCATGTTGACATGTTTTTTAATGTGGCATTGATATGGAGTTTTGAAAGCGAAAAATTTAAAAGTTCAAAGGTTATTTTACGTGAAAATGAATGTTAATTTTTTACAAAATTTAGGGGATGATAATGTATGCAAAATTTAAGGAAATTCATGATCTACCTCTGCTGGGACACCAAGTGGATCTTCCTTGAGACCAGGCATTGCAGCAAGATTAGCTCCCATGCTGAGTATTTCAGATCGCGCCTCTTCAATATTCTTATTCTGTTGATCACTTTTAGCAAATCCTTTTGAGTTCAACCTATTGTCCAAATTTCGCTCATTAGCTTGTGCAACGAACCCTACTTCCTCATGGTGAAGTGCCACGTCTTTTTCACCATCCTCATTGTTAGAAAAACTGTTACTAACATCCGAGGTAGTTCGCTTTGTAACTGAATCAATTGCTTCATCACTCTTAAATGACATTTTTCTGTTAGATGCTGAAATAGAACATTCAGAAGGGGACACCGGGCCAGCAACTTTCCGCATTAGCCCATCAGAAACTCCTCTGAACTGACGTACAATATCATCCATAGCATCATCTACGTTGACTGTCAACCCAAAATAATAAATTGCAAATAGTGATATTCGATAATGCTAATTGCATAAAAAAAAGGTAACCAACTGTGAGCATATAATCTCGACATTGCTCCAAGTTTAAAGACTCAAAAGAAGAAGGACCAAAGTTGCTCGTTGAAAACTTAATAACCGAAAGTTGGTTATGTTAGTTAGTTAGTTATAGTTAGTTATTTTCAGAAGTTAGTTATGGCGGTTACAAACCGAACCATTGTGTCGTTTGGTTCACAGCCATTCGAACAGACACAATCTTTAGTGAACAGACACGAAGGTTCATGGCAACCTTTCGTTTAGTATAAATATGTAATTACATGTAACAGAAATTTGGTTAGACGATTAATAAAGTTATCTTGTTTTTACTTTGCAATTCATATCGACTCACTCTTTATTTGGGACCAACATTTGGCATCAAGAGCCTCACGCTCGTTACACTTTCAATCCAGAAATTCATTTAACGAGAACAGAAGGAAACCAAGAAGAAAAACACTGAACCTGTTGTTTCAGAAGGAAAGAACACGCATCGTATACATCATCATACGCTGCCTGGATAACTTTGAACGCAAGGAAAGTAGTGCACGACTGTACTTGTTTGGGAATTGCAATCGAGAAGGCACCAATTGACGTGGTGACTTGTTTGTTTTGGGTGTGTGATTCTGCGTAAACAAAGATACAACGCTCGTTTACAAGCATCTTTTGTTTGCAACCAACAATCATACAACAAAACGTATAGTAGGCCTACTTGTTGTTATCTATCGCAACAGATTTTTGAAGTAGAAGACGTCATAAGAAAGATAGAAGATCCACGCTTGCAAACGCAAACGTTTGTACAAAAGTTAATTCCGTTGCTTGGGATTTAGAAAAGGTATACCGATAGAAGAAAAGAAACAATCAAGGATTGTTTAGGAACACACTCCAATACAAGGGACGACAACAGGAACAAACTTGATCACTTGTTCACAGGGAATATCGTTGAATATTCTTGTAGGTTGTTGTAGATACGGTGTGGAATACTAAGAAGAAGAGTATTGTGGAACGCGGGCAAGCAACGAAGAGAACAAAGTTTTGAGCAACTCGCTAACTTTGTTGGGTTCACTACCGTCGAGTAGTAAGAAGAAGGAAATAAGCAAACGCTTGTTTTTGTTAAAATACCGAGAGTATTATTGGCTTTGTGTTCATACGAATTTGGAAACAAGACAACAAGAACTTTCGAGTTCCTGGTATATAAAAGAAGACAGCCGAGACAAATAAATATTGTCTAGGGCACGAATTGTTTCAAATCAACACAAAGGAGAAAGAGCAACGTGGTATGAAGTGGTTATAGGAAAGGCAAGTTGACAACATCAAAAGAAAGGGTGTACCGTTTGTCTTTGGAAACAAGAACGAGGAACAAAAAAAAGCATTAGTTGGAATATTCAAATACCAACAAGAAGGGAATACACGCGTGACTAACACAACAAGGTCACAACAAATCTCAAATTTTCGGATTTCATTTCATACTTATAGTATAGATACTTACTTTATACTATTAGAAATCCATAGATTTTATATTAGGATTCCCGATAACTATTTCTGTTCCCGTAGTATTAAGTTATACCACATTAGTTAGAATTCCCATATGATTCAAAAGTGAAGATCATAAAAAGTATTAGGATGTCGGCTGAAGATACAATTAGCACAACATTGAAATCCGGAACACCTATTGCACAATACCAATGCCCTAAACTCAAAACCACAAATTACACAGTTTGGGCAATACTAATTAAGGTTATACTAGAAGCACATGGGTTATGGGAAACAATAGAACCTAAGGAAAATACGCAACTAGATGATAAGAAGGATAAGGCAACAACTGCCCTCCTATATCAAGCGTTGACCGAAGATGTTATTTTACAAGTAGCAAGTTCTAAGACAGCAAAGGAATTATGGGAATCATTGAAGAAGAGACACGTTGGAGAAGAAAAAGTGCAACAAGCACGGTTACAATCATTGATAATTGGATTTCAGACCCTCCAGATGAAGGAAGATGAAACGGTGGATGCATTTACAGCCAAATTGAACGGCTATGCCACGAAGGCAAAAGAATTAGGAAAGACGTTGGATGAATCATTTTTAGTACGAAAACTATTAGACTCCACACCAGATAGATTCATTCAGATAGTAGCATCCATAGAACAGACGAATGATCTCGATGACATTATGTTGGATGAGGTCGTAGGAAAACTTAAGGCATTCGAGGAAAGGATAAAACTCCGAAAGGGAGGACAAGTAGAAAGCCAGGATAATTTGTTATTCGCACAAGGCGAACACTCTAAGAAAGGGAAACGTTTTCACAAACGCGGTGGTAGATCGAACTACTCACGAGGAAACTGGCAGAATAAGGGAAATAGAAACAACTCAAATGAAGAAGATAAATCAAATAATGATAGACAAGTGTGGGATAGAAGTAAGATAAAGTGCTACAACTGTGGAAAATTAGGACACATGCAAAGAACCTGTAGAAAACCATCAACAAATCACGAACAGTCAAACCTTATCTTAGAAGACGAAGAACCATCACTGATAATGGCTACATATGAAACTGAAGAAGTTTTATTGAACGAAGGTCAAATACAACCCCATAAGTCTGCTACAACAGATGCTAGCATATGGTATTTAGATAATGGTGCAAGTAACCATATGACCGGAACCAAGAGTCATTTTAAAGATATTGATGAAAGCATCAATGGACGCGTTCGTTTTGGAGATGGATCGTATGTAGAGATAAAGGGTAGAGGTTCAATATTGTTAGGATGTAGAAACCAACAACAAAAGATAGTTTCGGACGTTTACTACATTCCAAACCTCAAGAGCAACATACTTAGTCTAGGACAACTTACCGAGATAGGTTGCAAGATCATCATGGATGAAAATATACTGACTTTGTATGATAAGAACAAGACTTTGTTCATGAAAGTAGAAAGATCTAAGAATCGACTTTACAGTATCAAACTACGCATTGAAGCACCTATATGTCTCTTAGCAAACATAGATAACCAAGCATGGTTATGGCAATGCTAGATTGGGTCACCTGAACTTTGACGCATTAGACAAGATGACAAGAAAAGGTCTAGTAGACGGGATACCGAGAATAAAACATGCAGGACAAATATGTGATGCATGCTTATTAGGAAAACACATCAGAACACCATTTCCAAACAAAGCTAAATTCAGATCCAAAAACCCGTTGGACTTGGTATATGGCGATCTTTGTGGTCCCATAAGCCCAGCCACAAATTCAGGAAAGAAGCTCATCTTCTTATTAGTAGAGGACTGTACACGTTTTATGTGGGCCTACTTTCTAACCTCGAAAGATCAGGCATTTAACACATTCAAGGAATTTAGGCAGAAGGTAGAAATGGAGTTGAAGTTGAAATTGAAAATGCTAAGAACAGATAGAGGAGGTGAATTTACATCTAACGAATTCACCAACTACTGTAAGGAAAATGGTATTGCAAGACAGTTAACAACACCGTACTCACCACAACAGAATGGTGTAGTAGAAAGAAAGAATAGGATAGTTTTATCAACTACTAGGAGTATGATGAAAGCAATGAAGTTACCCTTAACTTTTTGGGCGGAAGCAGTCAGACACGCCATTTACATACTCAACAGGGTACCTACCAAAGCCCTGGAAGATAAAACACCATATGAAGCCCTCTATAACAGAAAACCGAACCTGGAATACCTAAGAATATTCGGATGCACAACTTATGCTAAGATAACGATACCTCACTTGAAGAAGTTAGATGACAAAAGCATACCGATGATTTATTTAGGTGTAGAGGAAGGATCAAAAGCATGTAGGCTATATGATCCAGTAAGAAAGAAGAAACATGTTAGTAGGGACGTAAAGTTTATGGAAACGAAACCGTGGGAGTGGGATAATAGTGAAGATGATACAAGTATACAAGACACATTTCTGACTAGTTTTGTGGTAGACGGAGTTGACAACGAGAATCTTACACCAGTCAACATAGAAAACATTGATAATACGTATCATGAAGAGGTTCAAACACCCGAACCAATACCAGATCCAGAATCACCAACCACACCACCAGCATACACTTACGAACCCAACTCAGAAAATGATAGAGAAACTACTCTTAGCTCATTAGGAAGCTCAAAACAAAGATTTGATGATACACCAGTACGAGGTTTCAAAGAAGTAACGGATATATATAGAACAACACATATAGTTGAGACTGAAAGTCTACTATTCATAGAAGAAGAACCCCGTAACTATAAGGAAGCATCAACAGATAAGAAATGGATTGAGGCCATGAAAACTGAACTGGATTCGATTAATAAGAATCACACATGGACTCTCACAACATTGCCAGAAAATCAGAAGGCAATCGGACTCAAATGGGTTTATAAAACCAAAAGGGATGCACACGGAAAGATCATCAAATATAAAGCAAGATTTGTAGCAAAAGGTTATGTACAACAACAAGGAATAGACTTCAATGAAGTATTCACACCAGTTGCTAGGATAGAGACAGTTCGGTTAATATTAGCACTAGCAGCATATCATGGTTGGCCAGTACACCACTTAGATGTAAAATCAGCATTTTTACATGGAGAATTGAAAGAAGAAGTCTATGTCAAACAACCGGAAGGGTTTATTCAGCAAGGAAACCCTGATAAAGTCTACAAGTTAACTAAAGCTTTGTACGGCTTAAGACAAGCACCTAGAGCTTGGAACATGAAGCTTGATCAAACTTTGAAATCATTAGATTTTAAGAAGTGTAATCTCGAACAAGCAATTTACACAAAGAGAAGCAAGACTTCTATGCTTATTGTTGGAGTATATGTAGATGATTTAATAATCACGGGCACTCCAAAGAAAGAATTAGACTTGTTCAAATCTCAAATGGAAGACAAATTCGAAATGAGCGACTTAAGGTTGCTATCTTATTACCTTGGGATAGAAGTTACACAGACAGGAGGAGAGATTTCAATCAAGCAGACAAGATATATTAACAAGATCTTGAAAGAAACAAATATGATGGACAGTAATGATACAAAGATACCTATGGATCCCGACACTAAGTTGGTCAAGGCGGAAGATAATGATAATGGAAACCCAGTTGACGCAACTTACAACCGTAGCTTAATTGGAAGTCTTAGGTACTTACTGCACATAAGACCAGATCTTAGTTACTCAGTCGGACTACTCAGCAGATTTATGCAAGACCCGAAGGAAATTCACCTGAAGGCAATAAAACAAGTAATGCGATATATCAAAGGAACAAAGGAGCATGGAATCATATACAAGAAAGAAGGCGGCTGCAAGATCACAGGTTATAGCGACAGTAGTTATGGAATCAACACCGATCAAGGAAAAGGAACTACTGGCATAGTATTTTACTTTGGAGAGTCACCTATTACTTGGTGTACTCAGAAACAACATACAGTGGCACTATCATCATGTGAATCAGAATTCATGGCGGCTACTAGAGCAGCATGTAAAGCTTTGTAGTTAAAACGCTTACTTAGTGAATTAACTGGATGGCAAGAAAAAAGGATAGCGCTTAGAGTTGACAATGTATCAGCAATAGCACTCGTAAAGAACCCAGTATTTCATGGAAGAAGTAAGCACATCGACATTCGCTATCATTTCATTCGTGAATGTGTAGAGAATGGTCATATCAACGTTGAACACATCAATGGAGAACTACAAAGAGCAGACATTTTAACAAAGGCCTTACCAAGACTAAAGTTCGTGACTATGCGACAAATGCTCGGAGTTCAAGACTTAGGACGAAGCAACGAACAAGATTAAGGAGGAGAATGTGAGCATATAATCTCGACATTGCTCCAAGTTTAAAGACTCAAAAGAAGAAGGACCAAAGTTGCTCGTTGAAAACTTAATAACCGAAAGTTGGTTATGTTAGTTAGTTATAGTTAGTTATTTTCAGAAGTTAGTTATGGCGGTTACAAACCGAACCATTGTGTCGTTTGGTTCACAGCCATTCGAACACACACAATCTTTAGTGAACAGACACGAATGTTCATGGCAACCTTTCGTTTAGTATAAATATGTAATTACATGCAACAGAAATTTGGTTAGATGATTAATAAAGTTATCTAGTTTTTACTTTGCAATTCATATCGACTCGCTCTTTATTTGGGACCAACACCAACTTCTGCTTTGCTTAACCATAGTTCGAGCTGCTAAGAAAAATCCCCTTTTTTACAAAGATTCCAAAAATGCCGTCAAAATTGTATTAATTTAATAAATCACTAAAACACTCAAGATCATGTGGAGATTTCTATTGTGGCGTTCATGGAGAAATTGCAAACTGGTTACATGCTATTATGGTTTAATATATTACCTTACACTATTTTGGTTAAAACTTCAATGGTTTTTCTGGGCTAGAATAAGCTGGTTACCCAAAAATACGCCCTTTAGGAATAACAACATACCTGCTAAGGTTCTTACTACCGATGATGACCTTCCAAAAGAGTAACTCTGAAATAATAATATCATTTTAGAATGTATTAATCCTTATTATTAGGTGAAAAAAAAAAGTATAGAGAGAGGGACACCTTCGAAGACATGCTCAAGAAGTCCCATACTTCATGTTGCTCAGCAATATTAGGTATAGACAATAGGTCCTGTAAATACAAAACTCATTTAGTTATACAATTTTCTCTTTGGAAAGTCATATTAGGATTATATGGGGTGCCATACTTGCAGATATCTATCAAGCTGTATACAGCGTTGACGAACAAACGCATCCTCTGTACTAGACGAAAATATCCTTTTAGGAGGTAATTGTGAAGTATAATTGGGAATGTCCTTAAGATGGCGGTGCAATCTCTCAAAATTCCTATATCTGGTGACAATGTAACAAAATATAAATTATATTAAAAAATAACAAAATGGTTACTTAAAGATCTCAGAAACAAGACCTTCTTTTCACAAACCAAGTGTTGTTACCAACATCCGTCACACCAATGGAATAAACTGCAAAGGATTTCGAGTCAAGAGTCTCAAAGTATGCTCCTAGAACCTGTAGAATATATATAGCACCACAATCAATACTATTTAGTATTTTAGCTACACAATAGTTAAATATACAGATCTTACCCGACACCTAAGCTTGGGGACAGGCCCTTCAGTGTGAGTTGCTTTATTAGAAGTAACATTAAAATTATGTAAATCATTGTCTCCACCGACATTCGCACTGTAAAACTCTGAGATGACGGACCCACCAGCTTGGCTTGGACGTGCAGTTTCACTTTGGTTTTGAATGTTCAAATCAGATGAACTATTTGATTTTTCCGACGTAGCTTTACTTCCACTAACAAAATTAGAACTTTCATCAGCTAACTCAGAAAGATCAGACGTCTTGCTTTGGTCAGCTTCAAGAGTTTTCTCTTGTGGTCGGTCATTAGAATTTTCATTTAAACTGTGTACTGCAGAACCATCTATTATACAAGGTTGAAGTCCTTGAGCAGCTTTCTTCTGAGCTTTTTTCTTATAGTTTCTTCCTTTGGTCCACATATCTTCAAGATTTTCAGGCTGAAGAACTTCGGTCCTTCTTTGAGTTGCTGCTTCAAGAACCCGGGCCCATTTCGAGGACCGTGGCTGCACTGATTTATCTTGAACCGGATCACTAGCAATAGTGCCAGGTGGGTTTAAGATCGGTTCCTTTTGGTCATTAGGTGTATCTTTTTTTGGATTATGAAAAGAGCCACTTCTCAAGGAAGTAGACTCTTTAGACTTTTCATGGTTTGTAGCAACGGGTTGATTCTGAGTTTGATCAGTGCCGTTTGTTGACTGATCATTTCCTGCTTCATTGTCTCCCTTGTTATTGTTTGCGAGGAAAATTCCCTCGATCAACTCATTGATTTGCCTGTCAGAAGAAACTCCCTTTCGTTATGTTTTGGTGCCAAATGAGTACTCAAATCAACATGCAACACATAAAAAAACACTCCCAAATACTCCTAAATAAATAACTGATGCTAAATATTGTACAACAAGAGCTTTATTCTTAGGGACTCACCCGGGACTTGCAAATTTCATTACAGGTTCCATTACCAAGCATGTTAAAAGCTCTCGTGTAATGCATCGAACTATAGGGCATTGCGCTTCTCGTGGTCTAAGGACAGCAGCCAAAAGTGCCCCCATCACTCGCTTAAGAAACTACAAAATAAGAACCATCAGATAACATTCACAGAATAGCAATGACATACGAATAATCTTACATTAGAACTCTCCACTCACACCTTGTACTCGCTCTCAGAAGATATACAAGCTGGATGAAGCTCCTTAGAAGCCATAAGATGGCGTTTCAATCTCTCATCTCTTTCTTCGGAAGAGAGTGTCACCATGACGTCCCTCCCAATAGCAGCCTGATTTTTCCTGAAAAGCTCCAAGTGATCACCTACTAGATCAACTACATCTCTGAAACAATACAAACAATGCAGTTAATTTATAGATAGAGCTTATACGAGCCAAAATTTACCTAATGGCTAATAGTCTAATACCAACCTTGTTAGCAAGTCCACGAGGTTTATGTCTTTTGCTCTCGTGGAAATCTCAGCAAGAATATCCATAATAATCCCATGTATAAGCTGTGGTGCTTCCTTATCAGGCGTTATATCCGAATACCACATATCAAGAACAAATTCTTGCAAAATCTTATTAACAAAATCATCCATAGCAGCCTCGACTATCGGAGAATCAATCTTCCTCTTCCATTTAGGTGGAGGAGGTAATGTGGTAAGACGAGAATCATTTACAGACAACTGTTTCTTCTCTAAATACGCTAAATACGATTGCCCAATAGGCTTTCTTGTCTTCCATCGGAATTCAACTTCACTTAACAAAAAATGAACACCTGATACTAGTAGTATTGCTATAGGAACATTCAACCACATTGATTTACTTGTATCTGTAACAACAATAAATCAATCAACATTTACATACAATATAAGACAATGTAACTCCATTTTATTAAACCTTAGGAAAAAAAAAAAAAAATCCGAAACTTAACAACTAAATAATTAACATTCATGTATGATGCAATCTAACGCTATTTGGGTCCCATCCCTCAAATGTGTACTCAGTTGGTTCTGGAAGAGAGGACTTTGCAAGAAAATAATCACACTTTACAGCAAAATAATAGCCTGATCATGTGCCTATTGAGTCAGTATTAACATCGTCTTTCACATATTTTCTTTAGGGTGGCAGTGAGGGTCCTTAGTTATCAACATTTTGCTAAAATAATAAGGCAAAAACATCCTAAATTCAACAATTAGCCACTGAAAGTTTACATATAGTACAATCTAACAGTATGTTACAAAAATAAAAGAGGCAAAATCATCCTAGATTCAACAGCTAATGAATCAAGATTCCCATACGATACATGTTAACGCCTTATTACAAATTAAGGCAAAAAAAATCTTCAACATTAACATATAATGCAATTTAACGCTATTTTATTACTGTAAAAGTTAGGGCAAATTTGAACATACAAAATAATGAACATGCGCATATAATTCAACCTAACGCCATACTAAAAAAGAAAAAAAAAAAAGGCAAAAACATCGTCGATTAATATCAATGACGTACGTGTTAAGAAGTATGTGACGATGAATATACAAACGGCCCACCATACTGTACGAAGCTTGGCTTCTTCGATCAAATCATGTAATGTTTCCATTAGCTTTTTTTTAAACGAATTAAAACCCTACGTAAACATGACGCGCGGATCATGAAACTGAATGAGCGTGTGTTTTAATAAATTTGCAATGAGGTTAAGGAAAAACAGAGATGATCATGATTGAATGTATAGGTTGTTGTTTGTTGGTGATTCAATTGAATTGAGGAAGGATACAGAGTCCATGCAGATTATGAATAATCTGGGATGTCTACGTGCATGGCGATGTATAATATGTTGGACCATAATGTTATAGAAGCAAAAGTTAGGGTAGTTTAGTGTAAGTTTATGTATGTATTCTGTAAACCGACCCATTGTATTGGGCTGGGTCACAAGAAAGAAACGGTTTTAGTTAGGTTACAACGGTTAGAAAGTTGTGACGTTTACTTTTTATGAATCGGTGTGTCTCTTTGATATGAAGGCAACGATTCATCTAGTATAAATAGAGTAGGATTCTGTAATCGAATGTAACCCACACGTTATTTTATATCAGTGTTATAAAAGGGTTCATCCCAAATCATTCTTTGTTTCTTATTATTGATTCTTGTTTGGTATACATATGATGTTGTTATGATCAAATTCGATCCTGGATATGGAGATGCAAGGACCTGTCAACAGTGGTATCAAGAGCTTCGAGGGAATCAAACAACATTCAAATCATGTTTTACAATCAAGATTAAACCTGTTTTTTTGAAGAAAAAGAACAGCGGGTTAAGGAGAAAAAGATGGCGTTTGAAGAGAAAGAAAGAAGGGAAAACGGTTACCCCAACCGGGGGTTAACCAAGAAGAAGAAGAAGAACACGGTTTTGTGTTCTTGTTGGTACGAAAGAAATATAAACCAGTGGGTTTTTTGGTGACCATCAATCAAGAGAAGAACTGCAACATCGATATTGCAGAAGTTAGAAAAAAAGGGGTCTATCATTTGTGTTATTTCTCTGTGTCGACAACCACCAGAGAAAAAAAAAAGGGGGCTCTTTTGGGCAAGAGCAAGAAAGAAATTTTTGTGGAACGACATATGTTTGAAGACTGACACAACATGAAGAAATATTTTTTGTTGGAAGCGACATTTGAAGACCGACACAAAAGAAAGAGAGATTGAAAGATCGCTTGTGGTTCACAAAGTAAGAAAGTAAGAAAGAAACGCGTAAGTAAGCACGCGAATAAGCGTAAGTAAGCATGCTTATAAGAACGAAGGCGTAAGTAAGCACGCTTGTTTAAAGAACGCGTAAGTAAGCACGCGAGCAACAAAGTAAACGTAAGTAAGCACGTTTACAAGAAAGAAAGCGTAAGTAAGCACGCTTGAACGAAAAAGATACGTAAGTAAGCACGTACCACAAAGAAAGAAAGAAAGATAGGAAGAAAGAAGGCAAGAAAGGAGAAAGCACGTCAAAGAAAGAATGCAAGCAAGAAAGCATGGCGAATGAAGTCAAGTAAAGAAGCCTCGATTTGCGTCTATAACATTAGGGGGGAGAATGTTGGACCATAATGTTATAGAAGCAAAAGTTAGGGTAGTTTAGTGTAAGTTTATGTATGTATTCTGTAAACCGACCCATTGTATTGGGCTGGGTCACAAGAAAGAAACGGTTTTAGTTAGGTTACAACGGTTAGAAAGTTGTGACGTTTACTTTTTATGAATCGGTGTGTCTCTTTGATATGAAGGCAACGATTCATCTAGTATAAATAGAGTAAGATTCTGTAATCGAATGTAACCCACACGTTATTTTATATCAGTGTTATAAAAGGGTTCATCCCAAATCATTCTTTGTTTCTTATTATTGATTCTTGTTTGGTATACATATGATGTTGTTATGATCAAATTCGATCCTGGATATGGAGATGAAAGGACCTGTCAACATAATATAGGTCGGTCCTTGAGTTTCCTTATTACATCCGGCCTTATAAACTGAGCCTTAATGGAAGATATTTTTTGAGATTATGTAATATAGAAATGGGAAGAGATCTAGTGAGAATAAAATTTGAAATTAGAAGAACAATAATAAATTTCAGCCAAACATTTCAAATGAGAGGAAAATTTTTAAGAGAGATACATCTATGTTTGTAGATGCATTTGAAATACCCTTCTCATTTTAATTTTATTTCTCGTTTGATTATAACTCTTGCCAGATATATATTTGTAGGAAATAAAAGGGGGTCTTTGTAACCATAAGTCATAGGCTTTATGGGTTATGCCAATGTTTTAAAACCTTGGTTTGCCCGACCGGCTCAACCAGTTGTGATTATATGTTTGGTGAACTTATCGTACGTTTGGTATTAACTTACAATGCATAAGAGCTTTTTGACATGTTGAATGATTGTTTGGATAGGTTTAAGGCTGCTTGAGTTGTTTGGGCATGTTTAAGAGCTGTTTGAACATTTTAGGGTTGTTTGGATATGTAGAAGGTTGTTTGGATTGCAGTTTTCAGGTTTAAAAGCTGTTTGGACAACTATTGCAAAGTTTTTTTTTTTTTTTTTTTTTTTTTTAATTTTTTTTTATATTTTTTTTTATATTTATTTATTTTAATAAAGAGTTAATTGCAAAAATCATCCCTGAACTTTGGTCAGATTGCATGTTTCGTCCCAACCATTTCAAAAGTGCAGAAACCGTCCCAGCTGTGGGAAACCTTTGAGCAAATTATAGTCCCTGGTTTTAACCGGCGTTAAGTGGATTTCGTTAGAATTTACACGTTAGCCCCTTTGGCTCGCGGCAGTTGCAGCATCCGTCCTTTAACTAACAGCCGTTTATAATTTTATACTTTTGATTTCTTTAAAGTTTTTTGATTTTTAGATATATATTTTTATAAAAAAAAAATCACGTTTTAAATACGTTTTTATACTCTTTTATATACGTATTTATATATGTTTTAAATACATTTTTATATACATTTTTAAATAGTTTTATATATTTTTTATATACGTTATTACAAAAACGTTCTTATATACTTATTTATACGTTTTTATATGCGCTTTTGTATATGTTTTTCTTTTTTATATACGTTATTACAAAAACGTTCTTATCATACGATTTTATACACATTATTTTATAAGTTTTTATATAAGTTTTTGTAAACGTTTAGGTATATGTTATGGACATTTTTGTATACGTTTTTTATATGTTTTAAGTACGTTATTATATTATTTCTGTTCGTTTTTATACATGTTTTGTATACTTTTTTATATACGTTACTACAAAAATGTTCTTATACACCGTCCCATAATTATTGTCTAGTGTTAACTTTTGAAGTTTTTATTTTGCAACTTTGACTTTAAATATTTTTTTTTTGTGTAAAATTTGATGAAAAATATTACAATGAAAATACATTTAAAACTCAATTCATTCATATATGTTATTATATATATTTTAAATGGGTTTTTATACGTTTTTATATACATTTTTATATACTTTTTAAATGGGTTTTTATATACATTATTACAAAAACTTTCTTATATACATTATTATATATCTTTTTTGTATATAATAATGTATACAAAAACTTATATAAAAAACGTATATAAAAATTATATAATAACTTGTAAAATAATGTCTATAATAACGTATACCAAACTTGTATAAAAACGTACAAAAACTATATAATAAAGTATTTAAAAACATATAAAAAATGCATATGAAAACATATACAAAAATGTCTATAATCACATATACAAAAACATATACAAAAATGTATACAAAAACTTATACAAAAACTTATATAAAAATGTATAAAAAAAAAATATAATAACGTGTATAAAAACGTATGATAAGAACGTTTTTTTAATAAGGTATATAAAAAATATATAAAAACGCATATAAGTACGTTCTTTTAATAACGTTTATAACAAAGAAGAACGTATACAAAAGCGTATATAAAAACTTATAAATAAGTATATAAGAACATATATAAAAACGTATATAAAAATATGCAAAAACTATTTAAAAATGTATATAAAAACATATTTAAAACATATATAAATATGTATATAAAAGAGTAGAAAAACGTATATAAAACGTGTCTTTTTTTTTATAAAAACATATATATAAAAACAAAAAAACTTTAAAGAAATTGAAAATATAAAATTATAAACAGCCGTTAGTTAAAGGACGAACGCCGCAACTGTCGTGAGCCAAAGGGGCTAATGTGTAAATTCTAACGAAATCCATTTAACGCCGGTTAAAACCAGGGACCACAATTTGCTCAAAGGTTTCTCACAGGGGCGGTTTTTGCACTTTCGAAATAGTTGGGACTAAACATGCAATCTGACCAAAGTTTAGGGACGAGTTTTGCAATTAACTCTTTAATAAATAACACTAGTTTGACTTAGCGGTTGAACCGACTATTAGGCCAGGTCGATAAGAAAACTACTATGTTTTAAAACATTATGTTTTATTGTTAAGCCTACCAGGCTATCATAATTATGAAAATTAAATCACTTTTAACAAACTCATAATTACAATACAGTACTTTTGTTACGTACTCTCCATTTGACTCTTGATTCAGAGTCCTTTAACATTACGAATGGATGATCGACATTAAACATATACCAAATTATAATATAAATATTTGTTACCATTAAAGCTAGACTTGAAGCACAACAGAGAGAAACATGTTATTCGGTCATTATTCGATTATGTTTCTAGTTCTTCGTTTTACTTTTGATTTCATTATCTTAAAATTGAAGATGAATCTGTTGGAATAGTATTCAAATACACATTTTTTTTTTTTTTTTTTTTCATAACAAAATGGTCAAGTTGTGCGTTTGTTGGGAAAATTAAGTGATTTCTTAGAAACGATCTGTAATTTGCACATGTGTGAGCTGAATGTTTTATAACTATCAAGACTACTACAATGAACTATATATATGTGTTATTTTCACTTTTATAACCAAATACATACACTTCTATTTACCAATAACCATGTCATTAATGTTTTGATACAACCCAACTAGTGAATACTGCCTAAGCTTTTCAACCTCATACCATGAGTTAAGAGCTTCTAATGTCTTGTCTGTACCCGAGAATGCTAATTGTATGCTAATGTTGCAATCAACCGATCCACCATTAGTCTTGCATTTATTGACGGGTGTAGCGCATTCTTGATTGTTGAGGCAAACGCCCGATCTTTCTTCACACAACTTACACCCAAATTTCTTCCAGTATAAGTTTACGAGTCTCCCTTCTTGAAATTCCAGAACCTGCTAAAAGCGGAAAAAATATTAAACTAATCGATTGAAATGTTGTGCAAAATTGCGAATGATAAATTTTGTGTTTGGTGATATATATTACCAAAGTGAAACTTGTGATGATATTTGATTTATCAGCAACTAAAGTAGGTATTGATCTTGCTGCATATTGTCTTCCAGAAAATGCAACCATATATCCACCAGCTTTTTCCTATGAGGTATGCAAAATTTGTTGAACTTTCAATGTGCTAATGGCAAAAAATAGTAGCATACTTATCTCCATACAAAGTGTTGTGTCAATGGTAAACATCGTTATACTAATGTGGTTTTGTAAAATAGCAACATATATACGTTCTCAAATGTTGCATTATATTGAGAAAAACAATGGATATGAATAATATTTACATACAAAGTTTAATAACTAAAATGACACGAATACAGGTGCTATGAACAATGTATGCTAGTGATACAAGTCAACTACTAGTACTATTTTATGACATTATCCCAAATTTTAATGTAAAACTTACCAGATCAAAGTTGGAGGTATTGACAGTGAGATAAGTGAGCTCATCGACTTTTGGCCTAAAAACTGAGAGTTGAGCATTGGTTCCACCAAGAGATAGACGACTATCACATGGTGAAAGCTGAATTTGGTCGGAAAAGAAGGAATCCTTTGAAGAAAAAGCGAGTCCAAAGGTAAACCCATCCCATCTTTGGACTTTTGTATCTGAACATGGATTAAACACCACATTAGTGTATATGGAATATACCCTGATCACCATCGCGATAATCATTGCAGAAAACGTGATCCTATTTGCTGCCATAGTGAAGTCCTATATTATATTAACCATCGACCACTAAGAACCTTAGTATATATCAAAAGTAATATCTGATCTCGAAAAAACCTAGAGGAGAATTTATCAAACCCGATTAATAATCTAGAATCTTTGTATTCTTTTGTTGTGGTTTTAGAAGAAGTTTAGATGATTCACGCACAAGGTTGATCTTGATTTTACAAAATTTATGTTATAGAATGAAAATATAGAGATTATATGAAAGATTTTAGAAAAGGAGATCAATTAAAATCGGTTAAATCGGCAAGGTAAGTGGATCTTGTCCTTAAACTTGTTATGGAAATTTGAAAACTTATGAGTGAAGAAAGCATGAGTAAACACACTTGCAAGTTACATGCGTGCATAACAATCATAGCTTAAAATTTGTGTACGTAGTTAGACTATTTCAATAGAAAAGAGTATGGAATCAAGAGAAAACATAAAGATATAAATCTTGCACAATAAAAATGAAATAAAAGAGGTGATGAAAAGATAACGGAAATTAATGTACTAGTTAACGGTGATCTCAGGGAGTTACTGGACAACCATATATATATATATATATATATATATATATATATATATATATATATATATATATATATTTTATTTATTATCTATACTACTTATAAAGTAAAAATGGTCAAAGTGAAAAGTCAAGAAAAGTGAAATGTTGAAAATATGTTTTGCTTATTCTACCCTTGAAATCTTGAAAACCCAATCTTTAAAATGTTGAAAGTCAATGTGGAAAGCATTTAGATATACTAGACGAGTACCCGTGCATAGCAACGAGATTTTATAGGTATAGATAGCTTATTAATAAAAAAAGTTTATAGGTTATAAACGAAAAATAATAAAAGTTTGAAGATTTGGAAATTAAACATAATGTTTTGAAACCCGGTTTGACCCGGGTGGTTCAACCGGTTGAAACGTTCCGGGTGAAAAATGGGTCGATTTAAACCGGGTCAACTTGCTAGGTTGGGTCGAAAATGGGTCAAATTAAACTGGGTCAACCCGCCAGATTTGAAGCGTCCCGGGTCAACCCGGTTTGTGTTTTAATTGGTTGTATTTAATTTGATAGATTTGTTTTTAATTGGTTGTACAATGTAAATAAATCATTATACTTTTAAGTAATGAAAATGTTTTGAAACCCGGTTCGACCCGGGTGGTTCAACCGATTGAACTGTTTCTGTAGAAAAATGGGTCGATTTAAACCGGGTCAACTTGCTAGGTTGGGTCGGAAATGTGTCAAATTAAACTGGGTCAACCTGTCGGGTCTGAAGCGTCCCGGGTCAACCCGATTTGTGTTTTAATTGGTTGTATTTAATTTGGTAGATATGTTTTTAATTAGTTGTACAATGTGAATAAATCATTGTACTTTTAAGTAATGGTGTGTTTTAATAAGAGTATTAATTACATTTCACTTTTCTCTCTTATTAGACCATTATTGAAAACTCAACATTTCTTGAAAACTCAATATTTCAATTGTTGACCATTTTTCCATTATATGTAGTAAAGATAACTTCCTACATCCATTTCTTTAAGTCGAGAGTATTCCTAGCTCGTTTTATTTAAAACACATGGTTGTAGACTTTCTTATGTTACTACATTCTTAGTTGGCAACTAATTATGATGAATTGATTTCTCCGAAACTTTCTTACAATAAATACTAACTTTCATTTATTTATTTGGTATATAACTCCTAGCAACATTTAGTTAATATCAGTTGATTCTTATCACAATCTCTACACAAAATTATCCACACTACTAAATAAAAACGATGAGGTGATGATGAGCATGGGATATAATATGAGCTAGAAACTGATTCGAATTTTTCCGGATAACAAGAGTGATGGATTACAACAATTTTCATATGAATCAGTGATCGAGATTGAAGCATTTGATGATTAATGCATAAATCATTTGCTTGCTTTGTCTAATTATTTATACTAATGAACTACATATAAACATAATATTCGCTTGTTGTATTCCTTTTTTACCTTGCAGTTATTAGCTGTAAAGGTATGTGTTACTACTCAAATTACAAAGTAAGCAACCAATTATTTGCATGCCGTGTATTAACATATTCGCTATTTATTTTCAAGTTTGCATCATGCATCGGAAGTGGTCTATGCTTATCATGGATGGTCATATTAGGGGTGTAAACGAGCCGGTACTGTCAAGCTCGAGCTGAATACTATAGCTCGAGCTTAAAACTCGACTCAAGTTTGGTCGAGCTTTATATTTCAAGCTCTAGCTCGACTCGTCATATAAAATTCGAGCTCGTTTGTTTCTACATTTCATGCTCGAACTCGATAAATACTCGGTATATCAAGCTCGGCGCGACTCGATTTGTATGAAAATTAAGTAAATGTATGTATATGAAAGGGTAAAAGTGTAATTTAATCGAAGCTCGTTAAGGCTCGCGAGCTTCACGAGCCAACTATTTTGGAGCTTGAGCTCGACTCGACAATGAACTCGAGTAGCTCGAACTCGAGCTCGACTCGTTTAAATCAAGTCGATTTCGAGTAATTTTATTTATTAGTAACAGACATTGCAACAAGCTTCCACTGCTCCTTTTATTTTAATTATTTCACTTTGCTCTGTGGTTTGGTTACCATTTTATCATTGGGTTACATTTAATGAAATTATAACAATATTCTGCATTTTTTTTACACTTCACCTTCAACCGTTAAATTATATTAAGATGCAAAATTTTTACTGTTTTATGTATAAGTTTTGACATTAATACTATAAAATTGTAGGCCGGTTTGAATGTGTGAAGCGGCTGAAGCCGACAATAAAATGAACTTAAGTATACTTCTTTACCATGAGTGGGTAACTAAATTTAGTAATTTATATCTATATTATCTATATTATTGATAAAGCATTTACATCAATTTCTTTAGGAAGAATCATCTTTTCTTGAAAGTGAAAAAGTGAAAACTAAAAATACAAGGCTGGGCACGAAAACTATTGAAGGAAACACGACTGTATCTCAATGTGTTAATACAAACTTTTAAATGAAATTTCAAATAGTTTTCATAATCTGTATGATGAAAAAGCATTTATATGTACAAAAAATTAAGTGATACTTGATTAGTTTATTTAAATGAAAAATATTACTATGTATTAAACAAAAATATTACTATTTTCCTTAAATGATACTTGATCACTTTTTGCGCAAAAAAAAAATGAAAAAAAAAAAAAAAAAAAAAAAAGAAAAAAAAAAAAAAGATAGTTGATCACTTTACTTTTTATTTTACGGACATATCAATGGGTTATGCATATGTTATATAAAAAGAGGCATATGCCTATTAGAGGTTTCAAAAATAACTAAACGAGTACCCATGTATAACAACGAGATTTTCTAGCGGCAAACAACTATAGTTACATAAAAGGTTACAAAAAACACTTAACCAAAGCATCACTATAACTATCTGCCGCTATAAATTCTGTTGCTATGCACGGGTACTCGTCTAGTTATTATAAATATCCCTTTATTAGAAATTATAGGATTTACAAGAAATTAGTGAGGAGCCGAGATACTAACTAGGCCCCCACTCCTCTAGCCAGGGGCGGATGTACATGTAAGCCAGGGGTAGCGGTCGCTACCCCTGAACTTTTACCCGGTAGTGGAATTTTTGGCGATTTTTGGCCATTTTTTGGTGATTTCGCGACCCCTGAAACAAATTTTCGCTACCCCTAAACAAATTTTCGTATTTCGCTACCCCTAAGCTTGGCTCCTAGTTCCGCCCCTGCCTCTAGCTATAGCGAAACTAATTCCACTAAAAATATGAGCAGCAACACGTGCTCCAATATCTTGAGTCATCGCAAATCTTCGGATACACTTTAGTAAAGTCACCGCATCTTTCTCAAGTTCTCCAAAGGAAGAGAATGAAAATGAGAGAAATCCGTATCCAATATCTGTGCATTTAGCCTCATACTTGACACAAGAATCTTTGGATACGCTTTATTATTATTATTATTATTATTATTATTATTATTATTATTATTATTATTAACCATGATTTCTAACCATTTGGCCGATGGGTTTAAACACACCGCCACACAGGTAAACTTTCCGAGTTTACCTTTCAAGTTTTTCTTAAATGCGTCTTGTAAAAAGATATAGGTCCTTTTAATCTAGCTAGTTTAGTTTCCCGCAAATGCATATGATCAATTTTTATCCTTGCTTCGTCCCTAGTTATGGTCAGAATTCCAGATTTGTATTTTCTTCTACTAAATAATGACACAAGCATATTGAAACCTATTTTCAAAAGAGATTTCATGTGAATTGTTTCCACATATAGTGATGTGTGATTTCTAGTCTTAATATTCTAGGTTTTACAAGAAATACTCACACTCTCGGGCAGTATACTCGACCGCGTATAGTATAAAATTTTTGTTTTGAAAAATTAATTATAGAAAATAATAGAATAAATAATGAGTAATTAAAATTGAATGAAAATAAATAAGAGTAAAGCAGTGCTCATCTAGTTATTCTTCTAATAACCTAATGGCATGATCTGTTCGTGCAATGTGTAACCAGTTCCATAATTAGTGACTCATATCTTGTATAAGATCTAGTAATGGCCACTAAAACCTATACATATGCCTTATAACGTTCTACCTCGACACTATTGGATGATATGAGTTATATTCATTAAATCCGCTAGCTAACCTATATGACTTGTTTGTAAAGTTATTCACTACAAGAAAATTGCTCTTTAGCGTCATTTTTAGCGACTCGCTATTCGAAGTCGCAAAGTTGCGACATGAATAGTGACAAGTTTAGCGATGTGTACATCGTAATGTCGCAAACGATATCGCCTTATATGTCGCAATTTGTTTTTAGATTATAATGTCGCAATTTGTGTCGCGAATGACGTCGCTATTGTAGCGACATTCTAGACCATGTCGCTAACGAAGACGCAGATTGGGTGACGCCTTAGAAAATGACGTAAAATGGGTCGCTACTTTGCAACACTAGAAAATATGTCGGTAATCAAGTCGCTAAATTTTGCGACGTACATAAACACATTGCTAACCATGTCGCTATTCGCGAAAACTTAAACCATGTTCTTATGCTTTTACCGGTCCAATTTTTCCAAACGTGTCACTTATTGCTCGCAATCCCTTTCATAGTAACATATACAAAATTAGTACATATACCTAGTTGATTTTATAAAAAATATCAATTTTCATACATATATAATATAATTCTACTAAAGCATGATTCAAAAGATTTTATTCATTAATATTTCAAGTTACTATATAAGGTGGTGTTTGAATTCAACTTAATTGACTTAATATAAAAAAACTTAATTTATTAAGTCATGCAAAAAGTTGTTTGTTTTTCACTTAATCAAAATAAATGAGTTAAAATAATAAGTGATAAAAGTGGGAGTTTCATATTAAGTCATCTGTTAATTAACACACTTAATAAAAAAAATTAAGCAAATGCGCCCATACATATTTAGTTAAAAAAAATTAAACAAATGCCCATATATATATAGTTAAAAAAAATTAAACTCCCCCATTTTAAGCGTCACTTTAGATTTTAGAATTAAGCTCCTGGTTCGTGCCCTAAAATTGATTTTTCCCCAAATCCTCAACGCCACCGTTGCACCGCCACTTTCGCCGTCGTTCACCTTCACCGACATTGCACCACCTCTTTCGCCGCCATTCATCTTCACCGTCATTACACCACCTCTTTCCTCTCCGTTCACCTTCACGTCGTTGCACCACCTCTTTCGCCGCCGTTCACATTCACCGTCGTCGGACCGCCTCCTTCGCTGCCGTGCACCACCACACCGCAGGTGGTGACTTCACCATGGACGTTATTCAATTATCTATTTTGTTTGCTGGTATGATCTTCGCTCTCGATTAAGTATTAGTTTCGTTATCCTGTTCACGTGTTTATGCAAATTCTCTCGTTTCGTATTTCGCCTGTCAAGCTTTTGTTTAATATTGCCTATTAGGTGTTTGCTGATTTGTTTACCAGAAATATTGCCTATTAAGTGTTTGTTGAAAGTCCTCTGTCAACATCTAAGTTTTAGGTAGTCTTGCTTGTTTATATCGCGGAACAGCATGTGTTTTTGAAGTTTTGCCAAGTGTTTCGTCGTAGAAATTGATTCGGCTAATTGCCGTATGACTCTTGTTACTACACATATATTGGCTTTTGGTTTTGCATCCTAAAGTTAAATCACTTTTGAGTTAAACAATCTAAGTTTGTGATGTAATTTGATGCAGGTTCCTTCTTAGTCCACTTGAAGTAAACGTCTTCCTGATTGTTTTGAGTGGAGGTGAGGTTAGGCGAGCATTTTATCATTTACTAGCTTTTAGTTATACAAACATTAATATACAGATCCACATTTATGTTTGGGATATTAAGCTCTTTTGGTGAATGGTGGTTCGATTGATATGCTTTTAATTTACTTGGAACTTCTAGGAAAAAAACATGTTCGTAAATATTTTCGTTTGACTAGTTATATACATAAATTATTACATGTGGATGATGAATTCGTGAGAGTAAGTGAGTTTCCTATCCCTACCAATGAACTTTTGGTCAAAGGATTTTCATTTATATTTGGTCAAAGATGGAGTAGTTATAGGAAAATAACATGTTCTGTTTTAGTGTAGCTGATATAGCCTTTTAATTATTCTATTTGTTTCAGGATCGTTGTGAATATAATCAAGCAAAGGATGGAGATGGTACGATATATTATAAAACCTCATTTGTATTCAATCGGTCTCAACAGGTATGGAGATTTTTGTATCACTCAGTAGTAAACAATTTTTAAGCATATGGAACATGTCACCTGATATATGGTTTTCTTCAAATGGATCGTTTTTCATTCTTGATTATTATATATCAACTTTTGCTTTGAATTGTCATACTTTTAGTTGACAATAGTAATTTATAGATAAGTATCATCAGTTTTGTATATGAAACATGTATTCCTTTAATCCCAAATACTCATTACAGGGGAAAATAATTGAAATTTGCAGCTTAATGATGCACTAGAAGCCTTGGTTCTCGTTGAGTGATTATGATTTGTGAGTTTTTGAATTCGGCTTGAAGGAATAAGTTTTTGTGGTATATATATTTATCACGACTAATATGGGAAGTGTTGCTCGTTATCATTCTTTATTTTTATGATATATCATACAATATACTCTACGCTTGTTGCTGCATTGTTATATATCGTGCAATAAGCAACACAATTTTGGTGATATTTTGAAGGTTGGCGAAAATGCGTATTAGTGAGCTTGGGATCATGTTGGGCTACAATGCAAGCCAATATCCTAATACTTAACTACAACCAGTAAGTACTAAATTACTGAATTTTCATTTTTCTTTTCTCGGTTATATGTTGAGTGTTGAGTTAGTTAAGGATAAACTTTGATTGATAAGTAAGCACTACTTATCTTGGATTATAATTATCAGGCAATGGAGAAGTAAAAGCTTCTCAAATCTCACATGGCAGGTAAGAAATCCACTCAATCATTGTTAGAAGTGATTTAACTCAGCACTGCATTTCTGATGCATTTTCTCATTACCTATGCTCTATACACTAGATTATAATTATTCTTTAAACGAGTAATTATCATGTTCATACTTCATATCTTGTTGAACTAGGCTAGGGGATTTTAACATAATGGTAAGTCAGAACATAGATTGATGTAGCAATTTCAACCCGTTTACTTAGGAACGGGTTGATATGTTTATAGAGTTTGAGTATAACAAGCACTAAAAGAAGCAAAATTGAGGGGTCAATGTATGTATCATGATAATATGTAAATATACGATTGTGCCTAGTGCTTGATAGTGAAATGTTGAGGAGACTATAAGTTTGAGTGACTAATAAAAAGTAAAAATGACGAGTAAGTGTTTGGAAAGAATAATTAGGAAAGGTGTAAATTCTCCTCCTCCTAGCTGAGGATGACGATAATGATGAAGATAATGATGAAAGTGGTGGTGTTGTTGGAGAACGAGAGAGTTTAAAAGCAGCAGCAGCACAACAGATACTATATCATTTGTTTATTACTTCTGTTCATTGTTGTACATGTAAATAAAAGTCTTAAGTTCTATCTTGTGTAGGCAAAGGAGTTAGAACGAGAACCAACTGCTGCTGAAATCTTTGAACGAACCCATAAGGGGAAGAACAAAATGTTTGTAAACGATGAAGCAAGGGAAACTTGGGTAAGTTTTACATTAATCAAATGAATTTATTATAATATTAATGTAATGATATAGTAAGATATATAGCACACTTCTAGGTCTGGATTCTGGTTTTATCTCTTGCTTGTGGGTAGATTAGATTAGAAATGGACTTACAATTGACATTTGCAACTAGAAAATGAAACACACATACAGTAGAATGTATCTAAGAATCTTACAATGAAACGGGTAATATGTAAGATTAGAAAACAAACATCTACCACATCTTATATAAGATATCTGGATTCTGGTTTTATATAAGATATCTTATAATATAAAATCTTACAGGTTTTATATGGCCTGGTTTTATATAAAGTATCTGGTCTGTTCAGAACCCCTGTAATATGTTTGTTTTATATATCTTATATAAAGTATGTATGTGGTAGATGTTGCTCAAGACCAGATATCTAAACAGACCAGAATCCAGATATCTTATATAAGTAGAAAACAAACATCTACCACATATAAAACCTGCAAGATTAGAAAGTA
Source organism: Artemisia argyi (assembly GCA_030686995.1). NCBI lineage: Eukaryota > Viridiplantae > Streptophyta > Magnoliopsida > Asterales > Asteraceae > Artemisia > Artemisia argyi. Next base: position 9,016,906 of record CM060679.1, read on the forward strand.
TTAGGGTGTTACTGAACAGACCAGATACAGATATTTTACAATTGACATTTGCAACTAGAAAATGAAACGGGTCAATTCCCAACAGGTTATATTTCAGTTTGTTCGGATTGCAAAAGTCGGTTGTAGAATATGTGTATCAGGTTATCCCATGAATCCAAAACATCCAAATACTATTAACGAAAACAAAATAAGTCAACTGTTGGATATATGCGATGCTAAATGATTGTCTTTAATACAGGAGCAATATACAGAAAACCATGGTGCAGATGACTCTCTTGACATTACATCTGGAAATATTTCTAATACACACAAAAGATGGATTGGTCATGTTGGCTCCAAGAATGGAAGTTATTATGGATCTGGATCAGGGGTTGATAAGTATTTGTTTCAACGTGATACTGATGATGAGCCTTCAGTCAATAATTCACATGAGGACCTTGATCGTGTTGAAGACAAGTTGAATCAACAAGAACCGGAGCAAGGATTAATGAGAAATGAGATTGACACCTTAAGGAATGCACAAGAAGATCAGTCCACGAAGCTAGCTCAGGTTCTGGAAGCCCAAGCATCGTACGAGCAGAACCTAAAAAAGATTGTCTATGAGGAGGTTACTAAAGTGGTTGCTCAAGAACTCGGGAAGGTCGTCTCTCAAGAAATGTCAAAAGCCACTCGTCACATTCTGAAAGCAATTAGTGGTAAGAAGGTTTGAGTTGTTTCTTTTTGTACTTGAATAAGTTGTAACTAGATGATAACTAGTTCAAAATTTGTTGATGGAGTTCTTAGTCACATTAGTTGAGATTTTATGTTGGGATGGAATGCTTAGCAAAACTTCATGTATCGACATTTTTTTTATATATATGCTAATATCTTGGATCTTCATATGTATTATTGTAATTATGGTTTAGTGAACGTTACCGAAATGCAACGTCTTAGACGGCAACGTATAATAATGTTGTTGCTAAAAATAGCGACATAAATAGCGATTCAAAACTGAAATGTCGCTATAAATAGACAAAAATAGCGACTTAAACAGTGTCATATTACACCAAATGTGACATTGATAGCGACATAAACAGCGTCAAGGTGGACCAATTGCGACACATGTAGTAACCCAAATAGCGATAGGCGGCACAAATAGCGACTTAGTTAGGGACACAAGGAGATGTGACGCTATTTTAAATAGCGACTTATGAAAGGAAGTCGCTATAGTTGTCTCTATTTGTAGCGACTTGTCTTAGATGTCACAAAATTTAGCGACTTCCTCGTAGCGACTTTTAGTGTCGTGTAACTAAATGTGTCGCTGAGCCAAAATAAGTCGCTAAAAGCGTCGCTAAAAATGTGACTAAACTGATGTTTTCTTGTAGTGATTTAACTAACCACACTAACTCCTTTGTAAATCTACATTTACCTTCGTTAATCTTAAATCTTATAATTTACCGCTTTTAACTTAGCTAGTCTAATTGTAATAACTTTACACATAAATTGATATTTGTCGTATGTTTGCGAATCTAGCTATTAACTTTCAGTTGTATAGCCCACTAGTTATTTACTATCAACAGAATAATCATGACAGGCACAAAAGTATTAGTGGATAATTAGGCCCAAGCCCGGTTTGTGGGTTTTGGGAATTAGGGTTTTACCATTATAAATAATGGTTATCAATAAAGTTATACCTACGGGTTTTATCATTATCTTACATGGTATCACGAGTCAGAAACTTGTCGATCCACTAAAACCCTAAAACCAAAAACAGCCTCTTCTCCGGCCGTCGGCTTCGGCCGGCGGTCCGGAGGTTCTCTCCTTTAGTCTTGATATTTTGTACAACCTTCATCTTCACAAACCCAATCCTCACACAAACCGCTGCCTCTACCCAAATAAAACCCGCCGGAAAATTCACCGCTACCAATCCATAAAACATATGTAAACTCGCTGGCGCTACCCCATAAAACCCAAAGCTCGCATCATCGTGTATACTTCATCACTACGCAAATCGTTCCTTCATCTCCTTGTTTGTTTGTCGATCGTTGGTTCACGTGATAACCAGTTGACTTGTTTGTTTGTTGATGTCGATCTTGCTGTTGAAGTAAATCTAAATCTAGATCTAACTAAAAAGAGAGGGTGCTGGTGATGATTTTTGATGATGAAGTGTGGGTCTATGATGAAGCGTGAGTCTGTGACTCTGTAGATAATAAGGATGGGCATTGAACAAATGGAAGCATGTTGGCATTTGTTTATAACTAGTTGGAAAACTGCGCGTTGCCGCGGGGTGTTTTCCGAATAGAGAAAGTGTATTAACGGCCGGTAGCTACTTAACATCAATTTAGTGACTAAGGACTGACTTTGCAATGGACGTATAACATGAAGGACCAATCATGTAAATTATGAGAGGACTAAATATGCAACGAACTTCTGAGATGAAGGACCAATTTGGTATGGATTTTTAAAGAAAACGTTAAAGATAACGACCGTTAGCTAACAGCCGTTAAATATCTAACGACAGTTAGTCCCGACCCGGCCAAACCCGACCCGCCCCGCCCAAACCCGACCCGGGCCTAAGTGGTTTCTACAGTGTTGGCATGGGTGGGGTTGCCATAAAGGCTCCCAACAAATGTATATATGTATAATAGAATATTATTTGTAGTTAGTGGGTTGGTGAGATTATTGGATAAAAGGGTATGTTAGAAGACGGGCTATTGTTGGTATTAAAAATAATAATAATAAAAAATAAAATAAAAAATAGTTGGATCTTTATGTTTTTCTAGAGAAAAACACGCCCTGTTTGTTCGGAAGGTTCTTTGGGGGTTGAAGTTTTAGAACCAACTTTTCGTTTCTTATCTTTTCTTTTGATTTTAGTGCATGAGTCTTAGTTAGTAATTTATTTTGTTTTAGTTGTAGGAATACTTTGGTTTATTGTTTGTTTGTTAGTCGATTGTTCGTACGGCTTTGTTACCAGTCTACTAAAGTTGACCGTTGGTACCAGTCCCTAATGTCGACAATTGGTACGGTGTTGTTACCAGTCGACTAGCCGACCGTTGGTACCAGTCGACTACAGTTGACCGTTGGTAGGGTTTTGTTACGAGTCGATTAAGTTGTTTTTATTATGTTAATGTTTTTCTTTTTTTTCTAGTTTACTACTTCAGTCCGAGCTTTCGCGATTTCGATTCTCGGACTGCGGGAGAGTATTAGTAGATAATTAGGCCCAAGCCCGGTTTGTGAGTTTTGGGAATTAAGGTTTTACCATTATAAATAATGGTTATCAATAAAGTTATACCTACGGGTTTTATCATTATTTTACAAAAAGACGTAATGATCTGAATACAAGCATATAAACTATCCAATTAAAGAACTAAGTTAAACTACAAAAATCATGTCATTAATATTAAAAGGTTCATAACTATGAACTATAGTAACAAAATATAGTAAGTTCGATAATTGAAAAGTATTCAAAGTTAAAAGGATAATCAAATCGGATAAAAGAATTGTTTATTATGATAAATTCTTCTTCTCTTTATTATCTATGTTTCAAAGATGGTGGAATATCACTTTGGAGCTTTGGAAATCAATTGGGGTTAAGAATGTGTAACCTAAAGTCAAGTTTATATTTATAGGCTTCCAAGCTGGTCGGTTCTACAGTGTAGTGGTGTCGACCTTTCTACACCATAGCGGTCTTCATTAAGTAATTCCCACGTACGTTGACTTCTCTCTACAGCGTAACCAACTTTAGGTCTCTACACCATTACAACTATGAATATAATTATAATATCTGACATCTTGTTGCTACGTCGTATATGATTTCTGACACAATTTTTTATTTTAGCATAAATCTTGTTCGTTTCTTTGTCTTTTCGTTCAATTGCTCTAGATTAATACTTTCTTCATCTTAAAGTATAAGTCCACCTTGACTTTTCAAAGTTTTTTTCTTCAGATTTTAACCGTAATTATTTTTTTTTCATGTTTTATAAAACTCGATGCAAAATATATAAATAGATTTTTTGTTGACATAAATAATGCCTAAAAACATTATTAACATGTTATCAATATCTCTATGTTTTAATTATCACAAAATATAAACTCATAGAACTAAAACTTGTGACATAAACAAGTATTTAGTGATTAATATTTCTCTTTACATCCAAATCACTTAAGGTATGAATAAACAAAGTGTTTAGTGCATTTTATGATCAAAAGAGTATTTAATTAACTAATGCAAAGTTTATTTAATTATATAAACATATTATATATTTTTTAAAAACACTTTTGGTAATAAAGAAAAATGTTTTATTCATACTAAATATATGAATTCAAATTTTTAACCAAAATCAGTTAGTTTTTCACCAAATAAACTTTCCCCACTAAAAGACAAAGATTCTTGCCGTTTCAGCTGGGCGGCCCCCTTAATTATAAGGGGCGGTCCCCTTAAAATTAAGGGGACCGGCCTTGATTTAAGGGGACCGGCCACGCTCCTCTGTCAGAATCTGTTGCCTATAAATACCACATTAAACCTGGATTTTTTCCTCACCTTTTACACTTCTAAACTTTCTGATCTAGATCCAAATCTCCATTCTTTTATCCTTTGATCATAAGTGTATAAATCTTTGTTTCAAAGTGATCCAACCTTCATCCTCTCAAGTGCAAGAGAAGAATACTTCTATCCCTCAAGACAAGAAGTATTACAACTTGTTGTGATCTCCACATCCAAGTTGTTGGTGCATCATCAAAGATCATTTACATTATTCTTTGTGAAGATTGTTGTGAATATTTGATTGTAGATAGTTGTGTTAGATATAGATTGTGTGATTAGTTAGTAGCTTGGTGTGAAGAAGAAAAGCTAGGTACTAGATTGGTGTGAAGAAGATAGGTGTGGAGTAGTTAGGTGTGAAGTAGATTGATTTGAAGAAGTTGTGTAGAAGTTGTGACTTAGGTGTGACGAAGTTGTGGTGTGAAAAGTGGTGTGTAGATTGGTGTGTATATTGGTGTGTACGGTTTTCTCCGCCATAAGGGAGCTTGTTGATATAGTGAAGAAAACTCTCGAGTTAGGTGCTCGGGAAGTGGAGTAGGGCAAGGAAGGTGTCCTTGTAGCCGAACCACTATAAATCTCCTGTCTCGCGGTTCGATCTTTCCATCTCTTACTTATTTCATTTCTTATCATCGTAATATATTGTGTAGTATTAATTGTTTATATTGTACAAGACTTGAGATCACATATTATCGAATCTAAGTTTTTTTTTAAAAAAGCTAAGCAAAACTCTAAAATTAATTTTATAAAGAAGTAAAAAGACGTAAAACTATTCAACCCCCCTTCTAGTTTTTCACAATTGGTATCAGAGCCAGGTCTAGCAAGATTTTTAAAATATATTGTATTTTAAAACTTGTAACGATCTATGGAATCTGAAAAATATTTAGAAGGGCAATCTATGCAAAGACCACCACTATTTGAAAGTGATGAATTTTTATATTGGAAAAATAGATTCGAAACTTATGTGAAATCAAAAGATCTTGATCTTTGGCATATTATTACCTTTGGTGATTTTCCTCCTATTCAATATAATGTTGAAACTAAAACGAATGTAATTGTATCTTTCGAAGAACAAAATGGAGTGATAGTGACAAAGAAGAAGTTGAAAAGCCAAGAGACGAAAATAGTTTTATGGCAAAAGAAACCGACGAAATATGTTTAGGAATTGACTTGGAACCTGACGAATGGATCAAAGATAGCGGATGTTCGAGGCACATGACGGAAAATCGCAGTCTATTCTCTACATACAAGGCATACAATGGAGGTAACGTTATTTTCGGTAGTGACTTACGTGGAAAAATCATTGGCAAAGGTACGATCTCTCAAGACTCACTTACTATTGAAAATGTAGAGCATGTAGATAAATTAACATATAACTTGCTTAGTGTAGGACAAATATGTGATAATAAATGTAGAGTCACATTTATCGAAGATGATAGCGAAATAGTTAAGGATGGAAAAATTATAGGTAGAGGAATTAGAAAAGGTGGCATATATGTTATGAAACTAGGAAACAAACCTGAGGATAGGATATGCCTAACGACCCTAGATGAAAACTCTACACTATGGCATAGGAGATTAGGACATGCTAATATGCAACAAATACAATCTTTGGCCTCTAAGGAATTAGTTAAAAATTTGCCTAATCTAAAATATAACAAGCATTTTTGTGATGCATGTAAAATTGGAAAACAAGCTCATGCTAGTCACAAAGCCAAGAATATAGTATCCACTACTAGATGCCTAGAATTATTACATATGGATCTTTTTGGTCCATCCGCTGTGCGGAGCTATGGAGGAAACAAATATACCTTAGTGATAGTAGATGACTACTCACGATACACGTGGACCAGGTTTTTAAGTGACAAGATCCAAACCTTTGAAAAATTCAAAATATTTAGTAAAATGATTCAAAATAAATTAGGATGCTCAATAGTTGCCATTAGGACGGACCATGGTAGAGAATTTGATAACGAAGTACAATTCGGAAAATATTGCGAGTTAAATGGAATATCTCACAATTTCTCCGCTCCTCGTACTCCTCAATCAAATGGCGTAGTAGAAAGAAAAAATAGGTCACTACAAGAAATGAGTAGAACTATGTTAAATGAACAATCCATCTCACAAAAATTTTGGTGTCACGCCGTAGATACATCAACTTATATTTTAAATAGGGTATCAATTAGAAGAATTCTAGGAAAAACTCCTTATGAGTTATTAAGAGGTAGAAAACTAAACTTAAGCTACTTTATGGTATTTGGAAGTAAATGCTATATTTTAAACACTAAGGACTATCTCACTAAGTTTTATCTAAAATCATATGAAGGAATATTTTTAGGATACTCACAAAATAGCAAAGCATATATAATACTTAACAAACACTCCATGAAAGTAGATGAATCACTAAATGTAACATTTGATGAAACACCACCACCTCCTAAAACATTACCTTTAGAAGATGATGATTTAGTCGAAGATGAAGCTATTGAGGTTAGTAAAACAAAACCCATAGGAAATGATAATGAAGACATTCACTTAGAAAATAACGAAACTGTTAATATTAAAGAATCTAGATCACATCCATTAGATAATATAATAGGACATCTTAACCAAAGAACCCTTAGGTCACAAGCCCAAGATAAAAACAATTTCTTTTGTTTCCTCTCAGCAATAGAACCTAAGAATATTAGCGAGGTTTTAAAGGATGAAAGTTGGGTTATAGCTATGCAAGAAGAATTAAATCAATTTAAGGCGAATGATGTTTGGGAATTAGTTCCAAATCCAAAGGATATGACCATCATAGGAACCAAATGGGTATATAGGAATAAGTTAGACGAGAATGGAATAGTTACTAGGAATAAAGCTAGGTTAGTTGCCCAAGGTTATAATCAACAAGAAGGAATTGATTATGACGAAACTTATGCCCCTGTAGCTAGACTAGAATCGATTAGGATATTACTTGCCTATGCTTGCGCCCTAGATTTTAAGTTATTCCAAATGGATGTGAAAAGTGCATTCCTTAACGGTTTTATCAATGAGGAGGTATATGTGGCACAACCTCCAGGATTCATTGACTTCGCAAAACCTGATTATGTTTATAAGTTAAAGAAAGCTTTGTATGGACTCAAACAAACTCCCAAAGCTTGGTATGATCGATTAAAAGTTTTTCTTATTAAACATGATTATTTCATGGGAATGGTAGATAACACTCTTTTCACTAAAAGGAAAAACCCAAATCTCATCATTGTCCAAATATATGTTGATGACATTATATTTGGATCGACTTGTCAAGATATGTGTGATGAATTTGCCAAAATCATGCATGATGAGTTTGAGATGAGTATGATGGGCGAACTTAACTTCTTCCTAGGATTACAAATAATACAATTAGAAGATGAAATATTTTTTAACCAATCTAAGTACATTAAGGAAATGCTTAAGAAGTTTGGCCTAGAAGACTCAAAACCCATGAAAACTCCCATATCTACGAAGGTAAAGCTCACAAAGGATGATGAAGGTGAGTCCGTAGATAACACCAAGTATAGAGGAATGATAGGTAGTTTACTATACTTGACGGCAAGTAGACCCGACATCATGTTTAGTGTCTGCCTTTGTGCCCGTTTTCAAGAGGATCCCAAAAACCTCTCACCTAGAAGCGGTTAAGCGTATTTCCGATACGTTAAAGGCACTATACACTTAGGATTATGGTATCCTAAGGAATCCGGCATAGAAACCATTATCTATGCGGATTCGGATCATGCGGGAGACTACGTAGATAGAAAGAGCACTAGCGGTATTTGCACGTTTATGGGATGTTGTCTAACGTCTTGGTTTTCGAAGAAGCAAACCGCTCTTGCAATTTCTACCACCGAAGCCGAATATGTAAGCGCCGGAAAGGCATGTCAACAAGCACTATGGATGAAACAAGCTCTCGTAGACTATGGAATTAGGTTAGAAAATGTCCCCATTATGTGCGATAACAAAGGTGCGATAGATTTAAGTAAAAATCCGGTGCAACACTCTAGGACTAAACACATAGAAATACGTCACCATTTTCTTAGGGATAATGTACAAAAAGGAAATATATCTATAGAAAAGGTTGCATCGGAAGACAACATTGCGGATATATTCACAAAACCCCTTAAGCGTGAATTATTCAACCACTTGCGTTTAGGATTAGAAATGATGGAACAAGTTGACTAAATTATATTGAATTATTTCAAATTTATACTTGCATGAAATTCATTTTTCTTCCATTTCACCTTTTCTGAGTCTAGGAATTTATTTCGCACAAAACTGAAGATTGAGAAAATTTATTTTCTTTGCATAAACCTTTTTGTAAAGCTCAATCAATTTTCTCTAAAAATTATTCTCACAATCTAGGAACCCCATGAAGATCATTTTCCTTGCATTGTTGACTAATTCTAAAAACATTGTATTTCAAAATCATGCATAAATTCTCACATAAATTGTCAATGTATATAATCTAATATATGTCTTTGACATTCATGATCGAGCAAAAATTGAATCAAGGAGATTATTTGGATTGTTTCTTAGGATCGTTATTTCTTTTTGCTTCTAGGAGTCGAAACAATCACAACTCCACATTTGTTGCATATAAACACTCACTAGGACAAATTCACTAATAATGATGTCATCTTGATCCATCACTAGTTGTTCACTCACTAATTATCCTTGCCTTTAATCTAAGATCGATGCCTTAGGAAGCTTAATTGTGCTTGCCTTTATTTGCCTCCTATTGCTTATTATATGTTGATTATTTGCTCTTGTGTTTATGTGTTTTTGCATGCATGCTATATCTTGATTAGATTAGACTCTATATTGCCTAAGAGAATTGAACTTGCTTGAATTCTAATCCAAACACATAACCTTTTTGCAAATTTTCTGCCAAAAACCCAATTCTGGCAACCTGGAAATCACCAGATGGGCGGCGCCCTTAATTTTGTAAGGCGGCCCCCTTAATCATTAAGGGGACCGCCCCCTAATTAAGGGGACCGGCCATCTGATGGTCGGGTTTACAAAATCTTTTCTGCTTTTTAGCCCATTTCAACCTACATTTCCCATTTTTCACCAACACATTTTGTCCTAATCCCCCAAACAAACCTTATCCATCCTTAAACACACAAATCTTACACTATAAATATCCCCAATCCTCAAAACTCTCCATTCATCCCATCATGAACTCTCCAAACAAACCAAAATCAAAAGCCTCAAGGCTAGCAAGGATGACGGAAAAACCCGTTTGGCGAAGAAAAAACCTCGAAACAAATCCATCATCATAAATGAAGTTGGAAGTCATTCCACACCCCCAACTTCTTACTTCCCAAACTTTGCATCAAACCAACAAGGTCATGCATTTGATCCTTTTTACAAACCATACAACATTGGCCAAACATCTTCCTTCAAGCCAAACTACACCTCACAACCTCCAACCACTCATAATGATCCACACAAGTTTGATCAACCATCAAACTATAATTCCAACTACACAAACCCAACTCATCCATACCAAACCTATGATCCCCTCCACATTGCCACAGAAAAACAAAAGTTCCGTGATGAAATAAACCAAATCCATGATCTTAGTGATCTCCTTGCTATGCATCTTGCACAATGCAACAAAGGGCAACCTCCATCATCACCCTATGCATATTGCCTCCCCCACTCTCTCAACTTGGATCAAGTTACAAACCACACTCACTTTTTCCCTTGTTGCATATTCCTTCAAAAACAAATCCTCTACTTGAGTGAAGATATTTCTTGGATTGAATATCTTCTCACTCGTAATCATCCAATACCACCCTTAACACAATACAACATCGTGAGATCCACTTCTTCCGCCCCACACTCCACTCCATATCCCTCTCAATCAAACATCTAAGCTTTATGCTTATGTTTCTCTTCAAGCAAATAAAACAATCAACCATGAGTTGCAAGCAAGTCCAAGTACTCTTTCTAAGCAATATAGGACTATGTCTTTTCTTTTGTGTTATTTTTATCAATACGCTTCAAGAATATTGAATGTTGTAATGCTTATCATTTCTATAATGCTTGAATGAATCTATGTTTAGTTGCATAATTGTTGCCTTGCATATATGTGTATCTTGCTCTCTTCAAATATTTTTATAGCAAAGATCTCCATTGCTCGTTCCCTTGGTGCTCTCAAATGAGGGGGAGCATACATCAAGGGGGAGCATTCTACCCGTTTAAACTTCCCTTGCGAAGCTTACTCGGCTTAACCTTTTCAATTATACAAAAAGGGGGAGAAGAGAAATGTAAACTCTATAATACTTGTCTAAAAACAAGTTTTAGATATATTGAGTTTAAGGTTTTGTAATAATCAAAAAAAGGGAGATTGTTAACATAAATAATGCCTAAAAACATTATTAACATGTTATCAATATCTCTATGTTTTAGTTATCACAAAATATAAACTCATAGAACTAAAACTTGTGACATAAACAAGTATTTAGTGATTAATATTTCTCTTTACATCCAAATCACTTAAGATATGAATAAACAAAGTGTTTAGTGCATTTTATGATCAAAAGGGTATTTAATTAACTAATGCAAAGTTTATTTAATTATATAAACATATTATATATTTTTGAAAAACACTTTTGGTAATAAAGAAAAATGTTTTATTCATACTAAATATATGAATTCAAATTTTTAACCAAAATCAGTTAGTTTTTCACCAAATAAACTTTCCCCACTAAAAGACAAAGATTCTGACCGTTTCAGCTGGGCGGCCCCCTTAATTATAAGGGGCGGTCCCCTTAAAATTAAGGGGACCGACCTTGATTTAAGGGGACCGGCCACGCTCCTCTGTCAGAATCTGTTGCCTATAAATACCACATTAAACCTGGATTTTTTTCTCACCTTTTGCACTTCTAAACTTTCTGATCTAGATCCAAATCTCCATTCTTTTATCCTTTGATCATAAGTGTATAAATCTTTGTTTCAAAGTGATCCAACCTTCATCCTCTCAAGTGCAAGAGAAGAATACTTCTATCCCTCAAGACAAGAAGTATTACAACTTGTTGTGATCTCCACATCCAAGTTGTTGGTGCATCATCAAAGATCATTTACATTATTCTTTGTGAAGATTGTTGTGAATATTTGATTGTAGATAGTTGTGTTAGATATAGATTGTGTGATTAGTTAGTAGCTTGATGTGAAGAAGAAAAGCTAGGTACTAGATTGGTGTGAAGAAGATAGGTGTGGAGTAGTTAGTTGTGAAGTAGATTGATTTGAAGAAGTTGTGACTTAGGTGTGACGAAGTTGTGGTGTGAAAAGTGGTGTGTAGATTGGTGTGTATATTGGTGTGTAAATTGGTGTGTACGGTTTTCTCCGCCATAAGGGAGCTTGTTGATATAGTGAAAAAAACTCTCGAGTTAGGTGCTCGGGGAGTGGAGTAGGGCAAGGAATGTGTCCTTGTAGCCGAACCACTATAAATCTTCTGTCTCGCGGTTCGATCTTTTCATCTCTTACTTATTTCATTTCTTATCATCGTAATATATTGTGTAGTATTAATTGTTTATATTGTACAAGACTTGAGATCACATATTATCGAATCTAAGTTGTTTTTTTTTTTTTTTTTTTTTTTTTTTTTTTTTTTTTTTTTTAAAAAAAAGCTAAGCAAAACTCTAAAATTAATTTTATAAAGAAGTAAAAAGACGTAAAACTATTCAACCCACCTTCTAGTTTTCCACATTCTTGTTTCAAATGTACTTCAATTGGTATACTTTTCATCAAGTATCATATAACACGAAAAAAAATAATTATGGTCAAAGTCAGAAAAAAAAAAGACTTTGAGAAGTCAAACATAGACTTAAATTTTGCGACAGAGTGAGTACTAAAATGCAAATGTTAAACAAATTATTACCAAATATCATGAAAACACAATAAATAAAAACAATAAACACAAGATAATGATACTTATAATATGACTGTAGATAGGTGGTATAGGTGTGAAAAAAAAAATTGTCGTTCTAAAATAAATAAATAAATAAATAAACTAAATTAAGGGTTAATATCCTAAAGTATTAGTTACCTCAAAAATCATGTGGATCGAACACTATTGGTGTTCTTGTGTACACGCACCAATCCATGTATTTTATAGACAAACAATCCCAAAACAAATGAGTAACATGTCATAGTTCAATTTCAGAAAATCCTACCTATTAGTTCTATGCAAGAGTAACGTCACCTCGATCAATCAACCATATAAGGGGGTGGCATCGTACTCGGTGTGGACTCGGCAAGACTCGACATGCCTATTGCCTCGGTGTCGGCATGAAAGAATCGGCAAGAGCTTCGGTGAACATCACCGAATCGGTAAAGAAGGGATCATTCAAAATTCGAACGTTGGACCATTTAATATTTCGACCGTTTGGGTCTTTTTCTAAAGAAAAAAAAAATAATAAAAAATAAAAATAAAAATAAATCCTTTTTAGGCATGGTTAGGAATCACATTGACACTAAAAATAAGTAGTTAGACATGGTTAAGCATGAAAAATGTTGTATTGATTCTATTGGCTAATTACAAATTATTTTGAGTATTTGTTAGATAACATTGCCACCCCTAAGAGGCCGTTACAATAAATAAATAAATAATAAAAATCGAATATATGATTGCTTTCGTTTGAATCAAAGCCAACTTTATGTTAATGCATGATTTTAAAATCCTAAACGGAACTTTAAATAAAGTTTGTATGTGAAACAGATTGGTGAAAGCTTATTTAATGTCAGTGTATATATATATTTTAATTTATTATAATAAACATGACTTTCTTGAAGTAATTATAATTTTTGATATTTAACCGATTAACTCACAGGTATTTTTTCCTTTCAAAAGTCTTCATCTGCAAATTATTTGACTCTTGTAAACTACTCGTGTTTTAAAATAATTGTCTTTTGACAAATAACACATAGTTAAAAAAAACGTAATAATTATTGCCTTTTTTTTTTTTTTTTTTTTTTTACTTTTTAGTAGAATGACAATTTTATCATTTAATTAATTAATTAATGTTCGTAATAAGAATTTCAAGCAAAGTTAATTAATATGATAAACTTGATCAAACTTCTTTATCTATTTTAGTAGTAAATAATTAAATTGATGTATCACGGGGGGAAAAAACGTGGACTATTAATTTAGACGGAGAGACTATTTGTAAACATTTTTTTAAATGATTTAAAACACGAAGTATACATACATTTTGTGCTAATGCTATAGTTTGATTAGCAATCATATATGTTCACATAAAAATAACGTTATCAACAATGAGTATGGATCTAGTGAGAAGAATTAATGAAATGAGAAGAGTGAGAAAAAATTATAGCCACACATTTCAAATAAGGAAAGAGAAATAATAGGAGATGCATATAATTTTGGGGCAATTCCATATTTACCCAACTTAAACATGATAATGCCATATTTACCCAAAATATGCTTTATTTGCATTGTAAATCATGCATTCAAAACTTGTATTTTGGGTATATATGACATTTTCATGTTTAGATTGGGTAAATATGAAATTAACCCTCTAATTTTTATGGGTGCATTTACTATTTGTGGTTGTAGTTTCTTCTCATTCTTCTTATTTTAATTATGTTTCTCATTTGATCCTAAGTCTATCAACAATAATAAAAACATTTAGAGTCAAGTTATTTAAAAAACCAAACATTCCTCACATATAAAAGGATTTATCCTCATCATCCATCTAAAAAGAAATCAATGATTGAGATTAAAAACATTTTAATATTTCACCAAATTTTTATAATTTAAATATCTCTTAAACCGTTAATCGTTAAGTGAAAATAATTACACTATCGCGACGAACATTTAATATGATATGTAATATTATATATGATTTTTTCGGCAACGAAAAAAAAAACGTGAAAAAAATGAAAAAAAAAATTGTTGAAAATATATCAAATAGCCTATCTATAGAAAGATAATTAAATGCTCGTTGTAACGGTATATTTTTTTTTCGCTTAACGATTAACGGTTTGAAAGATATTAATATTTGAAGAAAAAAAATGAAAATGAGTTTTTTAAATTATTGGAATTAATCTCATTTTTTAGATCAAATAAAAATGAAGGGAAGATGGATGGTAGAAATTAGTCGTTATGTAAAAATGGTTTGGAAGTGATCTTTTACCAAACATTTATTGGTCAAGATTTTTAGTAGATACAAGCAGCAAGAATATGTGTAAAACACAAGCCCTCAATCTTGTCATATCTCATCTTGTCATATCTCATTCACAACCAACCATTCATCATACCATCTTATCTCTATATCTTTCTTTTTCTTTTCTTTCATCACCCACTCATATCATCATCTCAAAGCATTTCAACCATCTTCACAAGGCCACAAATTTTTTCCTAGTACAGTCCAATGGCAACAGCTTCAGCCACTTTATGTCCAGCCACCTTTGCAGCGGCCACAGTTGCACCAGCTAGGTCTTCAGGGAGAGTCACAAGCACCAAAGTGACATACATCAAGGGACTTAACTCATTTGGTGGACTTAAAGCTCACAACACTGTTGCATCATTAGGAACTCATGCTTGCACTGAGCAACAGTTTGCAAATATGGTGTGTGCTATGAAGAAACCATCTTCTAACAAAGGTGGTAGTGCACTGACTTCGACATGCAATGCTGTTGCTGAGATATTCAGGATAGCTGCTATCATGAATGGGCTGACACTTGTTGGTGTTGCTGTTGGTTTTGTGCTTCTTCGAATTGAAGCTTCAGTTGAAGAATCTGCTGAGTAAGGAGTTTTTGTGGGCATTTTTTTTACTATAAATTGTATCTTTGTTTTTATTGTTGAATTCATGTAGAATCAATCATAAATATGTATGGACAAGATGTTATATAATACCATCATTTATGCTCTATTTTCATTATGTTGCTTATGAAGTACAAATACAAAAAAACCAACACTTAATTGATATAAAATGCAAAAAAAGCTGTTAGAAATCTTTTTTTTTTTTTTTTTTTTTTTTTTTTTTTTTTTTTTTTTTTTTTTTTTTCACTTGGCTCTAACTAGACATTGCGAGTTGACTAATCACAAGGCAACTACCCTTTTAGTTTGGATAGCCCGGAGTCGCATAGGCCGGTGAACCTCCGTGGCCAAAGGGGATTAATTTTTCTTATGAAAAAAGTAATGTAAATGACTAAAGTCATTGTGGATGCTCTGCGAGTAACGTTTTAATACAACAGATGACGGTGTTAGTGATTGTTCATCTAAACTGCTTATCTGATTATTACGAGTGACAAAGCTGTTCTAAAGGGGTGTTTGGGGTTGCATTTTTGTAATTGATTATCTATGCTTGAAACTTGAAAGTAATCCCAATCACTGTCTATCTATCTAAGCAGCTTCAAACTGCTGCTTCCAAACAGCTTGTTAAAAAAAACAAATACTCTTAGATTAAACAGTAAGGACTGATATCAATAATTAGCAGCATCAAAGATTTTTGACAATTTACAGTACACACAAGTTGCATTACTGGTATTACTAAACAAACATGTTCGTCGTTCCAAAATGACTAAACAAACATGTACCATTTATGGGTAAGTAACTTGCTTGAAACCAGCTACCGAAAGAGGGATCTCAGCAACTCGACTATTAAGTCTTTCATACTCAATCGACTGAGCCCTGTGAGTTACCTTTTTGGGGAAAGATAAACATAAACATCCCACAAATATCATAACCCCACCAAGTATCCAGCTAAATTGCAGATTAGCTAATCCTCTAGCCCTTAACACCGCCTCATGGTTACCACACACAACCGCTCCGTGCATATCACTGTCACCACCATGTCCCAACCGTAAGGTGCACCCTTTGGGGACAAGCTCAGGAACCCATAACATAAATCCCATGTTAATGAACCAAAAGCCCTGAAACGCAACTGACATAGAAAGAACAAGTGATGAACTAAAACTTGATGGAAAC
This sequence comes from Artemisia argyi, assembly GCA_030686995.1. Classification (NCBI taxonomy): domain Eukaryota; kingdom Viridiplantae; phylum Streptophyta; class Magnoliopsida; order Asterales; family Asteraceae; genus Artemisia; species Artemisia argyi. The sequence goes on from CM060679.1 coordinate 9,033,405, forward strand.
ATGGTGGCAGTTAAAGATGTTAAAAGAGAAACGATCACAATAAGTTGCATTAGCCAATGGTAGTGACCCTCAAGGCCAACATGATCAGCTGAATGATAATAAAGTAAGAAGAGCTCTTGACCAAAAACCGAAGCAGCAAGGATTCCAGAAACCTCAAATAAGATATCAGATTTATGAGTTAACTCGCTTAAAAGGGTAAATCCAGAATATATAACCAAGTGAAGAAACATGGTGGCATGCTCGTAGTTATTGAGCTTGAAATTGAATGAGAATAAAGGGTAGTCCAAAATCTGCATAACTATTGAAAATATGGAGAAAAAAAGAATAAGAAAAAGCTCCATGTATGCAAGCTTGGAAGACAGGCTCGTAAACGGGTGCCAAAAGCTTGTCCTGAAATGGGTCGGGCCTTTCAGGTGGTAGGATCGGATTGTATTGATGATGTGCCATAAGCCAAGAAGGGCTAAGACTGAACCAGGTACTAGATGACCAGCAAGTGTTCCCATGGAGTCTTTTATTACTTGGAAAAAAGTTGGGTTATTGTAGGGACGATTGTTTCAACATAAATACATGAAGTTCCAATCATGCAAATAAAAGAAAAAAGAAAGAAAGGTTGCAATAATAGAAACTAGTGCATGATAATAGGTGAATGTTGCATGTATTTTCCACAAACAAGTAATCAGAAAAAGACAGCCAATTTAAATAAAAGCACAAGAAGGAATTAAAGATGACTTATCTGAGTTTCAAGGGGCAAGAACATGTTTTTTAAGGAAACATAACATATAACAAACAAAGATGTTGCGCTTAACATCGTACGCAACTAACTAACTAACTAAATATGCCTGAAATGAATATCGTGAAAGTGTGAAAAAGTTATATTAAACATGGTGAAGTGGTCATACACATTTTCCACTAGAGTTGTGGTACAAACAAGATGATCCTACCTGTCCATTATAAACTTAAATTAGGATATGAAATTAAGCTTTTGATTATAGATTATGGGGAGGAATATTCACACGGAACCTATAAAAGATCCCTTTCTTTGGTTTGCTTTAAGAAGAGAATTTAAAGCAAAAAACCTCCACTTTAGATGATTGATCAAAAGAGCATTTGGGTTGAGATTAAAACGTCTTTTGGATGTTATAAGGAAAGCAATTTATTTCCAAGCGTATGCAACATCTCGAGCACGTAAAGACAGCAAAAGTTATGTCCAGATTCTGCCAATCTTTCCCATTAGAATTTAAGCTGCACACGGATGAGTAACCATCAAAACGCCAGATTTTGTGTGTCCCGATTCCTGGCAATCATTTCTATTACAAGGATGTGCTGTGTAACAATGACAAAATGGGAACAATATAAAAAGAAAGGCAAATATGTTAGGCTTCTGTTAAACAATTGCCCATATAGACAGACGATATCCTTGCGTTATATTTCTTAGTATCAGACCATTCGTAAGAATACAGAGTTTCACAATCAAGGAATTGGAATCTTACCTCGTGCCCACCTCATCCACATAATTAGAACAATATTAGACATAAGACACTTTATAAGTCTTAAAGAGTTGATCCCAAATTATAGCATATGTGTGTTTTCATATGTACCTTGTTTTACCAAAATCATGTACGGGAATGATGACAACATAACTTTGGAAATTGGAAGATTAGGAGATCATGTCAAGGAACGGGCATAACGATTCTGTAGCCAAGCAACCCAGAACGGTCACGTCAAGGAAAAGGCATAAGAAGGTCTCATAAGAGACCCGGGTTCAAACCACACTGTTTGAACATGATGGATAGGAAAAAGTCCTGAAACGACAACGGGAGTACAGGTTAGGCCGGGTACATGATAGCCAAAAAAGGCTCGACTTTCAATTCCCTGAGTAGTACGAAGTTTTGTTTTTCACTTTCACATGTCATCTGCTTTTAGAGTTGTTGACTATCAGATTATATCATATGGAGTACAATTTAGCATCTAGTTTATTGACTTAAAGCCATACCTAATCCTTCTGCTAAAAATGCTAAGAAATTACAAAATCGCATAAATTGGATGTCAACCAACATAAACTTTAAACTACTAGGATCATTTTTTATTTACTCACATTTAGCTTACTAACAATAGACACAAGCAAACATATAAGTAAGTTGCAATTCTGGCAAAAGTTTTAATTTATGACTTGAATTTTCTTCAAGCGTTTTATTAGGGTTGACATACCATGTTTAGCGTGAAAGCTTCGACCAAAGTTACATAGACCATGAACGAAAGAGCTTTATGTAATAATCTCGTTAAAGGGTTGTAATGCATGATAAACCATTCCGTCTTTACAGGAACTTTAGCAGTTCAAGTGCCTTACTAGTTTGAGTAATATATAGAGCCCATTTTTAACGGTTAACGTAACCTGAATAGGCTCCAAAGTTTCCCTCTAAGCATTTTCATCAAAAAGTTGGAGTGCTTCATTGAGTTAAGAGTAAATTACACCGTTTGTCTATGTGGTTTGCTCCAAATCATTACCGTAGTCACTGATTTTTTTTTTTTTTTTTTTTTTTTTTTTTTTTTTTTTTTTTTTGCTCCTTATGGTTTACATATTGCACGCTGTCAGTCCTTATCGCTAACTGTCATTATCTTCTCCGTTAGGAGACAATCGTCAAGTAGCAACGTTAGTCCATTAACCAAACGATCATTTGCAACGTTAGTCCTTTATACTAACGACCGTTACTAATTAACTCAAATTTGGTTTTCTTAAAAAAATTCTTTTCTACGCGGTTTTTATCGTTTTCGCCCGTTTTCAAGCGTTTTCTTAGTTTTCGTCTGTCTTAAGACATTTTCGTCCGTCTTTATGCGTTTTCATTTGTTTTTCTTACGTTTTCATTCGTTTTTATACGTTTTCTTACATTGTCATATGGTTTTATCCGTTTTTATACGTTTTTGTCTGTTTTTCGCCCGTTTCATGCATTTTCTTACGTTTTCGTCCGTTTTTATATGTTTTCCTCCGTCTTTATATTTTTTCGTCTGTCTTTATACGTTTTCTTCTGTTTTTCTTACGTTTTCTTACATTGTCATACGGTTTTATCCGTTTTTATACGTTTTTTTATTTATATGTTTTCCTCCGTCTCTACGCTTTTCTCCGTATTTCTTACGTTTTCATATATTTTCATCCGTTTTTGTTTTTATACGTTTTGGCTCGTTTTCTTACGTTTTCACCCGTTTTCTTACGTTTATATACGTTTTTGTCCGTTTATACATCTTTGTCTGTTTATATACGTTTTCGTCTGTTTTAATACACTTTTCTTGCGTTTTCATACGTTTTTATCAATTTTTATCCGTTTTTCATATATTTTTATAGACTTTTATCCGTAAGAAAATGTAATAAAACATATAAAACTAGATGAAAACAGATAGAAACGTATAAAAATGAATAAAGATGCAAGAAAATGGTATAAAACATACGAAAACATATAAAAACGGATGAAAACGTATAAAAACGGGTGAAAACATAAGAAAACGAGCTAAAATGTATAAAAACAGATGAAAATGTATACGAATGAAAAAGTATAAAACATATGAAAACAGATAAAAACATATAAAAACGAATAAAACGCAAGAAAAATGTATAAAAATAGACGAAAACGTATATAAAGGGATGAAAACGTCTAAAAATATATAAAACGTATAAAAACAGATGAAAACGTAAGAAAAACAGACAACATTGTAAAAATAGGAGGAAAACGTATAAGACAGATAAAACGAACAAAAACAGATAAAACTGTATGAAAACGTAAGAAAACGAATAAAAACAGATAAAACGTATAAAAACGTGAGAAAAACAGATGAAAACATTTAAAGAGGGACGAAAACGCATGAAAACTGGCGAAAATGTCAGAAAGGGCGAAAACTATAAAATCCAAAATATGAGTTAATTAGAAATGGCCTTTAGTATAAGGTACTAACGTTGCAAATGATCGTTTGGTTAATGGACTAACGTTGTCACTTGACCATTGGGATCTAACGGAGAAGATAACGACAGTTAGCAATAAGGACTGACAGCGTGCAATATGTAAACCATAATGAGCAAAAAAAAAAAAAAAAAAAAAAAAATCAGAGACTACGGTAGTGATTTGAAGCAAACCACATGGACAACTGTGTAATTTACTCTTGAGTAAAATGACACATTTTTAGCTCAAAAGTTGTTAGCAATTTATCAGATTCAACTATCCAAATACAAACCTCAAGCAATCGAGAGCAACAAAGCTTAAGGACATGGGTTTTGTGCGCCATGAACGGAGGCACTTGGGTGCGGGTTACTAATTCAAGTAGCTGGTACGGGGCACATCCGATCTTAGATCATGAAGTGTAAAACATTTAAAAAAAGTTCGCCTTTTTATACGCGCAATATCTATTATTTTGCGTTACTTAGTTTTTTTTGTAGTGCAACTTTAGGTTAGCTATGAAGTTGTTTATGGTGTAACTTTTATTTGTCCAAAAATCCTAACTTCGCTACTTGGTTCCACGAGTTCAACATGATTCAACTATATATGAGTTGGAATTTTCGAGTCAAGTATACCAACTCGCATTACAAGAAAATAGCCTTTTAGCAACATAATTAGCGACCTACCATATAAAGTCGCAAAGTTGCGACACTAGCAGCGATCGCTTTAGCGTCATTATGCCATTGACGTCGCAAACTATATCGCCAATGATGTCGCGACGTGTTTCGAAATGACATTGTCGCAACTAGTGTCGCAACAAGCATCGCCATATTTGCGTCATTCTCTACTACATCGCTAGCAAAGTCGCTAATTTACGACTTCCCAAAAAAATGTCGCCAGAGTTGTAGCTATATTAGCGACTTTCTTAAGCATGTCGCTATTCACGTCGCTAAATTTTAACCTCCAAAACATGGTATATCTCATCTTTTCAAGTGATTTTGGATTTCTTGTTTAACTATTCTTATAATGTCTATTAAATTCATTTATAACTTAAAAAAAAAAAAAAAAACGAGTTTAGTTAATAACATTTAACCAGTATATCATGAACACCCGTTAGACAAATCTTTTGTTATTGTGAAAGACTTTTTTTTTATCCATTTACCATTTTCCACTTTAACACAGTTTAGTTAAATTCATTTTCCACTTTAATTACAACACCATAATTTTTTTAACCAGAAGTCCAGAACTGCACAACATCACACCCTCAATCCCGACTCCCGATTACTCTTAAACCCTCCGCCACCACCATCGCTCCGCCACTACATCACCGCACTACCATCATGTCGCTACCACAACCTCACGGCCTTCTCGATTGTACTCAACTATACCTTATAAAGATCGATTTCAGGTTCAATTTAAGGTTTTTCTGGTGGTTTATCAACTTTTGACGGTAATAATCGATCGGATTACATCTCATCTTCTATTTGGTACAATTGCTTACATTGCTTTAATGTGTTGACTAGTTATCGATAAGTGTTATTCTATTGAATAAGGATTACATCTCATCAAATTTTCACATCTTCTATGGTTTAGAAATTATACATGTGAAAATTTGATGCAAAATGTAGTGTTATTCTATTGAATAAGTGGTATTTCTTGTAGAATACTTACAGGTCATTTTCCATTTTCGACATGCACACTAACTGTTCGATATAATGCCTGACCTAAACAGATAACTTTTATTCATCTTTAATTATTGAGATAATGTTAATAAGCTTAAGATATTGAGGATTAGGTTGGAAATAAGAGGAGATCACCATCCGAAACTGAAGATTTAAGTGAATCATGGAGCAACTTAGATGTATTTGATGGATAGTCACTGCAATTACGTGAATTGTATGTGTAGACCAAGTGTTCGACAAAATGCCTCAACGAGTTATCTGTGTTTTTCTGATATATGATGATATGTAATAGTTTCACCGTGTTTTTTACATTTACCTAGTGCAGTTTATTAGAATTGTGGAAATAGGTTACTAAGTTGCATATGCCATGACCACGTTTGCGGACCGTTTGAGCGTCCCATTGTGTTCCATCCTATTATTAAGAATCTTAGTAAGGGACAAATGTTCTCTTAATTTGATTGAATTGTAACTTTAAAAAATCTTCGATGATAGCACCATACCACCAGAGCTGGTCAAAGAGTATAGGGTCTTGATGATTACTGTACTTCTCTGCGACTACTATTATTATATTCTAAAAGACCGTGTTTTCTACTGTAGCTGAAGACCACTCGTGAAGCTGCAAAGATTATGGCTTATGGAGGCATAATTGGAGCTGTGTTAACTGCCGCTTTTGCGTGGAATTATTTGATATGTACCCATGGTAATATTTTCGTTGAACCTTTCTACAGGAAAGAACGAACCTTTGACTTTTGAGTGTCAAGGTATGTTCTCAATTTACAGTATTTTATAACACGAAAAGTTTAGTTATGGTTTTTCGTTTATTGCTGTTTGTGTATGTTACTTAAGATATCAAAATCAATTCTTTCAGAACTTGAACCTTAAAAGGTTATAGGGAAGATTCAGTAGTCATGAGCTTCTCACAAATATAGGTAATTTTTTTGGTAAGTTATTATTGTTGACCACTTTTTGTTAATACCACTTGAATATTCAATTGTTCGTGTTTTGCTTATAAATATATTCTCGAGTTTTGTGGTTTCTTGTAGGTTGAGTTCATTAAAGCTTTCGGAGAACTCGTTTCTTCCTTTGCACACCTGGGTTTCTAATTTATTTGCAGATAAATTCTTGACGATATATATTTAATGTTTGTGGTACAGGGTATATATGTCTTTTTGAGTAGTTTTTTGTGTTGTTGGTTTGCAGGCTAAACATGATACGTATGACGTGTTTGCTCAAATACATGTGATTCAGACCTTAATGTGAGTTTTACCTTCATGCATGAAACCAGTTGATATTTATTTCATTTTACAATCCGAATTTGATTAAACTCTTATTCAGTTTCTGTTTGCAATGTAGGAGTCATGTCTCCTCCTTTCATGCTTATCTTTTTTTAATTATATAAACTCACAGCCCTTTCTTATTCAGATTCTTTTTCTACGATGGCATCATAGTCCTTTCTTGAATGCAATCCACGTTGTTTCATGCTGTTAAAATTCTGTTTACATTTATTAATTAGCTACAAGCTTCTTACCACAAATTATTCTAATGAAACAAATTTGTATTTCCTTGGTCATGTAACTTCAACCAAACGTCTTATCTGTCCAGTTACACTCACAATTGTTTGCTGATATTTTCATTTCAGTTATAGGAACTTGCTTCCCCTGTTTTTTTTAATGGCAGAAATAAATCTACCTGCTTACCACAAGGTTAGTGTTACCACTTGTTTTTTGTATATAGACCTAATAGATTTTAGAAAAACTAGTCACTTTCAACCCGTTTGGATATGAATTTTCAGGAAATGACAACTTTATGCCTTATGGGCTTGTGGCATTAACATTCTGAATTGGACAAGAAACCATCGCCAAATATTTTGAATTGGGCAAGAAACAGTAGGATTTTAGCTTGCGCACGGTGGTGGCTAATCAAGCTGTAATGATGGTGTTTGTCATTTTTATTTTATTTTTCTCCTTACAAAAACAGTTGGTCACTTTGACGTTCTTGTTATGTTTCTACTTTAAAGAACTTTAGATCGTTCTAGTTATTCTTGTATTGTTGTAATACTATGGATAGATTATAGATTATTTATATATTTCAAGTTTTTGATGTTGTTTATTTTTGTATTAAAGTTTTAATATTGAATAGTAATCAGGTAGCAATATGGCTAATGAACATCAGTACATAAATATGATCTAAATTGCGATGCTGGTAGCTACTGAAATGGCGACTTCTATTGAAAATAGCGACGTGCATAGCGACTTAAATAGCGATGTCTCTTACAAATAGCGACATAAACTGCGACTTGAAATACTGAAGTCGCTAATCTTTAGCGATGTGTAATAAGAAGTCGCTATAGTAGTCGCCAACTTTAGCGACAAACTTTGATAAGTCGCAAAAATCTGCGACTCGTTTACAGCGACCTACAACCTGAAGTCGCTAAATGCGTCGCTGGCGTAAAATACGTCGCTAAACGTGTCGCTGCAGAAGTCGGTAAAAGGCCTTTTTCTTCATGAACCCGGCATAGATTGCAATCCATACGAATTTATATCTTAGTTAGTAAACTGGCTCTGAAGTACTTATCGATGGTATTTTTTTTTAGCTAATTAATGAAAATGTTACCGTACTATTGAAAGGATAGAAAAAAGTGATAACCATAATTAAACGCCATATGGCTATGGTTACATATAATAAATTTTCGGTTAACGGCCTAATGTCCTAAAATGGCTGATTGATTTGGTTAAGTCATCATGGTAATTAAACATTAAAATTTTAAATGAAATTGAAAGTGGTACCAACAAACCGGAGTTAAGTTGACTGTTTGGTTTGACGGATTTCATTTTAAAAACAACTTCCTTTTTCGTAAAACACAAAAACAATGACGCAGGTCCTAGTTTCACTTAAAACCACATGCTAAAAACCAATCAACAACAACTATATATTTGCATCTCAAAATCTCAAATCATCAAACTACACTCACAAAAAACAAAATACACAGTATCATAATCATGTCTGGTCTAATTGATATGTGGACTAGTGAGGCAAACAAGATGCGTACCAACAAGGGTCAGGGTCAGGCCTCGAGCCCATCTGAGCTGGAGCTGGCTAATAATAATGTGAAGAACTACTACTCGGCCTGGTCGAAAGCTTTACTCAACCGAATCAACTCGCAACCGTTCAAGTCATACTCCGAAGCTTCTATTTCCATGCTCGTTGATTGCTTTAGTCCTTAATGATGATGTAGAATAAAAAACATGACTAGAAAATGCATCTTGTTGTTTATAGTTGATTAGTTGTAACTTGTGCTCCATCTTGTATTATTCTACTATACTGCAATATTATAAAATTTTGTTTCAAGTACTCCATCGTTCCTATATTAAATTTTCATTTTTAACTTTTGGAGTAAATTTTCTCCGACTTTGACCTCAAATAGTTTTATTTGTACTATATAATATTTGATGAAAATTATATCAACGAAAATACATTCAAAACCCAATTTATTCATATATTTTAAACCAAATATTATACAACACAGACAAAAATATTTAAAGTCAATACTGATAAAAAAAAAAGACTTTGAAAAATTAAAATGTACATTTAATATGGGACGGAGTGAGTATTATTTTCTTTTGGTGCCCATTTCCAATTATGCGCATATATTACTATGTATATTAAATACCGTGGAATCACAGCGTTCTCATTGGCTGCCTCTATTTAGGGGTGTTCATGGATCGGGTATTATCCACGATAACCGAAACCGAAACGAACCGAATTTGTAACCGAACCGAATTGATCAAAACCGAATCGAACCGAACTAAATATTCGGTTATCGGTTTGGATATGTGTTTGGCAATGATAACCGAAAACCGAAAATATATAAATATATATATTTTTTTGTGTATTTATATATAAAAATAATTGCTAAAAGTCGTTTTTAGTATAAATATAACATTATTTAAACTTGAAAAAAAATTGTTCTAAAAATATATATAATTAAATTAAAAAATAATTAAAATTACGTAATTCGGGTTATTCGGTTTGGTTTTCGGTTATAGGGGTTCGATTTTCGGTTATTCGGTTTGACCCAGAAAAAAAAATTAACCGAACAAACCGAACAAAATAAACCGAATAATCCGATAACCGAACCGATGAACACCCCTACCTCTCTATTCACGTTTTATTTATTTTTTTATGGATTTGCCGTTTAGCCCATTGGGTGGTGCAAGTCAGGCCCAAACTTTGTTATATTAAATAAAGGTTAAATAAATTAATAGAACCGGATATTAATAAACATTAACATGAAGGTCAGCCCAATCTTCAGCTTATCTGGAATGACCAGAATATCATTTTATTTTTATTTTTTTTGAAACACAGTTATCACTAGCGTTATGGCCTTTTTATAAATCAATTGATTTTTAGGTAAGGTTCACAGCAAAGGATAACTGACACCGGATCCCTTGCAAGGATAACTTTCGTCACAACAATAACACAAACCAACTCCAAAAGGTTCTGTTGGAACACGGCGAGTCCTATTTAAATCATACAAATATTTCAGTAAATAGATGTATTCGCTAAACACAAATACAACAAACATTCCACATGTTCTTTACACGTACTGTCCAACAGTTGCAAACATTTTTATGGACAACCAGTTCAAAACTAAACTGCAAAAATATATGGAAAATCCTTGCCGCAACGCGGCGGGCGTCTGCTTCCTTGTTTGAATTTAAAACTCGTGGTCTTCAAATAAAATAATGTAGAAAATTCGAATATCTGTAAAATACTTGTATTATATATATTAACATGATTTTTTTGCCAAAAAGTCCTTGGACACATAGCTCGATCCAAAAGTCATCAATAAACAAGGGCAACATTTTAAACACGAAACCCAAACATTTTATTCGTTAAATTATGATATTTCTAGTCAATTAATCTTGTTTAGTAAAGTAGAACAGTGTCGAGTCTGAACTTACGTTTTGCTTATTGTTAAAAGTTACACTTGTAGTCTTTCAATTTGTATATCATTTGATATTTAGCCAATCAACTTTTGAGATTCAAGATTTTAGACCAGTGTTGGAAACTTATAACATTATGTTTTACACTAGAAGATCATTATTACAGCAATATCTAATTATATATCCCTGGCTTTATAAAGAAATATAAGAAAAGTGTACCTTTAATTAAGTCAGCACTTCTTGTGAAAGACACATGAACATAATTTTAAGATCATTAACGTGATTGAGGTTAACGTATTTTTATATCATGAAGTATGATTTTCATAGATTGTAGCATACAAAGTTGAATCTGGCAATTTCAAATAGATTATTTGTTTTTGTAGATTTTAGCCTGGTTGTTGATGAAACCTTTAGCCTGGTTGTCAACATCTAATTTTGCGAGAACAATGGAAGTGATATTATGGACATTGAGTAATTTATCGGCAGTGGTGAAGGTGGGGATGGGTGTTGGTCCGTCATTGTAGTACAAGAACAGTAGGGAAAAACTAGGTGCTGAAAAAAAGTTGGGTTATAGGTATTAGAAGAAGAAGTCGACTAAAAATAAATAAATTAAGGTTAGATCGAAAGTTGTGATACTATATTGGAATAATAATTGGCTTGCCATTCTATTAAACCATTTAAGATTATTCTAAAACCAAGTAAACATGGGCTAATCATACAAATTATATATATACTAAACCCCAAGAGGTTACTGTAGCAAGCACTGTACTTGCTACAGTAATTTTTTTTTTTTTTTTTTTTTTTTTTTTTTTTTTAGTATTAACGGTCGTTAGTTATTTAACGACTGTTATCTTTAACATTTTTTTCAAAAAATTTGTACGCACTTTGACCTTCATCTCAGCGGTTTATTGCAAATTTAGTCCTCACATAATTTACATAAATGGTCCTTCATGTTATACATTAATTGCAAAGTCAGTCCTAGGTAACTAACTTCACGTTAAGTAGCTAACGGCAACAAAAAATGCTTTTAACGCAATTACCATTACCCAAAGCCGTTAAATATTTGCAATCACAAACAAAACTTAACCGACACCCAATAACTTCTTAAAAAAATATATAAACTATTTCTCTCTTTTTTTACAACCAACGCACAACACCAAACTACTATTTAAAAATACACGCCGCAACGCGCGGGTTACTAAACTCGTTAATACTAAAACCCATAATAAAACAAGGCCTAACAGATTTGAGGTATGTGATGCACTTTATATGAAACAATCATCAAATGTTTTATTGGTAAAACATGCAACCTTTAGGTTTATGATTCAAATCTCAATACATAAGAGACCACAAAAACGATTGAAACATACGTAAGAATACCTATACCCCTTAACATTTTTCACATCTAAGCTATAAACTCTCCCCTTAACATTTTTCACATCTAAGCTATAAACTCATCCTACCAAAGTAACATGAAAAAGAAAAAACCTCTTCCGTTTTTGCATAAATAAACTTGAAGTAACCTCATTCATTATTGCCTAAAGATTCGATTAACTATATGAGCGCTTATAATTGTTATAGGTTATTTGTACCCCTTTTAAAGTTATTGTAATACCTCCTTAACTTTTAGAATTTCTTATATTGTAAAATAGCGAAACAGATAGTCCGAAACTACGAGTGTGTAAATACTCATCATTTTTTGTCTTATTTGAACTGTTAAAACATCAAAAAACACTCAAATATACATCAAAATACTGAAAATATTCCTGAATTGTGTTTTATATGTTTCAGATGCAAAATGATCAAAAACATATGAAATATGAACAAAGTTTGCATAATTGGCAGTTTCAGTCCTTCAAGTTTCAAATCTAGTCCCTGGTTATTCAAAACATGAAAAAGTCACCAAAGGTCCTTTTGGAATCACAAATAAACATATTTAGTCATTTGATGTAAAGTTTCATGAAATTACAAGTTTAGTCTCTGCACTTTGCAAAATTGACAAAAATGGTCCCTTGGATTTAAAAACTTTGAAAAATCAATTTTTGTCTTTGTGCTACTCATCTTTGGCAGGAATGGTCCTTGGGTGAAAAGTTTGGTGAATTTACGTGATTGGTCCTTGGAGTTTGCAAAGTTGGCAAATTTAGTCCCTGGGTGTGCAAAAGTGGAAAAAGGGAATTATGGTCCTTTGGTTACTCAAGTATGGTAAGATTAGTCCCTTATATATCTTTGGAAATTTGCCAAATCCAGCCCTTCAAAAATCGGATAATTACAACTTTGGTCCTTGTGATTTCTACTAATAAAACCAAACGGGTCCTTATTAAATCCCAGAACCAAATCCACTCCACAAACACCCCTGATCCATCCCTTTGGCCCAAGTCCCCCACAAGCCCAATCCAACACCCATTGTAATATTATACCAGGGTCAAACTTTGACCCCTGGTCAAAACCGGTCAACCCACCCTTAATACCACCCCCACTATTCACCTTTCCCCTTCCTCACTCACACATCCAACACCACTGGTGCGTGGGGAATGCACCAGGCTTTACCTCTCAAGGGATCTCGAGAAGCTTACAACCCCCACTAGGCATTGTACCTGATCGATGTAGTATAGTATAATGACAAGTACCGGGGGATTGATCATTCAGCGAGGAATAGTGTCGCTAGGATTAGAAAACCTAAAGACTAGGTCTAGAGATGAGGGATGATTCTTTTTGTATTTTTATATTTTTTTTAAAAGCAATTAAAAATCTCGGGTTTGAAGGAGTTGGGCGGAATTAGTTGCTAGTCAACTAACCCAATAACTAAAGATGCAATCAAAATAAAATACTAAAAATGAAAATAAACTAAATTAAACTAGAGGTGTGAGCAATATATGGGAGAATTGTGTTTACTTAGGCTTCACTACTCCCTAGATATCTTTTACAGGTTAATTACTTGTTACAGTTGCGTGGATGACGGTTTGTATTTCTTAATACCATTCATGGGGTGGCTTACTTACTTCCCCAATCCTATAAGCGCCTACTTCACTCCTATGTCGAGCCGGCTAAGAAGCTCCTAACATGGGATTACTAGAATTTGCTCATGCATTAAATACAACCAATAAAACCTAGTACACATCGGTTCATGTTTCTTAAGACGTTCAAGCATGTTACTCAATGGAGATCTGCCAGTTTTCTTAAGCCTAACATTGAAATCATTCATCCATTACAACTATAAACAAGCAATCAACCTATAATTAACATCTAGGTTTCATTACATCTAAGCAAACACATGATAGATCTAGCCTAGCATGTTGAAATCAAGACAAGCATAAGATATATTCAAACAACATATAGACATATTGATTGAATTGAAAGAGGACTTATCTCAAAGCTTTCAAGGGGTGAAAATCCATGAAAATACAATTAAAAACGACCTAGGGTTTATTAGGTTCGACCCTAGTATTCTCCACACAAGTTCCTCCCTTAATGAATGAAAAATAGAAAAGTACATATAGATTCTAAAAGGTGACGGCGTCAAGAACAAATTTCTGACGCCGTCATCTCGCCGCCAAATAATTTCTCGGACTGCCTAGATCTGGGTTTGATGACGTCATGTGTATTCCAATTGCAGGCCGTCACCAAAAATACTCTTGACGCCTTCAGGTTTTCTCTGGGTCGTCATGGATTTTACTCCTGACGCCGTCAAAATTTTCCTCTTGACGCTGTCTGGTACTGTTCTCAGCATGGAAAATTAAGTCTTTGCCGTTTTCTTCACTTTTATGCTCCAAAACTTCCAAAATGCTTCCTTTTCCAGAATTCACTCCCAAAGTACCAAAAATCACAAAAGGAACGATTTAGGGCAATATTTGATCAAATAAATTCAATTCCGGGCTTAAATGACCCCTAAAAACGGTTCATTTTTCGCCTCATCATATACCCTTACACTTGAGATTTGCTTGTCCTCAAGCAAATGCGCTTTTATTTTAGTCAAAATACAAGTTAGGGGTCATTTAACACTAATATAAAAGTAATTACAACAAATAATCGTTCCATTAAAGACCAAAGACAAGCACGGAGGTCATATACTAGCACCTCACAAATAGTGTTTAGATACTCACATCTCTCGGGTGTAATAAAGTATATATCACAATATGGAAATGGAAAACATCTCTCACTACCTGTCATAGCAAAATAGATTACCATAGGCTTGGGAAAGGATCAAACCTCCACCACCTGGCGTAAGCACCTAGGATAAACTATCAAAGAGGTCTTTTAAAGGGTTGTAACGTTAGGTGTAGGGATATGGAATACACGATTTTGTTAGATATAGGCAGTCTTTACTGGTGGCGAGTTAACAATCTTGGTTAATTACATGTACAATATGGCGTTGCTAAGCCAAGACTAGACTCGACTTAAGCTAATAAATGAGAAATAACAAAAACATAAAATGAACATAGAATGAAAAGGGATGGTAGTCCGTATGTTTTTTCTCTTTTCTTTATTATTTTTTTATTATTATTTTTTTTTGCATACACTCTTACCCTACCATCCAAAATAATACATCATAGGGAATGAAAATTCCCCTTACACTTGAATCTTTACATACTTTACAATAAACTAAGCTAATGACTCGAATCAAGAAAATCAAAATACTTGGAGTACTTTTAAGATTAATGTACATATGGGGGTAATAATATGGTGTTCTTCCCCATTACTCCATAAAATAAGTACTTTAACCATGAGTCCCAATCGTCCCAAAACAATATGTACAAGGATATGACTCGACTTAGCAACCATGTAATCAATTAGACAATTAACTAAGGGTTTAACATGTAACAATAATGCACTAAAGATGAGTGCATACATGGAAGGCTAAGGCAATTTGGGTGTACATTTAAGTGGGGTGTAACAAATTCTTCCTTTAAGTAAGATGCTTAAAGTTAGAAATGAAAAGATAGGCTCGGAAGGGTGTACTAGGGGTTTCGTGTACTAAAAATGAGTACAACGCTAAGGTGTGGGAAAAATTAATTGACTTAACTAGCCAAGTAATATGACATAAATGGTCAAGTAATTATGATACGGGTTTAACACAAGGGTGATCCTAATGCCTTTTATCATGTAGTAAATCCTACTACACGAATGTAGTCTCACTAGCGGTCTCGGGATGCATCACTAACGCAAGTTCTAGAATCTAAATGCTACTGGTACACTAATAAGCACTAATAGTAAATGCTTTTCCTATCAAATCTAAAGGAGAACCTCACATATTTGGGTGGAAAATTTTTCTGAATAGTACGGTTTTGTGCTAGTCATACAATCTCCTATCCATGAGATGCTTGCTATGGCTAAAGTTTCACTCCTAAATGTTGTAAAAAATTTTAAATTTGGCGCTAAAATTGCACTAACAAGTATTTCTCATAGTTTTATTACACATCTACCATTAAACAAACAAACTCAAGCGAAAGTGTATCTGTAAGGTCCCCAATGTTCAAGTAAAGAATGTAAAAGTGAAATAAGTAAAAAGAATGAAATCAAATACTCTCCTGATTCGCTCGGTATGGATATTAAGGTGGCCAGGTTAGATCTTCCTCCAAGAAAATGAACAATCAAAGCTTCCCTTCCAGAATATAAATCATCTTCTTGTCATACATAACCTGTAAAACCTGAGAAAACAGACAAAGCAACCTCGCATAAAATCGGCGGCAATCCATATATGCTAACAAAACCTAGAAAACAAAATAAGATATAATGCTTGTGAAATGATGTTTGCAGATTTTCTGGAGATTATAAAACTAATGATTCAACAAAAACTTTAAGAATCCGTTATAAAAACAAAACTGGTAAAATTTCCAGATTTTTACACGTGACACCGTCAAGACTAAACTCGTGACGCCGTCAAAACAAAACTGGTAGAATTTATCTATTTCAATTTTCTTTTAGCTTATTATTAAGCACTTTTTCATTTTTATAATTTTCTTAGATCTCTTTTATATTGAAGTAATTTTAGTAATTTTTCCAGATTTTTCTCTTGTAATTTAGTATTTATTATAATTAATATTAGTTTAAATAATAATTAAGTAATATTAGATAATTAAATAGTTTTATTAATTTTTATTTAACAACAATACCTTTTTATATTTTTTCTAGGACTTATAAATCATAAAGTAATTTTAGAAAATAGTTTCCTAATTACTACTATTCATTTTCTAATTTTTCTTAATTAATTTAGTTAACTAGATTATAATTAATAAATAAGTAAATAATTAGTAAAATAGTCTAAATATAATTTTTATAAACTTTTTATAATTTTTTAGGATTCCTGTGATGGTTAATTAGATTTATAAATTTTTCTATAATTTTCTAAGTCATTTTTAGTATTATTAATAATTTAAATTAGTTTAATTAGTTTATTTAAATATAATTAGTATTTAATTAAAATAAAATCCACAAAAAGACAAAAATAGATAATTTTAGTTTCTAAATTTATTTTAAGTCATTTTATAATTTTAAAAATTAATTTTGCAATTTTCTAGTGAAAATTTGTAGTATAAAGCTTTTTAAGTTAATTAGTTTTAATTATATATTAAATAGTTTTTATTTAAATAATTAAATATTAAACTATAAAATAATCAAAAAAATAATTTTCTTTTTAATTAAATTTTCTTTTAATATTAAGTTGTAAAATTTTCATTTGCACCCCCTATAGTTGTAAATTGTTTAAAACTCACCTTTTTCTTTGTCTGTAAGCATTTCTGATTTGCAATTTGCTTACGTGTATACATATCTGCTTACTGTGCTTGTTATATATTGTTATCCAAATAAAATAAGTAGTGTAAATCAAACCCACTTCATCTTTGGATACTGTCCTCAGTACCATTCATTCCCAAAAACGTTTACAAATACAATTTCAATCTCGTTGGGACTTAACGACCCGGGATTTCCCTGTACTTCCACAAATTTTAATAATTGACTTTTTCTCCCAAGTGAGCCTATCAACTACACCCGGTTGACTGGTTGGTTTGGGATGAGTCAAAATTTGGCGCCGCTGCCGGGGAGGTTGTTGCGTGTTTCAAAATGTTTTTAGGTTTAGTGGTTTTCAAAGCCCCTCCTGTACAAATACCATCACTTTGTAAATTTTTGTGAAAATCAAAATCATAACTGAAAAAGTTCATTACCAGTTTTCCTGAAGTGTTAAAAACACCAAAAAAATCATAAACAACAAAACAAACTGTGAAGTTAAATTACTTCGTTTACTTTAAGATTACAACCTACACAGGTGGAATACGGAAGTTCTGACATTAAATTGCGAACTAAAAAGAGATCCATTCATTCTCTTCCGCCACCCTGCGAGTAATCTTAAAGGAATGATTTCGGTTAACGAATCAGTTCAACAAATATTCCAAATTTTTTCACCCATACACGAAAAGCCAAAAACATTTTTATTGTGAATAAAATTACGTAAAAGATTACCACCGCAAACCAAGGCAGAACACCTACCAACTGGGGGTGTGAGCATAATAAGTTCCCAAACATAAGATAAAAACTTGTCATTGTATCCTTGTGAGTGGTGTACCTTTTCTAAAGAAGCCATTCACCTGAGATTATTGGTTTAAGTTCACTGTGGTTTTGCCTCGATCTTGTTTTGAAAAATTGTTTTTAGTGCATGCGCACTCGTTCACAATCACGATGTAATCGTCATAGAAACGTAACCTAGTTACGTACTGTTGAAGAAGAACACACGTTAAAAATGGACGATGTACCCCCACATCCTCCCAAGGATGAGATAGTTCCTGACACCCAAACAATGGAGGAACTATGTCAACCTACCATGCACGGGAGAGGTGGACCCATTGCACCACTTACAATTGGAGCCACGGATTTTGGACTAAAACACAACATGATACAGCAGGTCCAAAATTCGTGTCAGTTCTACGGTTTGCCGGGTGACGATGCTAACAAGCATCTCGATAAATTTTTAACCGTCACCCAGAGCATGAAACAAAATGGCGTCACCGAAGACGGCCTGCGTTTATACCTGTTCCCATATTCTCTCACTCATCATGCAACTGCTTGGTTCGATCGACTTCCTAAAAATTCGATCCATACCTTTGATGAGATGGTTACTAAATTCTTGGCTAAATACTTTCCACCATCCATGGTCACAAAGCTGAGAAATGATATTAGTAACTTCAGACAGCTTCCCGACGAGTCCTTATTTGAGGCATGGGAACGCTACAAGCTTGCCATTGATCGGTATCCCAATCATAACATGCTTCTTGTCACCATTATTGATACTTTTTATAATGGTTTGACTCTTCGTCATCGTGACACCATCAATGCTGCTGTTGGGGGCACCTTTATGAAAAGGACCCCTGAAGAGTGTTATGACTTAATCGAAAACATGACTGCCCATCACAATTTTTGGGACTCCTCCGCAGAGAGGAATGACTCATGTAAATCAGTCACTCCGGCAAATAATGAAATAGCTGCCCTTACCAGAAAGTTCGATGATTTGACTATTGCGGTTCTCCAAATTCACCAGAGAAATCACAATCAACATATCAAAACTGTCAGTTGTGAAACCAGTGGTGGTCCACACCCGTACCATGAGTGCCCAGCCTCCGGTGGCTTCACCCATGAGAACGTATTCGCAGCTCAAGGTTCCTACAATACGGGAGGTAATTCTTACCAACCACAAGCGGACCGAAATCTGTTGAGTTATTGTTCCAATAACTACATTGGACCACCGGGATTTAATCAATCCCATAACCAAAATGGTCAAAACAGAAACGAGAACTTTAACCAGAATCAGAACCAGAACCGAATGAACCAAGGTTTTAACAACCAAGGGAATTTCAACTCTGGTCAACACCAGGTTCAACAAAATCAAAACCAAGGGAATTATAACCGTAATCAGGGTCAGAACAATTACCATCAGGGTAATTTTCAACAACAAAATCACTTCCAGGGTAATAACAACCAGTAACATGGGAATTTCCAGAACAATCGGACTCAAAATTTTCCTAATCAAAATCAAGCAATTGTTCCAACTGGACCATCATCTGATGAGTTATTAAAACAGTTTATGAAATCCCAGGATGAAATGAAAAAATTGCTGGTCAGTCAGATCTCTGAATTAAAGAAGTCTTTAAATGATCGACCCTCGGGCTCAGGTACACTACCTAGCCACACGATCGCTAGTCCGAGGGGCGATGTAAAGGCGATCACCACAAGAAGTGGAGTTTCTTATAAAGGACCCACAGCTCCGTCTACCTCTTCTCCTATCCAGGTAGAGGAATGTGAAACTGAGGATACTACGGATACGGTACTTCCTACTAATAACGGAAGTACCAATGACGTCCCTCCTCCAGTTGTCCCAGTCCAGACTCCCCCAAAAAGAATCGTGTTTGAAACTCCCAAAGGTCTTGTTGAAAATCCAAAAGCCAACCCAAAACCATCAATTCCATATCCCTCACGATTGCAAGACCAGAAGCTCCGTGAAAAAGCTAATCATCTGATGGAAAAATTTTTCCAAATTTGTCAAGATCTACACTTTGATATTAGTTTTGCAGATGCTCTTATTTTAATGCCCAAATTTGCATCGACAGTCAAAAACCTATTGAGCAATAAAGAAAAACTGTTTGAGATGGCACGAACTCCATTCAATGATCTACAATTTTGCTGAAACAGCTTCCCGAGAAGCTAGGAGACCCCAGGAAATTTCTAATACCATGTATTTTCCCGCGGATGGTCGAGTGCTTCGCCTTGGCTGATCTTGGTGCAAGAATCAACTTAATGCCCCACTCAGTATGGAAAAAGCTCTCTCTTCAGGAACTCACTCCCACATGCATGACTCTCGAGCTTGCAGACCGTTCAATTTCATGTCCCCTCAGTATTGCCGAGGACGTATTTGTAAGAGTGGGAAATTTCCATTTTCCGGCAGACTTTGTCGTTGTTGATTTCGATGCGGATCTAAGAGTTTCTCTCATTCTTGGGAGAGGATTTTTAAGGACGGGTCATGCATTGATCGATGTTTTCGATGAGGAAATCACGTTACGAGTTGGTACTGAAGCGATAACGTTCAACCTTGATCAAACCTCGAGATACTCCTCGAATTATGATGCTGAATCGGTCAACCGAATTGATGTCATTGACATTGCATCTGAGGAGTATGCTCTAGAAATCCTTGGATTCGCTGATAGTTCTCCGAGTGGCAATCCCACTCCATCTTCTCACCAAATAATTGCTAATTATTCTCCTTCCCTCACTCCGTTTGAGGGAAGCGATTTCGTCCTTGAGGAAATAGAGGCCTTTCTCAAAAGTGATTCGGTTCCCGAATGAATTGATAACCAAGATATTGACCCGGAGGGGGATATATTTCTCCTTGAGAAATTATTAAACAAAGATCCCTCTCCTCTTCCTGTTCTACCTCAACAACTTCATAACGCAGAAATCAAATATGTTGAGAAAACTGATGATTTCCCCAAGGTCGAACTTAAGGACCTGCCTCCTCATCTAGAATATGCATTCTTGGAATGTAATGATAAATTACCAGTCATTATTGCAAAAGATTTAAAGGATGATGAGAAAATTGCTCTACTTAAGGTCTTAAAGTCACACAAGCAAGCAATTACTTGGAAGCTCTCTCACATAAAGGGTATTAACCCAGATTTTTGTACGCACAAAATCTTAATGGAGGATGACTTTAAGCCTGCAGTGCAGCATCAAAGAAGGGTAAATCCAAAAATCCACGAAGTTATCAAGCAAGAAGTTCTCAAACTTCTCGACGCTGGATTGATTTACCTGATATCTGACAGTCCTTGGGTTAGTCCCATACATTGTGTTCCAAAAAAGGGTGGCATAACTATTGTCACAAATGAGGATAATGAGTTGATTCCAACTCGGTTGGTTACAGGGTGGTGAGTATGCATCGATTACAGAAAACTAAACGAAGCCACCCGCAAGGAGCATTTTCCTCTGCCCTCTATGAATCAAATGCTCGAGAGACTGGCGGGGAATGAGTATTATTGCTTCCTCGACGGCTTCTCGGGATATTTCCAGATTCCCATTGATCCACTAGATCAAGAAAAAACTACCTTCACATGCCCTTATGGGACATTTGCCTACCGTCGCATGCCTTTTGGGTTATGCAACGCTCCGGGCACTTTCCAGAGGTGCATGATGGCTATTTTCCACGACATGATCGGGAAAACCATGGAGGTATTCATACAGAAAACTGATGATTTCCCCGAGGTCGAACTTAAGGACCTGCCTCCTCATCTAGAATATGCATTCTTGGAATGTAATGATAAATTACCAGTCATTATTGCAAAAGATTTAAAGGATGAGGAGAAAATTGCTCTACTTAAGGTCTTAAAGTCACACAAGAAAGCAATTACTTGGAAGCTCTCTCACATAAAGGGTATTAACCCAGATTTTTGTACACACAAAATCTTAATGGAGGATGACTTTAAGCCTGCAGTGCAGCATCAAAGAAGGGTAAATCCAAAAATCCATGAAGTTATCAAGCAAGAAGTTCTCAAACTTCTCGACGCTGGATTTATTTACCTGATATCTGACAGTCCTTGGGTTAGTCCCATACATTGTGTTCCAAAAAAGGGTGGCATAACTATTGTCACAAATGAGGATAATGTGTTGATTCCAACTCGGTTGGTTACGGGGTGGCGAGTATGCATCGATTACAGAAAACTAAACGAAGCCACCCGCAAGGACCATTTTCCTCTGCCCTCTATGGATCAAATGCTCGAGAGACTGGCGGGGAATGAGTATTATTGCTTCCTCGACGGCTTCTAGGGATATTTCCAGATTCCCATTGATCCACTGGATCAAGAAAAAACTACCGTCACATGCCCTTATGGGACATTTGCCTACCGTCGCATGCCTTTTGGGTTATGCAACGCTCCGGGCACTTTCCAGAGGTGCATGATGGCTATTTTCCATGACATGATCGGGAAAACCATGGAGGTATTCATGGATGACTTCTCAGTCATTGGGAAATCTTTCAACTCATGCCTCTCCCATTTAGAAAAGATGTTTCAACGTTGTAAAGACACAAATCTTTGTCTAAATTGGGAGAAGAGCCATTTTATGGTCAAGGAGGGCATTGTCCTCGGCCATAAAATTTCAAAAAGTGGGATTGAGGTCGATAAGGCCAAAATTGATGTTATTGCTAAGCTACCTCATCCCACCACTGTTAAAGGCATAAGGAGTTTCCTAGGCCATGCCGGGTTTTACCGGAGATTCATTCAGGATTTCTCCAAAATAGCCCGACCCATGACTCATATTCTTGAAAAGGAAACTCCTTTCATCTTTTCCCACGAGTGCATTGAAGCTTTTTCTACTTTAAAGAAAAGGCTTACCGAGGCACCGATCCTTGTTGCCCCCGACTGGGACTTACCCTTCGAACTTATGTGCGACGCTAGCGACTTCGCTATTGCTGCAATTCTGGAGCAACGCAAAACCAAACATTTTCAGCCAATACATTACGCAAGTAAAACCACGACAGAAGCTCAAACGCACTATACCACCACAGAAAAAGAATTATTAGCTGTGGTATATGCCTTTGAGAAATTTAGGCCTTACTTGATTCTAACCAAATGCGTGGTGTATACGGACCATTCGGCTTTGAAATACCTGTTTGCTAAACAGGACGCAAAGCCAAGACTGCTCCGTTGGGTCCTGCTCCTACAGGAATTCGATATAATAATACGAGACAAAAAAGGAGCAGAAAACCTTGCAGTTGATCACTTATCCCGGTTAGAGAATCCTCATCAGGATATTCTCGAGAGAAAAGAGATTAATGAGACCTTTCCTCAGGAGACACTCAATCTAATCTCTACCCGGGATGATACCACTACCCCATGGTTTGCCGATTTTGCAAATTACCATGCGGGTAATTTCGCTATGAAAGGGATGTCGTCCCAACAAAAGAGAAAATTCTTTAAAGATGTTAAGCACTACTTCTGGGACGACCCCTACTTATTCAAAATCTATGCGGATCAAGTCATCCGACGGTGTGTCCATGGCCAATTAGCCATGGAAATTCTTAAAGCTTTTCATGATGGACCCACGGGGGGACATCATAACCCAAACTACACCGCCAAAAAGGTGTTTGATTCAGGATTCTTTTGGCCCACAATCTATAAAGATGCCCATGAACTTATTAAAACCTGTGAGGCTTGCCAGCGTCACGGGAATATTTCCAAAAAGAATGAGATGCCGCAAAACGCCATCCAAGTCTGCAAAATATTTGATATGTGGGGCATTGACTTTATGGGGCCATTCCTGTCTTCAAGAGGGAATAAATACATACTCGTGGCTGTCGACTATCTGTCAAAATGGGTTGAAGCAAAAGCTTTACCCACCAATGATGCCCGAGTAGTGGTTAAATTTTTGAAGTCTCTTTTTGCTAGATTCGGGACTCTTCGTGCCATTATCCGTGATCATGGCACACACTTCTGCAATGAACAATTTGCAAGAGTGATGATGAAATATGGTGTAACTCACCGTCTTTCTACTGCATATCACCCACAAACAAGTGGGCAGGTGGAGGTCTCGAATTGGGGTATTAAGAGAATTCTGGAGAGGACGGTAGGTGAAAACCGTGCCTCTTGGTCGGATAAGCTGGATGATGCACTATGGGCTTTCCGCACTGCTTACAAAACACCAATCGGGTGTACTCCATATAAGCTGGTGTACGGGAAAGCATGTCATCTTCGATCGTGTTAGAGCATAAGGCCTACTGGCATTAAAACATGCAAATTTCGACCTTCAGACAGCGGGTGATCACCGCAAGGTTCAACTAAATGAAGTAAACGAACTTCGTAATCAAGCTTATGAGAATTCTTTAATTTACAAGGAAAAAACCAAGAAGATCCACGACTCAAAAATTAAGAACCATGTTTTCAACATTGGTGACAGAGTCCTTCTCTTCAATTCACGATTGAAGATATTCTCAGGAAAGCTAAAAACTCGCTGGTCTGGGCCATTCACTGTAACAAACGTGTTTCCATACGGAACTGTTGAATTAACTCAACCTGACGGTTCCAACTTCAAAGTGAATAGCCATCGGTTAAAACACTACTTTGGAGGGGACGTACCACCAATGGTTGTCCTGGATCTCCAAACTTTCCCACGAACCAATGAATTCGGGGATCGAGACAAGCTAGCGATTCGATAAACAAAAACAATAGCATGTATACGTGGTTTTCTTCCTAAGTGTGGGGGAAGTTACCCCTGCTATGATTCACCATGTATATATATATATATATATATATATATATATATATATATATATATATATATATATATATATATATATATATATATATATATATATATATATCCATATAAATAAAGTGAAAAATGTTATTAACACATTTAGCTTGTAATATTATCTTTTTTCGTTCAAAGAAACGGCATAATAGCCGGGACTATGAATATTGAGGACAATATTCAACTCTAAGTGTGGGGGGGGGGGGGGGATTCTAGCGAATTTAAATCACATTATACCTTCTAGTACCCCCGTTTTAGCCAAAATTTTAAAAATGTTTCACTTTATTTCAAAAATTTTATTGTTATTGATGAGGCAAAAAATGAACCGTTTTTAAGGGGTCATTTAAGCCCGAATTTGAATTTATTTGATCAAATATTGCCCTAAATTGTTCCTTTTGTCATTTTAGGTACTTTTGGAGTGAATTCTGGAAAAGGAAGCATTTTGGACGTTTTTGGAGCATAAAAGTGAAGAAAACGGCAAATTCTTAATTTTCCTTGTTGGGAACAGTACCTGACGGCGTCACAAGCTTCTACATGATGGCGTCAAGAGTAATACAAGAGGTGGAAGTGGATGATACACGTGACGATCCAGAAAGTTTTGTACATAGGACATGACAGCGTCACCCATGGCCGTCATGATCCAAGTATTAGTGACGGCCCAGAACAAAATCACACATGACGACGTCAAAAGTGGATCTAGGCTATCCGATTTCATTATGGGCGGCGAGTTGACGGCGTCACATATTTACACATGACGCCGTCACTCCGTATAATCTATATATAGTTTTCCAAATTTCATTCATTAGTGTGCAACTTTGAGGGAAAAACCCTAGGACGAATTTTTCCAGCTTTTTCAAGGGTTTCAAACCTTTGAACTTTTCATGTCAATTTAAGAGAAGTACTCTTTCAATTTAATCAATATGTCTATGTGTTGCTTTCATAGCCCCATTTTTACTCGTACTTTATTGCTTTTTAAACTTGGGGGAGAAAACATGCAAACCTCTTTCTCGGACCTGCTACTACTTTTTTTTTTGCTATATTGTGTTGGCTAGTTAAGGATAGATATGCGGTAGATGTTGCTTTAGACTAGGGTAGCAATCCTTGCTATAACTCTTTGCCTAGCTAAGAATAGATATCTACTTCCAGCCTAGACCAGTGTAGTAATGGGTGGTTACTTATTATAACTTTTGCTTGGCTAGTGACCGCCGAGGGGCCCACTCACTACGACCACTTAATAATGATTGATATGGAATTGATTTGGTTATGGAACGATGTTGAAATGCGAAATCTATACCTGCCTCTAGTCACACATAGCACTTAACTCTTCAGGTCCACAACTGCTTTGTAACTTAAACCTATGAACTCACCAGCGTAAGCTGACTTTTTAGCATGTTTTTCTCAGGTAACTAGATGCTCGCTTTCATGACTTGGACTTTGGTAGCGTGGCTTTGGCATGGTTTAAGGAATCGACTAAAACTCAGATATTTCTTTTATGGACATATCTTTATCCATTATGGGCTTTCCTTTTTAAAGATTTTGGATGAATGTTAACTTTAACTAAATGTTGACTTTTGTTTTGATGCGTGGGAATTGCACCAGGCTTTACCTCTCGAGGGATCCCGAGAAGCTTACAACCCCCACCAGGCAGTGTACCTGATCGTTGTAGTATAGTATAGTGACAAGTACCGGGGAATTGATCGTTCAACTCAGGAATAGTGTCGCTAGGATTAGAAAGCCTAAAAACTAGGTCTAGAGGTGAGGGATGATTCTTTTTGTATTTATATATTTTTATAAAAGCAAGTAAAATCTCGGGTTTTGGAAGAGTGGGCAGAATTAGTTGCTAGTCAACTAACCCAATAACTAAGATTCAATTAAAATCAAATAACAAAAATGTAAATAAAGCTAATTAAACTAATGTGGTGTGAACATAGATGGGAGAATTGTGTTTACTTAGATTTCACTACTCCCTAGATATCTTTTACAGGTTAATTGTTTGTTACAGTTGCGTGGATGACGGGTTATATTCCTTAATACCAATCGTGGGGTGGCGTGCGTACTTCCCCAACTCTATAAGCTCCTACTTCACTCCTATGTCGAGCCTACAAGAAGCACCTAACATGGGACCACTAGAATTCGCACCAAAAAAACCTAGTATGCATTGGTTCATGTTTCTTAAGACGTTCAAGCAAGTTACACTATGGAAGTCTGCCAATTTTCTTAAGTCTAACATCGAAATCATTCATCCATTACAACTATAAACAAGCAATCAACCTATAATCAACATCTAGATT
Source organism: Artemisia argyi (assembly GCA_030686995.1). Taxonomy (NCBI): domain Eukaryota; kingdom Viridiplantae; phylum Streptophyta; class Magnoliopsida; order Asterales; family Asteraceae; genus Artemisia; species Artemisia argyi. The sequence continues at coordinate 9,060,521 of CM060679.1, forward strand.
TCATTACATTTAAGCAAACACACAAAAGATCTAGCCTAGCATGTTTAAATCAAGACAAGCGTAAGATATATTCAAACAACACATAGACATATTGAATGAATTTAAAGGATACTTATCTCAATTGAACATGAAAGGTTTCAAGGGGTGAAAACCCTTGAAAATACTGTAAAAGTCGTGCTAGGATTTATTCAAATCGACCCTAAAATTCTCCTCCCTTTTAGAATGAAAATAACAAAGACTATATATAGATTTCCTAAGGTGACGGCGTCAAGAAGAAACTTCTGACGCCGTCAACCCGCCGCCCATAGTATTCTCGGACTGCCTAGATCCAGATCTGACGCCGTCATGTGTAATTTTGTTCTGGGCCGTCACCACTTTTACTCTTGAACGCCGTGCTTTGACGCCGTCACATTTCTACTGGACCGTCACCACTTTTTCTCTTGACGCCGTCATCAAAATGCTCTTAACGCCGTCAGGTACTGTTCCCAGCAAGGAAAATTAAGACTTTGCCGTTTTCTTCACTTTTATGCTCCAAAAACGTCCAAAATGTTTCCTTTTCCAGAATTCACTCCAAAAGTACCTAAAATCACAAAAGGAACGATTTAGGGCAATATTTGATCAAATAAATTCAATTTCGGGCTAAAATGACCCCCTAAAAATGGATCATTTTTCGCCTCATCATATATCCTTACACTTGAGATTTGCTTGTCCTCAAGCAAATGCGCTTTTATTCTAATCAAAATACAAGTTAGGGGTCATTTAACACTAATATAAAAGTAATTACAACAAATAATCGTTCCACTAAAGACCAAAGACAAGCACGGAGGTCATACACTAGCACCTCACAAATAGTGTTTAGATACTCACATCTCTCGGGTGTAATAAAGTACATATCACAATATGGAAATGGAAAACATCTCTCACTACCTGTCATAGCAAAATAGATTACCATAGGCTTGGGAAAGGATCAAACCTCCACCACATGGCGTAAGCACCTAGGATAAACTATCAAAGAAGTCTTTTTAAAGGGTTATAACGTTAGGTGTAGGGATACGGAATACACGGTTTTGTTGGATATAGGCAATCTTTACTGGTGGCGAGTTAATCATCTTGGTTAATTACATGTACAATATGGCGTTGCTAAGCCAAGACTAGACTCGACTTAAGCTAATAAATCAAAAATAACAAAAACGTAAAACATGAAACGGGATGGTAGTCCGTATGTTTTATTATTATTATTATTATTATTATTATTATTATTATTATTATTATTATTATTATTATTATTATTATTATTATTATTATTATTATTATTATTATTATTATTATTATTATTTATTTTTTTTGCATACACTTTTAGCCTACCATCCAAAATAATACATCATAGGGAATGAACATTCCCGTTACACTTGAATTTTTACATACTTTACAATAAACTAATCTAATGACTCGAATTAAGATAAACAAAACACTTGGAGTACTTTTAAGATTAACGTACATATGGGTAATAAAATAATGTTCTTCCCCATTACTCCATAACACATGTACTTTACCCATGAGTCCCAATCATCCCAAAACAATATTTACAAGGACATGACTCGACTTAGCAACCATGTAATCAATTATATAATTAACAAAGGGTTTAAACAAATAACAATAATGCACTAAAAATGAGTGCATACACGGAAGGCTAAGGCGATTTGGGTGTACATTTAAGTGGGTTGTAACAAATTCTTCCTTTAAGTAAGATGCTTAAAGTTAGAAACGAAAAGATAGGCTCAGAGGGGTGTACTAGGGGTTTCGTGTACTAAAAATAAGTACAACGCTAAGGTGTGGGAAAAATTAATTGACTTAACTAGCCAAATAATATGATTTAAATGGTCAAGTAATTATGATACGGGTTTAACACAAGGGTGATCCTAATGCCTCTTATCATGTAGTAAATTCTACTACACGAATGTAGTCTCACTAGCGGTCTCGGGATGCATCACTAACGCAAATTCTAGAATATAAATGCTACCGGTAAACTCATAAGCACTAATAGTAAATGCTTTTCCTATCAAATCTAAAGGCGAACCTCACATATTTGGGTGGAAAATTTTTCTGAATAGTACGGTTTTGTGCTATTCATACGATCTCCTATCCATGAGACGCTTGCTAAGGCTAAAGTCTCACTCCTAAATATTGTAAAAAAATTTAAATTTGGCGCTAAAATTATACTAACAAGTATTTCTCATAGTTTTATTACACACCTACCATCAAACAAACAAAATCAAGTGAAAGTTTATCCTATAAGGTATCATCATTTACCCTCCCCTAACACTTACGATGAACATTGTCCCCAATGTTCAATTAAAGAATGTAAAAGTAAAACAGGTAAAAGAATGAAATTAAATACTCCCCCGATTCGCTCGGTATGGATAGTTTGGTAACAAGGTTAGATCTTCCTCCAAGAAAATGAACAATCAAAGTTTCCCTTCCAGAATATAAATCATCTTCTTGTCATACATAACCTGTTAAACCTTAGAAAACAAACAAGGCAACCTCACGTAAAATCGGCGGCAATCTATATATGATAACAAATCCTAGAAAACAAAGTAAGTTATAATGCTTGTGGAATGAATGTTTGCAGATTTCCTGGAGTTTATAAAACTAAAGAATTAACAAAAACCTTAAGACTCCGTTAGAAAATCAAAACTAGCAAAATTTCCGGATTTTTACACGTGACGCCGTCAGGAGTTAATTCGTGACGCCGTCAGAAGTGACCTGCAGAGATCTCATGTTAAGTTTCCGGAAAATTTCTGGAAAAACTTATGCCTTACTTCCTGGAAAATCCTGCAAAACATCATTATGACTCGATACAAGCATTTGACTCTAACAAATACGAATATACATGTCCATTTCATATTGTGGAGAATCATGATCAATTTTTTTGTTTCTTAAAAACATATTTGGGGTTTCCCCTTACACTTATCTTTTGTGAAATACCTTTGGATGAAGTTAAGACGAAGTTAAACGAAAAAATAAAGCATTTTCACAATTTTAGTTTTGAAACATGATCTACCAACAATAAAATAAAGCATGCATACAGAAACAAATAACAATCAAACAAATTAAAATCACACAAAACATGGGTTACCTCCCAAGAAGCACTTTTCTTTATTTACGAGTCTTGTAGCTAGACTTAAGGTCATGGGCTATTACGTGACCTCCTACTTGGTTTCACTTTCTCGGTCATCTCCTATATTAGTTTTGTATTCTGGACCTAGCTGGAAGCATTCTTTGTAGAAACCAAGTATTCTATTCATAACATACTCTACTCCTCTACGTCTATCATCATCATTCCTATAGTAAACCGCTTATTTGTGTTCCTTTTCTATGTTTGATAGGAGGCGGTATTGTTCAATCTTATAGGGCATTTGGTAAGCAATCTCATCATTCTCTTTTTTGAACCTAACTATCCCTAAAGTCGGATCATAACTCATCTTAGAGGTCTCAAAGAACGGTTTTTCGAACACTACTTGACTTAGGCAGTCATCTATCACTGGACGAGTATCCTCCACTATCACAAAGTCGGTCTCATAAGTGAAGTTTCCAACAATCACATGCAATCCTTTCACTCTTCCTACAAAATTACTTATCAGATTCTTATTGGGCATCATCCTATAACCAAGTTGCTTCTTCATTACCCAATTATAATAAGTCCTAGTCATAATGTTTATAGGAGACCTAGGATCGATATAAGTTTTCCATACATGCATATGCCCAATGTTGCATGGTATGTTGATGTTAGAGCGATCACCTACTTTAATAAGGGGTGAACCAAGGATATATGGTGTCTCGGGATCATTGAATAAATCTTTGTGATATTCCCGTTCTTCCTTGGTGGGCAACTTATCAAAGTACTCTTCTACGTTTTCTACTTCCTCTAACTTAATTTTCTCCCTTATTAACTTCAACTTCCTCAATTTCATCCCTAGTCTCGATTTCTGCTCCAACTTCATCCTTGTCACTATCTTCTATATCCTTATCTATTGGCTTAATGGTGACAACATTGACAAAGTGGACGTGTTTGGATGACGAGGGGTCCTTAGTTTGGATTCCGCTATTGGTGTCCCTAGTGTCCTTCCTAGGTGTAATTAGTGCTTGGTTGTTGAGGGTTTTCAACAAGTTGTCAATCTTATTGGTCGTCTCCGTTTGTTGTTGATTGAATTCGGTTTCAAACTTAACTATGCGAGCTTCTTGAGATGCCATGAACTTGGACATCAACCCTTCAAGATTGTTGGTACTACCATAGTTAGTAGAAGGATTGTTGTTGAAAGTATGGTTGGAGGGTGGACCGTTTGGTTGGTAACGATTAGGCGGATTGGAAGAATTGTTTTGGTATTGTTTCCACCTAAGGTTCGGGTGATTTTTCCAAGAAGGGTTGTAGGAATCACCATAAAGGTTTGGCTCGGGTTTGAAAGTGTACGACTTATCTCCCGCTTCATCGGTACGCGAGGATGCGTAGTCCGCAAAAGCTGTTCCGGGGAGTTCCACGTAATCACGAGTGTCATGGGGACCACTACATAATTCGCATGAAGAAGTGATTTTGTTCACTTGGAATGAAGGCTTAGGAGCTTCGTAAGATTTCATGAGAAACTTGACTTGGTCCTCAAGTTTCATGATCCTATGGTCGGGAGTGCTAGAATTGTTCGAAGGCAAAGATATCGCCTTGACCGTTTTGTTCTAATCACAGGGATCATTCCAACTTTCGTTGCCATAGAGAGGAAGATCTTCTATGAGTTCCCATGATTCTTCCGCACTTAGATCACGTAGCTTGCCACCAGCCGATTGGTCAATGGTTCGCCTTGCGGAGAGATCGATATGGTCATAGAAGATTTGGACCTGGAGCCAAAGATCAATGCCATGATGAGGGACTTTTTGGAGTAAGTCCTTGAAACGAGTCCATGCTTCATATAGACTTTCACCTTGATGTTGTTGGAACATCAAGATATCATTTCTAAGCTTGGTAGTTCTCCCCGGTGGGAAAAATTGAGCAAGGAAACGAGTGGTGAGATCATCCCATGAGGTGATGGATCCCGCGGGTAAACGTTCAAGCCATTGACTAGCTTGATCACGTAGAGAGAATTAGAATAGGCGTAATCAGGTCGTCTCTCTAGTTGTAACATCAAGGTCTATAGAATCTACGATTTTAAGGAAGTCCTTGAGATGTTGGTTAGGATCTTCGAAACGAAGTCCATGGAATGCACATCCGCTTTGCACCAACCGGATGGTGTCGAATCGCAAGGGGGACACATTGGCTCCTTGGGTGAGCTCAATAGTGTTTCGGTAGCCTTGGTGGCTAGGTCGGGAATACTCTCCTAGGGTTCGGCGCCTAAGAGGTTGGTTTGCTAGTGGTGGGTTTAGTTGGTGGTTTTGTTGTGGTGGGTTGATGGTTTCAAATATGTTACCACCTTCCATGATGTCGGATGGTAAAGATTATGAACAAAGGCACGAAGAAATAAGATAGACTAAAGAAAACCTAAAAATAGAATTAAAATCTTACTAGAAAGGAATCTAGCAATTAGACCTAATAAAAAGAAATTCTAATCTAGACAATAACTATTCCCCGGGCTGCGGCGCCAAAAACTTGATGTGTGGGAATTGCACCAGTCTTTACCTCTCGAGGGATCTCGAGAAGCTTATAACCCCCACCAGGCTGTGTACCTGATCGTTGTAGTATAGTATGGTGACAAGTACCGGGGGATTGATCGTTCAACTCAGGAATAGTGTCGCTAGGATTAGAAATCCTAAAAACTAGGTCTAGAGGTGAGGGATGATTCTTTTTGTATTTTTAATTTTTTATAAAAGCAAGTAGAATCTCGGGTTTTGGAAGAGTGGGCGGAATTAGTTGCTAGTCAAATAACCCAATAACTAAGATGTAGTTAAAATCAAATAACAAAAATGTAAATAAAGCTAATTAAACTAATGTGGTGTGAACAATAGATGGGAGAATTGTGTTTACTTAGATTTCACTACTCCCTAGATATCTTTTACAGGTTAATTGTTTGTTACAGTTGCGTGGATGACGGGTTATATTCCTTAATACCAATCGTGGGGTGGCGTACGTACTTCCCCAACTCTATAAGCTCCTACTAAGCTCCTATGTCGAGCCTGCAAGAAGCTCCTAACATGGGATCACTAGAATTCGCTCATGCATTAAATACAACCATACAACCATAAACACACAAAAGATCTAGCCTAGCATGTTAAAATCAAGACAAGCGTAAGATATATTCAAACAACACATAGACATATTGAATAAATTTAAAGGATACTTATCTCAATTGAACATGAAAGGTTTCAAGGGGTGAAAACCCTTGAAAATACTGTAAAAGTCGTGCTAGGATTTATTCAAGTCGACCCTAAAATTCTCCTCCCTTTTAGAATGAAAATAACAAAGACTATATATAGATTTCCTAAGGTGACGGCGTCAAGAAGAAACTTCTGACGCCGTCAACCCGCAGCCCATAGTATTCTCAGACTTCCTAGATCCAGATCTGACGCCGTCATGTGTAATGTTGTTCTGGGTCGTCACCACTTTTACTCTTGAACGCCATGCTTTGACGCCGTCACATTTATACTGGACCGTCACCACTTTTGCTCTTGACGCCATCATCAAAATGCTCTTGACGCCGTCAGGTACTGTTCCCAGCAAGGAAAATTAAGACTTTGCCATTTTCTTCACTTTTATGCTCCAAAAACGTCCAAAATGCTTCCTTTTCCAGAATGCACTCCAAAAGTACCTAAAATCACAAAAGGAACGATTTAGGGCAATATTTGATCAAATAAATTCCAATTCCGGCTTAAATGATCCCCTAAAAACGGATTATTTTTCGCCTCATCATGTTTACATTTTTATCTATGCTATCTTGCTATCTATACTTGTGATGTTACCAATCCCCGTAGCACCCCGAAAGCTTGTAAGTCTTCCGCTGTACGAAATTTTGAGGGTGTTACATGTTATATGAACAAAATAACAAATACCTCGTATCTTTATTTATCAGAAAATAAAACTGTCTTACAATTCCAAATTATCCAAATACTAATTAAACACACAGATTTACATGAGACCACTAGCTGGTATCAGACCAATATTCCTAGTCAATTTAGAATGCTTAGGATATGCTAAAGCCTTCATAAAGGGATCAACTAGATTGTCATATGTGGGAACTTTTAATATCTTCACATCTCCCATCTCAATGGTCTCTCGAAGATAATGAACTTTTGTGCGGTAATGTCTAGCACCCTTGGTGATTCTACTTTCATTAGCTATAGTAATGGCTCCAGTATTATCACAACACATATTTATGGGTTCTTCAATTATGGGAACAATGCCAACCCCATAAATGAATTTTCGAATCCATACAGCCTCTTTAGATGCATCATAAGCAGCTACATACTCAACTTCTGTAGATGAAGTTGCAGAAATACTCTGCTTTGTGCTTTTCCTGTCAACAACAACTCTATTTAAAACAAATACATATCTAGTTTAAGATTTTAGGTCATCAGCATTTGCCAGATATCCAGCATCAATGTAGCAAGAAACCATGAGCTCTCATTTCATATCACCTCCGTAAACCAAAAACATATCCTTAGTATTGCGTAAATACTTAAGAATATTCTTAACAACAGTCCAGTGACGTTCACCTGGATTCTATTGAAAATGGCTTGTAATGTTCTGAGCGAACGCAACATCAGGACGAGTACATCTCACAAAATACATAATTGATCCTATAGCTAAGGCGTAGGGAACTCTCTACATGCACCCCTTTTTAGCAGGTGTCTCAGGACATTGTGATTTACTCAATTTAGGCACATCTTGCATTGGGATAGTTCCTTCTTTGGAATTCTCCATGAAATATCTTTTCAAGATTTTCTCAATGTAAGCACTTTGACATAAACGAATTAACCGTCTTGATCTATCTCCATAGATCTTGATTCCAAGAATATATGCAGCTTCTCCTAAATCTTTCATGGCAAAATTTCTTCCAAGATAGGATTTTACATCTTGTAACATTGGAATGTTTTTTCCCATGAGTAATATGTCATCAACATATAGAATTAGGAAAGTGGCATAACACCCACTAGCTTTCTGATACACACATGGCTCATCTTGATTTTGAGTGAAACCGAATTTCTTAATCTCATCATCAAAATGTTTATTCCATTGCCTAGATGCTTGCTTATGTCCATAAATGGAACGCTTGAGCTTGCATACTAGGTTAGGATATTTTGGATTAACAAAACCTTCAGGTTGCACCATATAGACTACTTCGGAAAGATGTCCATTGAGGAAGGCGGTTTTGACATCCAGATTTGATTTGATTGTCGTTATCCAACCAATCGGGAGAAAAGAAGATCAAGAATATCGGGAAATATTACCTCAAGGGTAATAAGACATAAGAATCACAAATCAACCTTTTGTTAAAAAGGTTAACGCGTAAAACCTACGAATACGATATTTTGAAGAGTACCGGGTAAGTTATTTTCCCGGGTCGTTTCCCGACGAGACGTGAATTGAGGATATCGATTAGGGTATTGAGATTAAAGTGCTTGATTTATGGGTTTTTGAATTTGGAATCTAAAACTACCGAAAATTACGAATAAAATACTAAAAATAAAATAAACGAAACTAGAACGCAAATCTAAACAAGGAATAACAAATAAAACTTAAAAACTACTTAAAATGCTAAGATCGATAATCGGGAGCTAAGGAAATCCTAAAACGCAATCTAAATTAAAAACGTAAAAGTAATTTAAATAAAACGTAAGTTGCGCGAAATAAAACGTGATTTTTAAGCTACACCAACCCTATGGGTGTAAAAATGATTATCCTATGATTCTAACGATAAAAGAAAATTTTTTTGAAAAAGATTTTTTTTTTCTTTTTATAGTTTTTATAATGAATTAAAAACTAAAATAATAAAATAAATGATTTAAAAATAGTAAAACTATTTAGAAATTTATGAAAATTTTTGGAAAGTTTATTATACTAAAAAGGAACTAGGAAAAATACAAAAGTGAAATAAGCAGATAAAATAAGCAGGCAATAAGCCAATTAGAAGCTGGACTTAAGTAATAAGCAAAACAGAAAATAATCCTATACATATAAAACTAACTAACACTTAACAACAAGTAATAGCTAGAGTAGATGGAAGGGTTGTTGAGTGTCTGAACTTGGTGACTAGGGTTCAAATCCCACTGGTCACCCTTTTTTAAAACTATTTTTTTAAATGTTTTAAACAAACTTGTAAAAAACATAAATAAACAACTTTTATAACTATGACTATTTCTAAAACAAAGCAGTTTACTCTATTTGCTCATAAAACGAAGTTTAAGGATCTGATAAGCTATACTAAGGCTAGAATAAGCTATACTAAAGGGAAAATAAGCTAAGTTATCTAAGGGGGGGGGGACCTAATAAGTAGTAGAGGAACAGAAATAAACAGTCATAAAGGCCTAACAGGCTCTGAATAAGCTAAATAGCACTAGGGGCTGCTGAAAAAAAAGGAAAAAAAATGACTAGGGGGCTAACTTAGAGGCAATGAACAGCTAGGACAAAAATTTCTAAAAATAAAATAAAAATACAGTCGACTAGCTAAGCTACTGAATAAGTACCAAACCAATTTTCAGGTAAAAAGGACTTATAACGAAGAAATAGAAAATCAAAAACTAACTGCTGTTTGGGCGGTTTTTTGGCAGCAAATTAGTTGACAAAATGGGTCGAAAATGGTTATTTTGACTAACCAAAGTAAACCACCATGTCCCTACACTAACGCAAACCTATTTGGAACTAAAATGAAGCAATGAAAACAATGTTAGCAGCTTAAAATAGAATCTAACCTATCAATTTAATAAAAACAGTTGAAATAAAACCTTTTAAAAAAACAAACTTAGGTACCAAAATAGTATGCGAAAATGTAAAGATTTGATCAAAACCTACCAAAAACAAGTAAAGACAACTGATCTAATATATAAAAGTGGGTAAAAAATAGTTTTGGTGCTAGAAATTCCTTGTGCCAAACACCCCTTTAAAGGGGTGTTGTGGAAATTTTGAAAAGGAAATGCAGGCTTAAGCTTGAAAATATAAAAGACAATGTTCAAATAAGCTAAAATGAGACTGATTGAGTAAGATGCAACCTAAATTAAGCACTTGAAAATAAGCGGATAAGCAAAAACATATTTTTTTTTCTATTTTTTTTTTTAGTTTTTGGAAATCTTAAATAAAAGCAAAGTGTATACTGAAGATACAAATGGAAAGTACTTTTAAACTGAGAAAAGCAAATAAAACAAGAAAATAAGCAATTTATGACTACAAATAAGCAGTTGGACTGCTTATTTGCTACAGTAAAAATACATTTTTTTTTAGATTGAGAACAAGAACTGAAAACTTGGAAAAGCTTGAAAGGTAAAATGCAATAAACTTAAATGTAAAATACTTGAAAGTAAAAAGGAAGAACTTGAAATTATATTTAACTTAAAACTGAATTACAATGGAAATAAAAGATTACAATAAAGAAAGCATTAAAACTTGACAAGAAATTAAAAATGGTCAAAAATTTATCTAAAAGCAATGAAAATTTTGGACAGGTACAACTGTGAGAGGATACTACATTTTATACTAGTGTGCTAGGGTTTCGTCCTATATTGTCTGTTTTCAGTGTGCTTGTTATGTGAGTGAAAATGCCCCTTGTGCTTCTTTTGAGCCTTCACAGCCATGGATCCAAACTTGTTCCCTACTTCATTGATTTTTGGCAGTTGGATGAGAAATTGATGCCTTTGATTGCCAACTTGGACATGGAGAGGGGAAAGAGGACAATCTCATGTGAAGGTCTTTGGCTGGTTGTGGGAGGATTACGAGGTGGGATAGTGATGTTCTGCTTTTGCAATTAGGGGCCAAGGTGGGGTTTGACTTTTGTGGTCAAACAATTAAAACGGGGTAAGTTTGTTTTTGTTTCTGGGTGTGTGGGTTTTGGGTATGGGTTGTGTTTGGTGATGGGCTGTTTGGTTAGTAGATGGGCTGGTAGGGTGTAAAGGCAAATGGATTAGTATTAGCAGGTTTAGGATTAATAGATTTTAGGATTTAGTGATTCGGTTTAGTATTTAGGTGTTATTAGTATTAGTTATTAATTAATAAAACTGATTTGATAACAATATATATATATATATATATATATATATATATATATATATATATATATATATATATATATATATATATATATATATATATATATATATATATATTTTCTTGTTTTTTTAATAATAATAATAATAATAAATATGAATAGTAATAGTTTTGATAATATTAATAATTTTGATAATAATAACAACATGACTAATTATTCTAATAATATTACTACTAATATTAATACTAATAATAATACTTCTAATATTAATATTTATAATAAAAATAACATAAAAGGTAGTTTTAGAAAATAAAAGAGTTTTATCAAAATGGCTTTGTGATTTTATTAGGAAAAATGAATTTAGGTTTTTTGGTTTTGAAAACGATTTTTCATTTAAGTTTCAGGATAAAAGGGTAAATTGGTAATTTGGTGTCGGGTGAGAGTATTTTGGGTTAAGGTTATGGGTAAAAGGGTAATTAGGGTTTTGGTTTGGCTTTCCATGCCCCCCCCCCATGTCACATTGTCGGGATTGACTTATATCTTTGATTATTCAATAAATGCTTCCAATTACGTCGAATAGACTCGGTAATGCTCCATATTGCTCCGGTTTCCCATCCATGCTCCGTTTTCCTCACATTTCCCTTGTTTTCAATCCTTTTGTACCTCAAAACACACAAAAACACATTCCAAGGATATTCGTGGTATTATATGGTCTTTTCGGGTGTTTTTGGTCATTTTGGTGGGTTTTCCGGGCCTAAAATGATGAGTAAAAGGCCACTCATCACATCCATTTGCCAAATCTAATAGTCATAGAACGCAGCTATGGCTATGAGAAGCCTTATAGCTCTAATGTCTATAACAGTAGAAAAGCTCTTTTCATAATTAATCCTACGGGGTTGAGTAAAGCCCTTTGCTATGAGACGAGCTTTAAAGGTGTGTACTGCACCATCCATGCCAGTCTTCTTTTTAAGATCCATTTGCTACCAATGGTTTTACCATTAAGAGGAATATCAACTAAGTCCCAGACTTCATTTTCTTTCATGGATTGCATTTACACATTCATCACATCAAGTCATTTCTTGGTTTCAGGATCCAACAATACAGCTTTATAGTTATTAGGTTCACTAAGATCCCAGAACTCATTCTACTCAGCATTGACCTATAAGTACATTCGATCTGGGGCACAGCGTGTCCTAGCGGACTAACGAATGGGATGGATATCACTTTGAGGTTCCTGGCAATCTTCGATGCACTCCAAGTGTTTGTAAAAATGCCAATGATAATTGTTTTGTTGTTAATTCAGTGTTTTTGTTTTGTGGGTATTACTGCTTAGGTGGAAGGACCAAACTTTGTGTCTGATTTAAATTTCTTAACAAATTCAGTAACTCTTTCGTTTATCCATTGTGTTATACAAAGACTTGGTTTATCACTCATACACGACATCAAGAGTTGATTAAGAGGTATGAAAGAGTTATTCTTGTGCTTAGCATTGATAAGAATTCATTATACTTTTACTTTGTGACTAGATCTCTTCCATCCTTCTTTTATTTTGTTCTTCTTACTTTTTGCTTTTGTTTAGTTTTGATGACTAGAAAGTTAGAAAACCTCTTTCATGTTTTCAATTTCTTTTTGATTAAACATCAATAAAGACATTTATTTATGATTAAACCTGTTCGTTATTGTTTAATTTTGGTGATAACCAAAATTCATAGTCAAATTATTTACTTTCGAACGGTCCTTTATAAAAGATATAGAGTCATTGCTGCTATCGTTGAAAAAAACTTTAGCCCCCTTAAACCAAAATCCTGGCTCCGTCCTTGATAAACTCTGATATATTTATTATCATTATTGATCACCAACTAAGGGAAGATTCAACTTGTGGGAGATTTTATGTCTAAGACTTACTTCAAGACGTATAATCCAACAAAACCCAATTGCATAAATAAGTTCAAGAAAATGAACATTTTCATAAAAAGTTATGTCTTAACGAGTTTATCTATACATACTATTAAATAGGAGTTTGTGCTTACATCATTTAATTGCAATTTGTCTAACATGTCATTCAATCCGCGTGTCAATTCATTTCTAATGTGTAACTGCTGATGTCATAATCCATGAATATTTTTCTTAAAGAAAAATATACCGTATTTCTTAAACATTTAGCTTAAAGACAATTATATCGTATTTCACCTTTATATACATTGAAAGCCACACCTTTGCCGATCCTTTTTCTTATTTCTCTTCGTTCAAGATTTCAAATTCAAAATTTTGTGTCTCGATATCTGATCTTTTGAGTTCTTTTAAGTGCATCTTTTATTTAAAACTGAACTCATATCTCATTGTGTGATGTCTTCTCCCGTTGATCTCCACAAACATGTAATTTTTTTTTTTAATCTTTTCATACTTCTTTAATTGCTGTGGTGATCCAAGTTTGCAGCATTATGTAGTCAATTTGGATATACCACAATAAAATAAAACTTTGCTATCTTTGATGCACTCCAAGTGTTTGTAAAAATGCCAATTATAAATGTTTTGTTGTTAATTCAGTGTTTTTTTGGTTTTGTGGGTGTTATTGCTTAGGTGGAAGGACCAAACTTTATGTTTGATTTAAATTTCATAACAAATTTAGTAACTTCTTCCTTTATCCATAGTGTTATACGAAGACTTGGTTTGTCACTCATACCCGACATCAAGAGTTGATTAAGAGGTACGAAAGAGTTATTCTTGCGCTTAGCGATGGTAAGAATTCAATATACTTTCACTTTGTCACTAGATCTCTTTCATCCTTCTTTTATTTTGTTCTTCTTACTTTTTGCTTTTATTTAGTTTTGATGACTAGAAAGTGAGAAAACCTGTTTCATATTTTCAATTTCATTTTGATTAAACATCAATAAAGACATTTATTTATGAATAAACCTGTTTATTATTGTTTAATTTTGGTGATAAACAAAATTCATAGTCAAATTATTTACTTTCCATCGTTTCCTTTCTAAAAGATATCGAGTCGTTGCTGATATCGTTGAAAAAAAAATTAGCCCCCTCAAACCAAAATCCTGGCTCCGTCCTTGATAAACTTAGATTTATTTATTATCATTATTGATCACCAACTAAGGGAAGATTCAACTTGAGGGAGATTTTATGTATTAGACTTACTTCAAGATATATAATTCAACAAAAACCAATTGCATAAACAAGTTCAAGAAAATGACCATTTTCATAAAAAGTTAGGTCTTAACGAGTTTATCTATACATACTATTAAATAGGAGTTTGTGCTTACATCATTAAATTGCAATTTCTCTAACATGTCATTCACTCAGTGTGTCAATTCGTTTCTAATGTGTAACTGCTGATGTCATAATCAATATACATTTTGCTTAAAGAAAAATATACCGCATTTCATGAACATTTAGCTTAAAGACAAATATACCGTATTTCACCTTTATATACATTGAAAGCCACACCTTTGCACATCCTTTTTCTTATTTCTCTTCGTTCAAGATTTCAAATTCAAAATTTTGTTTCTCGATAACTGATCTTCTAATTTCATTTAAGTGCATCTTTTATTTGAAACCTAACTCATATCTCATTGTGTCATGTCTTCTCTCGTTGATCTCCATAAAAAAGTAACTTTTCTTTTTTATATTTTCATACTTCTTTAATTGTTGTAGTGAACCAGGTTTGCAGCATTATGTAGTCAATTTGGATATACCACAAAAAAATAAGACCTTGTTACCTTCGATGCACTCCAAGTGTTTTTAAAAATGCCAATTATAAATGTTTAGTTGTTAATTTAGTTTTTTTGTTTGGGGCAATTTCGTTCATATCCTTGCAAAATTCAAAATTTTCATATATATCCTTTTGATGCATTAAATGCATTGTACTTTATGCATCAAAAACTAGTAAAAAGGATATATATGTAATTTTTAAAATTTTCAAGGATATACATGAAATTTTCCCTTTTTGTTTTATGGGTGTTACTGCTTAGGTGGAAGGACCAAACTTTGTCTTTGATTTAAATTTCATAACAAATTTAGTAACTCCCTTTATCCATTATGTTATACGAAGACTTGGTTTGTCACTCATACCCGACATCAAGAGTTGATTAAGAGGTACGAAAGAGTTATTCATGCGCTTAGCAATGGTAAGAATTCAATATACTTTCACTTTGTGACAAGATCTCTTCCATACTTCTTTTATTTTGTTCTTCTTACTTTTTGGTTTTGTTTAGTTTTGATGAACAGAAAGTGAGAAAACTTGTTTCATGTTTTCAACTTCTTTTTGATTTAACATGAATAAAGACATTTATTTGTGATTAAACCTGTTTATTATTGTTTAATTTTGGTGATAACCAAAATTCATAGTCAAATTATTTACTTTCAATTGGTTCCTTTATAAAAGATATCGAGTCATTGCTGCTATCGTTGAAAAAAATTTTATCCCCCTTAAACCAAAATCCTAGCTCCGTCCTTGATAAACTTAGATATATTCATTATCATTATTGATCACCAACAAAGGGAAGATTCAACTTGTGGGAGATTTTATGTATTAGACTTACATCAAGATATATAGGTCAACAAAAACCAATTGCATAAACAAGTTCAAGAAAATGACCAATTTCATAAAAAGTTAGGTCTTAACTAGTTTATCTATACATACTTTTAAATAGGTGTTTGTGCTTACATCATTAAATTGCAATTTGTCTAACATGTCATTCAATCAATGTGTAAATTTGTTTCTAATGTGTACCAGTTGATGTCATAAACCATGAACATTTTGCTTAAAGAAAAATATACCCTATTTCATGAACATTTAGCTTAAAGACAAATATACCGTATTTCACCTTTATTTACATTTAAAGCCACACCTTTGCAGATCCTCTTTCTTATTTCTCTTCGTTAAAGATTCCATATTCAAAATTTAGTTTCTCGATATCTGATCTTCTGATTTCATTTAAGTGCATCTTTTATTTGAAACCGAACTCATATCTCATTGTGTGATGTCATCTCCCGTTGATCACCATAAACAGGTAACGTTTCTTTTTTATTTCTACTTCTTTAACTGTTGTGGTGAACAAAGTTTGCAGCATTATGTAGTCATTTTGGATATACCAGAAAAAAATAAGACCTTGCCATCTTCGATGCACTCTAAGTATTTGTAAAAATTCCAATTATAAATGTTTTGTTGTTAATTCAGTGTTTTTGTCTTGTGGGTGTTACTGCTTAGGTGGAAGGACCAAAATTTATGTTTGATTTAAATTTCATAACAAATTTTGTAACTCCTTCCTTTATCCATTATGTTATACGAAGACTTGGTTTGTCACTCAAACCCGACATCAAGAGTTGATTAAGAGGTATGAAAGAGTTATTCCTGCGCTTAGCAATGGTAAGAATTCAACATACTTTCACTTTGTGACTAGATCTCTTCCATCCTTCTTTTAATTTGTTCTTCTTACTTTTTGCTTTTGTTTAGTTTTGATGAACAGAAATTGAGAAAACCTGTTTCATATTTTCAACTTCTTTTTGATTAAACATCAATAAATACATTTATTTATGATTAAACCTATTTATTATTGTTTATTTTTTGGTGATAACTAAAATTCATAGTCAAATTATTTAATTTCAATCGGTTCCTTTATAAAAGATATCGAGTCATTCCTGCTAACGTTGAAAAGAAATTTAGCCCCCTTAAACCAAAAACCTGGCTCCGTCCTTGATAAATGTTAGGAATACGATTATTCAGTTAAAGACTCGGTCACCCCAAGTATTGCTAAGCATTACGTAGCTCGTAGAATTATCTTTATTATAGTTAGTACGTAGTTTATTAGTAGTTAAATATGTAAATAGTATTCGTAGAGTGGGTCGGGTCTTTACCCTCTGTCAGCTCACTCTACAGCTCGTTTCATGGAGCACCTAGTATTATAGTATAAATACCCTCTCCCACCCAAGGGAGAGGGTTGGACCTTTCACTTGAAGCTAATACATTTTTCATATTTCTCTCAAAGGCTCCCAACACTCTTACTCTCTCTCTCTAACTTCTTTCTAGATTACCTCATCTATTCGATCCATTCTACACAAACCATACGTGTTATGTTTATGAATATTCTACAATTGGTATCAAGAGCCAAGGTTTCATCTTAGGGCCTTGTAGAATTGGATTTGATGTGGTTTTTTGTAGTTTTGTGAGTTTGAAGTCACTTTCTTGTAAAACATCTTGGTTTGATCTTTATTGTGTTATTTGACATGTTAGTGATGTACTTTTATGATCATAGGTGTTAGTTGAACATTGTGTTTCAGTTGGCTATACTTGATTTTGGGCGTATTTCATAGTTGCGGTTAAGTCTACTGTTGCATTGCTTATCTGCGTTTAGTTTATGATTTCTGCGGTTAGCTTGCTGCGATTACTATTTTGGGAATACAAACAAATCGCAAGGAAAGTGACAGATTTGGATTTTTGTATACTGCGATTAGTTCATTGTGGTTAGCTTTCTGCGGTTAGGTCGTTGTGGTTAGCTTTCTGCGGTTAAGTGGTCTGCGGTTAGCTTTCTGCGATTAAGTGGTTTGCGGTTAAATCTTTGTGGTTATCTCTCCTGCGGTTTACTCCCTGCGGTTAGTCACTTCCTGCGGTTATCTCACCTTGTAGTTAACTCACCTTGTGGTTACCTTTCCTACGGTTACCTTGGCTGGTCCTGCGGTTAACTCTGTTTGACCATAGTTGACTTTTTACGTCGAAACTTCAAACGGTCATAACTTTTGAACCGTAACTCCGTTTTCAGCGAATTAGCTGTCAAAACGTCCGGAACAAGCTGAATATTGTGAGGTTTCACCACGAAGTCGTGAAATGAATTTTTCGAGGCCCAAATCACCTCCGGAGTGAAGTTATTGAGGTTTTAAGTTTTCAGACAAAAAAATCTCACCGTAAAAACTTGCATCAACCGAACCAAGATCACAACTAAACAACATATAACCTTGTCTTAACATACAATCACTGCTATGGAATCTTCGTGCTCGAATTCTAATGATAATGTGCTTCATCAGCCAATTAAATTGCCCGATAATGCAAAGAATAGTCGCATTGAATGTTTTCGATCACTCCATTCACATCTCAAGGTTCTCTTTGAAAAACCTGGATACTTGAGAGGTTTCAATCGTGCATTCGCAACACTCTTTGGTCAAAATGTTGAGACTTTCACAGTCAAAATGACTCTACACTTAGATCAACTTCAACAACAACTTGAAAAGGGTGAATTTTCTGAAGATAGATCTATGGTTGCATTCTGTGTGATCAACAACCAACTCTAAGCGTTCATTGATTCACGATTCACTGAGGAGTATGATCATGAGTGTCAAATGACGAAAAAGAGCTTTGCCACTCATACGGGAATTGAAGTTGACGTGTTCAGAGTCACACTACTCCAACTCATGGGTAATGTGAAAGAGTACATTATGGAAAGAGCAAAGCACGAGCACAAGTATGAAGACAAAGTGATGGCATGTCGGGGGCAACCATGTGATGGTAGTGTGGATTCGGGAAAAGCATCGAATGCTGGGTCAGTTATCATCGAAGGCAGAGGATCAGAGACTGAAAAGCTTGACACAACGAACAGTTCAATGACTCGTACACGTGATGTGGATGCAGATATCAGACCGGTAAAAGAACATGTGTCATGTTCTAAGGTACTCGAACTGTGTAACATTGTTGATGAACAAAAGATTCCTAACAAAGTACAACTGACAAACAATGTCGATTCAGATGTCGTTGACATGGGAAATAGCAATGATGACCCATGTGAACAACATATGAAACACAATGAAGTGTCTGTTGTACAATGTAGTGAATCTTCTGTTTTAAAAGATGATTGTGTCGTGCATGAGTACACTGCCTATAACCCTGATGACTCCTTGACCACTAGATTTAATATCCTTAAGGATCAAGTGGCTATGTACGAACAACGTGCTAGATTTGAACTCACTGGACGTGAGCAGAACATGGAATGGCAAATGCGTGCATATATATCTGAAAATAATCTTAAGCAAGAAACATTGAAAAAGGAGTTACAATCTTTGCAAAAACAATTGGATCAAACTGTTAAACAAAAACAAGAGATTCAAAAAGGTTTAAACACACTCAAACATGATTTCAAAGAGAAGGAAACAAAACTTCTAAATGATTCCTCTAGTCTTAAAATGCTGAAAAACAAACTTGAGGATAAGTTATACACGCAAGGCCAAACCATTCAAACTGCTCAAATGATGCATAAACATAGGAAGTTGAGTGATGATCATAGTGAGAAGGATTCTACTAAGCCAAAAACCAATTTCCTTAGAAGCGGTATAGGTGCACAACCGGCATTATATGATGCAAACATCATGCTTGAGCCTAATCATGCCCCTCCTGATGCTACATCTGATGATGAGGGCAATGAGATAGAAGATAGAACCAGAGAAAAACTAGCTGAGAAATTAAAGGATCCCCTGTGCATAGCTAATAAAATCTTGTACAATTATGATTACTCTGAAGATAATCAATTAGCTGTCTTTGTCCTACAAAAGAAATTTACTCCAGAGCAAGTCTTCTGGAACATAGACATAGAAAAAATGAAAGCTGAAAGAATTGTGGGTAACACACGCACTATCTTTAGGATTGCTCACCCAACGACTTATCCCCTGAATACACCCAGGCATCTTGTACCATTTACTCTCCCCACGCAAAATAATACACTAATTGCGTTATATGTCCTTGGTCAATTATTCGTTGATTTTGATAAAACATGTAAAAAGAGAATAACACCAACGGGTATTACTGAAGGGGAAAGAGGTTTTGAGCAAACAAAACAATGTTACCTAACTGAAGTCATGCCATTTTTCAAACTTCTCAAAGAACATTTTGAGGGCCTTAAAAATACCATTAATGATGATGTGACTCAAATGAAAAAGGTTTTTAAAGATGTGGAAAATGAGGGTAAACAATTGGCAATTGATCTTAAATGCAGTGAAGTTGCGAGGAAAAATATTCTCATCATGAATGAGAATTTGATTACTAAATGTGTTGCTCAGGACGTATTTTATACTGCTACTGATTCTACGTTATCTGCCTGCCAATTTCATGAGATGTCTATTGCATTAACCGCTCTCCAGAATCGTGTTGTTGAGCTTGAGGGGGAGAATTTAAAATTGCGTGAGAAAATTCAAAACGATGACCATGATAACATGGTCAGACATTTGTCAAAACTAGAGGTTAATAATCTTAATTTGCAATTAAAGTATCAACATTTAGAAGAAAGTACTAAAATCTCAAATGCCAAGACATCTTCGGATGCTCCTGAATTTGATGCATATTTTGAATTAGCCAAACGTGATGAAAAGATTCAAGCTCACACTAACACGATTCGGAACCTGAGGGTCCAAATTGCCCAATTGAAGTCAAACAAGTGTGATGTGATTGGCACCCAAAAACCACAGTCTATAGATTCTCAGAATTTTCAATTTCAAGATACCATCAATAAATTGCAACATGAAAATGATTGGTTTCGTGCTGAAAATTCAAAAGTCAAACAACATTACAAAGAGTTATACGATTCAATTAAGATCACACGTGATATAAACAATGAAAAGATAACTTCTTTGCTTAAAGAGATTGAGAATCTAAAGACTCTGGAAAAAGGGAACATGCCAATCATCAATTGTCATAATATTGTTCAAAAGGTTTCTACTTGTAAGAAGTATGCTTGTGATGCTGTGTATATTCCTCTTCCCCTTAGGAATAATAAGTTGGTTCATAGTGACTATCTTAAACATCTTAAGGAGTGCCTTGATTTGCTTCGTGAAACCATTGAACAGGATAGGATAGCAAAACCACTTGATGATGCTATTGTAGGTGCCTGCTTTCTCACTAATAGATCTCAGGAACTCGTAGAATATGCTATTGGTACATGTCCTAAAATTGATAGCAAGCGAGATAGGTCTACTGCATCATCATCTATGACTAAGAACAAGCATGTTACCTTTGAGGTACCCTTGGAAACTTCAGATCCCAACACATCAAAACATGTTCAGCAACCGGAAGTGAAAAAGACTAAAATTCCCATTAGTCCGTCTACAGGAGTAAATAGTAACACTAAAGCTAGAGAGTCTAAACCAAAGAGAAATAGAAGGAATTATAGGACTTCACCTGCTAAAAGTGTTCCTAAAAAGAAAGTAGACGACCACATGAGGAACATTAAGTTCAACTTGAGCAAAATGAGTCATAATTCAAAACCTAATTCACGTTGCAAAACATGTAATGAATGCATAATTTTGAGTAATCATGATAAATGTGTTGAGAAATTTCTGAAGTCGTTTAACAAAACCCCAATTAAGAAAGTTTGGAGAGCTAAACAAAGTAAGCAAATTTGGAAAGCAACAGGTAAACTGTTTGCCAATGTTGGTTATCAATGGAAGCTCACAGGAAGGAAATTCACTTTAAGAGAACAGTGCCCTTTAACTAGGATAACCAACTATAAAGTAGTGCCCACTAAGGAATGGAAGCCAACTGGTAGAACTTTCCTTTTGGAGACCCAATGTCCTTTAAATAGGCCCATGGCATCTACTAGTGAAATTTCCACCATTGAAACGAATGCTCCTAAGGTCTTAGTAGCTCCAGAACTTGTTTGCACTAACCAACTGGAACCCAACTCAAATTGGGGATCCGACGCTCCAAATTTTCTGCTCTCGTCTGTTTCCAAATGCAGGTCGTACATTTCGTCCTTTGATATTTGGACTCAGGCTGCTCTAAACCTATGATTGGGGATCGCTCAGGCTCGAGAATTTCGTGAATAAGTTTATCGGGTCAGTTAGATTCGGGAAGTATCATTTTAGGTTAATTATGGGTTATGGAGATTATGTTTCTGGTGATAGCTAATTTCGTGAGTATACTACATGGAAGGACTTGGGCATGATCTGTTCTCTTTTGGTCAATAGTTTGATTCCGATCTTGAAGTTGCCTTCAGAAAACACATATGCTTCGTATCAGAATTGGATGATATTGATCTTCTTAAAGACAGTAATGGCACAAATCTATACATCTCTTCTATCTAATACATGATGCAGTCCTCTCCAATTTGCCTTCTCTCAAAGGCCTCAAAGAACAAATCATGGCTATGGCAACAAAGTTTTAATCACTTGAACTTTGGTACCATCAATGATCTTACTCACAATGATCTTGTATGAGGTCTACCCAGATTAAAGTTCGAAAAAGAACTTCGTCATTCGGCTTGTCAACTGGGTAAACGAAAGAAGCATACTCAAACCTAAAATTGTCAACACCAACATGGATGTTCTTTACACCCTTCACATGGACCCAGGCAGACCAATGAGTGTGAAGAGTATAAATGGGAAGTAATATGTACTCGTTGTTATCGACGAATACTCTCGGTTTACATGGATAAAGTTTTTGAGAACCAAGGACGTGACTCCAAAAGTTATCATAAAACTCATCAAACAACTGCTAGTAAGACTCACAAAACCGACGGAATCATCCGGTTAAACGATGGAACGGAGTTTATCATCAAACTACTTGTTCAATTTTACGAAAGTATTGGCATCACCTATTAGTAAAGTATCCCATGCACTCCTCAGTAGAATGGAATTGTTGAAAGACAAAACTGTTCTCTTGTAGAAGCTGCACGAACCATGCTAATATTCTCCAACGCACCGATGTTTCTATGGGCGGAAGCAATTGCTACAGCTTGTTACACCCAAAACCAATACTTGATACATACTCTTCACAACAAAACTCCAAATGAGCTGATTCATGATAGTAAAGAATACAGAATCTACAACAATCGAACCCGATAAATCTTGTTAACCATTCACGTCACATTCTTTGAGCTAACTGAGCAAATGGCTCCTGTACACATCAGTGCAGGACCCGCGTCTAAACTTTTGTCCCCTGAACCAATTCGTTTAGGCCTTGTGCAGTACTCCATGCCTGCTGTACTTTATGTACCTCTTAGAAGTGAGCATTTGAAGATCTTGAACCGATGTTTGATGAATACTTTGAGACACCTACTGATGATGCACCACCACCAGCTGTCGCTGCTCCTATTCTGTATAACTCAAATGGTCCGTCAGTGTCTACTTGAATTGATCAAGATATTCCATCTGTTAGTTATTCACCATCATTGTTAAATCTTCAATCTCCTTCAGTACATCAAGGCACTGCAGTCGACTATTCGTTTGAAGTGAATTCATTTGCTCCTCTTGAAGATGCTCTATTCTAAAACCTGTTTGCTCATGAATCTTCTTCTGAGACATCCTCTTCAAGGAATACAAACGCGGCTTCTTCATGTTCCTACCTACATCCACATGAACATCTCAGAAAACGAATATAGGATCATCCGATTGACAACATTATTGGATATCCTTCTCAACCGGTGTTCACACGAAGGAAACTTACCACCCATGCCTTGTGGTGTTTTTATAATTCCATACTATCCAAATTCAAACCCAAAGATTCCAAGACTGCTATCTCTAAAGATTCTTGGGATAATGCGATGCAAGATGAATCTCACACTTTCGATCGACTTGAAGTATGGGAATTGTTACTACCTCCAGACAGTGCAATGATTATAGCTCTAAGTGGATCTTCAAAGTGAAACTTGATGAGCATTATGTCGTTCTGAAAACAAGGCAAGGCTCGCTGCTAAGGGATATCGTTTACAGGAAGGCATTAATTTAGAGGAATATTTCACTCTGGTTGTTCGTATTGAAGCTATCAGAATGTTTCTCGCCAATGCTGCAACTCAGAACATGACGGTTTATCAAATGGATATGAAAATTGCATTTCTTAATGGCGAGCTGAATAAAGTTCTTTATTTCAGTCAACCGGAAAGATTTGTATATTTTGATCGTCCTAACCATGTCTATCGTCTGAAAAGGGCTCTCTTTGGCCTAAAACAGACGCCTAGGGCATGGTTTGATACACTGTCAAAGTTTCTCCTGGGAAACGGATTCTCCTAAGGTGTGGTAAAATAAGATGAGAATGGGGTAGTGGAACTTTACTTTGTGAGGACGGAATTTCGGCTGGCAGATTTCTTCACTAAGGCTCTCTCAAGAGAACGATTTCAATTTGTTCTCCAGCGCTTTGGAATTAAGAGTCCTTCGCCAGTATCTCTCAAATGTCTTCAGGAAGAAAATGAGGAGAAATGGTTTTGCTTCACATATCCTTGTATATATCTTATACCATATAGAAAACAGAAAAATATAAAACCTATAAAACCCATAAAAATCAAAAAAATCATAAAAATCCAAAAATATTCTTCTCACGACATGTCTCTTGTGTAATCAATATTATGTACGTTTCTAGAAATGTCATTCAATAATGACACGGAAACATACATATGCTTGAGCAAGAGTTTTCATTTTATCTTCAAATAATGTTTCTTTTCTAAAACATGTCGTTTCTCAAAATATTCTTTCAAAATGGCTTGCAGTCATTTCAGGCTGTAACCCGGACTTCAAAACTATGGTTTGCTATTACTTCAGATAGCAACCCGGTCTTAATATTGGGGAAAGTTCGTCGCCAAAACGACGACTGTTCCTAACAAAGGCATGAATTACTTTATATTCGTGCCTTTCCGATCTAATGTACGTTTCAGTGCATTATTTCTTGTTTAAGAAGAGAAGTCTTCTTTTTGTTTAAACAAATAATTTTCTTTCTATGATTCTTCGGAAAATTATTTGTGTGATACATGGTGGTAACGTGTTGCATGTAAATCAATCAGTCTTAGATACTTCATAAAATTTGTCACTCAATTAATGACAATGGGTCATCAATTGAGGGGGAGAGTGATTTCCAATTTTATTTATATCATCAAACGGATTTCTTGGTTGTCTCATAATTGTTAGAAAAGGTTTTGTTGTTAATGGGGTATTAGTTGAAGAGGAACTTACTAAGCTTTATCTTAAATGGACAAATGTGTTAGTTGTTAGAAAGTTTAGGGCATTATGTGCTATTTGCGTATAGTTTCCTAGCTTTATGTAACTAGAATCTTTATGTAACTAGAAGGTCCATTTGTCTCACGTTGGTATCCTCGCTTAATCCCCTAAATACGTTGAAATCTATAATCTTAATGATGTTAGAAAACCATTGTGTTTGATGCTCTTGTTCTCTCCTCTGGCATTCGTATAATCTGATTGATTGTGTTTCGTTTGCTGTTTGCTGATAATTGTTTGATTGTTGTTGATTATGTGTTCGTGTTCTCAGGATTTGCTTAGGTATGTAGTTACAGGGTTAGAATCTTATTCCTAAGCTCATGATTTGAATGTTGGAAATATGTGTGAATTACCATGTTAGTGATTGTTGTTTATGTTTGATAGAAACTTGCAATGAATGTTCATGATTGCTAGTTTCTCTTCATGCTAGATAGCATTTTGATGAGTTGCTTGAATGTTCTTTGATCATGATATGAATATGGTATTATGAGTAGGCTAGCTGCTACGTGGTAGCAATTAATTAAGAGTGAATCTGCATGTATGCATATCTTTGTTGATACTCTTATGCAGATTCCATGGCTGATGTGAATGTGCCTGCTCCTGCTCTAACCATTTGATCAGATGTTCAAGCTTCATTGACTGGCTTTGATTTCACCACAACAACAACATCGGTAGCAACAACGACAACTACTCTTTCACCACCACCACCAGTTATCTTGTGCGTCATAAGTAGTGTGGTATCAAATGTTATGTGTCAGTACATGATTTTTTATTTCATGAGTTTCTCGTTAAACTTTAAATCATTTATAAACTCATCATAACTGACACTAACATTCTCCCTCATTGATTGAGGGGGAGTAATGAATTGTCTTAATATCAGAATATCTTTAATCAGACCACATCTTGCTCCCAAACTTTTAAACTTATTTAAATCACTTGGGATCACAAATCTCAAATGGTTTGAAATTTTTGATCGGGGGAGAAAATGTGATTTAAATATGAAATCTGATATAAAATGTGATTGTTTTGGACTTAAACAAACGCTCCCCTATATGTGCTAAACTCTTTCGTATATCAATGCACACATTAAGGGGGAGCAAAATGGTTTTTGTAAAAGGATCCCTGCATCTCATATGAGTGCATCTCAGTCTTGACTCATGAATTGACGAAACACAACCGTCATCAATCGAAAGGACTAGTCCTGGCCGGGTAATAACTTCAAGCTGGGTTAACCAGTGATGTAAGCGTGTCTCGAAGAGGACTTGTCTGAGTAGAGTGTACCGTTTCGAGAAACCTTTGTGCACTTGACCAGGCCGGGTAATAATTTCAAGCTAGTCTAACTAGTTATGTAAGCGTGTCTCGAATGCCTGTTCATGTTTACTAAAGGTGGATCAATTCTAAAGTGCAACTCTTCCCGACATGTGCAAATTCATCATCAAAACATCGGTGCACATGTTAAGGGGGAGCATTTGAAAATGGCAAAACTCTCAATGTGTTAACAAAATGTGTTTCTTAATCATAAACACGTTGAGAGAATTTTCAATGATTTGGTGTATGGCAACATAGGATAGTCATGAAGTTATAAGGTGGCTAAGGTTAGGAAAACCGTCCTATGATCCGCCAGAGCCGGAGGGATCTACCCATGGACAATACCAAATAGATAGTATTAGAATGTCCGTAGGTATGATTATGAAAAAAGGAGAAATGTGAGAATGGAGAAAGAAGGGGTTGAAGAATTAAAAAGAAATGAAATGAAAAAGGGTGAAAAGAAATAGCCCTCCAATTATTCAACCTTAGGGCAGAAACCGGGTTCAACTCATAATCTACTGATTGTTGCTAAGGCGACATTGGTATTGAAGACAAGACGTCATGGACCCAGTGACGCACTGCACTAAACCTTCTAGCCACTCAAGTTCTCTTAAAAGAACTTGTTTCATTCTCACGGGGAACCGATGTAATTTATCGACATATCTCTTAGAGATGGTTGATATTGAAGCAGGAGACCTCTCCCTAATCTCCGCATAGGAAAACCAAATGCACTTATTAAGTCTAGAGCCTCGAGATACATAAAAAGATCTCATAGGAACACGTGCTACTTCTACCCTGGTTGTTCAACATTAAAGACACCAGTGGTAAACTTATGAGTCCTACGCAGATCTTAGCAATCTGCCAGAACATTTATGAGGGAAGTTAATACTGTAACTCCCAGTGATTGAATGGAAATTCCTGCCAGGGACAACATCAAGCAGCCCTGAAAGCAGGTCACTTAGGTAATTCCTCGAGAATTATGCTTAGTGGTCGCGATGGTTACAAACGGTCAACAGTCGTGGAGTGATCTCCAGCGACTCACCCATTCGTTGATCTACTTAGGTAGTTCGCGTAACTCCTCTCAGGGTTTACCGATTGGGAACGGTCTTGGTAAGGGTTAGAAGGAATCTTCACACTATGCTGTTGACGATCTCTAATTCCAAACCTATAAGTACCGGATGATTTATTGCTAACTGTTTGCTTGCAGGAATTTCTGACAGGTGCGGTTGATTGCTGAAAAGATGCTGATCCATCAACACATGCTCACACTTCGACATCACAATTTTAGAAATCATGATCATTGATTGGGCCTCATCTATGCTTCCACAACTCTGATGCAGAAGATCATGATCCAGAAAAGTGTGAGCATGTCAACTTAAAGATGTTCAAATCACATGGAGACATTACTACTCAAAGATGACTTGCAGATAATCATTTGGATGATGAACTCGAAGTAATGCCAAAGATCATCCAACTCACTGAACAAATCATCTAGAGTCTGCTGCTGAATGAACAAAGACATGTTTGAAGAATCAAAGTCTACAAGCTATAAGATTTCAAGGATGCAATAATTCTGTACTTATCTTCTGGGGTGACCTCCCTTAGGGGGAGATTGTTAGGAATACGATTATTCAGTTAAAGACTCGGTCACCCCAAGTATTGCTAAGCATTACGTAGCTCGTAGAATTATCTTTATTATAGTTAGTACGTAGTTTATTAGTAGTTAAATATGTAAATAGTATTCATAGAGTGGGTCGGGTCTTTACCCTCTGTCAGCTCACTCTACAGCTCGTTTCATGGAGCACCTAGTATTATAGTATAAATACCCTCTCCCACCCAAGGGAGAGGGTTGGACCTTTCACTTGAAGCTAATACATTTTTCATATTTCTCTCAAAGGCTCCCAACACTCTTACTCTCTCTCTCTCTAACTTCTTTCTAGATTACCTCATCTATTCGATCCATTCTACACAAACCATACGTGTTATGTTTATGAATATTCAACAATAAACATAGATACATTTATTATCATTATTGAGCACCAAGTAAGGGAAGATTTAACTTGTGGGAGATTTTATGTGTAAGACTTACTTCAAAATATAAAGTCATCAACAAGCTCAAGAAAATGACCACTTTGACCAAAAGTTAGGTCTTAACGAGTTTATCTATACATACTATTAAATTGGAGTTTGTGCTTACATCATTAAATTGCAATTTGTCTAACTTGTCATTCAATCAGCCTATCGATTCGTTTCTAATATGAAATTGCTGAGGTCATAATCCATGAACATTTTGCTTAAAGAAAAATATATCGTATTTCATGAAAATTTTGCACATCCTTTTTCTTATTTCTCATCGTTCAAGATTTCAAATTCAAAATTTTGTTTCTCGATATCCGATCTTCTGATTTTATATACGTGTATCTTTATTTGAAACTGAACTTATATCTCATTGTATGGTGTCTTCTACCGTTGATCTCCACAAATCGGAAACTTTTCTCTTTTATGTTTTCATACTTCTTTAATTGTTGTGGTGAACCAAGTTTGTAGCATTATGTAGTCAATTTGGATAACCACAAAGAAATATGACCTTGCTATCTTCGATGCACTCTAAGTATTTGTAAAAATGCCAATTATAAACGTTTTGTTGTTAATTAAGTGTTTTTGATTTGTGGGTATTACTGCTTAGGTGGAAGGACCAAACTTTGTGTTTGATTCAAATTTAATAACAAATTTAGTAACTCCTTCCTTTATCCATTATGTTATACGAAGAGTTGGTTTGTCACTCAAACCCGACATCAAGAGTTGATTAAGAGGTATGAAAGAGTTATTCCTGCACTTAGCAATGATAAGAATTCAATATACTTTCGCTTTGTGACTAGATCACTTCCATCCTTACTTTACTTTGTTCTTCTTACTTTTTGCTTTTGTTTAGTTTTGTTGAACATAAAGTGAGAAAACATGTTTCATGTTTTCAACTTCTTTTTGACTAAACATCAATAAAGACATTTATTTATGACTAAACCTGTTTATTATTGTTTAATTTTGGTGATAACTAAAATTCAACGTCAAATTATTTACTTTCAATCGGTTCCTTTATAAAAGATATCGAGTCATTGCTGCTATCGTTGAAAAAAATATAGCCCCCTTAAACCAAAAACCTGGCTCCGTCCTTGATAAACTTAGATACATTTATTATAATTATTGATCATCAACTAAGGGAACATTCAACTTGTGGGAGATTTTATGTGTAAGACCTACTTCAAGATATAAAGTCATCAAAAATCAATTGCAAGAACAAGTTAAAGAAAATGACCATTTTCATAAAAGTTAGGTCTTAACGAGTTTACCTATACACACTATTAAATAGGAGTTTCTGCTTACATCATTAAATTGGAATTTGTCTAACTAGTCATTCAATCAGTGTGTCAATGCGTTTCTAATATGAAATTGCTGATGTCATAATCAGTGAACATTTTGCTTAAAGAAAAATATACCGTATTTCATGAACATTTTACTTAAAGAAAAATATTATGTATTTCACCTTCATATACATCGAAAGCCACACCTTTGCACATCCTTTTCTTATTTATCATTGTTCAAGATTTCAAATTCAAAATTTTGTTTCTCGTTATCCGATCTTCTGATTTTATATACGTGTATCCTTATTTGAAAATGAACTTATATCTCATTGTGTGATGTCTTCTCCCGTTGATCTCCATAAATAGGCAACTTTTCTCTTTTATGTTTTCATACTTCTTTAATTGTTGTGGTGAACCAAGTTTGTAGCATTATGTAGTCAATTTGGATAACCACAAAAAAATATGACTTTGCTATCTTCGATGCACTCTAAGTATTTGTAAAAATGCCAATTATAAATGTTTTGTTGTTAATTCAGTGTTTTTGTTTTGTGGGTATTATTGCTTAGGTGGAAGGACCAAACTTTGTGTTTGATTTAAATTTAATAGAAAATTTAGTAACTCCTTCCTTTATCCATTATGTTATACAAAGACTTGGTTTGTCACTCAAACCCGACATCAAGAGTTGATTAAGAGGTATGAAAGAATTATTCCTCTGCTTAGCAATGGTAAGAATTCAACATACTTTCACTTTGTGACTAGATCTCTTCCATCCTTCTTTTAATTTGTTCTTTTTACTTTTTGCTTTTGTTTAGTTTTGATGAACAGAAATTGAGAAAACCTGTTTCATGTTTTCAACTTCTTTTTGATTAAGCATCAATAAAGACATTTATTTATGATTAAACCTGTTTATTATTGTTTATTTTTTGTGATAACTAAAATTCAAAATCAAATTATTTACTTTCAATCGGTTCCTTTATAAAAGATATCGAGTCATTCCTGCTATCATTGAAAAAAAATTTAGCCCCCTTAAACCAAAAACCTGGCTCCGTCCTTGATAAACTTAGATACATTTATTATCATTATTGAGCACAAAGTAAGGGAAGATTTAACTTGTGGGAGATTTTATGTGTAAGACTTACTTCAAAATATAAAGTCATCAAAAATCAATTGCATGAACAAGCTCAAGAAAATGACCACTTTGACAAAAAAATTAGGTCTTAACGAGTTTATCTATACATACTGTTAAATAGGAGTTTGTGCTTACATCATTAAATTGCAATTTGTCTAACTTGTCATTCAATCGGTCTGTCAATTCGTTTCTAATATGAAATTGATGATGTCATAATCCTATAACATTTTGCTTAAAGAAAAATATATCGTATTTCATTAAAGTTTTGCACAGCCTTTTTCTTATTTCTCATCGTTCAAGATTTCAATTTCAAAATTTTGTTTCTTGATATCTGATCTTCTGATTTTATATACGTGTGTCCTTATTTGAAACTGAACTTATATCTCATTGTATGATGTCTTCTCCCGTTGATCTCCACAAATATGTAACTTTTCTCTTTTATGTTTTCATACTTCTTTAATTATTGTGGAGAACCAAGTTTGTAGCATTATGTAGTCAATTTGGATAACCACAAAAAAATATGACTTTGCTATCTTCGATGCACTCTAAGTCTTTGTAAAAATGCCAATTATAAATGTTTTGTTGTTAATTCTGTGTTTTTGTTTTGTAGGTATTACTGCTTAGGTGGAAGGACCAAACTTTGTGTTTGATTTAAATTTAATAACAAATTTAGTAACTCCTTCCTTTATCCATTATGTTATACGAAGACTTGGCACTCAAACCCGACATCAAGAGTTGATTAAGAGGGATGAAAAAGTTATTCCTGCGCTTAGCAATGGTAAGAATTCAACATACTTTCACTTTTTGACTAGATCTCTTCCATCCTTCTTTTATTTTGTTCTTCTTACTTTTTGCTTTTGTTTAGTTTTGATGAACAGAAAGTGAGAAAACCTGTTGCATGTTTTCAACTTCTTTTTGATTAAACATCAATAAAGACATTTATTTACGATTAAACCTGTTTATTATTGTTTATTTTTGGTGATAACTAAAATTCATAGTCAATTTATTTACTTTCAATCGGTTCCTTTATAAAAGATATCGAGTCATTCCTGCTATCGTTGAAAAAAAATTTAGCCCCCTTAAACCAAAAACCTGGCTCCGTCCTTGATAAACTTAGATACATTTATTATAATTATTGATCATCAACTAAGGGAACATTCAACTTGTGGGAGATTTTATGTGTAAGACCTACTTCAAGATATAAAGTCATCAAAAATCAATTGCAAGAACAAGTTAAAGAAAATGACCATTTTCATAAAAGTTAGGTCTTAACGAGTTTACCTATACACACTATTAAATAGGAGTTTCTGCTTACATCATTAAATTGGAATTTGTCTAACTAGTCATTCAATCAGTGTGTCAATGCGTTTCTAATATGAAATTGCTGATGTCATAATCAGTGAACATTTTGCTTAAAGAAAAATATACCGTATTTCATGAACATTTTACTTAAAGAAAAATATTATGTATTTCACCTTCATATACATCGAAAGCCACACCTTTGCACATCCTTTTCTTATTTATCATTGTTCAAGATTTCAAATTCAAAATTTTGTTTCTCGTTATCCGATCTTCTGATTTTATATACGTGTATCCTTATTTGAAAATGAACTTATATCTCATTGTGTGATGTCTTCTCCCGTTGATCTCCATAAATAGGCAACTTTTCTCTTTTATGTTTTCATACTTCTTTAATTGTTGTGGTGAACCAAGTTTGTAGCATTATGTAGTCAATTTGGATAACCACAAAAAAATATGACTTTGCTATCTTCGATGCACTCTAAGTATTTGTAAAAATGCCAATTATAAATGTTTTGTTGTTAATTCAGTGTTTTTGTTTTGTGGGTATTATTGCTTAGGTGGAAGGACCAAACTTTGTGTTTGATTTAAATTTAATAGAAAATTTAGTAACTCCTTCCTTTATCCATTATGTTATACAAAGACTTGGTTTGTCACTCAAACCCGACATCAAGAGTTGATTAAGAGGTATGAAAGATTTATTCCTCTGCTTAGCAATGGTAAGAATTCAACATACTTTCACTTTGTGACTAGATCTCTTCCATCCTTCTTTTAATTTGTTCTTTTTACTTTTTGCTTTTGTTTAGTTTTGATGAACAGAAATTGAGAAAACCTGTTTCATGTTTTCAACTTCTTTTTGATTAAGCATCAATAAAGACATTTATTTATGATTAAACCTGTTTATTATTGTTTATTTTTTGTGATAACTAAAATTCAAAATCAAATTATTTACTTTCAATCGGTTCCTTTATAAAAGATATCGAGTCATTCCTGCTATCATTGAAAAAAAATTTAGCCCCCTTAAACCAAAAACCTGGCTCCGTCCTTGATAAACTTAGATACATTTATTATCATTATTGAGCACAAAGTAAGGGAAGATTTAACTTGTGGGAGATTTTATGTGTAAGACTTACTTCAAAATATAAAGTCATCAAAAATCAATTGCATGAACAAGCTCAAGAAAATGACCACTTTGACAAAAAAATTAGGTCTTAACGAGTTTATCTATACATACTGTTAAATAGGAGTTTGTGCTTACATCATTAAATTGCAATTTGTCTAACTTGTCATTCAATCGGTCTGTCAATTCGTTTCTAATATGAAATTGATGATGTCATAATCCTATAACATTTTGCTTAAAGAAAAATATATCGTATTTCATTAAAGTTTTGCACAGCCTTTTTCTTATTTCTCATCGTTCAAGATTTCAATTTCAAAATTTTGTTTCTTGATATCTGATCTTCTGATTTTATATACGTGTGTCCTTATTTGAAACTGAACTTATATCTCATTGTATGATGTCTTCTCCCGTTGATCTCCACAAATATGTAACTTTTCTCTTTTATGTTTTCATACTTCTTTAATTATTGTGGAGAACCAAGTTTGTAGCATTATGTAGTCAATTTGGATAACCACAAAAAAATATGACTTTGCTATCTTCGATGCACTCTAAGTCTTTGTAAAAATGCCAATTATAAATGTTTTGTTGTTAATTCTGTGTTTTTGTTTTGTAGGTATTACTGCTTAGGTGGAAGGACCAAACTTTGTGTTTGATTTAAATTTAATAACAAATTTAGTAACTCCTTCCTTTATCCATTATGTTATACGAAGACTTGGCACTCAAACCCGACATCAAGAGTTGATTAAGAGGGATGAAAAAGTTATTCCTGCGCTTAGCAATGGTAAGAATTCAACATACTTTCACTTTTTGACTAGATCTCTTCCATCCTTCTTTTATTTTGTTCTTCTTACTTTTTGCTTTTGTTTAGTTTTGATGAACAGAAAGTGAGAAAACCTGTTGCATGTTTTCAACTTCTTTTTGATTAAACATCAATAAAGACATTTATTTACGATTAAACCTGTTTATTATTGTTTATTTTTGGTGATAACTAAAATTCATAGTCAATTTATTTACTTTCAATCGGTTCCTTTATAAAAGATATCGAGTCATTCCTGCTATCGTTGAAAAAAAATTTAGCCCCCTTAAACCAAAAACCTGGCTCCGTCCTTGATAAACTTAGATACATTTATTATAATTATTGATCATCAACTAAGGGAACATTCAACTTGTGGGAGATTTTATGTGTAAGACCTACTTCAAGATATAAAGTCATCAAAAATCAATTGCAAGAACAAGTTAAAGAAAATGACCATTTTCATAAAAGTTAGGTCTTAACGAGTTTACCTATACACACTATTAAATAGGAGTTTCTGCTTACATCATTAAATTGGAATTTGTCTAACTAGTCATTCAATCAGTGTGTCAATGCGTTTCTAATATGAAATTGCTGATGTCATAATCAGTGAACATTTTGCTTAAAGAAAAATATACCGTATTTCATGAACATTTTACTTAAAGAAAAATATTATGTATTTCACCTTCATATACATCGAAAGCCACACCTTTGCACATCCTTTTCTTATTTATCATTGTTCAAGATTTCAAATTCAAAATTTTGTTTCTCGTTATCCGATCTTCTGATTTTATATACGTGTATCCTTATTTGAAAATGAACTTATATCTCATTGTGTGATGTCTTCTCCCGTTGATCTCCATAAATAGGCAACTTTTCTCTTTTATGTTTTCATACTTCTTTAATTGTTGTGGTGAACCAAGTTTGTAGCATTATGTAGTCAATTTGGATAACCACAAAAAAAATATGACTTTGCTATCTTCGATGCACTCTAAGTATTTGTAAAAATGCCAATTATAAATGTTTTGTTGTTAATTCAGTGTTTTTGTTTTGTGGGTATTATTGCTTAGGTGGAAGGACCAAACTTTGTGTTTGATTTAAATTTAATAGAAAATTTAGTAACTCCTTCCTTTATCCATTATGTTATACAAAGACTTGGTTTGTCACTCAAACCCGACATCAAGAGTTGATTAAGAGGTATGAAAGAATTATTCCTCTGCTTAGCAATGGTAAGAATTCAACATACTTTCACTTTGTGACTAGATCTCTTCCATCCTTCTTTTAATTTGTTCTTTTTACTTTTTGCTTTTGTTTAGTTTTGATGAACAGAAATTGAGAAAACCTGTTTCATGTTTTCAACTTCTTTTTGATTAAGCATCAATAAAGACATTTATTTATGATTAAACCTGTTTATTATTGTTTATTTTTTGTGATAACTAAAATTCAAAATCAAATTATTTACTTTCAATCGGTTCCTTTATAAAAGATATCGAGTCATTCCTGCTATCATTGAAAAAAAATTTAGCCCCCTTAAACCAAAAACCTGGCTCCGTCCTTGATAAACTTAGATACATTTATTATCATTATTGAGCACAAAGTAAGGGAAGATTTAACTTGTGGGAGATTTTATGTGTAAGACTTACTTCAAAATATAAAGTCATCAAAAATCAATTGCATGAACAAGCTCAAGAAAATGACCACTTTGACAAAAAAATTAGGTCTTAACGAGTTTATCTATACATACTGTTAAATAGGAGTTTGTGCTTACATCATTAAATTGCAATTTGTCTAACTTGTCATTCAATCGGTCTGTCAATTCGTTTCTAATATGAAATTGATGATGTCATAATCCTATAACATTTTGCTTAAAGAAAAATATATCGTATTTCATTAAAGTTTTGCACAGCCTTTTTCTTATTTCTCATCGTTCAAGATTTCAATTTCAAAATTTTGTTTCTCGATATCTGATCTTCTGATTTTATATACGTGTGTCCTTATTTGAAACTGAACTTATATCTCATTGTATGATGTCTTCTCCCGTTGATCTCCACAAATATGTAACTTTTCTCTTTTATGTTTTCATACTTCTTTAATTATTGTGGAGAACCAAGTTTGTAGCATTATGTAGTCAATTTGGATAACCACAAAAAAATATGACTTTGCTATCTTCGATGCACTCTAAGTCTTTGTAAAAATGCCAATTATAAATGTTTTGTTGTTAATTCTGTGTTTTTGTTTTGTAGGTATTACTGCTTAGGTGGAAGGACCAAACTTTGTGTTTGATTTAAATTTAATAACAAATTTAGTAACTCCTTCCTTTATCCATTATGTTATACGAAGACTTGGCACTCAAACCCGACATCAAGAGTTGATTAAGAGGGATGAAAAAGTTATTCCTGCGCTTAGCAATGGTAAGAATTCAACATACTTTCACTTTTTGACTAGATCTCTTCCATCCTTCTTTTATTTTGTTCTTCTTACTTTTTGCTTTTGTTTAGTTTTGATGAACAGAAAGTGAGAAAACCTGTTGCATGTTTTCAACTTCTTTTTGATTAAACATCAATAAAGACATTTATTTACGATTAAACCTGTTTATTATTGTTTATTTTTGGTGATAACTAAAATTCATAGTCAATTTATTTACTTTCAATCGGTTCCTTTATAAAAGATATCGAGTCATTCCTGCTATCGTTGAAAAAAAATTTAGCCCCCTTAAACCAAAAACCTGGCTCCATCCTTGATAAACTTAGATACATTTATTATCATTATTGATCACCAAGTATGGGAAGATTTAACTTGAGGGAGATTTTATGTGTAAGACTTACTTCAAAATATAAACTCATCAAAAACCAATTGCGTGAACAAGCTCAAGAAAATGACCACTTTGACAAAAAGTTAGGTCTTAACAAGTTTATCTATACATAATATTAAATAGGAGTTTGTGCTTACATCATTAAATTGCAATTTGTCTAACTTGTCATTCAATCAGCCTGTCAATTCGTTTCTAATATGAAATTGTTGATGTCATTATCCATGAACATTTTGCTTAAAGAAAAAAATATCATATTTCATGAACATTTTGCACATCCTTTTTCTTATTTCTCATCATTCAAGATTTCAAATTCAAAATTTTGTTTCTCGATATCCGATCTTCTGATTTTATATATGTGTATCTTTATTTGAAACTGAACTTATATCTCATTGTGTGATGTCTTCTCCCGTTGATCTCAACAAATAGGTAACTTTTCTCTTTTATGTTTTCATACTTCTTTAATTGTTGTGGTGGACCAAGTTTGTAGCATTATGTAGTCAATTTGGATAACCAAAAAAAATATGACCTTGCTATGTTCGATGCACTCTAAGTATTTGTAAAAATGCCAATTCTAAATGTTTTGTTGTTAATTC
The DNA here is from genome assembly GCA_030686995.1 of Artemisia argyi. Taxonomy (NCBI): domain Eukaryota; kingdom Viridiplantae; phylum Streptophyta; class Magnoliopsida; order Asterales; family Asteraceae; genus Artemisia; species Artemisia argyi. The sequence continues at coordinate 9,098,079 of CM060679.1, forward strand.
AGTGTTTTTGTTTTGTGGGTATTACTGCTTAGGTGGAAGGACCAAACTTGGTGTTTGATTTAAATTTCATAACAAATTCAGTAACTCCTTCCTTAAATCCATTATGTTATACGAAGATATGGTTTATGACTCATACCCGACATCAAGTGTTGATTAAGAGGTATGAAAGAGTTATTCTTGTGCTTAGCAATGGTAAGAATTCAATATACTTTCACTTTGTGACTAGAACTCTACCATCCTTACTTTACTTTGTTCTTCTTACTTTTTGGTTTTGTTTAGTTTTGTTGAACATAAAGTGATAAAAACTGTTTCATGTTTTCAACTTCTTTTTTACTAAACATTAATAAAGACATTTATTTATGACTAAACCTTTTTATTATTGTTTAATTTTGGTGATAACTAAAATTCATAGTCAAATTATTTACTTTCAATCAGTTCCTTTATAAAAGATATTGAGTCATTGCTGCTATCGTTGAAAAAAAAATTAGCCCCCTTAAACCAAAAACCTGGCTCCGTCCTTGATAAACTTAGATACATTTATTATCATTATTGATCACTAACTAAGGGAAGATTCAACTTGTGGGAGATTTTATGTGTAAGACTTACTTCAAGATATAAAGTCATCAAAAATCAATTGCAAGAACAAGTTCAAGAAAATGACCATTTTCATAAAAGTTAGGTCTTAACGAGTTTATCTATACATACTATTAAATAGGAGTGTGTGCTTACATCATTAAATTGCAATTTGTCTAACTTGTCATTCAATCAGTGTGTCAATTTGTTTCTAATATGAAATTGCTGATGTCATAATCCATGAACATTTTGTTTAAAGAAAAATATATCGTATTTCATGAGCATTTTGCTTAAAGACAAATATTCCGTATTTCACCTTCATATACATCGAAAGCCACACCCTTGCACATCCTTTTTCTTATTTCTCATCGTTCAAGATTTCAAATTCAAAATTTTGTTTCTCGATATCCGATCTTCTGATTTTATATATGTGTATCTTTATTTGAAACTGAACTTATATCTCATTGTGTGATGTCTTCTCCCGTTGATCTCCACAAATAGGTAACTTTTCTCTTTTATGTTTTCATACTTCTTTAATTGTTGTGGTGAACCAAGTTTGTAGCATTATGTAGTCAATTTGGATAACCGCCAAAAAATATGACCTTGCTATCTTCGAGGCACTCTAAGTATTTGTAAAAATGCCAATTCTAAATGTTTTGTTGTTAATTCAGTGTTTTTGTTTTATGGGTATTACTGCTTATGTGGAAAGACCAAACTTTGTGTTTGATTTAAATTTCATAACTAATTCAGTAACTCCTCCCTTAAATCCATTATGTTATACGAAGATATGGTTTATGACTCATTCCCGACATCAAGTGTTGATTAAGAGGTATGAAAGAGTTATTCTTGTGCTTAGCAATGGTAAGAATTCAATATACTTTCACTTTGAAAATAGATCTCTTCCATCCTTACTTTATTTTGTTCTTCTTACTTTTTGCTTTTGTTTAGTTTTGATGAACATAAAGTGAGAAAACCTATTTCATGTTTTCAACTTCTTTTTGACTAAACATCAATAAAGACATTTATTTATGACTAAACCTGTTTATTATTGTTTAATTTTGGTGATAAATAAAATTCATTGTCATATTATTTGCTTTATAAGAGATATTGAGTCGTTGCTGCTATCGTTGAAATAAAAAAGGATAATTACCAAAATTGACCTGGCAACCAAGGGCAATTCGGTTCCTAACCCAGGATCCAAAAATATCTTTTTTAGATCAGGGCAACTCGTACAATTGGCCAATTGACAAAGTGTCACTTTTCTGCAAGTGACAAGTGTCGCTTGTCTGTCAGTTATTTGGGCAACTTGTGTATTTTTTGGGCAACATGCGCCATTTTTTGGGCAACTGGAGACACTTGTCATTATATGAGTCTAGTTGCTTAGTTGCCTGGTCTAAAAAAGCCATTGTTGGATCCCAGGTTAGAAACCGAATTCCCCTTGATTGCCCGGTTTATTTTCGTAATTATCCCAAATAAAAATTAGCCCCCTTAAACCAAAATCCTGGCTCTGTCCTTGATAAACTTAGATATATTTATTATCATTATTGATCACCAGTTAAGGAAAGATTCAACACGTGGGAGATTTTATGTGAAAGACTTACTTAAAGTCTTCAAGATATATAAAGTCAACAAAAACCAATTGCATAAACAAGTTCAAGAAAATGACCATTTCCATAAAAAGTTAAGTGTTAACGAGTTTAATTTGGTTACGCATCACATAATGGAACTCTGATTTTAATTTATTTTGACTTTCTCACGTTCATATTCATGCACTTTGAAATGCGGGTGTGTTTGGTACCTCTAGATTATGAAAGATTATAGGGGCTACAACATTTTTTTCCACAAAATAATCTTTTATTCAAAAAGTAGTATCGTTTGGCTGCCAAGATTAAGAAAGATTATAGGAAAAATAATCTTTAAAATTAAAAGTTCATCCAACTATCTTTTTAGAAAGGACTAAAGATTATTTTTTTGTATAATTCCTTTTTAACCTTCAAAAACTAATTCCATTTTAACCTTCAAAAACCCACGTTCATTATAAATCATAATAAAACCTTAATTTCACAACCACATAACAGACGACCATCAATCTACTACTACGTATTTTCTTTACCCTCTCGCTTCCAGTAAGTTCATTGATTTACATTATTACAATTGCGTTTTGATAAGAATTGCATGTTACTGGATATTTTTAGAATTGCATGGTAGTGGTTCAATTGCATTTTAATTAGAATTGCATGGTACTGGTTCAATTGCATCATTAGACTCATGACATAGGCATGTCAATGATTTAATTTTTTATAAAGTAAGAACGATGTTAGTCATACTGAGTTGCCCCTTTAATATGGAATGCACATCGTGGATGATACGTAACGATATTGCTACTTTAATATGGAATGCACATCGTGAATGATAATTTAACATCATTTTAACGTTGTTTGTATTTTTGCATGGATTTTCATGCAATGCTACATATTTATGATTTATATCAATAACTTTATTTACAATTCTTGTTCATATTGGTTTGTTATTTGTATGTCCAATTATGTCATTTTACACTTTTAATCTACAATTACAGATAGTTTGCCAAACAGTAATTAAAAAAAAAAAAAAAAAAAAAAAAAAAAAAACCCTATATTTTAAATATTTTTCAGCACCAGCATCAGCAATTTTTGCCAAACACACCCTAAAACATATACAAAACATGCGAAAGCTCAAAAGAGCACACCACATTAAATCGACAATAATTGTCATAGTTATATAATCATCCCTAGTCGTACCTTAAAAGTCCACACAAACTTTAATCTCGTTAAACAAAAAAGTCTACAAACCACAACCCATGTAAAACGGCAGCAACCTCTCAAGGTGGTATTTGCTTTAAAAAAAAATAATTATTCCATCACAGGTTCAACGTGACTTATGAAAATTAGTAAAAGAGAAGAAAATTTTCTTTGTTAATGTCAGATAAAGCCTTGCCCAAATCCCAAGCAAAAACACACTACCCAACATATGAAGATTAATATATTCAGTTACTCACTATGTCAGATAAAGCCCCTTACTCTAGGTCGACTAATCTCCAGATTTGAGGTGTAATTGATGGCGGTGATTTGGTTGACATCCATAGCCTTCTCTGTAGGTAAACTCATGTTTTTTTCTTTAAATCTAAGCTTTTTTCCATGGAGATTTAATCACAGTTTCTAAAGGTTTTTATATTGTGGGTTGGTTATTAGTTAGAAAACATGATGTGAAAGGAATGGTGTTGGTCTCACAATTGGGTTAAAAAAAAAAAAAAAAAAAAAAAAAGGTGGCAAGCAGATTGGTAGCTGCGTAGAGAGGCCAAAGAGGGAAAAAGAGGAGATTTTATATACTTGTTACTTCCTAGTTTTTAACTTTTTACAAAGGTGAGCCAGATAATCTTGACTTAACTATTATTAATAATTAAAATGGTAAACTGCAAAAATGGTAATTAACGTATAGCGAAAGTGCAAAAAAGCCACCAAGTCATAGAAGCATGCAAAAAGGCGATTAACGTTACGGATAAGTGCAAAAAAGCCACCGAGTCCATTTTTTTGCTAAATTCCGTTAGTTATCCCGTTAGTCATGGGTATTATCGCCATTTCACTTGTTTCCCACCTTTGACTAGCAACACTTTATTTCAATAACCAAATTTGCAAAGTCTTAACTTAAGTTTGCAGCCAAAAGACACGTGACAACCGAAGAGATTGCCTCGGGATTTTTTCTCAACGAGTAATAAATTTGCAAATGCCTTAACCTTTCCCTCCCAATGTAACACGGCAACCAACATGATTGTATCGGGACTATTCAGTTCATCTCTATCCCACTTATTTAAACACACCAAACCACACACACATTCCACCGAAACACACATAATCCCAACGATCAAAACATCCGACGATGACAAACAATGGTACAGGGAAGGGTATCTACATTGGTACCGAGGAAGAGGAATTTGACAAAGTTTTAAGAACCTATTATCTACATGATTTACTTCTTGATGCATATGGCGCTGAACAAATTGATGAGTATGGTTCTTATAGGCAGATACCTAAAGAGTTGAGAACTCAGATTCTGACCTATCTGAGGAAACAAGATGGCTACTATGAAGCGCTTTTGAGTGATTCGGAGGAGGAGGATAAGCAAAAGCCTATGGATACCGTTTTACCAAAGTTTGATGAGTTGGAACAGAGGATTTCCCATCTTCAATATGTGCTCAAGCATCTAAAGGATAAGAATGACAAAAAAGAAGAAGAATTGAAGAAAAGGAAGAAAAAGGGTGATGCGGAGGGTAGCGGTTCTAACTACTAAACAAGTGTGGTTTAGATATCTTTATGTTACTAATTTGTTTTTGTTTAAATTTTGGATCTTTATGTTACTCATCTATTTTGTAATGGTGAATTTTAGTAACATGAGTTGGTTATAATGGAGAAATATATCTCTTTTGACTACATTTCCATTGAACAAACACTCCTTACAACAAGCACAATGTATAAGACCCTCAGATACACTAAAACATGGAGATAATTTGGTGCAAAGTTGTCTTATCTCCTTGTCGCAAACACCCATTTAGGGAAATGTGAAATTGGACTGCAGCTCATGCATAAACTATTAGATAGGGGTTGTTTGGCATGAGTGTATATGGTGTGTGCTTACTCACACACCTTTTTCTAGCCAAATTAAGACCAAAACAGACACAAACTAACCATAAATGCCAAAGATATTGTGTTTTTGTATTTGTGATCATGCAGGAACGGATATTTCAAAAACAAGCACAAATCAGGCCAAAAAGGACAAAAACGAGCATGAGTTTGGAAAACTTGTCAAAAGCCAGAGTTGGGGAAGCAAATTACCATTTTTGAGCTCAGATTGTCAAAATATACCTTGGGGAATCACAGAATGCCAGAAATAGTCCTTGGAGCAAAAGTTCGAAGAATTGGCAGAAATGGTCCTCAAGTTTGAAAATTGATAGAATTGGCCCCTAAGCATTCATTTTTGAAGAAAAATCAACCAAAGTCCTTGGGAATTCAAAATTTATCAATATCTTCCTTGGATGAAAAGTTTGAAGATTTGGAAAGTTTAGTCCCTCCACTTTTAAAATTGGCAGAAATAGTCCCTGGGAATTAATTCTGAAAAAAAAAAAATCAACAAAGGTCCTTGGATAAATAAAACTTGGAAAGTAAGGTCCTTGTGATAACTTTGAAAAATTGCCAAATCCCACCCTTGGATTTTCGGTAAATTGCAAGAATGGTCCTTGTGATAATTTAAAACCAACTTAAACCAAAAATCAAACCCAAAAGAAACACAGCCCACATCCAACACCCTCAGCCTGTCTCACAAGCCCACTCCCTTTTTAATAGTAGAAACAGGGTCAACGCAGGTCAACAACCTTTTTTCCCTCCACTCCACTTGCACCTGCAACTTCCTCCCCCCCCCCCCCCCACTTGACCACCTGCTACCACCCATCACCTCCAACCGCCCAAAACCATCACCTCCCAACACTACAAACCAAGGCGTATTTAATACACCTCCTTGCCCCATACTCAACAGAACCAATTTGCAGTTGTACTTTTGGCGCCAAAATCATTTTGATGGATAGGATTGTTTGCAGTGATCCAAAGGCTCAAAATTAAAGTAGGATATGTTTAGAAGCTCAAGGATGACCTAATTGTTCACTATAAAAGGAAGAAGAAGCAAGAGATGAATAGTAGTTTATTAGCTTAATTTTCATGTCGAATTAGCTTAATTTTCCTTTTCAAATGTACTTTTCAGTTTAAAAAGTGTAATCTCAGCTTTCTTAGTCTAATACAAAGTTTCATTAATCAAAGAATCAAGTTATTAGTACTCAATTCAGTTTTCACTTTTAAATACTCAAATTTCCATTTTAGCTTATGGTTTGTTAAAAGCTTTTGTTTACTGTCTCAGTACCTTACATTAATCAATCTTAGCTTAACTAAACCTTAATATTCTGTCTTTGTTCACATTATATCAAAAATCCAAAAAAATCATATAATATATAAGAAAAATAAAAAATATGCTTTCATTTGAAATCCCTAGCTTCAATAAGCTAGATTTCTATTAGCTTAAGCTCATATTAGCTTTTCATAGCTTCTGTGAGTCTTATATAGGTAGCTTTAGTGTAAAAGATCCATTGAACCAGAAAGTCAACATAAGTCAACTGTGCTTATTTATAAGCACACTTGAGCTTATCAGAAGGTGTGAAGGCGATTTGTACCTGAGCTTGAAGCCTATTTAAAGATAGGCTTGGATCAAGAAGTACCCTTGTTCAGCTAGGGTTGTGCTTGTAAGATCAAAATTTCCATTTTTAGCCTAAAATTCCATATTTTGATTATTAGTTTAGTTCAGCTTATCTGTGTTTGATTGGCTCCAAACGGTCAACCTAAATTGACCAATGTGAGTGGTCAACAAGGTCAAACTGCCTAGAGTCAATCTCCGCGGAATACAGGGGTTTCCCCGGGTCGTTATGTCCCAGCGAGGTGTGGATGGTAATCAAACGGGTTTGTGATTGGGTGAATTTGGACAGGAAAGGGTATAAAAGGGTTTTGAAGGGTTACGCTAAGGAAATACGAATGAAAACAATTTAAACAAACTAAATTAACAATAACGTGAAACCTAGTTAACCTAAAACGTAATCTAAAAACTTAAAATTAAAGTTTGCTTAAAGATAAGCAGAAAAATAAGCCAAACGGCTTAAATAGAAGCTATCACTTTATTTATGTTTTTGGTTTTTTCTTTATTTTACAAACTACTTTTACTAACGTAACATAAATTTAAAAACGTAAAAGTTTATTTAAATAAAACGCGAGTTAAAATCAAAATAAATGCGAGTGCGCGAAATAAAAAGTGAAATTTAAGCTACGTTGATCCTACGGACATGAAAATTACATTTTTACGGACCTAATGATAAAAGAAAATTTTAGAAAAAAGAAAATTATTTTTTTGGCTTTTTAATTATTTATTATTAAATAAAAACTATTTTTAACTATTTAATAATACACTAAAAATTAAGAAAATATAAAATAAACCTAGAAAAATGAAATTACAACTTTGAAAAATCTAAAATATTATAAAACTAATTTTAAAACAGAAAATATATTTATTACACTATTTATCTATTTATTATTAATTATTTACTATTTATTAATTACTAAAACAACTTATGATTTATTAAAAATACTAAAAAGGCAAAGAAAAATCTGAAATTTTTAGAAAAATTCTAAAATACAATTAAGAACTTAAGAAAAATAAAATCTAATGAAAAAGAAACTAAAATAAGCAAAATGGGGCAATAAGCACTTGCCAAAAAGCACTTAAAAATAAGCAAACAATGCAAATAATTATCAAAAGCTAGAGTACACTACAAATAACTTATGTGAGCTTAAATCAACTTAAATCAACCAGAGAAACTCACAGATTAAGCCATGACAAGCTAATAAGCAAAAATTAAAAGCTTACAACTAAACAGTCCACCGGGCAGAATTAGAGGCCAAAATAAGCTAGGGGAAAAGCTCCCAGACCCAATATAAGACTGGAATCAACAAGCCAGCTATGTGGGCTTCTCAAAGAACCCACAAGCTCACAATGGGACCCACAAATGAGCTCATAAGAAATCAGTGAAGTGGGGTGATCAATGCTGATTCACTCAGCATACAAGGTGAAATGGACAAAGTTCAAACGCCTTGAAGCCTTATGAAATAAGCTGAAATGGGACAATAAGCCCTGAACCTAAGAGTTTGGCAGCTGAGCTTCTCAGAAAACTAGAAAACTTGAGGTGGGGTCCACTATAGAACAGAGTGCAGGCTTATTAAGATGGGATCAAACAGATACAAGGGACCAAACAAGCTCAATTAACTGTTGACGCAGTGGGCTGCAAAGTGGGGTAAATGCAAGTTTTGACCCTAAAAAGTCAACTGCCAGGGAGTAAGATTTTGCAAGCACCTAATGAGATCTAGTGTGAACCAAAACTCAACAACCAAACAAGCATAAGCAATAGCCTATCCTAAGAACTAAAAGAAATTAGTAAAGATAAAAACAACTTGAAACACACACTCAGATTCTCAAAAACTTTATAAAATTACAAGAAATCAGTTTAGAATTACCTAATAGACCTAAATTAAGCTAAACCAAAAGTGATAAGCTCAGAATGGGCTTAAATGAGCAGCAGTAGTCAAAAGTGAATCAAAATCAATCAGACTAAACTGTTGAATTAGATACAAGCTCACATGGATTTGCAAACAATCTGAAAGTCTACAAGCTTTTAAATCTAATCCTACCTTACTCAATACAAGCTGAAATAGCAAAATAACATGACAGATAAGCAAATGGAAGAAGTTATAAGCAAATTCAAACAACTCAACCCTAAGAGGCTCAATGTGGCAGATATGCAAAATTAGAAGCTAATCTAAAAAGGCATTAAACTATTCCTAAGGTGCAATAATCTGATATTAAGCTACCACTAATCCAAATAAGCCACAGTACCCCCAACAAATGAATCCTAAACTTACTGAGGAGCAGAAATCAAAAGTCATTAAGAAGCAAGTAAGCTAAACCCAAACAATCCAGAGGGGCTACCTTTTAGCAGGCCTGATCTAGCTTCTTTGATAAGCTCAATAGGCCAAAATAGATTTTAAATCAATGACCCTGCACTACAAACTTTCCAAAAAACCTAAGAACTCATATGTGGGTCCACAGATAAGTTCAATATGAGCTTATGAATTTAGCTGAGAGGTGGGGAGGTCAAGTTGGAACAATAGGCCTGCTGAATCAGAAGGTTCACAATGGGGGGCCTAAGGGCTTCCACTTGAGGTGTAAACTCCACAACAAGCTAAAAGAAACTGTCATTATACTACAAGCTAATCATAAAACAAAAACCTAAATCTAAATTCTATTCTAGCTAACCTAAATCTGACAATGAAAAGGACTTGGGGCTGCAAGAGCTGCTGCTGCAGCATGGTTAAAATGTGGGTCTATTTGACTTGGAAAGTCAAAGAACAGGGTATAGAAACATGCCATTGCCTTAGGACCAATATGAAGTGAAGAAATCGACTAGAAAGTAACAATCTAACATCTACCCTATCTGTTATGTGAAAACAGTTTTGATACAATTTGGAAAGTGTACCAAAGTCATATGGAATGCAAAGCCTAATGTGGAAAGCTAATCTAAATCACACATGACCTATAATCAAGGTAAATATATAACCAAACATGAACCTACATGAAATTATGCTAGGCCTAGAGTGATTGACTGTTATAAAATGAGGTTTAAAAATACTTCAATACAGAATGGTTGAAACTAAATGAGAATGCTATATTTAACTCAAAAACTAACAACAAGCTTAATTAAGAGCTGTTTGACTTTCATATTGAGGTCAAAAATACCTTAAAACTAAAGAAAGAGCTTGAACCAAACAGTCCTTAAGGGATCGATTTTGGTGATCTCTCAAATATAAATGCAAGTTTTGATCCATACTTCGACAGTGAATGCTGCAATAAGGTTACCTAAGTCTAAATAAGCATGAATTACTAGAGAAATAGCAATGAAACAGACCAAAAAGCAATAAGCACAACTAACTAAAAACAGAATTTCAAAGACTTGAACTAAGAATTTTTCATTAATAAAAGAAAAATCAGTACATTAACTTTAATTACCACTAAAAGCTTAACTACAATAAAACTAAACACCTTTCTGAAAAACTACTACCTACTACTAATTATTTAAAAAAAAAAAAAAAAAAAAAAAAAAAAAAAAAAAAAAAAAAAACTGAAACTGCCTCTCAGTTCCTTGGTCTTCTCCTTTTATACTGCCCTTTTAGGGTTTCTGTGGACCCACTTGAGCTTCCCCATCAGCAACTTGGATCGTTGGATTATTTATATCAATCTTGGCCGTTGATGAAGTTTTGGCGGGTAATTGGAAATATACCACTTGGCAGCTAGTATTTGGCAGTGTGGGGGTTTTTGTGCTTTGTGGTGGAAAGTGGATAGGTGGAGTGTGGGATTAGAGTGTGGCAGGGAGAGTAGAGTAGGGGTGATAATGGTGTTGGTGCAGGGTTACAGGTCACGGGGGGAGGGAAACAGGGGTTAGGGTCAGGTTGTGTTTGTTTTATTTATTTATTTTTATTTTTTTTGGGCTTGATGTGTAAACGGGCCAGGAAGGGTGGGATTTGGATTGGGTTAGGGAGATGTGGATTGGGGTTGTGTTTTATTTTGGATTGGGTAGTAAATAACATGGTCCATTAGGTTTGTAGCATTTAATCAACAAGGACCATTTTTGTAATAAGCTGATTTTGAAGGGTGAATTCTGCCAATACTGCCAAACTTTATTTCAAAGGACCTTTCTTGCCGTATTATAATTCCATAGGGACCTTTGATGTTGCATTTCCAAAAGTAGATTCCCGGGGGCCAAAATTGCATATTCTGAAAGTTGAAGGACCATTTTTGCCAATTCTTAAAAATTTTCATCTAAGGATCATTATTGAAAACTTTTTATTTCCCAAGGACTTAAGTTGATTTTTTATCCAAAAATTATTTCCCAGGGACCAAAACTGACACTTTTGAAACTTGAAAGACTAAATTTACCAGTTTGCCGAAGTTGAGGGGCCAAATGTGTAATTTTCTCAAACTTTTCACCTAAAGTCTTATTTTGACAACTTTTGAATTCCAAAGGACTTGGGTTGACTTTTCTTTCATTTGAAACTTTCAGGGACTAGTTTTGTCAATTTTTGAAACTTGAGGGACTGAAACTGCCAATTATGCAAACTTTGTTTGTTTTTCATTTGTTTTTAAACATTTTGCATCTAAAACATATAAAACACACTTTTGGAATAATTTCTGTATTTTGATGCATTTCTGAGTGTTTTTGGATGTTTTGGCAGTTCAGATACGATAAAAATGATGGGTATTTACACACTCGTCAATCCCCCACACTAAACTATTGCTAGTCCCTAGCAATCTTTTGAGAAAAACCTGATGGATTTGAAAAACTCTTTACCAAAATCCATCACTTCTGGAGTAACTAGATGTGAGAACTGTGGTACACCTGATAACCGTGTGATTTTGAGCAAACCACCAGCTGTCAACGGATTTGATTAGTCTTTACCAAAAGCCGTTTGCTTCTGGACTAGCCAACTCTTGATGGAATAGTCAACATCTTGGTGAGCTGATTACCAATTATGGATTTTTCACTGCCTTTACCACAAGCCATAATCTTGCCGGCTAGCCAACTCATTCGGTTTATGGGATATGGCGAGTTGAGGTACCATACAATTTTGGGCAAATTGCAAGCCATAAACGAATTTGATATATCTTTACCAAGAGCCGTTTGCTCCTGGATTAGCCAATCCCTTTTGTCGGTTAGACAAGGCGGACTGATAACCACAAAAATTTTGAAACTTTAGTGAAAAATTTTTAAAAATTTTTGAAATTTTGGCTAAAAACGGGGGTAGTAGATAGTAAAATGTGATATTCGCTAGAATAGCGAAATACCCCCCACACTTAGAATGAATATTGTCCTCAATATTCAAAGTCCCGGCTATTATGCCGACTCTTTGAACGTAAAAGGGCAACATTACAAGCTAAGCGTGGAAAACACCGTTTTGTTTTTCACTTCATTTGTAACCACAGTGTGGGAAACTCCCCCACACTTAGGGTGAAAACCCTAAGTACATGCTACTGTTTTTGTTTACCGAGTCGCTAGCTTGACTCGACCCCGAATTCATTTGTCCTTGGGGAAGCATGATGTGGAAGAAACAATCTCAATCGGACTTTCATTCAAGATGTTTGGACAAACATTTGAAGCACGTGAAAGTTCCACACCGATGAGATAAGTATCCGGCTCAAGATAATGATACATGAAAATGCCGAGATCAAAGATGGTATCTTCATTCCCGAAGGAGTGAAGAACAAGAGAAGTCACCTTATAGGTGAAGAAAAGGAAGAAAACCATGATGAAAATCATGATTTGATCTTCTTCCTCGAGAGCAGGCTCCGTAGCCTGAGTTTGGATTTCAAAGGGTAAGCTCGTAAACAACCCGGGAGGGTGGGTGGGAATTTGCAAATTCTCAAGATTGAGAGCATCTCCCCCCGGGCTATCAAACTCCGGAGGAGTCATGATATGATGAGTGAGTTCACCGGAGAACTCCTCATGAAGAGAATCATTCACAAGATGTGAATCTGTGAACTCATGTTCCAGAATAGACTCATCACAATCCTCATTCTGAATATCAAAGAGTAGATTATCAGAAATCAAAGTGAATTCAGATTCGAATTCAAATAGAGGATTGGTGAGAGTAGTATTGAATGTTTCGGGAACAAAGAGATTATTATTCTCTATTGGACTGCTGGGATAAGAAGTGAGTGACGGATCATGATATAGGAGACTTTCAATTTCTCCCAGATCGGCTTCAAAGTCGAGGAGACCATCATCACTTTCCAATGAAAGTGGATTGATGTGAGTAAGTTCATCAGCGAACTCCTCAAGAAGAGGATCAACATCAGAATGAGGGAGTGATGTCTCGATATACTCAATGTCTCCATAAGATGTACAATCATTGCTACAATCGGAGAAAGTCTCAAATTGATCTTTAGGACACTCAATAGATGAAGGAATATCACATACATGATCCAAAGTTCCCTGTGACTCTCTCAGGATTGGGATAAGGATCTCAACACTAGACTTTATTAACTCGTCCGATTCCTTATTAGGAACAGTGCTAAGATGCTCATCCTCCATGTTCAGAGAGTGAGTGTGAACTCCGGGTATGATAACAACAGACTGAGGGAGATGAGAGGAGCTAACATTCATGGATTGTGCAAGTTCCATTTGATCTTCTGCTAGTAATTCCTCCGTCTCATTATTTTCTCCCTGATTTACAATGGGAGGAATCACAAATGATGAATCTGAGGAACCCTTATAAAATTGAAGGATATCAAGGGTGTCCTCATTATGACTATCATCATCACAGTCTAGAAGAGCAGCTTGACGAAATTTGGCACGTGTTATAGCTGCTTGTTCTAAGACAAGTAATTCCTCCATATTCAATTCGTTTCTAGCCTCTCGTTCTTCAGCAAGTAATTCTGCCATAGATTTCTCACGAGAGTCTTGAAACGGTGTAGTAACCAACTCCTCCTTAAGTTCTTTCAATAAATCAAGAGCCTTTAGTAGAAGGTCTTGCTCAGTATCATGAGGAGTTGTGTGAATCATTTGGTACTGTAGAGGTGGGTCTGAAAACGAAGAGTCGTAATTGTTACAAGGAAATGGATTCCTTGTTTGACAATCCGAGCTAGAGTGTGGACCTCCACAGTAATCGCAACAGTAAAACTAATGTGGCTGTGGGTGATAAGTGCTAGAGTTATAATCGTTACCAGGAAACTGCTCATAGACAAGCGTGTTTCCAGAGTGACAATCAGAACTGCAATGTGAACCACCACAGTACTCACAACAGTAAAACTGCTGAGTCTCATGGTGTGGTAACTGATGGAACGAATCAGTCGTGTCATGGTAAGAATGGGGATTCTGGTGACCCGTTTCCTGACTTTACCATGCCACAGCTGGGGCAATTGCCACCATTATACGGATTACCACACCAATGGCAAACCAGAAGGTGTGGATGAGACATAGAAAGAATCAAATGTGTATAGAGGGTGAGGAAATGAGAATCAAAAGGGTAGGAGGGTGAAGAAGGATATTTTTGGTGTTTTTGGAAAATATTTTATACAAATGATAAAGAAAATGTTTTTGTGTTTTTGTGTTCGTTGAAAACTGAATTTAAAATGTTTTCGGGAACAGTTTTGTTTTTATATAAAAATAAGAAGATAATATGAACAAGGGATGGGTAAATATACAATGGATGTATATCCCGATTCACTAATCCGAAAAATCGTTTAGAATAGTGCGCACACCTCCTCGGCAGCGGCGCCAAAATTTGATTGGCTCCAAACGGTCAACCTAAATTGACCAATGTGAGTTGTCAACAAGGTCAAACTGCCTAGAGTCAATCTCCGCGGAATACAGGGGTTTCCCCGGGTCGTTATGTCCCAGCGAGGTGTGGATGGTAATCAAACGGTTTTGTGATTGGGTGAATTTGGACAGGAAATGGTATATAAGGGTTTTGAAGGGTTACACTAAGGAAATACGAATGAAAACAATTTAAACAAACTAAATTAAAAATAACGTGAAACCTAGTTAACCTAAAACGTAATCTAAAAACTTAAAATTAAAGTTTGCTTAAAGATAAGCAGAAAAATAAGCCAAACGGCTTAAATAGAAGCTATCACTTTATTTATTTTTTTGGTTTTTTCTTTATTTTACAAACTACTTTTACTAACGTAACATAAATTTAAAAACGTAAAAGTTTATTTAAATAAAACGCGAGTTAAAATCAAAATAAACGCGAGTGCGCAAAATAAAAAGTGATATTTAAGCTACGTTGATCCTACGGACATGAAAATTACATTTTTACGGACCTAATGATAAAAGAAAATTTTAGAAAAAAGAAAATTATTTTTTTGGCTTTTTAATTATTTATTATTAAATAAAAACTATTTTTAACTATTTAATAATACAACTAAAATTAAGAAAATATAAAATAAACCTAGAAAAATGAAATTACAACTTTGAAAAATCTAAAATATTATAAAACTAATTTTAAAACAGAAAATATATTTATTACACTATTTATCTATTTATTATTAATTATTTACTATTTATTAATTACTAAAACTACTTATGATTTATTAAAAATACTAAAAAGGCAAAGAAAAATCTAAAATTTTTAAGAAAATTTTAAAATACAATTAAGAACTTAAGAAAAATAAAATCTAATGAAAAAGAAACTAAAATAAGCAAAATGGGGCAATAAGCACTTGCCAAAAAGCACTTAAAAATAAGCAAACAATGCAAATAATTATCAAAAGCTAGAGTACACTACAAATAACTCATGTGAGCTTAAATCAACTTAAATCAACCAGAGAAACTCACAGATTAAGCCATGACAAGCTAATAAGCAAAAATCAAAAGCTTACAACTAAACAGTCCACTGGCAGAATTGGAGGCCAAAATAAGCTAGGGGAAAAGCTCCCAGACCCAATATAAGACTGGAATCAACAAGCCAGCTATGTAGGCTTCTCAAAGAACCCACAAGCTCACAATGCGACCCCCAAATGAGCTCATAAGAAATCAGTGAAATGGGGTGATCAATGCTGATTCACTCAGCATACAAGGTGAAATGGACAAAGTTCAAACACCTTGAAGCCTTATGAAATAAGCTGAAATAGGACAATAAGCCCTGAACCTAAGAGTTTGGCAGCTGAGCTTCTCAGAAAACTAGAAAACTTGAGGTGGGGTCCACTATAGAACAGAGTGCAGGCTTATTAAGATGGGATCAAACAGATACAAGGGACCAAACAAGCTCAATTAACTGCTGATGCAGTGGGCTGCAAAGTGGGGTAAATGCAAGTTTTGACCTTAAAAAGTCAT
The DNA here is from genome assembly GCA_030686995.1 of Artemisia argyi. Taxonomy (NCBI): domain Eukaryota; kingdom Viridiplantae; phylum Streptophyta; class Magnoliopsida; order Asterales; family Asteraceae; genus Artemisia; species Artemisia argyi. The sequence continues at coordinate 9,114,160 of CM060679.1, forward strand.
CTGCCAGGGAGTAAGATTTTGCAAGCACCTAATGAGATCTAGTGTGAACCACAATTCAACAACCAAACAAGCATAAGCAATAGCCTATCCTAAGAACTAATAGAAATCAGTAAAGATAAAAACAACTTGAAACACACACTCAGATTCTCAAAAACTTTATAAAACTACAAGAAATCAGATTAGAATTACCTAATAGACCTAAATTAAGCTAAACCAAAAGTGATTCAAAAGTGATAAGCTCAGAATGGGCTTAAATGAGCAGCAGTAGTCAAAAGTGAATCAAAATCAATCAGACTAAACTGTTGAATTAGATACAAGCTCACATGGATTTGCAAACAATCTGAAAGTCTACAAGCTTTTAAATCTAATCCTACATACTCAATACAAGCTGAAATAGCAAAATAACATGACAGATAAGCAAATGGAAGAAGTTATAAGCAAATTCAAACAACTCCACCCTAAGAGGCACAATGTGGCAGATATGCAAAACTAGAAGCTAATCTAAAAAGGCATTAAACTATTCCTAAGGTGCAATAATATGATATTAAGCTACCACTAATCCAAATAAGCCACAGTACCCCCAACAAATGAATCCTAAACTCACTGAGGAGCAGAAATCAAAAGTCATTAAGGAGCAAGTAAGCTAAACCCAAACAGTCCAGAGGGGCAACCTTTTAGCAGGCCTGATCTAGCTTCTTTGATAAGCTCAGTAGGCCAAAATAAATTTTAAATCAATGACCCTGCACTACAAACTTTCCAAAAAACCTAAGAACTCAGATGTGGGTCCACAGATAAGTTCAATATGAGCTTATGAATTTAGCTGAGAGGTGGGGAGGTCAAGTTGGAACAATAGGCCTGCTGAATTAGAAGGTTCGCAATGGGGGGCCTAAGGGCTTCCACTTGAGGTGTAAACTCCACAACAAGCTAAAAGAAACTGTCATTATACTACGAGCTAATCATAAAACAAAAACCTAAATCTAAATTCTATTCTAGCTAACCTAAATCTGACAATGAAAAGGACTTGGGGCTGCAAGAGCTGCTGCTGCAGCAGGGTTAAAATGTGGGTCTATTTGACTTGGAAAGTCAAAGAACAGGGTATAGAAACATGCCATTGCCTTAGGACCAATATGAAGTGAAGAAATCGACTAGAAAGTAACAATCTAACATCTACCCTATCTGTTATGTGAAAAGAGTTTTGATACAATTTGGAAAGTGTACCAAAGTCATATGGAATGCAAAGCCTAATGTGGAAAGCTAATCTAAATCACACATGACCTATAATCAGGGTAAATATATAACCAAACATGAACCTACATGAAATTATGCTAGGCCTAGAGTGATTGACTGTTATAAAATGAGGTTTAAAAATACTTCAATACAGAATGGTTGAAACTAAATGAGAATGCTATATTTAACTCAAAAACTAACAACAAGCTTAATTAAGAGCTGTTTGAATTTCATATTGAGGTCAAAAATACCTTAAAACTAAAGAAAGAGCTTGAACCAAACAGTCCTTAAGGGATCGATTTTGGTGATCTCTCAAATATAAATGCAAGTTTTGATCCATACTTCGACAGTGAATGCTGCAATAAGGTTACCTAAGTCTAAATAAGCATGAATTACTAGAGAAATAGCAATGAAACAGACCAAAAAGCAATAAGCACAACTAACTAAAAACAGAATTTCAAAGACTTGAACTAAGAATTTTTCATTAATAAAAGAAAAATCAGTACATTAACTTTAATTACCACTAAAAGCTTAACTACAATAAAACTAAACACCTTTCTGAAAAACTACTACCTACTACTAATTATTTTAAAAAAATAAATAAATAAAAAAAATAAAAAATAAAAAAACTAAAACTGCCTTTCAGTTCCTTGGTCTTCTCCTTTTATATTGCCCTTTTAGGGTTTCTGTAGACCCACTTGAGCTTCCCCATCAGCAACTTGGATCGTTGGATTATTTATATCAATCTTGGCCGTTGATGAAGTTTTGGCGGGTAATTGGAAATATACCACTTGGCAGCTAGTATTTGGCAGTGTGGGGGTTTTTGTGCTTTGTGGTGGAAGGTGGATAGGTGGAGTGTGGGATTAGAGTGTGGCAGGGAGGGTAGAGTAGGGGTGATAATGGTGTTGGTGCAGGGTTACAGGTCACGGGGGGAGGGAAAGAGGGGTTAGGGTCAGGTTGTGTTTGTTTTATTTATTTATTTTTATTTTTTTTTGGGGCTTGATGTGTAAACGGGCCAGGAAGGGTGGGATTTGGATCGGGTTAGGGAGATGTGGATTGGGGTTGTGTTTTATTTTGGATTGGGTAGTAAATAACATGGTCCATTTGGTTTGTAGCATTTAATTAACAAGGACCATTTTTGTAATAAGCTGATTTTGAAGGGTGAATTCTGCCAATACTGCGAAACTTTATTTCAAATACAAAAAGATTTTCCTTTTCAAATTTGTTTTTCCTTTTATTTTTCAAAAATTTGATTTTTGTGGTGTATGAACACACGTTCTCCGTCTAAACGACTCGTTTCACCACTTTCAAATCCGGAAAGTTTGTTTCGTCACACACACCGAGTTCTATTTCCTAATACGGAGGAAATGAACCCGAACGAACAACACTTGGGACCCCCGCCGATGGGTGGTATCCAAAACAATGTGATCCCGCCGATGGGACCACAACCGGTTTACGATCAACGTACTATGCAAGAATTGCTCCAGTGTCCCACCGAGGGATACGGGGATGCAATTGTTTTACCACTAATCCTTTCCGATAATTTTGAACTTAAAACTGAATTGATTCAACTTGTTACGTCAAAACAATTTCACGGTTTTGAGAGGGACGATCCTCACGCACACATCCGATGGCTTAATAAGTTAACTTCGACTTTGAAATTTAAGGATGTCCCTCACGATGCTATCAAATTGATGTTGTTCCCATTTTCACTCGAGGGTTCAGCCCGGATTTGGCTCGAAAAAGAACCCCCTCGATCAATTCACACATGGGAAGAACTCGTCTCGAAATTTGTTAATCATTTCTTTCCATCGTCCAAAACGACTAATCTTAAGAATGATATAACTAATTTTAAACAAAGTTTTGATGAGAACTTTGGTGAGGCTTAGGAACGTTTTAAGGATCTTCTTCGAAAATGTCCTCACCACGGTTTCTCCGAGTTACACCAAATTGACACGTTTTATAACGCTTTGACGCAAAATGATCAAGATTCTTTAAACGCAGCCGCCGGTGGCAATAACTTGAATCGTACGCCTAGGGATATTTTAACGATCATTGAGAACAAATCTAAGGTTCCGACTTCTCGTAACAAACCGAATGTTTCGAAAGTGACTTCTTTTACTCCTCATTCACCTTCGTCGGTCCAATCATCGGAATTGGCCGAACTTACCGACGCTATCCGTTGTATGATGAAAGAGTTTAAGTTGCAGAACCAAAAACCCGAGCCCGTTAAAGCCGTTAATGAAAAATGTGTGATTTGTGGTGGACCGCATCCGTATTATGATTGTCAAGCCACCGATGGCCAAGTTTATAATGCTAACATAGCAGCCGTAAACTACAATCAAAACCAAGGTTTTCGTGCTAACTAAACAAGTCCACCTGGGTTTCCACCCGTGCAAACTAATCAAAACCGTTATCCTCAAACTAACCAAGGTTATCAAAACCAAGGTTACAATCAAAACCGTAGAACCAATTATCAAGTCCCTCCACCACAACAAGTTTATCAACCACCGCAACCTTCTCCTGAGCTTGCTAATTACATGAAAATGAACGATGTTAACATTCGAGCAATGCAAAATCAAATCAACAACATGTGGGTTGAACTTAAAAAGGAGATCGACACAACCATGTCTTGACAAACAAATGAGCTTAAGCAAATGATGAGCAGTTTTATGCAAATGAATCAAGCATCGACGTCTGGTTCTCTTCCGAGCAACACAATTGCTAACCCGCGGGGTGATGCAAAAGCAATTACGACTAGGAGTGGTGTTGTAATCGATGGACCAACGGCTCCGACTACCCCTTCTTCTTTGTCTCCTAAGGTAGTCGTCCGTGAAACCGAGGCGACAACGGATACTGAAATTCCTAGTAATAATGGAAGGACCAAGAACATCCAACCTCCGATGGTCCCGACGTCCAAAGGAAAAGATAAAGTTGTTTACGAATCTGAGAAAGAAACACCCGTCAAAACAAATTTGCCTTATCCGTCATGCTTAAACGAACAAAAGCACCGTGAGAAAGATAAAATTCAGATGGAAAAGTTTTACCAAGTTTTTCAAGAACTACAATTTGACATAACTCTCGCGGATGCTATACTTTTGATGCCTAACTTTGCTTCTATGCTAAAAGGTCTTTTGAAAAACAAAGAAAAATCGTTTGAAAAATCTCGAACACAGATGAATGAGAATTGCTCGGCGGTTATCCTCAAAAAGCTTCCCGAAAAGCTCGAAGACCTCGGTCGATTTCTCATTCCGTGTAATTTTCCTGGGATGGTTCAATGCTTCGCCTTGGCCGATCTTGGTGCTAGCATTAACCTAATGCCGTTATCCATTTGGAAAAAATTGTCTTTACCCAATTTGACTCCGACTTGTATGACCCTCGATCTTGCCGACCGAACTACTTCCCGCCGATGGGAATAGCCAAGGATGTCTTCGTTAATGTGGGAAAATTCCATTTCCCTGCCGAGTTTGTCGTTGTTGATTTTGATGCTGATCCGCGGGTACCTCTTATTCTCGATAGAGGTTTCCTAAGGACCGGTCGTGCTTTAATTGATGTTTTTGATGAGAAATTACCCTACGCGTTGGTACTGAAGCCGTAACTTTTAATTTGGATCAAACCGCGAGGTACTCCTCCGAGTTTGACAAATATTCCGTTAACCGAATCGACGTTATCGACGAAGTTACGGAGGAGTACGCTCAAGAGTTACTTGGTTTTACCGAACATGCTTCGAGTGGCAATCCCACTCATTCTTCTGAACCGATAATTTCCGATCCTTCCCCTTCCCTTACTCCGTTTGAGGGAAGTGATTTCATTTTGGAAGAGATCGAGGCCTTTCTTGCTAATGATTCGATTTCACCGGAAATTGATCATTCTGATTGTGACCCGGAGGGGGATGTTCTTTTGATTGAAACAATGCTAAACGAAGATCCCAACCCATCCCTCCCTCCGCTTGACCTTAAAATGGCCGACCTTAAAGAAGTTAAGCCGTCTACTGAGAATCCTCCGGAGCTCGAGCTCAAGGATTTGCCTCCTCATCTCGAATACGCATTTTTGGAAGGAACCGATAAACTTCCCCGTCATAATTTCTAAAGATCTTAAAGATGAGGAGAAGAAACGTCTCTTAGATGTGCTCAGGAAGCATAAGAGTGCCATCTCTTGGCAAATTTCTGATATTAAGGGTATCGACCCTCGTTTTTGCACGCATAAGATCTTACTTGAAGATAATTACAAGCCGTACGTTCAGCAACAACGACGGGTGAACCCGAAAATTCATGAGGTTATCAAAAAGGAAGTTATCAAACTCCTCGATGCCGGAATGATTTATTCAATCTCGGATAGCTCTTGGGTTAGCTCGGTCCACTGCGTACCGAAGAAAGGTGGAATGACCGTCGTAACTAATGAAGATAATGAATTGATTCCGACACGTCTTGTTACCGGCTGGAGAGTTTGTATTGATTATCGTAAATTAAATGATGCGACTCGTAAGGACCATTTCCCACTTCCATTTATGGATCAAATGCTAGAACGCTTAGCGGGAAATGAGTTCTATTGTTTTCTTGATGGATTTTCCGGCTACTTTCAGATACCGATTGACCCTCCGGACCAGGAAAAGACTACCTTTACTTGCCCTTATGGAACGTTTGCCTATCGTCGTATACCTTTTGGCTTATGCAATGCTCCAAGAACGTTCCAAAGGTGTATGATGTCGATATTCTCAGATATGATCGAGAAAACCATGGAAGTTTTCATGGATGATTTCTCGGTTTATGGAGATTCTTTCACTTCGTGTCTCTCCCATTTAGAAATATGCTGAAACGGTGTGAAGACACCAACTTGGTTCTAAATTAGGAGAAATGCCATTTCATGGTCAAAGAGGGCATTGTCCTCGGCCATAAGATATCAAAATCCGGGATTGAGGTCGATAGAGCTAAAGTCGACGTTATTGCAAAATTACCTCATCCCACCACCGTTAAAGGAATTAGACGTTTTCTCGGTCATGCCGGCTTTTACCGACGTTTCATTCAAGACTTTTCTAAGATAGCACGGCCTCTGACCCACTTGCTTGAAAAAGATGCTCCGTTTATCTTCTCAACTGAATGCATCAAAGCATTTAATATTCTTAAAAAGAAGTTAACGGAGGCTCCCGTCTTATTTGCCCCCGATTGGGACTTGCCCTTCGAGCTCATGTGCGATGCTAGCGATTATGCCATTGGTGAAGTCCTGGGACAACGCAAGTCTAAACATTTTCAGCTGATACACTATGCTAGTAAAACAATGACCGACGCTCAATACCATACGACTACTGAGAAAGAGATGTTAGCCGTCATTTACGCTTTTGAAAAGTTTCGATCTTATTTGCTTTTGAAGAAATGCATAGTGTATACGGATCATTCGGCTCTTAAGTACCTTATGGCAAAGCAAGATGCTAAGCCATGCTTGATGCGGTGGGTTCTCCTCCTTCAAGAATTCAAAGTTGAAATTCGAGATAAAAAGGGAGCTGAGAACCTTGCTGCTGATCACCTATCACGTTTAGAGAATCCCCACCAAAGTGTTTTCGAGAAAAAGGAGATTAACGAAGCATTTCCTCTCGAGACACTGGGGAGTTTATCACATTGTGATTCTAGTACCCCATGGTTCGCCGACTTTGCGAATTACCATGCGGGGAATTTTATCCGGAAAAGGATGTCGTTCCAGCAAAAGAAGAAATTCTTCAAAGATGTTAAGCATTATTTCTGGGACGACCCCTATTTGTTTAAGATTTGTGCGGATCAAGTGATCCGGTGGTGCGTTCACGGCCAAGAAGCCGCTGAAATTCATATGGCATGCCACACTGGACCCACGGGGGGACATCATGGTGCCAACTTCACCGCTAAGAAAGTTTTTGATTCCGGCTTCTACTGGCCGACGATTTACCGGGATGTTCATGAGTTGGTTAAATCATGTGATTCTTGCCAGCGTCAAGGAAAATTTTCTCAGTAGGACGAGATGCCTCAAAATGCTATCCAAGTCTGTGAGATTTTTGATGTCTGGGGGATCGATTTCATGGGTCCATTCCCGTCTTCTCGTGGTAACAAATATATACTCGTGGCCGTTGATTACTTGTCTAAATGGGTCGAAGCGAAGGCGCTACCCACCAATGACGCCCGAGTTGTAGTGAAATTTCTTAAAAGTCTCTTCGCCCGATTTGGTGCACCTCGTGCTATTATAAGCGATCGTGGGACCCATTTCTGTAACGACCAATTCACTAAAGTTATGCTCAAATATGGTGTCACACATTGTCTTTCTACGGCATATCATCCACAGACGAGTGGTCAAGTTGAGGTCTCCAATCGTGGCTTGAAACGTATTTTAGAAAGGACCGTAGGTGAACATCGTGCTTCATGGGCCGATAAATTAGATGATGCACTTTGGGCCTTCCGTACAGCTTACAAAACACCCATTGCCTGCCATTTGCCCTTTGAACTTGAGCACAAGGCCTACTGGGCCTTGAAACATGCTAATTTTGACCTTCAAACCACGGGTGATCACCGTAAAGTTCAATTGAATGAATTAGTTGAGCTTCGTGATCAGGCCTATGAGAATTCTTTAATCTACAAAGAGAAGACAAAGAGGATTCACGATGCTAAAATTGAAGATCGCGTCTTCAATGTTGGTGACCGAGTCCTTCTTTTCAATTCTCGATTGAAGATTTTCTCGGGCAAGTTAAAAACCCGTTGGTCTGGACCATTCACCATTACCCAAGTATTTCCTTATGGAACCGTTGAACTTGCTCAACCTAATGGTCCCAATTTTAAGGTGAATGGTCATCGTATTAAGCATTATTTTGGAGGAGACATACCACCCATGGTTGTCCCGGATCTCCAGACTTTCCCCAAGGACGATTAAATTCGGGGATCGAGTCAAGCTCATATGACTCGGTGAACAAAAACAAGCGCTTCGTGGGAGGCACCCCATGCTTATCCATTTTCATTTTCTTTTTTTTTCTATTTTCTTAAGTAACGTGACGTGAGGGGGGCGACCCTTTCTAAACTCGTGTTTTCGTGGTTGTTTTTGAATGTTCAGGAATTTCCCTGAAGTTTGAGGACTCTCGTGCTCGTGGTTTGTCGTTCTCTCCACTCGAGTCTCATCCTTCGCTGCTCTTTTGGAAATTCACCATATCCAAAATCTTATCGACTAACGTTTATCTCTTGGCATACTTAATAAACGGCCTTAGATTTTACGTAGGATTACCTGTACCCTTTAAACATTGACCTGTACCATCGTCTTAACAATGTTTATCTCTTGGCATACTTAACAATGTTTCACTTTAGTTTGGGGGGGGGGGTGAATCTTCGATTCGATTTGACCTGTACCATCGTCTGAGCTCTTAACTTACGCAACTCCGTTTTCCACCAAAAATTTTAATTTTTGTCACCACTTTATTATAATAAAAAAAAAATGAAAAAAATATATGATATGAATAATAAGTTTTGACACCTTGTTTTGACTTTCCTACCGGCGAGAGTAGAAATAAATGTTTCAACTTGACCGGGCGTGTTGAGCCCTAGTTCTTCTCCCTTAACCAATATAATCAAAAGATTATGGCTAAGCAGCCGCGGATCTCATTAGTTGGGATTTTAAATTTGCGGAGATCGAGGAATGATAGAGTTTATTTAGAAGTTTCGTGCTATACACGGATCGCATTACTAGGATTTAAAAAACCCATGAGAGGTACTTGTGGCCTCCTTGTTCCCATCAGAAACGTCACCAATATATAATAGATGTCTAGGATTAATTAAGGGTATACGGTTTGGACAATACTTAGTTTTTTCTCGTTCCCAACAAAATCTCTGCATATGGGGGTTTGGTACACATAGGGGTACTGCCAGTGTTACGGTGAAATAGACTATTGCATCTTGCCGGTTCGCAGCCGATGTTGTGATCTTAGTAAAGGCCGTAGGACTCGAGGTTTGGCATATGATTATGAATATCGATAATAATAGTCCAAAGCCAAATAAAAAGGCAGAAGAATCCAAAGCTACAAAAAGCAGCGGATAGAAATCCAAAGTCATAATAAAGCTCTTACATCTTGGCGGCTCATAAACCGTTGACTGTAAAAGAATAAAGGACTAAGGACCAAAGTATTATTAAAGTGCTTATGATTATGCAAAAATGCCAAGCTTCGACTCCGGGGGTTTCTCTAATAAAAAGCTTCCGTTTTGGGTATCAAATATGGTATGTCTCGGTCGTAAATAAAAAGAGGGACCTCCACAAATCGTGTTAAATCAGAGACCTTCATGTGGATCCGATTTTTGTATGCAGGGATTTTCGAGGGAAAGTTTGGAAACTACTTAGCGTTCAAATTTTGTGCTCTTATCGGACTAACAAATATCGAAACGAGAAAATATGAAGCAATTCATTTCTCACAAATTAAAATCTTGAGATACAAAACTTAGGACCTGGGGACAAGAGGTAATACACAAGTAACTTTTGTGGGCAGTGTTAGCATCTAACTTCTGGATAAACAATGATTTCGATTTTACGCTTAGTTTGGGAGCTTGTGAAAAATCAAGGATGACGATTTTTATCCGTACGGTCTCTTCTCTGTGAGAAGTGTTTCTACTCGTTGACCCTGAAAGTTATCAACAGATAAGAATTGATAATGAAAGTCAAGACAAATCGTCACATATATAAATGAAAAAGTACAAAAAAAAAATAGTAGTTGTAGTTGTTATTCATGAAAATCGGAAAACAGAGCGTTTTTTAGAATAAATGATTTTACTATCTCTTTTGAACATCATTGCTACTTTACAATGTCAGTAAAGAGAGGTTTTGAAATTATTTATCTCTTAAGCGTTAGGTGATGACATTGCGTGAGGGCACGGCAATACCTTAGTCTGGGGGATTTTGATGAGTGCTTAATCACTCTTCCTTTTTAGGCCTTATTTCAGACCAAAAATACCAAATACTAACCAAAAATGTCAAGAGAATGCATGTTTTTGTGTTTGTGTATGTACTGGTACGGATATGTGAAAAATGAACAAAAACGATGCTAAAACCGACAAAAACGAGCACGATAATGGAAAGTGTCAAAAGCCGAAGCCGGGGAAGCAAAATGATCAAGGAAAGCTCAAATTATCAATTTAAGTCCTCAGAGATTCTTAAAGTTACAAGAAAAGTCCCTAGACAAAGTTTTGAGAAATTGGCAACATCAGTCCCTGAAGTTTCAGATAATTACAAAATTGGTCCTTTGAAGAAATTTCAAAGAAAAGTCAAACATGGTCCCTCATGAATCAAAGAATGACAACATTAATCCTTGGAAGAAACTTTTGATGAAGTACATAAATGGTCCCTGAATTTCAGATTTATACACCATTGGTCCTTGTAATTATACTACTCTTAAAACCTTTAATATCAACTGGATCACAAAACAATCCTAAGCCCAAAAATACTAAACCAAAGCCCATCCATTAACTCTTATCCCAACCCGGCCTGCTTAAATTACCCGAGTCAACCCCACAACCCAAGACCCGGTCAACGAACCTAATAAATAAAAACCCCCAAAACTGTTCCCGCCCCCCAAATCCCATATTTACCCAGAAAAGTTACTATTCACCAAACCCTAGTTCATCCCACACGCCCAATTACCTCGATTAATAAACAATTACCCCATGATTGGGTCTTCAAGAAGAAGCAGGCACATGTCAGGAATGTCAGGCACATGTCAGATGGGGTACGTGGACCAATAGGAGTACACACGCAGGATTGAGGTTGTCACATCATTTAATCCAAGGGTTGAAATCAAAAGCTTAGGGACCAAGGAGAGATCAAGGGCTGATATTGCATCAAAGAAACACACTTCCAGAAGGTTTCTCAACCCTAGCAGCTCCCAAATCGTGTATAAATACCCCCTCCCCCTAGTCATTTAGTGTGCCTATTTTATGTAATGTTCTGCTATTTTTATAATTTTTTAATGAATTTCCTTTTATGAATGAAAATTTTGCCTTATTTCTTAAATTACTTGTCTTATTTTTAATTACCTTTATTTTCTGCATATTTAGATAAATTGTTTGAGTTTATTGTTTCTATTTCATTACTAATTTTTAATTCAGAATTACTTTTTAGTTTTAGTTTCTTCAAGTTTACATAAATATATATATAAATATATCAAGTTCATAATTCAACAAGCTTCAATAAGCTTGTGTTTAGTTTAATCAGTTTCATATCAGCTTATTATAGCTTTTGTGAAGCTTACTTGGCACAAAAATTCAAAATCTCTCAAAAATACAAAAGTCAAACTCTGGTCAACTGTAGCAGCTTATTTATAAGCTGAGCTTATTGGATTAAGAGACAACCAAAAGGAGGCCATTGGTCTGTCTAAGAGACAGGCTAGCTAAGTGAACCCCCTCTGTTAAGCTGAGGGGGGTTGGAGTTTGTAAGTTTCATTCAATTTGTTATTTCACTAGTAGCTTATAAAGTAGAGTAGATCTGTTCTTTATTATCTGGTTTCTGCTATTTGTTTCACTAGTAGATTAGTAGTTGTTTGAGTTCTCAGTTTGGATTTGATTGTGTTTGATTTAGTACTATTCCATTACTGTTTCATTAACTGTCATAATCTGTGGATCTGTTTCTTTTCTGAGTTATTTGTGGATCTGAGATCTATTTTCTGAGTTCATTAGTATTGAGTAAATCATATTCAGTTCTGAGTTTGGAGGTTTGGATTTAGTTTGGATAAATCTGTGGTGTGTTTAGGTTGCAACAGTCATTAAAAGGGGTGTTTGGATTTAAGCAGTTTGCTGGTATAGGCTGTGTCTCAGAGGTTGAATTCAGTATAGACACAACTCTTAGGTTGGATTTAGGCTATTTCAATCATAAAAACAGTAGGTCACAAGCATTAAAAGTCAAAATCACTTTTATCTCTTTAAAATTTCTTATTAGTCAAGTAGTAGGCTGCATAATCATTATAGTAACAATAGTAGTTATAAGTCTAGTTTATTCAACTTGTAAACTAGGATATTATAACATTCTCAGTGAGATTTAAGCTTTTAAAAATCAAATTAGTCAAATCATCTTTGTAAGCAAAAAGTCAAAAAGTTTTTCAAAGCTGAGTTTTGTTTGAATTTCATAAGCTTACATAGTACTCAATTTTTATTCAAAATCAGATTGGAAAGTTGTTTTGTGATATTTGTCAGGTTGTTTACAAGTTTCAACAATGATTTTGAAATTTGGAATTGGTTTGCTTATTGAAAGTTTGAGTTAAACTTGACTGTTTGAACAAAAAGTTACCCTGCTCATCAGGTTTTAGACAGATTTCAAATTAGCCTTTAGGTTAGTAAATTTGTTTGGAATTCTGATTTGTTGGAGTATTTGTAATCTCTAGTGGTTAGACAGTGATTTGAATCCATAAGCTCTTAATTCTCAGCTTATCTGCTCAGCTTAAGTGCTTATTTTAGTTTGTTGATTGAACCTAAGGTCTGTTTGAGTTTTTAGGGCTGCATCTGGTGTTTAGTGTTTGAAATCTGAGTTTTGTGACTCATTTCAGTCACTTTGTGCTCCTAGTTGTTCATTTCATTGAGTCCTTACCATTTGCTTGCACTGCTTAGTTTATTGTTTATTCTTCAATAGCTTATTTGATCTATTTATGCCTCAACCTGTGCTTCTGAGTGATTTTTGGTCCTAAATCTGTTCCAACAAGCTTGTTTTAGTCTAAAAAGCATTTGGTCAAAGTTTTGGTCAAATTGGTCAACATTGCTTATTAATAAGCAATTCCAAATAAGCAGTTTTAAGCTAATCAGCAGTTTCCTAGCTTATTTTACTTTCAAAATTTTTTCTCAAGCTTATTTTAATATTTTAGAATTTCTGTAATTTTTTCAAATTTTTCTGAGTTGATTTGCTATTTTTCTTATTTAATTTTCATTTTTAATCATTTTTAATTACTTTTTAATTACTGAAAAATATAAAAAAATCAGAAAAACCCCAGAAAAATCTAAAAATATTTTAGAAAATTATTTTTAGTTATTTTAGAATTTTAGAAATTTATTTTTCATTTTTCTCACCTTATTTTCATTTTCTTTTAATTTTTAATTAGATAAATTAGTTTTTAATTCATAAAAAATAAATAAAAAGTCAAAAAAATATTTTTCTTTTTCTCAAAATTTTCTTTTATCATTTTTAACTTTTGAAAATTATTTCCAAGTCCGTAGAAGTAGCGTAGCTTAAAAGTCGCGTTTTATTTCGTACGTTAACGTTTATTTTCCGTTTAAGCTTACGTTTTCAATTTTACGTTGCGTTTCTAGTTGCCTTACTTGAATTACGTGCTTAGTTGATTATTTGTGCTTCATTTACTATTTCATTAGTGTAATCTCATTCAAATCATTTTTTCCCATTTTCACGACACGTTTCACGAATCGGGAATTCAAAATTCCATTCATCCTTCACACGGACTACAACCTCGGGTTATCCGTATTTCTTTGCGGATCACTTGAGTAATACTTATACTATATTATATAACTTGATTTTCAACGAATCAGTTGTTTTTGTTGTTGTTTTCTGTTAAGACATCTTACATTAGGCTCAGTTAGTGCATTTAAGTCATAAAATACATAGGTCATTTGATCAAAAGTCAAAATCGACTTTGATCCTTTCCTGCATACTCAGGAAGGATTTTTAGGATCCATAATCATTCAAATAGGTTCAATAGTAGTTAGGATAGCTTATTTAGGTTTCATTTTAGGTTATAACAACATAATCAGTAACCTATGATCATTCAAAATTCATTATAGTCAACCTAGTTCATAAAATCAAAAAGTCAAAAGTTGCATCAGTTTGAAAAACCCGTTTTGTGTTAGATTTTTAATTCTTTCAATTTTCAACTTATTTCCATAAACGTCAGGTTCCTAAAAGATTGTCAGCTTGTGATTCAAAAAATAATTTTTGCTTAATTTTTAAAATTTTTCTAAGTGCTTATTAAGTAGCTTAAAGTCACCTGCAGGGCAAGCTAGTGCCCTTCACCAGGGGAGTTGTCCAAAAAACCCTTTTTTATAAGCCTCTAGTTTCTTCATTTGAGAAGCTTAGCCCCTGGCTTTTGGCTTTTTAAAAACCTCTTCGGATTCGCTTTAAAGTCCTGTGCTTATTTTGGATCTTAGTGCTTATTCAAGTGCTTATTTTTAGACCCTAAATTTGCCCCATTTCCACTTCTTCATCAGCAGGAACCAAGGCCAACTTTCATAAGCTCCTACTAAGCTTATTAGTGGTACCCACCCTGAGCTTATTGGCTTTTTGAGAAGCTCTCATAGCTGACTTGTTGGTTCTAAGCTTGTTTTGGACCCCAAAGCTCTTGCCTATAGCTTTTTTTGGCTTGCTAAGTAGCCTGTTCAAGCTTGCTTGGGTTGAGGATTTTGGATTTGCTTATTTGTGCTTAGTAGCTTATTCAGTGTGCTTATTTGATTGTTCTTGCTTATTTCTAGTTTATATCATTAAGTTTTAGCTTATTTTACTCCTTGTTCAGCTTTTAGCTTATTTGGTTGTTTATTTCACTCAAAAATCATTTTTTAGCCATTAAGGCTTCACTGTTGGTGTGATAAGCTATCTCATGGCTTATTTAAGTTTTTTTTGTGAAAATTTGTTTCATAAAAGTTTCTTAGTATTGGTTGTGTTGCAGTTGTGAAAAAAGAAAAAAAAATAAAATAAAAATAAATAAATAATAAAAGATTAAAAAAAATGCAAAAACTTGGGGTCGAACCTGGGACCTCAAGCACACACAGACACACGACACAACATCACAACCAACTGCCCTAGGGTCTTTTTTCAGTAATACCTTGCATACCTTTTATATTTAACACCTTTTTTCCCTTTTACCTTATTTTCCCTTTTTAGCTTATTTCTCAGCTTTTTCATTAAGCACTTGTTAATTTTTATTTTTTTCCTAGATTTCTGCTATCTTAAAGTATTTGTATAAAAAATTTCATAATTTTTGTTTTCATTTAGTATATTTAATAATTAATATTAGTTTAATTAGTTTTATTAATAAATCAAAATTAAAATCATTTACTGCTTATTTATAAGCACTAGCATCTTTTTATATTTTTCTAGCTTTTTATAATTAGAAAGTATTTTTATAAAAAGTTTCATAATTTATACTATTCATTTGCTATTTTTTATAATTAAATTAGTTTAAGTAGCTTTTAATTAATAATAAGTAAATAAAAATTTAAAATAGCTTATTTATAAGTTTTAGAAACTTTTTATAATTTTGTAGGATTCCTGTGAGTGTTAATTAGTTTTAGAAAAAATTTCATAATTTTCCAAGATATTTTAGTATTTTTAATAATTTAAATTAATTTAAATTAGTAATTAACTAGTTTTTAATTAATAATAAATAATTAAAAAATCAAAAAAATAATTTTCATTTTTATAAAATTTTATTTTATTATTAAGTTTGTAAAAATTTAATTTTCACCTCCTTAGGATAAATTCTACTTTAATTTTACTTTTTCCAGTTCGCGTTTACGTTTATTTAAATTTGAATTTACGTTTCGATTTTCAAATGCGTTTTTAGGATTATCTGGTTTTCAGTTATTATTAATATTGCTTATCTGGTTAATTTCCATTTATATTTTCTTAGTGTAAACACTAAAATCATATTCCTGTTACTTTCCTCAAATCACTCAATCCCAAAACGTTTTCCAAAATACAATTTCAATCCTCGCTGGGACATAACGACCCGGGAAAACACTGTGCTTACACCGGATCATAAATTGATCACTTGCAGACACACTCAGGTTTGACTTATTGACCACACTTGGTTAATTAGTTAATCTGAGGCAAGTCTAATTTTGGCGCCGCTGCTGGGAAGGTTGTTGCGTATTTTTCAAAACGTTTAGCTGATTAGTGGTTTTCAAAACTCATTATAAAAGTTTCCACCTTTTGTAAATTTTTTATAAAAATTAAAACATAAAAAAAAGTCATTAACACTTTCCTAAAGTGTTAACAACACAAAAAAAAATCATTAGCACTTTTCCTAAAGTGTCAAAAAAAAAAAAAAAAAAAAAAAAAATAGTGAAGTTAAATTACTTCATATTCTTTAAGATTACAACCTATACAGGTGGTTCCAGGCAAGTTCTAACATTAAATTGCGAACAGAAAAGAGATCCATTCTTCTCTTCCACCATCCTACGAGTAATCTTAAAGGAAACGATTTCGGTTAACGAATCGATTCCAAAAATATTTCCAAAAGTTTTTTTCACACACATCCACAAAAACCCAAAAACATTTTTCTTTTTTTTCTTGTTAAATAAATACATAAAAGACATTATCGAGAAACATTCGACAGAATACCTACCAACTGGGGTATGACCATTAATAAGTTCCCAAACCAAAGAGAAAAACTTGCCTTTGTATCCCTTGTGAATTGGTTTACTTTTGAGTGATATTCAAAGAAGCCATTCATATTGTGATTATTGGTTTAAGTTCTCTGTTGTTTTGCCTCGGTCTTGTTTAATTGGTTTGTTTTTTTAGTGCATGCGCACTCGTTCACAAACAAGGCGTAATCGTCGAAGAAACGTAACTGAGTTACGTGTTGTTATTGAAGAACCCGTCATAAAAATGGACGACGAGCCCTCACTACCCATACCACCAATCCCTCCCATGGATGAAACAGCTCCCGATCTCCGAACGATGGAGGAGTTATGTCAACCCACCATGCACGGGAGGGGTGGACCCATGGCACCACTCACTATTGGAGCCACGGACTTTGGACTCAAGAACCACATGATACAGCAAGTACAGAATTCGTACCAGTTCCACGGATTGCCTGGTGATGATGCAAACAAGCATCTTGATAAATTTTTAACCGTCACCTAGAGTATGAAGAAGAATGGAATCACCGAAGATGGTCTTAGCTTATATCTCTTTCCTTATTCTCTAACTCATCATGCTACTGCCTGGTTTGATCATCTTCCTAAGAATTCGATCCATAATTTTGATGAAATGGTCTCAAAGTTTTTAGCAAAATATTTTCCACCATCTATGGTGACGAAATTGAGAAACGATATTAGTAACTTTCGAAAGCGTCCGGATGAGTCCTTATTTAAGGCATGGGAACGCTATAAGCTTGCAATCCATCGTTGTCCTAATCACAACATGCTTCTTGTCACCATTATAGATACCTTCTACAATGGTTTGACACTTCGTCATGGTGACACGATCAATGCTGCTGCTGGTGGGACCTTCATGAAGAGGACCCCCGAAGAGTGCATTGATCTAATTGAAAACATGACTGCCCACCACAATTTTTGGGATTCCTCAACTAAGAGGAATGATTCATGTAAATCTATCACTCTAGCATCCAGCGAAATAGCTGCTCTCACTAAAAAGCTTGATGATTTGTCCACTGCAATTTTACGAATTCATCAAACAAATCAAAATCATCAAGTTAGAGTTGTCAGTCAAAGTTGTGAAACATGTGATGGTCCACATCCATATATCGAGTGCCCAGCCTCCGGTGGCTTCACTCTTGAGAACATATATGCTACTTAAAGTTCCTACAACTCGGGGGGTAACACTTGCCAACCACAAGGGGACCGTAATCTCTTACGCTATCCTTCCAACAATTATCTTAGACCATCCGGTTTCAATCAATCTCAAAACCAGAACCAAAATTTCAATCAGAATCAGAATCAAAATCGAATGAACCAAGGTTTCCAAAACCAAGGGAATTTCAATTCCGATCAAAACCAGGGTTTTTAAAACCAAGGAAATTTTCAAATAATCAAGGTCATGGTAATGAGGGTAATTATCATCAGGGAAACAATTTTCAGGGTAATAACAACCAAAATCAGGGAAATTTTCAAAACAATCGTGTTCAAAACTTTCCTAATCAAAATCAAACTGTTGTTCAGACCCAATCTTCCTCCGATGAGTTGTTGAAACAATTCATGAAATCACAAGAGAAAACAAATCGGTTATTGGTCAGCCAAATCTCTGAATTAAAGAAGTCTTTAAATGATCGACCCTCGGGCTCAGGTACTCTTCCTAGCAACACGATCGCTAACCCGAGGGGCGATGTCAAGGCAATCAACACCCGAAGTGGAGTCTCATATAATGGACCCGAACGTGAACCTGGGGCTATTATGCACACGGTACTTCCTACTAATAACGGAGATACTAACAACGTCCATCCTCAAGTTGTCCCGGTCCCGAACCCTGTTGGGATATGAAGATCAAAGTACTTCCGGAAAGATCAAAGTAGTGCTATGTCAAAGTACTGCTCAATAGTCAACGTGCTGTTCAAAGTCAAAGTACTGCTCATGATTGAAGATTACTCAAAGTACTTTTAACAACAAGAACTAATATGCAATATTGTTTAAGGATTATTATGTAATATTATAAGAATGTTCTAGAATTAGTTAGGGATAGTTTACTTGTCGTTCAAGTAATTATTGTAAACCGACTTAAGGTTTTCCTTATGCCTATAAAAGGAGCCTTAGGATGGTATTAGACGTATGAGTTTTAGAGTTTCACAATATGATTTCTAGAATACGATATTAGAGAAGTTAGGGATTGTTAGTGAATCTGTGTTTAGAGAAGCAGGTTCAAAAGTTGGTTTTAATATAATTCAAAGTTCTTCTCAGCTTTGCGTTAGTAGATTCCGCATACTTTACAAATTAATATCAGTGTTTCATTATTAATTATTTTGAATTATTCAAGATTGTCAAAACCTTAAAAGCTACAAAGTAGTTTGATCAGAGTATATCGATCCAACAACCCCTAAACCAAAAGTCGTATTTCAAACTCCAAAGAATCCTGTTGAAATTCCAAAACCCAACCCCAGGCCTTCAATTCCTTATCCTTCACGTTTACACGACCAAAAGCTTCGTGAGAAAGCTAATCATCATATGGAAAAATTCTTTCAAATTTTTCAAGATTTACATTTTTGTATATGCTTTGCAGATGCTATTCTTCTGATGCCCAAGTTTGCATCAACAATCAAGAACTTGTTAAGCAACAAGGAAAAACTCTTTGAGATGGCAAAAACTCCATTGAATGAAAACTGCTCTGCAGTTCTGTTAAAACAGCTTCCTAAAAAGCTGGGAGATCGCGAGAAATTTCTCATTCCTTGCATTTTCCCATGAATGGTTGAATATTTTTTCCTTGGCCAATCTTGGTGCAAGCATCAACCTAATTCCTTACTCAGTCTCGAAGAAACTCTCTCTTTCTGAACTCACTCCTACCTGCATAACTCTCGAGCTTGTAGATCGTTCCATATCTCGTCCCTTCGGCATTGCTGAGGATGTATTTGTGAAAGTAGGAAAGTTCCATTTCCCAACCGATTTCGTGATTGTTGATTTCGATGCAGATCCGAGGGTTCCTCTCATTTTAGGGAGGGGATTCCTAAGAACGGACCGTGCTTTGATCGATGTATTTGACGAAGAAATCACGTGTTGGTAATGAAGCCATCACCTTCAACCTTGATCAAACTTTGAGGTACTCTTCCAACTATGACTCAGTATCAATTAATCGAATTGATGTCATTGATGTTGCTTCGGAAGAGTACTCTCAAGAAATTCTTGGTTTTACTGATAATTCTTCGAGTGGCAATCCCACTCCCTCTTCTCAACCTATCATCGCCAATTCTTCTCCTTCCCTCACTCCGTTTGAGGGAAGTGACTTCATCTTAGAGGAAATAGAGGCCTTTCTCAAAAGTGCTTCGATTCCCGATGGAATTGATAACCAAGAGATTGACCCGGAAAGGGATATCCTTCTCCTTGAGAAATTGTTAAATGAAGATCCCTCTCCTCCTCCTATTCTTCCATAGAAACTTCATAAGGAGGAAATAAAACAGTTGAAAAAACAGATAATTTTCCTGAGGTCGAGCTTAAGGACTTACCTCCTCAGCTTGAATATGCATTTCTAGAGGTAATGATAAGTTACCCGTCATAATTTCTAAATACTTGAGTGATGAGGAAAAGGCTGCTCTCATAACGGTTTTGAAATCCCACAAGCAAGCCATTGCGTGGAAACTCTCCGACATCAAGGGTATTAACCCTGAATTTTGTACTCATATGATCTTAATGGAGGATGATTTCAAACCAGCAGTCCAACAACAGAGACGGGTTAATCCCAAAATCCATGAGGTTTTCAAACAAGAAGTTATCAAACTTCTTGATGCCAGATTGATTTATCCCATCTCTGACAGTCCTTGGGTTAGCCAAATTCATTGTGTCCCCAAAAAGGGAGGCATCACCGTGGTCACAAACGATGACAACAAGTTGATCCCAACTCGGCTAGTTATGGGGTGGCGGGTATGCATTGACTATAGAAAGTTGAATGATGCTACCCGTAAAGACCACTTCCCTATTCCTTTCGTGGACCAGATGCTTGAGAGATTAGCTGGGAACGAGTACTATTGTTTCCTCGACGGTTTCTCGGGTTATTTTTAGATTCCCAAAGACCCGCAAGATCAGGAAAATACCACATTCACCTGTCCCTACAGGACATTTGCTTATCGACGTATGCCTTTTGGCCTATGTAATGCTCCAGGCTCGTTCCAAAGGTGTATGATTGCCATTTTTCACGACATGATCGAGAAAACAATGGAGGTCTTCATGGATGATTTCTCGGTCTTTGGGAATTCATTTCAAACATGTCTCTCCAATTTAGACAGCATGCTAAAAAGATGTAAAGAAATGAATCTTTGTCTAAATTAGGAGAAGAGTCACTTTATGGTCAAAGAGGGCATTTTCCTCGGCCATAAGATTTCTAAGAGCGGGATTGAGGTTGATAGAGCTAAAGTTGATGTTATAGCTAAATTGCCTCCTCCCACAACCGTCAAAGGTGTCAGGAGTTTTCTTGGGCATGCCGATTTCTATCTGAGATTCATTCAGGATTTCTCAAAAGTAGCCCGACCTATGACCCATCTTCTTGAAAAAGATGCTCATTTCATCTTCTCTCCTGAGTGCATCAAGGCTTTTCAAAGTCTAAAGAAAAAGCTTACTGAAGCACCCATCCTAGTTGCCCCCGATTGGGACCTACCTTTTGAGCTAATGTGTGACGCAAGTGATTTTGCTATAGGTGCAGTCTTGGGGCAACGAAAAACAGAACACTTTCAGCCTATACATTAAGCAAGTAAAACGATGACTGAGTCTCAGACTCATTACAACACAACGGAAAAAGAATTATTAGCCGTGGTGTCTGCTTTTGAGAAGTTCCGCCATATTTAATCTTGACCAAATGCATAGTGTATACGGATCACTCGGCTCTGAAATATCTCTTTGCAAAACAAGATGCAAAGCCGAGATTGCTCCGATGGGTTCTCCTCCTGCAAGAATTTGATATCATCATCCTTGATAAAAAAAAAAAGGAGCTGAGAACCTGGCGGTTGATCATCTGTCCCGATTAGAGAATCCTCACCAAGATGTGCTCAAGAAACAGACTTTGCAAACTACCATGCGGGTAACTTCATTGTGAAAGGGATGTCATCCCAACAGAAGAACAAATTCTTCAAAGATGTGAACCATTACTTCTGGGATGACCCCTATTTGTTTAAAATCTGTGAGGATCAGGTCATCCTGCGGTGTGTCCATGGCCAAGAAGCCAAGGATATTCTTAAGGCTTACCACGATGGACCCACCGGGGGATATCATAGCCCTAACTACACCACCAAAAAGGTGTTTGATTCCGGTTTCTATTGGCCCACGATCTACAAAGATGCTCATGATTTAGTCAAAACTTGTGACGCTTGTCAGCGTCACGGGAATATTTCAAAGAAGGATGAGATGCCACAAAACGCCATCCAAGTCTGTGAAATCTTTGACGTATGGGGCATTGACTTTATGGGGCCGTTTTTTTCTTCACGAGAGAACAAGTATATACTCGTGGTTGTTGATTACTTGTCCAAATGGGTTGAAGAAAAAGCTCTACCCACCAACGACGCCCGAGTATTTGTAAAATTCTTGAAATCTCTTTTAGCTAGGTTCGGAACTCCACGTGCCATCATTAGTGATCGTAGTACACACTTTTGCAATGATCAACTCGCAAAAGTCATGCTTAAGTACGGTGTCACTCACCGTCTTTTCACCGCATATCACCCCCAAACAAGTGGGCAAGTGGAAGTTTCCAACCAAGGTATTAAAAGAATTCTTGAGAGGACCATAGGTGAAAACCGTGCCTCTTGGTCAGATAAACTAGATGATGCACTCCGGGCCTTCCGTACAGCTTACAAAACACCCATCGGGTGTACTCCTTACAAGCTTGTATACAGAAAGGCGTGTCATCTACCGATCGAGCTTGAGCACAAAGCCTACTGGGCCTTAAAGCATGCCAACTTCGACCTTCAGACAGCGGGTGATCACCATAAAGTTAAACTCAATGAATTAAATGAACTTCGTGATCAGGCATACGAGAACTCTTTGATCTATAAAGAAAAGACAAAGAAGATTCATGACTCCAAGATTAGGAACCGCGTTTTCAACGTTGGTGATCGAGTCCTTCTTTTCAATTCTAGATTGAAGATTTTCTCGGGTAAACTCAAAACCCGTTGGTCTGGACCATTCACTGCCGCCAAAGTGTTTCCTTATGGAACCGTTGAGTTATCTCAACCCGATGGTCCCAACTTTAAGGTGAATGATCACAGGTTGAAGCATTACTTCGGAGGGGACATACCACCCATGGTTGTCCCGGATCTCCAAACTTTCCCCATGAACCAATGAATTCGGTGATCGAGTCAAGCTAGTGACTCGGTGAACAAAAACATTAGCAATCATATGGGTGACAACCCATGTATCTGTCTTCTTCCTATTTTCTAATAAAGTGACAAGAAGGGGGCAACCTCTTCTGCATCTTGTGTTTTGTTGCTGTTGTAGCTTTAGTGTAAAAGATCCATTGAACCAGAAAGTCAACATAAGTCAACTGTGCTTACTTATAAGCACACTTGAGTTTAACAAAAGGTGTGAAGGCTATTTGTACCTGAGCTTGAAGCCTATTTAAAGATAGGCTTGGATCAAGAAGTTCCCTTGTTCAGCTAGGGTTTTGCTTGTAAGATTAAAATTTCCATTTTTAGCCTAAAATTCCATATTCTGCTAATTAGCTTAGTTCAGCTTAGCTGTGTTTCTATTTTACTTACTCTGAGTTCATTTAGCATATTGTAGTTGCTTATTTGCTTTTGTACCTTAGTAGTTCATTTTAATCCAAACTTTAATCCAAATTACATGGTTTGTCCTTGTGGTTTGGCCAAAATCCCTAATTGAGTCCTTATCTTTTCAATTGCGCCAATTGAGTCCTTATTCTGAACCTATGTAACACTGTTAGTCCTTATCGCTAACTGTCGTTATCTCAATTGGCAAAGTTAGTCCATTAACCAAACGATCATTTGTAACGTTAGTACTTTAACCTAACGGTCATTTGCAATGTTTGCACCGTTAGTCCTTTCAGTTAAAAAATTGGAAAAAAAAAATTTGGAAAATTTTTTTTCCAAAAAAAATAATTTGAAAAATTCGAAAAAAATTCTAAATTTTTTTTTCCAAAAAAAAAAAAATCTAATAAAATTATTTCTTAAAAAAATCGAAAAATTTTCTAAAAAAAAATTTGACGAAATTTTTGTTTTCCAAAAAAAATAATTTGAAAAAAAAAATTCTAATAAAATTATTTCTTAAAAAATTCGAAAAAAATTCTAAAAAAAAATTTGACGAAATTTGTTTTTTCCAAAAAAAAAAATAATTTGAAAAAAAAATTCTAATAAAATTATTTCTTAAAAAATTCGAAAAAATTTCTAAAAAAAATTTGACGAAATTTCTTTTTTCCAAAAAAAATTTGACGAAATTTTTCTTTCCAAAAAAAAGTAATTTGAGAAAAAAAATTCTAATAAAAATTTTTCTTAAAAACTTTCTAAAAAAGTTCATAAATAGCGACCTAGTTTTTTTTTTTTTTTTTTGGTATTGCTTTTTTTACATAAAGGGTTTGTTTAGAGGAATGAATATAGCTCGAATAAAATGATGAAATAGAAAGTGTATGAGATGATGATAAAAATATATTCGCTAGTTTGGTAGTTTGTCTAGTCGAATCTGTTTATGAAATTTTTAAGAAAAATTTTTAATAGATTTTTTTTTCAAATTATTTTTTTTGGAAAAAAAAAATTCGAATTTTTTAAGAAATAATTTTATTAGAATTTTTTTTTTTGGAAAAAAAATTCGTCAAATTCTTTTTTAGAAAATTTTTCGAATTTTTTAAGGGATAATTTTATTAGAATTTTTTTTTTCAAATTATTATTTTTGGGAAAAAATTTAGAATGTTTTTGAATTTTTCAAATTATTTTTTTGGAAAAAAAAATTTCCAATTTTTTTTTTTTCCAATTTTTTAACTGAAAGGACTAACGGTGCAAACATTGCAAACGACCATTAGGTTAATGGACTAATGTTGTAAATGATCGTTTGGTTAATGGACTAACTTTGCCAATTGAGATAACGACAGTTAGCGATAAAGACTAATAGTGTTACATAATTTCAGAATAAGGACTCAATTGGCACAATTGAAAAAATAAGGACTCAATTAGGGATTTTGGCTCAACAACATGAACGAACCATGTAATTTACTCTTATGTTAAACTGCACGTTTCTGGGATATGTTTTTTTGGTTGAATTCAATATTGAAAACTTGCTTATATTAGACTTCCCATGCATGATTTAATTACTAGAATGATACCCGCGCAATGCGGCGGTGGGTACCTGTAAGTTTATTTTGCGTTATTCGGTTATTCAGTTACACATTTAGTTGTTTTTATGCTTTATAAGTAGAGATGGTTAAGTCAAATAATTTTAGTTTAAACAACCAATTTGATCCCTAACAAACTTTCTAACCAACTTGCTTCTTAACCACCTGCTTACTAACCAATTAATTTTGAAATCCTTCTATAATAAGCAAGTAAAAATCTGAATTTTAAGCGTTTCTAATTATATAATAGTCACAAATGCATTATATAGTAGTATAGATAAGTTCATTCCTGACAATACTTTCTGTTTATGTTATAAAAGTCTTAAACCATATAATTAACCGCCTGATTCATGATGTTACTTTTTAGCTTACACAAAAATTCATCTAACAAAACTATTATGAAGTAACTTCAAATTTCACGACATGAATTATACTAAAAAAAAATGCTTGAAAGTTTGGTTACATTGGTTTTGAATCCTTGGGATAGTATTGAGTATTATCTCCGTTCTTAATTTGTTTTGAGTGTCACTTGAGACATATTGTATACTGATAAATGATATATTCACAAAAACAAATTCATAAAACCATCCACAAATTTAGGTGTCACTACCTGATTGGCTTAATCAGAGAGAAAAGAGAGAAACTATAGAAAAATGCACCAATTAATCAATTATAGAGTGACATCTTATTTAGTGAATGGTTTTGTGGATTTATTTTTGTGTGTATATCATTTCTCTTGTATACTAGGTATACGGGTTGATGCATCTTTAATATTTGTTATAATTATTTCTCATTCTTCTTATTTTAAGGATTCTTCTCATTTGATCCTTAGTTAGATGTGTTAAACAAAAGTTTCGTAAGACTATAAACACTCGTAACTTTTTATTAACAATGCGTTATGGAGCCGGACATATATGTGCCTGATTTAAAAAAAATATATTGGCATGCGTATTTATGTACTTCTTTAATGTAAGCAAAATGGTTGTTTGAATTCATCATCCCCTATTCTATGATATCCCCTACACCAATAGAGGCTAGAAACTTATAGGTTTAATACACTTGGCGTTCATATGCCAAAGCTTTGGTTTTTCTATAAATTGCTACCATACCATAAACAATCTCATCACACATATTTGTATTGTTTAGTAATTTAGCATAATTGGCTAGCACTAAGTTCACTTGAAAATGTCGAGCAACCTGGAGGTTCAAAATGGGCAACGAACCAAAGGACCAGCAACAATAATGGCTATCGGGATAGCAACACCGCCTAATTGTGTGCTTCAAAACACGTTTGCAGATTACTATTTTCGTATTACAAAAAGCGAGCATTTGAAAGCACTTAAAGAAAAATTTAGACGTATTTGTAAGTTTGTACAAAATGTGTCTCTACATAATGATAGATTTCGTTATTCAGCTATACTTGTTAAAATGTGATCTTTTAATGCAACTTTCAGGTGATAAATCTATGATAAAAAAGCGATACATGTACTTGACGGAAGAGATCTTGAAAGAGAAACCAAATATCTGTGCTTATATGGCCCCATCTTTAGATGATAGGCAAGATATTGTGGTGGTGGAAGTACCAAAGCTCGGTGCAGAAGCTGCAACTAAAGCGATCAAGGAATGGGGTCAACCAAAGTCGAAGATCACCCATTTGGTTTTTAGCACCTCAAGTGGCGTTGATATGCCAGGAGCCGATTACCAACTCACGAAACTCCTTGATCTTGATCCTTCTGTCAAACGCTTTATAATGTACCAACAAGGTTGTTTTGGTGGTGGCTCGGCTCTTCGTTTGGCTAAAGACTTAGCCGAGAACAACAAAGGCGCTCGTGTGTTGGTTGTCAGTGCAGAGATAACTGCTGTTACTTTTCGTGGGCCTAATGAAACCCATATTGATAACCTTATAGGCCAGGCTTTGTTTGCTGACGGTGCAGCAGCTATCGTAGTTGGTTCTGAGCCTTTGCTTGATGTTGAAAAACCTCTATTTGAAATTATTTCTGTTGCCCAGACTATTGTTCCTGAAAGCGAGGGAGCAATTAATGTTAATTTTCGTGAGGCTGGCCTTATATTTTATCTCCGTGAAGATGTTCCTAAACTTATCTCAAACAACATTGAAAATATCTTGATTGAGGCCTTTCAACCCTTCGGCATCACTGATTGGAATTCACTTTTTTGGGTTGCACATCCAGGCGGCCCTGCAATATTGGACCAGGTGGAGGAAAAACTAGCCCTTAAACCGGACAAACTAAGAGCCTCACGCCACATGCTCAGTGAGTATGGGAATATGTGGGGTGCTTCTGTTCTCTTCATCCTAAATGAACTGAGAAACTCTTCGGCTGCAAATATGCTGAATACCACCGGAGAGGGTTTAGAGTGGGGCGTGTTGTTTGGGTTCGGACCTGGGCTCACAGTTGAGACTGCGGTCCTCCGTAGTGTTTCCATTTAGTTGGAATGTTATGATGAACTCATGATCTCATAATGCATTGATACGACGTGTGTGCTAATGTCTTTCACTTTCTATGTATCTAAGTTTGCAATAAATAATTGGGTATGTTTGCCAAAAATAAATGTAAGTTGTATGTTGTAAGATATAAACTATAAATTGTACGTTGTAAAGTGTTAACATGAGTTATATTAAGTTGTATCTTTTTTTTTTTAATCTTTTATTTTTTATATAATAAAACAAAACCCTTCTTGAAAATTTTGCATTTCAAAAAAATCAATTCATATCTGATTTAGTAATAATTTTATTTAAAAAAAAGATTATTTTCTTATTAGGTAATATTTTATATTTATCCATAACACAAGTAAAAGATAAATACAAAAAATATAGATAAGATATTTTAAAAAAAAAAGATTATTTATTTTATATTTATCCACAACACAAGTAGAAGATAAATAAAAAAAATATAGATAAGATGCAATTAACAATAGCATTAAAATTTTTAAATAATTATTTCAAAATTTTTTTAAAAAACCCGCTCTTGCGCGGGCATTATAACTAGTATATAATAAAACAAAACCCCTATTAGAAATTTTTCATTTCAAAAAAATGCATTCATAGCTTATTTAGTAATGATTTTATTTAAAAAATAATATTTTCTTATTAGGTAATATTTTATATTTATCGATAACACAATTAGAAGATAAATACAAAAAATATAAATAAGATGCAATTAATAATAGGATTAAAATTTTTAAATAATTATCTTTAATAAAAAAAACTATAATTAAACAACATAAATCAAACAAAACAAATATTAAATTATTTGTTTTTTAATAACTAAAAATATATGATTCAAAAAATTTTAAAAAACACGCGCGTGCACGGGCATTATAACTAGTGAAAGTGTATGGTAAATTAGTTGTTGAAAACAAATGTAAAATATAAAAATAATAAACTCATTATATTTAATTATAATTATAGTGCTTTAAGACAATAGTCGTTGACGACGTGCATTTCATATTGGTGTAGAAATATCAATCCGTTCATCTCATTAGATGTTCCTTGAGAGAAATTTTCAGCGTTTGTTTCATGGGTTTTACTAGAATCATAAAACGTATATCACATATCGTAATCCTAATACTACAACACAATCCTAATACTACAACACGTAGAAACCTTACATAATACTACAAAACGTAGAAAACTTTAACACATATAAACCTTTTATTCTGCTAGAAAATATTGCATAACAGAGATGTAAACTTACATGTTAGAGGTGGAGAAGTTTAATGCCTATGAATAAAAGCAAATTCGGAATATTAGACAGACGTGATTATTATATATGGTTGAAAGGTATTGTAACATCCCGTTTTTTTTTTAGCGTTAAACATTCTTATTTACATTATATATGCGGAAGTGTCTATTCTTACTTGATCTCAATTAATATCTTGATTCCTAAAACAGCTCATCTGGGTTGCAAATTTTTTTTAGAGTTTTGGATCAGTCCAAGACCTAGTGAGAATTCATTGTTTTCACGTACAAAACAAATTATATAATTTCAACACTTTTCAATAATAACGAACTTGTAAAACGATCATGCAATTTGTTCAAACATCACATAAGTGCTATTCAATTACAATATATTTTTAATCAATTCAAAACCAACAATGTAATATAAACCAACGATTCAACTTATATCACGTTACAATATATACCAACTATTCATATTTCTGTTTGACTCAACGGTACCAATTTATTCGTATTTCCGTTTGGTTCAATGGTTCCAACGATTCATATTTCCGTTCGGTTCAACGGTTCCAAAAATTTATATTTCCGTTCGGTTCAATAGTTCCAACTAATCATATTTCCATTCGGTTCAACGGTTCCAACGATTCATATTTCCGTTCGGTTCAACGGTTCCAACGATTCATATTTCCTTTCGGTAACAATTTCAATTATTCATATTTCCATTCGGTTCAATGGTTCCAACAATTATCACGTCACACTTGACAATTTACTATTCAAAAATTAACGATTCATGATTTAACATTTATATATCTCAACATATTATCAAACAATCAATACACGTAGCAAATAATGATCATTTAAACAAATTTGCATGATAGTCTATTTACAATAAAAAAATACAACCCAATTTAAAAGCACATGAAAACTCACCTCATATAACATATATGACTTTACTTCTCGTGTCAACAAAGGCTCCTTTAAAGAACAATGTTATTCCACTCAAAAACCATCATTGAAATCATTTTATTTATTTATTTATTTATTTATGTTGTTGTTGTTATTATTATTATTGCCGTTCATAGTTATTTTTCACTAAGGGCACGTTTGGTTGGGTAAAATTAAGAGAAATGAAATGAAATAAAGAAATCAAATCACAGAAATGAATTCTCACAGAAATTCAATATAAATTCCAGTATTTGGTAACACCAGAGAATTGACTCAAGAAAAACAGTATTATTATTATTATTATTATTATTATTATTATTATTATTATTATTATTATTATTATTATTATTATTTCTTTATTATTATTATTATTATTATTATTATTATTATTATTATTATTATTATTACCTTATTTTATTATTATTACTAGTTATAATACATGTGCATGCACAAGGTTTTGAAAATTTCGTTTTGATTATTTATTATTATATCGATTAAGAAATGAAGCACTTAACATGTTTCAAATAGTTTTACTTAGTGGACTAAAAATAAAAAATCATATGTATATATGTTATAATCTACCTATTATTTTAGGAGAATGGTTTTGGATTAAAAATTATATTTTATTATTCAAGCAAAATCACATGATAATACTTGACTTGCATGAGATGTTAGTGATATATGCTTTTAGTTTTGAAAACCCGTGCTATCAATTTACGATGTGTTTTGTAATTCTGGTATTTCTTTTACTTATATTTTCGTTAATATATGTAGCATATTTAGATAGCTTTGAAGATTAATTTGTTTCCTTGATTATAAATAACCATCATATCATGTTTACTAATGTACCTTTTTGTTTAAAAATTTGTATTTTCATAAGTTTGTGCTATTTACTTCTCATGTTTGATCATAAAATTAAAAAAATTAACATAGATGCTTACACTATAGCTTCTTTATTATATAAAGAGAAACAAAAAAAATGTAATAGGTAGAACTCAAATTTAATCTTACGTTTATTTATAATGTATAAGAATAATTTTTCTCTAAACCCGAACTATATAAGGAAATTATTATTACTTATATAAGTAAATTATAAATGCATAAAAAATGACAGAGTACATCTGCAAGTCTTTTAGGATTGTTTGAATCCTTACCGACCTTTCACTTTAATGCAACTTTCTTCACAATTGGCCTAAATCATCAAGGTAAACCACACCCATATTTTAGACCGTTGGTTGACACCCATAGTGTTATCAATGACAGGAAACACCTGCTAAGTTTTATTAATTCATTCAAAGATAAATTACACTCCGAAAAGAATTCCTACCATAAAATTCCCCATATAGGCACTAAAACACATCTTTGGTATGTTAACCTTCCATGACAATTATTTGTTGATACTTAATACTCCTCTAAAAAGCGCACACAACAAATTGCATTACACTTTAGTGTGTGCGATAAGATCATAAAACTGCAAAAACCACTAACATGTTGCATTATAGTGAGGATAACAACAAAGTTAGTCATAACATCAAATCAGAAATCTTCAGATTAGAATTAAAGGGGTGTTTGGTTATGCTTATTAAAAGTGCTTACTGGCTTATTCAATTACCATAACACAATAAGTTTATGATAAAACTATAAGCTTTTTTGAGAAGCTTAGTAAAAAACCTTTGAACTCCCAACTAATTCTATCATAGCTTAGTGTGTTTATAGTAAAAACACAAATATTAAGTGTAGAAATTTTCAATAAAACATTAAAAAAATTACTAAAAGTTGGTATGTATAACAAAAAAGTTAAACTATAAAAAAATTTACTAAAAACTATCAGCTAGATAAGGCATAAGCCAAAGTGCTGTTGAGGTCTCTTTCAGATTCTATTCATAAGCAAAAAGGGGTTTACACATAAATCATAAGTATAGAATAATGGTTGTATCTCACATCCGTGATTACCAAGTCAATAACATTATCGCAGTATAGTAACGTAATAACCTAATTAAAAACTATATATTCTTGCCGAATAATTCTCATGTACATACTTTTAATTCTTTTACAACAACCAACTATTATTATTATTATTATTATTATTATTATTATTATTATTATTATTATTATTATTATTATTATTATTATTATTATTATTATTATTATTATTATTATTTGAAACATCAAGGCAATAAATAAAGTTAGGTTATCACTTACGTAGTTTTTCTTTTCTTGATTTAGGAGGTGATTCTTATCAAATAAGGATTGTGATGCGTGCATTTTTTTTTATAATTTAAGGAAAACACCTTCTATATTAAAGAATGACTATCTAGCCGATGTTTTTTTTTTAATTTTTATTTTTTTTTAATTTTTTTTTTAATAATTAGCTTTGTATAACATTTTTAACTGACAAAGATGTTGAGTTTGAGGTTAATGTTGTTGTTTAACTTTAACTATTGATATCATGTTGTACAAAATGTGCGTGTTTAGTGTCACATAATGAGCGTTGATAAAGTTAAAATACGTTTTATAAAGTTTTTAAAATATTTTTATGGATATCCATATATAAATTTTAAATAACAATTTCATGAATCGTTGTTATAAATTTTTATGGATATCACAGTAACTCATGATTACCATTTGATATTTATATTCCCGTTACTAATAATTTAACCGTATTTCAAACCCGTGTACGCATAAATTAAACTTTTAAATAGTAACATGAGTCCTTATTTAAAAAAAATATTCTAATGGATGAAAGTTTAAAACTAACATTAGTTTAAAAAATATTTAACGTATATTAAAACTAATTCGTATATTTACCAAATTTATTTTAATAGATGAAAGTAAAAAAAAACTAATAATATTACTCATGTAATTTTAAACAACGTTAACATTATAAAGTATAAGGGGTATGAAGTGTAAGGGGTTATTTGTTTATTATCTAAAGTGATTAAAAAACATGGAGACTTATAATTTTACACTTAACCACTAAGGTTTTATTAATTACCTCCTCTTTTCTTAAGTTTTTATTTTCATAAATTTGACACTTACATTTTTATGTATTTTTTTTATCAATCAAATTCTCCACTAAATTTATTAAAGTTTGACCAAAATAAATTCAATTTTGACTTTTTATTGGCCAATTATATTGCTTGATTTTGCTTATGTGTCAAAATTAGGCTCTCCTATTGGTCCAATTTTTTTTTTCAATAAGAAAGGTTTTGCAAAAACACTCCGAAATGATGTAATTCTTGTATTATATAAAAGATTATTATTATTATTATTATTATTATTATTATTATTATTATTATTATAATAAGATTTTTCATTGAAACCAAAAGAATTACATGAAATTGGAGGAGAGTCTAGACACAATCTGTACTCCAACTCATTTTTGAATACATAAACTAACTCGATGAAAAATAAAGGCACCGCTATTATTATTATTATTATTATTATTATTATTATTATTATTATTATTATTATTATTATTATTATTATTATCTTTCAATGTTAGGAATTGATTTCCACTTAAAATGTAAAGGAAATGAATTCTTTGAAATTGTATGTTAACTTAACTCCCAAAAAATTGTAAATCTTCACTTTTTTATTCCTTTGGCTACCAAACATGAGAAATGATTTCATTTCCATTTCTCTACTCTCAATTCCTCAAACCAAACACGCCAGGTTTTATGGACTTTGTGAATATCTGCCGTAATTGCCATTTGGGTCTATTGGCTTTTGAATAATGTATTACATTTTGGGTCAAGTTATCCTAATAAATCGGATGAAAATAACAAGCCCATCCCACGTTTGTACTCTTTCAAAATAGAAACTAATATAAACTATATAAGTAACGGAAAATGATATGCATGCCTAATTTCATGACTATCAGTGTGCCTAAAAATCGGATGAAGACATGTGACAGACTCAAAAGTAAAGATTTAGAGGAAGAAAGTGTATATGACATGTGTCAAATGATTAATAAATTAAGCCTAATATTAGTCACATGAGTTAGTCATGTGTATCATCACTCGTAAGTAACTAATCCTCCTCTTCTTTCAAGTATTGTCCATGAAACCCACCAACCTTATTATCTATTTCAACTTAAAAGTATTAGTATTGTCTTATTATTCATTTTTATGCTTCATCAAACATAACTTTTTATTTTCATTCATTTCCACACATATATTACTAACCAACACCACTAACAACTTATATTTTGTCTTACGGGTTATTACAGGTATATTACTCCATCCGTCTCAAAATTATTGTCCCCAATTGACTTTTTCGGTCTTTCTTTGTCAACTTTGACTATTAATATTTTTGTTTGTGCTATATAATTTTTTATAAAAATTATACCAAATGAAAATACATTTAAAACTCAATTCGTTCATATATTTTATATCAAGTATTATGTAAGACAAAAATATTTAAAGTCAAAGTTGAAAAGTAAAGACCGAAAAAGTCAATAGGGAACAATAATTTTGAGACGGAGGTAGTAGTAATTTTACTTTTGGAAAAATTATACATATCTTTTTTGTAAAATATTCTGAAAGCTTTATAAACCACATTTTCAATGAAAAGCTACTTGTTTAAAATAAAGGATTGAAGTTGATGTATCCAAATGGAGTTAATTATTTTAGATGAGATTATTTTTGAAACAAAAAGCTTACGGCACTATAAAAACTCAAAGAAAAAGCCTACCAAATAGGCCAATGGTTATGGCGTAAGTGAATGTGAAAAAAAATAAATGGTTTAAATTGTAATTAAGTTATTAAGTATTTAATAATTTGCATTGCTTTTTATAAGTATTGTATTTTACTCTACCAAAATTACTTAAATTTTTAAGTTTTTAAATTTTAATTAAATGTTTTAAAAAAAGATATACTACTTCATGAAAGGCATAACTAACTTCCCTTAAACATTTTTTCGGTGATCATTGTTAAATCTCTAACCTCGTTATTTAGGGCTGAACCATTTTATTCTTATAAGTTATAAACATGCTTTTATTTTCCTCGCGTGTTTGGAAGAAGACAAATTAACAAAAAAATAAAATAAATAAATAAATAAAAATAAATAAATAAATAAATAATCCATTTATGTGTTACTCACAATTTCATTATCCCCTAACTTTAATTTAATAGCAAGAGAATCACAACAATTAAACACAAGTTCACACGCTTCCTCATTTGATATTCGATCGAGTTGCACTCACTAAAATCAAGAAGAAACCAAGAAACCATAGTATTGAATGCAAGGTAGGAGTATCCATAACTTCTAAGGTTGAGTAGGGGCTATTATGATGAGTTGTGGTTTTTCTTTTTCTTACTTTTAAATTTTCACCACAAAACTTTAAAAAATCAACTCCTCCATTTTAATGTTTTTCTCTTATGTTTTTCTCTTATAGATTTTTCTTTTCTTCATAACCAATTCCATCAAAATTGATAAAAATGAACCTCAATTTTCACTATTATAGAGTACTATTAGTTATGCTCAATTCTCTCATGTGTCAAAATAAAGCAAACTGACCGGGCAAATTTTTTCACAATAAAATTGTTTTCGCAAAAAAATCTTTCAAAATCTGATTGACCAAATTTTTTTCTCAATAAAATTTGTTTTTGCAAAATTGTTTCGAAATGACGTAAGTTTGGTGCAAACACCAATTTTATAATTGATTTTGTTATTTTGATTAAAGATTGCATCTCCTGCAAACATTTTGAAATTAACATCACTAAAAGAACCCCTTTTAAAAATCATTAAAGTTGACTTTTGGATTATGGACCTTTAGATTATATAAAGCATACTTAACGAATGATCGTAATGATATTAAAACACTTTCATATTGTGGCAGAGTCAATATATATGTATCTGCCTCTGTTACATTATTGTTAACTATGATTTTGCACATGTGTGGGTTTGAATGTTTCCTTTCCATTATGGCCATTACACTAGTGGCTAAGCCTGCCCGATAGGCGGGCATGACTTGTAATTATTGTTTACTTTTTTTTTTTTTTTTTTTCTTTTTTTGTTAAATATTGATTTTTTTAAATTGTATATTATACAAAGATTGTTTTAAGCATTAGCAATGTTTGTCATTTGATTTTGCGCGCGTGATGTTTGTAATTACTCGGTACACGTAATCACCACCGGCTTATGCAAACTTATTAGTCATAACCATAGACCATCTGACTTAGTTGTTCTTCGGTTTTACGACTTACTTAGTTGTCATTGAGTTATCCTCCAAAACGTCTCCCATTCCATTCATTTGATATTCCAAATGGCTATTTTCATATCCATAGAATATTACATGGTTGATGTTATTTAAAATGTTAAACCTTCTAAATGATAACACATTCTTACAATGAAGTTCACGGTTGATGTTTCTCATGTTACACACAGGAAATGCAGACAATGATACTGAAGAAACAAAGAGCACATTTTATAGGACCAAATGATTGCATTTATACATTCCTTCCTTAAGCTATTTATCAGGAGTCTACATTTCAAAAAATCTTTGTAAACTATATTTTTAGTCTCACGCGGTTTTCGATTTTCTTGTTGTTTGATTAGCACTTTTAACCCGTGAGGAGATGTCGCTCTAGAAAGAGCTACATAGAGCTGGCCATGGCCAAAAACCGGTTGCGGAAGGTAGACACCAATTTTGTTAAGAGATTGGCCTTGACTTTTGTTGATCGTCATGGCGTAACAAAGTTTAATTGGAAATTGGTGGCGTTTAAAAGTGAATGGAAGATTTGGATCTGTATGGATCAAAGGTATTCTATGTATAAAAACTTTTTCGCCGACTCTTGTTCCTGTGATTATCTGCACTTCAATAAGTCGTGACATTAACTGTGTCACTATCATGCGTGTCCCGTTGCATAAACCGCCTGCCAAGCTAACATTTCTAAGTAGCATCACTGGTGCACCAAGTTTAAGCTCTAATTGATGTGGGGGAAAACCAGGCAGGGTAAACGTGTTCAGATACTCAGCAGGATACAACATGTCTGTTTCAGCGCCACTACCATTAACAGGAATGGCTATATCATGGCTTGCGTAAGTTGTACTTTCACCTCCAACCATTGATAGAACCTGTGAGTTAATAATGTCTGCAGTTTCATTCTTTGGGCACACAATGGCCTTTTGTTGCAGAGTGATCGCTGAAGGAGTTTGAAGTGTGTTTTGGTCATAGATGAAATCTATGAGGTTAGAGAGGCCTTGCTCGTCATCTTCTATACAGTATCTTTCAGGAATCTCTACCCACGCGGTGTTTCTGCTAGCTTCTTCGTCTGGATCGCCAATTTCACCGTTACCAATATCTAGCAGCCATGAAGCAAATGAATGTGCTAAGCTCTGTTGAGCTAGATTTAAGTCAGATCGAAATAGTCTCATGTTTTCTTTAAGTGTCATGAGGCTGAAATGGGACCAAAGGTATGATTTTGCAATAGATGCTCCGATAATTTCCATTTTTGGTGCTCCTTTTTTTACTGGCAGCGTTTGGCGAAAATCTCCCCCTAAAATGATTGTTTTACCACCAAAGAGAGTGTCAGGTACATCAAGTATGTCTCTAAGGGTTCTATCCAATGCCTCGAAACACCGGCGATCATTCATGGGCGCTTCATCCCAAATAATCAAATCTGTCTCTGCCAATAGGTTTCCAATCTGAGTATTCTTTTTTACCTTGCAAAGTGTTTCGTCTGTGAGTTCAAGCGGCAATTTAAATCTTGAATGTGCAGTCCGCCCTGATGGAAGAAGAAGAGAAGCGATGCCTAAGGAAGCAACCGCTAGGACAATTTTACCTTGAGATCGTAGAGTGCTGATAAGGGTTTTCCACAAAAATGTTTTTCCTGTTCCTCCATGCCCGTACACAAAGATCAATTCTTGCACAGATGTTGTAGAAGCATTTATGATGAGGTCATAAATCCTTCTTTGCTGATTATTTAACTTGGGTACTGACTCATTGCTTTCTTGTGCTAGTGCTCGCCTATTATAATTCTTTTCTTCCATTAGCAACCGGTTGTTTAGCTGATCAAGGAGTTCTTTTGGAGGTCGTTGCAACCCATAGTTTTGAACTGATTTGCCACAACTGCTTAACAGAATTTCTAATTCATATAATATATAACCTTGTAATTCTGCATCATTGATATAGTAGTTGGGAATTCGCACATACTGTGAAACAACCCTCGGAATATCATGGCCCATTTCTTGCCAATATTTATTCCATAACTCAACAGGGTTTGCCACCTGACAATGAGTCAGGAGCTGGGCAAATAGGAATCTTAGCTCTGGTGATGATGCCGATACACATGATTCTTCAAGGGCTGTGTCCCATTCTTTATCGTCACCAAGCAATCCAAGAGCTTGACATGCAGCTCGGTACGTGGGGTACATAATTCTGTTGACTGTTTGTACTTCTGGAAAGCCTCTGTAGCCTTTTTGATGGCACAACAACATTCTCAAGTAGAAAATCTCTCCTAAGCTTGGATGCACATATGCAAGGCGGCCAACAGAGTATTTATTATTCTTCCGGCGTGACCATGATTTTTTATCTTCATACCAAACAAACTCTGATGGAAACTCCAAGTAAGTCAGATGTTCGCCATCTTCATTTTCAATATTGTAAGTGAACCATTCTGTTAGTGTTGTTAGTTTACGACCTGGCCGATTCACAACTGACTGTAAATTTTCTCCTTCTCGAAAGGTCATATGCTGCATGTTTTCAAGGTGCACTGAAAGTATTTGGACTGCTGGCTCTCTACTATGTATCTCAAATTTCAAGATCGTCCAACATGCCTCATGAGGACAAATGAAACGACCATCAAGAAAATTTTGTATCTCATCAATGCATGGCCGCCGCTGCACTGCTGAGGTAGATGCATCACCAACACACCTGGTCACTTGTGCAAATATTCGATCTGTCCCTTTAGATATATATTTGAACAGATATTTTATAAGCATGCTACACCCACAGTATTCAACATTGATATGTGCATTGAAGGCCAAGCACAATGATCGATTATATGGCACCACGTAGCTGTTGTCTAGCTTTAGACTGTGTTTAGTGGCATAAATCTTTGTGTCTCGTCTTCGGTAATGCACACGTCCTTTGTCATCAAAGAATGTTTCATTGTTCTATTTCTTTGGGAAGTTTTTTGTACACTCGCCGTCTTGCATACATGGTGCAGCCGGGTTGGCTTTTCCACACGGTCCATGCATCATCATGTCCGAAACAACTTTATAGGCGTGGGGATCGGCGGCTGGATCGGGCAACTCTGCAGAAATATATTGGTCAATATCTTCTGCATTTTGTGCTCTGGTTGCTGCAGAAAGCCACAAAAGTGTGTGACAATGCGGTAGGCCACGCTTTTGGAACTCAACGGTGTACAAAACTGTATAGCAAAGCGCATAGAAACAGGAATTAGCACAATACGGGGAGATAATGTATCATGCAAATATACAGTGATGCTAATCTGAATGCGTAAAAAAATTGTAAGGCCTAGAAGCTGGAAAATTTTGCAAAGAGGAGAGGCATACCTCCTGTCACACGGCCAAAGGTTCGCTTTTCTTTCAGAAACTTGATAAGCGCTTTAATCTTTTGCTCAAAAACCCTGGATATTATATCGGCTCTGTCTGATGCATTCAAGTGAGGAAACGATGCCATGTACCGTGTTATTTCAGGCCAGTTGACATTACAGGTGAACGTGATGAAAAATTGTGGGTTGCCAAGCACACGACATATCGCTAATGCATCCAAGTAGTGGCTATACATGTACCTGGGTCCTCCAGTGAATGAAGAGGGCAAAATAATTTTGGATCCCACTTGTGAGCCTTCCCGATCGCCTCTTGAAATTGCATCATACAACCCTGACAAATACTCTCCCCGAATGTCGTTTTGATGTGTTCTATAAAAATCCATCCTATTTTGTTCTATACAGCAGTAGACGCCGACGACGTATTGTTGAAAAAGGCGGCCAGTCCGGAAAAGTAAATTATACTGGTCATGTCTTGGATGCAACTGGTACGTGTAAAAAGCGTTCATGGACACCCTTTTCGGAGTGTTGTCTGTAGATATACTTGTCGATCTTTGCATTAACTTTGTGTGAAATCCTGGTTGACCATAGATGAAGATTAGCGGAAACTGCAAGGACATGTACGATTTATGAAGCTTGTTGATCCTTTTTGCCGGCCCATCTCTATATTCAATAATAACATCATAATCTGTTTCGGTTGTTGGGCTAGTCTGAAACACTATTGCACCAAGAGAATTTGCTGTAGGCAATTCATAACCGCGTGGACATTCACCGCTGTAAAGCCTGACTTTAAACTCTGGCACATCAGCTTCGGCACATTTGTCCCTGGCTGTCCTAAACAACTGCACCAGTTGATTGTTGCCATCTAAAAAATGGATCAACCCTTGCACAATTTCTGGATCTAATGCAGGTTGTTGAGAGCTCTGAAAATGACTCATCCTATTTTGCACCTCATTCTGTGTATCATATATATACAACTGCAAGAAGCACGGAGTATCATCGCCAGTGGGACAAAGTGAACCAATGGAATGGTAAACTTGTCCTGAAACTTTAAAGACATACGGGCCTCTTCCTTGGTTAACTGTGTTGTCAACATTAGCTCCAAAGGACGTCATCGCAAACATCTGATTGTAAGCTCTTATATGCTGCATAAAAGTAGCGTCCGCAAGAAGATGCCTTATATATTCTGGTGGGTGTGCTTCACGCTCCATAAAGACCTTGCCACCTCCACAGCATAAATTATATTTAGGTCGGCCACCTGAAGAGACATGGCCTTTAAGTCGCTCTTCATGCCAGAATGCAGCGCTGCAATAGCGACAGCGCTCATTGCAGTCGCCTAAATCAATATAGGCAGGCGATACATCTGCATCAGTTAAAAAACGAATTTTCAGCTTAAGGTAATGATAGGAAACAAATGAGAGAACCATAAATGACTGATTTGTTGAAAGCAAATGTTGTTGCTCACCTTCGTTTGGATGACAATTTGATTGCCTAGAATTGCATTGGCGTTTGTGTGGTCTGTTCGGGGTCCTCGAGCATGTTTCTCGTACGCGCCTTGTATTAGCATAACTTGATGGTCCACTTCGTTTTCTCCCTCTAATTGATTGAGTAGGATCAATAGATGGGGCTGCTGTGAAATAACAATACTCTTTTATGCAAAACTGTATTGCACTTATAAAGTATAATAACAACACAGTGAGAAAATATTGAAAATGCGAAGGAAAAAAACAATAGTGCTTACCTTCATTTGTATTAGAATTTGGTTGTGTACGATGATGATGAATTTCAGGACGTGAAAGACATTGCACACTACTTGTTGGACATTGTTGGCGCACACAGTCAGTGTTAACGTCAGTTGGTGTATCTGCTGGCGTGACCAAGATAATAGGATACCAGCAATTGTTACTTGTATGCCCGAAACACGCATAACTAACATGTAATTTAGTTGATGATAATACCTTGAGATACATGCTCTTCGAGGCGCTGGTGGGTTGCAACAACAGCAATGCATGGGACATGTTCTGAGTAGCTGGTATTGTCAGGGACGGAGGCACCAATGCTTCTATTTTGCGAAGCACGGGTTGCTGTTCTACGCTGCCTTTTGCGTGTAGGCAGAGCTGCATTTGAAAAGGTGTTCAAATACAAAGGAGGAATATTTTATTGGTCATTTATAAAAAGTATTAAAAAGAAACATACCAGAGCTATTATGAAAGTTAGCACGTTTGAGGCGATGAGAACTAAAAATGTTGCCTAACGGCACATCTTGTTGCAGTTGCGAATTGTTGGGTACATTTTTTGATGCAGAGGTCTGCTGGGTTTGCTGTAAAAGCATGCCTTCTGACACTGGAAAAAATAGCAAAACAAAAGAAGTTGTCGATTCTCATGACCGATAATACATCAACAAAGAAGAAGGCGTCTTTTAAATGTATAGAGACTCTAATGATAAATAGATGTTAGCAGCATACCTTGTGAGTGATCACCCGGAAATTCACCATGAACCACAGCACCTGATGTTCTCCGTTTCTTGCGCCTGCCCGTTGCTAAAAAAAATAAATAAATTAAATTGTTTGAATATAAGGTAACAATATTGACAAACAGAGGCAGAAACAAACAACCAGTGCAAAGACACAAACCAGGAGCAGCAGCTAGATTACTCCGCTTCAACCGTTGAGGACTAAAAATCTTGGCCAGCAACGGCGGCGATTGAGTCCTGGCAGGGCTGTCATCTGTGGGGATGGAAGCATCTGTGACACACTGACGGTGTTGTTCAATATGGGCTGAACCAAAAAGAAAAAAAAAAAACATTATAATCTGTATGGTAGCATAAAGGTGCTCAACAATAAGCGGTTGAAAACCGCAAGTATAAACTAACCTCCAGATGAACAACCAGGATGTGTGGCATGAGTATCACCAGAACGATGATAAGAGTCCGGTGTAATTGAGTCAGAGCAATAGATGCCCTGTGCATTTAAGGCTTGCATTTGATAGTCATGGCAGCCATGTATACTGGTAAAGTGTGGTAGCTTATGTGGCTGAGTTTGGTGGGTGGCACTATTTTGAGCATCGTTTTTGTTTTTTTGTTTCATAGTCAAAAGGAGCAAAAGAAATAGGATGCAATGAAAATGGATATACAACGCAAAAACAACAACTAATAGCTGAGAATCAGTTATTATGATTAAGCACGACATGATGAAATTATGTTTAAAAAAAAGAAGATGGCAAAAGTATTAAAAAAAAAGCATAAAAAAAAAAAAAAAAAAAAAAAAAGTTAGCAATTTTTATGAAAAAAAAAAGGTATCATTAAACACAAAAAAACAACCTGGGACTTAAATGAGATAAACAAACCTAACATTTAAAAGGTATTAAATCAGGGTCTATTAAATGAGAGTATTTCATGATTAACCTGAACCCATATAAGTTACAGCACCTGAAATTCATTGAATGATATACCTAACTTGTGTCTTAACTAACGAATCCCAACCACCAAAAACCCTTCACTCAAAATAGAAAGGCCTAATGAAGGCATAATCATAAAAACAGATAACAACAACAACCATGACAATTTTAGCCGCTAAAATCTTAAATTTAACCCAAAAAAACATAAGGACAATAATCAAAAAACCAAGGGAAAAAAATATGTAAGAAAACCCACGTACCTAAAACTTGATCGGAGTTTTTTTTGATGAAAAATGAGGCGACCAACCAAGACCAGATCTATAAAGAAAAAAACAGGTGGGATTGTAACAGATGGCTCAATTAGAACCACATAAGTATTAAAATATCGGGTTCCTGTAGTTCCCCTCACAGGCAACTGTAGCTGCCACTTCGGATCGGAGCAACCCAAAACAATGGTGGATTAACCCACCGCAAGTGCACATGTCGGATCTGCAAAATAGCCTGGCCATGTGAGTGGTGATGAACAGTTCGGGTGAAGAGGTTATAACCCGTATCACTATAAAGGTTGGTATAATGGACCGGGTCAAAGAAAGCTGAGCCCAAAAGTCCTAATAAATGTAATATAGGATAATATATATATATATATATATATATATATATATATATATATATATATATATATATATATATATATATATATATATATATATATATATTCACTTGTACATAACCTAGATACGTCATTTGTTGACTTTCTAGAACTCCAAAAAATCGTTCTTTATCGAACCCTTTCTTTCCCCCCTCACGTTATTCTAGTAAGTCCTCTTTTAGGAGACTCATGATGATGAAGGGATATGAGTCAAGTGGACTTTTATAATGCAAGAACGCATTCGCACGTGAACACTATGGATGAAACAAACTCCTCTCGCCAACTATATCCTATCTCCGCTACTATCCTTCAAATCTCACTCATCAACCCATCTTTCAATCACATTTATACTTATATATATAAAGAATATATATATATATATATATATATATATATATATATATATATATATATATATATATATATATATATATATATATATATATATATATATATACACTTATTCACATATTCCCGAACACACCTCAAACCCTTCATCAACTTAACACTTTGATCATTTTATCCAAAAATTGTCAAAGGTATATTTTAATTATCGAAACGGTAATTAAAAATTGTTAAGAATTTTATCATCGTGACAATAAACGTTTACGTATTTTTGATATATTATAAATCTAATTATATACGTATAAATATTTTTGTTCCAGAAACGAATTCCGCGAAATTTGGAAAGTTTCAAAGGCGGCCCCCTTAATGATTAAGGGGACCGGCTTGTTATCAAGGGCGGTCCCCTTAATGTTTAAGGGGGCCGGCCATCTGACAGGTCCAAATCCATTTTTCCTTCTTAATTCCATTCCCAAACACTCCATTCACTTATTTGTTCCCCCCACTGCTACTGAGTACGAAC
Organism: Artemisia argyi; assembly: GCA_030686995.1. NCBI lineage: Eukaryota > Viridiplantae > Streptophyta > Magnoliopsida > Asterales > Asteraceae > Artemisia > Artemisia argyi. The sequence goes on from CM060679.1 coordinate 9,158,136, forward strand.
CAAAACACCCAAAAACTTCAAAATCCTCCATCATATCACCAATCCGAGGTTGTTTCGCAAGGGGCAAACATCAACCAAACATATAACAACATTTTTTGTGAAAATGCCTAAGACCACGGTTGGTGATGTCTCCAAAACCAAACAATACATTCCAAATGTCTCTTCTACTCCCGGCATATCTCCTTCAGTTGCATGTTTCTATCGTCCTATTGAAAATAGAAACATTCACGAAGGACGAATTGTCGATCCATCTTTCTATGAAAATGATCAAACCGAACGAATGTTCACCAATATTCGTTTTGAATGTCTTTTCCAAATCAACGAACCTATCATTCCTCGTTTTATCCTCGACTTCTATAGCCAAGTGACGGTGCAAACCGATCCCTATGGTCATCTCCTCATTTCCTTCATGATTCAAAATCAATTCATCACTCTTACTCTTGCTCAATTTGGGCAAATTCTTAGAATCCCATTCAACGGCCAAGCCGTTTTCTCAAATGAATGGGATCTTTCCACTCTTGAAAGAAATCATCCTCAGGATGGCCCCTACTATTCTGAGATTCATAGTCCTGAAGACATTCGTCGAATGCTTGAACTAGAACGTCATACGACTAGTCGAGTAATCAAGTCGAAGAATGTCGATATTCATGCCAATCAAATCCTCCTCAAAGAGCTAAGCCAAGATATGAAGAAGTGGGAAGAACTCATTCGAGAGAATGCGTTTGGTACTGGTGGTCACCGTGATCATGTCACGGTGAGCATTGCCCACATGCTTTATTGTGTTATTGCTGAAGAGCAATACAATTTGGCTTATCTTTTTGTTCATCGAATCATGTCCGCCAAAAACACCCCAAATGCCAATCTTCCTTACGGTATGTTTCTCACACGACGTTATCGTTATGTGATGGAACATTACCCACATCTTCAAAGAGACTACTACGTTCATATCCTTCCTACTTTGAACCAACTTACTCGTGTTCGTACTCGCCGTCCTCGTAGTGACAAAGGAAAATCTCGTGTTCCTTTGTATTCTAGGCCTCGTGGTTCTACATCTCATCTTGATGACGATGATGATGAGGAGGAAGACACCTCACGTGTTAGTACTCCATCCCCCACGACCTTTGTTGATGATCTTCCTGATCTTGATTACTCCGAATATTCAGTTCCTCTTCCTCACGAACGTACCGATGAACTTCTCTTCACTCGCCAAACCTCCATCATCAATCAACAACAACAAATGCATGAAGAGATGCGAGGAGGCTTCAAATCTGTGGGAAAGATGTTTAGGAAGATGCTTGGGAAGAAAAAGAAGTAGGAACTATTGATGCATTGCTACTTGTTATTATTTGTTTCTATTTGACATATGTATGGCTTGATATTTGTCTGACGTGTTCGGAAGTACTTGTGTTAGCTCAGTTTTATCTCTTGGATGATTTTTAGTCTTTGAATTATTATCATGCTACAATCTTAATTATATGATATGCTATGTTTCTCTTTTCATATGGATTATAATATGTCAATTTATATGCAAAATTTGGTTATACATATATGTTTATATATCATCATTCCTAGTGCATATGATTCTAATAGAGCTTGCTGGAAAAACAAACTTGAAAAATGGCCAAATTCTGCAAATTTTGGGTTTCTGGTCGTCTGGGAAAACACCAGATGGGCGGCCCCCTTAATTCCCTAGGCGGTCCCCTTAATGATTAAGGGGGCCGGCATACAATTAAGGGGACCGGCCATCTGGAACTGGATTTACTGTTTTCCTTTGCATCTTGTGAACCCTTTCTCTAGTTTCAGCTATCATTTCCCATTTTAACCCAACTGATTTTAGAATCTCATTCAACCATTTCAAATACATACCTAAATCAACTACTTCCATACTATAAATTCCCTCCACAATCACCATTCTTCATCTTATCACTCACCATCTTAATCATCATGACTCCTCCAAGCACCTCAAACTCCAAAACCTTCAAGAAACAAAAACTTGTGGTCATCCCCCCAAAACAACTCTTCATTGACTTAACAAATGAAGACAACAAAACACCATCACCTCCACCCAAATGTTCATCCCCAAGTGCACCCAATGCACCATCTAAAACACCTTCCACTCATGGAACTTCTTCATCATCCATACCCTCAACCTCATCAATCAATGACTACATCAATTCACACTTGTCACCACAAGTATCATCACCACTTCCCACACAAGAACCTATATCCACCCATCTTACAATCTCACTTTCACCAATAACACCACTTGATACTCAACTCTCATCTCCACATACTACACTACCATACTTTGCCAATCCCGTACCTTGGAGGATGCTTGAATCACATGGTGATACTTGCCTTTGTTGTATCCACAACCGAACCATCATCTTTGGCCTTAAAGATGAAATTCAATATATGTTTTCATATATTGAACATTTGCTTACCAACCCACCACCACCTCCAACTCCACCATCCTCTCCTATAATTCCTCCACCACAATTCTCATCCACTCCTCCACCATCACCATCATGCTCTCCAAATTAAGCATTTGATATGCTTAATAGATAAAGTCTTTGCCACCCCTTTTGCTTGCAAGCTCTATGAAGTCCATGTACTTTTGCATGATGATGTATCTTTCTTGATTAATTGTCTTATGTATTTGCTATTATGTTGTTAGCTTTTGTACTTGTATTGTTGTGTCTTGACACAACCATTGCTCTAATATGAATGCTTCTTTCTTTCCTTATTACATTATATTTGTGTGCATGTTTATACTTGTGCCTCTAATATTTTTGTTTTGCAAGCATTCCATAGCTCGTTCTCTTGGTGCCCCCAAACGAGGGGGAGTACACATCAAGGGGGAGTTTCTACCCGTCAAAATTTTCACAAATGAAAACTTGTCGGCATAACCTTTTTGATGTTACAAAAAGGGGGAGAAGTACATATAAACTCACTAAAATACTTGTTTAAAAACTAATTTTTGAGTTAATGAGTTTAAGTTTTGTAATCATCAAAAAAGGGGAGATTGTTGATATAAATAATGTTTGTGAATGTTATTAATATTTCTCAATAAACCTCTGTTTTGATAATCACAAAACTTAAATCAAATTAAGTCAAGAATAAGACATAAACAAGTATTTGGTGACAAATATTTACTTCTACATCTTATATCACTCAAGGTATGCATAAACTTAGTAACTTATGTATTACATGATCAAAGGAAATTTTATATTAATACATAACATTATATTAAATGATTTTAACATTTTATATATATTTGTAAATCATTTTTGGTATAGCTTTATTAAACCACAAAAATGTGATTTCAAATTTCCAACCAAAAAGGGCAAATTTTATCCAGAAAAACTTTTCAAACGTTCAGGAGGGCGGCCCCCTTAATTTTACTAGGCGGCCCCCTTAATCATTAAGGGGACCGGCCTATAATTAAGGGGACCGGCACGCTCCCGAACAGTAAAATTTGGCCCTTTAAATACTGGATCATTTTACACTTTTTCCTCACCTTTTTGCACTATAAACTTTCTGATCCAATCTTCTTCTCTAGATCTAAAATCCTTTGATCATATATTTCATAAGTCTTTGTTTCCAAGTGATCCAAAGCTTCATTCATTCAAGTGCAAGAAGAAGAACACTTCTCTACATTCATCTTATTGTAGTGGTGTTGTGTATAGCTAGTTTCATATAGTACTAGTGATTGTTATTTGTAAAAGTGTTGTGTATATTTGTTGATTGTAGAATCTTGGTGTGTTGTAAACTAGTTTAGTAGTTGTGACTTATTTGTGCATAGAAGAAGGTGTGAAGATTGACAAGGTGTGAAGACGGTGTGAAGTCTTGAAGAAGGTGTGAAGGTGTGATTAAGGTGTGAAGATCACGTGGTGTGATATTTGGTGTGAGATTGGTTCTAGCTACGATTAGAACTCGACATTTAGCTTAGTGTCGTTAACTTGTGTAAGCCAAGGTGTGTAAGGTTTCTCCACCATAAGGAGTTTGTTGACATAGTGAAGAAAACTCTCGAGTGTGGTACTCGGGGAGTGGAGTAGGGCAAGGAAGGTGTCCTTGTAGCCGAACCACTATAAATTCACGTGTTGTGGTTTGATCTTTCTAACTATATCTTTTCTTCATTATATTTCAATACTTTCAATATTAGTTTAGATTTGCTTATATTGATTGTTGCTTGAACTCACTTAAGATCGAATCGAAAGTTTTTATAACCTACAAAATATTTTGGAAATAAATTTAAAAAGGACATAAAACTATTCAACCCCCCTTCTAGTTTTCCACAGAAAGGAAGGGCGTTGTAAACCAAATAAGCTTCCCAATATAACTACGCGTGAAATTAGTTGCTAGACGGATTACTTTAATTCTACAACCGAATAAGCGGAAAATACGGAAGCTTTGACATTAAATTGCAAGCTGAAGAGAGATCCATTCTTCTCTTCCGTTCCGTCACGAGTAGATTAAGGGAAACGTTTTACAATTAACGTAACGTTTAAAAAAGAAAAAAAAAAACAAAAGTTTAAGTTTTTAAATTTTGCTTTATAAAAACAAAAATACAAAAAGATTTTCCTTTTCAAATTTGATTTTCCTTTTATTTTTCAAAATTTGAGTTTTTGTGGTGTATGAACACCCGTTCATCTTCTAAACGTCTTATTTCTCCATTATCGAACCCCGAGAGTTTGATACGTCACACACACAAAGTTCGTTTCCCTAACATTACGGAAATGGAACAAAACAACCACAACAATCAACACCCTCCGGTGGGTGTTGTTCAAAATGCACCAGCTCCCGATCTCCGAACGATGGAGGAGCTGTGTCAACCGACAATGCACGGTAGAGGCGGTCCGATTGCCCCTCTCAATATTGAGGCTACGGATTTTGGACTTAAGCACCACATGATTCAACAAGTCCAAAATTCATGCCAATTTCACGGATTACCGGGAGACGATGCTAACAAGCATCTCGACAAATTTTTAACCGTCACCCAAAGTATGAAACAACATGGGGTCTCCGATGACGCCCTTCGTCTTTCTCTTTTCCCTTATTCTCTTACACATCATGCTACCGCTTGGTTTGATCGTCTTCCCAAGAACTCGATTCATACCTTCGAAGAAATGGTATCGAAGTTCTTGGCAAAATATTTTCCACCATCGATGGTGACGAAACTTCGAAACGATATTAGCAATTTCTGTCAGCTTCCCGACGAATCTTTATTCGAAGCTTGGGAACGCTATAAGCTTGCTATTGATCGGTGTCCAAACCATAACATGCTTCTTGTTACGATAATTGATACGTTTTACAATGGTTTGACTTTACGACATCGGGACACGATCAATGCAGCTGCGGGTGGAACTTTTATGAAACGACGTCCTGAAGATTGCTACGAACTTATTGAGAACATGACTGCTCATTACAATTACTGGGATTCCTCTGCCGAGAGGAATGAGTCAAGAACAACCGTTGCTCACAATTCTTCTACGTCTAATTATGAAATAGCCGCAATTACTAAGAAACTCGATGATTTGTCGACTGCTGTTTTACGAATGCACCAAACGTCTCAGAATCAAAATCAAGTCAAAAATCATCAAGTTAATATGGTCAACAATGTTTGTGAGACTTATGGTGGTCCTCATTCGTATTTTGAGTGCCCAGCCACCGGTGGCTACACTCACGAGAATGTGTATGCTACTTCGGGAACCTACAATATGGGCGGTAACGGATACCAACCACAGGGTGACCGAAATCTTCTTAGCTACCGTTCGAACCATTATGTTGGACCACCCGGTTTCAATCAACCGACTCAGGTTAATCAAGTCAATCAAGTTAATCAAAATATGTAAAACCGAAATCATCAATTCAATCACAATGCTAATCAAAATCGGATGAACAATGGTTTTCAGAATCAAAATCATGGTTTTGAAAATCAAAATCGGGGAAATTATAATCATGGCCCGAATCAAGGGAATTTTCATGGAAATTTTCAAAATGCTAATCATGGGAATTATAATCATGGAAATCAGAATTTTCAGAATCAAGGTTTCAATAACAACAATCGTGCTCAAAATTTTCAAAATCCAGTTGTGAATCAGTCGTCTTCGGATGAATTACTTAAGCAGTTTATGAAAAGTCAAGAGGAAATGAATAAAATGTTAATCAATCAAATGGCCGAATTGAAGAAGTCTTTAAATGATCGACCCTCGGGCTCGAGTACTCTTCCAAGCAACACGATCGCTAACCCGAGGGGCGATGCTAAGGCGATCACGACTAGGAGTGGTATTGTAATCGATGGACCAACGGCTCCGACTACCCCTTCTTCTTCTTCGTCTCCCAAGGTAGTCGTCCGTGAAACCGAGGCGACAACGGATACGGAAATTCCTAGTAATAATGGAAGGACCGAGCACATCCAACCTCCGGTGGTCCCAACGTCTAAAGGAAAAGATAAAGTTGTTAATGAAACTGAAAGTCCCATGAAAGTTAATTTGCCTTATCCGTCACGCTTAAACGAACAAAAGCACCGTGAGAAAGATAAAATTCAGATGGAAAAGTTTTACCAAGTTTTTCAAGAGCTACATTTTGACATAACTCTCGCGGATGCTATACTTTTGATGCCTAAATTTGCTTCTATGCTAAAAGGTCTTTTGAATAACAAAGAAAAATTGTTTGAAAAATCTCGAACCCAGATGAATGAGAATTGCTCGGCGGTTATCCTCAAAAAACTCCCCGAAAAGCTTGAAGACCCCGATCGATTTCTCATACCATGTAATTTTCCTGGGATGGTTCAATGCTTCGCCTTGGCCGATCTCGGCGCTAGCATTAACCTAATGCCGTTATCCATTTGGAAGAAGTTGTCTTTACCCAATTTGACTCCGACTTGTATGACCCTCGAGCTTGCCGACCGATCTACTTCCCGCCCGATGGGAATAGCCGAGGATGTCTTTGCTAATGTGGGAAAATTCCATTTCCCTGCTGATTTTGTCGTTGTTGATTTTGATGCTAATCCGCGGGTACCTCTTATTCTTGGAAGAGGTTTCCTAAGGACTGGCCGTGCTTTAATTGATGTTTTCGATGAAGAAATTACCTTACGCGTTGGTACCGAAGCCGTAACTTTTAACTTGGATCAAACCGCGAGGTACTCCTCCGAGTTTGACAAATATTCCGTTAACCGAATTGACGTTATCGACGAAGTTACGGAGGAGTACGCTCAAGAGTTACTTGGTTTTACCGAACATGCTTCGAGTGGCAATCCCACTCATTCTTCTGAACCGATAATTTCCGATCCTTCCCTTTCCCTTACTCCGTTTGAGGGAAGTGATTTCATCTTGGAAGAGATCGAGGCCTTTCTTGCTAATGATTCGATTTCACCGGAAATTGATCATTCCGATTGCGATCCGGAGGGAGATGTTCTTTTGATTGAGAAATTGTTAAATGAAGATCCCAACCCGTCCCTCCCTCCGCTTGACCTTAAAATGGCCGACGTTAAAGAAGTTAAGCCGTCTACTGAGAATCCTCCGGAGCTCGAGCTCAAGGATTTACCTCCTCATCTCGAATACGCATTTTTGGAAGGAACCGACAAACTTCCCGTCATAATTTCTAAAGATCTTAAAGATGAGGAGAAGAAACGTCTCTTAGATGTGCTCAGGAAGCATAAGAGTGCCATCGCTTGGCAAATTTATGATATTAAGGGTATCGACCCTCGTTTTTGCACGCATAAGATTTTACTTGAAGACAATTACAAGCCGTCCGTTCAGCAACAACGACGGGTTAACCCGAAAATTCATAAGGTTATAAAAAAGGAAGTTATCAAACTCCTCGATGCGGGAATGATTTATCCAATCTCGGATAGCTCTTGGGTTAGCCCGGTCCACTGCGTACCGAAGAAAGGTGGAATGACCGTCGTAACAAATGAAGATAATGAATTGATTCCGACACGTCTTTTTACCGGATGGAGAGTTTGTATTGATTACCGTAAATTGAATGATGCGACTCGTAAGGACCATTTCCCACTTCCATTTATGGATCAAATGCTAGAACGCCTAGCGGGAAATGAGTTCTATTGTTTTCTTGATGGATTTTCCGGCTATTTTCAAATACCTATTGACCCTCCGGACCAGGAAAAGACTACCTTTACTTGCCCTTATGGAATGTTTGCCTATCGTCGTATGCCTTTTGGCTTATGCAATGCTCCAGGCACGTTCCAAAGGTGTATGATGTCGATATTCTTGGATATGATCGAGAAAACCATGGAAGTTTTCATGGATGATTTCTCGGTCTATGGAGATTCTTTCACTTCGTGTCTTTCCCATTTAGAAAATATGCTGAAACGGTGTGAAGACACCAACTTTGTTCTAAATTGGGAGAAATGCCATTTCATGGTCAAAGAGGGCATTGTCCTCGGCCACAAGATTTCAAAATCTGGGATTGAGGTCGATAGAGCTAAAGTCGATGTGATTGCAAAATTACCTCATCCCACGACCGTTAAAGGAATTAGAAGTTTTCTCGGTCATGCCGGCTTTTACCGACGTTTCATTCAAGACTTTTCTAAGATAGCCCGGCCTCTGATCCACTTGCTTGAAAAAGATGCTCCGTTTATCTTCTCAAATGAATGCATCGAAGCATTCAATGTTCTTAAAAAGAAGTTAACGGAGGCTCCCGTCTTAATTGCCCCCGATTGGGACTTGCCCTTCGAGCTAATGTGCGATGCTAGCGATTATGCCATTGGTGCAGTCCAGGGGAAACGCAAGTCTAAGCATTTTCAGCCGATACACTATGCTAGTAAAACAATGACCGACGCTCAATACCATTATACGACTACTGAGAAAGAAATGTTAGCCGTCATTTACGCTTTTGAAAAATTTCAATCTTATTTGCTTTTGAAGAAATGCATAGTGTTTACGGATCATTCGGCTCTTAAGTACCTTATGGCAAAGCAAGACGCTAAGCCACGCTTGATGCGGTGGGTTCTCCTCCTTCAAGAATTCAAAGTTGAAATTCGAGATAAAAAAGGAGCTGAGAACCTTGCTGCTGATCACCTATTGCGTTTAGAGAATCCCCACCAAAGTGTTTTCGAGAAAAAGGAGATTAACAAAGCTTTTCCTCTCGAGACACTGGGGAGTTTATCACATGATGATTCTAGTACCCCATGGTTCGCCGACTTTGCGAATTACCATGCGGGAAATTTTATCCGGAAAGGGATGTCGTTCCAGCAGAAGAAAAAATTCTTCAAAGATGTTAAGCACTATTTCTGGGACGATCCCTATTTGTTTAAAATATGTGCGGATCAAGTGATCCGGCGGTGCGTTCACGGCAAAGAAGCCGCTGACATTCTTATGGCATGCCACAATGGACCCACGGGGGGACATCATGGTGCCAACTTCACCGCTAAGAAAGTTTTTGATTCCGGCTTCTACTGGCCGACGATTTACCGGGATGCTCATGAGTTGGTTAAATCATGTGATTCTTGCCAGCGTCAAGGAAAAATTTCTCAAAAGGACGAGATGCCTCAAAATGCTATCCAAGTCTGTAAAATTTTTGACGTCTGGGGTATCGATTTCATGGGTCCATTCCCGTCTTCTCGTGGTAATAAATATATCCTCGTGGCCGTCGATTACTTGTATAAATGGGTCGAAGTGAAGGCGCTACCCACCAATGACGCCCGAGTTGTAGTGAAATTTCTTAAAAGTCTCTTCGCCCGATTTGGTGCACCTCGTGCTATTATAAGCGATCGTGGGACCCATTTCTGTAACGACCAATTCGCTAAAGTTATGCTCAAATATGGTGTCACACATCGTCTTTCTACGGCATATCATCCACAGACGAGTGGTCAAGTTGAGGTCTCCAATCGTGGCTTGAAACGTATTTTAGAAAGGACCGTAGGTGAACATCGTGCTTCATGGGCCGATAAGTTAGATGATGCACTTTGGGCCTTCCGTACAGCTTACAAAACACCCATCGGGTGCACTCCATATAAGCTAGTTTATGGGAAGGCCTGCCATTTGCCCTTTGAACTTGAGCACAAGGCCTACTGGGCCTTGAAGCATGCTAATTTTGACCTTCAAACCGCGGGTGATCACCGAAAAGTTCAATTGAATGAATTAGTCGAGCTTCGTGATCAGGCCTATGAGATTTCTTTGATCTACAAAGAGAAGACAAAAGAGGATTCACGATGCTAAAATTAAAGATCGCTTCTTCAATATTGGTGACCGAGTCCTTCTTTTCAATTCTCAATTAAAGATTTTCTCGGGCAAACTAAAAACCCGTTGGTCTGGACCATTCACCATTACCCAAGTATTTCCTTATGGAACCGTTGAACTTGCTCAACCTAATGGTCCCAATTTTAAGGTGAATGGTCATCGTGTTAAACATTACTTCGGAGGGGACATACCACCCATGGTTGTCCCGGATCTCCTGACTTTCCCAAAGGACGATTAAATTCGGGGATCAAGTCAAGCTCATGTGACTCGGTGAACAAAAACAAGCGCTTCGTGGGAGGCACCCCATGCTTATCCATTTTCATTTTCTATATTTTCTATTTTCTAATAACTTGACGTGAGGGGGGCGACCCTTTCCAAACTCGTGTTTTCGTGGTTGTTGTTTTTGAATGTTCAGGAATTTCCCCTAAGTTTGAGGACTCTCGTGCTCGTGGTTTGTCGTTCTCTCCACTCGAGTCTCATTCTTCGCTGCTCTTTCGGAAATTCACCATATCCAAATCTTATCGATTAACGTTTATCTCTTGGCATACTTAATAAACGGCCTTAGATTTTACGTAGGATTACCCGTACCCTTAAAACATTGAGGACAATGTTTCACTTTAGTCTGGGGGGGGGGGGGTGAATCTTCGATTCGATTTGACCTGTACCATCGTCTGAGCTGTTAACTTGCGCAACTCCGTTTTCCACCAAAAATTTTAATTTTTGTCACCTTTTTATTGCAAAAAAAAAAAAAAAAAAAAAATGAAAAAAATGAAAAAAAAAATATGATATGAATAATAAGTTTTGACACCTTGTTTTGACTTTCCTACCGGCGAGAGTAGAAATAAATGTTCCGACTTGACCGGGCGTGTTGTGCCCTAGCTTGTCTCCCTTAACCAATATAATCAAAAGATTATGGCTAAGCATCCGCGGATCTCATTATTTGGGATTTTAAATTTGCGGAGATCGAGGAATGATAGAGTTTATTTAGAAGTTTCGTGCTATACACGGATCACATTACTGGGATTTTAAAAACCCACGAGAGGTACTTGTGGCCTCCTTGTTCCCATCAGCAACGTCACCCATATATAATAGATGTCTAGGATTAATTAAGGGTATACGGTTTGGGCAATACTTAGTTTTTTCTCGTTCCCAACAAAATCTCTGCATATGGGGGTTTGGTACACATTTAGGTACTGCCAGTGTTACGGTGAAATAGACTATTGCATCTTGCCGGTTCGCAGCCGATGTTGTGATCTTAGTAAAGGCCGTAGGACTCGGGGTTTGGCATATGATTATGAATATCGATAATAATAGTCCAAAGCCAAATAAAAAGGCAGAGGAATCCAAAGCTATAAAAAGCAGCGGATAGAAATCCAAAGTCATAATAAAGCTCTTACATCTTGGCGGCTCATAAACCGTTGACTGTAAAAGAATAAAGGACTAAGGACCAAAGTATTATTAAAGTGCTTATGATTATGCAAAAATGCCAAGCTTCGACTCTGGGGGTTTCCCTACTAAAAAGCTTTCGTTTCGGGTATCAAACATGGTATGTCTCGGTCGTAAATAAAAAGGGAGCCTCCACAAATCGTGTTAAATCAGAGACCTTCATGTGGACCCAATTTCTGTATGCAGGGGTTTTCGAGGGAAAGTTTGGAAACTACTTAGCGTTCAAATTTTGTGCTCTTATCGGACTAACAAATATCGAAACGAGAAAATATGAAGAAATTCATTTCTCACAAATTAAAATCTTTAGATACAAAACTTAGGACCTGGGGACAAGAGGTAATACACAAGTAACTTTTGTGGGCAGTGTTAGCATCTAACTTCTGATAAACAATGATTTCGATTTTACGCTTAGTTTGGGAGCTTGTGAAAAATCAAGGATGACGATTTTTATCCGTACGGTCTCTTCTCTGTGAGAAGTGTTTCTACTCGTTGACCCTGAAAGTTATCAACAGATAAGAATTGATAATGAAAGTCAAGGCAAACCGTCACTTATATAAAAATTAAAAAGTACAAAAATAGTAATTGTAGTTGTTATTCATGAAAATCGGAAAACGGAGCGTTTTTGAGAATAAATGATTTTGCTATCTCTTTTGAACATCATTGCTACTTTACAACGTCAGTAAAGAGAGGTTTTGAAATTATTTATCTCTTGAGCGTGAGGTGATGACATTGCGTGAGGGCACGGCAATACCTTAGTCTGGGGGATTTTGATGAGTGCTTAATCACTTATCCTTTTTAGGCCTTAATTCAGACCAAATATACCAAATACTAACCAAAAATGCCAAGAGAATGCATGTTTTTGTATTTGTGTATGTGCAGGTACGAATATAAGAAAAATGAACGAAAACAAAGCAAAATCGACAAAAACGAGCACGAGAATGGAAAAAGGTCAAAAGCCGGAGCCGGGGAAGTCAAATGGTCAAAGTCCAAGCTCAAAAAGTCAAATTCATCCTCAGAGATTCATCAAAGTTACATATTTGGTCCTTGGGTAAAGTTTAGAAGAAATGACAATTCCAGTCCCTGTACTTTCAGAGAATTACAAAAATGGTCCCTTAAGGATAAATTTCAAGAGTCAACAATTCAGGTCCTCCAAGATATTGAAATAGTCAAGAAAGGCCCTTGGAAAAGTATTATTGAGATTTGGCAGCCTAAGTCCTTACACTTTTAGTTTTTACAATTTTGGTCCTAAATATTCACTAGACTAAAAATCTGGTTTTACAACACATTTATCCAATCCAATAACCTAACCCAACACACCCTTATCTAATTAAGCCCAAAAGCCCATACCTTTTAATTTACCCGATCCAAAATACACCCTGGTCAACCCATTTACTTTACCCGGTCAACACTTTTTATAATAAATCCTAAACCAAACGCATCCCGCCCCAAAATAACCCGCAATTCCCCAGATTTCACTGTAGCCATAAACCCTAAATTCACCATGTCACAATTACCCTCAATTACCAACAATTACCCAATCATTGGGTGTTCTAGAAGCTGACAGCTACGTCAAGGATGGCAGAGAATGACACGTGGGCCTATCACAAGACACACGCAGGATCAGTCATCTCAAGCATTCAATCCAACGGATGAAAAGAAAAGATTGGGGACCAAGGCTATCCAAGGGCTGATATCAACTAAGAGAAAGCACAAAAGTGGCGAGGATCAGTGACATGGCAATCCAGAAGCATCTCCCAAGCTCACCTCAGCTCTCCTATATAACCCCCCCCCCTCTTCAGTGTGTTGGTGTGTAGGTTTTTAAAATTGTTTTAGATTTCTAATTTTAAGTCTTTCATTGTAATTTCCTTTTAAGAACGTATTGTACTAATTTCATTTTCATTAATATAATTCAAAGTTTATTTCAGCTTATTGTCTTTACTCTTATTATTGCTTATTATAATCTGCTTTTTAGTTTTAAATTAATATTAGTCAAGTAATTTTCCAATTAAGTCTTTGTTCATAAAAAAAAAATTAAAAAAAAAAATATTCAGTGTTAACTTTAAATTAGTTTGAATCTAGTTTCATTATAATTGTCTTACTGTTTTTATAAGTTCATATAAGTTGTAGTTACTGTTTTATCAAAAATTTTACAAAGTAATACAAGTAGTCAAACTCTGGTCAACATAGCAGCTTATTGATAAGCTGAGCTTATTTGGAGATAAAGGCAGCCAAAGAGGAGCAATTGGCCGTTCTAGAGACAGGCTGTGTGGGAGACCACCTCTGTTTGGCTGAGGTGGTATTGTAAGCTTTCTAAATTTTTTTTATTCCTCTAAATAATATAAGTAGCTTAGATCTCATCTTTGTTTGTTTGAATATTGTTACTAGTTGCTTATTCTGTCTGAACACTGCTTGTTACTCATTGTTTCATCATAGTTTTTAGTTTTGAGTTTGGCATCTACTTGTTGTTATCAGTTTATACTTATTAATCTGTCATTTGTGGATCTGTTTGTTTGAATTAAACTATATCTGAGATCTGTGCTTAGACTTATTCCTGAATCATTGATCATTAGTGTATTGATATTTGAGGATTGGATTGAGATTTGGATTGGTACTGAGTGATCTGTGGTGGTATTTGGGTTATAACAGTCACCATAAGGAGTGTTTGGATCTAGTTGGTTTACTGAGATTTTTGTTGTTTCTGAGGTTGCAAATACTTTAGTTCATCTCACTTAGGGTATAATAGGCTTAGTCAAGTTAAAAGTCAGTAGGTAGTTTCATCAAAAAGTCAATTTAGTTGGTAATAATTCATAGTAGTTAGTAATAAGGTTCATTAGTTGCATAATCATTCCTAATACTTGCATAAGCTTGTGTTTAAGCTGATTTCACTCTCAAAATAGCTTAATATAACATTTTCATTAAGATTTTAGCATCCAAAATTGAGATCAGTCAAAGTTTAATTGCTCATAAAAAGTCAAAAAGATTTTTGGTTATCTGTTTTGGTCAGTTTTTCAAAGAGGTGCACAGACCTCTTTTTTGATTCAAAATACATTGGAAAAGTTGTTTTATAATCCTTGTCAGGTTGATAATAAGTTTCAAAAAGAAAATCAAGATTTGGAACAATTTTGCTTATTGAAAAAGCTTTGAGAAGTTGACTGTTTAACTGATAGGTACCCTGCACATCAGATTTTTTTTGATCAAGTTTCAAGGTAGTTTTTGGGTAGTAAATTGGAGTTCAATTCATTACTCTTGGTAGATTTTGTATCTCAGTTGGTTAGTAAGTAGATTTAGCCCATAAGTTTGCTTGTCTCAGCTTATCTGCTCACCTTAAGAGCTTATTCAGTTGAGCACATTGAATACTAAGTCTGCCATTTAGAGTAGGGCTGCTAGTGTTGAAGTTTGATCATCCTCTGAGTTTATTGGTTCATTTAAACTCATTAGTATCCAAAGTAGTTGTTCTCAGTTGATTGGTGCCTATTGCTTATTCTGTTCAGCTTATTGCCCTTTCTCATATTGCTTATTTGGCCTAATTGCATCATTATCTGTGTTCCTGAGTGATTTCTGGTCTTAAATCTATTCCAACAAGCATAAATAAGTTCATAAATCATTTGGGTCAAGTTTCAGGTCAATTGGTCAACTGTGCTTATTAATAAGCTCTTTTCAATAAGCTGTTTTAGCCCATTAAGCACTTCCAGTGCTTATTTTTCAAATTTTCTATTTTTCCTAGCTTTTAAACATTATTTTAGATTTTCCCTGAAATTTTCATGTTTTTCTGAGCTCATTTGCTATTTTTCCTATTTAATTTTCATTTTTAATCAATTTTAATTCCTTTTTAATTACTGAAAAGTACAAAAAAAGTCAGAAAAAACCCAGAAAAATCCAAAAAAATATTAGAAAATTATTTTTAGTTATTTTAGAATTTTAGAAATTTATTTTGCATTTTTCTCAATTTATTTGCATTTTCTTTTAATTTTTAATTAGTTAAATTAGTTTTTAATTCATAAAAAATAAATAAAAAGTCAAAAAAATATTTTTCTTTTTCTCAAAATTTTCTTTTATCATTTTTAATTTTTGAAAATTATTTCCAAGTCCGTAGGAGTAGCGTAGCTTAAAAGTCGCGTTTTATTTCGTACGGTTACGTTTATTTTTCCGTTTTAGCTAACGTTTTCGAATTTGCGTTACATTTCTAGTTGCCTTACTTGATTTACGTGCTTAGTTGATTATTTGTGCTTCATTTACTATTTTATTTGTGTAATCCCATAAAAATCACTTTTTACCACTTTCACGACACGTTTCACGAATCGGGAATTCGAAATTCCATTCACACCTTCACACGGACTACGACCTCGGGTTATCCGTATTTCTTTGCGGATCTCTTGAGCTTATATCTATACTATAATATTGATATTGTGTTTTTCACGAATCAATTACCTACTTAGAATCAAGCTTAAACTAATCTAAAATCACCCAAACTCAACAGCTCTCAGCCACAAAACTAAGT
The DNA here is from genome assembly GCA_030686995.1 of Artemisia argyi. Classification (NCBI taxonomy): domain Eukaryota; kingdom Viridiplantae; phylum Streptophyta; class Magnoliopsida; order Asterales; family Asteraceae; genus Artemisia; species Artemisia argyi. Next base: position 9,174,285 of record CM060679.1, read on the forward strand.
ATGAAACAGTTGACTTTATGAAATACTCTACTTATTTGACTAAAGCTAATTTCTACTACTGAATTCTACTCCTACATATGAAATAAAGCCACAATTATGCAAAATTAAACACACTAAAACTAAATTGTAACTACTATAGCAACTACACTAACTGTTAAGCTATTTGAAGTGTTATTTGACTTTTTTTACAAATGAACTACTGTTTTATCATTCTAATATTCTACAACTGACCTAAGTGAACAAGTTTAAAACAGAAATTCAGTGATAAAGCCACAACAACACTCATTTACTGTTTCATACAAACACCCCTTAACCAACAGATTTCACTATGAATAGAAGCACACAGATACCTATTACTAACCTTATGATCAAACAAGCAATTCTAACACAAATAGAAGCTAAAACAACTATCTCAAACAACTAAATCATACAATTATGCAACTACTCAAAAATTCAATATGACAGATGGTTAAATGAAACTAATTAACACAAATTTAATCAAACAGTTATACTACAGATCAAATAAGCTCAACTACAAATTTATAACAGCTATCTCAATTGAACAGTATACTGATCATTCAATACTCAGAACATTAGAACTCAGAGCATAAAAATCCAAAATACAACTTACAATGAGATTATCACTCCAGCATGGAAAGGAGTGATTCACTAAGCTAGCCTGTCTTTGTGACATGCTGGAACCTTCCTTTTCTGTTCCAAACTATCAATCAATCACCAATATCCACTATTCCTGCTTCAGTTGACCAAGAGTTGACCAAAATACTTTTGAACTTTTACACTAAAATTTAACTCACAAAAACTTAAGGAAGCTGATGAAAGATCTAAAATATTAAAAACAAGCTTGGATGTAAACTATTCTTAATGAAAACTATATCTTACTATTTGTCTCTTTTCTGATTTTCTGAAAACAATATGATTGAAACAGATTTAAAATGAAAACTAAAATATAAGGACTGATTGAAACTAATTGAAACAGATAATAAAGCTACTCAGTAACTAATAAATTGTAATAAGCAATAATGAAAAAGTTAAAAGCTGATTTGTATTAAAAAAATAAGAAGTACAATTGAAATGAAATACAACTACAATTCAAATTTGAAAAGGGCAGAGCTTCGCTACTCAAAGTCTCCACCCAATAAGCTATCCTAACACCTCTATTTATAGTTACAATCAGAAGAATCTAGAGAGAGGGGGTTCACGGATTGCCAGATTGGCAATCTGTTTGCTGTGCTTCTTTTCAGCCAATCTGAGCCGTGTGATCATCAATTAATCATTGCCTCATCATGTAAGCCCTTGGATTAGATTTAGTGAGGTGTCTCAGCCAATAGAATGATGCCACATTTCATTCTTTGTGTTTGTTGAGCCCCTGACACGCTTCTGACATCACATTGAGCTTCTAGAAACAAAGTAATTGTACGATTGTACCCTTACTTGTGGTTAATTTGGTGAATTGGTAACTAGGGTTCATGCGGTGAATAATGGATTTTGGGAATGAAGGGTAATTTGGGGGCTGGTAAAGGAACGGGTAAATGTATTTTATTATTTTACTTATGTTGACCGTTTGATACAAAGTTTGACCGAGGGTATTACTGGGCCGGGTTTTAGGATTCAGGTGGGTATGGGCTTGTGATGTTATGGATTGGACTTGGAATTTGTTTTGGATTAATATTAGTAATAAAGGCCTGGTTTTGTTTGTAGATTTTAAAGATAAAATTCACAAGGACCAAGTTTGTAATTTCAGATTCTTTAGGGACCAATTCTGTAAGTTTATTCCAAGGACTAAAGTTGACCAATTATGATTCTCCAAGGACTATTGTTGCCATTTTGAGCTCAATTAGGATCAAGGCTTGATAAATGCTTCCCGGCTCTGGCTTTCGACTCATTTCCATTTCTCGTGCTCATGTTTGCCGTATTTGCTTCGTTTTGTCCATATTCACAATATCCGTACCTGCATTCACATAAACATAAAAACACACATATTTTTGGCATAATTGGTTAGTTTTTCGTCTTTTTGGTCCGGTTTTGGTTGAATAAAAGTGAGTGAATAAGCACTCACCAAAATCCCCCAGATTAAGGTATTGTCGTGTCCTCACGCAATGTGATCAATTCACGCTTTTGGGATAAATAATTTCAAAACTCTTCCTACTAACTTTGTAAAGTAGCAAGGAGATTCAAAAGAGATTACAAAATCATTTATTCCCGAAAACGCTCTGTTTTCCAAAATTTCCTTTATTCCTTTATTCCATTTACACTTCCTATTTTTGTACTTTTCATACTTCATACTTGTGACGGTTTGTTGAACTTTCATTATTTTGCAATAATTATTAGGGTCAACGAGTAGAAACACTTCTCATAGAAAAGTAACCATACGGATAAAAATCGTCATCCTTGATTTTTCACAAGTCCCCAAACTAAGCGTACAAACGAGATCACAGCTTATCTACAAGTTAGATGCTAACACTACTCATAAAAGTTACTTGTGGAAACTCCTTACTCCCATATCCTAGGTTTTGTATCTCAGTATTTTATTTTGTTGAGAAATGAATTTCTTCATATTTTCTCGTTTCAATACTTTTTAGTCTGATAGTGACACCTAAGTTTAAACGATAAGTAGTTACCCATTTTCTCTTAAGAACCACTGCAATAGAAATTCGGTCCACATCAAGGAATTTTGGTACATACAATATTATAAATATAAGTTGCGGAGTACTACACGTGCACCTCATGTGTCCAATTCAGAATCATCCACATGCTCCTCACGCGCCAACAACTTATTTACATTCAAGCTCTTATTCATACAACTTTCAACTTTCACTTTTTTCATTTTCACTTTTTTCATACTTTTCACTTTTTTCTTTCTTTCTTCACTTTTTTCTCATAACATCAATGGAAGCTTATCGAGTAGCTCCAAAACCACATAGATAATCAACTTTTGACTTTTGATTTTTTCACTTTTGCTCTTATTTTTTATGTTCCTTAATATGTACCCAACTTTTAAAGCAAAAATTCTCTTAAGAAAACAAAGAACTAAATATTATTCAAACCGAAATACCACTAAAAAACCACAAGTACCTCTCATGAGCTCTAAAGAGAACCACTACTCCACGTTTAGCATCGAACTTCTAAATAAACTCTATCATTTCTCGCTCTTCGCAATTTAAGATTCCAAATAATGAAACCAGTGAATACTTAGCCGATAATCAGCCACACATATATAAAGTCAGTTATGGAAACTTGCAAATTCTAGAAGAAGAATTCGCGTTTTCTTGCTCCTGATGTAAAAGACTAGCGAAAGCTTTTAAGATGCGCATGTATAAAGTCAAGTACGAGAACTTGTAGATTCTTAAGAAATAATTCGCATTTTATAGCTCCTTGTGTACAAAACTAGCACAAGCTTATATGATCATCATTGGTTAAGGGAACAAGCTAGGGCTCAACACGCCCGGTCAACTCAAAATATTTATTCCTACTCTCGCCAGCAAGAAAGTCAACAAGGTGTCAAAACACTTATTCAAATTTTATTATATTTTTACACAACTTTTTCAACTTTTCTCAATTTTTTTTGTGCTTTTCCATGACTTTTTCATCAAAATTTTTGAAATTTTTCAATTTTTTCAATTTTTGGTGAAAAAATGGAGTTGCAAGAGTGCACGACATTGTGAAAATGCAAGGTTAAAATTGAATCGAAGATTCACACTCCCCCAGACTAGAATGAAACATTGTCCTCAATGTTTTACGGGTTAAGGTAATCCTAACAAAATTCTAGCCCGTTTATTAATTATGCCAAAGAAAACGTTAGTTGATAAGATTCACGGATATAGGATTTCCAATAAGTACCGATGAATGAAACTCGAGCGAAGAGAAGATAACGAGCACGAGAGTCATCATAAATCAAGGACAATCCTAACAAACATCACAAACTACCACGGAACACAAGAGTAGAAGAGGATCCCCCTCCTCACATTAGTTGTTAGAAATAAGAAATATAAGAAGATGAAATTGGATAAGCATGGGTTTCCACCCACGAAGCGCTTTGTTTTTTATTTCCGAGTCATGTAGCTTGACTCGATCCCCGAATTAATTCGTCCTTAGGGAAAAATCTGTGGAAAAATAATCTCACTCGGGCTTTCATTCAAAAGATTTTGAAAAACATATGATTTAGTTGAAAGTTCCATCCCTAAGAGATAACCGATGGTATTTTAATGATGAAAACTTTTAAAAACGATCCCAGTATAAAAAAACCAACATCCTCACTCCCCACGGAGTGAAGGATAAGAGAAACCACATCAAATGTTACAAATGGCAAGAAGGTCATGATAACAATCTTGAAAAACTCATCATCATCAAAAGAAAACTTCATAATTGTGAAATTATGAATCTTATCATTCAAGCTCATTTTAAAATCTTTTCCGGGTGAGAGGGATGGGATAAAATTTTCATTAAAACTCTCATTTTTACGAACACCACCCGGATCATGATCAACTTCAAGATCAAAACTGAATCTTTCATATTCAGGTTTAGAAAACTCTTCAATTTCATATTCGGATTCATCAAAACGAAATGACTCAAACTCTGGAAGAGAGATAAAAGCATGAGAAGTGGTACTGCCACGACTCATCTCTTCCGAGTGATCGAAATGAAAAGCTTCATACGTCATATCAGAAAAATCAGGACGATAAGTGGGATTGCCACTCATCTCCTCAGTCGTATCGAAGGTAAAACTCTCAAAGTCTGGTAAAAATTCCTCGAGCTCGGGCTCCAGAGGATCGTCAATTATAAGCTCAATCTTCGTCTTAACTTTATCCGGAGGGATTGACGGTTCATCGTTCAATAAATTGTCAAGAAAAATAAAATCCCCCTCCGAATCAAATTAAGATTCGTTAGTCTCAGAAATCGGAATCGTTTCAATTGCAAGAAATTCATCGACCTCTTCCCAAAAAGAATCAAATTCCTTAGTCGGAGGAAATGATGGGGAAGAGTCGGAGACGAAAGTTTTTACAAAATCATCAAAGGAATAATCACAAATATCAACGCTTTTGACGGAGTACTTCTTCAATTTCGAAGCATCGGCTTTAAAAACCATTATATCGTCATCATGTTGTAAAGTTAGAGTATCCTCAAAATGATCTACTAGGGCTTTGGAGGTTCGTAAAAACGGTCTCCCTAGTATTAGAGGAACTCTCAGATCAGCTTCAAAATTGACAACAACAAAATCTGCCGGAAAAGTACACGAATTCACACGAACAAAAACGTCTTCAGCAATTCCAGCTGGATGAGTTATCGATCAATTAGCAAGCTCTAAAATCATTCTCGTCGGTTTAAGCTCCCCCATTCCAAGTTGTTCATAGATCGATAATGGCATGAGGTTAATACTCGCACTTGAATCGGCCAGGGCGTTACAAACTTCTTGATCTTTCAATGAACAAGGAATGAGAAACTTTCCCGAGTCACCAAGCTTTTCGGGAAGCTTCTTGAGAAGAATCGTGGAACATTGAGCATTTATCGGTGTTTCGGCTAATTCAAGCAATTTCTCTTTATTACTTATGAGATTTTTGAACGTGGAAGCAAATTTTGGCATGTACACGAGAGCATCCATAAAACTTATATCAAAGTGCAATTTTTGAAAAATATCGAGAAATTTTTCCATTTGTTTTTCTGACTTTGCACGGAGCTCTTCATCGTTAAATCGTGACGGATATGACAAATTAGACTTATATTTCACATTATTCTCAAAAACGACTTTTTCTTTATCTTTTGACTTTTGGACAATCGGAGGTTGGACGTTTTCAGCTCCTCCATTATTAATAGGAGGAACCGGGTCCTTTGTCGCCTCGGTCTCACAGTCTACTACCTTAGGCGGAGACAAAGAAGAAGAGGTAGTAGGAGCTGTGGGTCCATCATAGTTAGCACCACTGCGAGTCGTGATCGCCTTAACTTCACCCCTCGGGTTTGCGATCGTGTTGCTTGGCAAAGAAGTAGTATCCGAACCCGAGGGTCGATCATTTAAACGCTTGTTAATATCACTGATTTGATTTGCAAACAACCGTGTTGACTCTTCATATTTTGCCATAAAAGATTGTTGATTTTGAATCAATTGCTTAATCAAATCTTCCGTGGGCGACGGATTTTGAATAACACCTTGATTTTGATTATTGTTGAAATTCTGCCCACGGTTTTGGAAATTGCCATGATTTTGATTCCCATGATTAGCATGCTGAAAATTCCCAGGGTTTCCATAGTTTTGTTGGTTTTGAAAATTCCCTTGAGGTGGGCCTTGATTGTAATTACCTTGAAAACCCCGGTTTTGATTAAACCCTTGATTATGATTTTGAAAACCGTTATTAGCTCGACTCTGATTTTGAATTCCTTGATTATTACGATTCTGCACATTATGATTCTGGTTGACTTGATTGACTTGGTTTTGTTGTTCGAGAACGGGTGGTCCAAGATAATGAGGTGAACGGTAGCTGAGGAGATTACGGTCTCCTTGAGGTTGTGGATAACCGTTGTTACCCGCGTTTGCAGCATACGCGTTCTCATGAGAAAAGGCACCGGTGGCCGGACATTCATAATACAAATGTGGACCACCACAAGTCTCACAACCATGACTAACCACATTGACTTGATGGTTTGATTTTTCAATTGACATTGCATCAACTTTCTTTGTTAAAGCCAATATCATATTTATCACTTCATCATTATTTTTACCATTATTTGACACTTGAGGTTTATTCCTAGACATTCTCACACGAGCTTTATTCTCAATTATCATGAAAGCATCATTCGTGTTCCTAGCCAACAAGTTCCCGTCCGCAGCAGAGTTGAGTGAATCTTGGTCAGCATGACATAACCCATTATAAAATGTATCAATCTGCTGAAGGTCGGTAAACCCATGGTTCGAACATTTTTCCTTCAAATCTTTGAACCGGTCCTAAGCTTCACTAAATGACTCATCAAAAGCTTGTTGGAACCGAAAGATTTGGGATCATAGATTAGAAGTTTTAGAGGGAGGATATAAATAATTCACAAACTTGGAAGCGAGATCATTCCAAGTGTGAATCGAATTGGGCGGTTCCTTTTCCAGCCAAGTCCGGGCTGCTCCTTTTAAGGAGAAAGGAAATAACTTAAATTTCACCACATCGTTAGGAACTTGGTTCATTCTTATGGTCTCAGCGATGTCGGTGAAATTTCTGATGTGAGCATAGGGGTCTTCGTGATCGAACCTGTGAAAGGATATCCCCGTGATCAAATTGAGTAATCCGTGATTGATCTCAAAGTTGGCATTGATGTCTGGAATCACAATAGCTCTCCTCACGCCATCGAATGGTGATTGGAGTTGTTCTTCCATCGGACGTGGATCAAATGCCGGTTGTTGTCCCATCGGTGGGATGACATTGTCTTGCGGACCACCGATCGGCGGGGGTCCGTTGTGTTGTTCGTTTTGGTTCATCTCCTCGTCGTCAAGGAAATGAACCCGACTTGTATGTCGTAAAACCCGCTCGGGGTTAGAGAACAGAGACGTAAGACTCTCAGAAGAAGAACGGGTGTGCATACACCATAAGCAAAAAAAATTGAAAAAGAAAAGAGAAAAGAAAATCTTTTTGTTTTTTATATTTTTCACAAAAACTTTTTATTTCTTTTGTTTTTCTTTTCTTAAAACGTAACGTTAATTGAAAACCGTTTCTTTCAAAACCACTCGCGACGGGACGGGAGAGAAGAATGGATCTCTATTCAGCTAGCAATTTAATGTCTTAGCTTCCGTAGTTCCTGATTAATCGGTCATAGTAATTGAAATAATCCGATAAACAACTAATTTTATGTTTTCGTTATATTTTGAGACTTTTTTGGTTTACAACGCCCTTCCTTTCGGTCTTGTCGAGGCTGTAACTTTTATTATTTTTTTGATATTTTGTAAACACTTTAGGAAAAGTGTTTTCAATTTTTCAATTTTTATAAAAATATATATACAAAATAGAGGAAGGCTTAACAAAACACGATTTTTCAAAACGATATTCTAAAACTCACTTCGACCTTCCCCGACAGCGTTGCCAAAAATTTGATTCATGTGAAAACCAATTATATAATATATAGTATAGTATCGAAGTGATCCGCGTAAAATACGGATCACCCGAGTCGTTTCCCAGTGAAGGCGAATGGAATCGAGAATATCGATTCGTGAAACCGTGAATTGAAAAGTGAGAAAGTGAAAATAGCAATCAAAATATTCAAGTAATCACAAACAACTATGAAATATGCAAAGAGTACAAGCTAATTATGCACAAAAGTGAAAAACGTTAAAACGGAAATGCACACGTAAAATTTAAACGTAACGTACAAAATAAAACGCGACTTTTATTCTAAAAATGATCCTACAAATGTGAAATAATTTTCTAAAAATCTTAAACTAATAAAAAGAATTTTAAGAAAAAGAAAAATATTTTTTAGACTTTTTATTTATTTTTTAGAATTTATTTTCTATTTATTGAATTAAAAAGTAATTAAAAATAAAAGAAAATGTGAAGAATAATGGGAAAATTGTGAAAATTAATTTGAAAAATCTAAAATATTATAAAGAATTTCTAAAAATATTTTTGTATTTTTTTAAAGCTTTTTCTGATTTTTTATTGATTTTTGATTGTTAAAAATGATTAAAAATGAAGAAATATTAAGAAAAATATCAAATCAACTCAGAAAATTATGAAAAATTTACAGAAAATCTAGAATATTATAATGAGCTTGCAGAAAAATTTTGAAAAGAAAAAAGATGTGCAGAAGTGCTTATTTTGAGCTAAACAGCTTATGGCAAGTGCTTATTTATAAGCACTTGCCACAGAAACTTGACCAAACTTACAACGCAGATGCAAATTGCTAAGATAAGCTCAGAGAAACTCAGGTATGAACAGAAGAAGCACAGAAGTAACAATTGCAAGCAATAAGCAAAGAGAGATAAGCTACTTTAATAAGCAGAATGGAACCAAAATAATCCAGAAGCTCATAACTAATGAAAATCACCCCAACAAGCTCAAAAGAACTCAAACATTTCAATTATACTCAGTCAAAAGTTAATAAGCTATTCTGCAAAGCTTAACTGAATATAGTAAACTCAGTCCTAAACCCCTAATTACTGAAGCAAACAAGCAGTTCTGAAAAGCTATAAAATGCAAACTAATGGGGGCTAAAACTCATCTACCAAACTGAGATTCCAAATTAGCTGATTACCTACTTAGAATCAAGCTTAAACTAATCTAAAATCACCCAAACTCAACAGCTCTCAGCCACAAAACTAAGTATGAAACAGTTGACTTTTTGAAATACTCTACTTATTTGACTAAAGCTAATTTCTACTACTGAATTCTACTCCTACATATGAAATAAAGCTACAATTATGCAAAATTAAACTTACTAAAACTAAATTGTAACTACTATAGCAACTACACTAACTGTTAACTCTATACACTAACTGTTAAGCTATTTGAAATGTTATTTGACTTTTTTTACAAATGAACTACTGTTTTATCATTCTAATATTCTACAACTGACCTAAGTGAACAAGTATAAAACAAAAATTCAGTGATAAAGCCACAACAACACTCATTTACTGTTTCATCCAAACACCCCTTAACCAACAGATTTCACTATGAATAGAAGCACACATATACCTATTACCAACCTTATGATCAAACAAGCTATTCTAACACAAATAGAAGCTAAAACAACTATCTCAAACAACTAAATCATACAATTATGCAACTACTCAAAAATTCAATATGACAGATGGTTAAATGAAACTAATTAACACAAATTTAATCAAACAGTTATACTACAAATCAAATAAGCTCAATTACAAATTTATAACAGCTATCTCAACTGAAGAGATTCAATGAAACAGTATACTGATCATTCAATACTCAGAACATTACAACTCAGAATTCAAACTCAGAGCATAAAAATCCAAAATACAACTTACAATGAGATTATCACTCCAGCATGAAAAGGAGTGATTCACTAAGCTAGCCTGTCTTTGTGACAGGCTGGAACCTTCCTTTTCTGTTCCAAACTATCAATCAATCACCAATATCCACTATTCCTGCTTCAGTTGACCAAGGTTTGACCAAAATACTTTGAACTTTTTCACTAAAATTTCACTCACAAAAACTTAAGGAAGCTGATGAAAGATCTAAAATATTAAAAACAAGCTTGGATGTAAACTATTTTTAATGAAAACTCTATCTTACTATTTTTCTCTTTTCTGATTTTCTGAAAACAATATGATTGAAACAGATTTAAAATGAAAACTAAAATATAAGGACTGATTGAAACTAATTGAAACAGATAATAAAGCTACTCAGTAACTAATAAATTGTAATAAGCAATAATGAAAAAGTTAAAAGCTGATTTGTATTAAAAAAATAAGAAGTACAATTGAAATGAAATACAACTACAATTCAGATTTGAAAAGGGCAGAGCTTCGCTACTCAAAGTCTCCACCTAATAAGCTATCCTAACACCTCTATTTATAGTTACAATCATAAGAATCTAGGGAGAGGGGGTTTCACGGATTGCCAACTTGGCAATCCGTGTGCTGTGCTTCTTTTCAGCCAATCTGAGCCATGTGATCATCAATTAATCATTGCCTCATCATGTAAGCCCTTGGATTAGATTTAGTGAGGTGTCTCAGCTAATAGAACGATGCCACGTTTCATTCTTTGTGTTTGTTGAGCCCCTGACACGCTTCTGACATCACATTGAGCTTCTAGAAACAAAGTAATTGTACGATTGTACCCTTACTTGTGGTTAATTTGGTGAATTGGTAACTAGAATTCATGCGGTGAATAGTGGATTTTGGGAATGAGGGGTAATTTGGGGGCGGGTAAAGGTACGGGTAAATGTATTTTATTATTTTACTTATGTTGACCGTTTGATACAAAGTTTGACTGAGGGTATTGCTGGGCTGGGTTTTAGGATTCAGGTGGGTATGGGCTTGTGATGTTATGGATTGGACGTGGAATTTGTTTTGGATTAATATTAGTAATAAAGGCCTGGTTTTGTTTGTAGATTTTAAAGATAAAATTCACAAGGACCAAGTTTGTAATTTCAGATTCTTTAGGGATTAATTCTGTAAATTTATTCCAAGGACTAAAGTTGACCAATTATGATTCTCCAAGGACTATTGTTGCCATTTTGAGCTCAATTAGGATCAAGGCTTGATAAATGCTTCCCGGCTCCGGCTTTCGACTCATTTCCATTTCCCGTGCTCATGTTTGCCGTATTTGCTTCGTTTTGTCCATATTCACATTATTCGTACCTGCATTTACATAAACACAAAAACACATATATTTTTGGCATAATTGGTTAGTTTTTGGTCTTTTTGGTCCGGTTTTGGTTGAATAAAAGTGAGTGAATAAGCACTCACCACCCGCAGATAAAGAAATCAACTTTAATTTCACAATATTATTTTGTTTTGAATTCAACAATACTAACACAATCTTTGGATTTATTTTACGGTTAAACCTTGAGTAACTCTTCAAATACTGAATCTTTATGATATAGATCTTAAAGTGTTCGACATTGTTGTATAACTTCTGTCCTGTGACGATGAAAATATAACTACTGATCCCTATTTGTTGCTCGAGATTAGATTTGAATACCCAATCAATCACACAAAATCTGCTTTAGCATAATGCTACTTCACCAATGACTCACTAAAGAATAAATAATAGTAGTCAGGTATTTATTAGTATTCATCAGGTAAGCAAAAAAGCTGTAGACTTGCTTCTGCTGTCTGAAGTTGTGATAATGATATGACCGGATGCTTTAGTGTTTGGCATAGTCTAATCATTTAAGAAACGAATAAATAGAATGACAAAATATTATGTTATTTATTGAAAAAGGTAGAGATAATCAATGAGATAGAAACGAAGGTCCCAAATTAGGTTTAAAAAGGTAAATTATTTTGTGGCACATGGTATGAAACTGGTCATCTAAAACTTATTACTTAACCCTGAGATAACCAGAAATGGAATCTCTTCAAAACACCGATACCTGATTGTTGCACCTTACAAACACATAAGGTGAAAAAAACTAACCTTAACATAAGATCCTTTAAGTTCAGGTGCTTGCTTTGCGTACGTTTGTTTAGAGATCCCCTCTATAAAACTAGGAACCTTAGTACTGGCAGATGTCTTGGTAGGAGAGGCATCAGTCATTAGAACATCCTGATCAGATGGACTGCTTTGCCCATTCTCTTTAGCAACAGCCCTTTCATAGATTCTATCTAAAGTGCATCATAAATATTTTGTGAAATCCAACCGTGACCCTGAGACGCTGGAATCGGAGCAGTCGGTATGTCAGGATCTGAATTCACCAAAAAGGGTGCATTATGGCTCAATGGAGTTTTCTCTGATCCTTTTTCACCAAAGTATATCAAAAACCCAAGATGCTCAAACTTCTCCATACTCAAACCCTGCAAACCTTGAAGCAACATCAAAAGGTTGCAATCTTTTAAGTAAAAGGAAAGTATCAAGAAACACGAAATCATTGGTCTTGGAGGGTGTCATACTTGAACATGTATGTTTGCCAAGTACCGTAAAAGGTATATATCATTAGTACCATATACGACATACACAACAAAGCCAAGGATAAGCATAGCCTTTTCATGATTTATCCAAACAGCCCTTTGGTGGAGATTACCCAAACAACCCATTGTTCTAGGAAATCCAAATCTACTGCTTTACCACCACTCCAATACTTTCAGTACTATAGACGTTAACAATCAAAGTGGCAAAAATATTTTCAGGTATCGCATGTAAATTAGCCCACAAACCTCTCCACAAAATGACTCAAAGAAGAGTTTCACATCGGCCTTAATAACCTGCTTCGAAGTAAATAAACATCACGTATATGCACCCATAATAACCAATGTTCATAAAAAGCTTTGCGTTAGTATCAACACGTCGTGTGAACAGCTTGCAGATTACTGCTAACCCGCAGCAGCTATAAAACTTGTACCACTTGAGTTGTACATTGCTCTTATATAACAACTTCAGTAGCTTGTAGCTTCTAATCTTAATATCATCCCTAAGAAGTTAATCAAAAATTTTGATTAACTTGTCACATAATCACGTTAACAATATCAAGAAGTTAAAAGTCTTACTGAACCTTCAAAGATAGAATGGCTTCTTAGTTCAGGCCATATGTTCAAGCCACGGGTGCTATTACCAAATTTAAATTTCTGACTTAGTACTCATATAGAAGGCGAATTATAAAGAGACTCATAGACATATGCACAAATATTAATGGGTACGGAAATGGCTCCAAATAAACCTAACCAAAAGAGTTAGTGTGCAATGATTAAAGAAACACAAAAACATACCAACCATATAATGGTGACCAACCCATTACCAGACATTTTGGAGAATTCGTTCCTTTTAAATAAGTAACTAGAAAACAAACAACAATAAAGCCAATTAGTGTGTGAATTACTAAAACACGAATATCTAAAATTTAAAATCGATAAGCAGAGAAAAAGTATATTATGAATGAGCAATATCGATAAGCAAAGAAAAAGTATATTAAACTATGATCAAGGCTCGACTTCACTGCGTGGTTTTGGTTTTCTTTTTCAGTCCCCCCCCCCCCCCTTTTCTTTTGTGAAATATGCACCCTCATGCAACAATAATTAACTCTAGGGCTTGGAGACTGAATATGATCGATGTTGGCTATGGAAACAAATTAGGTTTGGAAGAATGGATGAAACTTAACACGTCAAATATGCTTCTGCGAATTTTTGCTGAAATTACTTTTGTGATTGTGTAGATGTAATATGTAATTGATATTATAACATCGGATTAGGGTTTGTGAAAAAAAGTGTTTTGTTGATTCAGTGGTTAAGATATATGTTTTGCAATTGTATAACACAACTTGTGACATGGTCTATTGGTTGAGGCTCTACTTACTGGCCGACCTATTCAAGGTTCGAATATTGCGAGGCTATTTTTTTAGACAATAGCTTCGAATTTCATAAAATGTTGATGACATGGCTTTAATCCTTGCTTAGGTGGCTTAAATAAGTTGATGACATGTCGAATTAAATTAAAAAATTGCTTACATGGCCAAATTGTGAGGACATTGCTGCTAATGACAATTACATGGCAATGAGGTGGCGTTTTCTTGATTTATCTACGTGTAACGCCTCCTGTTATATATAATGTAGAGATATATATTCACTTTTAAGGCCAAATACAACTTGTTAATACAAATATCATCTATAATAACCAGCAAGTCCCAGAAAACTGCGGAGGAAGTACTAAACGGTAAGAAACTTCTCCAATGCGTTCCAGAATTTCAAACGGACCAATGTAACGAGGACTGAGCTTGCCCTTAATTCCAAAACGTTTCACTCCCCTAAACGGTGATACTTTAAGAAATACACGATCTCCAAACTGAAACTCTAAATCACGTCTATGTTTATCAGCATAACTTTTCTGTCGAGATCTAGCCTCTTTCAGCTTCTCCCTAGCAACAACTACTTTCTCATTAGTAAACTCAATCAGTTCTGGACCTTCAATCAAATGTTCACCCACTTCATTCCAACAAACAGGTGCTCTACATTTTCTACCATATAGAAGTTCAAATGGTGCTGCCTTGATGCTAGCATGCCAACTATTATTGTAAGCAAACTCCACCAAGCACAAATATTCATCCCAATTACCAGCCCATTCCAATGCACAAGCTCTTAGCATATCCTCCAAAGTCTGAATAGTCCTCTCTCGCTGACCATCTGTTTGAGGATGAAATGTTGCACTGAATTTAAGACGATGAGTTCCCCACGCCTTCTGCAAACCCTTCGAAAATCTAGAAGTGAACCGCGGTTCTCTATCAGATACTATAGACGTAGGAGTACCATGAAGTCTAACAATTTCCTGCTGAAATAACTCCGCTAATTTACCAATACCATACTCCTTCCTAATTGGTAACAAATGAGCAGACTTGGTTAGTCGATCAACAACCACCCAAATCGCATCATGTTTCTTCCGAGTAGTAGGTAACCCTGTCACAAAATCCATAGATATCTCTTCCCACTTCCATGTAGGAATTTCTAACGGCTGTAACAACCCACTAGCTCTTTGATGTTCAATCTTGACTTGTTGACAGATCATGCACTTCGACACAAAAGTAGCCACATCTTGTTTCATACCATTCCACCAAAAGTACTGCTTCAAATCTCTGTACATCTTGGTAGAACCAGGGTGAATGGTAAATGGAGAACTATGAGCTTCTGTCATAACTTTCTCACGAAGTTCTGGATCATTTGGAACACACAACCTATCTTCATACCACACAACTCCATCATCATCAATTCTAAATTCAGTCTGTTTACCTTGTTCAACATTCTGTACTATAGCCCACAATTCACCATCATCCTTCTAAGCTTCCTTAATCTGTAAAATGAGATTAGACTCTACGTTCATACTAGCCCAATATCCACCAAACCCTCGTACACATAATTCTACATCGAACCGTTCGAGCTCATTAACAATTCGAGGTTTAATCTCAATACATGCAACCATTCCAGATTTCCGACTAAGTGCATCCGCAACCACATTAGCCTTACCTGGATGATACTGAATATTAGTGTCATAATCTTTAAGAAGCTCCAACCATCTCTTTTGTCTCATGTTAAGCTCTTTCTGAGTGAAGATATACTTGAGACTCTTATGGTCGGTAAAGATATCACATGTTTCTCCATATAAATAATGTCTCCAAATTTTCAACGAAAAAACCACAACAACTAACTCAAGATCATGGGTCGGGTAATTCTACACATAAGATTTCAGTTGCCTCGAAGCATAAGCAATTACCTTCCCATTCTGCATCAACACACAGCCCAAATCCTTCTTTGATGCATCACTATAGATCTGAAAACCTCCAGAACCTGATGGAAGAGTTAATATAGGAGCAGACACCAACCTCTGTTTCAACTCTTCAAAACTCTCCTCACGTTCATCCGTCCATTCAAACTTCTCACCCTTTCTCATCAGTTGGGTTAAAGGCAAGGCTAGTCGAGAGAAACCCCCAACAAACCATCTATAATAACCAGCAAGTCCCAGAAAACTTCTTACCTCAGTCACATTAGTAGGTCTCGGCCACTTGGTGATAGCCTCAACCTTAGATGGATCCATGGTGATCCCATCTGCAGACACCACATGACCAAGGAAAGCAACTTGCTTTAACCAGAACTCACACTTCGAAAATTTAGCATATAACTTCTTCTGGCTCAGAATTCCCAACACAATCCTCAAATGTTGTTCATGCTCTTCTTTCGACTTAGAATAAACCAAAATGTCATCGATGAAAACGATAACAAACTTGTCAAGATACTCATGGAAAACACGATTCATCAGATCCATAAACACTGAAGGAGCATTAGTGACTATAACATGTACGGAATGCCATCTTTGGAATATCTTGCTCCTTCACTCGAAGTTGATGATAACCGGATCTCAGATCAATCTTAGAAAAGAATTTAGATCCTTGCAGTTGATCAAATAAATCATCGATACGCGAAAGAGGATAACGGTTACGAATAGTGATACGATTGAGTTCGAGATAGTCAATACATAAACACATACTTCCATCCTTCTTCTTTACGAACAAAACTGGTGCACCCCATGGAGAAACGCTGGGTCTAATAAAACCATTATTCAACAACTCCTCCAACTGCTTCTTCAACTTCTTCAACTCCAAAGGTGCCATACGATACGGAGCCTTAGAGATAGGTTCAGCCCCAGGAATTAACTCAATACTAAACTCAACTTCTCTAGTCGGAGGAATATCAGGAAGTTCATCAGGAAAAACATCAGAAAATTCACAGACAAATGGAAGATTTTCTATTTTAGGACTTTCTACAGTTTTATCCTTAACAGAAGCCAGAAAACCTTGGCACCCATGAGAAATCAGGGTTCATGCCTTCATAGCATAAATAAACTTAACAGATTTAAGGGGTTTAGAACCATGATAAACAAATTCAGGATTATGCGGATCACCAAAAATGACAGATTTAGAATAACAGTTAATGAAAGCCCGATGAGAAGCCAGCCAATCCATGCCTAGAATGACATCAAAATCGACCATATCAAGAGGATACAGATTTGCAAGACGAATTCGATCATAAAAACGTAGAGGACAATTAACGTATTCATGGTGGATGTGTACATGATCTTTCATAGGTGTAGAAATAGATAAATAATTTTCTAATTGTTTGGGGTTCATATTCAGTTTCTTAGCAAATGTAGTAGATATAATAGAATGTGTGGCACCAGTATCAAATAACACGAAAACAGTATGATCATCAACGTAAAGGATTCCGGTAATGGTACCTGAAGAGTGCTCTGCCTATTCACGAGTGGTAGTATAGATATGTCCAGTGGTAGGAGGTGGCTTGATGTAATTCCCAGGCACCAGAGGATTCTTCTTAGGACAATCTTTAATCTTGTGAGTAGTAGAGCCACATGAAAAACACCCACCTGTGGCCTTGAAACACGGACCTGGATGAGATTTACCACAGGTAGTACATACAGGTGGAGGAGGTAAAGCTGCAACAGGCTTCTGCTGACCGGAAGAACCCGAAGTACGATTCTGCTGATTACCCTTAACTGCCTGATCCTTCCACTGCCTGTTGTTATTATTGCCATTATAACCCTGATGATCATTACCATACCCATTAATAGTCCGATATTCCTGACCCTTATGATCCTGGCGCCTATCATTTTGACCTCTGTGCTCCTGACCATGATCAGATCGGCCCTTGTACTCCTGATTCTGGTCAGATCGACCCCTATACTCCTGATAACCCTGACCCTTATGCTGAATACGATTACCATCTTTATCCCTCTTGTTGGAATTTCCATTCTCATGCAACAATTCAATATTACGAGCATCAGCACAAACCTTAGCAACATCTGCATACTCATTGTTGACAATCCGATCAAGAACCCATCTCTTCAAACCCCACTTGAAATGTCTGGCCTATCTCTGAGCATCTCCAGCAACAGGTCCAACAAAACTCACCAACCTCATAAACCTCTGCATGTACTCCACAGAATTTTCCCTGTCCAACTTATAAATAGAACCGTATTCTCTTTCATACCTTTGCTGCTCAGACACAGGGAAATACCGATTATAGAAGATCTCACGAAAATCAACCCATGAACAAGTATCAGCAAACGCTTCTCCTCTTTCTTGAGTACGAACATGAGCCTTCCACCAGCTCAAAGCATCACCCTCCAACTTAAAAGCAACCAACCGAGTTTTGAAATTATCAGCACACCCCAGAACTTGAAATAATTTTTCCATATGAGCGATCCAATCTTCAGCCTCAGTAGAAGTAGCAGCAGATCAGAAAGTGAGGGGTTTCAACTTATTGAATTTCTCAATCCAAACATCAATGTCATTAGGTAGAGCACCGCCACCACTACCTGAGGACCCAACATTATTTCTGATGTCATTAGTGATCTGGGTTCTCAATTCAGTTCTTAGTTCAGCTGAGAGATTCGGAAGAACATTGGCCAACGCAGCAGAAATCATGGCCTCAAAGTTAGGACTATCATCACCATTCCTATGAGCATGCTCCATCTAAATGATTACCGAAAAGATTAGAAAACTGAGGAAAACAAAAATAGAGTACGCAAGGAAATACGCAGAAGGAAACCTAATGTCTACCCAATCCTCACAGGTCATAGCCTAAGCTCAAAGGGTCCAAACCTGTCTCTGATACCATAAATTGTAACACCCCAACCCGACAAGGGTAAAAGTATTACAAATATGGTGACATATCAGAAACATGCATGGACATAAATAAAAGAAAGTCTTAACTTAAATAACCAAAAGAAGGAAATCAACATGACTTTAAGTTACATAAGTCCCAAAAGTAAATCTCCATCAAAAAGTAAATGAAAATAAACAGTCTTAAACATAATAATAATATTCCAAGCTAATATGATCTAAGGTAGGTCTACTCTTCACTCAATCCCATAGCAACCCCAGCCCCTAGCTTAGATACATGCCGCGGAAGAAAAGAAATGCGGCTGAGCTTTACAAGCTCAGTGAACAGATATAACAACGAAGTAATATGAAACAGAAACGAATACAAGATATGGAGTAACAGAAATAACTGAAATATAAGTTAAAGTAATGTAACAGATATCTACCACGAGCCCAGAAACAGATATCATATCATAATCATATTCACACATAAGGCAACATATGTAGGGGAGACCTACCAGAGTTGTGAAAGACGTGCATGCACGCAACATCAATCACCAGATAACAGATAACAGATAACAGATATAAATAACAGATAACAGAAACTGATCTAGAATGAATCCATACGCCCCCACAGAAATAATATTATCCATAATAAACAAATAATTGAGCTCATAACATATAACAGATAAGGGGACGTGGCAAAACATCACTCTACTACCATAGAGTCATGTCAGAGGTGCATCACTGACATGGACATGGAACCCCCCATGCCTAGTGAAATAAATTTGGCTCGGGTGTCAAACTAGAATAGGTCATACAAAATATCATAAAATGATACAAATCGTAGGTCATAACAGTCAGGTCAGAAATACATATCAGAGGTTCATATCATAAGTCCAAATTAGAAGTCAAATCAGAAGGTTCAGATAAACAAAGGTTCATACAGAAAAGGTTCAGAAACAAAAGGATTTCATAGCAATGGCTTCAGGAACCCTAATAATGAAAGATAATAAATGAAAGAGATCATGAGAAACCTTTACTGAAAAAGGTCAGAATATCTGTACCTTATTTCAAAACCAAACGGACAATTAAGCAAACACAAAATCAAAGATCACTCCTACCTTGCAGAACCTAAAGGAATAATAAACCCAATATTAAGTACAGCTCATTTACATAAATTACTGATTTTAAGTTATCTTTCCATTTTAAATAACTTTCTCAAATTAGTACTTCATTACGTTAAGGTTATTATTGACGATTAAATAATATTTAAGTATAAAATGACCAATATAATAGTTCAGGTTTTAAAGTGTCAATATTATAAATTTAGGGTCTAAAATGTAAATTATCAAAACTGAATATTAAAAAGTCAAATAAAATTATTTTAAACTTTATTTTAATAATTTAATATTAAAGTAATAATTTTGGACCCCGTCATTATAATTAATTAACGTTCCCACGACATTAATCTTAGACAGCGTCGACACCGATTCTTTTATGCATGTTCAACCTAGCTCGTCTATTAGCAAGTTAAATACATTCCACAACATGAAAACAAGATAACCATAATCTGCTATCTTTTCTTATATAGTTCGACCTACCAACTAGACCAATACTATCCATCTTTAACCTACTATTTTTATTCAATAAAGTAGGCCAAATAACCTCAACAACAACCTGGAACTCCAACCTCTCGACATAATATAAAAAATAGCACCAAATCAGTGTTTCATGTTCAATATAACTCGATGACTTAGTTAAAAAGAACAACATCATGTATAATCAATAGTATTACAAGTATACGTGTGCATGTATATATATATATATATATATATATATATATATATATATATATATATATATATATATATATATATATATATATATATATATGTGTGTGTATATATATATATATATATATATATATATATATATATATATATATATATATATATATATATATATATATACACACACACACACATATATATATATATATATATATATATATATATATATATATATATATATATATATATATATATATATATCGTTATACAAAACCAACACAAAACAATATCAAAACTCTAACCTATATTTATTAAACTCGACATGTTGTAAAAAAAAAAATATCGAACTCAACCTTATAACATACTTATATATAATTCGACATATATTACACCACCCAACCTTTTCTTATTTCTTTTTAGTTCGAAAGCCAGAAAAAAAACCAAGAGCCTTTTTATTCTATTTATATTATATACACATATAAGTAAACTAGTTGTATCCCATTCGAATGGCAATTAAGAGGTATAGGTTTACTAGATTAAAGATATTGACTTCATATGTAGTTTATAGTATCACATGCATACATATGTGTATATATAAATTCGACATAGGCTACTGATGACAAATTTCATACTTTATTATTTTATCATTCACATGCTTATAAGTAGACTAGGAACTAGGTAGATGCTACAAGTTCATTCATGCTTTGTACGGTATAAAGAAAACGGAAAAAACTAAGACAGATGATACCTAGTTAGTCTACTCGAATAGAAGTATAGACAACAGCTCCAACCTTGAAAACCTTCTTTAGTGAATCAAATTTAACCAGGAAGAAACGATCGAGACTTTCTTGCTTAGGATTTGTTTTTCATGAAACGTCAAGGTGGCTTTGGAATAGATAATCCATATATATGAATATAGATAGGGAAGATCAAAGTCGGTTAGGAGTTTTGATGCGCCAAGGAACCCAAAATGTCTTGTTTTAGCCCAAGATACTCATATTAAGCCCATAGCAAGTTTTGTACTAATTATAAATTATTTTTGGTCCTTTGTGCATTTTTAAACGTACAATATATATTCCTACAACGTAAAAATATATTTTACAAACTTCCTTGAATTATTATGATCATACATGATTAATGGTAAAATTATAATAGCTTATTTGGTATTTTATTTTTATTTATTTATGATTCTAGGTTATAAGGGTATTTTGGTCTTTTTGCGCATTTTAAAATCTTAGGTATTACACATACACCCTAAGATTCCTTCACTACATCATAGGACACTACCACCAACCTTAATTCGAATCCCACAACTCTTGCCTATTTAAGGCCTCACCATTGCAAGCTTATCTTGCATCTCATCTTCAAACCTCACATTAACATCATTCGTCATCACATTTAACCCTTATAACTAAACTTCACTCTTGATAGTGTTATTTAGTTTCAAAACCTTCAACCCTTATAACAATCCCACTCAAACCTTTTAGCTACACTTCACTCTTGATAGTGATAGTTAGTATAAAAACCTTCAACCCATCGATCATTATAGTCAAACCTTACAACCATTCCTCACTTTAGATAAGTATTAGTTAGTTCCACAACCTTCAATCCTCACAATTACACGAAACCCTTCATGCACAAAATTATCTCTAACACACAACTAGGATCATCTAAACTAGAAATCTAGAACTCAGTTACCTCAACCCTGTTAGAGATATCCACCAACAATCCTGTTAGGATCACATTCACATTCTATTTTTCTCTTTCGAAATATATCATGCATCTCATTGTCAGTGCAAACAATAAATTAATCAAAACCATTTTTCCCCACCCTTCCTCAAAGGTCAAAACCAACACTTTCCCATCTTATGGAATCATTTCCATTCACATCTAGGTGCATATCGTTCTCATTTTTATTCTCTTTGTTTATCTTCTATCGATTCTACTCTATGGGATGACTTGTAATAATAGTAATCATTTAGAGTATGTCTTATCAACAAACCATCCTTAACACCAGCCACCTTAGGTAGATGATTATGTCATTCAAAAGTTTTGTTAGAACTTTCCTTCCCAATGACAACTTGGATGAAGTCATTTTGTGTGTCAGTCAATGAACGAATCTATTTCTTGTTGGTACAATTACACCTTAGGTTATTGGTCGGGTTGTGACACTCAAGTGTCTTTGAATTGCAATATGCATTCATCTATCTGTGTCACTCAACTTTCTTAGGCTTTCTTTTTGGTCTTTATCCTTTTGGCACACTTTTAGGCTGTGTCACTCACGTAGTTTAACCATTGCATGTCTTGCTATGTGTATTTTATCCCTAATATTTTGCCCCTATTCTTTTATATATTATGTTGCATGAAGCTAACCCTTTATGTAGGAAATGCCTTAGTAAGAATTTGATCCATAGATCCGATAGATACTAAAGTAAATAAACAAGGGGATTCAATCACCATAGGAGAGTATTGAGCTAGGGGGCTCGGGAGTATTTGAATACATAGCACGGAGTCTTTCAAATAGTGGTGATAGAAGACTTCGCTGGGATGATGCAAGCTCGTCTTTCTAGGGATAAAGGATAGTAGTGCAATTAGGGGGAGTAGGGAATGAATTCAGGGAGAGCTCAAGCCAACTACCTTTTTGCTTCATCAAAAGGGGGAGAAGGGAGTGTAAACAGGTAGCTCTTACATTTTACTGTGTGTTACGGTTTACATATTTGTCATCATCAAAAAGGGGGAGATTGTTAGTGCAAATATTATGATATTTAAACAAAACGGTTTCTTTGGTTTTAATAATGACAAACATGTAACTTGTAATGCATAATGTAAAATGTGCAAGTTACTTGTAAACATAAATCGTCAATGCATACTAAATCAACACCTTTCGACGTCTCAAGTATGCTTCAACAAAGTTGTAGCATTCCATCCCGATGTAAATCACTCAAGGTATGGACAAACAAATCTACTACTTTACAAATGATCAAAGGATTATATTTTTCTTAACTTCACATTTTTAATGTGACAAAACACTTTTTCAAAAATACAATTTACAAATTATTTTTGAATTAAAAAAAAATGTTTAAATTTGAAAAATAAGTTTAAAATCACCAACAGCTATTCCCCCCCCCCCCCCCCACCAAATCAGTTCCAAACTTCCCCAAATAAACTTTCACCAGTAAAGACAAAATCTGGAGCGTTTCATTCATGGACGGTACCACGGTACCACTAAATTTAATGGTACCGTCGGGTATTTAGTGGTACCGTCCCCCCTGTAACGGCTAAATTTTCTTTGCCTATAAATAGTGAACCACTTTACACTTTAAACTTGATTTTTCCAGCCACTGTTCTCTGGTTTAATCCCTTCTTAGTTAGATCACTTTCTTTGATCATTTAGAGAGTCTTAATTTGTTTTAGAGTGATCCAATCATCCATTCAAGTGATCACCTTCATTCCTCTTCTAGTCCAAGAGAAGAACACAAAGTATCAAGAAGATACAAAGTTTTAGAGTCATTGAGTAGTGCACTTGCATTACTAGTTGTAAGCTTGTTTTATCTTGATACACATCAAGTAGTCATTACCTTTTGTTTAGTCTAGTGAGAGTGGATCATTGTGATCTTGTTGAGATCTTGAAGATCTCTTGTAGCTAGTGAGCTTTTGTGTTGATCAAGTGGGTCAAGGGTAGATCTGGTAGATCGTGTAGGTTGTGTTGATTGTGTGATTTGTGAAGATCGGGTAGATCAAGTGTAGATTGGTACTAGCTAAGATTAGTACTCGACATTTAACTTAGTGTCGAAAAATAATGTAAGCGACGTTGTATGGTTTTCTCCGCCGAGAATGGAGCTTGTTGATTAGTGAAGTAACTCTCGAGTTGGGTACTCAGGGAGTGGAGTAAGGCAAAGATGAGCTTCGTGACCGAACCACTATAAATCGTCGTGTATGGGTTTGCGTGTTCTTTACTTATCTCTTTGCTCTTCATCTTTGCATTTACGGCCTTATATTTGCATTGCATTTATATTGATGTGGTTAGTTGCTTATTTCATGTTGAGTATGTTTGTGACATGACATGAATCTTATGTTATGTTTGTGTTGTGATCTAGTTGTTAATACCTCTAGTTGTTTTAGATTTATAATTGAGACTTTTCATATTACATCACACTTGATCGGGTATTTGATACAAAAGTTTTAAGTTTTAAGTGGAAACGTATTCACCCTCCCTCTAGGGTTTCCACAGATACGCCGTATCATTCTGGACAGATACGCCGTATGACTGATGAGTATGCTAATACTCATCATTTCATGCCCACTTTGACATGTAAAAATGCTAAAAACGGTCAAATGCAATACACATATCCTTGGTTTTGTGTTTTTATGTGTCTCAAGTACGAAGGGTTGAAAACTGAGCTAAAACAAGCACTTTTGAACGACTCTTTGACAATTTCGTGTATTATGATATTAAAGATAAAGTCTGGATCAACCCCAGGATAAATTCAAGGCTACTATAATAGTAAAACTTAACTCAAACCCGGCCCAATCTTACAAGCCCAATCATAAACCCACTTCCCATTTTATTAATAAAACCTATCTCTGGCCCCCATCTCCTTTACATCCTTCCCATCCTTCCCAACACAAGCAAATCCAGACAAACCATCTCACATCCTCCAAATAAATCTAGCATATCCCATATCCTCCAAGTAACTTGTCTCATCCCCTATCCCAATACTCCTGCTCCATCCGCCTCAGAGATTCTACAAGATATTTTATCTCCAGGTTGGCAAATCACAACCTCATCTTGGCGCCAAAAATGCAATGGAGGGCTGAGATTGTTTCATGGCAATTCAAGAGATGGGATTTCTTCAAAGAAGCACTTGAAGACCCCTAGTTAGTTTTTAGAATAAATAGGAGTCATATGTAAGCCTCAAAGGCATCTATCTTTCTGTTTTTTTATTATGTTTTAAGTATGTTTTAACTTTAGTTTCAATGTTGTAATCTGTTTTTATTCAGTCAATTTATGTTTTCAAGTTTTTTCTAGCCTTAAACCTTGTTTCCCAACATATTCTTTCATAAGTGCTTTGGCTGTTGCTTGTTGTTGGTTTTTACTTAATATTATTCAGGTTTTACCCAGCTTATCGAACCAGAAGTAGCCGTTGAGGGGTAGCAAGAGGGGTACAACCCAGCTTATCAGTGATAAGTTTGGTACTAGTAGACGTTTTACTCATCTTTGATCAGCTAACGTTGAAGGTGTCATAATCTGGTTTTCAACTTTTTCATACATAATATATCATTGTTAATTGTAGTCGTAATTTTTTGTTTGTTTTAGCTTATTTATGTTCATTTAAACTAGTGCTAGTTTATTCCTCAGTTACATGGCTAAATTCACCATACTACCGTCTTAATTAGCTGTAATAGTTTTAGTAGTAATGTTTGGATTACCCTGTTAATCTTTGCTTAAGATTGATATAATGGTTAAGAATAGTTTAGATGGTATTCAGTAGGTTAATGTGGTGTAGTTACATCATAGAGTCAGTAGGTATTTAACTATAAAGTCAAAAGTAGCTTGAGCATTAATTCCTGTATGACTGTTAGAAACTACTTAGTATAATCTATAAGTTAGTTATAAAAATTAATAGTTGAGCTTAATCCAATCTTAGTACAGGCTTAAATATCAAACGTAGTCGTCTTCAGAATTTAGAAATTCACTTTAGTCAACATTCAACAATTCTTAAAAAAAAAGTCAAAAATGTTCTAAGTTGAGAAAATAGATAAATTTCCAGGTAACTTTCAGGATTCAATACTGATTTGGAAGGGATAAAAGTTAATGTTTTGTGTTCACTTGGTGCTCATCTTTCAATATCAAAAAGAAAATTCAGATTTTAAGCCCAATTGCATAGGTAGAATTGATAGCAAAGTGGCATGTTTGGAACTTTTATAGACCTACACCTGGTCTTTTCACTTCTGACCGTTTTTCACTAGTACATATCTTGCTCAATTCTTGAGCATTTTGCTTGATTCTTGTTGTTTTGGACAGCCTCCAGTACTGAGTTGTTAGATGAGTTCCTTATTTGCCCTTGTTAGCTTATTAGTTTAGCTTATTTTAGCCCACCGAGTTGCTCCTTTTGGCAAGTGCCTGGTGAGAAATCAGCGAGCATTTGGCTTGTTTGATTTTTGCCTTAGCTGTTTGTTGCTAGCCCGTTTATTTGTGTTTTTGATTTCCTTAGTTTGTGTATTATCTCATAACGAGCTTAAATTCCAATTAAGTTAGCTTAGAGTTACTGTGATTGTTGCTAGTTCATTAATATCACTTTAAGCATTGACTCAAATATGTGTGACCCGTTTTGATTTGGCTTAAGTGTATGATCCAATTGTTGTAGTTACTATTATATGCTTGATTGTGTGTGCTTGAGGTTAGTTTGTTGATGTTTGCCTTTACTTTTACTTTTGTCATTATTTTTTATTAGCCAAAAACTCACCAAGTTCTAAAAACCTTCACTAATTGATTGATAAATTTATATGAGAGTTTTGTTTTTATAATTTCACTTATAACACTGTTGGTTTTGTTTAGCTTCTAGAAAATCGTTAACAACTTTTCACAAATACTAATCTCATTAAAGTGCTCTAGATCTGGTGTTTAGTATTTTGCAAAAAGAAGATTTGAAAATAAAAATGTTTGCAAAACGAACTGATTTGGGTGGGATTTGATCCCACGCCACTCAGCACACATAGCACCTAAAAATCCACCTGCTCTTTGGACTAATTCTGTTACACCTTGCATGAGTTTAGTATTTAGCATCTGTTGTTGTTTGTTTTTCTTAAAATTAAGCAGCTTGTAGGTAGCTTATTATCTTCTTATATTTGTACTACGCACCATCTTCTAATAATTCTCTTAGGTTAATACGGAGTAGTAATATTTATCTAAAAAGTTTTAGATTTATTTCTTAAGTCTTAGTAATAATTAGAATTTAATTAGTCTTAAATAGTTTTTAATTAATTAGAATTTTTATTAAATAATTAATTTTCCTATTTCTAAAATCTACGTTTGTCATCTAGTACGTAGGAAATTTATTTTTATGCCCGTAGCCCTAGTATTGCTTAGATTTCACTTTTTATTTTTCCCATGTACGTTATTTTCAATACTAGTCTTTAATTTTAAATTAGATTTAGATTTTTCCCATGTACGTTATCCACAACACCAAATAATCAAAATCTTATCCCTACAAGCATTTTAATCTCGAACCATACACGATATCCTCGATTCACACCTTGCTGGGACACAACCCGGGCGATCACTTGCCTGGTATCACATATATACATAGTATTCACGGGTTTTGCATGTTGGTCTTTTCACGAAGGATGACTAGTCAATTTCCTCACGCATGCTTTGTATGTATTTATTTGATACCTGTTCTACAGCTCTATCAATGACTATACTTGGATGATTTCGAAGACCATTGCCTGACTTTGAAGAATGTGCCAAATGTAATTATCCCATGCGCCGCATATGAACCTTTGGTCAACAAAGAAGAACCAACTTTTTCTACTCAAGATACGCCACATTACATTCATTACATATGGCGCATCACTCTCAAGACTTCACCAAAAATAATCCAAGATACTGAAGGACATGCGCCGCATAGAGATTCAAGTTACTCCACATCTGAAGACGGTGTACGAATATTTCAGAATATAATAATCTTGGACCTCATGCGAAGTTAAGTCAATGCGCCGCATCTACTTAGTCGATGCGCCGCATCGAACCCTTTGACAGAAACTATAAATACTCTAAGAGACATCCAAATTTCGTGTGCAAAAAAGAACCAAAAGTTATAGAAACCCTAAGGAGAAGAATAGCAACGAAGAGGCAACACAAGACACACCCAATTGAAGATCTCAAAAGTAGTAAGAAGGTACTGCTTGTGTTTTAATTCTATTAAGTAGTTTTGTTTTATTGTAATAGTACACTTTAATCCATCAGGATTGATGGGCTTCTGACCGCCATATTGCTCCCCTTAAAATTGCTTTTCCATTGATTAAAGTTTATTTAATATTTATTTAGTTCTTGTTATATGTGCTTTGATAATCTCTGTGTCTAGCTGTGGCTTGTTTGGGCTGCCATACCCCTCCCACGATTACTTTACTAGCATATAAGTTAGTGTAAGCCCTTAAAAAAGGTTAAATAATATAGACATAAGTAATCATTAAGGATTTACTCGCCTATAATTATGATACCAACGAGAGAGAAGAGTTTACGACACTCATCATATAAAACTAGAGATAAAACAAGTGACAAGCTACTTAATCATTCATCAGGCCTCTTATCTATATCTGTTATCTATCTGTGTACGTGTTCGCCATTCGTTGTATTCTATCTCATTAGTTTTATTATTTTATTAATCAACTCAAATCGTGCTTGTCTCTCAGACTGAAACCCCCTCGTGTTAGATTATGGCGTAAAACTAACTTAGGAATTAAAATACTGATAGACATTCTAGGTATTCACGTGTCACTCTTAGTTATTGACACTCTACTTACCAACTAGCTACATTGATCAGGTACACTGCTCGTTAGTGTGTGTTATATGATAAGTTGGTTAAATATAAATTTAAAACTTGATAAAGAATAATCCTATTCTACAATGATATAAGCACCCATCATCTTTTTATTAGCTTTTTGTAAGCTTAATTTTGTTAATCCTATTCTAATTTCAAATTTTTCAAAAAAGTCAACAATAAGGTCAAATAAGCTAATATGGATGATAAGCTAGAAATGGATGAACTTATGGGACATACTAGCTTGTCTTTGAGAAGCTAGAGCTTGTATATTGTTACTTTAGTCATGTTTTGAGCAAGGACTTAAGTAAGTTCTCATTTAAATTCAAATTTAGCTTAATTTCTGCTTATTGCTTGTTTATTTGTTTATTTACTTGTTGAATGGCTTATTTCTGCTTATATTTGCTTGTTTATGCTTTCTAATTAATTATCCCTATCTTGTAGTTGTTTGTTCAAGTTTTCACTTAAAAAAAAAAAAAAAAATCATAAAAATACCTTAAATCTAGTTTCTTCTATTTTAGTGCTTATTTTTGCTTTAAACTTGTTTCATACTATACTAGTAGTCTTATTATTAAATTGGAGTCCTTCACTAGTTTTCAGCTTATTCACTTTACAAATCCAAAACAGTCAAATTATTGGAGTGTTTGGCATAAGCCTAATTTTGGAACTTTGGTTATTATTTCAAATTAATTTGGTCTTGATTTTATCTAGTTAGAAGTATGCGAGCTTTTGAAAGTGGGTAGAGCTTGTATATTGGAACTTTGGCTTATGGGACATACTAGCTTGTCTTTGAGAAGCTAGAGCTTGTATATTGTTACTTTAGTCATGTTTTGAGCAAGGACTTAAGTAAGTTCTCATTTAAATTCAAATTTAGCTTAATTTCTGCTTATTGCTTGTTTATTTGTTTATTTACTTGTTGAATGGCTTATTTCTGCTTATATTTGCTTGTTTATGCTTTCTAATTAATTATCCCTATCTTGTAGTTGTTTGTTCAAGTTTTCACTTAAAATCAAAAAAAAAAAAATCATAAAAATACCTTAAATCTAGTTTCTTCTATTTTAGTGCTTATTTTTGCTTTAAACTTGTTTCATACTATACTAGTAGTCTTATTATTAAATTGGAGTCCTTCACTAGTTTTCAGCTTATTCACTTTACAAATCCAAAACAGTCAAATTATTGGAGTGTTTGGCATAAGCCTAATTTTGGAACTTTGGTTATTATTTCAAATTAATTTGGTCTTGATTTTATCTAGTTAGAAGTATGCGAGCTTTTGAAAGTGGGTAGAAAGAAAAGGAAAGTAGACATGTCTAAAGCAGTTGAGCAAAAAGAAGAGCAAGAGCAGAAAGTTGATGAACAAGTGAACAAGAAACAGATGATTTTGACTAAGAAAGAATGCAAACTTTTACTGAGATTATCAAGGTTTCTGAAGAAGAAGTGATGGATGCGCCTCAAAACCAATATACCAATTATTGATTTCAAATTTGGTATTCATGGTAAAACTACTTATTGGGACATCATAAGGGTTGGAGGAATTTCATTGAGATTCACAAGTTTCCAACAGATGCTCCAAAAGTTTAATAGAGAGGACATGGTAACTCTATGGAAGCTTTACAAAGACAGGTTTGGTTTGATAAGGCCTGAATCCATTTGTGATAGAGTATTTGGAATTACTTGAAGGTAATGTTTGAGCCACATCCTAAAGATGAAGAATGGAGAAATCTAAGACATAACACAGTTCAAATATGGATGCTATTTCAGTCTTGTGGTGTTCATGTATTAGATGCTCATGGTATTACTGTCTATATGCTTGTTGAAAAAGACTATCCAATAAAGTTCAATAAAGAAATAGTTCATCAGATGCTACAACCAGGAAAGTTTCAAATGCAACATCATTACTTTTCTGATGATCAAGTATATCAACTACTAAAGAAATATGAAAGAATTCTCAACCCTAAGGAACCTAAACAGAAGTAAATGTGTTTTGAAGCATCCTCCTGGTGATTGTTCAAGCTAAGAAGGAAACTTGATGATTTGTGAAGAAATATCAAGTTTATGGGAGGATTGTTGGGTTCTAGAGATTCTGCTGCTCAAGAAAGATGCTGCTACTCAGGTGTTCTAAGTGAAAATTATCCAAGTCATTACTACTGCTGGAGTAAAGTTACAACTGATGCTTTATTCTGTTTTTACTGCTTATGTGATAACTATTTATAGTCTGTTAGATAATTATTGTAAAGATTCTAAAATATTTAACTTGTATAGAAAGATATTGTAAACCGACTAGGACTCCTTAGACTATAAAAGGAGGTCCTAGGGTATAGAGTTAGACGTATCTGTGGAAAATTAGAAGGGGGGTTGAATAGTTTTGCCGGTTTTAAACTTGATTTTTTTCTAATACTTTTACGAATAATTACTAATTATGACGTATCAAACAATAAATTATATGCAAGTATAAAGTAAGAAATGATCAAACCATAACACGATTGTTTATCATGGTTCGGCTACAAGGACTCTTTTTCCTTGCCCTACTCCACGCCCTGAGTATCCAACTCGAGAGTTATCTTACACTAGTCAACAAGCTCCTTTATCCGGCGGAGAAAACCTTACACGTTGCTTACACACTATTTCCGACACTAAGCTAGATGTCGAGTTCTTTCACAAGGGTACAACCACTCCCGATAGTTCTTTACAAGGGTACAACAACTCCCAACACTCTAAGTATTTTGAGGACTAAAATACTAACCTATCACTACAAATGGATACAATACAATGAAGTATAAACTTTACTAGTTTACACTAATGCTATGCTAGACAAGTCTTGCAACGTTGTGTTGAAGCTTGTAAGATCGTGATCTTCTTGCTACAAAGAGAGATTCACAAATATGAAAGTTTACTGAGCTAGAAATGAAGTATATGCAATGAAATATGATAGAGAGTGATAACCAAAAGTCAAGAAGTGATTTGCTATTTATAGGCCTTTAAACAGACCAACCCATGGATACGGCGGAACCCATCCTTTGGTTCCGTCCGTTGTATCTGAGGGTTCCGCCAGCATGTCTGACAGAATCCAGCACAAAATATTTCACAATCTACCACAATATTCTCAATATCTTTTCAAATTCAACTTTGATATCTTGAGTGTGAATCACTACAAAATAGAACATGTTTCTTACACACTTACATACATGTTTCCTAGAGGGGACATGTGTGGCACAAGCAATGATGCAACTAATATATTATTTCTAATTTTAGATATTTCTAAAAAAGAAAGTATACTTGAAAAATGGTTTATGTATAGAATCAAAACATGTTTGTTTGAAATGTTTAGCAAGTGAATGTTTTACTTGAAAGAGTTTGTTTGCTTATATCTTGATATGTGATAACGCTCAAAATTAACATGTTTTTAGGAGCGTTATTGTGGATTTTATGCATATATTTTGGTCACTTTTATGAACTTATGGTACTTAATGAAGTATATTCATTATTTTAGGTTCATGGAAGGAAAATGAAGGAAAAGACGTAAAAATGATCAAAAACGAAGATTTATGAATGTACGGAGGAATTCCCGACAAATGAAAGTCTCTTGGAGTATATTCGAGAAGATAAAGTCATGAAGATTGTCACTCCAAGGACTCAAGAATAAAGCACAAGAAGGAAAACGAGAAGTGAAATGAAGGAAAGAAGCTAAAACGAAGAATTATTGGAAGACTTGTTGTTCCCGACACACCTTCACCATTTTGGCCATAACTTGAGCATACGGACTCCGTTTGACCCCCCGTTCGCGGCCACGGAAAGCTAAGAGAAAGATCTACAACTTTGGTCTTTATCATTTCTGCCCAGGAGGATCCATCCGATCGAATGGAGCCCAACCGATTCGGTTGGATGCTTGCTGACCTCCCCAAGTCATTTTTAATGCATAATTAAGTGTCATTAAGCCTCAAGTCCGATCATGTCTCCATAATAACTCCTAAACCTGGCATTTTATGACACTTAGTGCCCAAGAAACTTGCTTGGAGGCTAAGGTTGATTTCTACTACAAATTTGAGTGCTTAGGCTTAGTTCTAGGTGTGCATTCCTAAAGGAAGGATTGTCACCAAAACAAAGGTGCACTCCTAGCCTACACCTTAAAGGAAGGATTGTCACCAAAACCGGTGTGCATTTCTAAAGGAAGATTTGTCACCACCTTACCACAAACTTCTGCCGTTCATGGAGGACGTATCACCAAATATTGGAGCGATTCTCTAGTTTGGTTAGAAGTTATAGTTGATTGGAAACTTTGTTACGTTGATGGGGCTTGAAGGTAGCTATAACCTTTCATCTTTACCTATTTGTAATTCATACTTTGGGTAAACCTTGTTACTTTTATATTTCATGATGCTTATGATTACTATGTTGGTTGAAGACTTATGTTTGGTTGAATATAATTTGGTTTTGTTTTGAATACTTGTTTGGATATTGATGTGATTCTTGTGATGAATGTTCTTTGTGTGCTTGTTCTCTTATTATTTTTCTTGTGGTTTGATCCGTGACATTCATAACCACCAACTTGTTACTAGCTTAAACAAACAAATGACACTTGAGTGTAACCAAGTCTCTTGGGACGACCTTGATTTACCACTCCTATACTACAATTGACTAGGGTATACTTGCCCGAATGTGTTCCTAGTTAACCGGTAATTCTTGTTTCTATAAATTTAAAACATGGTTGCTAATTAGCACATCAAGTTTTTGGCGCTGCTGCCGGGGATTTGGCTTTGCATTATTTTGTTAGTTTGTTTGTTGCTTATGGATGTTTCTTTGATTGAATTGCTTGTTTGCTTGTTTGCTTGATTCTTTGCTTAATCATTATTCCGGCATCGCCGCAACAAATTATTTGCGCCGTTGTTGGAGTTTTGGTTTTTGTTCTTTGATGTTTGCTTGAATGTTTGTGTTTCATGTTTTCTTAAAATGCTCATTAAAAGTTTGTTCCCTAAATATGCTCAAAAATGTTTGCGAAAAAGAAAAAACCACCAAAACAACCCAAATTATTTGTTCAATTTTTTTTCTTGTTATGTGAGTTTTGTGTTTTATAAGTTATGTGATCTCTTGCATGTTCTTGTGTTTCTTTTTGCTTATGTTATGTTTTTGTTGATTAGTTTCGTATTAATTTTGAAATTAGACTATCTTGTTTTAGATTGTTTTGTTTTAATTTGTGTTACGTGACTAATTGTGTTTGTTTGCGTCTATGTGATTTTCATTTTGTGTGATTGTGCTTTTATTTGTTTATGCTTTTTGTGTCGTTTTATGTTTTTGTGTTTTACTAGTATATATGTGTTTATGTGTTTTGCTTGTGTTTATTTTTGTGTTCGTTACGTTATGTGTTCTAGTTTTATTTTTGTTCAATAAAAGTTTTTTTTAGTAAAACTTGTTTCAATAAATTTATTGAAAAAAAAAAAAAAAAAAAAAAATTGTCATTTTAGTGCCAACCGAATCGGATGGAATCCATGCCGATCGGTCGGAGCTCTCGGAAAAATATTTTTCATTCCAACCGAACCGGTTGGATGTCCAACCGAACGGTTGGAGCTCTCGTTAAAATTTTAAAATTGTGTCAATTCCAACAGAATCGGTTGGATGTCCGACCGATCGGTTGGACCAATCGGTAAAAAAAAAATAATAATAAAATAAAATAAAAAAAATATATATTTTTCATTTTTCGTTTTGTGTTCTTTTGTGTTTGTTTTTAAATGTCTTTTGAATTTTGCAAGAGTGTCATGTCTTTTATTCTCTTAAACTCGGTTTTTCCATTTTTAATTTTTAGTACATTGTGAATAAATAAGTACTTATTTTTAAAAATAAAAGTTTTGAACTTTGTGGGTATGTTCACTAGAAACCGTCACGAGACTTCACTTGTCCACTCGGGCCACCGAGGGGTTTAAAAGGCTTGTTGCATATGCTAAATGCAACCGTGATGCCTACAAAAGTGAGTTTTAGGATTTTACGTGTTTTTTGTAGTTTAGTTTGTTTTTGTAGATTTAATAAGTTCTTGGAGATTGGATTATTGGTGACATTATACTTGGTGTGAAGATGATTTGTTGAATGAGAAATTGATTGATCTCACAAGCTTATGCTAGCGTTTGCTTAGCAACTTATCATATGGAGTTTGATCGCGATTTCTACGGCCCGGGAAGTTTCGTTTCTCTTGGATTATTTATTTACATATTTATTTTTCCCATTCTACATGCTTTGAAGTTTATTATTCACATTTAGTATAATGCTTAACGTAAGTGTGGGGGAAAAGTAAAATATTGGAAAACGAAACTAGTTTTTAATTTTCTAATTTTTGGGTCAACAATTTGAAAATAAATTTTTGTATACTTGTTTGCCCTTGTAATCTAGTTGTTTTCACACTGTTAGGAAAATATACTAGAATAACTGGATCAATCCACTGGTGAAATATGTAATTTTTGAAAAGTTCGAGATGTGTCCCGATTAATATTGCAATCCATTCTGGGATCGATAACATTTGCTAGCACATATTATAGCCCTTTCCACTAAAGTGTGAGGATTTAAGCCTATTTAATATATAGCATACATCTTTTATGCTTGAATCTTTTGCTATGAGTGTGCCGGTGATTTTATTTATTCTAGAACTTGTGCTTGTAAATCATTACCAGACCGCAGTAAGTTCGCATTCGTGTGATATAAGTGTATTCGTGTGATAAAGAGGCAACCTTAGGAATAAAACCAAATGGCCATCCGTTTACAAAATAATTTTTGCTAACCACATCGGTTAGTTAACCCCCAATATAAACCCATTTGTTAGCGTTTATCTTTAGCGCTAGATACCCCTAGTTACACCCTCTGAGCCATCCTTTTGTTTTGTTACATCCAGAAAAATAAAAAAAATATTTTACACTTTAAACATTAGCCTAACCCTTTGTCAAAGTCTAAATGGTGGGTTGCTTGTTGCTTGGTATGATGGATTGTTTTTGATGATTTATAGTTAGCCACACTTTGTCACTTGTGTGTGCCATTCCAACAAGATGAAGGAGACGTCTTTCGTATTTTTTATTTTTTGTGGTGTATGCTTATAAGAAGTGTGGGGGAGATGTGATGAAAAAAAAAAGAAAAACTAGAAAAGAAAAAAAAAAGAATAAGTCATCGAGAAAAAAAAAAAAAGAGAAAGAAAAGGAAAATATATATGTGATGACAATTATAGCTAATGTGCTATATTATTATTATGGAGATGAAGAAAGAAAGTTATGTGATATGTTGTTAGCCGATGTGCTAAGTATGAAGAATATTTTATGGTGAATCGATGTATCGATATGTGAAAGTCTGAAGAGGAGGAAGTTAACTAAAATCATTTTTGGGTTTGCGGTTTGTTTGGTGACTAGCAACAATGGGACTTAGACTTGACTTTATTTTTCTTTTAAAACCAATTTCATAAATTTTCCCATGTCTTATCCCTACCCTTACCAAATTACTTTATCTATCCGGATATTGTAATGGCTTTGTGAGAATATCAAATGCAGGAATATTGTAGTGACCATCCGGTTTTTGAGGAATCAAGAACTCGCGCCAGTAATCTATTGTGATTTTGTATGAGATGTTTGAACATAAGCCTGGTACAACCCAAAGCCTTACATTACAACCCGAATAAAAGACCTCTTTAGATGTTTACACTTGGTGCTTACGCCACGTCGGTGAAGTTTTGTTTCTTGTACAAGCCTATGGTAATAAACAAATCATGACTGAGCAATGAGTGTGATTTCTCTTATATATATTCCACTACCTAAATAAATGAGTGATTGAGTGAATTATACTTTGTTTCTTTTTCATGAGGTGTTTAGAAATGTTAATCAAGCAAGAAAATCTATGTGTATTGTCAAACATCTCGATTTTCACCTTAAAGCTTAAAACGATGACTCTTATCTTGTACTTGCACTTGATAGATTTGCATCATATTTTTCTAATCATTCTTGTGCACCATGTGGATTTATTTTCTTTAATTCTAGATTTGCTTGAGGGCAAGCAAAGTTTAATTGTGGGGGATTTGATAACACTCAAAATTAACATGTTTTTAGGAGCGTTATTGTGGATTTTATGCATATATTTTGGTCACTTTTATGAACTTACGGTACTTAATGAAGTATATTCTCTATTTTAGGTTCATGGAAGGAAAATGAAGGAAAATACGTCAAAATGATCAAAAACGAAGATTTATGAATGTAAGGAGGAATTCCCGACAAATGAAAGTCTCTTGGAGTATATTCGAGAAGATAAAGTCATGAAAATTGTCACTCCAAGGACTCAAGAATAAAGCACAAGAAGGAAAACGAGAAGTGAAATGAAGGAAAGAAGCTAAAACGAAGAATTATTGGAAGACTCATTGTTCCCGACACACCTTCACCATTTTGGCCATAACTTGAGCATACGGACTCCATTTGACCCCCCGTTCGCAGTCACGGAAAGCTAAGAGAAAGATCTACAACTTTGGTCTTTATCATTTCTGCCCAGGAGGATCCATCCGATCGGATGGAGCCCAACCGATTTAGTTGGATGCTTGCTGACCTCCCCAAGTCATTTTTAATGCATAATTAAGTGTCATTAAGCCCCAAGTCCGATCATGTCTCCATAATAACTCCTAAACCTGGCATTTTATGACACTTAGTGCTTAAGAAACTTGCTTGGAGGCTAAGGTTGATTTCTACTACAAATATGAGTGCTTAGGCTTAGTTCTAGGTGTGTATTCCTAAAGGAAGGATTGTCACCAAAACAAAGGTGCAC
Source organism: Artemisia argyi (assembly GCA_030686995.1). NCBI lineage: Eukaryota > Viridiplantae > Streptophyta > Magnoliopsida > Asterales > Asteraceae > Artemisia > Artemisia argyi. Next base: position 9,212,170 of record CM060679.1, read on the forward strand.
TCCTAACCTACACCTTAAAGGAAGGATTGTCACCAAAACCGGTGTGCATTTCTAAAGGAAGATTTGTCACCACCTTACCACAAACTTCTGCCGTTCATGGAGGACGTATCACCAAATATTGGAGCGATTCTCTAGTTTGGTTAGAAGTTATAGTTGATTGGAAACTTTGTTACGTTGATGGGGCTTGAAGGTAGCTATAACCTTTCATCTTTACCTATTTGTAATTCATACTTTGGGTAAACCTTGTTACTTTTATATTTCATGATGCTTATGATTACTATGTTGGTTGAAGACTTATGTTTGGTTGAATATAATTTGGTTTTGTTTTGAATACTTGTTTGGATATTGATGTGATTCTTGTGATGAATGTTCTTTGTGTGCTTGTTCTCTTATTATTTTTCTTGTGGTTTGATCCGTGACAATCATAACCACCAACTTGTTACTAGCTTAAACAAACAAATGACACTTGAGTGCAACCAAGTCACTTGGGACGACCTTGATTTACCACTCCTATACTACAATTGACTAGGGTATACTTGCCCGAATGTGTTCCTAGTTAACCGGTAATTCTTGTTTCTATAACTTTAAAACATGGTTGCTAATTAGCACATCAATATGACAAACTAATTAGTAAACTTGCTAAATATACATATTGGACATTTTCAATACATGTACTTAAACAAATGTATACCTACTTAGAAATTACTTTATGAAAACATATAAATGTAGTTTGAGTGGAGTTAAGTAAAAGGCTTTTAAGCTATATTTATAATTTGCCAAAAATAAACTTTATCTTTTGTAGTTAACAAAACTAAGAAAGATCGTAAAATATAAATAATGTTTTTAGGCGATATTTGTATTAACAATCTCCCCCTTTTTGTTGACGACAAAACATAGATTTTATTTTTACGCAAATGGATAATTATAGATTTTTTTTAGCCTTTTGAAAATTTACATTTCATATGATTATTTTAACTTTTGAGTTTGTCATTTTAGATGATGTATTAAAAGTTGATTTGGTAAAATATATATCCTATCTCCCCCTTTTTGTTGAAACAAAAAGAAGAGTAGCGAAGCGGAAATGTGTCAAGCCAAATGCTCCCCCTTGGACAATACTCCCCCTAAATGGAATGCCAAGAGAGGATACATGGATTTTGGTCCTACAAGAAAATGTTAGTTTGTTGTAGAGATAAGGATGAGAATACTAAGTATAATTGAGTAAGTATGCATCACATGACAACTACAATGAATAATCAAAAGAAAATGACCAACACACTATAGATAAGTAGAACCATTTCATTTCAAGTAAAATTTAAATTTTGACTATAAAAAGTCAAACTTACAGAATTGAAAAAGTCTACTCTTTAAAGTACAAGAAAACAAAGCTACACCTACAAATAGAAAGGATCCTAAGTGAGATTCTACCATTATTAGATCCTAAGAACGCTCTATGCTTGAGGCATGTGAGAGATGGCGTTAAGACGCTCCAAGATGTGGTTAAGGATAAACCGCATTTCATCTTGGAGTTGATGTACCAAGATGTTGCACCCCTCACTTAGGTGAGCGGTTCTTTCGCACATGGTGCAACCATGGCGAGGAGGTGGTGGTTGTGGAACTTGGTTTGGAGGTGGTGGATCATTGGTGGTGGTTGAAACATCTATTGTCGTGCGAGCGAAGGTGGATGGTTGAAAGGTGTATCGGTTTCCTACAATGGATGAGTACATTGCGGTTTGGAAGTCCATGGCTTGGGTGAGATGAGAATTAATCATGTGCTTGAAAGCATAGAGGCTTTCCAAGCGAGTGTTGAGTTTTTCATGGGTGTTTGGAGATTTGGTCCATAAGGAAGCTTCTATTTCCTCATAAGTAGGAAATATAGATTCAAACCGGTTGGAGGAGTCATGAGGTGGTTGTTGTTGTTGATCATGATGATGAAAGCTTGGTTCTTCATAAAGAGGACCGTGGATGTCATTGTGGATTGGATGAAACAATAATGGTTGTTGATGAGGATGATCTTGATCTTGTGGAAACAAGGAAGTTATAGCATGCTTGTAAGCCAAACGCTCTGTTAGCGATGGTTGATGAGGTTTTTCCTCTAATGGGTTACTTGGGTGAGACCTAGGTTGTTGTTGAGTTTCTATTTGTTCCATAGTATCAAAAAGTGGCAATGGTGGTGGATTTGATGATCTTGGTGGAAGGTCATCCAAAGTTCCCATAAATAAATGTGGTGATGTTGGTGGTGTTTTGAAGAGTTCCATTGGTGTCATTTTTGGTGATGGAGTTTTTGATGGTTGACTTGGTGCCGAAGGTAGTGTTGGATCACTTGGAGTTATGGTTGGTGGAGGAGTGGTGATTTTGTTGATAATGCAAGGATTTGGAGATGGTGTTGGAGTAGCAAGGTTTAGGAAGTTGTTATCATTGATGGGTGATGAAATATTGAGGGATGAATCACTTGATGATGATGAGCTAACTTGGATGGTTTTGTTGAAACAGGTTTTACACTTATTCTAGCGGTTCTCCTAATTGGTCTTGATGATTCGGATGAGGTGGTGGATTTTGTCATTGCAAGACTTTGGTAGGATTAGAAGTATGAGATTTAAGAGAAGTGAATGGGGTGGTGTGAATTGTATGTATGCATTGTTGATCAATTTATAGGAGGAGCAAGACATGGAAATTGGTGTTTGGATTTGATGTTGATCCATACAATGTTGGAGGTTTCTAATCATATGGAAGAGTTCTAAGAAGTTGTCAAATCATTGGAAGAGTGAAAGACTAAGTGGGGAAGTAAATGCTATGTGATCATGGTGGATACATGTTGTCAGGTTGTTCCACGGATTGGGAGGAACCAAAGGAATGGTTCCTTCCTTGTATTGTAAAGGTTCTTTGGGTTAGTTAAGGCAATTTTGAATTTTTGGCGGGAATGATGATGCTATAGGTTAATGGGTGATTAGATAGCTCTAGAATTACTGATAAATACTAACTAGCATGTAGGAAGCAAGTTTGGATCCTAAGAATTGCTAGAAAAATTCAAAAAACTCAAGAAGCAAAAATTGTAGATGATTCGTGGAACCCTGCGACAACACAGACGGAACCCATTTTTGGGTTCCGCCGTATCCGTTGGCAGGAAACTTGGAGGATGATGCTGATGAGGTTGGAGGGTGAGGACGTTTACCTTTGCCTTTGTAGACTCGCTCATCACTCAATGGCACAAATGTGTGTGGAATGAGAGGATAATCTAGGCGACGACCTTTTGGAGATGGAGGAATGGGTTCACAAAACCTAAAGAGACGGGTAAGAAGCATCCCGTATGGAAGAGCGGTGGTACCTTGAACTGAGACATTTACCATCCTTTTGGCAATGTAGTAGGCTAAGTTGAAGGTTTGTCGGGTGGAAACACTATAGAGCATGTAGGAAAGACAAGTGTTGATATGGTCCCTATTTCCTAAAGTGCTAATGACATTAGCCCTAATGATCTCCTCCCACTTCAAGAATTGTGGTCTCAACTCATTTAGCTCCATTCCAAAGGGGTCTTTGGCTACTTCCTCTCCTCCCTGGGTTCTCCTAGTATGAGTAGTCCTAACAAAAAGATGGTCAAGAATTTCCTCTTTGCTCACTAAAGGGGTGTCATAAGGATGAATGCGGTCATGGATTGAGTCAAGAGTTGAAAGTGGCCATTTGTCGGTGTAAAGACATGTGCCCCGATTTGGAACACGAAGGACTTGAGTAAATTGAGCTAAAGTGATTTCAAACTCATTTTGGTTGATAGAGAAGTTTAGTGACATGAGACCTTCATCATCCGTGCTAAGGGTCACGGAAACATAGAATTCTAGAATGAAACGAGGATAAATTGGCTCATCTATGTCTAAGAGACAATCAAAGCCAATAAAAGAGAGTTGTTCCCTAATGTTGGTTCCGGCAAGGAAAGTAGGATCAATGGTTCTACCCTCATGAACATAACGCCTCTCAAGGTTCTTAAAGATTTCTACTTGGGCCGAGGTTAGTCCTTTGGTCTTGTGGTGTTTGGGTAGGTATTTGGTGGTGTCTTTGTGGTCATAGAAGGTTGCGGGAGTCATGATGAACCTAGAAACATAATTATCAAAATTTTATGTAAGTAGTGGTTTAAATGTCAAAAATTCTAGTGTGTGCCTATATGAAAACAATATGGAGTTGTGATTATCTTGACTCATTTTAATGTTAAAATGGTTTTACTTATGCAACTTTTGTGTAAATTTTGAGATAATCCAAATGCTCCTAGTTCAGTGTAGCTACGGTTGAAAGTACCCGAAAATACATATTAGTTATGTATTCCCTTTAGCTTTCAAGAGACGTAATGCAAGTGATGTTTTAAACATAACGTTTTTATTTTGTATTATCAATGAAAATCTATTTTTCCTAAATGTGAGAAGATTTTTCAAAATTTTGACATGGGGTGTTTGGTACAATGTGATAATGTGTTACAAGATGCAATTCCTAACTAATGAAAAACATAAATTGTTTTGTTTATGATAAATTTTCTTCATGAATTCCTAAGTTGATGCATTACCCCAAGTTTTAGCTTTTGTGCATAAATAGAGTTTTCTAGACACATATCAGGAGAGTAATTGTATTTAGAATACTTACAATGATGGTAGGAATGAAGAATGGCTGAGCAAGAACCCTAATTTTCGTGTGAAAATGGATGTAGAAGTGAATAGTAACTGTTTTTGGTGAGTGGTATAAGGTATGGGGCTTGTATGATTTATTATATAAAAAGAGAACCTGTGCAGGTGGTTGACGGACTGGGCAGAACCAAACATAGGGATCCGCCCGTTGTGTTTATTGGTTCCGCCAGTCTTGCAGTTTAAGGAAGTGAACTTTTTTTTTGTTTTTGATTTCTACGATTTTATTTAACGTTTGAACTATGAAGTAGGTTCCATAAGTCCTATTCCCAGTCTAAGAAGATTAAATGGTTCACGTTTAAGAGGTTTTGTAAGGATATCGGTAATGTTGTCTTCGAAGGATACTTTCTCAGTGGAGATGTTTCCTTTTTGAACATTGTCACGAAGGAAATGATGACAAATTTCTATATGTTTAGTATGAGCTTGTTGGACTGGATTTTTACTAAGGTCGATGGCTCCTTTGTTGTCGGAAAGGATAGATATGTCTTTAGTCACAATTCCGTAGTCCACGAGCGCTTGCTTCATCCAAAGAGCTTGTTGACATGCTTTTCCGGCCGACACATATTCGGCTTCCGTTGTTGATATTGCGAGTGCCATTTGTTTCTTTGAGAACCATGAGTGAGACAATGTCCAACAAAAGTACAAATACCACTTGTACTTTTTCTATCAACATAGTCACCGGCATGATCCGAGTCGGCATACACTATGGTTTCTACACCCGTTCCTTTGGGATACCATAATCCTAAATGTGTAGTGCCTTTGATGTACCTAAAAATCCTTTTTATGGCTTCAAGATGGATTGATTTTGGATCTTCTTGAAAACGAGCACATAGAGAAACGCTAAACATAATGTCGGGTCTACTAGCCGTGAGATAAAGTAGACTACCAATCATACCTCTATATTTAGTGTTATCTACGGATTCACTTTCCTCATCCTTTGTGAGTTTGGTTTCCGAGGACATAGGTGTTTTGATAGGTTTGGAATCTTCTAAACCAAATTTCTTAAGCATGTCTTTTATATATTTAGATTGATTAAAGAATATCCCATCTTCTAATTGTTTAATTTGAAGTCCTAAGAAAAAGTTGAGTTCTCCCATCATACTCATCTCAAACTCGTCATGCATGATTTTAGAGAAATCGTTGCAAAGCTCTTGACAAGTTGATCCGAATATTATGTCATCAACATAAATTTGAACTATGATAATGTGTGATTCATTCTTCTTAATGAAGAGAGTGTTGTCAACAAGGCCCATGGCATACTTATGGTCAACTAGGAAGGTTTTAAGTCGATCATACCATGCTTTTGGAGCTTGCTTAAGCCCGTATAAAGCCTTTTTAAGTTTGTAGACATGATTAGGTTTTTCAAAATCGGTAAATCCCAGAGGTTGAGCAACATAAACTTCTTCATTAATAAAACTATTTAAGAATGCACTTTTGACAACCATTTGAAAAAGTTTAAAGTCGTGTGCACATGCATATGCAAGTAAGATTCTAATTGACTCGAGCCTAGAAACCGGAGCAAAAGTTTCATTGTAGTCAATGCCTTCTTGTTGATTATAACCTTGTGCTACTAGCCTAGCTTTGTTTCTAGACACAACTCTGTTTTCATCCATTTTATTTCGAAAGACCCATTTTGTTCCAATTATAGTTTGATTCTTTAGTTGAGGAACTAGTGTCCAAACATCATTTCTAATAAATTGGTTCAATTCTTCTTGCATAGCAATTATCCAAGATTCATCACTTATAGCTTCTTTTATATTTTTGGGTTCAATGGTTGATACAAAACAAAAATAGTTACTTTCATTTTGAGCTTTTGATCTTAAAGTTCTTACATTAAGTTTACCTATGACACTATCTAATGGATGACTTTTAGATTCTTTGACATTGATTATTTCTCTATTTAATAGTTCATCTTCCTTGCCGTTTTCTAGATCAATTTGACTAACAACTTGACTTTCAACTAAGTCATCATCTACCAAAGGTGATGTCTTAGAGGGAGGTGAACTTTCGTCGAATGTTACATTCAACGATTCCTCGACTCTTAAAGTTTCCTTATTTAGAACAATATAAGCTTTGCTATTTTGTGAATATCCAAGGAACACACCTTCATAAGACTTTGGGTCAAATTTAGTGAGATAATCCTTTGTGTTAAGTATAAAGCATTTACTCCAAAATACTTTAAAGTATCCTAATGTCGGCTTTTTACCTCTATATATTTCATATGGAGTTTTATCTAAAAGTGGTTTAATTAGGACTCGGTTTAAGATATAAGTTGATGCGTCAACGGCATTACACCAAAACTTTTGTGGAATATTTTGTTCATTAAGCATTGTTCTACTCATCTATTGAAGTGTCCGGTTTTTACGTTCTACTACACCATTAGATTGAGGAGTGCGAGGAGCCGAGAAATTATGTGTTATACCATTTTTGTCACAAAATTCACCGAGTTGTATTTCGTTATCAAATTCCCGACCATGATCCGTTCTAATAGACACAATGCAATTTCCTACTTGATTTTGAATTTTCTTTCCAAGTATTTCAAATTGTTCGAAAGCTTCATTTTTACTTTTCAAAAATCTTGTCCATGTATATCGCGAAAAATCATCTACTATTACTAAAGTATAGAAATTTCCTCCATAACTTTGAATAGCGGATGGACCGAACAAATCCATATGCAAAAGTTCTAAACATCTAGTTGTAGATACCATATTTTTAGCCTTATGGCTACTATGAACTTGTTTACCAATTTAGCAAGCATCACAAAAGTGTTGGTCGTATTTCAACTTGGGTTGGTTTCTAACTAATTCCTTAGAGGATAGAGATTGAATAAGTCTCATATTAGCGTGACCTAAACGTCTATGCCAAAGAGTCGAGGACTCATCTAATGATGTAAGACAAAGTTTATCTCTAGATGTTTTATCAATTTTCATGACATACACGTTATTTTTAAGAACTCCTTTAGCTATAGTTATTCCATTTTTAAGTATTTTACTTTCGTTTTCACTAAAGAGTACTTTATACTTTTTGCGGCAAAGTTGGCTAATACTAAAAAGATTAAATCCTAAGTTATCATCATGAGCAACATCATCAATAGATAGAGAGTCATGAGAGATAGTACCTTTTCCGATGATTTTACTTTTAAGCTTGCTACCAAAAGTGACGTTACCTCCGTCATAGGCTTGATAGGTAGAGAAAAGGCTTTTGTCACCCGTCATGTGTCTTGAACAACCACTATCTTTGATCCATTCATCCGGTTCCAAACACACTTTCAAGCACACCTATTTTGTAACAAGCATTCAAACATTTGGTCCCCAATATCTCATGGGTCCATTTTGGTTAAACATGCCATTACCTTGATTCATGTAAGGAAATGGTGGATATGGGTTCCAAGACATATAGTTTAGAGCTTACTGATGTCTAGGTAAGTTTTGACCCCCAGCTATGTTGAAAGTAGGGTTGTGTGTTGTAGTTGCTTTTTGGAAAGGGGCGTTTGGATATAGATGTATTAGGTCTTGGTTGAGTGGTTCTAGTTCTAAATTCATTTTTAGCAAGTCCTACTCCTATTTTAATGGCCGGTTTAAGTTTGGTTTCAGTAGAACTAGTTTTTGACTTCTTTGTAACTTTAACAAATTCACTACGGTTAGTTTTTAAGTTGTTCTGTATTGCAGCAGTGTCCACGGAACCAATGGGTTCAACGGACGGAACCAAATTTTTGGTTCCGTCAGTTCCGTGGGTCATTGCTGCAGTTTTGTCATTTTCTTGTCCTTTTTCGCCTTGTTTTGTTAAACTACTTATTGATCCTGTTTTCTTGAATCCTAACCCTGTTCTATCAAAGTGAGACTTTTGAAGTTTCATTATTTCATCGGCACAACCAATACTTTTATCAAACTTCTTAAACTTTGAGTTTTGTTTAATAAGACTATCTTGTGTGATTTTAAGCTTCTCAATTTCAAGCTTGAATTCTTGACATGATTCGCACGTTGTGTCAATGTTTTTACTCTTTTCCAAACGTTTAGCTTTTTCTTTTAATTCATAAACTTCGTTTTCTAAAAATTCCTTTTTAGTCTTCAAAAATTTGTTATTGTTTATGATTTTCAAGCTTAACTCACAAAGTTTGTTGTATTTTTGTTCTAATGTGTTATCATCAATAGAAAAATAAGATGAATCGGAATGTACCTCATTTGAGCTTTGAGCCATAAGAGCTATTTCGTCTTTTGTTGGCTCTTCATCATCATTCGCACTATCGCTCCAAGCACCACTCACAAAAGCACTTTGAGTTTTGCTTTTGGGTGGTTTTGGACATTCTCTTATTAGGTGACTAGTATCTCCACATCTAAAACACTTTCTTTCATTCTTAACTTTCTTAACATCCCGATCTTTATGTAGAGACTTCTTTTCATCCTTAGGTTTCCTAAACTTTCCTCGTCTCCTAAAGAACTTCTTGAAGTCTCTAACCGCCATGGCATACTCTTCATCATCACTATCCGAACTTGATTCCCCATCGTCACTTGATTCCTCATCGTCACTTGATTCTATTCTAGCTTTTAAGGCAATAGATTTAACTTTTTCTTTCTTGCCTCTAACTATCTCCGAATCTTTTTCCATCACCATTTCGTGAACTTTGAGGTTTCCAATAAGCTCGTCAAGTGCCATGCTTGAAAGATCTTTAGATTCTTCAATAGCCGTTACTTTTGCTCTCCGCTTAGTATGAAGTGCTCTAAGGAATTTCCTGACAAAAATCTTGCTACAAAAAGATTCATCAAGTTCTTTAAGTAAAGTAATAGTGTTAAATCTAGCAAATGCACAATCAATAGTTTCATCTTCGGGAATAGAAAATTGTTCATATTGTTGGATAAGAAGATCAATTTTGTTATCCTTAACTTGTGAATTTCCTTGATGAGTAGTGACTAAAGATTGCCAAATTTCTTTAGCGGTTTTGCACATAAAAACTCTTTCATACTCTTTCTTAGGTAAGACATTATAAAGCATCATTTTTGCTTCATTATTTTTGGCAATTAGTTTCTTTTGGTCATCACTATGTTTAGTAAGTGAACTATCCTCATCCCGACCACTTCGGGTAGCCTTATGATCACCTTCAATAATAATATACCATAGATCTATGTCCTTTGATTTCACATAAGTTTCAAAATGGTTTTTCCAATAAATAAAACCATTTGGTTCAATAGTGGTGGTCTTTGCATAGATTGCCCTTCTTTGAAATATTCAAAATCCATGGATCGATTCAAATTTTAAGATACAATATATTTTAAAATCTTGAGTAACGTAGCTCTTGATGCTAATTGTGGAAAACTAGAAGGTGGGTTGAATAGCTTACCGGTTTTAAACATGATTTTCTTCTAACACTTTTACGTGTAATTACTAATTAAGACGTATCAAACAATTAATTATATGCAAATATAAAGTAAGAAACGATCAAACCATAACACGATTGTTTATCGTGGTTTGGCTACAAGGAATCTTTTTCCTTGCCCTATTCCACGCCCCGAGTATCTAACTCGAGAGTTATCTTGCACTAGTCAACAAGCTCCTTTATCCGGCGGAGAAAACCTTACACGTCGCTTATACACTATTTTCGACACTAAGCTAGATGTCGAGTTCTTTCACAAGGGTACAACCACTCCCGATAGTTCTTTTACAAGGGTACAACAACTCCCAACACTCTAAGTATTTTGAAGACTAAAATACTAACCGATCACTACAAATGGATACAATACAATGAAGTATAAACTTTACTAGTTTACACTAATGCTATGCTAGACAAGTCTTGCAACGTTGTGTTGAAGCTTCTAAGATCGTGATCTTCTTGCTACAAAGATAGATTCACAAATATGAAAGTTTACTGAGTTAGAAATGAAGTATATGCAATGAAATATGATAGAGAGTGATAACCAAAACTCAAGAAGTGAGTTGCTATTTATAGGCCTTCAAACAGACCAACCCACGAATACGGCGAAACCCATCCTTTGGTTCTGTCCGTTGTATCCGAGGGTTCCGCCAGCATGTCTGACAGAATCCTGCACAAAATATTTCACAATCTAACACAATATTCTCAAGATCTTTCCAAAGTCAACTTTGATATCTTGAGTGTGAATCACTACAAAAAAGAACATGTTTCTTACACACTTACTCACATGTTTTCTTGAAGGGACATGTGTGATACAAGCAATGAAGCAACTAACATATTATTTCTAATTTTAGATATTTCTAAAAAAGAAAGTATACTTGAAAAATTGTTTATGTGTAGAATCAAAACATGTTTGTTTGAAATGTTTAGCAAGTGAATGTTTTACTTGAAAGAGTTTGTTTGCTTATATCTTGATATGACAAACAAATTAGTAAACTTGCTAAATATACATATTAGACATTTTCAATACATGTACTTAAACAAATGTATACTTACTTAAAAATTATTTTATAAAAACATGTAAATGTAGTTTGAGTGAAGTTAAGTAAAAGGCTTTTAAGCTATATTTAATTTGCAAAAAATAAACTTTATCTTTTGTAGTTAACAAAACTAAGAAAGATCGTAAAATATAAATAACGTTTTTAGGCGATATTTATATTAACAGTATCATTATAGAGTCAATCACTTAAAGGTTGTAAACCCTAATACTTTAAGAGTATTCGCATTTAATATATTGAAGTGTTTTTGTGAGATAAACAATTGTTTCATTATTCTTTGTTCTTCTTAAGATTAAACATAATATTCCGCATTGTATTTAATAGAGTCTCAAGTCAGTTTATATACATTAGTTGTTTTAGATTTATCTAAGATAACTATATCTTTACAAGCTAAAGAATTCGATCAAGTGTTTAACTGGGATCAACATCACTTGTAAATAGTTTAGAATGATTTGTTAAAACAGAAAGTTTTAGTGCTCACGAGGTGGTTTTTCTGCAGAGAATAGTGCAGTATTTATAGACACCAGAAGGAGTAGGGGACGGTCCTTTAAAGCTTGGACGGTGCCATGCTTACGGGACCTTCCCGACAGACGCTCATAATTTTGTCTTGATGTGGTGAAAATTTATCTAATGAAAATTTTATCTGGTTTAGACGGGAAAACTAGCTGTTGGAGAATTTCAAATTCAAATTTATTTTTTTATTAAAACATTTCTTTATGTGATATCATTATTGGGCTTTTATCAAACTATCATCTATATTGTATGACCATAAAGTGTTACTCGACCTATATGCATTAATTTGGATCAATACATTTAATATATTTGGGTTATTATTATTGCGCTTTTATCAAACTATCATATATATTTTATGCTCATAAAGTGTTACCCGACCAATACACATTAATTTGGATCAATACATTTAGTATAGTCGTTGGTGATATATTTCCTACTGTGGGTGGTGATAACAGGCCATATGCCATTAGGTACTAATTTTATATGTTTAGACTTAATTTCTTTTCGTATAAAATATAAAGATTGGAGACAAAAAGATTTCACTCAAACAATATAATGGAGCTAGTATCTTAAATATAACAAATTTGAGAAGTTTAAAAAATGATAAATAATAATAATGATGTTTATAATAATAAAAAATAAATAATAATAATAATAATAATAATAATAATAATAATAATAATAATAATAATAATAATAATAATAAAACTTGTTTGCAGTAGGCGCCTGAAAGCCCGATACCTAGCTAGTTTTGAAATTATTCCATTAACTTGACAGTAACTTATGTTGATAAATGATAACCTACAAATCCAATAGTTACCCTTTTGTCACCATATATTTAAATGTTTCTAAATATAGTACTGTTGAAGTCCACAATCTAGCATTGACAGACCTATAAATAGGTGATTAGTTCTTTTGTTACTATACTCGTAGAAAGTTCTCTCGAACTCGTTTCCTTTGGTTCAACATGGAGAGTGGCGATTGTGACGAGAACAAGGCATTTTTGATAGGAGAAACACCACAAGAAAAAGGATTGTCACATGTTCCTAGATCCTACGAAATCTCATCGTCAAATAGACCTAGTCTGAACCCTGAGATTGCAAATGTGGCAGTCGTGGACTTAGTTGGACTCAATGATCCTGATCAACGATCCATGATAGTCAAGAACATTGGGAATGCTTGTCGTGAGAGTGGATTTTTTCAGGTAGTTTCATTTATAATTTTCTAGATTCGTGTTACCCTTTCACGTATATATAACTTTAATATTGTTAATGTAATATTTTTTTTTTAAATCATTTCCTCTTTTGATTTTGTTGGAAGATAATCAACCATGGGATATCACAAAAGGTGCTCGACGAAGCATTAGGAACTGCATTTGAATTTTTCGACCTACCAACAACTGAGAAGGCGAAATACATGTCTAACGATGTTCACAAGCCAGTTCGTTATGGGACAAGCATAAAGGATGGGGATGACAAAATTCAGTATTGGAGGATGTTCCTCAAGCATTATGCTCATCCTCTTAATGAATGGATCCAACAATGGCCTGATAAACCACATGACTACAGGCAATATCTCTAGCTAGTTCTTACCTAAAAAGATTTCTATATCTATATTTATTATACTCGAACGACAATTCATTCTTCTATCTATATATATCTAGTGAACATCTAACTCAAAAAAACTAGCAACGACAATCTTATTGAGGTATACGTATGCACAATGTGTATAATAAAGCGTTATTTTGTCTTTGCGTATTGCTCAACATGTGTAACTAGCTTGTCGTTTGTTACAGAATAATTTATATGGGCAGTAGTTTAGGAACATAACGAGTAGATGCCCTAATGAACATAACGAGTAATCATAACTGATTATATTATGTACCCTTGTCAAATATAGAAGAAATTATCTCTAAGTTGTCGTTATACTTTATTTGTAGAAGGTGTATTATACTAGCAAGAAAAATATTTATTTTTATAGTAATATCTAAGAACAAAGGGCAAAAATATATACACATATTATTTTTTTCGTTACTCATGGTTGATAGTCTTATGTCCATTGCAGAGACAAAATGGGGAGTTATGTTATGAAAGCAAGACGTTTGGCTATCGAGATTATGGGAGTCATTACTGAAAGTCTTGGAATTGGCCCAAAATATCTTGAAAACAAGATGGAAGATGGTATGCAAGTGATAGCCGTTAATTGCTACCCAAAGTGCGCTGAACCACATCTTGCTTTGGGACTACCTCCTCACTCGGACTATAGTTGCATAACCATAGTTCTTTATAGCTCATGTGGCCTCGAGATCATGGATGCTGCAGATGGCACCTGGCGTCTCGTCCCTGAACCTAGTACATGTCGGTGACCATGTTGAAGTACTAAGCAATGGACTATACAAAAGCGTGGTGCATAGAGTTACACTTAATAATGAGAGAACTAGGATCTCTATTGCAAGTCTTCATAGCATGGGGATAGATGATAAGATGGCAACAGCCCAAGAACTTGTTAGTGATGAAAATCCCAAGAAGTACAAGGAAAGTAGTTTCAGAGATTTTCTCGACTTTCTTACTAGAAACGATATTTCCGAGGGAAAGAGGTTCATTGAATCACTCAAAATGAAGTAGAAGTTCAATAAGAAGGTAATTAAGCAACGAAATAACGGAGTGCTTAAGTTCCTTAGGATATGAAGATGTTTTATTTTATTTTTATTTCCAGTGTGTTTTAATAAAAAGTGTACTGTCAACATTTTAAGACATATCAATTGCATAAGTACTCTCCCTTACAGGAGTTTTTCAGTTGCTGATGATTTATTTTTATTTTTATTTTTTATTTTTTATTTTTATTTTGTTATTATTATTATTATTTTTCTCTCTATCTATCTATACTGAATATGAATTCACGGGTTTTACTAATTATTTAAAATATAATTAAGTGTGTTAAAAATGTTAATTAATAATACCAAAACATACACGAACAATCATTCACCAGTTTTAAAAATAACTAGTGATAGTTAAAGTTATTTGTATCATTAGCAAGTAGTTAATACGTTATCAAAAGATAAATTACATGTGTTAAGCACTTTTTATCCTTTGGATGTTCAAACATCCATTAGGGATTTTTCATCCTTTGGCTGCTTTAGGGATTATAAACCTTCTCGAAAGACGCCAGCCTCAGGGTTTAACATCATAAAAATAAAACACAACAAATAGAGTCTAAACTTGAACATAATATTAAAGCAAACGACATTATATCTTAACATGCACAAGTCTTTTCTTTGTTGCAGAATGTTCAAAGTTGATGTCACTTTCATTTTGCAGGTTGGCTTGTGGCAGAATTCCTTGAGTAGGATCTGCACTCGTGATGGTTTGACTTTCCGGTTGATCTTGCACATCCTAATAAAACAATATTTTGACAAACATATTAGATTCGTTAAATGAAAACGATTACTCAAATTAATATAGAGCCACAAAAGGTATAGTTTATATATATGTTAGTGTGTTACATCTTGTGCCTCAGAGTTTGTTATCATTGACTGGATTATTTCAGCATCATCCCAGTCTTGATGTTGAATTGGGTGACCTCGATCCTAAAATGCACCTCTTGTTGATCAACTGATTTACCTCATGTGGAAAATCATCCACATTCCCATCCTGATCGAAATATTTAAAAAAAAAAAAAATATATATATATATATATATATATATATATATATATATATATATATATATATATATATATATATGTATACATACATATATATATATATATATATATATATATATATATATATATATATATATATATATATATATATATATATATATATATATATATATATATAGAACTTATGGAACTCAATATAATAAATAGCTACTTGAAAGAGTTCAAATGAGGAAATAAAAGTTGACCTCGAGCTGTCTTTCACGGATCGCTGTTGCATTACGACTAATCAACCTTGAGACCTCACGATCAAACAAAACAAATGTGGCAATTCCAGTTCTATCTTGGACCTTTACACTTACTTTGAACCTGACAAAATAAAAGCAATCAAGTATAATGTCGACAATGTTAATTAGGAAATAGTTGAATGGGAATACATACTTTAATTTCAATGAAGATTAAGCAAAAGGAGATTACATTCTTTCGATCGGCATTGTTAGCAGGTTGTTTACAACTTTTGCACCATAAGGTGTTATGAGCATCATCAATCTCTTCCACACATCAACTTGGGCAAATAATAAAAAAAAGTAATATACTTGCCACAATTTCATCGAATGGGTAGTGAACTATTTTTTTTTATTTTGAGGGTAATTTTCTTTCAAATTCATCATCTTTAGGGTATTTTGTAAAAAATTTGGACAATTTTGCCCCTCATAGCTAATACAAAATTTTTTTTCCCGAAGGGCAAAATTGTCCAAAATTTTTGCAAAATACCCTAAAGATGATGAATTTGAAAGAAAATTACCCTCAAAATGAAAAAAAATAGTTCACTGCCCATTCGATGAATTTGTGGCAAGTATATTACCTTTTAATATCATTTGCCCCTTCAACTTTTGATTTTGGAACCACCTTTCTGTTACATTGTTGACATGCATAGTAATACCATCCCTCTTCTTCCAAAACAACTTTTATAGCACATTCCTGTAAAAAAGCGTATAATAATAACAAAAATTGTTAAATTTCTCTATTTACTAGGTATGAAATAATTTTAGATTTAGATAAAGGTGAGAATGATGAAGCTTTAAATACCTTCCCATTTTTAGCAATCTTGTCAATCATCTTTCTTTCAGCATTTTCAATAAATTCGTCATCAGCACCATAGATAGTTTGCCTAGACAGGAATTTTCCTGATGTAACACTACCCGTCTTACTCATCACCCTATTATTAGGATGAAAGACATACCTATTTTTCTGAATGCAAGTCATGAATTAAGAACACTTAGGCTAAGCATGAAAGACATACCTAATTTTAAATCAGCTATATCTTCAACATCATCAATAAGAAAGACTTTATGTTGCAGATAGACGGGTCTTCTAGTGTCCGGAGATGGGTGGGGTCCAGGTCTAGATGGATTTTTATTACTTAGGGAGAGAGAGAGAGAGAGAGAGAAAAAAAAAATAAAAAAATAACTCGCGGACCTAACATCTAATAGATATTTACCCAACTAATCTCATGTTTAAGGAATTGGTCTGAGATTGTCACCTAAGTGTTCCAGCAAAACAAATTATACAAAAGAAAAGTATAGGAAAAAAAAAAAAAAAAGGTACTTTTTCATCCATCAAAATCATGTCAATCTGAAATGGGTGATTCCACAAAGGAAGGATTCGAACCTTGATGATCCCAAGTATCTTTTTTGATGGTAATCTCATCAATAAAGTTCAGTGAAACTTTTTTCATAGTGGTCTAAAGAAGAAAGCAGAACAAAAGATAAGGAGGATGTATGAATGGAGAATGAATAAACAAAGCTCTTGCATAAATAATTGAAGCATGAAAATCACTAACAACTCGCAAAAGTTATCATCATTTTATTGCAAGTTGGAAGATAGATGGCTGACACACATAGATAGATATACACAATGGGCGCCAATCCCTAAGATAACCATCAGACTAAATGTTTATTTCGTATATGATGGTATAAATAGAGTATATAGTACGTATTATATATATAATTTAATAAAAAATGTAAACACTTAACTTACCTCATAAATATAGTATAAATTATTCAATTGACATCTAATTGACTAATTAAATGCCGCCTAAAGCTAATTTATTTTTTCTTCTAATGTCAGCACTTAGTCACTTTATCTTTTTAATAATAGAAATAGATAAGAATTATACTCCGTAGTAAAAACTAGGTGCTATCGTAACTAATATCGATAAGGCATTATCGGGTCTTATTTTCATCCAAGTTTGCATTCTTTTCGTGCTACTTTCAATGGGCTTTCTATTTTTAATGGGCATTCTAGTTTCAATTGACATCCATTGAATGCCACCTAAGCTAATTTAGTTTTTTGTTTTTTTTCTTCTTCTTTTGATGTCATCACATGTCATCACTTGGTCTTTTTAATAATAGAAATAGATAAGGATTATAGTAAAAACTAGGTGCTATCGTAGCTAATACCGATAAGGCATTATTGGGTCTTATTTTCATCCAATTTTGGATTTCTTTCCGTGTCACATCCAATATGCATTCTAGTTTCAACGGGAAATCTAGTTTCAATTGATATCAAATTGAATGCCACCTAAGCTAATTTAGTTTTTTCAGCACTACGTCTTTCTAACAATAGAAATAGATAAGGAGTATAGTAAAAACTAGGTGTTGTCGTAGCTAATACCGACAAGGCATTATTGGGTCTTATATACATCCAATTTCGCATTCTTTTCGTGCCACTTCCAATGGGCTTTCTATTTTCAATGGGCATTCTAGTTTCAATTGACATCCAATTGAATGCCACCTAAGCGAATTTAGTTTTTACTATTTTTATTATTTTTTTTCCTTATCCTCTAATGTCAGCGCTTCGTCTTTTTAACAATATAAATAGATAAGGATTATAGTAAAAACTAGGTGCTATTGTAGCTAATACCGGCAAGGCATTATTGGATCTTATTTTCTTCCAATTTTGGATTTTTTTTTTTTTTTTTTGTGCCAATTCCAACGGGCTTTCTAGTTTCAACGGGCTTTCTAGTTCCAACGGTCAAGACAAAGCCAACAATGTAGAATGTGAGTACCATGCCCGCTTGTTCCTTTATTCTATAAACCGTGCACTTAAAAATGTGATCACGCAGCGGTTATATATATATATATATATATATATATATATATATATATATATATATATATATATATATATATATATATATATATATATATAGGGTCGCGTTCTATGCAGTACCAATATTAGATACAGTACTTTACAGTACCATTTAGACCAATAGGAATTTAGTATTCATAAACATTTTTATTTATTTGAAAAGGGTATAATAGTAAAACACATTTTCACTTTCTTTTTGAATTTTTTTAATTAAAAAACGTTTTTTAAATCCCTCAATTTCAAGAGTTTTTTTTTTTTTTTTTTTTTTTTTTTTTTTTTTTTTTTTTGCATGCATGTTTTTTAAAAAATTGAGGTGCATATGTATTCTTTTTTTAATATTATAAATTCATATATGTTTATCTTTATTTATTTATTTATTTATTTTGTAAAATTGTATAGAAATCAAACTTGTTTTGCTTAAAATGGTAATTGCACATATATTTTTAATGTCGATTCTCTAAACTTCGAAATTTATAAACAAAAAAAATAAAATAAATAAACATTACGTGTAACCTCTAAATTTATAACAAAACAAAAACACAAAAAATATACACAAAAATAGATACTGAATGATAAATACAAAATGTATCTTGTTAAATATACATGTGCACGTCATTGAAGAACATGTGTGCCCTCTTTCAAGAACATATGCGCCCTCTTCCGAAAACATATGTGCACTCTTCTAAGAACATACGCGCACGCTTCACTTTCTCATTAAATTCATTACAACATATGACTAACCTTCCAAGACACATGTGCATTCTTTATTCTTTACATTGGTCAAAAGTCTTCATTCTTATCAAAGATGTTCAATAACTGAAACTACAAAACAATTGTTATTTATTTTAATAGAAACAACTAGCAAACACATTTGTAATTAAAACATATATGCATACATCTTTCGTTGATTTTATTTTAGCTTCAAAACATATATGCACACCATTTCATTGATTTTATACCAACTATAAAACACATATGCACATTTTCTCTTATTTTATGTTAACATATATGCATACTTACGAAACACCTTACATAAAAAGTGAAGCCAAAGAATTTAACATTAATTAAACTGAAACTCGTTTAACCGCATAACAAATAATGCTTTGAAGGCGTTTTAATCCTATCTACCTTTACCATTTTAACAAATGATTATATACTATATCTATTCAACTACGTCTAATATCCGTTCAAAGCTTTGAAGGTAAACGAATTTCAATTCAACAACAGCTAAATAATGAAACATATATCTTAGTAACATATATCTTAGTAAAAAACATATATGACAAAAAATGAAACCAATAGTGAAGACAATGAGGAGGCATGATATTAATCCAAATCTTAACCTCTACGTCATATATATTATAAATATCTATCTATTGAAGAGCAAATTGTTAGTACCTACAAGATATAGATGACGAAAAATATTTTTAAAATAAAGGCTAAAATCACGATAACAAAAAAAAAAAAAAAAAAAAAAAAAAAAAAAAAAAATACGTAACCCAAGTGAATATGAGGAAAAACATAACCTGCTCCTTTTTTTATGTTTATATAGTTACACAAATTAATTTGAAACAAACTTACAAAATATTATAAAGGTGTACATAACGTTTGATTGACAAAGTAACATTTGATTAACAAAGTTGTATGTTGCCATATCTATTAATAAAAAAAATTGTTTACTACATATCAATTAGGGAAAAGACATAACTTTACATATCGTGCATAAATCTATGTGTTTTAATAATTGAAAAATGTTGTTTATTACATATCAATTAGATCCATCATTCGTGACATATATATGATCTTTGGTTGCATAAAAAAATCACGAACCTTTTAAAAATCCAAAGTGTATTAATCAATATTACCTTTTGAATCTTGATTCTTGGTTATGGCGTCGGTTAATTTCTCCGGCGACTTTGAGATCTAAAATAAAGAGGCGTGATTATTTATTCTTGCTCGATCGAAAGAATCTGGTGATGTTTAATTTAATTTTTTTTGTGGCTGAATGATGGATCTAGAGAGGAGAGGAGAGGTTACAACTGGTTTTTGGGGGTGAGATCTAGGTTTTTTGGGAAGACACGTACATGAGAAGTGAAATATTAGTTTTTAACATTTTTTTAGGAATAAATACAAAATACCTAGATTGCCCTTTTAGGTTTACAAATAATAGCCTAATCTTATTATTAATTACATTAATGCACAAGTAATCTCATCCATTGATAAAATGATCTAACAGTTTAAATTGATACTGTAAAGTACTGTATCTAATATTGGTACTACATAGAATACAATACTATATATATATATATATATATATATATATATATATATATATTAGCTTTCATGACCTGCCCGATGGGTGGGCATGACTTATAAATATTGTTGAAAAAAGTAACTTAATGAAAATAAACTATGAATATACCTTTTTATTTATCTAATGCATTAAGAACGGATAGAAATAAATGTTTATCGAATATGATTGTCGTGGAAAAAATTAAGTTAACAAAAAAAAAAGATATAGACATACTAAATTATATATTGAATAGTTTAAGAACGAAAAGAAATATACGTTTATCGAATTTGAGAGGTAATATAAAGCTTGACAACCTTCGTGTTTGCAAACTTATTTACATGAATGTTGCAGTTGCTAAATAGTAGATGGGCCAAGATGCCTGATTGACACAATCATTCCAGAAACTTGACAGCCGACACATTTTATTGATTTACCTGACTTTGACCCGTTACTGTAATATTTATAACTTCAATTAGACAATATAATAGAATAAATTATAAGTTATTAACTCTTTCCTTGATTTAGCATTCCTTAAACCAAATATTGATAAGTAAGATTAAATCACACAATGTAAGCATTTTTTACACTATCCACAGATCATGGTTAGACTAGATCATGCCATATTTTAAAGCTACTTGGTTTTGTATTAACAATTAGGATATATTTAACTACAATCGGCACACAAAATTGTTGCAGATGATTAATAAAATACCACAATGGTTTCGATAAAATTTGTCAAGCTAATAATAAACAAACATGGTGGCCTTCATTGTCTTTGGCACATGCACATAAATGAGTTAAAGTAAATGTTAGGTAAAGAAGAAGGTGACTTTATAACAAACATCTGAATTTATAATATCTAAGAAGGAGAAGAGCAAACATATATTAATATGTTTACAGATAATCATGTATGTCTGAATTATATGCTACAGATGTTACCATCAAATTCAGTGAATTAGCTCTGCTTTCACCGATTTCAACTACATCAACTGCACATGTTTGCATAAAAGACAAGTAAATGAGAAGCTGGAAAATTATATAATAGTTTGTTATTTACTTACTTTCGGTGCATCAAATGGAACAAATTCTGAAACTAATTTGAATTAATACAATTCAAACAAAAATAAAAGGCACAATATTAGAAATTAATTACAAACCTCAAGAACTAACAACGTAACTCTAAAAAGGTAAAATACACATTTTCTAAAAGTTAACGGATTTGGGATAACTCTAGTGAATCACAAACCATCTCTACATTACCAAATTTCAAATGCATGAACTGTGATATAAAAGTTTTAGGACCCTAAACCATATTTGGATGTGTGATTTACTATAAAAGTGTAAAGAAGTTTAAAATACATCTTCACCATATTTTTCTCCAAATATTGCTGTAGCAACGACCCTATTAGCATCAGTAATTGCCATCACTTTAGTTTCTAGAGACGTTGCATCTCCAATCCATTCATTGATTAAATCTTCAACTTTTGTTAACTCGTGATCAAGAAGTTGCCGACGGAAGTTGAAATCAAATCTTAGCCGTTCAAATGCCTCCAGCGAACCAGCTTGTGATGTCTCTTGTCCTATAACTTTCTTAGCACAGCTTGTAGCAAGTGAGTAGCTGTATGATGGACCTAAAAAAAGTAAACAAAAATTATAGAAGTCAATTAAAATCACATCGAAAGTTATAGATAGCTCACAACTTTAAGTTTAAGTTATAATGGCGGGACACATTATTACACTACCTTTGCACGTTGCATTAATCTTGCATCTACTGCACCTTCGACTTCTTTATCAATAATTGCAATACTTCCTTCTTTTATCATACCTTTATGAACGAATATATTTCCTAAATACTTTTGAACATCGGCTATCTCTATAACATTCGTCTTCACGGTTTCAGTTTAGGTAACTTTAAGTAACCCTCGGTCTCCAATTTGACCACCTGATTCTGCGTAAAACGGTGTTCGATCCAGTAAAACTTCAACTTCACTCCCTTTAGAACCCTCGACTACCAGTTTGCCGCTTAATAAAAGACCCTTGACAACAGCTTTCGAATAAAGGATATCATAACCTAGAAACTTGGTGTCAGAAATGTTTTAGGTTGATTCTGGCCTGTTTTCAACTGTGAGTTTAACGGTGTTATGTGCAGCTTGTGATTGTCATCTTTGATTTTCCGTTTCGATATCAAAGTCACTCATGTCAACTGATACGCCACGTTCACCAGCTACTTCGATAGTTATCTCAACAGGGAAACCGTAAGTGTCGTATAAGAGAAAAGCATATTTTCCCAACAAAATGGGGTCCGTATTATTAAGTTTTGCATATTCTAAAGCATCGTATAAATTTTCATCAAGAAGTTTTTCTCCTCTTTTTAATGCTACAACAAAACGCAACTCTTCTCATTTCAAGTCTTCTAGTATATGGGATTTTGTTGATTTTAAATCGGGATTGATTTCGGTACTTATATCTATAACTGTTTCAGCAATGATTAGCAAGAATATTCCTTCAAGGTTACCGGTTTCGTCTCCTCTTATATCAAGTAATCTTCACATACGTACAGCCCGCCTAATGAGTCGCCTCACCACATAACCTCTACCGATATCTGACGAGAAAACAATATTTGATATTTGATAAACGATCGCCCTTATGTGGTCACCTATCACCTGAAAAAGTTACGATTTAATAAAGGTTTCCATCAATGACACCTAGAGGTGTCAAAAGTCAGACACTTAGAAGTGACCTGAACATTTAAAGCAAACGATGCAAACTTAGGCAATGCCAACGACCCAACCACAGCAAATGATTCCATGTATGCTGTTAAAATCCATGTCTTCACACTCTGGCCTGCAACCAAGCCACCAAACTAATGTAAACAATATTTATCCACCTATACTCCAATGACCTATCAATCCATGACCTTAACTTGATGTATCCATCATGCTACAATGGAGGGATACTTTCAGACCTAAAAAGCATGATTCTTGATCAATAAATGAATGCAAACTCTAAAATGAACATGAACCAAAGTTAATACTAAAATTGAACAAATAAAAACCATAGATAAAAAACTGTAATTGGTTGTTTTTTCATCATTCAAGAAGTATAAAGTACAATCCAAAACACCAAATTTAATTTGATCGCGCCTGGAACTCCGAATGAAACCTGCATATAACACGACAAAATTAATCCCATTCCTCTAAAAAAATCTTATTTTTCTCTCATTTTTGTAATAATTTACTCACAATATATCACCGAAGGACAAATAAACAAAAACAACGAAGGTAACAACGGAATCGAAACTTGCTATTTTCTTTTGCAAAATCCGTATCTCATGCTGTAAACTTGAGCTACTACTCATATTATTTAACATACCAATCAAGAACATAAATTTAAGCAGTGATGTCACCGACTCACCATCATCCTCTCTTGAGCCGACCTCCTATCCGTGACTTATTTACCGGTTCATCTAGTCTTGCAGAACATATGTGTGCACCAAGTGTAGAACTCGCATTCTTCATCATTTGACTGAAGATATAAATCAAGAGCAGGAATATTATCACCTAGCAGTAGTATTAAAAAAACCCTAAAACCTCTCTGGCGATCTTGGCGACTACCGACTACCGATACCCCTAACACTTTCGATCTTAAATACTTGTTTATTCATTGTGGGTTATATTACATACATATTAACTTTTATCCATCGTGGGTCGGTGTAGGGATTTGATTACTTGGTCTGCATTTATTGCCAATTGCTTTTGGTTATATTGCATGCATTCTTATATCTCTGCTATAGGGTTTATAGTGAATCGGTTTTGCTAGCTACCTGGTCATTCATATTCATTGTGCCGATTAGCTTTATCATGGTTTATAGATCTCACTAAAGTTCCATAAACCCTAGTTTTAAACTAGGGTTTTACTCGTTTTTGTTTTGAAGTTTTGACGTTAATTTGCTTCTTGTTTCATTCTTGTTGCTGTTTATGGTTGAATAATAGAGTATGAAATCTGGTTTTTTGGATTCTGGTGGGGGTGGAGAGAGGAAGAAAAACAAAAAAGATAACAACTCAGTTGGTTCGTTTGCTTCTCAAAGTGAACGACCATGTGCTTTTAACATGAATACTAGTTTTCCGAAACTGAGCGAATTGGCTTCGACGGTTCGCATTACAGATAATAGGGTGTTAGACGCTGATCTTGAAGCTGCTGGTAATGTCGAGACCGGAGGTTCGCGCTCGAAAGATTTTGATTCTGCAAATAACACTTCATCTAGTAATTCGATGAAAAATAAAAACGGTAATAATTCGATGGGTGACGACTTGGAGCCGGTTACAAGTGCTGAAACTGTGAAGCACTTGTTATCTAATGCGCATAATAATTTTGATGAAGCCATGAATAATATTCAACGTGAGATTGTTGCTAATAAGGCTTCCTCTTCTGATTTGCACAATTCGAGTGGTATTGGGCAAACTTCTAATTCAACAGCTTCTGATGCTTCTAAGGATGCTAATACTAGTAGTACTGGAGTGAAGTCGGTTTCTTACGCGGGTGCTACTTCTAATGAACCTCTGAAACACGTGTCTAATTTTCGGAGGTTGGAATGTAGCAAAAAGAAGGATGATGTTGACCTTTCAGTTCCATTGAAAGTAGTGGAAGAGGTAAACACGAGGTTTGAGAATACTCTCTATGGTTATTTCCTTGACCAACGCCTTGCTTTACTATGTCCGCAATGCATGGGCTAAGTTTGGTGTGCAAAAGGTAATGATGAACGCAAAGGGGTTCTTCTTCTTTAAGTTCAATTCGAAGAAAGGTGTTGATGATGTGCTTGAAAACGGTCCTTGGTTGATCAGAAATGTTCCTATTATTCTTAAACCATGGACTTTGAACACTAATCTACTTAAAGAGGATCTGACTAACATCCCTGTTTGGGTTAAATTCCATGATGTCCCCCTTGCAATGTTTTCTGATGATGGCCTCAGTCTTCTTGCCACACTGATTGGTACGCCCAAAAGGTTAGATGCTTTTACAAGCCAAATGTGCAAGGAATCGTGGGACCGTAGTAGTTTTGCTAGATGCATGATAGAAGTGAAGTCGGATGAGGTGCTTCGGGACAGCCTCACTGTTGAGATACCGTTACTTGATGGTTCGGGTTCGACTATTGAGAAGATAAGGGTTGAATACGAGTGGCAACCACCTCGTTGTGACAAGTGTAAGATATTTGGTCATACTCTGACTGACTGTCCTAAGGTTGTTATACCTCCTGTTCAGCCTACTAAGCCTGTTAATGATAGTTTCAAGACTGTCAATAACAGGAAGAAAGGAAAACAAGGTGGTTCTACAATTCCGGGTAAAGGAGGGTTTACTAAACCTGTTATGGGTAAGCAGTTTCAGTATCAACCCAAAAAGACTCCTCCTGAACCCAAGAATGTTGGTGGCAATAAGAAGAAGACTCCTGATGTGGCTAGTTCTAGTAGAACAACGATCTCTACATCTAACCAGTTTGATGCTCTTAATATGGATGATACGGATACGTTTGGTATTCCTACTTATGACACCAACATGGATGTGGATGCGGGCCGTACAATGGAAGTTAATGAGGATGAGTCGGTTAAGACTGGTACTACATCACAAGAACCGCTTGTGAGTGATTTAATGGGAACTACGGAAGTTGGTTCTACTCCTATAGTTGAGAAAATTAGTAAGCTTGAAAAGCTACTTATCGATGGGAAAGCTACCCTTGTGGATGATGAAGGTCTTCCTATTCCGTCTGCCTCTGTCACTAAGAGGGCTAACCCATTCTCTAAGGTGGGTGATGTTGTGGTAACTGATAGTGATGAGGAGGAGGTTCTTAACACGTTCGACGAATCAGCAAATCTTTTTGGAGGAGGTCATGAGCGTGAAGATGAGTTGGATGACTATGATGATTACTCGAAGCAAATTTATGATCTTTCAGGGGAATTGGATGCTCTTAATGCCATTTATGGCTTTAATCTCCAAGGTCGTAGGAAGTAGTTTATATTTTTGTCCGAGTCTTTAAATGGTTTTGTTTTCTTGTCTAGAAAATAGGAAGTATCTTGTTATGTAAGCCTTTCGCCTATGTAACGGGCTGAGATATGGGAATCACTCATATCCGTTGTACTTAAATGTTTTTTGGAGTAATATATTTACCGGGTCGTTGACCTTTTACCCAAAAAAATATAAATCAAGAGCAGGCACTTGCATGCACGGGATCACCATCAAGGTACATGAAGCCATAACAACCCATAATAATAACTTTATTGTTCCAAGCAGCTCAAAAGTGCTTATATATAATCAAAATAACACGGAAATAAATAAAAATATGCTAATATGTTCCCATGATCAGTCATTAAATACTATTTTTCCGGATCATATTTTCATGTGATTTATAGACTTCACCTCTCCAAGTTTGCTCCATTTGAAGCACAATCATCCTAAACCCTATCACATTAAAAGATTAGAGTATGGTAAGTTCAAATATTGTATACAACCTCCTAATTCATTTGTAAATATACCATGAAATTATTGAGAAATGTATAAATTTTGTCTCATCAAAATTGGAGACACTAATATTTTTGGTAAGAGTTAGATTCGCAGGTACCTGCATAAAAAGTTACTCGATTTAACTCTTTACCTAAGCAGCTTAATCCGCTTATTTTGCTATAATACACTGCAATGACAAATCAATTAGCATGATATGTGCTAATAGGTATTGAAAACCATTAACATTAGGAAATTAAACATACTAAAGCATACCTCTGGTGTATTGACTAAGGAACACAAAAAAATGTGATATACAGAACGTCAATCATTAACCAACATGAGGATAGTGAATTTATACCTTAACGGTCCGTGCGACGAATGCATAATGCCAACATGAAGATAGTGAATTTATACCAACATGAAGATAGCAATGCATAATGCCACCTTAATGAAAATTTGATAAGCCCACCTCTAAAAATAATACAAATAGGATTTGAAAGTAAATCTTAGATGGGTGAGATGAGTTGGTTACCAATTCATATATGGACGATATACCTTGTGTACACCATTGTGTCACTTCTAGGAAACCTGCAAATTGTTTCCTTACATCTTTGGCATCAAAGTAATTCAACTGAGGTGTCGTGGGTCTCCACATGCTGAACCCTTTAGTTACTCAAATGACATGCTTTGTAACCCATTAAATAAAAATGGTGGTATATCATTTTTTAAAGGGCTAATTGCACGAAAATGTATCTAACTTGCCACTTTTTGTAGTTCTATGTAGGATACTATTTTTTTGTAGTTCCATGTACTCAACTTTTGAATTCAGTCAATTCCGTGTATCAAATGACCTACTAAATAAGTAATAGGTAATTACATTTTTAGTTACATAAATCGTTCCTGTGGTTTGCGGGGTATCACAAATTTAGTCCATAACTTTTTTTATATGTTTTCATCTGTTTTTTTAACGTTTCATACGTTTTTATCTGTTTTTATTCCTTTTTTTATGTTTTCTTCTCTTTTTATACGTTTTTCATCCATTTTTATATGTTCTCTTTTGTTTCTATACGTTTCATCTGCTTTTTATACGTTTTCTTCCATTTTCTTATGTTTTTATAAGTTTTTGTCCGTTTTCGTCCGTTTATATACATTTTCTCTCGTTTTCTTATGTTTCCGCCCATCTTCCAACGTTTTTAGGCGTTTTTAGGCGTTTTTGTCTTTTCCTATACGTTTTCTTACATTTTTATCTGTTCTCGTCCGTTTTTATATGTTTCTGTCAGTTTTTATATGTTTTCACCCATTTTTAAACGTTTTCTTACGTTTTTATATGTTTTTGTCTATTTTATGCGTTTTTGTCCGTTTATATATGTTTCCGTTCGATTTATTACTTTTTCGCCCATTTCTTATATTTTTATACGTCTTCATCCGATTTATATGTTTTCGTCCCTTTTATACGTTTTCATCCGTTTTTATACGTTTTCTTACGTTTTTATCCATTCTCGCCCATTTGTATATGTTTTCATCTGTATTTATACGTTTTCGTCTTATTTTATACGTTTTTTTTTGTTTTCATCCGTTTTTGCTCGTTTTCTCCCACTTTCTTAAGTTTCTATAAGTTTTATTCATTTTTATACGTTTTTGTCAATCTTTTTACGCTTTTATCCGTTTTTCATACAATTTATCCATTTTTATTCGTTATGTATGTTTTTATGCATTTTTGTACGATTTTATATATTTTATACATTTTGACAAAACGGTGAAAAACATATAGAAACGGATAAAAACTTATGAAATGTAAGAAAACGTAAGGAAATAAGTGACAACATATAAAAATAGGAGAGAAAATATAAAAATGGACAAAAACATATAAAAACGGATGAAAACGTAAGAAAAACGAATAAAAATGTATAAAATCAGAAAAAACGTAAGAAAATGGGTGAAAACGTAAGAAAACGGGTGAAAATATATAAAATGGATGAAAATGTATAAAAGCAGATAAAAACATATGAAATGTAAGAAATGTAAGAACGGGCGGAAACATATAAAAATAGACGAAATTGTATAAAAACGGACGAAACATATAAAAGCGGATAAAAATAGATGAAAACATAAGAAAAACAAACGAAACATATACAAATGGAAACGAAACGTATAAAAACGGACAAAAACCAATGAAAATGGGCGAAAACGTATAAATCAAACGAAAATGTATAAAAACAGACGAATACGTATAAAAGCAGATAAAACGTAAGAAAAATGAATAAAAACATATAAAAATGGAAACAAAACGTATAAAAATGGTCAAAACCCTATGAAAACATAAGAAAACGGGCAAAAACGTACAAAAACAGACGAAAACCTATAAAAGCGGACAAAATCGTATAAAACATAAGAAAAATGAAAGAAACGTATAAAACGGACGAAAATGCATAAAACGGATGAAAACGTAAGAAAACGGATAAAAACATAAGAAAAACGAACGAAAACGTATAAAAAATTAGAGACTATATTCGTAATACGCCACAAACCATAGGGACCTCGTATAAAAAATTAATGACTAAATTCATGATACCCCACAAACCACAGGGACCTTACTCTAAAAATAATCACATGTTACTTGTTTAACTTGTTTAGTAGGTTATCCGATACACGGAACTGACTGAATTCAAAAGTTGAGTACATTAAAATACAAAAAAAAAATAATAATAAATAAAATAGTAGACTATGCAGAACTACAAAAAGTGAAAAGTTAAATACATTTTCTTGCAATTAGCCTTTTCTAAACAAATCAAATGAATAAAAATATTAGGTGGCTTCTAGTGTGACACTATCTATTCAAGGCTATACTATATCACATGAACAAACTGCAGCTGATTGAAGTCGTTATTGAATGGAAAGCAGACAATCAACATTAGTATACCGACAAAAGCTCTTGTTTAATAGCAAGAGAACTTATTACACAAAAAATATTATTCACTTTGAACATTACCTATATATGTACGTATATAGTCAAGGTTTAGTTCGTTTATGTCATTATGTTTTTAAAAATAAAGTTGAACTCATTTTAACCAGTTTTACCTATTTAGTATATAAATAACACCTGAGTCTTGCCGATCAATAACACCAGTTCCACGGATAGTTATCTCGTTTAGTTTCGTGAATTCAAGCCATTGACGGAGTCTTGATGGCCAACTTGCTAATTTTTAGGAGCTATAATCTTCCCATCTAACTGCAAGACCAAAAAACGCCCGTCGACCAATTAGTTTATTCTTATAATTTAACCAATTAGTTTATTCTTATAATTTAACTGAGTTTTAATATTTGAGTTGGTATTAAAGTAGTATTGCACAGACAAAGAAGCTACATAATTGAACATATGAATATGTTTATTAACACCACATCCATATATCTCAGTACCTGATCGACATAGTCAACAAATATACGTAAGCTTCCAAAAAATAAGATAATCAATAAGCTTTTAATATAAACTATGTTCAAACTTGTATATTGATCGAGTTTGTTGTATTTTGATGACAAAATAAATGTGGATATTCAGTTACAGGAGTTCTTACCTACGATTCACTTGCCTCATATAATTTCATACTCACCTCGTCAATTAGATCTTTTTGCCTTTAGAGTGCAACATACAACAGCAAGTGAGATGTCCATTATACTATCGATGTTCTCACGAAATCCTTTCAGGCCTACACACAAAAGTAGATCACTCAAATAAAAAAGGACCTGTAAAAGACATAATATGTATAACCAAACAAAATGATTATTGTGTTTGAAACAAAAAATAACAATAAAACAAACCATATTTGTCCTTGTCCATCGAGACCATAAAGTATACAATGAGAACCAGCAGCTGCTCTTAGCGTTTTGTTAATCCTTTCAATACATATGAATCTTTTGCAAAATCTATACATTAACTTAATTTCTATGAAACAAACAAATTCGAACAATAACAACTACAATGTTATTAACAGATGATAAAGTAGTGAATTTATTACTTACCATAAACATTATTTTTAAAAACATAATGACATAAACGAACTGATGCAATAAAGCTGATGCAAAACAAAAGTTCAATTAGTTAACTGAATGTATTCAAAAGCCTAAGAGAGAAACATGCTTTAAGGGGACAGGAGAAACATCGAACATAACACATTACATCTGAGGAAGTAAACACGAAATCTAAACTTTATGTTAGGGTTTTGTTCTTTAAGGTATTTCCCTACAGTAGTTATTGACCTCCACATGTGTTCAAAGAAGATAACTAACCTGCAAAGAAGACGTTTGACATGCAAAAACCTGCAAAGAAACCAACATATGCATATAGAGTAACAAAGTTTCATCATTAGGGTTTTAAGGGTAAAGAGGCGTACATTTTTTTTTTTGCTTGTAACAAACCGTAATAGAGAATATAATCTGGGATTTGTATTCTAGGGTTTTATTTAGTGTGATGTGATTAAGACATTATATTTTGATTTTAAATCGTTTATCACAACTTCTGGCTCAATCCATTGGTTGAGGCGTTTGTTTTTTAACTAACAGACCCAAGGTTCGAATCCTTCAAATGACCAAATTTTTAAACATTTTCGTAATCTGTTTTTAGCTACACCAAAACACTGCTTAGGTGGCATGCTTTGCTTAGGTGGCATGCTTTGTTTAGGTGGCATTAATGCATGATTACTTGGCATTATGTGGCATTGATGATGTCATACGCATTCTGTTATATATATATATATATATATATATATATATATATATATATATATATATATATATATATATATATATATATATATATATATATATATATATATATATATATATATATATATAGAGTTATGATCAAATAAGAAGAATAATAAAAATAGGAATGATAGGAAGTAATCACAACCACACATTGTAGATGCACCTACAAAAATAGATGCATCTTCATTCAAATTTTCCCTCCCATATTAAAATGTGTGGCTATAATTACTTCTTACCCTTCTTATTTTAATTATTCTTCTTATTGGATCTCTTATATATATATATATATATATATATATATATATATATATATATATATATATATATATATAACATGAGGCGTTACATGTAGATAATTCAAGAAAATGTCACCTCATTGCCATGTAATTGTCATTCGAAGCCATGTCATCACATTTAGGCCACCTAAGCAATGATTAAGGGAATTAAAATCTGAATTTAATTAGTAATGAATTAAAATTTCGGAATTTTTATTGGTGTAAAAATGACAACGGATGGATTCGAACTTGGGGTGTTGGTAACATGAACAACCATGATAACCACTAGACCAACACATATTTTGGTTTATATCTTGCAAGTCCAAATCTATAAACCTTAACTAATATTTTTGTAACACCCCCATTGGGGAATTACTTCATATTGGGGAATTACTTCATAGAATCACAGATACAGTAATAGAAAACGACTCAAAAAGAGACGTTTTGGAAGTTTAGTTATCATTCATAATTATGAGAGTTTTAATTATAAAAGGTATACTTTTATTTTTGATGAGGTCCCAAAAATCTAAGAGTTAGATTGTGTTCGAATGATAACCATGAAAAGTCCTCCGAGTTCAGTGCCTCCTTCTGCCATGGATCCATAGAAGTAATATACCTAGAATACATGCTTAAAAAGTCAACACTAGGTGTTAAGTGAGAATCATAAGTTTAGGGGTTAGTGAATACAAGTTCCGTGGGTTCAGTTGTTATAACCATCTGGGAAAGTGTAGGTTTTGTGATAATTGTGATGCATGCACAATTATCAGGAGTGGAGTATGTTGCACTAAGCTCATGAATCACAACTTAACAATCCGGGTCATGTGGGCTGCAGACCCAACATGAGAGGATGGAAGGATAACTTGCCAAAGTTATTCCTTGAGTGGATTCAAATATAGTACTTATTGGTACCACCTAGTGGGGTGTGATACGCGTGGGGATCACACCATCGCAACAGGTTTTACCTCTCAAGGGATCTCGAGAAGCTTACAACCCCCACCAGGCAGTGTACCTGATCGTTGTAGTATAGTATAGTGACAAGTACCGGGGGATTGATCGTTCAACTCAGGAATAGTGTCGCTAGGATTAGAAAGCCTAATAAAATAGGTCTAGAGGTGAGGGGTGATTCTTTTTGTATTTTTATATTTTTATGAAAGCAAGTAAAATCTCAGATTTTGAAGGAGTGGGCGGAATTAGTTGCTAGCCAACTAACCCAATTAATCTAAAGATGCAATCAAAATAAAATAAAAGAAATGAAAATAAACTGTTATACTAATGTGGTGGTAACAATAATGAGGAAAGTAGTGTTTACTTAGATTTCATTACTCCCTAGATATCTTTTACAGGTTAATTACTTGTTACAATTGCATGGATGACGGGTCATATTCCTTAATACTAGTCGTAGGGTCGTGTACAATATTCCCTAACTCTATAGGATCCTACTTCACTCCTATGTCGAGCCGTTAGAAGCTCCTAACATGGGATCATTAGAATTGTCCTACGCATTAAATACAACCAAAAATCGTAGTACACCTCCGATCATGTTTCTTAAGACGTTCAAGCAAGTTACCAATGGAAGTCTGCCAGTTTTCTTAAGCCTAAAATCGAATACAATCATCCGTAACAATTATAAGCAAACAATCAACCCATAATCAACATCTAGGTTTCACTACATCTAAGCAAACACAAGAAAATCTAGCCTAGCATGTTAAATAGAAGACAACCGTAAGATATAATCAAACAACACATAGACATATTGAATGATTTGGAAGAATACTTATGATGGCGCCGCACTCTTTTGCGAAAGTTTAGGAATAAATGTAAAGATAGACAATCCTCGACAGTGGCGCCAAAAACTTGATCGTTGTAGTATAGTATAGTGACAAGTACCGGGGTATTGATCGTTCAACTCAGGAATAGTGTCGCTAGGATTAGAAAGCCTAAAAACTAGGTCTAGAGGTGAGGGATGATTCTTTTTGTATTTTTATATTTTTTATAAAAGCAATTAAAATCTCGGGTTATAGAGGAGTGGGCGAAATTAGTTGCTAGTCAACTAACCCAATAACTAAAGATGCAATCAAAATAAAATAACAAAAATAAAAATAAAGCTAATTAAACTAGTGGAGTGAACAATAAATGAGAAAAATGTGTTTACTAAGATTTCACTACTCCCTAGATATCTTTTACAGGTTGATTGTTTGTTACAGTTGCGTGGATGACGGGTTATATTCCTTAATACCAATCGTGGGGTGGCGTATGTACTTCCCCAACTCTATAAGCTCCTACTTCACTCCTTTGTCGAGCCTGCAAGAAGCTCCTAACATGGGATCACTAGAATTCGCTCATGCATTAAATACAACCATAAAAACCTTAGTACGCATTGGTTCATGTTTCTTAAGACTTCAAGCAAGTTACACTATGTAAGTCTGCCAGTTTTTTTAAGCCTAACATCGAAATCATTCATCCATTACAACTATAAACAAGCAATCAACCTATAATCAACATCTAGGTTTCATTAGATCTAAGCAAACACACAAGAGTTCTAGCCTAGCATGTTAAAATCAAGACAAGCGTAAGATATATTCAAACAACACATAGACATATTAAATGAATTGAAAGGATACTTATCTTAATTGAACATGAAGGGTTTCAAGGGGTGAAAACCCTTGAAAATACTGTAAAAGTCGAGCTAGGGTTTATTCAAGTCGTCCCTAATATTGTCCTCTTTTTTGAATGAAAATTACAAAGACTATATATAGATTTTCTAAGGTGACGGCGTCAAGAAAAAACTTCTGACGCCGTCAACCCGCCGCCCATAATATAATCGGATTGCCTAGATCCAGATCTGACGCCGTCATGTGTAATGTTGTTCTGGGCCGTCACCACTTTTGCTCTTGACGGCCATGCTTTGACGCCGTCACATTTCTACTGGGCCGTCACCACTTTTGCTTTTGACACCGTCATCAAAATGCTCTTAACGCCGTCAGGTATTGTTCCCATAATTAATTCCAAAAGTACCTAAAATCACAAACGGAACGATTTAGGGCAATATTTGATCAAATAAATTCAAATTCCGGCTTAAATGACCCCTAAAAAACGGGTATATGGTGTCTCGGGATCATTGAATAAATCCTTGTGATATTCCCGTTCTTCCTTGGTGGGCAACTTATCAAAGTATTCTTCTACGTTTTCTACTTCCTCTAACTTTTCTCCCTTATTAACCTCAACTTCCTTAATTTCATCCCTAGTCTCGGTTTCTACTCCAACTTCATCCTTGTCACTTTCTTCTATATCCTTATCTATTGGCTTAATGGTGACAACATTGACAAAGTGGACGTGTTTGGATGACGAGGGGTCCTTAATTTGGATTCCGCTATTGGTGTCCCTAGTGTCCTTCCTAGGTGTAGTTAGCGATTGGTTGTTGAGGGCTTTCAACAAGTTGTCAATCTTATTGGTCATCTCCGTTTGTTGTTGATTGAATTTGGTTTCAAACTTAGCTATGCGAGCTTCTTGAGATGCCATAAACTTGGACATCAATCCTTCAAGATTGTTGGTACTACCATAGTTATTAGAAGGATTGTTGTTGAAAGTACGGTTGGAGGGTGGACCGTTTGGTTGGTAACGATTAGGCAGATTGGAAGAATTGTTTTCGTTTTGTTTCCACCTAAGGTTCGGGTGATTTTTCCAAGAAGGGTTGCAGGAATCACCGTAAGGGTTTGGCTCGGGTTTGAAAGTGTACCACTTATCTCCGGCTTTGTCGGTACGCGAGGATGCGTAGTCCGCAAAAGCTGTTGCGGGGAGTTCCACGCAATCACGAGTGTCATGGGGACACTACATAATTCGCATGAAGAAGTGATTTTATTCACTTGGCTTGAAGGCTTAGGAGCTTCGTAAGATTTCATGAGAAACTTGACTTGGTCCTCAAGTTCCATGATCCTACGGTCGGGAGTGCTAGAATTGTTCGAAGGCAAAGATATTGCCTTGATCGTTTTGTTCAAATCACGGGGATCATTCCAACTTTCGTTGTCATAGAGAGCAAGATCTTCTATGAGTTCCCATGATTCTTCCGCACTTAGATCACGTAGCTTGCCACCGGCCGATTGGTCAATGGTTCGCCTTGTGAAGAGATCGATATGGTCATAGAAGATTTGGACTTGGAGCCAAAGATCTATGCTATGATGAGGGACTTTTTGAAGTAAGTCCTTGAAACGAGTCCATGCTTCATATAGAGTTTCACCTTGACGTTGTAGGAACATCAAGATATCATTTCTAAGCTTAGTAGTTCTCTTCGGTGGGAAAAATTGAGCAAGGAAACGAGTGGTGAGATCATCCCATGAGGTGATGGATCCCGCGGGTAAACATTCAAGCCATTGACTAGCTTGATCACGTAGAGAGAATTGGAATAGGCGTAATCGGGTCGACTCTCTAGTTGTAACATCAAGGTCTATAGAATCTACGATTTTAAGGAAGTCCTTGAGATGTTGATTAGGATCTTCGGAAGGAAGTCCATGGAATGCACATCCGCTTTGCACCAACCGGATGGTGTCCGATCGCAAGGGAGACACATTGGCTCCTTGGGTGAGCTCAATTGTGTTTCGATAGCCTTGGTGGCTAGGTCGGGAATACTCTCCTAGGGTTCGGGGCCTAATAGGTTGGTTTGCTAGTGGTGGGTTTTGTGGGTGCTCTTGTTGTGGTGGGTTGATGGGTTTAAAGATGTTACCACCTTTCATGATGTCGGATGGTAAAGGTTAGGAACAAAGACACGAAGAAATAGATAGACTAAAGAAAACCTAAAAATAAAATAAATCTTACTAGAAAGGAATCTAGCAAGTAGACCTAATAAAAAGAAATCCTAACCTAGACAATAACTATTCCCCTGGCTACGGCGCCAAAAACTTGATGGCGCCGCACTCTTTTGCGAAAGTTTAGGAATAAATGTAAAGATAGACAATCCCCGGCAGCGGCGCCAAAAACTTGATGCGTGGGAATTGCACCAGGCTTTACCTCTCAAGGGACCTCGAGAAGCTTACAACCCCCACCAGGCAGTGTACCTGATCGTTGTAGTATAGTATAGTGACAAGTACCAGGAGATTGATCGTTCAACTCAGGAATAGTGTCGCTAGGATTAGAAAGCCTAAAAACTAGGTCTAGAGATTTGGGATGATTCTTTTTGTATTTTTATATTTTTTATAAAAGCAATTAAAATCTTGGATTTTAGAGGAGTGGGCGGAATTAATTGCTAGTCAGCTAACCCATGACTAAAGATACAATCAAAATAAAATAACAAAAAAGAAAATAAAGCTAATTAAACTAGTGGAGTGAACAATAAATGGGAAAAATGTGTTTACTTAGATTTCACTACTCCCTAGATATCTTTTACAGGTTGATAGTTTATTACAGTTGCATGGATGATGGGTTATATTCCTTAATACGAATCGTGGGGTGGCGTATGTACTTCCCCAACTCTATAAGCTCCTACTTCACTCCTATGTCGAGCCTGCAAGAAGCTCCTAACATGGGATCACTAGAATTCGCTCATGCATTAAATACAACCATAAAAACCTTAGTACGCATTGGTTCATGTTTTTTAAGACGTTCAAGCAAGTTACACTATGGAATTCTGCCAGTTTTCTTAAGCCTAACATCGAAATCATTCATCCATTACAACTATAAACAAGCAATCAACCTATAATCAACATCTAGGTTTCATTAGATCTAAGCAAACACACAAGAGATCTAGCCTAGCATGTTAAAATCAAGACAAGCGTAAGATATATTCAAACAACACATAGACATATTGAATGAATTGAAAGGATACTTATCTTAATTGAACATGCAGGGTTTCAAGGGGTGAAAACCCTTGAAAATACTGTAAAAGTCGAGCTAGGGTTTATTCAAGTCGTCCCTAATCTTTTCCTCTTTTTTGATTGAAAATTACAAACACTATATATAGATTTTCTAAGGTGACGACGTCAAGAAGAAACTTCTGACGCCGTCAACCCGCCGCCCATAATATAATCGGATTGCCTAGATCCAGATCTGACGTAGTCATGTGTAATGTTGTTCTGGGTCGTCACCACTTTTGCTCTTGACGGCCATGCTTTGACGCCGTCACATTTCTACTGGACCGTCACCACTTTTGCTCTTGACGCCGTCATCAAAATGCTCTTGACGCCGTCAAGTACTGTTCCCAGCAAGGAAAATTAAGACTTATCCGTTTTCTTCACTTTTATGCTTCAAAAACGTCAAAAATGCTTCCTTTTCCAGAATTCACTCTAAAAGTGCCTAAAATCATAAAAGGAACGATTTAGGGCAATATTTGATAAATTAAATTCAAATTCCGGCTTAAATGACCCCCTAAAAATGGATCATTTTTCGCCTCATCAACTTATCTTCAATTGAACATGAAAGATTCAAGGGGTTGAAACCATTGAAAAGATGACAAATTTCGGCCTAGGGTTTTTTCCCTCAACGTTGCACACTAATGAATGAAATTTGGAAAACTATATATAGATTACATCTCGTGACGGCGTCATGTATAGGATCGTGACACTGTCAAATTGCCGCCTTAATAAAAATCGTATTGCCAAGATCTGATTTTGACACCGTCATGTGTAAAAATCTTTTGGGCCGTCACTAGTATTTTGACCCTGACGGCCTTGGTGACGCTGTCTGGTCCTATAGTTGAAAACTCTATGGACCGTCACGTGTATTTTCCACTTCCATCTCTTTTGCCAAGCTTGACGCCGTCACTTGTAGAGCCTTGACGCCGTCAGGTACTGTTCCCAGCAAGGAAATTGAAACTTTGCTGTTTTCTTCACTTTTATGCTCCAAAAACGTCCAAAATGCTTCATTTTCCAGATTTCTCTCCAAAAGTACCTAAAATGAGAAAATAAATGATTTAGGGCAATAATTGATCAAATAATTACGAATTCGGGCTTAAGTGACCCCTTAAAAGCGATACACTTTTCGTCTCATCAAATACCCTTACACTTGAGATTTGCTTGTCCTCAAGCAAATGTGTTTTTATTCTAATCAAAATACAAGTTAGGGGTCATTTAACACTAATATAAAAGTAATTACAACAAATAATCGTTCCACTAAAAACCAAAAACAAGCACGGAGGTCATACACTAGCACCTCACAAATAGTGTTTAGATACTCACATCTCTCGGGTGTAATAAAGTATACATCACAATATGGAAATGTAAAACATCTCTCACTACCTGTCATAGCAAATAGATTACCATAGGCTTGGGAAATGATCAAACCCAATGTTGCAAAAATCGTGAATCGGTAATGAGGCGGTTCGGGGCCGAGTAGCGTTTTTTTACCGATTAATCGGCCGATTACCTTGTAATCGCCGATTAATCGGCCGATTTCCTTGTAAATCTCTCCAAGTTCCAGGGCCTTGTAGCTTGTAATCACCGATTAATCGGCCGAGTTGGCCGATTTTTGCAACACTGATCAAACCTCCACCACTTGGCGTAAGCACCTAGGATAAACTATCAAAGAGGTCTTTTAAAGGGTTATAACGTTAGGTGTAGAGATATGGAAAACACGGTTTTGTTTGATAAAGGCAATATTTACTGGTGGCGGGTTAATCATCTTGGTTAATTACATGTACAATATGGCGTTGCTAAGCCAAGACTAGACTCGACTTAAGCTTATAAATCAAAATAACAAAAACATAAAATAAACATAGATTGAAACGGGATGGTAGTCCGTTTTTTTTTTTTTTTTTTTTTTTTTTTTTTTTTTTTTTTTTTTTTTGCATACATTCTTACCCTACCATCCAAAATAATACATCATAGGGAATGTACATTCCCCTTACACTTGAATTTTTACATACTTTACAATAAACTACTCTAATGACTCGAATCAAGATAATCAAAACACTTGGAGTACTTTTTTTTTAGATTAATGCACATATGGGGGTAATATATGATGTTCTTCCCCATTACTCCATAACACAAGTACTTTACCCATGAGTCCCAATCGTCCCAAAACAATATGTACAAGATATGACTCGACTTAGCAACCATGTAATCAGTTAGATAATGCACTAAAGATGAGTGCATACACGGAAGGCTAAGGCGATTTGGTTGCACATTTGGGTGGTTTGTAACAAATTCTTCCTTTAAGTAAAATGCTTAAAGTTAGAAATGAAAAGATAGGCTCGGAGGGGTGTACTAGGGGTTTCGTGTACTAAAAATGAGTACAATGCTAAGGTGTGGGAAAAATTAATCTACTTTACTAGTCAAGTAATATGACTTGAATGGTCAAGTAATTATGATACGGGTTTAAACACAAGGGTGATCCTAATGCCTCTTATCATGTAGTAAATCCTACTCCACGAATGTAGTCTCACTAGCGGTCTCAGGATGCATCACTAACGCAAGTTCTAGAATCTAAATGCTACCGGTACACTCATAAGCACTAATAGTGAATGTTTTTTCTATCAAATCTAAAGGTGAACCTCAAATATTTGGGTGGAAAATTTTTCTGAATGGTACGGTTTTGTGCTAGTCATATAACTCCTATCCATGAGACGCTTGCTAAGGCTAAAGTTTCACTCCTAAATGTTGTAAAAAAATTTAAATTTGGCGCTAAAATTACACTAACAAGTATTTCTCTTAGTTTTATTACACACCTACCATCAAACAAACAAACTCAAGTGCAAGTGTACCCTATAAGGTATCATTATTTACCCTTCCCTTACACTTAGGATAAACATTGTCTCCAATGTTCAATTAAAGAATGTAAAAGTGAAATAGGTAAAAGAATGAAAACAAATACTCCCCTGACTCGTTCGGTGTGGATAGTGTGGTAACAAGGTTAGATCTTCCTCCAATAAAATGAACATTCAAAGCTTCCCTTCCAGAAAATAAATCATCTTCTTGTCATATATAACCTGTTAAACCTGAGAAAACAAACAAGGCAACCTCGCATAAAATCGGCGGCAATCTATATATACTAACAAATCCTAGAAAACAAATTAAGATATAATGCTTGTGGAATGAATGTTTGTAGATTTCCTGGAGTTTATAAAACTAAAGAATTAACAAAAACTTTAAGACTCCGTTAGAAAAACAAAACTCGCAAAATTTCCAGAATTTTACACATGACGCCGTCAGGAGTTAACTCTTGACGCCGTCAGAAGTGACCTGCAGAAATCTTTACGTTAAGTTTCCGGAAAAACTTATGTCCTACTTCCTGGAAAATCCTGCAAAACATCATTATGACTCGATACAAGCATTTGACTCTAACAAATACTAGTACACATGTTCATTTAATATTGTGGAGAATCAAGATCAATTTCGTTCTTAGAAACAAATTTAGGGTTTCCCCTGACACTTAGCTTTTGCAAAATACCTTTATATGAAGTTAAGACGAAGTTAAACAACAAAATAAAGCAT
The DNA here is from genome assembly GCA_030686995.1 of Artemisia argyi. Classification (NCBI taxonomy): domain Eukaryota; kingdom Viridiplantae; phylum Streptophyta; class Magnoliopsida; order Asterales; family Asteraceae; genus Artemisia; species Artemisia argyi. Next base: position 9,253,811 of record CM060679.1, read on the forward strand.
TTTCACAATTTAGTTTGAAACATGATCTACCAACAATAAAAATAAAGCATGCATACGGAAGCAAATAACAATCAAACAATTAAAAATCACACAAAACATGGGTTGCCTCTCAAGAAGCGCTTTTCTTTATTTACGAGTCTTGTAGCTAGACTCAAGGTCATGAGCAATTACGTGACCTCATCATTGGTCTCATTTTCTAGGTCATCTCCAATCTTAGTTTTGTATTCCGGACCTAGTTGCAAACATTCCTTGTAGAAACCAAGTATTATACTCATGACATAATCTACTCCTCTATGTCTATCCTCATCATTCCTATAATAAACCGCTTGCTTGTGTTCCTTTTCTATGTTTGATAGAAGGCGGTATTGTTCAATCTTATAGGGCATTTGGTAAGCAATCTCATTGTTCTCTTCCTTGAATCTAACTATCCCTAGGGACGGGTCATAACTCATCTTAGAGGCCTCAACAAACGGTTTTCCGAACACTACTTGACTTAGGCAACCATCTATTACCGGACGAATATCCTCTACAATCACAAAGTCGGTCACATAAGTGAGGTTTCCTACAAATACATGTAATCCTTTCACTCTCCCTACAAAGTTGCTCATCCGATTCGTGTTGGGCATCATCCTATATCCAAGTTGTTTCTTCATTACCCAATTATAATAGGTTCTAGTCATGATGTTTATAGGAGACCTAAGATCGATGTAAGATTTCCACACATGCATATGCCCAATGTTACATGGTATGTTGATGTTAGAGGGATCACCTACTTTAATAAGGGATGAATCAAGGATGTAAGGTGTCTCGGGATCATCGAATAAATCCTTGTGATATTCCCGTTCTTCCTTGTTGGGTAACTCATCAAAGTATTCTTCTACGTTTTCTACTTCCTCTAACTTTTCTTCCTTAATATCCTCAACCTCCTTAACCTCATTCTTAGTCCTTGTTTCTATTCCAACTTCATCCTTGTCACTTTCTTCTATATTCTTATCTATTGGCTTAATGGTGACAACGTTGAAAAGTGGACTTGTTTGGATGACGAAGGGTCCTTAATTTGGATTCCGCTATTAGTGTCCCTAGTGTCCTTCCTAGGTGTAGTTAGTACTTGGTTGTTGAGGGCTTTCAACAAGTTGTCAATCTTATTGGTCATCTCCGTTTGTTGTTGATTGAATTCGGTTTCAAACTTAGCTATGCGAGCTTCTTGAGATGCCATAAACTTGGACATCAATCCTTCAAGATTATTGGTACTACCATAGTTATTGGAAGGATTGTTGTTGAAAGTATGGTTAGAGGATGGACCGTTTGGTTGGTAACGATTAGGTGGATTGGAAAAATTGTTTTGGGGCATGTTTTGGTTTTGTTTCCACCTAAGGTTCAGGTGATTTTTCCAAGAAGGGTTGTGGGAATCACCGTAAGGGTTTGGCTCGGGTTTGAAAGTGTACCACTTATCTCCCGCTTCGTCGCTACGCGAGGATGCGTAATCCACAAAAGCTTGTCCGGGAGTTCCACGCTATCACGAGTGTCATGGGGACCACTTCATAATTCGCATGAAGAAGTGATTTTGTTCACTTGGCTTGAAGGCTTAGGAGCTTTGTAGGATTTCATGAGAAACTTGACTTGGTCCTCAAGTTTCATGATCCTACGGTCGGGAGTGCTAGAATTGTTCAAAGGCAAGGATATTGCCTTGACCGTTTTGTTCAAATCACGGGGATCATTCCAACTTTCATTGTCATAGAGAGCAAGATCTTCTATGAGTTCCCATGATTATTCCGCACTTAGATCACGTAGCTTACCACCGGCCGAATGGTCAATGGTTTGCCTTATGGAGAGGTCGATATGGTCATAGGAGATTTGGACTTGGAGCCAAAGATCTATGCCATGATGAGGGACTTTTTGGAGTAAGTCCTTGAAACGAGTCCATGCTTCATATAGAGTTTCACCTTGACGTTGTTGGAACATCAAGATATCATTTCTAAGCTTGGTAGTTCTCCCTGGTGGGAAAAATTGAGCAAGGAAACGAGTGGTGAGATCATCCCATGAGGTGATGGATCCCGCGGGTAAACGTTCAAGCCATTGACTAGCTTGATCACTTAGAGAGAATTGGAATAGGTGTAATTGGGTCGACACACTAGTTACAACATCAAGGTCTATGGAATCTACGATTTTAAGGAAATCCTTGAGATGTTGATTAGGATCTTCGGAACGAAGTCCATGGAATGCACATCCGCTTTGCACCAACCGGATGGTGTCGGATCGCAAGGGGGACACATTGGCTCCTTGAGTGAGCTCAATAGTGTTTCGATAGCCTCGGTGGCTAGGGCGGAAATACTCTCCTAAAGTTCGGGGCCTAGGAGGTGCGTTTGCTAGTGGTGGGTTTTGTGGGTGGTTTTGTTGTGGTGGGTTGATGGGTTCAAAGATGCTACCACCTTCCATGATGTCGGGTGGTAAAGGTTACGAACAAAGACACGAACAAATAAGATAGACTAAAGAAAACCTAGAAAATAAAAATAAAATCTTACTAGAAAGGAATCTAGCAAGTAGACCTAATAAAAAGAAATCCTAACCTAGACAACAACTATTCCCCGGCAACGGTGCCAAAAACTTGATATGCTTGGGGATCGCACCCTCGCAACAGGTTTTACCTCTCAGGGGATCTTGAGAAGCTTACAACCCACACCAGGCATTGTTGTAGTATAGTATAGTGACAAGTATCGGGGGATTGATCGCTTAACTCAGGAATAGTGTCGCTAGGATTAGAAAGCCTAATAAACTAGGTCTAGAGGTGAGGGATGATTCTTTTTGTATTTTTATATTTTTATGAAAGCGAGTAAAATCTCAGGTTTTGAAGGAGTGGGCGGAATTAGTTGCTAGCCAACTAACCCAATTAATCTAAAGATGCAATCAAAATAAAATAAAATAAATGAAAATAAACTATTATACTAATGTGGTGGTAACAATAATGAGGAAAGTAGTGTTTACTTAGATTTCATTACTCCCTAGATATCTTTTACAGGTTAATTAGTTGTTGTAATTGCATGGATGATGGGTCATATTCCTTAATACTAGTCGTAGGGTCGTGTACAATATTCCCTTACTCTATAGGATCCTACTTCACTCCTATGTCGAGCCGTTAGAAGCTCCTAACATGGGATCATTAGAATTCTCCTACGCATTAAATACAACCAAAAATCGTAGTACACCTCCGATCATGTTTCTTAAGACGTTCAAGCAAGTTACCAATGGAAGTCTGCCAGTTTTCTTAAGCCTAACATCGAATACAATCATCCGTAACAATTATAAGCAAACAATCAACCCATAATCAATATCTAGGTTTCACTACATCTAAGCAAATACAAGAAAATCTAGCCTAGCATGTTAAATAAAAGACAAGCGTAAGATATAATCAAACAACACATAGATATATTGAATGATTTGGAAGAATACTTATCTTTAATTGAACATGAAAGATTCAAGGGGTTGAAACCCTTGAAAAGATGACAAAATTCGGCCTATGGTTTTTTCCCTCAAAGTTGCACACTAATGAATGAAATTTGGAAAACTATATATAGATTACATCTCGTAAGGGCGTCATGTATTGGATCGTGACGCCGTCAACTCGCTGCCTCAATAAAAATCGTATTGCCTAGATCTGATTTTGACGCCGTCATGTGTAAAAATCTTCTGGGACGTCACTAGTATTTTGACCCTGACGGCCTTGGTGACGCCGTCAGGTCCTATAGTTGAAAACTCTCTGGACCGTCACGTGTATTTTCCACTTCCACCTCTTTTGCCAAGCTTGACGTCGTCACTTGAAGAGCCTTGACGCCGTCAGGTACTGTTCCCAGCAAGGAAATTGAGAGTTTGCCGTTTTCTTCACTTTTATGCTCCAAAAACGTCCAAAATGCTTCCTTTTCCATATTTCTCTCCAAAAGTACCTAAAATGACAAAAGGAAAGATTTACGGCAATAATTGATCAAATAATTACGAATTCGGGCTTAAATGACCATTTAAAAGAGGTACACTTTTCGCCTCATCATGGTGTTAATACCAACAGGAGTTGTCAAACTCCAATAGATCTATCAACTATATTCGCATTCGCGTGGGTAAAATATCCCAAACGATTATATTCATGAATTTTGGTTATGTAGTGGTGGCAGTTAATTTACTCGTGCAACAACCAAAGAAAAAGACTTGTATTTGGTTTTAAGTAAAGCCTTTAGCATGTGTCCCCCTCACAGGGTTTATAAAGCATTTAAAGTGAAAGCATTTTAAAAAGTATGAGGCTATGAGCTCACCTGGGTTTAGAGTAATCTAAGTGATGCAAATAGTGACTCGGAAACTAGACTGCCTTACTCACGTATCCTAGTGTGTTGTTGGTTTTGGATGTATGTTAAGCTTTAGTTATCATGTTATGTCTCTCAAGTTATTGTTTTTAGGTTTGTTAATGTTTTATATATAACATAACACCGTTCAGGCCATTGTAATTCAGAAGTATATGACTCCTCACATGAAGCTCCCTACTATTGTATTATGTTATCAACATAATAACGTTCGGGCCATCTTAATTCGGAAGTTAATACTCCTCACACAAAGCTCCCTATTATTGAGTTATGCTGTTATTAGGGTTTAGTTATATTAATATCACCGTTCGGGCCATCATATCTCAGAAGTATATGCAATAATCGTTCGAGGTGTCAGGGCACTTTAATTCATAAACCCAACAAACTCGTCAAAACGAAATATCCACATAGTACTCCTCGTATGAAGCTTCCTAGTATTGTGTTATGCTTCTAACTTTATTTAGGTTTTATACTTATATGATATTTTCACTTTTTACCCTTATAGTATATATATTTACGTTTTCTACCCTAAATTTATATTACTTATACTAATAACTATCTATACTTGACACAACTAGTCCCTAGACTTCTATATTTTAAGTAACTAACCTTAGAATCTTAATTTTTCTATATTTACCATTTAGACCTTTAACTTTATAATATTTACGTTTTTAGTCCTTTTTAGTTTATACTTATTTTAATATCTATCCTAGGGTTTTAATATTATGCAAAACTAGTCCTTACACTTATAACTTCTAGGAAATGTCAAAAACAGTCCCTAGACTTTATAATTTTAGGAATTTATGATATATACCCTTATGCATGTAAAGTTTTGCAAAACTAGTCCTAAATGCATGTAACTTATATTTTATCTAGCAACTAAGTTTTCTAGCTTATGTTTTACTTATTTTAACTTATCTAGGTTATTTATAACTAGTGTATGACTTAAAGAAATGACTTATAGCATGCGTGCAAGTATACGAAATGACTTATCAAGGTTATTTATATCTAGGGTTCTAAAATGTCACAGTATTTAACGTTTTTGATACATTATATTAATATGCCAATAGGGGTGCGATAAAATTAGAAACCAGTGAGTCGCTCCTATTCAGTGGACCATGCGCAATATTGATGACAAGAATCGTCTCTTGGTTTGTTCTTCATATTTGCACAGATCAGTTGGGTCGAATGCCAAAAGTAGTGGGTATTGATATTGTTGAGTTGGCCATTAGAGATAAGAATATGTAACAGGTGGTGCGACTTCTCAACTGAAAAGCTTGGTGTGTGCAAGCTTTTTTGATTTACTATTTTGTACCGGATGAAAGTGGTCTAGACATGAATGAATTGATAAACTTTACGTAAATGATGTTGTAACAATTTGTAATATCTTATGAAAAGTGAGAGAGTTTTTGGAGTATTCAGGATCTTTCGTAGTAACAAACCTTTGGTTAAGGTAACATATTAGGTATAGGGTTCTCATACAAATCGAATATTTGTTGTCTTCATTTAATAACTTCTATTAACTCGAAAAAGCCTCACTTTTGATATCTAACTATACATATCACATTGATTGAAACATGCAGCTATAGGGCATTTGCAACAGGCGGTTATTGTGGCTTTGTCAATTTATGAGATGGAAACAACAAAAAGAGATTGTTTCCGGTATTTTTAGTAAACATTGCAACATTCTCCAAATTTTTCGGATTACGCTTTGTCCATGTTCAAGATTCTTAGTTTGCGGTCTATCTACATTACTCAAAATACTCATATACCGGTACCATGCCTAACAGGATTAGGCAAGTGTCAGATGAAGACTGATTATGAGCCATACTCCTGCTGCCGCTGAAAGTAATTGAATTTCTCTATTTTATGTTTTAGAATAGCATAAATTTTGAATTCCTATTATTTTTACAGGTATACGCGAATCATCACAGAGAAGACACATATAATTGCATACCGAGCCTTGCTATTCACAGTCGTCGTCTGTTCAAGGTAGCTAGGTTAATTTATAGATTCAGTGACTACGAAATTGTTGAATTGTGAATATTACATGCCTTATTTCCTTTTAAATAGTATCCAATTCGTGGTTTACGAGATACTGAGGTATTCTTGATTTTTGTTATAGTAGGTATAATTGTAGTACCAGATACAGGTTGTAGTAATTTACTTGGAAACACAAGCCTCGGACAATCAACTGTTTTGTAACACCCCCATTTTCAAGGTTCGCAGCGGATTTAGGGTTGGGGTATAATTTCATGGAATCACAGTTACAGTAATAGAAAACAACTCGAAAATAGACGTTTTTAGAAATTTAGTTATCATTCATTTAATTATCAGAGTTTTTATAGTAAAAGATATACTTTTACTATTGATGAGGTCCCAAAGTCTAGGTGTTAAGTTATGTTTGAATGATAACCAGTTTGAAAGTCCTCCGAGTTCAGTGCCTCCTTCTCCTATATCTCCATAGAAGTGATATACCTAGAACATATGCATAAAAGTCAACACTAGGTGTTGAGTAAGAGTCATAGGTTTAAGTGTTAGTGAATACAAGTTCCCTTGGTTCCGTTGTTACACCCATCTGGAAAAATGTTGTGTGTGTGTGTGATAATTGTGATGCATGCACAATTATCAAGAGTGGGGTGTGTTGCACTAAGCTCATGAACCACACATTAATAGTCTGGGTCATGGGGTCTGCAGACCAACCATGAAGGGACGAGAAGGATAACTTGCCAAAGTTAATCCTTCAATGGGTTCAAATATAGTACTTATTGATACCATTCAGAAAGATGTAGTATCAACGGGAGTTGTCAAACTCCAATAGATCTATCAACTATATTCGCGTTCGTGTGGGTAAAATACCCCAATGGATTAGATTCATGAATTTTAGTTATGTAGTGGTGGCAGATAGTTTACTCGTGCAACAACCAAAGAAAAAAACTTGTATTCAGTTTAAAGTAAAGCAATTAGCATGTATCCCCCTCACAGGATTTATGAAGCATTTAGAGTGAAAGTTTAAAAAGATGTGAGGCTACAAAACTCACCTGGGGTTAGGGAAATCTAATTGATGCAAAAAGTGACTCGGGAACTAGGCTGCCTTGCTCAAGTATCCTGGTGTGTTGTAGGTTTGGATGTATGTCAAACTTTAGTTATCTTGTTTAAGTTTCTTAAATAATCATTCTTAAGTTTGTTAATGTTTTAGATATAACATAACACCGTCCGGGCCATCACAATTCAGAAGTATAAGACTCCTTACATGAAGCTCCCTACTATTGTATTATGTTATCAACATAATACCGTTCGGGCCATCATAATTCAGAAGTTAATACTCCTCACATGAAGCTCCTTAATATTGAGCTATGTTTTTATTAAGTTTAGTTATAACAAAACACCGTTCGGGCCATTATAATTCAGATGTATATGCAATAATCGTTTGAGAAGCCAGTGCACTTTAATTCGTAAACCCAGCAAACTCGTCAAAATGAAATATCCACATGGTACTCCTCACATGAAGCTCCCTATTATTGTGTTATTCTTCTAATTTTAATTAAGTTTTATATTTATATAATATTTTCACTTTATACCCTTATAGTTTTATAAATTTACAAAATTTACCCTATACTTATAATACTTATATTATTTATACTTATACTATCCACACTTGACACAATTAGTCCCTAAACTTCTATATTTTGAGAAAATGACAAAAATAACCCTTGTACTTATAAGTTTTCAGATTTTACTATTTGTACCCTTAACTTTATAACTTTTGCAAAACTAGTCCTTTTAAGTTTATAATTATTTAACTTTTTATCTTAGGGTTTTATAACTTTTCAAAAAGGGTCGTTATACTTATAACTTCTAAGAAATGTCCAAAATAGTCCCTAGACCTAATATTTTCAGAAAGTTACCATATACACCCCTATGCATGGAAAACTTTGCAAAAGTAGTCCTAATTCCATGCAAACTATATTTTTATAAAACAAAAAGGTTTTCTAGCTTATGTTTAACTAATATTAGCTTATCTAAGTTATCTAAACTAGCTTAGGGTTTATATAAAGGACTTATAGCATATAATTAGGGTTTAGTCTATAATTAGGGTTTTAAAAAGAAAACTAGCAAATGATTATGACCAAGGCTTAGGCAAGGGCTCCTATGTGATCTAAGGCATCCTAATACTATCCTAGAAGTGAACTAAAGCTAAATAAATCAAAATGAAAGCTTACCTAGGTCGTGGGAAGGGTAACGAGGGTTTTAGGGTTTCTAGGGTTTCTCTCGGCCAAAACCACTTCGACAAGGCCTCAAGACTCACACCACTCGACTCCTAGGTCTTCTAAGGATCCTATAATACTGAATGTTTGAGGTGAAAATAAGAGAAGAGGTGTGAATGAAATGAAGAGGGGACGGGGGTATTTATAGGGTACGCTTGGAGTAGCGACCAAGAAAGGAAGAAGTAGGTGTTGAGGTGGGGGAGGCGTGAGTAAGCAGAGCTAGAGGGTGTCATGGGAGGTCTAGGAGGTGTTGAGTATGGGCTATGGTGTAGCTGGGGGGCTTCCTAGGCCGGTTGTGGTGGTGGCGAGTTGAGAGGTTGAAGGTGGTTAAAAGTAGGTGATGCACCTACTTGTATGGGTTCTTAGAGGTGACAAGGTGCTAGGGTACTAGGTTGAGGTGCTTGAGGTACTTATGTTTAGATTTTAACTAGTTTAGGTTTAGTTCTATCCTAATTTGGCTTAGTGAGAGATTAGGGTTTCTACTAAGGTTTAGTGCCTAGGTTAGGGTCCTATGAGTACCTAATGACTAATCCTAAGTCCTAAGATGATTATACTAAGTAGTGGTCACTTATGGTGAAGTTTTGGGATAGTTTAGACCTAATTCCAGGAAGTTATAACCTAGTTATAGTTTTGTGCTTAAGGGACTTGTACCTAAGCTCTAAGGGGTTGTACTAGTGCCTAAGGGTCCTAAGATATCCTAATGTTCCTAAGTTAACTCATACTTAAGCCTTGGACACTTTTAAACTAGCATATTGGGTTTAGTAAGCACATAGACCTAATTAGGGCTTAATTTGGGTTCATTAGGGTTTTGTGATATGTTTAGTGTCTTAGATTTGTGGATTACTTATTATGGTGTTGTTGTGATCTTATGCTTGACATACCAGGGGTTTATAGGATGTGAGTGTTGAGTTATTTGGCTTGTGTGGATACATGAGTAGGTCTAGAGAGTCATGCAAGTAATGAATGCACATAAAAAGCAATAATTTACCTGTGAAATACCTACTATAGGTATTTGTAACGGGAATCATAGTAATGAGATTTGGTGGGTTGTTACAGTTTTATAAATTATATTTTACAAAATTGACCCTCATGCTTATAAATTTACAAAGCATACCCTTTTATTTATTTTAAACCAATCGAAACCCTTTATAATTCCAAAACCCTAGCCCTAGCCATTAACTACTCTTCATTAACTTCTAATCATTATTTAATCATTACCATCCATAATTAATCCAAACCCTAACCCTAATCAACTAAACCCTAGCCTTCTTCTTTCTTTTTGTTCTTGTCTCAACACAACCTAAAAACACAAACCCTTGTGGGTTCTTTTGATCACAAAGCAAGCACACCAACACACCCCTTGTTTCACTTATTGTTTGACACACACAAACACTATACTCTCTTGTTTCTGTATCCTGGTCGAGATATACTAGCACACAAACACAGCCTATATCGACCTAAAGTAACCAAAACAACCTTAGTTTATTTCTTTTTGTTTCCTGTCGAGGTCCAAACAAAACCAAACGCAACCCTTATATATTCTTTTTATGGCTCGATATATAGGTTACTAGTTCAGAATTTTACACATTGGTACCTTATATATATATATATATATATATATATATATATATATATATATATATATATATATATATATATATATATATATATATATATATATGATTTGACTCTTTTATAGCATGCATATGTAAAAGAAACAAATAACTCGAAGAAGACAAGAACAAGAAGTTGAGATAAGCAATACCAATACTTGTGAGATCGAGTGGAAACAAAACAAGAACCTCCAAACCTTTAAAAACCTTTTGGTCGATCAAGTGTAGCTCCAAGTTCAAATATTACCGATTGTTTTAGAGGTTCTAGGGTTTAGATAAAGTGTATAAGCAATGTTGCAAAAATCGTGAATCGATCCTGAGGCGGTCGAGGGCCGAGTTGCATTTTTTAGCCGATTAATCGGCCCAAAACCTTGTAATCGCCGATTAATCGGCCGACTTCCTTGTAAATGTCTCCAAGTTCCAGGGCCTTGTAGCTTGGAATCGGCGATTACAAGGCCTTGTAGGCCATTTTTTGCAATATTGTGTATAAGTGTTGGTACATAAAATAACAGATACCGGTCTCCTTATAATGAAGTATGGGTCGATGGATGGGTCAAGTAGGGTCGATTGGGCCTTGGCTTCCTAGTTGGGTTCACTTTGTTACTTATTTGTTGTGAAATAAAAGAAAATGACCCAAAATAGAAATTCGTGTCGCTTTAAGGTGATTGTCGAATTTTATTTTAGGTTTCTCATTATTTTTGGATGTAAAATATGTTTAAGATTTTCAATTATGAAGTTTTGTTAAGTTATTTGGATTACATTAGGTAATTATAAGTAATTATTGAGATTTTTTTTATTCATAGGGGTATTTTGGTCCTTTTACATGTTTAGAAATTTCAGGTATTACACTCTTACAATAATTCGTGAGGTGAACGATATAAATATACATATAATATATGCTTGATTTATTTATAAGGTTGTTAAGAATGCTTAACGCATTTTTTGTTGATTGATGAAGATTGATTTCCACGGTTTTGATGGTATGGGCGGACCTTTGTACGTTGGAACTGGTTGCTTTCACCGAAGAGAAATTCTTTCAGGGAAAAGTTTATATGCTAGAAAAAGAATCGATTGGAATATGGATCACAAAGAGACGACATTAGAAAACACGAACGAAGAAATAAAGAAGCTCGCGACATGCACCTTCGAAACTGATACTGAATGGGGCAAAGAGGTTTCACTTGTTTTTTTTTCGGTTTCTAATCCAAGCCAAGCTAACACAACCCGACCCATTTTGATAAATACAATAGTAATCCATTGTGACACTTTGCCACATATAGGCCCATGTTATATGATTTCCTTAGAAGTATATCGTCATTGAAACTCAGCAACTTGACAATATTTCAATGCATTTTTGTATTATAGATTGGTCTAAAATATGGATGTCCCGTTGAAGATGTCCTAACAGGGCTATCTATTCACAGCCGAGGATGGAAATCAGTATGTTTCAATCCCAAACGAGAGGCCTTTTTAGGCGTTGCAGCAACCACACTGGACCATACTCTTGTATAACATAAAAGGTGGGCCGAAGGTAATCTATTGATTTTGCTCTCAAAGTATAGTCCGGCTTGGTACGGGCTGGGAAAGATTCACCCTGTTCAATTGATGGGCTATATGATCTACGGTTTATGGTCCCCTTCATCCGTGCCAACTCTTTATTACTCCATTGTTCCATCACTTTGTCTCCTTAAAGGGGTATCTCTTTTCCCTACGGTAAGTTATCACTCTACCTTACAGTCTTATCATTGTTTGTACACCTTACAATGAGGTTAAGAAATAAGAAAATAGTTGTTTCAACACTCATATCAATCGTAAATCTTTATGGTTGTTTTGTACATATTGTATTACACACTTGTCCAATACAATAGTTACAAAAATTCGTAAGTTAGTGATGTTTTGATGCCTTATACAAAGTTGCAATAATTTTAGCGGCACATACACCTATTTCTTACAAATTTGTTGAAATGTAGGTATCAAGCGGATGGTTTCTCCCATTCATATACATCTTAGTCTTCAACTTATTATTCAACTACCTTGAATTCCTTCAATCCTTTGGGACCACAAGAGGGTGGTGGAATGATCACAGAATCTCGTTCTACAAGAGAACAACCTCCTACTTTTTTGCATTACTCGACACCATTTTTGGCTCAGAATTATCATTTGTGATAAGCTCAAAAGTAGATGATAATGAGGTTCAAGAGAGGTATGATAAAGAACTAATGGAATTTTGAGTGTCATCACCTTTAACAACATATGTGGCAACACTATCGATGGTTTATTTGGTCTGTTTGCTTGGGTTTGTTGTGAAAGCGGCGTTGATGGACACGATAACTAGGAGAGCCTACTTTGAGACCATGGCAATTCAAATAGTACTTTGTGTCGCATTAGTGCTTATTAATGTACCATTCTACTTGGGGGTTTTTGTTCGCAATGATAAAGGGAAAGTACCCAGTTATGTGACAACAAAATCAGTCTCTATAGCTTTGCTCATATGTACGATTTTCTACTTTGTATAGTATGTCTCGATACGATGAAATAGGTTGTATTTAGTTTGAGATTTGTGTGGTTAATCCATTCTACTATCTTAATGTTATCCTTGTGGTTAATGAATTCATAACTTCAATATTAGTTTATAAGTTGTCTTTTCTACTTTCGAAATTAGGGCAAAATCTTGATATTCGGTTTAAGGTCTATTTCATTTGCCTAAACTGACTGTTAAATCACGTTTCTGTTAGAGCATAATAAAAATACTTGTGTCATGTACAACTCACAACACCTAATCCCAAAATAATTTAAGGTAAACTAGTTACTAATTGTTGCTCTTACTATACTCAAGCTTAATTCTTTAACTAGTATTGTTCATTATGGATGCATATGTTTTCAAAAGTTTTGGTCGCGACAATGATATTGATTCTTACAGCTAACATAGATGGAATGTTCGGGATCAAGTTTTTGATAGATGGAAAAGAGTGTTTTTCACATAAAGCTGAGTATGGTGCAACGGTTTGATTTTCTTTTGTTGTTATTAACATTCAAGATACTGATGATTGGCATAATACTGTATATGGAACCGATCTTGTGGTATCCATTGCTCTTTGCCTCTTTTATAATACACTTTTATAATTAGGAATCAAATTCAACAATCACAATGATGTTGTGTTTTTCTATTTATTAAAAACTTGCTACATTTGACACAGTATAGGGCGTTGAGGTGAAAGTTATAATGGCGGATATTTTTTGTGTTGCTTTTATTAGGTGAATGGGCCTAATGGTGAACAAATTCAAGAGTTCCATGGTGAATCGTTCAGAGTTTGTGGCACATAATGAAGTCCTTTATCGGGTTTAATTTGCTTCTCTAATCATTCACCATATCTGCAATTTGTGGACGTTAATGTCCATTCGAGTCTTTCAGTGGTACAAGCCTGCATTTCCAAAACTGAACCATTTTCATACCTTAAGGGCTCATACAAAAATACACAATCGTAGTGTATTTTGAAAACTACATCATCTAATAGGTCCATTTGACCTGTTGAAAAGAGGGAAAACGAATAATTTATCAGAACCCTAAAAATTAAATTTAAAAGAATTTAACATTTGACAAATGGGGTAAAAAAACATTAAACAAAAGACGGGCGGGCGAAATGACGTGAGAGAAAGAACATCTTAGTGGAGTCCAGGATCACCCCAAAATTGATTCAAAAGCTGCAATTTGAACCGCTTGCATCACAGTGTGGTAGCCCCAAGCCACGGTGAAACATCCCAAGCGCAAGAAGGCTTTATCAATTTAATACACGACTTTTTATTGAACAAAAATGGCAAAACGACAATCAATTTGGAGTATTTAACGCAATTAGAATTTAGGGTTTCAGGGGAATAACGTATTTATGTAAAAGTGATGTTTCGATATATGGATCTCACGTGGGGTTACGGGGTAAAGTAAGGTTTGTTTATCAGTTTAGGGTACAAATTGATTTGGGAAAGTGAAAAGTGTTGTGAAGTGTGGAAGAGTGTGTCTATTGAACACGGTGGAAACTAAAAAAAAAATGTTAAAATCTTAACAAACAGACTACTGGTTGGGGTTGTAAAAAACTACCCAAAGAAAAGATAAGTACTAATATTAAAAAAAGAAAAAAGAAAAAGAAAAATGCTTACTTGATGACAAGTCAGATACCTTTAAAACAATTTTTCCTTAAAAAAAATGCCAGCTTAATGAATTTCTAGGTTTATAAAACAGACAAGTACACAAAATATATGGTAGTTTGGCAATTCTTTTTAACAAAATCAAATTTTACACGTTAGTTACTATCTATTATTTAAAAGAAACAAATGGGCCGTTTAGTTAGTGAAAAAAAATTTCTGTTTTTTCGTTTCTAAATTCCTAGAGAATGAAAAAAATGAAAATAATAGAATGGGATTTTCAAACCTTTAGTTAAAATTTAGAGAAAGAGAGTTTCAAATTTTCTGAAAATTGTTAGAAAAAAGTTTAACTAAACGGATTTTCAATTTTTCTCTTTTCATATGAAAAATTCCGGGAAAAACAAGAAATTTTTCACCAACTAAACGGCCCCAAAAGTTCGCAGCAACGCGCGGTTTTTATTTGCACTCATTCGAAAACAGTTATCGTATGAGAAATGCTCTCACTATTGAGCTGACAGTTTTATTTGATGGGATTTACTAGTAAAAACAGCTCTTTAGTATACCGTATTTTATTTCATTACCAGCAGCGCTTACTGACTCACAGTTTATATATATATTTTTCACCGAAAATATTTGCTAACTTAAACATTATCTTATCTACTATGTGCGCCGCCATTTACATGAGTATATAATACTAATATTTATTGTCTCCATCTTTGCATCTCATCATAACAACAAACACTCGCAAGAAGCAAAACACAAACATATTTATAATAATCATGTCCGGTTTAATTGATATTTGGACTAGTGAAGCTAACAAGCTTCGAAACAACAACAACAACAGTAACAAGGTTCTTAGTTCGGATGCTTCGAGCCCATCCGAACCTTCAAACAACTCTATCGGGGCACATGCGTTACTCAAGCGAGCTAACTCCCCACAGTCCGTGGTCGCTAGATACTCTGAGGCTTCTGTCTCGATGCTAGTTGATTACTTTAGCCCCTGATGATACAAAATGAAACCCGTGAGCAGAAGAAGTGACACCTTGTGTATATAGTTGTAACTTATGCATGTTTGAACTTTGAAGTGTCATCTTTTTACTATGTTTGGCTATGATTATTATGTAAGAAACATGCAACTAGACTAGAAAAAAACGATGTATAAACTTTTGTTTGAGCTTTGAAGTATTACCTTTTATTTTTTTATTACTTCCATCACATATTATGCATGCAATGATCAAAGCACGCAGTACAACATTCAGTGCAGCAGACAAAAGAAGAGAAAAAAAAAGTGTTTCAAAGACGATATAAATATAGGAAATGGAGATGCGGGGAATCGAACCCCGTGCCTCTCGCATGCGAAGCGAGCGCTCTACCATATGAGCTACATCCCCTTGTTTTGTTGTAACCACGTACAAAGCATTACTAAGCTTATTTGTTTATGTTTACTTAAATTAAACAAGTTTGGCATGCGAGTTAAAACTTAAAAAGATATAAAATCTGTATCCTCTACCATTGCTTTTAAGTACTAAAGGGGTGTTTGTTCATGCATATATAAACTGCTTATGATTCATTTGGTTTTCTCTTATATTTCACTAGCTTCAAGGCCCGCCGGATGGGCGGCTAGTTCTAAGGTCTTTTAAAAAAAATAATAGATGATGGAAATGATAGCATACTCTACTATACTAAAATCAAACACTCTACTGAAATCAAAGACTTATTCATGAGCGCTTCAACACACACGTTGAAATTCTTTTTATTTGTATGAAATGTTATACGTAAATACTAAATGCTAAAACAAAACTTCCAAATGACTTATATATAATGTGCTGGTTTCTCTTCTTCAGCTTTCCAAGTAATCCTCCATTTCTTCATTTCATAGTTTGGAGCCAATGAAATATACATACCGTGCAAAAAAAATAAAAATAAAATAAATAAATAAATAAAATCCAAAAGCAAATTTACAAACGTGGCCCTCATGACCATGAAGTGTTAAGCGGCTCATTAGGGTCAGTTTCAAACTATATCACAGTTGTAAGATGGCAAATAACATGGGTTAACATCAAAGTACCTTTCATGAACGTGTTTGGATCACTGTTCTTGCAAACAAAACTTCAGCACAACATGTTTAAATTAACTATTGCCAATCACCACATGCTCAAACCTCAGCTTACTGAAAGCTTGTTTCAGAATTCGGCCCTATTAATTTTATTAAATACCAAATGTTAACCTTGCAAAAACATATATAGAAGCCAAATCAAATGTATGAAATACCTCTAACAAATTGTGCAGTTGCATGCCTGTACACATGACCGTCTTTTAGTTATGGCAATTGATCTCTCTCTATCATCTTCTTCATACCCATGTTAAGAGGACATGCATTACTATTAAGTATTAACCCAAACAAAGGGGTTTATATACACCCACAATGAATTTTCTTAATAATCACCTCGTTAAGACTAAAAAGTTGGTGAATTCATGCAAATAAAATCCCGTATGTTATGTAGAGGTGGTAATTACATTTCACCAAAAATCTACTTACAGGTTATGAGTCTTCATTGTCAGATTGTTCATCTGGTGGTTGATAAATAATATTCATACTAACGTCTATTCCAAGTCGTAGAAAGCATGTACAATCAGAAAATTTTGCTTTTCTTGACCTTATTCGGAAGTCTAACATGGGAATGATTTCTTCAGTTGTCTCTTCTTTATTCAACATAAACATGCTAAACAATATGATTTCTTATTTGCAAGCGGCTCCACAGGAAACCATGATCCACACCAGTATACTTCAAAAGTCGTTCAGCATATCAGAAACGACGTTAATAGTAGATATTAGCATGACGAATGGTCTGAATTCTTAACATGAGACCTTAATCTTATAATTTGTATCAAATAATTGGTAGATGTGGCAAAAGGATCAACTTGGGTAATGGGTCAAAATGGGAAAGTTTTATAAAAAAGGCAAAAGGGGCAGATTGGGTAATGGATAATGGTGTCACCTTAATCTTATAATTTGCATAAAAAATAATACCTTTGTCCTTTATGAGGAAAAACAACACAATCCGCCATATGATGCAATGCTGGAACAATAACCTCCTTCAAGACTTGTACATCACCAGGATGTAAACACAGGTTTTAGCAAGCACCATTTTCCTAAAAACAATTTTGAACTTGTTTGCTATGATCATCACTCAGTGGCCTTTTTCCTGCACTTGAAAATTGCACAAAAACTTTACCATATTCAAGTGTACGGGTTTCATCCCATCATTGACCTTCCTTTAGGAACAAAAATTCTCGTTTTAGTACGGATTTCAAGCAACTTTGTTGCACGAAATACTTGCATCATCATTGAAATAGTAGTTTTTGAGTTTGGTTTATACCCATTATAAAATTATTATAAATTTATAATTTGCAGTTAAGCGGAAAAAACAGTTTACCTTTGATGACTCTTATGTCGCCTTAGTTATAAATGTACCTTCAATGCCCTGATAACACACATATATAAGTTTAAGCGAAAATTAAATGCAATAACAACTAAGGGGGTGCTTGGTGGGATGTTTTAGAGGGTAAGGAATGACAAAGACAATGGAAAATGATGGTTGGTTGCATATAATGCAATCAATCATTGCTGGAAAGTGGGTAATAACCCATTACCCAACAAATTGGGGGTATTGAAAATTCATTACCTTGTTTCACTCACATCCAAGTCCCACTCTCTTATTCCCCTATTTGAACCAAGCAACAACAATATAATGGAATGCTTCATTATATTCCTTAGTATCCTTTCCTATTCCCCTATTTGAACCAAGCGCACCCTAAAATGTTATGAGCTACTTTAAGAGAAACTTGAAATACCATAGAAAAGATGACATGCCTCTCCCAAGTTCTTGTATGACTTTTTTTTTTTTTTTTTTTTTTTTTTTTTTTTTTTTTTAATTTCCGATATCAAGTAGCATATGCTTGTTTCTCTCATCACCTGGACATCAAGTTTCTTGTGCGATTAAATCATGTTTTTGTTCCTTCCGGCCAATAGCCTACCATATCAGTTGCACATACCTCAGTTAACACAGTTAACACAAATACAGAATTTGCATAACGAAACTTTTTAAAGGCCTCTTTAAAACTGCAAGTATAAACATACCATTGCTCTGCATTGATATATGGTAGTACAATCACCAATGGCATACACATTCGGCAGTCTACTCTAAGCCATAAATCGGTTGCCATAACTCGTGTGTTTCCCTTTAGTCCAAAAAACAGAAAATTAGTTATTGTTAACAAATTCTACAAAACATGACGTGTTTACTGAAAATAATTTAAATAGGAACCTGTCCAATTTGCTTCATGTAATACATAACCAGACGAGTTCCAAAACCAGATGACCAAACTACTATTCCGTATGGTAGATTTTTAGTTACGCCAGTTGTTCTTTCTTTAATAGATATTTCCTTATCATACACTTTAGTTACCATCGACCCGGTTTTGAGTTGAATACAATCCCTTTGGAATTTTCTTCACCACAGTTATTCTTTTGTCAAATCTAAAAAAAATGTGATTAAACTATCTTTTCAAACATTCTTACCGAAAAATTAATCGATTGCTTACTAACATCATAATCAGTAATATTAGAATCATATATTATATGGGACTTTTTGAATTTGCATATTTAATGTTTGATTATCATAAATGTAAGTCAATAATCAGATTGGTTTCAAATGTATAACCAAACACGCCCATATCTTGCCGAAAATTATTACGTGGGTTGTACTACTTTAAGACATGAATATAAATTAACATTAAAAAAATAGTAATATTATCAAGTTTACCGAGTGCCATAGGCATATTGATTCGTTGTGTTTTGGTGTGTGAAAACAACAATTTATCAAAATATCAACAAACGTGAAGTTTAATTTGTCGTGAGACAAATAAACGTGAAGTAAACCGTTTAGGAAAACGATTACCTTGCAAAACTTGTGAAAGTGATATTCAAATTGTGAGACCGGGAAGTGATTTCCCGGGTCGTACCCCAACGAGGTGTGAATGGAAAGCTTCGAATGAGATTTGGATTAAAATCTTGTATGATTGGAAAGGTTATTTGGTGTTACGATACGTTAAATTAACGAAATTGAAAATTAACGAATGAACGTAAAAGTAAATTAACCTAAGGCAACTAGCAATCTAAGAAATACCTAAAAACTACGGGAAAACATAATTAGGTATAGGGAATCCTAAAACGTAAACTAAATTGAAAACGTAACGTTTATTTAAAAATTACGCGAGTGCGCAAAATAAAATGTGAATTTTAAGTTCCAAACATCCTAATGGTTCACGAATAATTTTCTAACGTACTAAAAGACAAAAGAAAATTTTTGAAAAAAGAAAATTAAATTTTCAAATAAAATTCTATTTATTATAATTAAATTACTATTTTAAAGAAATTAAATTATTAAAAATACCTAAAACTTTATGAGAAAAATCTGAAAAATTTTTGGAAATTAAATTGCCCTAAATTGAGTCTAAGAAAAATATAAAAAGAAAACACAAGCTAAAATTAAGCCAGAAGATAAGCCAAGAAAAGCTGATGAGCTTATTAAGGCCAAACAAATTACCACTACTTAAATGACAGATTTAGTAAACAACTAATGAAAAAGTCCCAAGGGCGTGTTGGTTAAGGCTGTGTTGTGTGGGGTGTGAGGTTGTGGAGACCAGGGTTCGAAACCCAATTTTTGCACTTTGTTACAATTATTTTTTTTTCTTTTTCAAATTCTCTTTTGATTTTATACACAATGTTAAACACAAACACAAGCTTGGAAACAGATTCAAGTCAACTAAAACAATCCTTAGATTTTAGATCATATTATAGAATCAATTTTAGTTTCAAAGATTTTTCTGTTCTTTCTTTTTGTTACTGTCCAGCCAAACAACTAAACCAAATAGGCTTAAACAAGCTCAACCAAACAACTAATACTACAACAAAATTCAGATTCAAGAGCAACAACTAAAAACAACAAGCAACCATAATCCATAGAAAAGAAAATCAACACTGAGATTAGGTACCAAAAAAAGTAGCAGCAGCAGACCCAGAAAAATAAGCCAAAGAAGGCTTAAAATAAGCCACTTAAATAAGCACTTAAGGGAAAAGTAAGAGCTCAATTCTAAAGGCTACCTAAGAGGGGTCCTAAAGCAACAAATATCAATAGATTTGGTCAAGGATTGACCAAGTTATGGTTGATTGAAAATCAGCCCAACCTCACGTCTGCTGGGTCAGGGCAGTCACATGCTCAAGTGAACCACTTTGGAAGACCAGCCACCATAGATTTCAAAACAATAATTTTTATCAAATTCCAATCATTCACCAATTCTAGAAACGGTTTTGAAGTTTGTTCAAAAACCGAGTATGTAAACATTTTTTGACTTTTAAAAAATATTACCACAGTTGACTTTGATGAACTTGCACTAATCCTAGATGACTGATATTGTTAAATTTGACCTAAGTGAAACAAAAACAAGAAACCTTAACTTGTTTCAAACTAGAATCGAGGTTCTAAATTCCAAATTAAGCAACAGCTAAGCTGTGATGAGTTGCCCTCCAAACTTTGACTTCATACCCTTTTTTTTTACTTTCTTTTCTGGATTTTTTTTTTTCTTTTTCTCTTTTCTGACTTTCGTTTTTCTCAGATTCAAATTAAGTTTTTATAAATGATAAACAGAATATGATAAAAAAAAAAATAAGAAACACAAATGGAGATAAACTTAAAATGCCATTTTCATTAAACTTTGAAACCTGAAATTACAATTCTGAAAACTTAAAATTTTTAAACTAGAAACTACAAGAGAAATTGAGATGAGATGATATGATATGCCCTCAGGCTTAAAACAACTACCTATTTATACTAAAAAAGTGGTAGGTACACAATCAAGCTTCTTCGTTGTCTTCATCTTTGGTGTGCCTCTTCAATGAGATGGTTGATGAGCTGGAAACTTTGTGCTTCTTCACAATAAACCTTGGCCTTTGGATCAATTACAAATCATCCCAGCCCTTTAATTACTGCTTTGGCGCCCAAAAGAGTTGTGGATTGCCAACTTGTCTTTCTGTGAGTGGACATGGGGGTTAGGTATGGTTTGGAGGGGATTAGTGGGATTGGGGAATGGTATTGAGGACAAGCTGTGAGGGTGATGGGGGTCTTGGCTAGTTGCAGTCACGGGGTGGGAGAAATATTTTGGGGAAGAAGACATAGCAGCTGTATATGTTTTGACTGTTTGACCTCCCCCCTTTTAGGTTTAATAATAAAACGTGTTATGGTTTGGGCTTGGGGTCATTTTGGGCTTGGGTAGTGGGTTTATTATTTAGGTGGATTAGGATTAGTTTGGTTTGGTAGTAGAAAAGGGCCCGTTTGGTTTGTATCCAAGTTAACACAAGGACCATTTTTGTAAAATCTTAGATTCTTGAGGACCACGTCTGCCAATCTCACAAACTTCACCCAAGGACCACACTTGCCATCATTTAATTCCTCAAGGACCTTGATTTATGATTTTTCCATTTAAAATGCCCAGGGACCAAAACTGCCAAAAACTCAAAGTTAAGGGACCAAACTTGTAACTTTTTTGAAAACTTTTTACCCAAAGATCATTTACGATTTATTTTGACTTTTAAAGAGTTTGGGTTGACTTTTCTTTGAAATGATTGACCAGGGACTAGTTTTGTAAAACTTTGAAAGTTGGGGGACTGAAACTGCCATATATGCAAATTTTGTTTGTTTTTCGTTTGTTTTCACTCGTTTTGCATCAGAAACATATAAAATACGATCTTTGGGATTTTCTTTGCATTTTGGTGCGTTTTTGAGTGATTTTGATCGTTTTGCAGCTCAGATTTGACTAAAAATGATGAGTATTTACACACTCATCACATATACACAGGTACATATATAGAGGTCTGAGATATATAGCCACACATCAACAAAAAAAGTTATGATGATAACCGTATGCCGAGTATTCAATGACAAAATACCTACATAAGAGTAGCCGCTGCCTAGCAGCAACTTAATCACATCATCTAAAGCTGAAAAAACAAATTGTCATTAGTATACATTAAATAAGTTTAAGAGTCTATGATTTGATATCAAGATTAATGATGCTACTTCAAGGCTCAAGTTCCTTTTTGATGCCGAATCAAATTTTTATCATTAAAAACTCCGTTTCTTGCAAACCAACTGAAAAGAGTAATAAGATAAATGAAAAAAAAAAAAAAAAAAAAAAATGTGCAATCCATAACTAATTTATCTTCATACACATTTCATCAAACACATGGTGTCTAAAAAATCACATAACCAATTCGTAACATATACAATTTAGAATTTCATCACATCTAAAACTCTTAACCACCCATAAAAACTTAGCCCATAGAAACTTAAAACTGAAAGAAAAAATAAATAAATTAAAAAAAATAAAAAATGGTATCACTGAAACTTAAAAAAAAAATAATAATAATAATAATAATAATAATTATTCCAACTACATACACAAGTTAATTAATCATTTAGACATCTCTGAATATGAAAGTTTAACGGATTAATTATTATTTTAAAAATTAGGGTTTTTTATGATTCTTATAAAGAAACATAATATCTCAAGACTAACGATGAATTAAAAAAAAAAAAAAAAAAAAAAAAAAAAAAAAAAAAAAAAAAACAACAACTTTACGGAGATATATTAGGCAGAAGATCAATGGGTGATGGTTGTTTCAATGCATTAGCGGATCAGAAGCCATCGGTGATGACAGATTGCGTTCTAACATTTGAGGCGGCAATTGATGTTTGGTTTACCAAAAAAGATTGATGTTTGATCATAATAAGATGTTTTGTTTAGGGTTTATAAAAAGGGGTTCTCGAGAGAGAAATGTGTGTGTTTTTTGGGATGCATTGTATCAAACGAAAAAATAAAGAGAGATGCCGCCCAATATTTCTCCCGGTCAATGCTTAGAAAACGAAAATGATTTATGGCCATTGGATCAAATGAATTTCCACGTGGCAAGTTTTGAGGTATTTTGGGAGAGAGATTGATTTTCAAAATCCTGTTTTATTAGTATAGTAGATAAGCTTATTTTTTATGGTTTATTTTGAAATTTTTCACTTTATGTAAATTTATTATTTTATTTGTCCTAATATTTATGTCTATGGTACCTTTTTTGAGATGTCTCAATTAATTTTTTACTACTAAAAATAGATAAAAAATTTTGATATAAATTATCATATTACCTTTACTTGGTTTTATTATTACAAAATTTAAAAACAATAATTAATTAGTTAAATGTAAAACTATCATTTTGTAAAAAAAATAAGAATAAAACAGTAATCTTTATGTTTTTCTTAAATTTTATGGTTTTATCGGAGGATAATTATTTTGAGATAGAGAGAGTATGTAATAAGCTTTTTGGATTATTTTTATGGGAAGTGGTAGATCACTTCTATCCCACTTCTCACGAGTGGTACCCCATAAAAACCAAGCATCACCACGCGCCAAGCTTCTGGATTTTGTATGTGTGGCTTTTATTTTTATTTATTTGGTTTGTTAGTGTGTGGGGGGTATATTGTGAGATATGTTTGTATAAAGTAAATTATTTATTTATATTTGCTTAGTTGGTGACAATAAAAGACGGTGGATTTAATGATGTGCAAAATGATGCAGTGAAACTGACGTAGAATTGATGATAATAATGACAATAAAAACTAGTCTAAGAAAAGGGAAGTAAATTGATTTGAAAGAACATAGCTAGCATCGATCTTTTTTTTTTTTTCTTAATAATTTTTTGGTTGCGGCTATGAAGGAAGAATTTACGGTTTCGAATATTATACAGATTACTAAATAGATAGAGATAGGGGAGAGAAAAGTAGATTTGATAAGTGGAGCCAATTTAATTTGGCAGAAAAGGTAGCGCAACAGTGACTAGGTTAGACAGTCGATTCATTGCGTTTATAACATGTTATAGTTAGGGAGTGTATTTTTCAGATTTTTTTATAAGATTATTATACGATAAAAGCTTACATGACAACACTTATAATTAGCGTTTATGACTTGGTGCAACTACCACTCTAGATCTATGAATAACCAAAAAGACTAAATGACATCAATATGTATAGGAATATAAGGCTGCCCACAGAGGGCCTGAAAAAATTCGGTTGAGCACTATGTCGACCGATTTGGAGATCGGTCGACTCCATTGTGGTGTAAATATCGGTTGAGGGATGAAAATTTTGGGTATCGGTTGGTTTGGCAACCGATTGAAATGAAACAAAACTTCCACTTTCAAAATGTATCTGTTGCTTTTATTAAAAAAAAATACGAGTAAATAAATAAAAAATAAAAAATAAATAAATAAAAAAACTTTTTTTTAAACCTTACCACTTTTCATACTATATATACTAACATCAAACATACTTAAACACACAATTTCTTTCACAATTCAACTAACTTCTCACCCATATTTACCATGTCTATGGATTCATACGAGCTATTGTTTGGTTCATCATCTTCTGACGATGATGAAGTTCTGAGTGAGTTTATGGAATTTGTGGAGTTTGTAGAGTACGCTTGGAACGCTCATCAAGCATCCAAGCCAAAAGTTTCACGAAGGTACATACCTAGGGATCATGAGGGTGCTCATAATCGTTTAGTTCAAGCATACTTCTCCAAAACTCCGCAGTTCGACGAAAGAACATTCACTCGGCGGTTCCGAATGAGTCGAGATCTATTCACACGAATTGTTAGAGAGGCAACCGATTATTCTCTTTATTTTCAACAAACTAATGATTGTAGGGGCGTACCTGATATTAGCTCGTTGGTCAAGTGTAATGCGGCCATTCGTCAATTGGGATATGATGAGGCGAAAAATGAACCGTTTTTAGGGGGTCATTTTAGCCCGGATTCGAATTTATTTGATCAAATATTGCCCTAAATCGTTCCTTTTGTCATTTTAGGTACTTTTGGAGTGAATTCTGAAAAAGAAGCATTTTGGACGTTTTTGGAGCATAAAAGTGAAGAAAACGACAAAGTCTTAATTTTCCTTGCTGGGAACAGTACTTGACGGCGCCAAGAGTTTTCAAGTGACGGCGTCAAGAGCTATACAAGAGGTAGAAGTGGATAAAGTCCGTGATGATCCAGAAGAGTTTTGTACTATGGAGATGACGGCATCACCATAGGCGGTCATGGTCCAAATGTGAGTGACGGCCCAGAGTAGAATTGCACATGCGGCGTCAAAAGTGGATCTAGGCAATCCGATTTCATTATGGGCGGCGAGTTGACGGCGTCAGAATTTTATTCTTGACGCCGTCACCTTGTAAAATCAATATATAGTTTTGCAATTTTCATTCATTAGAGAGGAACAATTAGGGTGTAACTTTGGAGAGAAACCCTAGTCTGAATATTACAGCTTTTTCAAGGGTTTTTACCCTTGGAAACCTTTCATGTTCAATTGAGATAAGTACTCTTTCAATTCAATCAATATGTCTATGTGTTGTTTGAATATATCTTACACTTTTCTTGAATTTAACATGCTTGGCTAGATCTCTTTTGTGTTTGCTTGGATGTAGTGAAACCTAGATGTTAATTATGGGTTGATTGTTTGTTTATAGTTGTTACGGATGATTGTATTCGATATTAGGCTTAAGAAAACTGGCAGACTTCCATTGGTGACATGCTTGAACGTCTTAAGAAACATGATCAGAGGTGTACTATGATTTTTGGTTGTATTTAATGCGGAGGAGAATTCTAATGATCCCATGCTAGGAGCTTCTAACGGCTTGACATAGGACTGAAGTAGGATCCTATAGAGTTAGGGAATATTGTACACGGCCCTACGACTAGTATTAAGGAATACGACCCGTCATCCACGCAATTGTAACAAATTATCAATCAGTAAAAGATATCTAGGGAGTAATGAAACCTAAGTAAACACAACTCTCCCTATCATTGTTCACACCACTAGTTTAATTAGCTTCATTTTCATTTTTGTTATTTTATTTTTGCATCTTTAGTTATTGGGTTAGTTGGCTAGCAACTAATTTCGCCCACTCTTCTAAAACCCGAGATTTTATTTGCTTTTACAAAAATATAAAAATACAAAAAGAATCATCCCTCACCTCTAGACCTAGTTTTTAGGCTTTCTAATCCTAGAGACACTATTTCTGAGTTGAACGATCAATCCACTGGTACTTGTCACTATACTATACTACAACGATCAGGTACACTGCCTGGTGGGGGTTGCAAGCTTCTCGAGATCCCTCGAGAGGTAAAGCCTGGTGCGATTCCCACGTATCAAGATACGCGGCCGTTCCAGATTCTCTTGACGAGAATCTGGCAGTGGCCGCAACAACAGCCCGTGAATGTCTCCGTAAGTTTTGCAATGTTATCATTCAGTTATATGCTGCTGAGTATTTGCGAAAGCCCACGTATTCAGACCTTGAAAGATTATATGCTCATCACGAGCATAAGCATTGGTTTCCTGGGATGATGAGAAGCATTGATTGTACAAGTTGGGAATGGGAGAATTGCCCAAACGGTTTGAGAGGTCAATATGTTAGGGGTGATCACGGGCCACATCCATTCATTTTATTGGAAGCGGTCGCTTTCCAAGATTTATGGATTTGGCATGCGTTCTTTGGTGTCTCTGGTGCGAATAATGACGTAAACGTTTTACGTCGTTCCCCTGTCTTAAATGATATCAGATATGGGAGAGTAGCAGACCTTGAATTCAAAGCTAACGGTGTAGAATATAAAAGGGGATATTATCTTACTGACGGGATATATCCACAATGGTCCGTTCCTATGAAGTCCATTTCAAATCCTCCAACGGGTGATGAAAAAAGAATATTGTACAAGAGAAAGCACGAAGCAGCAAGGAAAGATGTGGAACGGGCTTTTGGTGTGTTGAAGAAAAAGTGGAAAATGCTTAAAGTTCCGGCTCGAGGGATGTATAAAAACGATCTCCGAGATATTATATATACATGTATCACATTACATAATATGATCATTCAACACAAGCAGCGGGCGATATGTCCTACATGGTTCGAAGAGGAGGTCCACCAACCACACGATCCCTTAAGAACATTTGAAGAATCTTTACAAGTTACTCAGGAGCTCGAGAACGCATCAACTCATTTAAACTTAAAATCTGATTTGGTTGAGCACATTTGGAGAAATCGTAGAAATCATAGGCTCCCTCATGACAATGAAGACGAAGATGAGGAGGATGAGGACGAAGACGATGAAGAATTTATGTGATATTTTTAATGTTATTTCAATAATTTACGTAATGTTTTTTATTGTAATGTTTTTAGTATTGTAATGTTTTTTATTTTTAATGAATTTTAAATTTGTTTTTTAAAATGTTTGAAATTAAAAAAGAAAAGAAAAGAAAAAAAAAAGAATATGATGCAATATGGGTTGCCAATGTGATGAGAGATGTGAATATGTGTTGAGGAGAGAGAAAGCTGAGTTGGCAGCCGGAAAGATGATGCAATATAGGTCACCGTTGTGCCTAGCCTAAGGTACCCACAGGCCACAGTCCCACACCATACCAACATTACTGTTCATTATTTTCCTTCATATTTTTTAAAATAGTTATTCACTTTTATATGCAGTGGTTTAAATTATTTAAACTTAATATATTACGGAGTACTTGAAAACGGGTTATCAACCCGGCAGGAATATGCTTCTATATTACTTTTAATCAAAATTATTATGCATTACATATAATATAAAAAAGGGTAAACTGCAAAAAATGTCCCTTAACTTTGTCGATTTTGCGAAAGTTGTCATCATACAAGAATTTTAGCAAAAAGTGACCCTGAGCAGGTTTCCTTCGACAAAAAGTGTCCTTGAGGATGACGTTTGTTTGCAAAAATGGTTTTTGCCTAACGATCGTTAGCGAAGCCTGTTAGTCAGTCCTCACATGCGTTGCACGTGAGGGTATTTTCGTCATTTCAACTTTCCCGCCTGCATGACAAAACTCTTCCCACCCAGGCACGATAATCAATGAGGACATTGTTTGTTAATCAAATGATTCGTGTAGAACAATTTAAGATGACCAAATCATACACACAAATACATTCTATCTTCTTTCAAAACTCACCCACAAAACAATACCATGGTAGTGTTATCTCCAGTTTGGCAGATTCGAACTCCCTTGTTTCCAGAATATGAGCTTCACGCTATTTACGGTAAGTTGTCATTTATTTTTATTATTCGAACATGCATTTGTACTACATTGTATGATATGTCATGGTTTTTATACTTATAAGTTGTTATTTGTTTTCCTAATTAACCAGAGTTGAATGGTATACTATTCACCCTGAAAATTCACCACAAAGGGCTCTTCACATCTCCACCAAACCGAAAATATTTGTTTGGAGATATAGCGTATGTTGACATGATTGATGTTAACCATTTCCGCATTAAGGAGTATGTTGGAATGTTAGAAGCACTAGGATTAGGGGATAGGCTGTTCTCACATTTTAGGAACCCTGAGAAATCTTTGGATGATGGCTGGTCCCATTGATGAGTGTGAAAGATGTCGTGCAACTGTTTAAGTACGTGCCTCGTTTTAAGAAAATAGATGTTTATATTGAAGAAGGTATTTCATCAGTCGAGGAGAATTCGTTGTACATGAGGAATAGTCGTGGTAAGGGTGTTGTGATTGAAGATATAGAGGATGGCGATGTAGTTAAGCAGGATGGTGAGTTGTTTTTGCTAGAGTGGCATGGTGCTACTGAAATAGGAAAGGAGGGGAAATAGGGTGATACTTCAACTCATGCTTCATCTAGTAGGGCTGGAAGCAGGGATGATGAGAATTTTTTTATCTTAGAACTGGATGATGATGATAAGTTTGTTATTCCAACCCCATGGTCTGGTGAAGGGAAGAACAAAATAAGGGAAAGAAGGTTGAGTGGTGAGTACGAGTTCAGAAACCTCATGTTCGAATTGGATTTCTTTATAAACTATGATGAAATCAAGGAGAAGCGAAGAAAATACACCGAGGCGAGTAAGAAAGAGGGTGTGGCATATGTGATCAAAGTGTTGACCAAGAAAAAGAGAAAGTTAGTAAAGAGGATGTTGGAAAGGGTATAGGTGAAACTGAATTTCAACATGTTTTGGAAGGTGAGGTGGAAGTGGATGGTGAGTTATACCACGTACAAATTGACAAGCGTGTTCTGGATGAAATTGAAAATCAAACAATGGATGATCAACCATGTTATGGACCTATTGAAGAGGCAGAAATTGATTCCTTGATTCAAGAGGCAACGAATGATTTGTTGGAGATAGTCAAAGAGGATGATTTCGACCACAAAGAAATTGTAGTTGATTGGCTGGATGATCAACCATGTTATGTACCTGACATACTGTATGATACTTTGTCGCAGGTTTTTTTTTAAGACTTTGGTTAGAATCGATTTGTGATGTGTGTGATACATGGAAATGAGTATAAAAAAGGGATTTTGAAATTCAAAACGTCCAATTGCAGTTTCCAAGATGCAGGTGTGAATTGAAATCATAGGAGGGAACTTTGGAAGACTCATTAGCATTTAATGTGTTTTTTTTCAAACTTTTTATGTTGAAGTTGATTATGTTTGTTACATCTTAATGAAGTGATTAATTATTTGTCACATGTGTTGATGTTCATTATTTTGTCACATCTTAATGAAGATAATATGTGAAGAAAACAGATATACATATGGTACTAAAAGGAAATTAATCCATGTACAATAATATGTTAAAAACAAACTTCATTACACTAATCATATGCTCCATAGTATACTAATTAATTGCATCACAAAACTTAAAACCATCAACAAATTGAAATACAACACAAATTCATCAAAAAATCCGTTTTAAAACTTATAGTTAAGCGGATAGATTGCATTAGCAACAAATTTAAATTGACATAGGACTACATAAACCATCCTATATATCACTAAATAAACCATCCTATCAACCTACATCGTTTACTACATAACATTGTCTACGGATAAACCCATATGGTTCATCCAACATCAGCTAATTACATACCATTGTCTAGTGACAAACCCATTTGGTTTATCATACATCAGATACTTACAAAAAGTTTATCCAACTTACAAAAACTTTCAAACATTGTTTCAACCGTCAACAAACATAAAACCATCAACACACATCAAACCTTAAAACTCTTTGGGACCTGTTTGTGTCATCGGTTAAAAAGAAGCGGACCCTTGCAGCTGCACCAAAGCCGGCTTCCTGCCTTAACTCTCTGAAACCAGAGCATGAAACAATTGACACCTTCCTCCTCACCTTCCCTCGACCAGGTACCACCACTGTTCTCTCACGTACTTCGAACACTTTCTGTATCATTTGGTGCTTCACAACAGCGATAGAGTACCCATATAAGTTGTACTTGAGCATAATTTTTGATGGTATAGTCTGTTACAGAATGTACAAAACTTAGTATTAGTTTTTTTAGGTTTATTCTAACACACATTATGATCTATCAATCATCCTATCAGACACACAATATCTCAGACAAATGAAAATGAAAATGCTACAAGTGTGTTACTGCTGCTGCATATTAAGCTTATTAAGGATAAGTCTACTTATGGAATTCAGTGCTGCTAGTACTAAGTTACAACTGCTATAGTTTGATAGTTGTTTAGTTTGTAATCTCATTGAAATTGTAGCATAACAATTTGACAAATTATCAAAGTTTTCAAGACACTTACAAGTCATCCATCTCTCCAGAAGCATGCATTCAGTGTTCTGTAGAATGCCCTATCTTCTTGGTCATGGACAGTGTGAAACGAATATTTTCACATCTAGTTCATCCGTCTGGGTTCAAAATCTAAATCTAATAATACAAATTGAGTTACAAATAATTCAAAATGTTACACATATATCATATACTTGATGTAGTTAAAGCTAATAAAGGAAAAGATACCATAGTCATGTGGTTGGTGACACAGGGCATTCATGGCAATATTGGTATTGTATGTCTCCACAGTTGTGATGACCCCTCCATCATGTTCAAACAACTTCACATTATATTCCTGGCCCGGGATAACATGAGTAAAAACGATCTACTGACCAGGGCTCATATTCAAGTCTCGAACCACTGTCAACCAACCACAGCCATACAAGAAGGAGTTGACGTATCGATCATAGAGATGATCACTGGGCACCCTAATATTGTAGTCAGTCGTGTTAGTGGAAACCACGACCGAATCAGTAAGGGTTGGACCATCCAGATATCTCAGAAAGTCTTTATACAACGACTGCATAAGCAGAGATATGTCTGTCACAGGCACTAAACATCTCAAAAATGGGGCACTCTGGGGTTCATAATTGTGAAACTCTAACCCATCCTCACCATAGCAAGTTACATAAAACACATCCTCACCCTGTTCAACAAAATGTATGTACTAAACATCAGAATAGGTGATATTGTGAATGACAAAATCATTCCACCTTGCTCCCTCAACAACACACTTTAATTTTGAGACTCTCCTTACACGAACTTTCCATCTACCCCCCCCCCCCCCCCCCCCCCAGTTACTAAGTAAATAAAACTATTGCCATGATAGGAACCTCCTAGAACATAATCATTATGCAGTTCTTTTATATGAAAATTAATTTTTAAAAATTATGAATTAAATACTAATTAAACTAGTTTCTTAGAGAAATAACAGCTTGTCAATAATGGTGTTAACTTACAAACTCATCCAAAACATGTTGAGGATTGTCTACGGCGCAAATAAATTGATTACCAAACATGGTTACTGCATTAACGATTAAGGTTACAAAAAATTGCAAATACCCGTTTGAATGAAATAAAAATCAGTAAATGTGGTTACCTGGTACGTGTGTTTTTTTGAAGAATCACGACTGCTAAGCTCCGATTGTATTATTTGAGATATTGGATTGAAAGAAGATAGAACGTTTATGTGTGTGTGATTTTGTTAATGTTAATGTGTTAAATACGACTTAGTTTGGTTATTTGCAAAAAATGTCCTCGTCGATTTTCGTGCAAGTGAGGTAGCTGAAGTATGTTAAAGGCGGGAACAATGAAATGACGAAAATACCCTCACGTGCAACGCACGTGAGGACTGACTAACGGGCTTCGCTAACGATCGTTAGGCAAAAAAACCTTTTTTGCAAACAAACGTCATCATCAAGGACACTTTATGCCTAAGGAAACCTGCTCAGGATCACTTTTTGCTAGAATTTTTGTATAATGACAACTTTCGCAAAATCGACAAAGTTAAAAGACATTTTTTTGCAGTTTACCCTATAAAAAAAACTACAAAATGTTAAAACTAATTTTCATAATTGAATTAAAATAAGGGTTTTCCTAACAACAGCCTTTAGGGTTGTCATTAACAACTAATTTTTCACAAAAATAATGCATTGTCCAAACAAAATCATAATGAATTAGTTATTGCCTCCTATTATTTCTCAAACACATTTGTAAATCATTTTATTTATGAGTTGTATAAGCGAAAAAGGTGACACGTGTTTTTGTTCATGTTTTAATGTTAGTATTATTTTAAAACAAAAAAAGTGGAGTTTGTTTTTAATGACAATATTTAAAACTGTCGTTAGCATTTCTCTTAAAATAATACTAATAAATGCAATTTTTTTAAACGGTGTTTTCTACAATCTACACTACTCGAATATTTGACTGCGGAAACAGATGAATATGGAAATATGGAATTGAAAAAATTGTGGGCCAAGACCATAGGATATTTTTTTAAACGGTGTCGCGGTTTGCTTGCCCCGCGTGTCTTTGTTTTAAATGGTCACCCGCCTTTTCAGATTTTCATTCTTATTCTTATCTAGGATATTTATTTCAAGTTGGAACTACCCAACAAATATATTTTACAAACTAAGGGGTGCTTGGTTGGAGGTAATGAGGGGTGGGGAATGGGAAAGGTAATGATTAAACATGTCTGTTTATTACTAGGAAATGCAATCATTGTTTAGTATAGGGTAATGGGGCATTATCTAGTAAATTGGGAGGTATGGTAATGGTTACCCACCAGCAGCAATCACCACTAGCAGTAGCCACCGCCACCACCACCACCACCACCAGCCACCACCACCACCAACCACCACCATTAGCAACCACCACCACCACCAGCCACGACCTCCACCACCACCAACCACCAGCTACACCACCACCACCACTAGCCACCAGCCACCACCACCACTAGCCACCACCACCACCACCATCAGCCACCACCACCACTAGCCACCACCATTAACAGCCACCACCACCACCAGCCACCACCACCACCAGTAGCCACCACCAGTAGCACCACCACCACCATCAGCCACCACCACCACCAGCCACCACCATTAACAGCCACTACCACCACCAGCAGCCACCACCACCAACACTAGCCACCACCACCACCACCAGTAACTACCACCAGCAGCTAACACTACCACCACCACCACCACCAGCCGCCACCACCACCACCACTAGTCGCCACCACCACCACCTTGGAGGTTAATGTGTTTTTCTTAAACCAAGCACCATCAAAGATAATGATAATCTTAATTTCATTCTTTTGCATTCCCTTTGCCTTTCCCTTTCCCATTCCCCATTTTGAACCAAGCGCACCCTAAAACTTCTTTACTTTATAACTTTATTTCAAGTTGGTACTACTAAGGCCGTCAAGATTGCCATTCCGCGTGAGATCTGTTTTGTCTTTGCAAGATCGATATCGTAGTATCAAATCGTGATTCTACGATCACACCAATCTGTCATAGTTTGTAAACAAATAATAAACAAGTCAAACTATTTTACATTTCTACTCAACGTCAAAGATAAATTCATATAATATCCTTTTGAAAATGACAAAGTTCAAATTTCAAACATCAAAGTAATAGTAAAAAAAAAAGTTTCAGTTGTTACATTAACGATTTAGCAGAATAATATTCCATAACATGCGTCATAAATGTCTCAAAACATACGAGCCATCTACATGATTTCTAGGAAATAAACATTTCATTAGTGGCATTTCAAAACATACATTTTGATTAGTTTAATCACAATGAAATAAAGTAAATCAAATTATTGAACACTTTTAGACTATAATCTATTTAGAAAAATACAAAACTAGGTATAAAATATAATCTATTTAGAAAATGAAACAAAAGTGGTTTACTTATTAGACATTAATAAAACACACTTTATTTTTTGGCCTAAGCAAGTTAGATGGACTTAAAAGATAGAACAAGTAAAAAAAATAGTGAACTCGGATCGCGTGACGATCTTACGATTTTACGTACGATTCTACGATCTTACTTACAATCATACCACATATGCGATTCTACCACGATCCTACACGGTTTTAGCTAATGAACACGTAAAGTTGTACGTTCCTACAACATTGGGTACTACCCAAACAAATATTTTTTCAAACTAAAACTTTTCTTATTTTCATTCATATCTAGGATATTTACAGGGAGGTTATTCGTCAAAAGTGACTCTAATATCTTTAACATTTTTTTATTCTTTTTTAAGTTTTATAATTTTATTCTTAATATAAAATATTATGTATGCCAAGTAAAAAGTAGTAAAACATATATGAAACATAAAACTATAAAAAATATCCTAATTTGTTGCTAAAATGGGTAAAAGTGCAAAATAAAAAGCACAAAACATAAAATATAAAATTTGACGAATTAAAAATAGTAAAAAAAAAAATATACAAAATTAAAATCAAGAAATCTTGTTTTAGCTTATCAATAACATGAGTAAAAGAAGGTAAGAAAGATATTTAAAGTACCAACAACACCACCCAACTTTATATTAGCTTTTTCTTCATCTATCGTGGACGCAATTCAATCTTTTCTCATATGCTACTGATCATTTTTATTAAAACAGACTACTAGGCTACAGTGCACCAAAAAGACTTGTAATACAAATCCTTTGTGCTATTCTTTAATATTAATATTCGCATCCCATGAATCACAATAGAATCCACGGGCGCCTGCCACAACCACCTATTCAAAATACTCACACTATTATATAAATACACGCACAACTTGCTATCTATTCATCATATCATAAACTTAACCAACTATAGCAAGTAACAATAATATCGTGACATCAAATATGTCAGCAATGGTGAATATATGGCTTGGTGAGCTAAGGAAGCTTAGAGAAAAGATTCAGCTAGAAAAAACCGCGATGAAAAAGGCTAATCATTTGTTCTTTAAATCAATATCAACTCAACAACATGAAGAAGAAGAAGAAAAATGTGTCGTGAAATCAGTTTCTTCTGTCATGCCAGTGACTGCGGAGAAACGGGTTTCTGAAGAGACGATATTTTTGCTTATGGATCGATTTGCACCTTCTTAGTTACTTTGAGCTAGGAAGTAACAAACATAAAGAGTATTTTCACAAATTAAGTGTTTTTTGTTGTTGTTTTCTTAATGTCAAATATGTGTAAGAAGGGTCGATCTTTTTGTTTTAATGTAAAAATTGTCGCAGGTGATATAATTGTATATTCTGACGTTAAAGATATATATTTGCCCCATGCAAAAAATTTGTTTACTACATAGAAAATGTCACAAAGTACATTAAGAAGGAAAATTTTGAAAGAAAAGTAACCCGAACAAATACTTTTGTTTACTACGTAGAAAAATAAATGGTGTCAAGTATGATACTTTTTTTAAATATTAGCCCTGTCCAAATATGCTACAGGTCGAAATAGGCAAGGCCTGATATGATTTGACCTGAACCACTTTTGGTCCAATATTTTCGTGCCGAAAGCAATCACGAATATCATATCATTCCATTACATAATATTCAAAATAAAATACATTAGGATGTTTTATGCATTTAAAAGTAATAGTTGCCGACTTTTGACCCGTTTCCATTTTAGCTAAGTTTTGGGAACTTCTGACCATCAATGAAGTAATTAAAGGGAGCAACAGAAAGTAGAAAATTACTTGATTGCAGTAGTTTTAGCATTTAAAGCAGTGCTATAGAAATTAAACCTTGTACCTCCTCTGGATCAGAAAAGCTATCCAGGCAATTACTGAATGGAACCCTCGGGCGATCAATCTCATTTGATTCACTAGTAGTAGGAATGCAGTATTCCTTCATTCATACCTAAAACAACAACAACCATCAGTATATTAGTATAAGTTCAGCCGCAATTGCTATGTTGTTTGAGCGAAAAAAAGGTATTTAATATTCACGATGCAGCAATCTAAGTGTGTCCGAATGTATTGGTTAATAAGGTACCTGTAGCCAATGATTGTACGCGATTGTTGTTTTGACACGAGTCAGCATGCCGATTATACACTGATTCATTCATACCTACCAAAATAATAGTGTGTCAAAGGTTAATCAGACATAAATTATCGGCTATATGACATAAATCAAAATTTAAAGGAAGCAGCTTACTTTTAATAATAGAAGATGATTAATAACAGCAGCATTTTTTGCCGCACGGCTAACATCAGTGGCAACCTCAACAGTAGCATGATTCCTCAACAGCCCGTCACTAATACCAAATGATAAAGTGCCACTAATAAGTCAAGACGCAGGCACACGATCTGCATAACCGTGCTAGAAGAAGAAACTCCTAACCATGTAATTGTATGAATGGTCGTTTCGGGTGGCGAAAGGTTCAGACCACCATCATCATCTGTAGACCCAAAGAAAAGTTCATCTTGCGGAACCATATTACATCCCAAAAATAGTGTCAGCCACCGGAGAGTCAAAGAGACTGAAAAAACAAATAACTAACTTTAGGTAAAATGTTCATAAATAAAAGATTAGAACACCGGTCTTAATAGCAAACATGTAGAAGCACAATACCACTTATTAGAATTGCACAATCCACAATACAACGATGCTTATGTAGCTCCAATACCACTTATTAGAATTGCTACTGCCAGGATCTCATCAAGTTACAACATCTAATATCAAAGTGCTCATTCTTAAAATTAACCGATTTGCCATAAGATAAAGCTGTTGTCAAAACTATTAGGTTTGTAAATATCTTTCGTCAAACTACGTACTTTGTCTACTTATTAAGTTAGATTCAGATTTTGGTTATTGATTTCGTATGAGTTATATGTATTGAAATTAAAAAATGGATGTCATATACCGCTTCTCCTTTTTCTACTTATCAATTTACATTTTAGGTGGCCATCGTTTTTATGCACATTTACATGCCGCTTAATGTCAGTAAATGATTAACATGTATATATGATAATAAGTTATCTGATAAGTATTACGATATAACATTTCTCAAACACTATCAATGACTTTACACTAAAATGCAAAACATGCTTTATCAATAAATTAAGACATTTTCTAGTTCTAAATTATGACATATATGTAACAATCTAAACCAATCAATCAACTTGAAACAATTTCGACCTCATGTTAACATATTCAACCCCACTCGACTCGATTCCATAACACATTTTACGATTACACCCTTACAACTAGGACCATTTCAAGATGCAAGAAAAAGTATATCCTTTCTTTTATTCTTCAATAATATTCGCATCCATGAATCGCAATAGAATCCATGGGCGCCAGCCACTACCATCTATTGAAAAATTCATACTAATATAAATACATGCACATAATTTGTTATTTATTCGTCATAACATAAACTTAACCAAATATAGCAAGTAACAATATTATTTGTTACATCAAATATGTCAACAGTGGTGAATATATGGCTTGGTGAGCTAACAAAGCTTAGAGAAAAGATTCAGCTAGAGGAAACCACAATGAAAAAGGCTAATCATTTGTTCCTTAAATCAATATCAACTCAACAACATGAAGAAGAAGAAGAAGAATGTGTCGTGAAATCAGGTTCTTGTGTCGTGCCAGTGACCGCGGAAAAAAGGGTTTCTGAGGAGACGATTTTTTTGCTTATGGATCGATTTGCACCTTCTTAGTTACTTTGAGCTAGGAGTAACAAATATAAAGGGTGTTATTACTATGTGAAATATGTGTATATGAATTAGTGTTTTTTATTGTTTATTTCTTGATGTCAAATATGTGTATGAAAGGTTCATCCTTCTTGTTTTTAATGTAAAAAGTTCCTGTAGAGCGTATAATAGTGTGTTTTGAGTTTTTGACGTTAATGATAACCTAGCGTGTAACTGCGCATTGCGGCGACGGGTACTCTGTAATCAAAATTTTTGACAAATCAATATTTTGCGATTCATGTTTTTCGTGATGCTTACTTTACGCATATCAAGAATTTTGGGAATAACTTTATCACACACTATTTTATATTGATATGTCAAGTATTTATGCATCACGATGTATGATGATACAAAAACGGTGGTAAGTAGTATTAAAATGTTGTGATGGTTGGCGATGAAAGGCAAATGCTAATCACTAAGTGTTATGTAATATTCGTCAAAATTTTGTATAACGTGTTAACATAAAGAAGTATAAATTAGTTGTTGCTTATATACATCACAACATAGTTTTAAAAAGCACGCTTGAGGCGTGCCTTGGCTCAAGGCTCAAGCTCTAGGGATTTTTTTGGATCGATGCTCCACATATGCTTAAGGCTCACAAAAGGCGCAACGCCTTGGGCTTTAGAGGTGACGAGTTTTGAACCATCTTTTTTAATTTAATATTCATCGACCTCATATGTTAGTGAAACCTAACCCAGAAACTAACTAAATCAGACAATTTGAGAGTTTTGTCGAAGTTCAATTTCGGCATGAGATAATGATATGGTTTCGATATATTAAGCATTTTAGTATTATTTAAATCATCATTAATACATAAATTGTCGCGCAAAAATTTTAAAATTTTATTTAACTCACTAGCACCTTATATTCTTGAAGTCCGCTCCTTGATCTGCGCATCGCCTCAAGGCTCCATAAGCCCTTTGCGCCTTGTTGCTCCTTGACACATTTCCATACTTTATAAATCACATGAAAATCTTCTTACTTTGATATACTTTGATATGTACAATTCTTTTCAATCAAATTTATTAGTAAAATGATTAAAATTTCACTAAACTTGTACTATAATATATATATATATATATATATATATATATATATATATATATATATATATATATATATATATATATATATATATAGATGATAAATGTTTTTTGAATATGCAATTTTAAATGTCCATAACCAAACAAAAATTTAGCATTAAACTTTCATTAATGAATTGTTGATGTAAATAATGTCTAAAAACGTTATTTCTATCTTTTGATATCTTTACCTTTTGATGATAACAAAATGTGAAAACACTTTACGTAAAAATTAATGCAAACAAGTTTTTAGTCGGAATATCCCGTTTCTACGTAAATCACTCTAGGTAAGAACAAACAAATTAACAACTTGACAAATGATTAAAGAAGTAAATTTGTATTTCAAACCTCACATTTTTAATGTGACAAAATATTTTTTTCAAAATTACATGTTACAAATTATTTTTGAATGATAAAAAAATGTTTTATTTGAAAAAATAAGTTTAAAAACATTACAGCTATTTTCCCCCCCAAATTAGCTCCAAATTTTTTCAAATAAATTTTCACCACTAAAAACAAACTTTGGAGCATCCTTGTCTGGCACGGTACCATGGTACCACTAAATTTAGTGGTCGTCATATATTTAGTTGTACCGTGCACTTTAAAACGG
This sequence comes from Artemisia argyi, assembly GCA_030686995.1. NCBI lineage: Eukaryota > Viridiplantae > Streptophyta > Magnoliopsida > Asterales > Asteraceae > Artemisia > Artemisia argyi. Next base: position 9,293,858 of record CM060679.1, read on the forward strand.
TCAAATTTTCACTGCCTATAAATACCTGTCCTTTCCAAAAAATTTAGGCATCTTTTACACACACAACTTTATGTGATAAAACCTCTTATCACCTAAATGGAAGTGTGTAACAGCAACCACTGTGATTCAGTTTCAAAAAGGAATGGACGAACTCAAAGCCTTCACCCCTAAAGCTCATGACTGGTTACAAAAGATGCTAGAAAACTCATGATCAAGGTCATCCTTTTCAGGTATAACATTTTTCATATTTGTGTTTTTAAGTGTATATATAGTGGAATACATTAGGGAGTATTTGATGAAGAGGATAGTGAATGTGCAACAGGTCATATATAGATCTGATTGTCCCTTAACCCCAACTGCAACAGCTATTTTTTAATGCTCATTAGCTAAAATAGACGAATTGCAACAAAGTAGAAACCACGGGGACATTTTACGCAGTTAATAGTTATTAAGGACGTTTCTTGCAAAAATGACAAACCATGGGGATATTTTTTACAGTTTACCCTTTTTATATATATACATATAGCCGTGAGTCAGGGGATGACAATATCCTGATAGCAGAATTTGCTCATTGTCCGAGTGGCGAGGAGGGTAACTGTTCATCCCTTTTTTGCTTGCCTCACGTGTGAGAAAGGGAGGGCGGGAGTGGGGCGGGAGCAAGGTGCAATGGCGTGGTGCGTGACTTGGGGTAGCGAGTGGTGCTGGCTGACGCCCATGGCACATAGCCTTATAAGTGTGATATCGGGTAAGCATAAATATATACTACAGTAGTAGTCAAATAACGTACTATTTAGCAAGCCGTAAATCTTTGCTTCTAGAAATCATATAGATAGTGATCCAAGTCCATCTTTAAGATACAAAAATGCAACATGTAATCTTATGTAAACACTCATGTATATACACATATGCAGTCACTTATATTGTCATAATACTAAAATTCGCAAATATATATATATTACAATTCTTCAGTTATAATGATCTAATTCTCAAGCTATAATATCATAGAGAAGTCATTACGTCATTTACAGTTAAGCAATAAAAAAAAACATCCTTATGGAAAGTTGGTGATCGATCTTCATCACCATCTAGTTCTTCAATCTTCCATCACATTTAATGCCAATATTTTGTGATCGTCATCATATAAATCTAACAAAACTCAAAACTTGACATATGTCGACTAATCAACGTACCTTGAACTATCATACAATGCGAGCTTGCTTGTCGAATATCTCATACATGCACTTGTCTCGGACGAGCTGCAAAGTTCTGGTTGTTCTGATACACGCCAAAGGTTGACCGAATTATCCAAGCTACCACTATAAACAACCCAATCTCGATCACTATCATCCTCATCGTCCTCATCCAATAGTTCTTGGACCGCTAAACACTTAATTGGTCCAGTATGTCCATTTAGAACTGATAAACATGTATGAACACCACTACCTTCACTTCTCCATACACAAATACTCTTATCAGCTGAACCACTTAGCAACAACTTCCCAGCCGTTGCTAGACAAAGCACCGCGAGCTTGTGTCCCCTCAAAACTCCAACATCGGACAAAGCTTGCTTCTCACGTTCCCAAAAACTAACCAAACCATCCGAGGTACCAGCATAAACCGTACCTTCATGATTGACCACGACAGCTGTCACAGCACTGTCCTGGTCTAAAAGTGTGTAGACAAAATTGTGTTTTGTAGTTTTCCCGACTAATTCCCTTCTCCATACCTTAACCGTACCATCAGCGGACCCAGTAAAAACCAAACCATCAAAAACAACAACCGAATTTATAGCATCTTCATGTGCATGTACGGATTCCAAACATTTGGAATCCGACAGGCACCAAACTTTCATAGATTTATCCCATGAACCCGAATATAACAAACCATTTTCTTCATCCAAACTCATACATGCAACTGCGTCGTAATGTTTTATCCAAGGAACATTACGATGTCTTCTTACTTCAATGTAATTATTTGGATTCATCGAGCTTTTGATATAATCTTTCGTAGTTGGTAAATTACCAACACGTTTATAATGTTTTTTCTTGTAATTCAAATACTTCCAAACACGAATTTTCCCATCCTCGTGACCGGTAAATATCCGGTCACCAGAACAAACAATAGCTTTTACTAAACCTCTGCTCGATTTAAACCCCGAATATTCCATTAATTTCTTCCAAACCCTAATGTTCTTTGAATCTGAACCCGTGTATAGTAAATCACCCGATGAAGCTAACGAATAAATATGACCCTCTTCGCGTACTAACGATCCCATCAGGCCAATGTTCGTATCACTATAATTATTGTATGGAAAAGACCATGGCGATTTAATATAAGGTGAGGATATTTGGTTTAATGGTGACATGAAATGATTGCTGGGAGATGAGTTGTTTGTCGACATGTCGGGACTTAACGATGAAGTGTTGCTATGTCGTGTATCGAATGAATTTTCTTGTGTTGTGATGGGCATATTTGGTTCCGAGTTATGAAGAAGTACCGAGAGTTTTTGTCTCCGGGGTAGAGGGTTTTTGTTGCATGGAAAAGTTGCGCTTTTATTCATTTTTTAATAAAATGAAGGTGTGATTGTGTGTGTTTTTGAATGAAGGTTACGAATGAATGTGAATATCTAAAGTGAAAGAGAAGGTGAAGAGTCGTATTTATAAAGGGATTTTGGGATGTGTGAAAAGTAGTATAGTGGGTTGGATAGTGCACCGTAGGTGTGAGGTGCTGTCTTTTGTCACCACTCTCATCTCTTTTCAACCAATTTTTTTAACAATTTTAATTAAAAACTAAGTTTAACTAATTAAAAACATAATATGAATAATTAAAATTTTAAAAGTACGAAATTAAAACGTAAACAAATAGTCTAAATTTTACTTCACTTTGATCGCCTCCGTTATTTGTTGCACTCTTTGCAGAGCTCGTCTAGTCAAGTGCTCAGTAAATTATATATAGAAGAGCTCGTCTTTTTTTGTTGTACATATTCGTCGTGGACCAACATTCGTCCCTTTATTTCGATCTTCTTTTGTTGCATTTCCATCTCCTTCCTTTTGAGCTCTAAAAATGCAGCACAGTCTTCTTTCTTTATTAAATTAAACGACACATTTTCTTTTGCATATTCGCTGACCAACAGCGCAGTCTTCTTTCTTTACTGTGGGTTTCCGTATTGTTGTGGAGGTATGAATGGTGAGTTTTGATATTGTTGGTTTTCGTAGAAAAATGATGGGGCTCGAAAATTTATTGGTGGAGTAGGACCGAGACGGAAATTTGAATTGGGTGTTTCGGCATTTGTTGTTGACGTTTAGGGTTTTAGTTTTGCATGTTTTGTTAAAACATTTTGTAAAAACTGAGAGAATGACAGTAAAATGGTATAATGTAAATAACGAGAGAATGAGAAGTTGTGTTTAAAAATGATGAAAACGTATAAAAACGGATGAAAACTGATAAAAACATGAGAATAACTTATAAAAACATGATAAAAACGGACGAAAACGTAAGAAAAGCGGACAAAAAATTATAAAAACGTAAGAATAGTCAATGAGGACTAACGATGCAAATATTTTAACTCTATAGTCAATGAGGACCAATGATGCAAATATTTTAACTCAATGAGAACTAACGATGCAACTATTTTAACTCATGTTAGGAGATAACGAAAAATCATTTGCAACATTAGTCCATATTAACTGATATTACTAACTGAAGGATGTATTTGTGTCAACTTTACTAACAATGGATGATTTCGTTCCAAAAAAAAAAAGAAAAAGGATGAAAAACGGGTTTTTGGCATAATAGATGTATTTTGGACTTTTCTCTTGAAGATATTTATATGTATAAAATTGTACAATGTAAACTTTTTTTTAATAAGAAATAAAAAAAAATAAGTTTTCGTTGTTGCTTTATTTTATTTTATTTTATTTTTTGGGAAAGGGTCAAAAAATTGCACATTGTCCGAGTGGTTACCATTGTTAGAGCACAAGGTGCAGCTCGTTGTTTAGCCTTGGCGTTTCAACGTGGAGCTCGTTGAGCCTCGTCGCTGCACCATCATTCCCTCGCCATGCCTCGCCGAAATGGTTCTACTCGTCTAAACGACGAGGTAAGTTTCTGACTATTGTGTCAGTTTTTTTTTTTTTTTTTTTTTTTTTTTTTTATTATTATTATTATTATTATTATTATTATTATTATTATTATTATTATTATTATTATTATTATTGTTTTGTAAAATTTGAAATGTAATTGTTTTGTAAAAATGTAAGTTGTGAATATGCATTGTTTTGTGTAATTGTTTATAAAAAGGTAGTGTATTTTGTAAATGAAACTATATTAAACATGGGATTGAAATTACATCAACCAACGTACAATTATATTTCAACTACGATTATAACATTAAACTACGAAACGGAAATTAAAACCATTAAACTTCGATACGATAATTATAATAAAACTACGAATCAAGAAAATGATTCAATCTGTGCCATAGCCCTCGTCACTCGAATCATCGTTACTCGAATCGTCCTCACTATATGGCACACAGTTTAATCCCATAGCCCATCGCCATTCTGCTCGACGGTTTCTTCGATCCTATTTAGCTTTTGCATACGCCTCACGAGCTCTTGCCTGACGTTGTTCCTCCGCTTGAACCTCTAACAACATTCGCATATCTTGCTCAAAGAGTTCTTCATCAGTCAACCCTAAGGTTGGGTTGGTTTTGCGGTGGATTGTTTGCCGGTGGATTGTTTACTGGTGGAAACAGAACTTCTGGTAGAGTGTTTTGTGGTGGAGTGTCATATGAGAATACGGGAAACATATCTTGTGGTGGATTGTCGTATGGGAATACGGGAAACAGATCTTCCGGTGGTGTGTTGTAAACCAATTCATTATCTGGTGATGTGTTGTATGACATTGTTTCGTATGAATTGTTTGTGAATTCTGTATGATTTGTGTGTGAATTGTGGGTGTATTGTGAGCATCTGGGAATGGCTATTTATAGGACTGTTTTTGGAATTTGAAATTTAAATCTATCCCGCTCTTTTTTTGAATTTGTATTTTAAACGACTATCCATTTTTTTTTTAATTTGAATTTTAAACGTTTATCCGCCCTTTTTTTAATTTGAATTTTAAATGTTTAACCACCCGTTTTTTGAATTTGAAATTTACACATATCCCGCTCAGTTTTTTAAATTTGGATTTCTAAACATTCCTATATAAAGCATACCATAACATACTATTAGTGCAAATATTACGATATTTAATCTATACAGTCTCGTTTGTTTTGATTGATGACAAACGTATAACTTGATACATAAAGTAAAATGTACAAGTTACTTGTAACCATAGTTTGTCTCAACATACATTCAACACCTCTCAACGTCTCGTGTCATCGTATGCTACAACACAGGTTCGTACATGTTTGTTATGTGGCATTATGCTCAAACCACTTGACCAACCATTTAGAATGAGTAAAATACTTTGAGGGTCTTTAAGTATTTTAGGTGTCAAAGTACACTTTAGGTGTTAAATAGAATAAGTGCCACATTAGGTGTTTAGATAATATTAGTAAGTTTACAATATATAAAAATGTGTCTTATAACAACATAAGTACATAAAATATTTTTAGTAACTTACTAAATATTATATAGCTAGTTAATATATTTTTCATATACAAGTAACTTACCTTTTTAAGTTAGTATATACATTTATCTAAATATATTTTTCATGTATAGTGTCATCTAAATTGGAAAGAATCTTGATTAGACTAGACACAAATATAGAAAGATATTTGGTTTATGTATTTGTCATAGATCTTGTAAGATATGTCATAGATATTGTAGTTGACATTAGAAGATCTTTATGTGACTAGAGTAATATAGCTCATGGTTTTGGAACATGGTTCGGAAAAACTTCTTTACTTGTTTCCTATAAATAGTAAGCTCGTGGTTTTTCAAACAACTTGATAAAAAAGATGAAAAACACACATTCTCTCTACACTTTGCATAGATCTTAGATCAATAGAAAACCATGTAGAAAACACAATTAATCACCCTCATTATCATGATCATAATGCTTCTAACATTCATCTTTGTTGTAAGCATATCATACATCTTGATCCACCAAAGAATCTTAGAGATCTTCCCATCATCATCCACCACATGCATACATATATGAAGATCCATCACAACAAGATTAGAGAACTTGTGATCTTCATTCATTGAAGGCTTTCTATCAATGGAAGTTCTTTTAGATTAGTTATTCATATCCATTAGACATTTATGTATTGGATCATCATTGTACTCTTTATTATAGATTAGATGGTTTATGTGTTTGTGCCATAAAACACAAGGTTTCTATGTTGGGCCACAAAACATAGCGGGAGTTGTTGTACCCTTGTAAAAGAACTAGCGAGAGTGGTTGTACCCTTGGAAAAGAACTCGACATCTAGCTTAGTGTCGGAAATATTGTATAGGCGACGATAGGAGTGGTTGTACCTTGTAAAAGAGCTTGGTATGTAGCTTTGTACCAGAAAAAGTGTAAGCGACAATTGTAAGTTTTTCTCCACCAAGAAGGGAGCTTGTTGATCTAGTGAAGTAACTCTCGAGTTGGGTACTCGGGGAGTGGAGTAGGGCGGAGAGGAGATCCGTGACCAAACCACTATAAATCCTCGTGTTCGGTTTGCACTTTCTTTACTTTTACACTTGCACTATATTATTGTTTGTGTTGTGATTTGAAGTTTATACTTTTGTGACAACTTATTATGCCATATGCTTTATATTAGTCATAAGACTATAATTGGTATTATTCATATTACAACAAGCTTGAGTGATAATTTGTATTAAGGATGTTTTTAGAAAAGAAATATAAACCGGACTAATAATGGCGAAACTTGACTCAATGGTTTATACTATATTTGATACAACATGTTTAAAGATTTTTAAAAGGAAACGTATTCACCCCCCTCCTCTACGATTTCATACATAGTATTTTGCACACACTTCACTTTCTAAACAATTTTACAATGGCCAATCGTTGGTCTGTTGAAGAAGAAAACTTGCTATCCGACATGTGGCTAATCGTTCACGAATACCATGACGAATCTGCATTTTGGAATGAAGTTATAGAAAGGTTCAACAACCAATCTGACGGTCCTTTTCGTAACAAAAACCAGATAACGGGTAAGTGGGCAAGACTTAGCACCGAATGCCAAAAATTCAATGATATATACTTGAATTTGTAGCGTACAAGCCAGAACAATGATCGTCTTCAGAATGCTATGAATATCTTTAAAGAACGCTTTGGTGGGAGAGGTTTCAAACATATTCACACGTGGTTAATTTTAAAAAACAGCCCCATATGGAACAGATAGTCAGATACAGTGCTTAACGGTGTTTTATGTTTTGTATTTGTATTTCCGTATCGTTTGTATTTGTATTTCCGTATCGTTTGTTTTTGTATTTCCGTATCGTTTGTATTTGTATTTCAGTACCACTTGAATTTGAATGAAATCCAGCTCTTCCAATTTGAATTTGAATTTTAAATTTCAAATTCAAAATCCCGCTAGTATTGTTTCAGCCAGCTATAAATAACATACCATAGTCCAGTTTTATTCACACACTTCTACATCTAAAAATTTTACAAAAGATCACACATATGGCTAATTTATGGTGGAGAGATGAAGAAAAATTGTTGGCTGAAGTTTGGTGTGAAATTTCCAAAGAACAACACACCCACAGAGATCACACATTTTGGAATCGGGTTGTAGACATGTTCAACAATCAGAATTAGGGTGACAATCGTAGCAAACATATGCTTGTTGGTAAATGGAAAACACTGAACTTGGAATGTAAAAGTTTCAACGCTATTTACATGGAGGTGTTTTCGAACAGGGAGGTAAATGACAATGATTGTCTCGCCACTGCAAAGACCATTTATGAGCAACGCAATTGTGGGAAAAGCTTCAAATATGTTCACGTGTGGGAGGCTTTGAGAAACCAACCCATATGGCTAGTTTATGGTTAACGGTGTTGTATGATTTAGTATCGTTTTTAACTATTTTCGTATCGTTTTTAATATGTAGTACTGTTAAAATTCTTAACGGCTAGTTTGAATCTGAATAAAATGCTTAACGGCTAGTTTCCCTTTACAATATCTTTTAACGGCTAGTTTCTCCGATAAATACCACTTAAACAAGACTTCGTATTCTCTCTCACACACACACACACACACACACACACAATGGCTAACCAACCAGCTGAGGTGCAAAACGCTATCCTTACCCGATTACGCAATGAACAAGAAAAAGAACTTAAGTTGATTAACAGTTTGCTAGGTGAGATAACTCGTATTATTCGACAGATGCATACTCGTGCTCCAGAGGTCGAAAGGTTGCGTGAGCTGCCTCAAGACCATCCAATTATCAGGGTCGGTCTAGAAACTCTATTAAGAAATGATGAAACGGATTTGCAACTTCAGGTCGCCTTAAAAATGGTTACGGAACAAGTGTTGCAAGTGTGGGAGGAGAAGTCAAATCTTATCGACAATTACAAATCTATATAAATCGTTCAATTATTTGTATGTTAAATTTCGTATCTTTTTTTTACTGTATTGTTATTTTACGATTCGTATGTTTTTAATGTGTTGTATTGTATTTTAAATTTTAATGAAATGAATTTAGTTTATTTAATGAAATGAATAAAAAAATAAAGTTGTAAGTAGTGGGCCTAAGATGAGTAAGTTGAGGTTAGTTGCTGGTGAGGAATGGGTTAGTTGTGAAGAGGATGTAAGGTGATGTGGCACAAGTGAGGCCCAAGCGACAAGCTAAGAGCACCCGGTGCAGCTTCGTCGTTCACGTTCGCCGTCCGACGTGTACAAGCCAACAGCGAGCCGAAGCTCATTGCTACACCACGAGTGGCTCGCCGTTGTTCATTTTTGGGGTCTTGTTCGTGGCCACGGTGAGCATAGATTCTGACAAAAAGTGTACTAGTGCTTGGGAGATGAAGAAATAAAATGGATATATGACCGTTTGTGTTTGCAGAAATTGCAACGGTTTTGTTTGTTTGTTTATTTTTTTTCTCCCTTCCTTCTTTTACATAAACACTATAAATACTAAACCCATTTTCACTTCTCTTCACTATACTTCAACAAACTAAACTAAAAATTTCTATACCTCTTCTCCAAATTAAAACAAAAATGTCTCAAAACCCGAACGAATGGGGCTATTTTACGAACCTCCTAACGTCAAACAAACATCAATAAGGGGGAGCCTCAAACTCTTCTGCTCCCTCGTCTCAAAGTCCAAACCCTTCACCGCCATACGGTTCGCAACCATTCAATCCGAATGAAATTTACCGTAACCAACAATATGCGTTTCAACAAGGATTCACAAATCAACAACAATTCAATTCGTCACCACAATTTTATAACCCGAATCAACCATCAACGTTTCCTCCATCACAACCATCTCAAGGTACGTTTAAAGTACCTAAGGCACGATCACCGGCCAAAGGTAGAGGAAAAAAAACAAAAGCCCAAAGAGGAAAAAGCGTCGTAAATTTGAACGCGGACGATGACGATGACTTGGAAGAAGCTGGTCATACGCGTGCTCGAAAGTTGTGGTCCAAACAAGAAGAAACAATTCTTGCGCAAGCGTGGATATAAATTTCCCAATACCAAGAGATGGGAAATGACAAAGAGAATGACTTGTTTTGGAACGAAATTCATGCAATTTTTAACGAGCGGACTATTGAAGACCATCGAACCAAAAACATGCTATCCGGTAAATGGTCGAGGCTCAATGCCGACTGCCAAAAATTCCACGCTATTTATAAACATTTAGAGTGTCGCAGTGGTGAAAATGAGCATGATCATATCGAGAATTCCAAAACGAGCTTCGCAGAACGCTTTGGACAGAGGGGTTTCACTTTGGTTCACGTTTGGGAGATCCTGAAACGCTACCCGAAATGGGATGCTGAAGAACCTCTAGACATTACATGTCTTGAGGATATATTCGGGCCGGACAAACGACCTCGTCCCGAAAGAAACAACAAATGAGCCAGAAAGAAACAAAAGTCGAAGGAAACGTCGAGTGCGGAGAGCTCAGGTTGGAGTCAAACGAGTACTTTTTTGGGATAATTATCCGAAAAGTATAATCAAGCAAAAGACTCTCAAACGACTTGTTAAGAGGCGCGGAGGAAGAGGGAGGAAAAGGCGTTCGAGAAAGAAGCTGCGGCATTGGAGTGGCAGGATATGCAGATGCTAATGCTCGATCCAAACACGGTTACTGACCCGGTTAAAGCCGAAATAATTTGCAAGAGACAAGCAAGAATAACTCAGAAATACCAAAGTCTCGACCGCGAAGATGACACATAAAATGTTTAATTTTCATATTAGTATCGTATGTTTTTTTTTTGTATTGTATGCGGGTTTTTTTTCGTATCGTATTTTTTTCCATATTGTATGCGTGTTTTTTTTTCTCGTATCGTATTTTTTTTCGGTATTGTAACTTTCTGATTTAATGAAATAAAATTAATATGTTGTGTTATTTTTAAGTAATTGTTGAATGAATTTAATTAATTTAATGAATAAAAAAATAAATATGTAAGATGCGGGGCCTTAATGAAGAAGTTAAAGTTTATTGCTTGCTGAAGAGGAGGTTTGTTATGAAAAGATGAAGTTTAAGTGTTGAGTGATGTGGCACATGTGAGATTCAAATGGAGAGATGTAGCTCTTTGACTATACCTTGTGCTCTTACTGTTCATCCTTTTTTTTTTCTTGTTGTCACGTGAGGATGGCTTGCCAATGACGAGTCCCCACTCCCATTGCATGTAGTCTTATTTATGTTTCAAAGATATTTTTGGTAACGTGGTTTTTTACAATTCAATAATTGTACCACGGTTGCTAGATATGCAAAGATTAGTTGACTAATTTTGCTTAAGATAGAGTTCATTATTTAGGAATTACTTTTTGTCCGGACCTTTGTATATAAAGAATGTTTGGTTTATTCATTATTTAAGAATTCTTTCTCGATTTTGCTTTATCACATGAAGACGAAAGGGGAAAAAGATATTATCACATGGCCAACGGGTTTGATATACTTGTGGACGAAAGGGGAAAAACTGCCAATGGATCATTAGACAAGATCGGTATTAGACTACCTCCAACAATGATGTCATTTCACCTTTCACCTCAACACTACATCAACTTTCATTGTTTCCTCAATCCCTCTCACTTTTCACCCCTATAGTCACCACTCTCTTTTATTAAAATACTCACTTTTATATAAATATATCATACTAAATCCCTTACACATACGCAAAACCAAATAATAAAAACACAAGAAGGGCCCACTTTTGCATGATTCCATACTCGGTGAGCTCCTCACGTGCCACCCGAACCCTTTCCCAGTAAGCCTCACGCGTGAGGTTGCCGCCTCACGGCTACTGCTGGGAGCAGTCTTATAATATAATTAGTAGTCGTGTTTAAAGATTTGATTAATTTTTCATGAAATGCTGATATATAGTATAATGTTCGAAGTTGAAGACGATAGTGTTGAGTTACTAGTGGAAAATATGATAATGTGGAAGCACAAATAATAGTTGTGAAAATTCAATGAGCATGCTATATTTCCCTCTTTGTAGAAACCATATTAATGCAAGTCGATTTTTGAGTTACCATAATGCAATATACGATCTTATGAAAACAAACCTTGACAGGCCTCATACTTTATTAATTTTTTAGGTAACTCTACTTTATTAGGTACTCTTTTAGGCCGTGCAAGGCACGACAAAGATGGTTTCATGTTCGCTTTATATGGTTAGGCAAGTGCTTAAACGAAATGGGCTTCGAATTTCGAGTGTTATGATATCCAAAATGTACTTATGATAATCAGCACTTTTGACCACATATCAAACTTAAAGGATATCAAGAAGCACTTATTTTGTACAACCAAAATATACCCTGTACTACTTATGAAAGCAGCAGTTACCACCACAACTTATATATAGCTTATAAATCAGTACTTATTACCACATGTCATACTTCAAAGGATATCACAAAGCGCTTACGACCACAAATTATACAAAGTGAATAAAATCAGCACTCATGACCACATATCGACTATAAAAGATATCAGAGAGCTCAAACAAAGAAACACACATCCAGAAATCCACTAATAATAATAATAATAATAATAATAATAATAATAATAATAATAATAATAATAATAATAATAAAGAAAAGTTTAAAAGACCATCAACGAAAATAAAACACAAATTGTATCACATCTTATGTTAAACAATTAGAAGGCAGTGAAACTTCTAACTCGACCTCTAAACCACCAAACAATCACCCACTCCTTCAGATCTAACTCAACTTATTTAGATAGAGAGATGAGACCAATGTGTATATTAAGAAAGAGATATAAGCTTAGATAGAGAGATGAGGGTTGCAAGTATTATCATACTACATGGATATGAGAGAGCTGATGGTTTAGACACGTATGTATTCAAGAAGACACACATATTGCCTTGTTAGTGCATTTTCAGAACAACTTATGACACCCAAAGGGGAAAAAATACTTAAAACAATGTGTTGCATGACCCAATTACTTAACAACATCTATTGGCAACTGTCTCACCTTAGGTAATGTAAAGTATTAGCGTTAAAAATAAAATATGTATATGTGCTGCAGCTAATCTGTTAGGAGAAAATTTTTGGTTGCGCCATGCACAAAATTCCCACAATAAAACATCAATGACAAGCTGAAAACATGATTTTAGATATAAGATCAGATCCTTAATGAGCATTGGAACTCTAACGATGATTGAAAAACTACATCGAATGACATTAAGCGCAAAAGATAATAAGATATGTGTACTGTCTTTTCAAATCCACTTTATACAATGACACAACAGCTTCTAAAACAAAAAATCAATTCCCTTTTTGAATTAACACCACTTATGAAATCAGCAATTATGATCATAACTTATACGCATCGTATAAAATCAGCACTTATGAACGCATATCAGGCTTTAAATGATATCAAAAAGCACTTATCTTACACAACAAAAAAAAATAGCTTGTAACACTTAAGAAATAAGAAATTATCACCACAATTACACAACATATAAAATCAGCACTTATTGCAACATATCAAGCTTTACATGATATTACAAAGCATTTACGACCACAGATTATATAAAGTGTATAAAATCAGAACGCATGACCATATACCAGACTCCAAAAGATATCAGAAAGCTTAAACAAACACAAAAACACATCCAGAAATTCACTAATACCATACAAACCAACAAAAAAAATGAAATACCATCAACGACAAATAAAACATATTTGTAGCACACCATACAAAATCAGCACTTATAATCATATCTCAGACTCATCGCAGAGCTTAAACTAACACAAACACATATCCACCAATCAGAAGGCAATCAGACTTTTCTCTCGATCTCTGAACAACTAAACAATCAACAGTCTTTCATATCTAACCCAACTTAGTTAGAGAGAAAGACGAGTCCAACGTTTGTATATTTATAGCGAGAGAGAGAGAGAGAGAGAGAGAGAGAGAGAGAGAGAGAGAGAGAGAGAGAGAGAGAGAGAGAGAGAGAGAGAAGGGTTACATGTGTTTTGATATCATGAAAATCTGACAGAATACTGAGGGTTTAGCCACATATATGTTGAGGAAGACACGAATATTGCTTAGTCACTGTACTGCCTAGTTTGTAACGAAAACGAGCCAATAAAAAGTATTGCCTAGTATATCAAGAAAACAGGCCAAGAAAAAACATGATGACCCAATTAAAACCCGAAAACGAAAAAGGCCAAACAAATTACAAAACGACACGGCAGAAACAACAAAATGACACGCCATTGAACAAAACGACATCGTTTTATTTTTTTTTTCCACACTAAACGGCATCGTGTGCACGCCTGATGTATAAGAGGGTAATTAGCATAATGTGAAAGAATGTGGTGTAGTTGTATAGGCTTAAAAAAAAAGGAATAAGCTATATTTGTTTCGGAGAAATATCAAGATCCTATCAATGTTTTAAAAACCGGGTTCAAAATCGACCCGGTCGAGTCACTGGGCACCGGGTCAACCGGTTGAACCGCCGGGTCAACCCAGTTTTGAATTTATTACTCCCTCCGTCCTATAATTATTGTCCAATATTGACTTTTTAAGTCTTTAATTATCAACTTTGACTTTATATATTTTTATTTGGATTATGTATTACATGATGAAAAATATATGAATATATTATATTTTAAATGTATTTTCATTGATATAATTTTCATCAAGTATCGTATACAACAAATAAAAATATCTAAGGTCAAACTTGTGAAGTAAAGACTTTGAAAGTCAATAGTGGAAAATAATTATGAGACGGATGTAGTATTTTTTTATTTTTTTGACCGGGTCAACCGTCGGGTTAACCTGGGTTTTTTTGACTCGTTTTTTTGGCCAGAACCGGTCGAACCGGTTAACCCGGCCAGATCGACCCGGGTTTCAAAACACTAGATCCTATACCAGTAAACTTTAATCAACCTTCATTTGATATAAGAAAAATCACACACCAAAACAGAATTACAGTATATTTTTAGGACATGATGATGGATGTATCTCATCTCCTCTCCTCTCCATATTGTTATCATAAAATCATTTTAATATGCATTCATACTATATCATGATGTGACAAATTTAGTATCTCATTGACCTTTCTTCATTGTCTTATCATCTAACAATCAACACAAACAAGACTTCCCCATCCCCTACAATCACACAACAGTTCCCTATCCCCTACCACAGTACCACTTTACCCTTCTCTTACCTCTCTAATTACTTTAACAGCTTGCAAGTAACAAGGATATTTCATGCATGTTGATATTTTATTCTCTGAGAAAGCTTATGTGTAGTACTAATATCTATCTTCAACACATAGTTGATTGATATTTATTAAAAATATGTCCAGGATGTGAATAAGTATATATTAATACTAATAAAAGGGTTCATAAATTAATTGCCTTCTTCTTTAATTGAAAGAAAATCATCGGACTAGAGTGAAGGTGTTTTCAACAACTTTACATCTTTTTTTCCCTTTAAAGGCAAGAATAATATATGTAAACATTAAGCACCAATAAAGTGCATTTACAACACGGATACAATGGCTTTGGAGCTGATAAACAACGAATTTTATACACAGTAAAAAAACAACTCCATGTTGCTAGATAATTAAACAACAAATTTTATACTTTTAAGTTTTATCAAAAGCATGATACACGAAAGGTTGTAAATTATTATAAGCTGGTTAAATCTGCTTTGTATTTTCACATTAATTATGTCCCTCTAAATCACCATCACCATTAATTCTGTTTGCACCAAGTTCGTGGATATCTTGGTCATCTGTCTTTGTATCTCTTGTTTGGTGTTTCATAAGATTTTAATTCTTTACCTTTATAGAGAGAGAGGGATATAATAATAATAATAATAATAATAATAATAATAAAATAAATAAATTCAAACAATTACATTACGTCTTACTCCGTATTTATTATCGGGCAAATTATTTAAAAAAAAAGTATTATACTTACCACTGTACGTTTCATCTTCTCGGTAGCGAACAATTTTTTTTTCATTTTGAGAGTAATTTTCTTTCAAATTCATTATCTTTAGGATAATATGTGACATTTTTGCCCTTCGGGAAAAAAATTTGTATTAGCTAAGAGGAACAAAAATGTCCATAAATTTCGCAAAATACCATAAAGATAATAAATTTGAAAGAAAATTACCCTTAAAATGAAAAAAAATTGTTCAATACCCAGAACATCAAAAAATGGCAAATATAATTTTATTTTATTTTATTTTATTTTATTTTTATTTTTTTATTTTATTTTTTTAATTTGCCCTTTATGTACTTGGTCAATTGAAGAAACCATGTACACGTATAACGTAGCAGGCCACAATCT
Organism: Artemisia argyi; assembly: GCA_030686995.1. Taxonomy (NCBI): domain Eukaryota; kingdom Viridiplantae; phylum Streptophyta; class Magnoliopsida; order Asterales; family Asteraceae; genus Artemisia; species Artemisia argyi. The sequence continues at coordinate 9,309,830 of CM060679.1, forward strand.
ATAACGCACGATTGTAGCAAATAAGACAAAGACCAACGTTAATCCGTCCTCGTGAGATGACGTTATATAATTGAAGTGCTGCATATAAAATAATTCAAATACTTAATATTGTGGTGATCGATTTTATCATGTCTAATATACTCGACCGGTTTTTATCACCAACATTTTTAACAATTCATTCTTGCGGACGCTCAAACGGGTTTTAGAGAATTTCTCACGCTTGAATCCTTGAAGTGATCATTTGCATTGTCAATATTATGACTTATTGGCATAATAATTTCATATAGAATTAGTTACGAAATGAGATAAACATATACGAATTCGATACTATTAACATAAATGAGTTTACGATGATATATAAAAACATATCTCGTGAAAATTAGCTACATAATTGTAGTTCTTAATCTATGACAGTTTGTGAAACAATGATAAAGATGTCAAGTTATGCAAGAACATAAAATATAAAAATATAAATTTTTTAATGTACAAGTCTTTATTAAAATGTATCAAAGAATTACAAAGTGTTTTGCGAATTAACCACTTTATTAAAATCTAACCTTCACATTTTTTTTTGAATGTGATTTTGCTAAGGAAGGAGATTTGGAAGCTTGTTCGTATTTGGTGTGACAGCTCTATCCCGTCGTTTGATTCTATGAATCATTGGAGCGTTTGGTTGAATTCTTGGCATGTTCCTAAAAAGAAGATTCATTGTATGTACATCATCATTGCTTCTTTTTTATGGTGGATATGGAGGTACCGCAACAGCATTACATTTTGTCCGCATCCAATGAGAAAGAGATATATTTGAGAACATCCGCTCATCTTCATTTTCTTGGCTTCATCATAGGGGCCACATGTTGTGTAATTGGGTAGAATGGTTGAAAAATCATTTGCTGCTTACGAGTTCCACCTGATTGATGCTGGAAATTTCAAGCTTTTTGAGATTGTTTGGTTGTTTTATTTCTACATTTTTTTTTCCCCGAGACTTGTTTGGGCCTACATCAAAAACACTATGGAGTGAAAACCGGTGGCTCGACCTTCATGAGTGGGGGTTTTTCTCTTGTCTCGGTTTCTACTGTAATTGGCAAGAGTTTTTTCATCCCTTTTATAAGCCTCGCAGTTAAAGTCTCGGGTAAAGTCTAGTTCTTGTAGTTTCTGTTTAGTTCTAGTCTTGTATTATACTCTTTTGCTTCTAGCGCCTTGCTAGTAGCATTTTTTCATATCTATCAATTCTGCCGTTCAAAAAAAAAATTAAGCACTTTATTAAATGACAAAAGAATTTAGATATCTAATCAAGCAAACTCAACCAAGAGTTAGAGTTTGCAAGTGAACTCTTAGTTTATGATTAGATCAGGGACAATGCGAGTTTAACGTTGAAAGTAAATGTTTTTCTTTAATGTGATAATTAATATAGAAGAGATAACATTTACTCCGACAAATGAGGATCTCACGTGGTTGTTGAAACGTTTAAAACATATACGGAGTACTAAATAAATACAACTTCCATTAAATGCTTATATTTTTTGAAACACAACGGCTATGCTTTAGAGAAATAGTGATGACATTTATTTATACTTTTTCACCAACTTGTATTTGTCTTGATTTTTTAAATGGTGTACGGTTGTACCTTCTCCCTCTCATTTGCTTTCTTGAAAAATACCGCCTAAATGCCTAAGACATATTTTCGAGTTAAATTATGTTGGTTAGTTATATCAAATGGCTGATAGGATCATCGGTGCATTGTCAATTCCTGATGATGCTCTGTTCTTCAGCTTCTAGTTCATATACATACTAGCTGATACCACATCAGCTAGCAAGGATATCTTCAAGACGTCTTTAATTTTCTTGAAAGTCTTTGATTTCTTAAAGTTGTCTCTTACTTGAACCTTTCTGAAGTTGTTCATTGATTTCATTATTAGCGAGTATTTTTTATATTCAGGGATGAAATCAGAACCAACTATGACAGCGTGCATAAATTTTTTTGAACCGTAATATAATAAATTTAAAAAGTGAATGAAAACGAAGAATTAATAAACATTAAAATGATAAATAAATGAACATATTACCGATAGTTCGGGTGCATTTAAAATACATTTAGAAAGAACTGATGCTTTTTTTTTTTTCTTTTTTTTTTTAAATTAACATTATAACGAAAAAATACATGAGGTTCCCAAGCACCTGCAGAAACCCCATCCCTGTTTATAGTTACTCTAATTTATGTTTAAATATAGTTAGATACTGAGGACACTAAATTTGTCCAACAACAATTAATATCAAGACGTCTTCTTACAAACTTTACAAAATTCTTTATTTAGTTAACATGTACGTGACAATAGGATTCACAAATAAGCTATCAGTGGAAATACTAAATTACTAAGTAATAAAACATGCTCAATTATCTATTTTATAGATCCGTTTGGTTTTTAAGTGGGATTGAATTTTAATTTAGATCTGATGAAAGGCTTGAATTTGAGGTAGGTTTAGGTTAGAAAATTTATATTTATAATAACTTTTAAATAAAAAATAATTTTAAATGGTAAAATAGCAAAAAAATGTAAGCTGCTCGCAAAAATACACAAATTAACCCTGGCAAAACCAACCTAAGTGGTCAACTACTGTTGATACAAAAGTTGGGCGTACCTGGTTATGGGCTTATACTCTCGTACCAATTCAATCCTTAGCACTTGTTACCTGCGTACTAAGACAATAAGACAACACCGTTAAGCTTATCGAGGGATTGTCTCCCCCGATTAGACTCCGGCGTGAGAGTAAGTAATCGATTTAGGGTTCTCGTAAAGAGTTAGGGTTGTATATCGTACCTTTGAATGAGAAGATATCATTCCTTATATAGGAGTTGAAACCACGTGGGTTTCTTGCTCCTTACTCTTCGCACCCGTGGTGCTTATCGGGGTAAGGATATCTATTCTATGAATAGATAATCCTTATCGCATGCCCGGTTAATTTGGTTGGGCTTTGGGCCTCGTGAGCCCAAGCCATTGATACTGCGGCCCAAACCATTGTCATGGCAGCCCACTTGTGGTGGACTTAGGCGCTAGTAGTATATATTATTTGGACTCGTGACCCAGATATAGACTATACGTCATCATGTCCCCCCAGTCTAGTGTGCGTGACTCGTAGCCGCGGATGCTAGACTAATGAATCAAGCGGCAAGCGTGGCGGGAAAGATAAAACGCTTCCCGCCCTTTTGCTCGGGACTACATATCTAGTCCGAAATATCTTTAAAAAGTACCTCGAAAAGTGGAAATGGTATCCACGTGTGCTTGGGAAAAAGTGTTGTACCTTTTCATTTCCAAGCCACACGTTTCATAAGTAGGATCCACGTGTCGATCATCTTTGGTGCGTTAAAGACTATTTAAGCCCTTGTCATTTTCACTTGGTACGGTACAGTGAAAAATCTTCCAAAATTCTTCATTTCTTTGTTTCCGATCGAAAAAATACTTATTTTCAAAGGTATTAGGCACGTACGCAAATAGTTTTTAAGTATGATTAGACAACTTTCAGATTTTTCTTCCAATATGGAATATGGTGAACTTTGTCAGTTCGAATCTGATTACTATATCCCATACGGTGTGCATCCGGTTGTTCCGGATGAAGGCGTATCAATAGCCGACTTCCCCGAAGGGAAGGTAGGTGTATATACGCGTTTTTTTGAATGGGCGAACCAGCGTGTGCCCCTTTCGATATTCCTGTGCGAGGTACTGTGCTACTACAGTATACACATCTCGCAGTTGCACTGTATAGGTGCGGGTAAAATAACTAACTTCGAGGTTAACTGTCGCTTGTTAGCGATTAATCCCACTATAAATTTGTTCCGCGCGTTTTATCATACGACGTGGGCAAATGGGTGGGTTTCCTTTGCGAAGCGTCATGGGAAGTTGCAATGTTATACTATGGGTGTAGACTCGCTCAGGGGCTGGAGGGAAAAATTCTTTTGGGTAGACCGAAAGGTTTTCCCATGGGATTTTGATTTTTACACCCATGGCAGTTTGCCAAAGGATGAGTGCCCATCACCTGAGATGTATAATACGGGCGATGCGTATACCATAGACACCAACCGTATTCCCATAAATTCGTATCCCGAAGCTTTGTTAATATGCGTCGGCATTAGCCGCAGTTATTTCGGGTTCGACGACGAGATGCCCATGTTTTTGGATGCGAATAATCAGGGTGGGTGCTCATCTGTCTTCCTCTCTTACTTCGTAAGTATTCCCTTTTTTGTTCTTTGTGTTTTAACTAACCGTTATGTTTTTTTAATGCCACTGTTTCGCAGAGATGGATCTATTCGGAGTAGTGCGTCTAGCCGAGCCAAAAGTGGTGAAGGTCGGGCAACGTCCATTGAGGGCAGGTGAAGCGCCCATTCTCCAGGCCACTGCCGGACGTGTGATGGAGCTTAATTTGGAGGAGGGTTCAGGCGAGACTCCTCCTCTTGTTCTAGATGTGGCTCCCATCAATGTCGCGGGACATGCCGTACAGGCCCAGGATACGCAGCCTGATGCTGAGAAGTCTATACCTGAGTCTTCCGACAGCGTGGAGATCACAAAGGTCGTAGATGCTCCCGAGGGTGGTAGTAGAGGTGAGAAGCGCAAGGAACCCATGTCTGGAGATGGTGGCGCGTCCTTTTCTGGGAGGAAACGTCATGTGAGCGGTACACCAACGTCACTTTCGAAGGGAGAGTCTGACGAATAGGGTGTATTACATTCAAATGCTAGAAAAAATGCGACTGAGTCTCCTCTGCATTTGTAAGTGTCTTCTGTAACCTTCCGTGTATAAGTTATTCCATGTAGTTTATATAACCGTCGAACTTGTTGTTCTTATAGTGTTGATGCTTCTGAAGATGCTACTGTTTTTGTCGAGAAGTCGCCTCCAGAGCCGGTTGTTGCGTCCTCTGGTGAGCAAAGGCGTGAGGGGGTGAGTTTAGGGACCATTGGAGATGCTTCTATGGATACTCTTGTGGATGAGCTGAGGCGTGCCACTGACTATCAGGTTGCCTTAGCGGCGCGTGTGAAGGCTAGCTACTCTGGAGAAAGTAGCCGCGCTATCCAGAAAGATGAAGAGATTGCCTGTCTTAGGGCAAAACTGGCTAGTACTCAGGCTGATCTCAAGGCTTCAGAAGTTAGCAGCCAGAGGGTGCGTGATGAGAAGCTGTCCTTGTGGGCTGATTTGCAGATTGAGCGCGCAGCTTATAACGAGCGTAAAGCCACTTGCGAGTGGGCTGTTGGCCTCATGGACCGATACAAGGCGGAGCATCTTGCCCAGGTTGAGGCGCTGCGTCAACGGTTCATGACTGCGCACCAACTGCAAGAGGAGAAACTGTGCAGGATGAATATAGAGTTTGACAAGGAGCTATATCCTCACTTGGTCTCTTCTGTTGCGGAGCGCAGGTAATGCTTCTTTTCACTTTTGTTAATTTTGTCTTATCTTTGTGGTTGTCGTATGAAGGTTTTATGCTGTCTCTTCAGGTGGCTAACTAGTCATGGGCTGCGTCTGGCTGTTATGACCACACTGGAATCCCAAGAAGTCACTGAGGCTTTTGGGAGGGCTGTCCAGTGTGCTTGTGAGCGCGGTAGGGCGCAGGCCACAGAGGAGCTTTGTGAGAAGAAGGTAATACCTGTTCCTGCTACGGAGGTACCTGGTTATAACCCCAACGCATATGGTGATCTGGTTGCAGCCCTGGAAGATCTGAAGCGTTTGGAGTTTTCGCATATTGCCCAAGTGGAGCGTAACCAGGACCACCCAATTTCTGTGGTAATGCAAGGGTTGACTCTGGCGCGGCATACGGCAGAGGGTGCAGAGTAGTTACCAGATTTCTATTTGAAACCTGATGTTTCGCAGTTGCAGGTTCCTATCTTTGCGCAGCCGCGTGATGCTCTGAACCCCTACTTACTTGAGAAGGAGATCCCACTTCAAGAAGCGTTGGAAAAGCATGCGGAGAGGGCTGCGATGAAGAAAGGGGTCAAAGATAAGGCCATATTATGCGGCGGGAGTTCTGCTGCTCCTGAAGATGACCTTGAGCATTGCCCTAGCGTGTAGGCTTTTTGTATGTTATGTATCTTTTCTTGTAATTTTTATTAATAAATGTGGAATAAGATACATTTTTGTTTTAAGTTCGTGACTTAAATATACTTGCATTGTTTGCTAAGTTTGATTTTTTAACTAAGTCTTTTAAGTGCGTAACTTTGAAGAATTATACTTGCATTGTTTGCGAAGTTTTATCATTTGACCAAGTGTCTTGGCTCGTTATATTGCTAAGCTCGTACGGTGTACTTGGTATATGCGCATCCGTCGTGGGGTGCGCGCGTGAGACTTACCTCGACGTCTCGAGAATAAGGCGCTTAGCAAGGATGCGTGATCCAATGTTGATGGGTTTGCAACCCTCTTATTCAACAAGTAAATTAGTAGGTTAACTTATCCTTTATGCCTTCGTGGGTCTTTAAGTGGTGCATGCACGCCATGTAGGCAGAAATATAAGATAAACAATATTGACATATATGCAATAAAGTAAAATGCGCTATGAAGTTAGCTAGAAACCATAACATTTTATTAATACTTGCAAGTTATTTGAAAAAATAGAAAATACAATTCCTAGAAAAGAAAAGAAAGACAAACACATATTGGGCACCTCGTAGGATGCAAGGGTGTTTGTGTAAGGGCCGTAGCCTAAAAGTAACATTTTTTGAGATTGCAGATGTTCCAAGTGCGCGCTAGGTCGTGACCTTCCATATCGCGCAGTCTGTATGCGCCGTTGCCGAGCGCGTCTGTGACCTCGTAAGGTCCTTCCCATTTAGGTCTGAGCTTGCCTGTGTCTTCTACGTGGCTCGCGTCGTTGGCGCGGTAAACAAAGTCTCCTGGTCTGAATGAAGTGTGTTTGACTTTTGCATCATAATACTTCTTCATTTTTGCCTTAGCCTTTGCTTCGCGTATAGCTGCGCGTTCGCGTCTTTCTTCCAGTATGTCTAAGTCTATGCGCCGTTCCTCGTCATTTGTCGTGACGTTGACCTCTGCTGTGCGTATAGTTGGCATTCCTATCTCGGCTGGTATGACGGCTTCTGTTCCATAGACTAGGGAAAATGACGTGTCGCCAGTACTGGTTTTGATTGTTGTGCGATGCGCCCACAGGACATGTGAGAGTTCGTCTACCCACCTTCCTTTTTGTCTGTCAAGGCGCGCTTTTATTCCTTCGCCTAGACTGCGATTCGCGCGCTCAACTAGGCCATTGGTTTGTGGGTGTTTGACTGAAGCAAAGTGTTGTGTGATGTTCAATTGTGCACACCAATCTTTGAATGGGTTATCACAGAATTGTTTTCCGTTGTCTGATATGATCGCGCCCGGTAGTCCAAGGCGACAGACAATGTTGTCCCAAACAAAGCGTTTGACTTGGTTTCCCGTGATGTTCACCACCGCTTTTGCTTCGATCCACTTTGTAAAGTAGTCTATGGCCACGATGAGGAACTTTACTCCTCCAGCTGCGACAGGGAAAGGTCCTGCGATGTCAATACCCCATTTGTAAAATGACCATGGTGAGGTAATTGGTGTTAGCTCTTGTTGTGGTCGGCGCGGAATTGGTCTATGTACTTGGCAATTGCTGCATTTTCTTATCAGATCGCGTGCATCACGATGCATTGTTGGCCAATAGTATCCTGACCTTAGAGCGCTTGCCACCACGGATCGTGGCCCTGAGTGCATACTACATGATCCAGCGTGAATTTCGCGGAGAACGTATGCTGCTTGAAGGGGTCCAACACATTTGAGCCATGGCTGTAAAAAAGACCGTCGATAGAGTACTTTGTCGCGTAGTTCAAATCGTTGCGCTGCGTGGCGTATTCTTCGAGCGTCTTTATGATCTTGGGGTAGGACTCCCTTGCTAATAAATTCGATGATAGGTGTCATCCATGTAGGATCTTGTTCCACTATCACCGTTGATACCTCCCTTTCCAAGATTGACTTGTTTTTTAGGGTTTCCACCAATACCTGTTTTATTGTGAACCTATCAAAGTTTTTGATCAAAGATTTTGTCTTTTCCAGGTATTGGGTCATGTGTTTATCCTTGGCCTCATATTCACCTAGCACGTGGTTAGCGACCAGTCGCGAATCTACGTTTGCTTCTAGGTTGCGAACACCCATTTGAATTGCAATACGTAGTCCAGCTAGTAGGGCTTCGTATTCTGCCTCATTGTTTGTGGCTGTGAATTCAAAGCGTAGCGCATAGGTGAATTCCATACCTTCTGGATTTGTAAGAATAAGGCCTGCGCCTGATCCTTCTACACCTGAAGATCCATCTGTGAACAGAATCCAGGGTTCCTGTAAATCTGTTTTAGCTGCAGATGTCGGGCTGTCGCTGTCTGGCTTCTCCACGATAAAATCGGCTAGGACTTGTCCTTTGATTGCAGTGCGCGGTCTGTATGAGATGTTATACTCACTTAACAGTACACTCCATTTTTGTAAGCGTCCTAATGTGTCAGGCTTAGAGATAACTTGTTTGATCGGCTGATCAGTGATTACAACTATTGGATGCGCTTGAAAGTATCTGCGCAACCTTTTGGCTGCGAACACTAGAGCCAAGACCAGCTTCTCCATAGCGCTGTAGTTAGTCTCTGTTTTCTTTAGGGCTTTACTTACGAAATATATGGGTGTCTGGACGGAGTTCCTGTCTGTCAATAGAACGGCGCTGACTGCTCCATGGGTTGCCGATAAGTACATGATCAGTTCTTCCCCTGGTCGCGGTGCGACAAGTTTGGGAAGAGATGCCAGATGGTTTTTGAGTTGTTGGAAAGCTTCTTCCGCTTCGGTAGTCCAGCGAAAGTCTCCCTTTTTTGTACACTTCGTGAGTGTTTTAAAGAGGGGAAGAGATTTGTCTGCTGACTTAGATAAGAAACGGTTTAGCCCCGCTAACTTTCCATTCAGTGATTGGACTTCTTTGAGTGTGCGCGGTGAGGGGAGATCAATAATGGCCTTTGTCTTTTCTGGGCAAGGCTTGATTCCATCGGGTTCTATCAGGTATCAAAGGAACATCCCTTCGGTCGCGCCAAAGGTGCATTTTTTTGGATTTAACTTCATGTTGATCCACCCCAACGTTCGGAATATTTCCTCGATGTCGCGCACCAATTCGTCCTCTGTATGGATTTTTATGACAAGGTCGTCAACATAGACTTCCAAGTTGCGGCCTACTTGTTTTTCGAAGGCTGTGTCCACCAGTGGTTGGTATGTCGTGCCTGCGTTCTTCAGGCCAAAAGGCATTTTTGTGTAGCAGTATACTCCTTGACTGGTGTGGAAAGTTGTTTTTTCTTCATCTTCCATTGCCATCTGAATCTGATGATACCCTTTATACGCATCTAGGAAGCATTTGAAAGGGTATCCGCACAAGGACTCGACCTTCCAGTCTATCTCTGGCAGTGGATAGCAGTCCTGCGGACATGCTTTGTTGAGGTCCGTGAAGTCCACGCACATCCTCCAACTGCCATCGCTCTTCTTTACCATAACTGGGTTAGAAAGCCAGTCGTGATAGTATACTTCGCGCATGATGCCTGCGTCTACGAGCTTATGTACTTCTTCCAGAATAGCCTTTGCACGATCTGGGGCCTGGCCGCGCTTCTTTTGTCGTATTGGAGGGTATCCTTGTCGGATTTGTAGCTTATGCTCTGTGATAGAGCGCGGTACTCCTGTCATATGCTTTGGCTCCCATGCAAAGATGTCTAGGTTCTTTTGCAAGAGTGCGCATACGGTTGCTTTACCTTTGTCAGATAAAGATCCTCCAATCGAAACTTGTTGCTCCGGATAATCTGGGTGAATAGCGACTTTTAAATTTGGCATTTTTTCCGTGCGCTGTTCTGGAATAGTCTCCGCTTCAGTTGTTACTGCGATGCATTCTCTTGGTGGTACTGTTGTGTTATAGAGAGTGACAACTCCTCCTTCCACTGGGAATTTAAGCATTCCGTGCGCTGTGGATGGTACCGCGCGCATGGATGATATTCCCGGTCTTCCAATGATACCATTGTATGGTGAAGGAGACTTTATTACCATGAAGTTTATCGATGTCGCGGTTGAGTGTTGTTCATCTCCTACGACCACCAACAAGCGTAACTGCCCCATGGGCCAAATCTTTTCTCCTGTGAATCCTGTTAATGACGTTGTAGCTGGTATCAACTGACTTTGGATTTCAGGTCGCAGCCTTTTGAAACAGTGATCGTACAGGATGTCCGCGGATGCTCCACCATCAATGTACATGCGGTGGATGTCATGTCCCCCCGTATGTATTTCAATGGTTAGAGGCTCCACAACTGCGTTGTCCGCAGCTATAGTAGGGAAGGATATCTCTTTTTCTGGGGAGAATTTCTGGCTAACTTTTTGCTTTATCTTGCGTTGCCATGATTGTATCATGTATATAGTATCAGCCTTTTCCTTTGGGGGTTCTTTCTTACCCCCGTTTCTCTGTTTATCTTTTCCCTCCTTGATGTTTTTTACGAGGTGGTCCATCCTTCCTTCTCTAACTAGCTTTTCAATTAGTTGTTTTAGTTGGACGCACTCGTTAGTTGTATGGCCTTTTTGGCCGTGGTACTCGCAGTATCCACTACCTAGGCGCTTTTCTTCTACAGTGCGCATTGGTGGTGGTTTTGGGAAGTTCACACCTTCTGTTACAAATATCTCTCTCGGAGTCTTAGTGAGAGGAGTATATTTGTCGTTGTCTCTTCCACTGCGATAATTCCTGCTGCGGTTGTTATTCTGATCATTGGATTGTCTCCGCGGCTGTTCTTGTTGCCTATAGTTTGAATAACCTTTTTTGCTATCCGCAGCAGCTGCTTCTCCTTGTATAAAGGATCTAGTGCGCTTTGTTAACTCGTTAAAGGTTTGTGGAACTTTGTCGTTCAGCTTGCGGATGAGTTCTGGGTTATTGATCCCATTCATGAACCCTGAAATTTTTAGGATTTCAGGACATGCTTTAACTTGTATACACTCATCTTTGAAACGTTTCATAAAAGCGCTGGTTGATTCCCCTTGACGCTGTTTCACTCTTGCTAGCTCCACAGGGTTTTTAGCGCACTTCTTTCGCTGGGTGAAGTTGAGGTGGAATGCTTTCCGTAGTTCCTCAAATCCACCAATGCTCCTACGTGGGAGTTTGCTAAACCATGTGCGCGCGTTTCCCACTAACGTGGAATTAAACATGTGGCACCACACAGGCTGTGGCCAATTTTCGATGGTTGCGGCTGATTCGAAAATTTTTAGGTGGTCGTCAGGATCACCTGTTCCATCGTATGTTTTCACATTAGCGGGCATGCGCCTGCGTTTGCGATCTGAGTAATCGCTGATGCGCCGTGTAAACGCATCAATTTTCTGGCGTCGCCATGGGAGGGACATATCTTCATTCTCTTCCTCGCGACGTCTTCCTCTTGACTTCCAGTGTCCTGTTTCTTTGTCCTCGTTGTCCGAGGAGTCGCTGGAAGAAGGGTAGTCTCTTTTTCGGCGCTTGCGCAGGCTTCTTTCAGAAGAAGAGCTTGAGGGATCTCTGCTTGGGGATCTTCTTCCCCCCAATCTGTCTTGAACCCTCCTACTCCCAGGTTTGGAAGATCCTTGGCTTAGCGAATGTTAAGGCCCTAGTCGATCTTGTATTCCCCGACTGCCAAGTCTGGAGTGGACATTGGTGCGCCTCTCGCTGTCTCCTGAGTATTGTGAATCAGATATCGTACCCAACCTATCATGGATAGTGGTACGTTCTGCGCGTCTTCCTCGTGGGTGACGCAATGGTGATGGTTCGCGTTCAGGACCAAAATTGAGTCGGGCTTGTAGACCCGCACTTGCTCTTCTTGTTGCTTCTTCTTGCATGAGGGCGGTTAGTGTTTCATAATTTTGGGATACAAAGTTTCCCAAAGTTAGATCCGGTGCGTCCTCAGTTGTTGCAAGAATTTCTGCCTCAGTGTTAGGTGCCCTGTTCCGTTCAGGCGCGCCTGGCGGCGCAGTGTTGTTCACTGCGGGCGTAGCCTGATGAGGAGTGGTGAAGAGGGTGCGTTGGAGTTCCTCAACGCTTGGGACCACTGGTGTGACTTGAGTAGTTCTTGTAGGTAGTTCTACTGCTAGACGAGGTGGGGTTGTTCCTGCCGGTGTGCTGGTTGTCCCAGCAACTTGTCTGGAGGTTGGATCTTGTTGATTCTTCCTCTGATGGTCACGTTTTTCTGACTGCGGAGTCCGCTGGCTTGAATTCTTATGTTTCGTCATTCTAGTTCGTGGTAGGGTCCCACGGATGGCGCCACTTGTTGATACAAAAGTTGGGCGTACCTGGTTATGGGCTTATACTCTCGTACCAATTCAATCCTTAGCACTTGTTACCTGCGTACTAAGACAATAAGACAACACCGTTAGGCTTATCGAGGGATTGTCTCCCCCGATTAGACTCCGGCGTGAGAGTAAGTAATCGATTTAGGGTTCTCGTAAAGAGTTAGGGTTGTATATCGTACCTTTGAATGAGAAGATATCATTCCTTATATAGGAGTTGAAACCACGTGGGTTTCTTGCTCCTTACTCTTCGCACCCGTGGTGCTTATCGGGGTAAGGATATCTATTCTATGAATAGATAATCCTTATCGCATGCCCGGTTAATTTGGTTGGGCTTTGGGCCTCGTGAGCCCAAGCCATTGATACTGCGGCCCAAACCATTGTCATGGCAGCCCACTTGTGGTGGACTTAGGCGCTAGTAATATATATTATTTGGACTCGTGGCCCAGATATAGACTATACGTCATCAACTACCAATTTTTGCTTCTGACTATAAGGACCCGGTTTTGACAAATATAATTAATGGAATTGCTATCAAATGTCTATGAAGTTTCAAATATGTTAAATTGATATTAAATAGCTTAAGTTGCTACTTTAGGACATAGGCACATAGCATTGATACGTGCATGGAAACATATATGTTAAACATTTTAAGGCAAGTAGCTTGCGTGATTTCACTCGTAAATATATTACATGTTTTTTTTATAAGTTTATAACAATGTAAAAGGTTGCATGAGTCATCTAATATCACAAGTAATTAAGTATTTTATAGATTAGCCACATAAGCAAAACTACTTATTTTGAAGGTGTCACGTACTCTATTGCTTAAAAAATGTCAAAGGTTACATGAGTCATCTTGTATCACGACTAAGTATTTTATAGATTAGCCGCATATGATGACACTTAAACCTATTCTACTAAGAATGACAAAGCTAGTTATAAGTAGGACTCTTGACTAAGCTAGGCATAATCTCAGTCCTTTTCTTAGCGTGGATATTTAACTTGGTGGCTTAGAGTTTGGAGGCAAAATAAATTATGTAAGCACAAAAGAATGCTGTGTATTTATCTCGATAATTAAACGTGAGAGATAAAGACGAAGTTCCATAAATTTGTAGAATAAAAGGAAACAAGGGGTAGTTATAATGCAACGTATCTAAGCATGGATTATGGGATCCGTTTGTATAATGCAAGAGAATAAGTTGTTGATAGCGTATGACATTTTCAGGCCAAATAGCTAAGACTCGTATACCTACAACAAGCCCACCCAGAGGCAAACTAACCTGACAAACATATGCAGGCAACGGCTAGACCGGAATCTTACCTAAGGCCATTATAACAAAAAACACGTGTCACTAACTGATTTGAGTGGATATAGTGCTGCGAAGATCATGCTGATGCGTGATATCTGATGTGTGTGATTTAGCATTTAATTTATAGTACCGAATTCTTTAGACAATCACTTAACAATTACGACAAGTGTACTCGATAAATGTAATATAGTGAGTCAACAAGACCGAGTCGTTCGCAGGGAGCGAAGAAATACTAAATGTCTAGCAGTTTTTAGGGTTGTCGTGTATGTTTTAAATCCGCCGATCATGTTTTTAGTATTAATTAATCTAATGAACAGAAAATAAAATAAAATAACAGATAGATTGGTTCTGATGAAAACAAGATAATGGCATGCTTGCCTTGCTAATCCTCTAACTCACTAATGATGCAGTGCTAGTGCATTTTCTGGGCACTTTTGGAGACTACGTCACAAATGTCTGTCATGAGCCTGAATTTTGTCTTTATTCTTCCGTTCTTAATCCAATCGAGCCCAAAACGCATACATATCCGGCATTTGCATTTCCCAACACCTTACACTTAAAAACAAAGCATTTAGGGCAACAAACGATTCAAAGTGTTTTAATTTATAAGCTAAATGACCCTAAAATTATACAAAATTACACCTCATCACAAGTTTCAGCTTTGTGACCGACATCCGTGACGCTGTCACGAGAAGTGTGTAGAAATCACAAAAACAAATCAATTTATGTTGGGTCAGTATGTGGAAACGCCCTTTGTGACGCCGTCACAACCCATTAGTGACGCCATCACACCACAATGGCTAACACTATCACACTATGGCAATGAAATATAACCCTAACTCGATTGACTATGTGATGGAGTCAAAATTATAAGCTGGCATTGTCACAACCCTGAATTCTATATATACTTCACATTGTTTCATATTTTCCTGGGGAATGATTTGGAGATAAATCCTAGAAGCTTTTTAACTATTTTTCAGAGCTTTTTTTTTTTTTGCCTAGAATGCATAATCAATCAAGTATGTTTATCATTAATTGTTTAATTATGGGTTGTGCTTGTTTCTCCATTAGAATGCTAGGCTACATTTAATTAGCATTTACTTACGGTTTTACATTAAACTTGTTAGTTTATTGCTTCCTATTAATTCTTTGTTTGCTTTTGTGTTTGTGATTCCGATAATTAAGTACAAAACCTAATAAATATTCGTCCCTCTACTTAATTGATTATTATAGATTGTCTACGACGCCTGATTAACATCTGTTCCTTTAGATAATCGCTAAGAACAAAGGCTAGATACCTAAAACAACTTGTACCTTTTGTTGTGACGTCCCTCTAGTTAGTACTATAATAGTTAGCTATAACGTTCATGACTAATGCCTATCCCTTTAGCTTAAGCTACGAAATCTGGCCATCACATTCTATCAGTTAGAATCATTACATAGGAATCAGGCATTTGATCATTCAAGGAAGTAACAATCGATGTGTAGAATTAAATAACTAACAAGGAGTAGTGCACCTAAGATAAAATATGCCTTTACCTCTAACTGATTTCCACCAAATTTTCTTGTCATTTAAATTCTCGCAATGTAGGTTTAATTTTAGTATAAAACAAACTCTCTCAAAACCTCTTACTTTCATAAAAGAAAATAATAAATAAATAATAAATAAATAAATAACTTTTTTTAAGCCTACACTTCCCTTGGGGTTTCGGATCCTATAACATGGTAACAAAAGGAGATGTCAAAAACTCATATATTTAGATGGGGGCAAGTTATTTGAACCCCTAAGGAGGGTTTCCAATTATTACACGCATCGCCGGTTTATATAGTATAATCGCAGATTGTACGGTTTGACCAAACTCCTCCTGATGTGACAATATAAGGAGGAATTTGTATAACACAACCCATTTAGATGCCTTACTATCAATATCTTAGTACTTTAAAACACTATCCACTAATAACAAGTCAACTCGATCAACTAAAACAAATGCAATGAACCATACATATTTAACTAGAGGAGGTTATTAAGAGAATCTTTTTTTATTAAGGGGAACCCTCATCTATTCTTTGATTTTTTTTATTAGTTTTAATAAATAATTTTGTTTATATCAAAAAAATTGTAAACCTGAAAATACGAAACAAAAAATATAAAATTTAATAAGTAAAACATTTAAAACAGTTAAAAAAACTAACAAAAATTGTGTTACAATGAAAACAAATAGGGGACAAACAAAATATTTGACCAAACCTTCTTTTATATCACATCATAAAAGGAGTCCTATATTATGTCCCATTTAAGTATTTTTATGGTCTTAGATAGATAAGACAATTACCCTGTCGACGTGATTTAACATAATATTAATTATTAAACTTGTCGTTTTACAAGCAACAATTTTGAAAGTGATAAAAAAGAACTCATTTCATCGCACAAAGTTGTTGTCGCTTCATGCCCTATAGGCAAGTGGGGTGTTGATTACACGTTGTCGTTTTTGTTTTCTAACAACCATCACTTTCTTTAACATAACAATGTTATTATCCTCCTAATAATATATAACATCGTCGTTTTAAAGGTCTTAAGAGTCCACGCAGATGCTTAAATTGTTTAAGTACTAAAGTTTCTTAATCCTTGACGCGCCAACTTAAATTTTTTATATGTTAATAATAGCTGGGCCACCCCAGCCATTAATTCAATCATAATTTAACACTCAAGAATGCTATATATATATATATATATATATATATATATATATATATATATATATATATATATATATATATATATATTTTGTAAATATCTACACGATAATGTGACAAGATCAATTGTTCAATTGTACAAGTAATATTGTCACATTATTATATGAACATTTTTTCTAAAATTTATGTAGACATAGCATTACTCTTAAGGGGGTGTTTGGTTGAGGGTAATGGGGGGTGGAAAATGGGAAAAGTAATGATTAAACATGCCTGGTTATAACTAGGGAATGTAATCATTGTTTAGTATTGGGTAATGGGGCATTACCCAGTAAATTGGGAGGTATGGTAATGATTATCCACCAGCAGCAACAGCCACTACCAGCAGTAGCCACCACTACCACCACCAGCCACCACCACCACCAGCCACCACCATCAGCCACAACCACCACCACTAGCCACCACCACCAGCAGCCACCACCACCACCACCAGCAGCCACCACTACCACCACTACCACCATCACCACTAGCAGCTACCACCACCACTATCACCACCAGCCACCACTATCACCACCAGCAGCTACCACTACCACTACCACCATCACCACCACCAGCCACCACCACCACCACCAGCCGCTACCACCACCACCCACCACCATCAGCCAAAACCATCACCACTAGCCACCACCACCACCAGCAGCAGCCACCACCAGCAACCACCAGCAGCCACCACCATCAGCCACAACCACCACCACCACACCAGCCACCACCATCACCACCAGCAGCAGCTACCACTACCACTACCACCACCACCACCACCACCAGCAACCACCACCGCCGCTACCACCGGCCACCACCACCAGCACTAGCCACCACCAGCAGTAGCCATCACCATCAGCCACAACCACCACCACTAGCCACCACCACCACCAGCAGCAGCCACCACTATCACCACCAGCAACCACCACCAGCAGCTACCACCACCACCACCACCACCCACCACCACCACCACCACCAGCCGCCACCACCACCACCTTGGAGGTTAATGTGTTTTTCTTAAACCAAGCACCATCAAAGATAATGATAATATTCATTTCATTCCTTTGCATTCCCTTTGCATTCCCTTTTTCATTCCCCATTTTGAACCAAGCACACCCTAAATACTACATGCTTATCTAAAATATTTGACAAACTAATGCACCTCTTCCTTCTTTTAAACAAATAGTCTCAAAAACAGATACATATCTTTCTTCTTTTGTTTTTTTCTTGCTTTTTCTTATGGTAGTATTTCTATTTTCTTTTTCCATTATTAGCTGACGATAAGCCTCATGAATTGAACTATATGAATATTTACCATATCTATGTGCTCCATGATCTTCGGATAACTGGATGTGCTTACGCACAACCACAGATGTGCCTACTAACCCTATAAAATCTTTTAGTACAATTATTCATTCTGGACATGTTGGTACCGTTTACAAATAATTTCATTTATTAATAAAATGTGGTATCTTCTCTAAAGGGATGCCATAATAATGTAAAAAGTTTAGGAAAGAACAACAAGATAGGCGAGAAAATATAAATAAATTTGTTATGTGCAATTTTTTATTATGTGTCTTCTAATAACAAACCAATTATTATTATTATTATTATTATTATTATTATTATTATTATTAATATGACATATTGTCACTTTTGTTTCGTCTTCACTTTAGCTGCTACATAACTTTTTAACACATTATCTTATCATCACATTTCAACCATAATGGTAACAACTCAACTAGCCATATAAAAATAACTCACCTTATATAAACATACATTACAATATACTTCACACACACTCACAAACAACAAAAACAAATAATAACAAGCGAGGACCGTCCCGCTTTTTCCTTTGGGTTACGTTAGGTGAGGCACTTCACCGAACCATGCTCAAACCTCATCCTTTACCCGCCAAAAAGGAGCTCCCATAATGGTGTTCACGTGTGAAGGTATCCTTCACTGCACCTTCACCTCTTCCCATTACATCCCGCCTTAAAGTTGCATACTTAAATTAATAAGGCAAATAGTACTCAACTTAAGGTTTTTTTTAAAGCAAATTTAGGGTTTTTTTTTTTTTTTTTTTTTTTTTTTTTTTTTTTTTTTTTTTTTTTCCTTTAACTCACTAACCTTTCGTTAGTAAATTACATGTTTGGTCCTTGAGTGTTTGTATAGTCTTTTCATGTATAGTTTTCACCACCACCGACTACCACCTTCCACCACTACCACCTACCACCTCTACCACTATTGTCCACCACCACTACCAGCTGCCGCCACAGTCACCCACCATCTCCACTCCACCACAACCGTCCGTCACCACCACCGCCACTACCATATGCCACCAACACTCGCCACCTCCACCACCACCATAGCGGTGCTGGTGGTGGTGGCATAGGGTGGTGGTGGTGGTGGCAGCTGGTTGTGGTGCATGGTGATGGTGGTGGCATATAGTGGTGGTGGGTAGTGGTGGTAGAGGCTGGTGGTGGTGGTTGTGACGTATGGTGGTGGGTGGTGGTGGAGATGGTGGGTGATGGTGATGGTGACGGCGACTGGTAGTGGTGGTGGTAGAGGTGGCAGGTGGTGGCCAATGGTGGCAGGTGGTAGTAGGTGGTGGTGGAAACTATTCATGGAATGACTATACAAACTCAAGGACAACACATGTAATTTAATAACGAAATACGTAGTAGTCGTTAGTGTGTTAACGGAAGTGAGAAAAAACCTAAATTAGCTAAAAAAATGTTGGCCGTCTTTATGCGCAAGAAATAAAGTGGAGTATTTTAATTGGAAATAGACTTTAAATTGAGTGTTTTTTTGTACCATTTACCCTAAATTAATTTAATAATGTGAGAGTTTATATAAATTATTTGTTATTAGAATGTTTAAATATTGAAGAGGTACAAGTGTGCTAATAAACATACGTGATCAAAACTATAGATGTTGTTTGGATGCCTAAAAGGAAAATTAGAAATATCTAATTTTATCTTAAAGTAGAGTCAACTTGATTAGTTATTTCAATATAAGTTTGTTGCTTGACGAAATTGTGTATAAAGTATGTACGTATTGGTCTAAACATTATATTAAGCATCATAACCGAGCTAGGAGACATGTTTCAAAAATTTATTGCAAGCTTGATCTGGAATTAGAAATTGTTGTGAAACACGCTACCACTGCACCAAGCGGCCCTATTGGCGAGGATCATTTGGGCCTATTAGCGAGAACATGTCCTCGCTCAAAGTATTTAGCGAGGACATTTCCTTGTTAAAAGGTCCTCATCAAACGCTTGTTGTGGGTGTGCTTGTTGTCACTATAACGCCTACAGAAAAATCCTCAATGTCAGCCTTGATCTGCTCTATATGTGGTCCAACAAGGTGGCACAATTAAGTTCAGTTAAAATAAATATTCATTTAAATAATTAAACACATTTAAATAAATAAACAAATTAAAATAAAATAAAAACCAACCCTTATCTTCTAATGGATATGAACCTTGTCTTCTGAGGGAATATCTTTCCACGATGGATAATGGTGAGGAAATCCCATCCTATTTTCCATAGTAGGATCCCAAACCATGCTTAATTATCACTTACATGTCGATATGTCTTCTACTCGACATACTCAACTTGATCTGCTGCGGACCACGCCGTTCCACGGCCTTCTTTAACTCGATGTACACGGTTTGACCACAACTATTCTTACGTTCGGGCCCTAAAAATTCAAGTGATGACGATGTAAGATAACAAGTAATCAAATTCCAATGATCGAGTTCAAGGTCTTTTTTTTTAATAATACAGAAATTCTTATCCTGGCATTCGCTAGCTATCCTCTAGGGAGGCCTAGGTGGATCACCAGCTCCATCGCCACCATGACCCCGAGGGACTACTGCCATCTATAGAAGTGCAACTACAAAAATATAAAATTCGTGAACAAGTTAATATACACATACATACATTCAAATAAATACACAGCCAAATAAATATACACATTGAAACACTCGATAACAATTTTTTTCAAATAAGTGTCATTTTATAAATTACAATTTAAGATTAATCTTTCTCGTCACTAGAATAAACACAAACAGTGCCAATTTCATTATCAGAATCAAGAACTTCATTATCAGAATCTTCTAAATCACGAGGAAAATAAATTGGTGACGACTATAGCTTTTGGCGAGGACATGTTCTCGTCAAAAGTAATTTCTATTTTATATTAATTTATTAATTAGTTAAAAATTAATTAAATTAAAATTATTGAATTATAAGTTCTAAATTGAAACATTAACTTTAAATATAAATTAATTAAAATGTTATAAGGATGTCAGTCGTATTAGACTTTTGTATTTCGTACTTAACTTATACCGAACCATTTTGACAATATTCGTATTTGAATTGCGTAAATCATAAGATGTTGTTGCGTATTAGGGGTATTAATACCATTCTGTAAAATGTGATATTCTTATCGAATGAATAAGATGACACTTTGCTCATATCACTCGAATACTATCAAGTGATATGTAAGACTTGTTTAGGAACAACGATACTTTCATATTTGACTTACTTAACTCAAAAGATGTTGTGATTTTCAGTTTCTCATTGATTTGGCACAACAATCCCATTGTACTTTTCTCCTAATTTCATTTATGGGAATAATAACATCTGTACTGATTGGATTAGCACGCAATATCAGTGCAACAAGCCTAAATACTGCCTAATTTTCATGTGACGTTTTACAACATGTAACATTTCCCTTTATTTATTCATCACCTACCTGATTGTACTCTTGGAATAGATTGCACGACAACCACCCCATTTACCCAATACTCTGTTCATTCACTTGCTCTATCTTTACAAACTTCATTAGTTTCTTTTCCATTACAAATTAACCAGGCAAACCCAATTCTTCTTCTTCTTCTTCTTCTTCTTCTTCATAGTTTGATGTTTGAATTAGTCTTCCAACTCATCAGTTAACAATCATCACCATATGTTGACATTCATCACTTAGTTTTGACAGTTGACATCCGTGTGAACCAATCTAGTTTCTTCAAATTCAATCAACTTGCATTATTGAATTTCATTCTATTATAGTGATAGCGGTTATATGAAACAACATATTTTGAATAACACAAGTCAAATACAATGAGTATCGATGCTCATAAGCAAGAGTTGCCACATCTGATAATATTCAAGTGATGATCGAGATTTGTGAACCAACCAACTGTCTTCATCTTCAATCGAGTTACATTATCGCATTTCGTACATCTTTTATGTAACAACCGTGGTTTTAGTAGGTGAGTCAACCGATAGTGTTGGTTTAGGTGTTTTCATGTGTTTTACGCATGATTTGGTATTCGATCGTTTGTGTGAGCATCGTTATGTGTTTGTTGTAGTGTTGGATTCGGTGAAGTTCATTTCATTTACTTTTTGTGTCGTGGGAATGACTTTCGAGGTTTCTAGCATTTTCGTGTTAATCGCGTAATTTTGGTTCAGCCAAGTGAAGGAGCATTAGTAAGTTACGTGGTGTTCGGTTTTATGGGTTATAATAATAATAAGTGTGAAATTCTATTTTTAAAAACTGTGTTTTGAAAATGATAATTATTCGAGTTGTCGTAAAATGAAGGATTATCGCGTATGATGTTAGGTTTCGGTATAGGCTTTTATAAAATAACAAAACACAAGGTTTTAAGTGTAATAATTAATATTAATAAAAAATAATAATAAATCTTATACATATACATATATATATATATATATATATATATATATATATATATATATATATATATATATATATATATGGGTGAGGATCAGGTACGTTTTTGTCTTTTACTGCGGATGGTATGGACGAATCTTAGCCCTCCATCTAGTCAACCATCTGAAAAAGGCGGAGTGGCAATATCGTAAATATCTCGTCTTTTTTTAAGATCGTTACTATCGTATTAGCTTTTTTTCTGAAAAAAATTCAAAAAAATCTGAAAAAATTAAAAAAATAAAGAGGACAACAAATAATTAAGAATCACTGAAAAAAATTTAAAAAAAAAATCGTTTTTATCGTTAAAGGTATTGTGATATCAGAATCTGATTTTGACTTTTTTACAAAAGTCAAGATCTGATCTTGACAAAGTCAAGATCAGATCTTGACTTTTGTAAAAAAGTCAAAATCAGATTCTGAAACCCTTTTTTTTAATAAAAAATTTAATATCACAATAACTTTTTTAATATCGTAAAAACTTTTTCTTAATAAAAATTGTTAATATCGCCGTAACTATCATGACTTTTGTAAAAAAGTCAAAATCAGATTCTGAAAACTTTTTTTGTTAATAAAAAATTTAATATCACAATAACTTTTTTAATATCGTAAAAACTTTTTCTTAATAAAAATTGTTAATATCGCCGTAACTATCATGCTTTCTTAATATCAAAGTTAATTTTTTTTAATATCACTTTAACTTTTTCTTAATATCGTAATATCACGGTTCATTTTTACATGTAAAAAAGCTTAATATCACGGTACCACTCATATTATCGTTAATATCACATTAGCACTCATAATCAAAAAAGAAAAAAGTGCTCAGAAAAATCTGAAAAAATAAAAAAATAAAAGAACACAACTAGAGTAAGGATCGCTGAGAAGGAAAAAAATCAAAAAAATCGTTTTCATGATCAATTGGTACCGTGATATTAGCGTCAGATCTTGACTTTTTTACAAAAAGTCAAGATCAGATCTGGAATGGGCGGTCCAGATCCATCCGCACGTCCGCACTAAAAATTTGTATCCGCACGTGATCCTCACTATATATATATATATATATATATATATATATATATATATATATATATATATATATATATATATATATATACATACATACATACATACATACATACATACATACATACATTATATATAACAGGAGGCGTTTGACCATTTAATGCCAAATAAGCACGGTCAATGCCTTGTCATCACTTTTCGAGTGTCATGTCATCAGTAGTGTTAGCCATGTCATCAGTCTTTACATTTTAGGTGTCCATGTAAGCAATATTTTGCCATGTATGCAATTTTTTAATAAATAATTCGGAATTATTTTTTTTTTAACAAAAAAACACTTAAATGAATTTGAACTCATGACCTAGCAGATTCGAACCTAGGAAGTTTTGGTACATTAATAACTACTCTTACTACTAGAGCATCTTAATTTTTGAGTTATATACTACAAAGCAGTAAATATAATGTTCAACATAATATTAATACCCGTATTTTTTTCCTTAAAACCCTTATCTCACGTAAAAAGAAATCTCAATTCATTCATAATATACTTTTTCTCCAAACCCTAATTTCATCTTTTCCTCAGCCTTCTTTTTCTTCAATTCTCTCACGTCGATCTTCTTTTTGGTATACCAGGGTGCATACAAGGTTGGAACATTTATTTGTCCATTTGATTTGTGTACGTTTTTGTTTTACAGACATTGAGATCTGAACGTATGTTTAAATTCTTATTCAGAATCCATGTGAGCATCTGTAAGGTAAGGTAACTACTGATACAAGCCGGCATACTGTGCTTTCTATATATTAAGATTCCATGGTGAGCTTTCATGTATGCATTTAATTTTTTATTTTGTGAGCAGTCTATATATTATTAGGTTTCCTTACAACAAATTAATAACACCGAAATGATAGCAATTTCACTTACATTGGAAACATTAATTGTAGAAGGAAGTAACAGCTTGGAGTATATAGCACGATAAAACCGGTCGCTGACAATCTCACTCTTTGACGAGATTTTAAAAATAAGCATCAAAGCCTGAACTCAGACATTAAAATTCTACAAGTGAGCCTGCAAATAAGTCACATATAGTTACTTGCAGATTATTACTCTATTTTTGTATTTGCATTTTTAACATTTTTTATGTTATCTGAATCATTATCGGAAATATGTACCTCTATCAGGAAATGTTCAGTGGTCTGCTTACACAAGCTATGAAAGACGATCCTAATCTGAAGAGGGTAACTGCATTTGCTAAACATATGTTGTAGGTAAGCACCCGACACTTGGACAGCTGAGAATCTGTTTATTGTGTTTTGTTAAATCCAAACACTATCTCTTGCAATATGTGCCGTTTTTATTTTATAAAAGCACAAGCATTGTTATATTATTATTTTTCATTTGTGAAAACTTTATGTGCAGTTGGCATGCACCTTGACCTTTGAAGCTCTTCATGGCGCATCGTGTGATAAATTTTCTTATTGAAAATTTGACAACTTTCTTACCTTTTTCTCATGTCCTAATACTTTTAAAACTTTGGCTCGTGGGGTGCTAAAATAATCCGCGCACTTAAAGTTAAGTAGATTTTGTATTGATGTCTAAGTGTATGTTCTACATTACTTGCTTTGAGCAAAATCATCTTTTTCTATATGTTCCTTTAAGTAACTGTATCTTTGAATTCTTACGCATGATTGAATTGTCCGTTATAATAAGAAAACTGAAGTTATTTGATTATCAATGTGATAAATCTTATTGGTTATCTATCTAATGTTTTTGATTTAATCTTCTTGATTCCAGAAGATTGTTTATGATTAAGCATTCATTTTACGCCATCTACCTTTGTTTTTGCTTGCAAGACGTTGAAGTACATGGATAATATCAACTGCTTGCTTTAGATTCATGAAATATTGACCAACCCTTTCTGGTAAATTTTCCACCTAAAATACTAAGTTGATTTCTTCTTATTTAATAGGCTCGCTTTTGAGGAATATTTCTGAATCCATGTCGAGTGTTAGCTGCAGCGACTCAGCTGAACTAGAATCATGCTGGGGTAAAAAGGCTGCTCTTATCCTTAAGTTCATAGCTATTGCGTCCATCCTTATACCTGTAATTGATGGAGTTGCTATCCCATTAATTGGCAAGAAATGACGGTTCCTTAGAACAGACACCAATCTCTTTTTTGCCGCCAAAGCCTTTGCAGCGGGTGTTATCCTAGCCACAGGATTTGTCCACATGTTACGGGATGCCACTTCAGCACTATCAAATCCATGTCTTCCTAAAACCCCGTGGTCAAAATTTCCATTTTCTGGTTTTATTACAATGATGGCGGCTTTGGGGACCTTGTAGGCGGATTTTCTTAGTACTCAGTATCATGAATGGAAGCACGAGAAGCAGGTCCAAGCTGTTAAAGTTGACTCTGTTGACTTGCCTTCTGAGGAAAGGATAGTCCAGGTGGTAGGAAATGATAGCAACACAAAGCTATTTGGGGAAGAGGATGGAAGCGGGATTCATATTGTGGGGATGCATGCTCATGCTGCGCAACATAGGCATAACCATGCAAGTGGGCAGGAGGGTTGTCATGGGAAAGTTAGTGAGCATTTGAACGAGAATTCACATACGCATTCTCACTCCCATGGGTTTGATGACGATGATGAAAGTGGCATACGACACGTTGTTGTTTCACAGGTAAACTTTAACTTGAAACTGATTTTATGGATGTTTAGGTTTGTGTTTTGGAACTGATCTGGCAATCCGAAGGTGCAACAGTATCCAGGTTTATAATGTTTGTGTACACAGATGTTCCCTTTGGTTTTTTGATTATTCATTAAGATCTAAATAAATCTGTTTCGGATAATCCACTGCATACTATTGTAAGGAAAAGATATAGGCCTTTTTAAAGCCAATTTGAATTATATCTGCTCCCATTTAATAAGAGTGATTTATTCTTCAGTCATTCAATTTGTTATTTCCAAGAAAACTAGATTTGACAGACACAAATATATGTAATCCTATTAGGAGCTTATTAAAAAAATCTAGACACATGAGCACATCAGCAGATTATGTGATTTTCATAATTTTAATATCACTTATTATTATTACCAATATTTTCAAGCTTTGAGTAAGTTGCTGGTTCAAGCATGTAACATCATTTCTACAGGTGTTGGAACTTCGGATTATATCACATTCAGTAATAATCTGGCTTTCACTAGGAGTTTCACAAAGCCCGTGTACCATCAGACCTTTGTTAGGAGCCTTATCCTTTCATCAGTTCTTTGAAGGATTTACACTCGGCGGCTGCATCTCACAAGCCAAATTTAGCAGTACTCACTCAATGGTAATGGCGTGCTTTTTTGCGATAACTGCTCTTATAGGCGTCAGCATAGGAACATGTATATCAAAGTCTTATAACCCTAATAGCCCTCGAGCTTTAGCTGTTGAAGGAATCTTGGACTCGATATCTGCTGGCATATTGATATATATGGCTTTGGTAGACTTGATTGCTGCTGATTTCTTGAGTAAGAGGATGAGGTGCAATACAAGGCTCCAAGTAGTGTCTTATATTGCACTTTTTCTTGGAGCTGGTTTAATGGATTCTCTTGCAATATTAGTTTTCATCTTAGCAGATTGTTGATACAAAGTATTGGTAACCTTTCCTCAATTATTTATCATATGTATTAGTAGCAGCTACTGTTGTTTGTTTTCTTCACAAACATGGCTTCATTTATCATAGATATCACTGTTGTTTCTTTTCTTTATATCGTGTATGGTTGATTGTACCTTGTATGATAAATCATTCCTACCATATCTCACTGGTTCCTGGTCTTGGTATCGCAGTTACATCAGTTGCCGCTTTGATGGTGGTAAAATAAGCCCACTTGAGTGTTTGGATAATATAAGCTTTTGAGCTTATTTAGTGTTTGGATGTTTTAAATTGTGTCGTTCTTTTTGGTGATACGATGTTTAAATGAAGATATACAGTAAGTATTGTAACTTATGTCAATTAAAAATTATTGAAACATACCTACTCATGATTAATGAGCAAACAACAACAACACTATCTGATATCGAGTAAATAGGAGATAGCGTTTAACTCTTAAACTTGCAATAAATAGATAATATGATGTTGCATCTGAACTTTGGCCTTTCTGTTTATTCTTTTGGTTGGTTAATGGTATAATTTGCAAGTATTTATTCTGCAATTGTGGGTTTGTGAAATTCTTCCACTGAGGTTGCAGCTCATGCTCGTGTGGGTCTGGTGGCTCCATTCGATGTGGTTGTTCCTCCAGGAAACACCGGTCTTGACCCATTTCAGACCTCTTTCTTTCAGGTGACTTAATTTAACTTGAATGCATGTCCCATTATCTTTAGGATTTGTTCTGACTTTAAGGTTATTGATGCTTTAGGTGCTAAATATCCCCCCAAGATCAACAAGGGAACAATTGAAATAATCACCCCTGTTGAGCTGATTAAAAAGGGAGACAAAGTGGGTTCTTCTAAGGAAGCTTTGCTTGCAAAACATGGGATTATTTGATATTGCAAGAAAGAAAAATATTACCCCTCTAAAGTTCTTGCGTCTGACCTTCTAACAAATAAAATCATCAATATACTGAATATACATTTCCAAAAACACTTATTGAGAATCAAATAAGAAGATAAACATAATCTCTTTGTTTATCTAGATCATCTGCAATGTTTACATGAATTTATTGAGTTGATAAGAGAAAAAAGTCATACCACACCTTAAAAGCCATTGGTTGCTTCATAAAGTAAGACCCTTCATTAGAAAACCAACTGTAAGAATTTTATCCCTATAAAATGTGTGGCTGTTTAAGGAGTGTATATGATTGGTCAAAGTGTCAAACAATGCATTGACAGGGGATGGTTTAACTTCTCCTTTATAGGTAACTAACTTTTACTTATCGTTTCTCTTGGGATATATATTTTTGTAGTAGGGAGCCTAGAAAATGGCAAAATGGGCATGTATAGTAATGAGCCAGAACGGGGTTTTTTTGTGGGTCAATATGGGTTGGATTAGCGTGGCTTACTGACATTTTCTTTAATAAGTTTTTCGATATTTGTACTGCATTGTGTCACAGACGTGCCGTATTTTTTTTCAATAACTATAAAGGCTTGGGAATGGCGCACTCCCAAATATCCCTCTTGACAGTAGTAACCAAACACCTTTTTTTTTACCGCAATATTGAATTCATATCTAACCTTCCTATAAATTCTAGACATTGTATCTTCCACATTCTCATCCTTATAAGGTGTTAACAATGTAACTAACCACATTTTTAATTTATAGTTTATGATCTTTGCGCTTTTTTCTTTATTATTTTTATTATATAATTAACAGTTTTATCTAATTCATTCATGTTTTTGCAGCTTACAAGATGATCAGGAATTTTACTTTGTTGTGTGATTCTAAAAGTTAAGGCAATGTTACTATATATCATATAGAGAATACAATGAAATTCCTACGCTTGAGAGTAGTGAATCTAAAGTATGAGCTTTTGATTTATTTTTTATTTTTTAATCCCGTTTGTGAGTAAATTTACTGGAATTTGTTTTTTTTTCGGGCGTATGCGTGAGCTTCCAGGTTCATATGCAGCAAACGCACCCGTGACATATAAGTATGCAATCAGGTTTTGCTTTTTGATATTTACCAAGTAACTAATCCATGGGTACGCTTCTTTTAGGCTTAATATATCTTAGGTACTCTATTAAGAATATTCTCTTTTGTTAGTATTTGATTTAGTTACCAACCAACATCCATACAGATATATCAGAGAAAAAGGAACAATACAAATTATTTTTTTAAAACTGAATGAGCGAATGAGCTTATGGTTGTTCCTTTTCAGATACTGTTGACACTCATTGGGCTATGGTTGCAGTCAGATCTTTCTTGGCACTACATTACTTGCTTAGTTATGTCATGTAAGATGATTCTACTCTAGCCTCCAGGAATCATCGCCTAAAATTTCTTCCTCAAACAACCATAATTGTTGCCTCATATAAAAACCATCCACATAAACACATGCGATGGGTCAGTAAGATTTTTTAATTTTTAATTTATTAATATTGGAAGTACATTGATTCTAAGTTACTTGCTGTTGATTACCTATTTTTGATAATTAAATAAGATGATTAATTGTGGAAGTTATGTGATTGATGATGCAATTTCAACACTATATTAGAATCTTATCTGATTCATGACCATGGATCATACTGAAATTAATATGCTATTTGTTTCAATTTCAACTTTATATTAGGATATTATGTTTCGAGTACTTATCATTTAGTGTAATGGTTAATCTATCATTGAAGCTGTATTCGCGGTTTTATTACTTTTAGCATGGATCATTTTCACAAAATATATATACGAAGCGCTTAGTGGACTCTTTAGGGATTGGGTGATGTATGTAAATAGATACATAAGTTTAGATCATGTAAAGATATGTCACATTAGACGTCGTTCTCTTTGTTTGTTAGAAAACTGATGGTATGGACAACAGTGATCTCCTGGCCTCCATCAAGTTCATCAATTCGTTAAAAATTGAAAGTGTAATGTTTATAACTACAAGTGCATCTGTTGCCAATACCGCACATCTATGCCGTAGACAACCGTTGATTAACGATAAATAAAACTTTATGTAGCTTACACATCCGGCCTTTAGGTTTACATGATTTATTCATCATATAGATTGGCACAACCTGTCATACAAAATCAAATATTTATAACACAATGTTATTTATGCTTGCATATTAGATACGTGCATGGTTCGGTCAAGATGGATACGAGCCAATTGAGTAGTCCTATTTCGACACAAGATAAAGTTGTGGAGATTTATTCATATTAAATTGCATGTAATATGAGTACAAACAGACTTGCACGGTGTGTCATTGAGATTAAACTTTGATGTAAATTTACATAAATTTACTTTGTATTTTTTAATTGTTCTTTGAGTTTAATTCATATACTATGTTGTTACAATAAAATTTGTATATTTTAATTGTTCTATAAATCTTAATGTTCATATATTTACATTGTTATGAATTAGCATATCCCTATTTACGTAAATTACAAGTCATGCCCGCCTATAGGGCGGGCTTTGACACTAGTGTGTATATATATATATATACACACACTAGTGTATATATATATATATATATATATATATATATATATATATATATATATATATATATATATATATATATATATATTGATTATAAAGAGTTTTAGGGGGAAAATAAAACCAATTTTAGTTCAATTATAATTGTTAATTAAGGAGATTATCTAGAATGATCTTAGGGTAGTATAAATATAAAACCAAAACATTCTTACCCTCTTTTTTTTGAGTGTACGGTCGAACCAAGGGAAGGAAGGAAGAAGAAAAAATTAGGGTTTCATTATTTTGAAAAAAACAAGCTTAGGGTATGCCTAGTGATCCCTAATTCGTTTAATTATTGATTTGATTCATGTAATACAAGTTATGGTGGATTAGGGTTTACCTTAAAATCTATAATTAATAATGTAAAATATGTTGGGATCATTAATTGGTAATGTTATGATGATTGGTGAAAGAATTAGGGTTTAAAACATGTGAATTAATGAGTTAGGGTTTGACAGATTTTTAGGGCTGTAGTAAAACAAAGTTTTCTCATATATGGTAACGAGTTAATACATGAATCTTGAGTATAAACTGTAGTTCAGAGAGCCTACTTTCCAAAAGTCCGGCCACGATCGATTTTGAGGTCGGGAAGTCAGTCTAATTATTTTTGCGAGTAAAGGTGTCAAAGCTGTTAAACCGGGATAGATTTAGATTAAAAATTAGAGAGGTAAAACATGGGTTGAAAAGTGTAATTAAGGGTTGTCCTTCTGGGGAAGTTGAGTTCTACGTTCCCTTTGACTTCCACGCGAAAATTAGCCGTTAATAAGTTGTGCAAGTATGGTTTTTAGGTCAAAACATTTGGGTGTGTGTGCAGTTCCGAATCTAGATAGTTTTCGTGTTTGATTTTCTAAAGGGTACCTGTGTGTGTTTTTAGTTCAAGAACTTCTGGGAGTAACTTGTATGCTCATGGGGGACCATGGTTAATTTTTGGTGTGAGTTGTGGAGTTTATTTTGTCGTGATTTTATATGGGTAAAAGTACCCCAAAAATCTGCGTTTGCTGATAAAATGTATACAAGGGATTTAGTGAGTGTAAGTGATTAGTAGCGTTGGGTATGGAGTCTAGGTGACCCATGGTGGTTAATATAACCCTTAGATAACCATCATATGTGTGCTACATGGACTTAAGCTTTTGGCTTAGTCGTGTGTAACGTGGTTCTATTTTTGTTTGTTTAGATTTGAGTTAGATTTTTGTGGAAGCTGCGGAGTTTTCACGTGAGTTTTATAGTCCCATTTTTTTTTTGTTTTAAACTTGGGATGGGAATTATGCTTGTGTTGAAATAAGTTTTAATTTACTGTGATTATGTAGTCTAATAAGTGCATGGACTTGCAAGTGGTTATTGTATGTATGTTGCATGTTATGGTATTTCTGTGTGGCTATTCTGTGTGATCCAATTGGAGGGTAGCTATGCTCCCATTGTTCATCTGTGCGATCCAATTTGAAGGTTGTTACTCTACCCACTATTTTTCTGTGTGGTCCGATCGGAGGGTAATGATTTACCCATTAATGTGAACTTGGATCATGGGCACGTTCCGTCCCGTTTGTTGGTTAGTTAGTTACGTTTACATGCTAGTTTGTATGATAATTATCTTTACTGTCCTGCTATGTTTTATAATCACAGAGAACTGATCGGAATGAGAGAAATTTTGTATCTTAAACCTATGAACCTTACCAACTTTATGTTGACGTTTTTAAGCATCATTTTCAGTGAGCGTTATAAGGATAAGATAGAAGGAAGCGATTAGGCGAGACCATAGTTGCATTTGAAGTTGATTACCTATTATGTTTCGAATTAAGTTTTCATTTTTGATTTTCGGATTGTGATGCTTGGTTTATTTCTTATACTGGTACTTATGTCCTATTAAAGACACCCTTAGAGTTTTATTTCGTTATTTTTTTGTGTATTGTTATGACACTTTGTGTCTGTGCTTTGCTATATTTTATTGCATGTAGAAATTCTCTATGTAGACACCAGGTGTTATGATGATATCCATGATGTTGCACTTGCGTTTCTGCCTTGGCGAGGTGTGACATTTTATGTTTTGATTAACCATGAGTTTACACACAAAAATAAAAACAAATAAGAGCCATGTAAGAAAAGGAGTTTAACTTATGTATCTCAAAAGGTATTGTCGCATATATCTATTTAGCAATTTAATCTATAGGAAGACAAATTGCTTAGGTACTATGATACTTCTGTATTTAACTTATGTAACTCAAAAGGTGTTGTCACGTATATGACTATGTATATAACATTTTTTATATAATTTAAAGTGGTCAATGTTTTGGTCAAACCTTTGGCAAGGATATGTCTTCACCAAAGGTTTTGGTCAACTTTTTTTTGGTTTTTTGACAAAGTCAAATTTTAGAACTGAGCTTTTTTGTTATGTGGTAGACTTTTGGCAAGGATACCGTGTCCTCACCAATCCCTTCCTCGCATGTTCTGCATATTCTTGTACGTGCATGTACTTAAAGCCAAAGTATATGTTACGCATAAAGTTAGGAAGTGAGCTTCTACTAGTTGAAAGAGATACATTATATTACAAATCGTTTTGCCCAAATAAAAGCGTAAAGTTCAAGATTTGTTATTTGGTACAAAAACTCAACAAGTTATGTTACTCCTGTATGTTTTAGTTGACGGTCTATTTTGAGACTTAATTCACTTTTATTTGGATAAAAACAAAACTAGCTTGAATTGATTGATTATTGTTATGCGTCTTATTGAAAAAGTCAATGAAAAGTCAACAAACAACTAAGAGCTCATCTTAACCGTTTTCCCCGCCCTTTATCACATATAAATACATGTTATGTTTCACTGTCATTTCTTAGCTTTTTGATCATTGTAATTCTTTCTTTCTTGCAATCATTCTATTTATATCAATAAAAAACAATCATCTTGGTAATATTTTGAGACAATCAATCTATTTCTTATCTTCTTGATTGATATAATCATTATCATCCAATAACAAATCTTTATAGATTTCTATTGGTGTGTATCAAGTGGTATCAGAGCTGCCTTCCAGGCAACTTCGTTATCGTCTCAGGTCACTTTTGTTATTTTTCGGTGAGTCTGTTCCACATTTGATCATTTTTTGTTTATCTTACTGTTAGTGCAAAAATAGTGGACCATTTTAGACTATCCACTTGACTTTTCCAGTCAATTTTCTCTGGTCTAATTTCTTTTTATTTAGATCATTTTCTTTGATCATTTAGAGAGTCTTAGTTTGTTTTTGAGTAATCCAAACATCCATTCAAGTGATCACCTTCATTCCTCTTCTAGTCTAAGAGAAGAACACAAAATATCAAGAAGATACAAAGTGTTGGAGTCATTGAGTAGTGCACTTGCATTACTTGTTGTAACCTTGTTGTATCTTGATGTACATCAAGTAGTCATCATCTATTGATTAGTCTTGTGAGTGTGGATCATTGTGATCTTGTTGAGATCTCGAAGATCTCTTGTAGCTAGTGAGCTTGTATGTTGATCAGGTGGATCAAGGGAAGGTCGGGTAGATCGTGTACGGTGTGTTAATTGTGTGATTAGTATGGATCAGGTAGATCGTGAGTAGATCGGGTAGATAGAGTGTAGATCATGTGGATCTTGTAGCTTGTGTGATTTTTGAGGATCGGGTGGATCGTGGTAGATTGGTACTAGCTAAGATTAGTACTCGACATTTAGCTTAATGTCGGAAAATAATGTAAGCGACGTTGTATGGTTTTCTCCGCTGAGAATGGAGCTTGTTGATTAGTGAAGTAACTCTCGAGTTGGGTACTCGGGGAGTAGAGTAGGACGAAGAGGAGCTTCGTGACCGAACCACTATAAATTGTCATGTCGGGGTTTGCACTTTCTTTACTTATCTCTTTACATTTATATTTGCACTTACTGCTTTACATTTATATTTTGTATTGCATTTATATTTGTGAGGTTTGTTGCCTATATTGTGTTAGTTGTGTTTGTATGATGGCATGTTATATTTAAGTATGCCTAAGTTTGTGTTATTGTGACATGCCTTATTTTTTGTGTTATAATATCTCTAGTTCTTGTAATACTAGAGTTGACATTTTTCATATTATATCAAACTTGATTGGTCATTTGATACAAAAGTTTAAGTTTTAAATGGAAATGTATTCACCCCCTCTAAGGTTTTCACAATTGGTACCAGAGACACGTCGCTCGAATATTCAAAACAAATGGTTTTTAAAATTGAGTACGATCCATGTATTAAATTGCCTATGAAGTTGGATAAAATATGAAAAGTATTTACTTGCTTAATACTTACAAGTTTTGTTGTTAAATATACTTTGTAATACTAGCTTGATGGTTTTGTTAAACTGAAATTCATTCTGAGCCAGAACTGTAACAATAGTGGACGGTACCACTAAATATTAGACGGTACTGTTATATTTAACGGTACCTTGGGCTATTTAACGGTACCGTGCATCTATCTGTTAGTTTTCAGAATTGGGTCATTTTTAGAAATTCATATAAAATCAACCGTAAATCTGTATGAGTCGTGCCACCTATCATTTTAAATGTAATTGAGTCCACTTTCATTTTAAAAATACTTTTAGTAAATGATTGTAAACTAAAATTTATGAGAGTCTTTGATTCGTAACAGAGAGTCTTTTCCAGTCATGCCGATTGCGTAAATTTTTGGTCAAATTACAAAGAGAACATCACACGTTGATGTATTTATATTTTCAAAGTGTTGAACTTGATCAAATTTTGAAATGGGGTGGAAAATAATTCATTTTAAAATAAAAATCAAGCTTAGTATACATGGTTATAATTAATACACAAAATGACGATAAGTATTTTTGTGTGTTATGAATATATGGTTATTTGTTTTTCCTTGTGTCTTTGTATTGTTAGTTAATATGTTTGAGTGCTTATAGTTATCTATAGTTGAGCTAATTATATCCATAATCACAAGCATTTTGCATGACTTGGTGCTATGTGTTGATTATTAGTTTTCTGGTTTATGCGTCAATAAGACTTAGACTAGAACTCTTGCACTAAGTTGCATAATTATTTTTGTATTGTGTATAGCCATTGACCACTTTTCTTGCATATATGTTTTCTACATCTTGCAAGTTTTAGAATGCTTAAGTAACCTTCTTAGGAATAGAAACTAAGTTGTCTGATCATGTGCATCGAAAGATATTGTCTTACACAATTATTTTTCCAAAGGTTTAAGTGTTAAAAATATATCAACTCAAAATATTTAACACTTTCATTAAATCCTTAACATGATCTCTAAAACTTTACATCCTCTTGTCTTGCTTGACCATGGGTTGTCTAAACAAGATAAAAGATTATATTAATGCATTAGTATTTAAGTAAAAGAAAATGTATTAAACTTGCATTGATCTAACACATACATAAAATGTTTTAAACATTTACTATTTTATGTATGTTGTATAAAAATGGTTAAGATAATTATTTTTATACTCATGATATGTCGAAAACTAAGAACACTATACTTAATAATAAATAGCTTTTCGTACATAAAAACTAATGACAATCTCGAAGTAGTAAGTTAATATGTCATTAACCTCACACATAAAACTAGTATTAGAATAACTGGAACATATTCCTTTAATTTTTATTTTCTTTTTAAAAGGAGTGATCGTGAGGGTCAAGAAAGATTTTGAGTACATATCAATTCATTATTCAAATTATGATTGATATCATTATCGAATCTAATTGACAAGTTTTCGAGTATCGACATGAAATTGGAGTCATTGTTTGTCTAGCTTCAAGATAACATCAAAATATGATGAAATATATTATCTTGAATCTACATACTCAATCACACTCGATTGTTATTAAAAGAATGACGTCCTCTCAAGACGAAAATAATATGCATCGGATCATAACTCACACTTGTGTTGAAGATGCCATATTGAGTCTCCTTGTCCAATGGTTATGTTCTAAACATTAAACTAATATGTTTAAAAGATGCATAAAATACACAACTAAGTAGGATTGACAATTTGGATGTTTCATCCAAAATATTCTAGTAATTTACTTTGCAATGCAATTAGTAAATGTGTCATTTCCAAAAAACCAAACACGAGCAAACAAGCAATATATGTAAACTTTGCTCATAAATGACTCAACACTCAAAATCACATGTCTAGTAAAAATGTCACACATAATATGTTATTAACTATTATGTAAGTAATCAATCTTTGAGAATATCACATGTATTTATCTTATCAAAAGATTGACAAAGAAACACTTACATCCAATGCATCTTATTTTCTTTGTAACATGAATGGTTATGTTACAAGAGAATACATTGCATCTTGTTAACAAATATAGGATATTAGAGTTGAATAATAACCAATACAACATGTGTCATTGCATAAACAAGTAAAATTGGTAATACACTAAAATACTTGTTTCTCTAAGCATTTTTGTCACACCCCCAAAATCGGGTCCAGCGGAAGCATACATGTAGCTGGGGTGTAACTCAATTGGTATTACAACACAAGTTCAAAACTGGTTTTCACTTCAATCATTTAGAATAAAATCATTTAACCAAAAGTATTGAATTTACATCGTTAAAATATAGTGCGAAAGTAGGCCCGTAAAATAGTTTAAAATGGTCCCCAAGTGAATATCAGAGTCTTCTATGACCATGCCATGCCCTGCCAAAACCTCCAGTAGCGTGCCATTGCTTGAATCCTGAAAATACATGCTAAAGAGTGTCAACACGAGGTTGGTGAGTTCATAAGTTTGTATTAAAACAATAGTGTTGTGAGTACAATAGAGAGTTTTGTGACCATTGTGTAACTCACAATGTCATAAAAATAAAGTTTACCTTATAGTAAAATCAGGATTGTGGACCATGAGTAGAGTGTGTGATCATTACAACAAATATAATATCACATAGAAAAATAGTCTATTACGCTAGCGCTAAGTTCATGCAACCGAAGCTATAACAGTGTGCATGCTCTAGAAGCATGTTAAATATAAAGGCCCGGCAAGTGTTTATCCCGTTACACTTGTAATTCGACATGTTATACGCTCGCGTTTGCCTATCCGGTCAAACCGAACGGGGGAGTCACCACCAATAGATCTATTTATAACATTCGCGCTTCCTAGCAGGAATTGACGGTTCATGAGTTTGGGCATAGTGGGATTCAAGGGCTTAGGCTAATCCGCGTAATAGTTTAGATAAAACATAAGTTTCACTATGGTCCATAAAAGTGTTTGCATAAAAGCAATAGTTCATAAAGTGTGTTGCATAAAAGCAATAGTTCATAAAGTGTGTTGCATAACAGCAATGATTCATAAAGTGTGTTGCATGTTTATAAAACACTTGTTTATGTTAGAAAATAATCAAGTATGCAACCAATATACCCATAGGTGCATTTGAATAATCAATCAAGTATTGCGCATTCAAATAAAACAAGCATCGAGTTTAGTTAAAAACGAGCATGTATTCTCCCCCAAAACAGTTGTAAAAACAAGTAAAAGTAGGGGGTATGAACTCACCTGGTGCAATAGCTACGAAGTCAACAATGAATACACGAAGTGAGGCACGATCTCTAATCGCAACCTAATATGAATGATAGTCTCTAATGTAAGAAATAAAATGATGCTACACATGCAAATACGTATGTTACCGATACCACTCATTAGTTTTGAAAATAACGTTTATCGTCGACAAATACGTCTTTGATGTCTCGTTAGGTTAATAACCACTTTTCAGGTAAATATGTTGAAATGGTACTCCACGATCCTCGTTTGGTGTTCTATCGGCAAATATAAGGTTTTCGTCGCAAAAATAACATTTTCATTAATTGAAAATATGCCCAAAATGGCCTCGCAAAACAAGTCGCGAAATGTTGTACGTTAAGGGTTAGTGATCAAGCTCGGCGTTTTTGAAAACCTTGTAACAATATCTAGAAGTCGTGTCATTTAGCTTTTGGTTATACGGGTCTTGATCGATGAGAAAAATCGACTCTCATTGTTGTTACTTGAAAGTATTATGTTCAACACTTAGAAAAATTTTATTATAGTGAAAGCTGTCAAAATATATATGGTTTATCGGGTATATAGATGAGGTCGTAGTTTATTCGTTACGAGTCCAATGATCAAACGACCAATTGATTTGAAAAGCTTGCTGGGAGATCTTGATTTTACTTAACTACGGCTCGGACTCAAACTGATCCGATCATAAAGAAAAACAGCCGAGAAAGTGGTGTCTCGCAAAGACAGTTTTGCGGCAAAAATAATAATAGAAAAGCTGATGGAAATATATATATATCGTCGGATTTCAAACACTTGTATCTTTTTCGTTATAAGCCCGTTTTCTATATTCTTTATATCCCCGCGAAGGTAATCAAGTATACTTTAGGTTTCTCAAGGTCTCGGCTAGTCTAGATATCATTAAATCTCAGTTTTCCTAGCTAGAAAATTTGGGACAGATTCAATATTTTCAGAAAATATAGTTTTCGTCATTAATCTTGAGAATAGCATATCTTTTTCGTCGTAACTCGGATTTTATCCCCGTTTTCGGCCATAGTTTCGTCTCGGAATGTATTTTCTAAATATTTGGTCCAAAGTTACACCTTAGACCCTGAGTTTCCCACGTTTTACAAAAATGGACAGTAGCTTTTATATAGTTGTAAAAATCAACTTTTCTAGTTCAATGCTTGTTCAAAACTTAACCAAACTATCTCAAATCAACTTCACAAATACCCAATCCTACCATACACCTTCTTAGGGTGTCATGGGGTCCTAAACATCACCAATCTTGGTGGATCTCATGAGATTATTAGTGAAATTTATAGATCTATGTTTATAAAAACAAAATGAGTAATAAGTGGTATGGATCTTACATACTTGCATGTTTTTCTTACTAGATCATGAAAATATATAAAGTAGATGTTTAAAATAGTAAGAAAGGTTGTTAGTAACTTACTTGAAGATTTGATGATTTTTGAGCAAGAAAACTTAATAATCTTGAGGTTTTTATTTCAAAACCTAACTAGATCAATACTATGACTTGATTAGGCACTTGGATCTTGAAAAATTTTATGGTTTCTCTTGTGTTCTTGTTGTGATCGAAAATGGTGGAGATGAGGAAGGGATGAGAGCATTTTTGATAGTTTGTTTGAGGTGTAAATGAAAAAAAAAATGAGGTGAAATGAGTATATATATGTGGACTAGTCAAAGTAATTTAATGCATATGGCTAGTTAGGGGGGGACATGGGGAGTGAATTAGGGGAGGAGTTGCAAGAGTGTGGAGGCTAATTAAAGCCTTTGTCTAGTTGTTGGATGAGCTTGTGTATTTTGTGTACACTTTGGGTGTTATCGGGTACCGAGTTATCTACAAGTAAATTGTAACGAGATGAAATAAAATGCGACGAAGTTGTAAAAGTTGTAAAATATTATTCCTTGTAAGAATCGGGTGTTAGAATAATTATCGAGTTGAAATTTCACAAACCGACAGAGTTATAAGCTCCGACCGTGAAATATAGTAACTGATTCGAAAACACCGGGTAAATTAATAATATAATTTTTATATTATTATAATGAGTCTGAAAATATATTAGGATCATAGTCGGGAGTATTGGGTATACGTTAGTAGTAAAACTGAGTGGTAATCGTTAATTACAAATTAAGCATACGTATCTAGAAATAATGCATATCCGTGTAGATCTAATGTGCCGATAATGTTACTGATGATATGTAGACTACTCCAGTCTATATGATTGTGTCATTAATGAATGATGCATGAATTCGCAGCTAAATCTAACTGGTTACGCGAATTTGAAGACCCGTAAACTCAGTTTACGTAATAGTCAATGATGATCATGAATAGTGATTTCCCTTCGGGAATGAATAGTGTCACATGAATAGTAAAATTTCTGAACGCTTCTCGGAATCACAAACTGACTCCGAAAATGATGAATAGTGACCGGTGAATAGTAATTGATGAATAGTAACTGATGAATAGTGAATAGGAGAAATGTCCCGAAAATGCGGGTTGTTACAATTTTTAAGAGTGATAAGTTTCCTCTTAAAAAAACATATTTGTTAAAATATACAATATGTCTTATTTCAAATTTAATACTCACAAGATTTATTAAGGTAAATAACCTTTACTAGATTCTTCTCTCAAGATATGCTAAGGAGCATTCTTGAAACACTCTCGATGTAGTAGCTTCTACATTGTATCACATTAGAGCATCTCTTGATTCTAGGAAACCAAATCATGTTAAAATAACATGGAACAACTCAATAAACAAAGTTGTTATCCAAGAGATCATAAAATGCACCATCTCCACCAAATAACCTCTAAATCTCAAACACGAAATTAAAACGTTTCGTTTGCCTTTGTTAGAAGTTATGTAAGACATGTCATCTTCGTAACCAACTTTCAAAATACGGTTAGTTGAGTCATATGAGGCTATGTATTAGCAAAATAAGATAACATCATCTTTGCTATACTCCGATAGGCAAATATAGGAATTTGAATTTTTCTAACATGAGAATGACTACTAGAGAACCCATCGAACTAGAAATTCAATTTGACCTAATGGTTGAGTTGCTTCCAGAAGAGAAGTTGGGTTCATGGTATAACTCGTAAAAATGATCGTGTTTAGCCTGAATTGAGCACCACTAGTGATAGTCTCATACTCATTCTCTATCTTGAAACTTTTTCATTCCTACATTTGACTAGAGACAATTTACATTGGTGAACTTTATCTCCCGTTAGGATTTCATTTTGAACAAGTGGTAATTAGGATCTTCCTTAGCAAACCTATATTGCTTGCATCCCACATATGTGTTTCAAAATGATAACATGTTTTCGTAATATATGATTAAATGTCTTCATGATCTTATATTCTAAATGATTATCATGTTTTGCATGATGTTTGCATTTATTCCTTATGTGCATTTTACATGATTTGTTTGTAAATTTTGCACCTACACTATGTCCCTTTTAACACATTAGGAATTAGGTATGCCTTATCACTATGAACCCTTAGAAGTCATATAGTCATACACTAGTGTAAAAACCTATAAGTTAAAGTAGTCGCGAAGTTGTCCTAATTTCCTGGTCATCACTTCGCCTTCTTCCAAGTAATACACCCTTTTTTCATGGGAAGGTTAGATACAAACCCAGTAGAACTCAGAGTAGGTTTGACAACTTAAATATTTCATCCAAAATATTCAAGTAAGTTTAACTTGCGATCGTAATTGTTAAATGTCATATCCGAAACATCATATTCAAGCCTTTTAACAACTTATGTTAGAATGCTCATCCAAAAGCTAAAAGTTAACATCAACCTTCGGGTGACAAAGGACTCACGAGTTACTATATAAGTGATTAGTAGTTCCTTTCATCCTTTTCTGAATATACACTCCTTGAGACCAAGTATATTCTTTTTGTATGTCCCTTTCATCCCTATAAGTTTTTCATAGTATCTTATC
Source organism: Artemisia argyi (assembly GCA_030686995.1). NCBI lineage: Eukaryota > Viridiplantae > Streptophyta > Magnoliopsida > Asterales > Asteraceae > Artemisia > Artemisia argyi. The sequence goes on from CM060679.1 coordinate 9,351,537, forward strand.
GTCAAGCTCACCTCATATATAATGAGGATCGAACTTTATCCACTAGTTTTAGGGTATAAAACCAACGTATCATCCTATCTCGCAAAGGGTCCGTTGATACTCTCTTTCCTCCAAACCTCGTCTTATTTCATTGAAAATATTGAGGTCATCCTTTAAGTTTCGTCTAATGAATATTTAAATATTTCACTGGAAATATTGTAGTCATCTCGTGTGTCTCATCTCATGACTCTTTAAATATTTCACTGGAAATATTGAGTCATTCTTCATATCCCTCGTATGACCACTTAAATATTTCACTAAAAATATTAAAGTCATCCCTTACGTATTGTCTCGTGACTTTTTAAATATTTCACTGGAAATATTAAGTCATCCCTCACATCCCTTTTATGACTATTTGAATAGTTCACTGGAAATATTGAAGTCATATCTTGTGTATCGTCTCATGACTTTTTACATATTTTACTGGAAATATTAAGTCATCCTTCACATCGCTCTAATGACTACCTATGTATTTCCTCGAAAATATATCTCTTCTCGTTTAATACTACCGTTGATCTCGTAAAAAGAATTTATTAGGTATAAATTCTCTCCTCGTGTCGAAAAGTCTCACTAAATCTGCGATATGTATTCGTAAAATCCTCTTAAATTCTAATGACAACTTAAATATTTCATCCAAAATATTTAAAGTATATTTAATTTGCAAAATGCAATTAAATGTCATCTCTAGTTCTCGATCAACGTTCATCAAATTCTGTTGGACTCATTCATAAAAGAATTTATTCAATATAAATTTCTTTAATCTAAGCTCCAGAAAAATCACAACATATGTGAAATTTCTTTGTCAAAAATCTAATTCTAGGTCAAAACTGCCCTCAGCAGGTCACGGTACCCTTAAATAGGGGACGGTACCGCTAAATTTAACGGTACCGTCAGACCGTTGTTTGCTGAGACAGTTTATCTTGTTTTCAATTCTCACTGTTTCAAAAAGACTATCGAAACCCACTCGATGTAGTCGTAAACCAGAACCGTCTCTTATCATAATAGATTCTATCTATCTTCTGATTCCTCAGCCTTTTCCCTTTCACTTCCGCATAGTACTAAACACATCATATGTTTGGTTACTTCCGTATCCATTATCTTCTCAACTTATCTACACTTTTCAACCTTCGTTCTACACTACCAATGCTTCAACATCCCACTCATCTGTCTCACACTTCAAGCGAAGAACCGCTAGGATAAGTTGAGATAACCCTTCTTCATCAACATAGATAACCCCACTAGAACCTTATTACTAACCTCACAACCTTGAAGACTTTATCTTCTTAACCCTTAGGATATCTCCACATGATCACATGCCTCATCATATGAATGTTCTATGAATATTCATAATGATTGAGAAGAGCTACTTGACTTCAAAGGTGAAGTTTATTGTATGCTATCCACCACTTGTTATTACGTTACTAAGCTCATCGCTTCCATCAACGTTTCTTTTCCTCTTTATTTTTTAGATCTTGTTCGGATGGTCATAGATTAAAGGGGAGCGAAAACACACTCATATAGTCTTTCAACAAACACTCTCAAGAACACACAAGTGTGGTTCTTATTCCCTAGAAAACTTCCCTTTAGCTGCCTAGAACTAGGCTGCACAGGAAAATTCATGACTTCCAGGTCACATTACCGTTAAATAGGCCACGATAACGTTAAATTTAACGGTACCGTGCGGTATTTAGTGGTACCATGCTCTTCTTTGACAAATTTTCACTGTTTCTTTTAGATCCCTGCATCCCTAACCTCAAACCTGCAAAATCTTGCTAACTCACATACACCCTAAGATTCCCTCACTACACCATAGGACACTACCACTGATGAGTGTCTAAATACTCATCATTTTATACCAATCTGAGCTGCCAAAACATACAAAAACACTCAAATATGTATCAAAATACTTAAAATATCTTAGAAGTGTGTTTTATATGTTTCAAATGCAAAATATGCAAAAACAGATGAAAAACGTACAAAGTTTGCATAATTGGCAGTTTCAGTCCCTCAAGTTTCATAAATTGGTAAAACTAGTCCCTGAAGTTTCAAAATAAAATAAAAGTCAACTTAAGCCCTTGGGAAACCAAAATGTTCACAAATGATCCCTGGATGAAAGTTTACACAAACTGGCAACTTTTACCCCTCAAGTATCAAAATTGGCAAAATAAGTCCTTGGGTATTTAAAATGGAAAATTATCAAAATTTACCCTTGTACTATTCATGAATGACAAATTGGAACATTTTTGATAAAACTTTTGGGAATTTACATTTCAACCCCTCAAAAATCCAAATTTGACACAAAAGGTCCTTTAAGTTTTAAAATGAAATAAAAATACAACTTTGGTCCTTGTGTTATTATGTATTGGCAGGTTTGGTCCTTTGAAGAAAGTTTGGAATATTGGCAGTCAAAGCCCCTCAAGAATTCAGAAATTACAACTTTAGTCCTTGGGCCTTTATTACTACTAAAACCAAACCGGACCCTTAATATCAAACACAAACAAGCCCATCCCTAGGCCCATTCCACCCTCAGCCCACACAACCCTTAATAATATACACGGGCATTGACCCGTTTGACCCTCCCAATACCGCCAAACCACTCACCACTGTTCATCATCCCCAACACCACTGAGTCACCAAAACCAGGGTGGTTTTGTGCCCTCTCCTCATCCACCTGTCCTCCCCAGCTCACACCCTACCCTCCTACACCACCTCACATCATATCCCACACCACAATAAATGTTTTCCCACCTACAAACACTCCATCCACCCTCCTTTCCCCTGTTTTCTTCTACTTGACCCAAAAGCTTCAAAAAGTTGTCTCACCTTGTCCCTTCCACCTCCACAACACCCCAAGATACATTAAATGATCCCAAACCGCCTCAAACTGTCAATAAGACTTTTGGCGCCAAAATTCATTTAAACGGGTGAGATCAATTGGACAAATTCAAGGGTCAAGATTGAAGTCAGAACTTATGAGTGGTCTCCAAGGAGTTCTGAGACTATAAAAGAAGCAAGAGGCAAAGGAGAAGAACTACTTTGGGATAGCCTCAGTCATGTAGTATAATTAATCTTTAAATGCTTTCCTTTAAATTAATGTCATTTACAAGCTTTATTTAGTGTAATGAATCTCATAATAGTGTAATGGAACTTTAATTTCAGTATTAATACAAGTTATCTTTATAATTCATGTTTTCATATTTACCTTTATTTTTCATGTCATTTACAATTTCCTGTTTGATTATTGTTGTTATTGGACTCTCATAAGCCAAATAAGCTCCTGACAAAGCTTTGAAAGCTTTTAGATACATTAATCAGCTTAGTCTTTAGAAAAATCAAAAATAGATAAAAAAAATAGAGAAAATAGAAAAGAAATAAAAAATCATTGTTCTTGGGTGATTCAGCTTGGAGCATGGCAAATTATGGATGACCATGGTTTAGTTGCCTCATGGGAGGCTATAGGTAATGGTTTTGATCCTTGGTACCAAAAGTCTCAGTTTGGATTCACTTGTAAGCAATTTTTACAATTTTTGCTTTTTATGGCTTAAGTTACTTATCTGTTCTGATTTCCACTTTTTCATGTTTAATTGTTGTTATGTAATGATTTTGTAGCTTAAAATTAAGTGTTCATGTTTTGGAATTTGATTATGCTTGAATTTTCATTTTCACTGTCAATAAGCTTGATTTTTGAGAATCATAGGTATATACTTTTGTGACTACTTGTGTATGCTAAAAAAGGTCTAATCTGACTAATTAGGTCCTCTGGATTTGATAAATCATGTTTACATAGTGTTATGGATTGAAAAGCTCACCTTGATTCCATTAAAAGGTTGTTTGGATGTGGTAGATGATCTGTGTTACAGGCCATGTTTGTGGTTTTTCTTGTTTGATGTACCTCATACTTGACCTAAATGACTCAGGGAAACATTAACTTAAGAGTATAGCATGGTAGAAAGTCAAAATCACAATTGACTGTCTCATTATGAGTATTCTGAGGTTGTCACAACCTAAAACCTTGCATTTGTGTTTAAATGTTGTTCATCCTTGTTTATTTCATTTTCTCTTAGCTTAATAAGTCTTATTTAGTTGTTAAATTCAGATCAAAGTTGATCAAAGTCAACTTTGATCATAAACTGAAAAAGTCAAAATTTAGTTTTTCAGGTTTTTGAATAAACTTATAATTTTGTGTAGGATTTAATACTAAATTTTATAACTTGTGCTTATGATATGTTTTAGATTAGCTGCTTATCTTTATGTATGATTTTTGTTAATTTTTAGTTCAGCTGTTTGATAGCTTAAAATAGTGCTTATTTAAGCATGTTTTTGCCCTGTGTCACTAATGGTCTGTCAAGTTCATGAGCTTATACAAGTCTCATGACTTGACCCCATCTAGTGAACTTGGTTTCTTTGTGATGCCCTAGTGGCATAATTATTATGTGTATGCTTATTTGTCTGTTTATAGCTTATTTAGATAGCTTTTCAACCCCACTTATTTTGTTCCACGTTGCTCATTCAACTGAAGCAAACAGTTGAGTGATGCTGTTTTACTAAGCTTCTAAAAAGTCTCCCCACTAACCTTGAGCCTATGATTCTTGGCCTTATGATAGGCAAGCTATCTAACTCAAAGTCCTCAGTGTAGGTTGAGCATTTAGGAGCCTTTTTAGATAAGTTATGAGAGCTTGTAGTTTGCCCATTCACAACATACCCCTGAGCATTCAGGGGTATTACACCATTTCCACAAGCCTCTCATAAGCTCATTAGTGATTATTAAGTTATGTGGCTTAGCTTTTTAGGAAGCCTAGCAACCCAGCTTTAGGATCCTACACTTAAACTTCACCTTGTAGCTTATTTACATGGGTGCAAGTAGCTTAGACTTATCACCATTTTGAAAAGTATACTGATGACTCAGTATACTTGCCTAAATTCACCTAACTTCATAAGCTTGCAAAAAGCTCATTACTTGGATCTAGCTTATGATATTTGTTTCTTTGAGAAGCTTATCAACCAGGCTATAGGATCCAGTGCTTAATTCCAAGCTTGCAGCTTATTCAATAGGGCTGCAAGTGGCTTTTTGTGTGTCCCATTTTTTTGTGTGTCCTGGGTAACCATCATACACAGTCAAATGGAAGCTTTTTCATAAGCCTTTCAAAAGCTCATCAGTGGACCCCAATTGATGAGCTTTGGCTTTTTGAAAAGCCAACCACCTCAGCTTGCTACTTCAAAGCTTAGTTTGTCCTTGTGAGCTTATCCTCTAAGCTTAAATTGCCACTAAAAATAGTTGCAGGGGTGTTTGGATATGAGTGCATTAGGGAATTGCTTATTTGCTTATTCTGAGCGTATAAGTGAATCTCAGTGCATAAGCTTGTACATATATACATATAATACTTGTACAAATACTTTTTATACTTTACCTTTTAGTATGGAGCTTATACTAGGCTTTTACAAGCCTCAACTCAAGTTAAGCCCAAAAGGCTTAACTGTCTAAACCTTAAGCTCCTACTTATAAGCACTACTCAGTGCTTATTCCTGTTTATATATCACCATTATACTTGTACATACACTTTTAGCTTTTATTTTCACTACATATCTTTTTCAAGCTTATTCCAAGCTCATTACTCCACTGAGAGCCCAAAAGCTCCACTGTGTGGGTAATAAACCCACGATTGGCTTATTTTTAGATCCTATAAGTTTTGTTTTCATTATATATGTATATTATCTGTATATATTTAGATTTATAAAAAGAAAAACCAAAAAGACCCTTTAAAACAAGTGATAGCTTCTATTTAAGAAGCTTGAGCTTAAAAAGCCATCTGTTGTGGAAATAAGCTTCCACAGAGCTTATTTCCAAGTTTTGGAAAAGTTGGTTTTGTTAAAGTTATATATTTTAGCTTATTTAGCAGTTTTGCAAAAAGAAAATCACAAAAATAAAATAAAAACCAAAAATGGGGTGTGTGTGGATTCGAAACTGAGACCTCTCGCTAGTAGCATGCATATGTCACACACCCCCTTCCAAAAGCTCTGGGGCACTAGTTCCGTTCATTGGTGCATAAACAATGTACTTAACCCACTTTTGGCCCTTTGGCTTATTTGGACTGTTAAGCTTATAACAGCTTATTGGAATAAGCTGGTGGCCCTAGCTTATTTTTTTTAGCATCTTCATACTATAATACACTTTCTGTAATTTTTTCAGATTTTTTACTGTTCATATACTATTTTTAATAATTAATAAAATTTACATACCTTTTAGTAAATAATAAGTATTTAATTTTTAAAACTGCTTATTTATAACTTTTATAAACTTTTTATATTTTTTTTGGATTCCTATGATGGTGAAGTAGTTTTATAAAAAGTTTTATAATTTTATAAATTAGTTTAGTATGTATAATAATTAATTTAGTTTAATTAGTTTAATTAATAAATAATAGTTTTTAATTAAGTTTTCTTATTTTTTATATAACATATAATTTTTATATTTTTATTAGCTTCTTATAAGTATTTTAGAATTATGTAAAAAGTTTTAGATTTTAGTTTGATAATTTAGTATTTATAATAATTAAATAATAGTATTAATAATTAAATAAATAGTAAATAATTAATAGTAAATAGAATAATTGTATAATAAATATATTTTTAGTTTCAAAATTTCTTTTATATTAGTTTAAACTTTTCTAAGTTTTTGTTTTATTTATTTAGGTTTATTTTACACTTTCTTATTATTTAGGTAATTAATAAATAAGTAAATAAATAGTTTTTAATATATAATAATTAATATAACACTTGTAAATATTATTTTAAATAAATTGTAATTATAAGTAAATATTTTAAATTTACTTAATTTGCATTTAAGCCCATAAGGCATGCAAATTCCTACTGTAATTATATTTGTTGTTTTGTACGTTTACGTTTATTTTAAACTAAACGTACGTTTGTATATCCTTTTACATTTTAGGATTTCTGATTATACGTTTTTATTGACGTAGCTGTGACAGAGCTAGTACTATTCACATTCCAGTGTTAGTCATTCAGATTCTCATTTTTCTATATACATATTATTTCAACACATTACAAGTCATTGTACTATCACGTTCACACCTCGTTGGGATATAACGACCCGGGGATGTACTTTTCTGTACTCACGTACTTTTTCTGTACTTAACTCCACGGATTAACATTGCTAGTTTCTCCCGGGCTCCATTTAGATATTACGGTTAACCATTCACAAGTGGTTAGCTTGTGTGATAAATAAGTGACGGTTCGGGAGAAATCAAATTTTGAACTTTAATTCGAATCCCACTACTCTTGCCTATATAAGGCCTCACCATTGCAAGCTTATCTTGCATCTCATCTTCAAACCTCACCTTAACATCATTCATCATCACACTCAACCCTTATAACTAAAATTCACTCTTGACAGTGTTATTTAGTTTCAAAACATTCAACCCTTATATCAATCCCAACCAAACCTTTTAGCTACACTTCACTCTTGAGAGTAATAGTTAGTCTAAAAACCTTTAACTCATCGATCATTACACTCAAACCTTACAACTATTCCTCTCTTTGGATAAGTGATAGTTAGTTCAACAACCTTCAATCCTCACAATCACACAAAACCCTTCATGCACCAAATTATCTCTAACACACAACTAAAATCATCCAAACTTGAAATCTAGAACTTCGTTACCTCAACCCCGTTAGAGATATCCACCAACAATCCTGTTAGGATCACATGTACATTTTCTATTTCTCTTTTGAAATATATCATGCGTCTCATTGTCAGTGCAAACGATATATTAATCTAAACCATCTTTCCCCACCTTTCCTCAAAGGTCAAAACTAACACTTTCCCATCTTATGGAATCATTTCCATTCGCATCTAGGTGCATATCGTTCTCATTTTCATTTTTTTGGTATATCTTCTATCGAGTCTACTTTGTAGCATGACTTGTCATAATAGTAATCATTTAGAGTATGTCTTATTGATTCCTCCCGAACCACACGTCTTTTTACTTCTCCGTCACGCGAGCCAACCGCTTGTGGACGGTCAACCGTAACAGATGATAAAAGGGCGAGAGCCCGGGAGAAACAACAATGTGAATCCGTGGGAGTTAAGTACAGAAAAAGTACGTGAGTACAGAAAAGTACATCCCCGGATCGTTATGTCCCAACGAGGTGTGAACGTGATAGTACCATGACTTGTAATGTGTTGAAATAATATGTATATATAAAAAAATGGAAATCTGAATGACTAACACTGGAATGTGAATAGTAATAGCTCTGTCACAGCTACGTCAATAAAAACGTACAATCAGAAACCTAAAAATGTAAAAGGATATACAAACGTACGTTTAGTTTAAAATAAACGTAAACGTACAAAACAAAACAACAAATATAACTACAGTAGGAATTTGCATGCCTTAGGGGCTTAAATGCAAATTAAGTAAACTTAAAATATTTACTTATAATTATAATAATTTTTACAAGTATTATATTAATTATTAAAAATTAAAAACTATTATTAACTATTTAATAATATACTATGTAATAAGAAAATCTAAAGTAAGTTTAAATAAATAAACTAAAAACTTAGAAAAGTTTAAAAAAATAATATAAAAGACTTTTTAAAACTAAAAATATATTTATTACACAACTATTCTATTTATTATTAAATATTAACTATTTATCTAATTACTAATACTATTATTTAATTATTATAAATACTAAATAAGCAAACAAAAATCTAAAACTTTTTACACAATTCTAAACTAATTATAAGAAGCTAAGAAAGATATAAAAACTATATATTATTCACAGAAATGAGGAAACTTAATTTAAAACTAATATTACTTAATTAAACTAATTAATACTAATTTAATTATTATACATACTAAACTGATTTATAAAATTATAAAACTTTTTATAAATATACTTAACCATCATAGGAATCCATAAAAAATATAAAAAGTTTATAAAAATTATAAATAAGCTGTTCTACTAATTAATTATTTATTATTTACTAAAAGGTATTTAAACTATATTAATTATTATAAATACTATATGAACAGTAAAAAATGTGAAAAAATTACAGAAAGTATATAATGTTATGAAGAGGCTAGGAAAAATAAGCTCGGGTCACCAGCTTATTCCAATAAGCTGGAATAAGCTGCACAATCCAAATAAGCCATATGCACCAAAACTACTATATGTATATTGATGTTGCAAGGTATAACGGAACTGGTGCCCCAGTGCAATGGAAGGGGTGTGGGTTATATTCATGTTATATTAGCGAGAGGTCCTGAGTTCGAATCCCACACCCAACATTTTTGTATTTTATTTTATTTTTTTCATTTTTCTTTTACAAAACTATTTATTAACTAATGTTTACTAACTTTAATGAATGAAAACTTATTATAATTTACAAATAAGCTCTGAGTGAGCTTATTTTCTCCTCAGTTCATAAAAATAGGCAAATAAGCAATAAGCCTTCTAAATAGAAGCTATCACTTAGCCTTAAAAGCTTGTTTTTGGCTTTTTCTTTTTATGGACTATTAGTATACTTATATTATACATGTATGAAGAAAATGGAAAGTTTATGAACAAAGAAATAAGCAGTTTAGGAGCTTATGAGCTTATTTAGTTAAGCAAAAAGCTCACAGTGGCTCATAAACTCTAAACTAGCTTGAAAAATGAAAAGAAAGAAAAAGAAAGGTGAAAATATGTTTAATGGACAATATGTACAAGGATTGATGCACTGGACTTGACAAATAAGCTCAGATAAGCAAATAAGCAAATACAGTTAAGCACAAATCCAAACAACCCTGCATGCTATTTGAATGGCAAAATAAGCTCAGAGAATAAGCTGAATAAGCAAAATAAAAAGTTGGAGTAGCAAGGTGTGCTGGTTGGGTTTCCAAAAGGCTCAAGCTCAAGCTGTGGGGTCCACAGCTGAGCTTTTGAGGAGCTTGTTAAAAAGGCACCATTTCACTGAGTATGCTGATTTCTCATCATACTTAGAAACATGGGACAATCTCTAAGCTAGGATCAAGCTCATCAAATAAGCTTGAATTTGAAAATAAGAAGCTGGGCCTTGTATTTTGGTGGATTGGCTTCTCAAAAAGCCAATTCACAATGAGTGGGGCCCACTGAGTAGCTTATTAAGGACTTATGAAATTGGGTGAATTGACTGGATTCCCAGCAACTCACAATGTGGACAAGCTATAAGCCTACTTGCAGCCCTAGCAGATGGGCTGCAAGGTACAAATGGAGCACAGGATCAAAGATATGGGTGGATTGGCTTCAAGAAAAGCCAATCCACACAAGCTCAGGATCATTAAAGAGCTTGATTGGAGCTTATGAAATTGGGCTAAATCGACTTAGTACTCAATTAATTCAGAACATGATGCAAACAAATAAGCTCAAAATAACTTGCCAAATAAGCTCTAAAGGCCTGAAAAAACACTGAGCTTGTGAAATTGGTAGCTTGGCTTTGTGAAAAGCCAAGACTACTAATTTCAAACTCAGTGAGGGGCAACTTGGAAGCTTGTAAGTATCACTCAACCACACAGTTTGCTACTGTGTGGTGAGGAGTGTGTAACAAAAAGAGGGGTGATAATAAGCTATCTAAAAGCTAATAACAAGTAAAATAAGAACAAACATAACAATTAGGCCACAAGGGCAACATGAAAAAGCCAAAAACACAAGCATGGTCAAAGTAAACAAGCTTCTGCAAGCTTGTTACTTTAACAGCATACTCATGATGCAGGGCAAAAACTAGGTAGAATAAGCATAAGATTAAGCTATTTAACATGCATAAATAAAATTAGCAAAAATATAATTAAAGAGATTAGCAACAAAACTATCTTAACCTAAAAGGAATAACACAGAAACTTAAAATTGAAAGCACAAGAAATTAAGCTATTTATTCAAAAACCAGAAAATCTAAAATTTGACTATTTAACTAGAACACTAAACTTTGACTTAAATGAAATTACAACCTAATCTATGGACAAATTATGTTAAGATAAGCTATAATAACATGAAATTAACGAAGATTAACAAATTTTGAACAAGTATGCAAGGATTTAGGGCATGACACTCTCACAGTACTCATGTAATGAATCAAAATGTCAAGTTTGACTATTACATGCTATACCACTTAAGTGAAGTTATCACTAAGCTAATTTGGTCATTTAGGCATACAATCAAACAAGAACAACACCATATACAACCCCTAACTCAGATTAACCATCATATCCAAACACCCTTTAAATGAATATAAATTGAGCTTTTGAAAGCAAATCACTGTATAAGCTGATTATTTCCAATCCAGAGGACCCACAGTGTCAAAATGGACCTTTTTAAACTTAAGCATGGTGTCAAACAGCCTAAGCCTAGGATTTTCAAAGATTTCACCAATTGACAGTTAAATGAGAATACAAAGCGCAATCCAAATTCAAAACATATCAACCTAAGATTATGATAGATAAGTAATACCAAACAACAAGAAAATAGGAAAGCATGAAATTTAAAGCAATCAAACATAGGAACAGTAAAAAGCAAAATTGAAGGAACTAAGATTTAAATGAGATTTTCATTTCACAAAACTATATAGACCTAAATTATCACTTCCAGAGGTCAGTCTATGCATGTCCAACCATTTTCAGCATAGACTAGTGATTAAACAAGTCTAGGCCTAGGATTATCAAGATTTAGGAAAATGGAAAGTAAAAATGAAATTCAAAACACAATTAAATCCCAACACATAACAACTTAAAGATTGCACTAGAAAATGATAAACTAACATCAGATAAACACAAACAACAGGAAATTAAAGCAAATTAAAGACTTGAAAAGTAAAATGCAAAAATTATGAAAATAAGCTTACAAGTGAGAATGGACTGAGATCAAATACCAAGGACTGAATACCAACCTAACAGCCTCCCATGAGGCTACTAAACCATGGGCATCCATATTTCACCTTGCTCCTTGCTTCATTCATCTCACACACAGATTTTTAATTTATTTTCTATTTTCTCTATTTTTTTTATGATTTTTGATTTTAAAAGATTAAGTTGAGTAATGTTTCTAAAAGCTTTCATTAGCTTTGTCAGGAGCTTATGTGACTTAATAGAGTCCAATAACAACACTAATCAAACAGAATTGTAAATGACATGAAATTAAAGGATAAATATGAAAAACTTGAAATTAAAAATAACTTGTAATTAAACTGAGAGATAAGTTCCATTACGATAATTGAGTATCATTACACTATTAAAAGCTTGTAAATGACATTAATTTAAAGGAAAGCAATAAAAATTAAGCTAAGACTATGCTATTCTAAGATGACAATGGCAGAAGGCCAAGGTGAGTATTCCTATGCTCCTCTTGCTCTTTTTATAGTCTCAGTGTTCCTTGGTGACCACTCAGAAGTACTATCTTCAATCTTGACCCTTGAATCTCTGTATTCAATCTTAACCGTTTAAGTGACTTTTGGCGCCAAAAGTCTCATTAACAGTTTGAGACGGTTTGAGTTCATTTAATGAATCTTGTACACTTGTAGAGGTGGAGGGGACAAGATTATGTGGTTTATTGAGGCTTGGGGGTCAAGTTGGAGGAAAACAGGGGAAAAGGGGGAAAGGTGGAGTGTTTCATGGTGGGTAAGCATTTATTGTGGTGTGGGATAGGTATGAGGTGGTGTAGGGAGTAGGTTGTGAGCTGGGGAAGACAGGTGGAAGGTGAGAGGTGGCAAAACCACCACTGGTTTGTGACTTAGTGGTGTGGGAGGGGAGATGAACAGTAAAGCTGGTATTAGGCGGGGTTTGACCGTTTGACCCCATTTAAATATTAAAGGGTGGGCTGGTTTGTGTTTTTGGGCCAAAGGAATGGTGGGCTGGTTTGGTTTATGTTTGGATTAGATTTGATTTATATTAAGGGTCCGGATGGTTTTAGTAGTAAAAAGCCCAAGGACCATTCTTGTAATTTCTGATTTTTGAGGGGCTTTGTTTGCGATCATTCCAAACTTCTTTCAAGGGACCAAACCTGCCATAAATAATAACACAAGGACCAATAGTTGATAATTTTGTATTTTAAAACTTTAAAGGGCCTTTTATGTTATTTTTGGATTTTGAGGGGGTAAAAGTGTAATTTCCCAAAAGTTTATCAAAAGTGTTCCAAATTGTAATTTATAAATAGTACAAGGGTATTTTGTGATAAAATTCCATTTTAAATACCGAGGGACTAATTTTGCCAATTTTGAAACTTGAGGGGTAAAAATTGCCATTTTGTGAAAACTTTCATCCAGGGATCATAAATGAATATTTTTGGTTTCCCAAGGACTTAAGTTGACTTTTCTTTTATTTTGAACATTTAGGACTAGTTTTGCCAATTTGTGTAACTTCAGGGACTGAAAATAACAATTGTGTGAACTTTGTTTGTTTTTCACTTGTTTTCAATCTTTTTGTACCTGAATTACATAAAAACACATTTCAATGATATTTGTAACATTTATATGGTCATTTGTGTGTTTTTGGTCGTTTTGTGGGTTTAAACAGTATAAAATATATGTGTATTTAGACACATATCAAATCCCCCACACTAAACTATTGCTAGTCCCTAGCAATCTTTTGAGAAAAACTTAATGGATTTGAAAAACTCTTTACCAAAAGCCATTACTTTTGGAGTAGCCAGATGTATCGATTCAAGTAAGAACTATGGTCCATCTGATAACCATGTGATTTTGAGCAAACCACCAGCTGTCAACGGATTTGTTTTGTCTTTACCAAAAGCCGTTTGCTTCTGGACTAGCCAACTCTTGATGGAATAGTCAACATCTTGGTGAGTTGATTACCAATTATGGTTTTTCCACTGCCTTTACCACAAGCCATAATCTTGCGGGCTAGCCAACTCATTCGCTTTATGGGATATGGCGAGTTGAGGTACCATACAATTTTTGGCAAATTGCAAGCCATAAACGGATTTGAGATATCTTTACCAAGAGCCGTTTGCTCCTGGATTAGCCAATCCTTATGTGTTTTAGACATGGTGGATTGATAACCATTTGTTGTGTTTAGTGCAAAACACTAACACCAAATGAAAAAAATTTAAATTTTGGCCATTTTTGGGGAAAAAGGGCATACAAGGGCATATAAGTGATCAAATTCACCAGAATTTCCCCCCCACACTTAGAAATGAATATTGTCCTCAATATTCAAAGTCCCGGCTATTATGCCGAATCCTTGAACGTAAAAAGATAACATTTAATGCTAAGTGGGGTAACACAGCAATTATTTTATTTTTCTGTATTTACAATTTTTCATTACATTTTCAAGATATATACAACATGTGGGGCACACCCCCACACTTAGGTGGTACACACGGGTGAAAACCATGCATGCTATTGTTTTTGATAACCGAGTCGCTAGCTTGACTCGACCCTGAATTAAATGGTTCATGGGGAAGTGAAGTGGGATTGCCACTCACAGATTGGTTGAGAAATTGGAGTGGGAATGTCACTCACAGAATTATGAATATTGAGGTTAGGAGATTATTTTTGATTTTTAACTTTTATAAATGTTTTTGTATTTTTAGATTTTTATATATATGTACAAATAAATCCTAACAACCGCCCCTCGAAAGGGAATCTGGGTCTGACAGAGCTCAGTAACTGTAAACAGCCAACAACCAAATGTTGTAACTGAGGGACTAGTCAAACTGGGCAAGTTGTGTGCAAAGGAAAAATGTTTTTGTATTTTATATTGTTTATGAAATGAAATATGATATAGTATATGTAATCACTACCTCCCAGGCTAGTGTCAGGTTTATCACGCCAGCTAACCACTTGTGAATGATTAACTGTAATAAATATGCTCTGACAGCCCGGGAGTTGAATGATAAAGTATATATAATATATATACAAGGATAGATATTTCAACAAAATACAAAATACAAGTCATAGTAGGCAGCACACCTCCCCGGCAACGGCGCCAAAAATTGATTCCTCCCGAACCACACGTCTTTTTACTTCTCCGTCACGCGAGCCAACCGCTTGTGAACGGTCAACCGTAACAGATGATAAAAGGGCGAGAGCTCGGGAGAAACAGCAATGTTAATCCGTGGGAGTTAAGTACAGAAAAAGTACGTGAGTACAGAAAAGTACATCCCCGGGTCGTTATGTCCTAACGAGGTGTGAACGTGATAGTACCATGACTTGTAATGTGTTGAAATAATATATATATATATAAAAAAATGGAAATCTGAATGACTAACACCGGAATGTGAATAGTAATAGCTCTGTCACAGCTACGTCAATAAAAACGTACAATCAGAAACCTAAAAATGTAAAAGGATATACAAACGTACGTTTAGTTTAAAATAAACGTAAACGTACAAAACAAAACAACAAATATAACTACAGTAGGAATTTGCATGCCTTAGGGGCTTAAATGCAAATTAAGTAAACTTAAAATATTTACTTATAATTATAATAATTTTTACAAGTATTATATTAATTATTAAAAATTAAAAACTATTATTAACTATTTAATAATATACTATTTAATAAGAAAATCTAAAGTAAGTTTAAATAAATAAACTAAAAACTTAAAAAAGTTTAAAAAAATAATATAAAAGACTTTTTAAAACTAAAAATATATTTATTACACAATTATTCTATTTATTATTAAATATTAACTATTTATCTAATTACTAATACTATTATTTAATTATTATAAATACTAAATAAGCAAACAAAAATCTAAAACTTTTTACATAATTCTAAACTAATTATAAGAAGCTAAGAAAAATATAAATACTATATATTATTCACAGAAATAAGGAAACTTAATTTAAAACTATTATTACTTAATTAAACTAATTAATACTAATTTAATTATTATACATACTAAACTGATTTATAAAATTATAAAACTTTTTATAAATATACTTAACCATCATAGGAATCCATAAAAAATATAAAAAGTTTATAAAAATTATAAATAAGCTGTTCTACTAATTAATTATTTATTATTTACTAAAAGGTATTTAAACTATATTAATTATTATAAATACTATATGAACAGTAAAAAATGTGAAAAAATTACAGAAAGTATATAATGTTATGAAGAGGCTAGGAAAAATAAGCTTGGGTCACCAGCTTATTCCAATAAGCTGGAATAAGCTGCACAGTCCAAATAAGCCATATGCACCAAAACTACTATATGTATATTGATGTTGCAAGGTATAACGGAACTGGTGCCCCAGTTCAATGGAAGGGGTGTGGGTTATATGCATGTTATACTAGCGAGAGGTCCTGAGTTCGAATCCCACACCCAACATTTTTGTATTTTATTTTATTTTTTTCATTTTTCTTTTACAAAACTATTTATTAACTAATGTTTACTAACTTTAATGAATGAAAACTTATTATAATTTACAAATAAGCTCTGAGTGAGCTTATTTTCTCCTCAGTTCATAAAAATAGGCAAATAAGCAATAAGCCTTCTAAATAGAAGCTATCACTTAGCCTTAAAAGCTTGTTTTTGGCTTTTTCTTTTTATGGACTATTAGTATACTTATATTATACGTGTATGAAGAAAATGGAAAGTTTATGAACAAAGAAATAAGCAGTTTAGGAGCTTATGAGCTTATTTAGTTAAGCAAAAAGCTCACAGTGGCTCATAAGCTCTAAACTAGCTTGAAAAATGAAAAGAAAGAAAAAGAAAGGTGAAAATATGTTTAATGGACAATATGTACAAGGATTGATGCACTGGACTTGACAAATAAGCTCAGATAAGCAAATAAGCAAATACAGTTAAGCACAAATCCAAACAACCCTGCATGCTATTTGAATGGCAAAATAAGCTCAGAGAATAAGCTGAATAAGCAAAATAAAAAGTTGGAGTAGCAAGGTGTGCTGGTTGGGTTTCCAAAAGGCTCAAGCTCAAGCTGTGGGGTCCACAGCTGAGCTTTTGAGGAGCTTGTTAAAAAGGCACCATTTCACTGAGTATGCTGATTTCTCATCATACTTAGAAACATGGGACAATCTCTAAGCTAGGATCAAGCTCATCAAATAAGCTTGAATTTGAAAATAAGAAGCTGGGCCTTGTATTTTGGTGGATTGGCTTCTCAAAAAGCCAATTCACACTGAGTGGGGCCCACTGAGTAGCTTATTAAGGACTTATGAAATTGAGTGAATTGACTGGATTCCCAGCAACTCACAAAAGTGGACAAGCTATAAGCCTACTTGCAGCCCTAGCAGATGGGCTGCAAGGTACAAATGGAGCACAGGATCAAAGATATGGGTGGATTGGCTTCAAGAAAAGCCAATCCACACAAGCTCAGGATCATTAAAGAGCTTGATAGGAGCTTGTGAAATTGGGCTAAATTGACTTAGTACTCAATCAATTCAGAACATGATGCAAACAAATAAGCTCAAAATAACTTGCCAAATAAGCTCTAAAGGCCTGAAAAAACACTGAGTTGTGAAATTGGTAGCTTGGCTTTGTGAAAAGCCAAGACTACTAATTTCAAACTCAGTGAGGGGCAACTTGGAAGCTTGTAAGTATCACTCAACCACACAGTTTGCTACGGTGTGGTGAGGAGTCTGTAACAAAAAGAGGGGTGATAATAAGCTATCTAAAAGCTAATAACAAGTAAAATAAGAACAAACATAACAATTAGGCCACAAGGGCAACATGAAAAAGCCAAAAACACAAGCATGGTCAAAGTAAACAAGCTTCTGCAAGCTTGTTACTTTAACAGCATACTCATGATGCAGGGCAAAAACTAGGTAGAATAAGCACAAGATTAAGCTATTTAACATGCATAAATAAAATTAGCAAAAATATAATTAAAGAGATTAGCAACAAAACTATCTTAACCTAAAAGGAATAACACAGAAACTTAAAAATGAAAGCACAAGAAATTAAGCTATTTATTCAAAAACCAGAAAATCTAAAATTTGACTATTTAACTAGAACACTAAACTTTGACTTAAATGAAATTACAACCTAATCTATGGACAGATTATGTTAAGATAAGCTATAATAACATGAAATTAACGAAGATTAACAAATTTTGAACAAGTATGCAAGGATTTAGGGCATGACACTCTCACAGTACTCATGTAATGAATCAAAATGTCAAGTTTGACTATTACATGCTATACCACTTAAGTGAAGTTATCACTGAGCTAATTTGGTCATTTAGGCATACAATCAAACAAGAACAACACCATATACAACCCCTAACTCAGATTAACCATCATATCCAAACACCCTTTAAATGAATATAAATTGAGCTTTTGAAAGCAAATCACTGTATAAGCTGATTATTTCCAATCCAGAGGACCCACAGTGTCAAAATGGACCTTTTTAAACTTAAGCATGGTGTCAAACAGCCTAAGCCTAGGATTTTCAAAGATTTTACCAATTGACTGTTAAATGAGAATACAAAGCGCAATCCAAATTCAACACATATCAACCTAAGATTATGATAGATAAGTAATACCAAACAACAAGAAAACAGGAAAGCATGAAATTTAAAGCAATCAAACATAGGAACAGTAAAAAGCAAAATTGAAGGAAATAAGATTTAAATGAGATTTTCATTTCACAAAACTATATAGACCTAAATTATCACTTCCAGAGGTCAGTCTATGCATGTCCAACCATTTTCAGCATAGACTAGTGATTAAACAAGTCTAGGCCTAGGATTATCAAGATTTAGGAAAATAGATAGCAACAATGAAATTCAAAACACAATTAAATCCCAACACATAACAACTTAAAGATTGCACTAGAAAATGATAAACTAACATCAGATAAACACAAACAACAGGAAATTAAAGCAAATTAAAGACTTGAAAAGTAAAATAGAAAAATTATGAAAATAAGCTTACAAGTGAGAATGGACTGAGATTAAATACCAAGGACTGAATACCAACCTAACAGCCTCCCATGAGGCTACTAAACCATGGGCATCCATATTTCACCTTGCTCCTTGCTTCATTCATCTCACACACAGATTTTTAATTTATTTTCTATTTTCTCTATTTTTTTATGATTTTTGATTTTAAAAGATTAAGCTGAGTAATGTTTCTAAAAGCTTTCATTAGCTTTGTCAGGAGCTTATGTGACTTAATAGAGTCCAATAACAACACTAATCAAACAGAATTGTAAATGACATGAAATTAAAGGATAAATATGAAAAACTTGAAATTAAAAATAACTTGTAATTAAACAGTGAGATAAGTTTCATTACACTAATTGAGTATCATTACACTATTAAAAGCTTGTAAATGACATTAATTTAAAGGAAAGCAATAAAAATTAAGCTAAGACTATGCTATTCTAAGATGACAATGGCAGAAGGCCAAGGTGAGTATTCCTCTGCTCCTCTTGCTCTTTTTATAGTCTCAGTGTTCCTTGGTGACCACTCAGAAGTACTATCTTCAATCTTGACCCTTGAATCTCTGTATTCAATCTTAACCGTTTAAGTGACTTTTGGCGCCAAAAGTCTCATTGACAGTTTGAGGCGGTTTGAGTTCATTTAATGAATCTTGTACACTTGTAGAGGTGGAGGGGACAAGATTATGTGGTTTATTGAGGCTTGGGGGTCAAGTTGGAGGAAAACAGGGGAAAAGGGGGAAAAGTGGAGTGTTTCATGGTGGGTAAGCATTTATTGTGGTATGGGATAGGTATGAGGTGGTGTAGGGAGTAGGTTGTGAGCTGGGGAAGACAGGTGGAGGGTGAGAGGTGGCAAAACCACCACTGGTTTGTGACTCAGTGGTGTGGGAGGGGAGATGAACAGTAAAGCTGGTATTAGGCGGGGTTTGACCGTTTGACCCCGTTTAAATATTAAGGGTGGGCTGGTTTGTGTTTTTGGGCCAAAGGAATGGTGGGCTGGTTTGGTTTGTGTTTGGATTGGATTTGATTTATATTAAGGGTCCGGATGGTTTTAGTAGTAAAAAGCCCAAGGACCATTCTTGTAATTTCTGATTTTTGAGGGGCTTTGTTTGCGATCATTCCAAACTTCTTTCAAGGGACCAAACCTGCCATAAATAATAACACAAGGACCAATAGTTGATAATTTTGTATTTTAAAACTTTAAAGGACCTTTTATGTTATTTTTGGATTTTGAGGGGGTAAAAGTGTAATTTCCCAAAAGTTTATCAAAAGTGTTCCAAATTGTAATTTATGAATAGTACAAGGGTATTTTGTGATAAAATTCCATTTTAAATACCTAGGGACTAATTTTGCCAATTTTGAAACTTGAGGGGTAAAAATTGCCATTTTGTGAAAACTTTCATCCCGGGATCATAAATGAATATTTTTGGTTTCCCAAGGACTTAAGTTGACTTTTCTTTCATTTTGAACATTTATGACTAGTTTTGCCAATTTGTGTAACTTCAGGGACTGAAAATAACAATTGTGTGAACTTTGTTTGTTTTTCACTTGTTTTCAATCTTTTTGTACCTGAATTACATAAAAACACATTTCAATGATATTTGTAACATTTATATGGTCATTTGTGTGTTTTTGGTCGTTTTGTGGGTTTAAACAGTATAAAATATATGTGTATTTAGACACATATCACTTATCAACAAACCATCCTTAACACCAATCATCTTAGGTAGATGATTATATCGTTCAAAAGGTTTGTTAGAACTTGTCTTCCCAATGACAACTTGCAAGAAGTCATTTTGTGTGTCATTCAAATAAACGAATCTCGTTCTTGTTAGTGTGATTGATTGAACAATTACACCTTAGGTTATTGGTCGGGTTGTGACACTCAAGTGTCTTTGAATTGCAATATGCATTCATCTTTTTGTGTCGCTCAACTTTCTTGGGCTTTCTTTTTGGTCTTTATCATTTTGGCACACTTTTAGGTTGTGTCACTTACATAGTTTAACCATTTCATGTCGTCCTATGTGTATTCTATCCCTATAATGTTGCTCCTATAGTTTTATATATTATGTTGCATGAAGCTAACCCTTGATGTAGGAAAATCCTTTGTAAGAATTTGATCCATGGATCCGCTAGATGCTAAGGTGAATAAAAAAGGGGATTCAATTACCATAGGGGAGCATTAAGCTAGCGGGAGCTTGGGGGTATTTGAATACATAGCGCGGAGTCGTCTTCACAAGTGGTGACATAAGACTTCACTCGGATGATGCAAGCTCGCCTTTCTGGGGAGAAAGGATAGTAGTGCAATAAGGGGGAGTAGGGAATGAATTCAAGGGAGAGCTCAAGCCAACTACCTTTTTGCTTCGACAAAAGGGGGAGAAGGGAGTGTAAACAAGTAACTTTTACAATTTACTATGTGTTACGGTTTACATATTTGTCATCATCAAAAAGGGAGAGATTGTTAGTGTAAATATTACGATACTTAAACTAAACGGTTTCTTCAGTTATAATAACGACAAACATGTAACTTGTAATGCATAATGTAAAATTAGCAAGTTACATGTAAACATAAATCATCAATGCATACTTACATCAACACCTCTCGACGTCTCAAGTAGGCTTCAACAAAGTCGTGGATTTCCATCCCGACGTAAATCACTCAAGGTATGGATAAATAAATCTACTACTTGACAAATAATCAAAGGATTGTATTTTTCTAAACTTCACATTTTTAATGTGACAAAACATTTTTTTTAAAAATACATTTTACAAATTATTTTTGAATTAAAAAGAATGTTTTATTTTGAAAAATTAGTTTAAAAAATCCCAACGGCTATTTTCCCCCTAAAACGGCAAACATTCCCCACTAAAAACAAAAAGAGAAGCATTTTTGTCCCCGACGGTACCACTAAATACCCGTCAGTACCGTTAAATTTAGTGGTATTATCTGACAATTAGTGGTACCGTCCCTACTCCCTATGTAACGGCTAGTTTTCTCTTTGCCTATAAATAGTGGACCATTTTACACTTCCCACTTTACTTTTCCAGTCAATTTTCTATGGTCTAATTTCTACTTATTTAGATCACTTTCTTTGGTCATTTAGAGAGTCTTAGTTTGTTTTAGAGTGATCCAATCGTCCATTCAAGTGATCACCTTCATTCCTTTTCTAGTCCAAGAGAAGAACACAAAGTATCAAGAAGATACAAAGTGTTGGAGTCATTGAGTAGTGCACTTGCATTACTTATTGTAAGTTTGTTGTATCTTGATATACATCAAGTAGTCATCATCTCTTGTTTAGTCTTGCGAGTGTGGATCATTGTTATCTTGTTGAGATCTTGAAGATCTCTTGTAGCTAGTGAGCTTGTGTGTTGATCAAGTGGATCAAGGGAAGGTCAGGTAGATCGTGTACGGTGTGTTTGTGTGATTAGTATGGATCGAGTAGATCGGGTAGATTGAGTGTAGATTATGTGGATCTTGTAGCTTGTGTGATTTTTGAGGATCGGGTGGATCGTGGTAGATTGGTACTAGCTAAGATTAGTACCCGACATTTAGCTTAGTGTCGGAAAATAATGTAAGCGACGTTGTATGGTTTTCTCCGCCGAGAATTGAGCTTGTTGATTAGTGAAGTAACTCTCGATTTGGGTACTCGGGGAGTGGAGTAGGGCGAAAAGGAGCTTCGTGACCGAACCACTATAAATTGTCGTGTCCGGGTTTGCACTTTCTTTACTTATCTCTTTACATTTATTTTTGCACTTACTGCTTTACATTTATATTTTGCATTGTATTTATATTTGTGTGGTTTGTTGCCTATATTGTGTTAGTTGTGTTTGTATGATGGCATGTTATATTTAAGTATGCCTAACTTTGTGTTATTGTGACATGCCTTATTTGTTTTATAATATCTCTAGTTCTTGTAATACTAGAGTTGACACTTTTCATATTACATCAAACTTGATTGATCATTTAATAAAAAAGTTTAAGTTTTAAATGAAAACGTATTCACCTCCTCTACGGTTTTCACACTTACAATTCCGATCACAAACACATTACAAAAGACAATTGTTAGTTTTATTCAGTCCTGTTACAATTCTATTTTCAGATTCAATTCAATTTGGAAGTAATTGGTTGGAGTAGAGTTTAGAAGGGGGATATAATTAGAAATATGAATGTTCATGGTATGCCTAGTTTTGCCACAAATCAAGTAGATGAAAGTAACATCCAACATGTTGGTGATTTTACATCACCAATATGATTTAAGTGTAATTGATTGACTTAGTTGACCAATGTGTAATCATGATAAATGTTCAACAAGTCGGGATTGTGCGGAGTGCACACTTGTATGACGTTATTGTGATTATCGGCCCGTATCACGGGGGTCCGGGGGCAGCGCCCCCGGTAGCGGGGTTCCAGGGGCGGCAGCCCCTGGTAGCAGGGTCCAAGGGGCGGCAGCCCCTGGCAGGGTCCAAAGGGCAGCGCCCCTGGCTGGGGTCGAGCTGGTTTTAGTATCTGTGAAATTAACCATTTCGGTAGTTAAATAACTGCCTTGGCAGTTACAACCGTTATGGTTTTATTGGTCACAGGTTTGATCATTTTCTGGTTCGGTTTTTCATAACAATCAAAACACATTCTCTGTTCAAATCTGAGTTTTATCCGATTAGAGATTTTGATAGAACCATCGAAATACTTCGATCTAATAGTGTTCACATGACTCTCAGATTACTGGGATCCAATAATTCTAACAAAGATCGAAGTATTTGTGATCATAACGAACGGAGGAGAATCTGTGAAGGATATGACGAGCAAGTTTGATAAGTTGGTGAAGTTTGAAGGGCAAGATTTCCGTCGCTGGCAAAAGAAGATGCACTTTCTTCTTACCACCCTGAAAGTTATGTATGTTCTGAGTACACCCACTCCCGAAAGGAACGACAATGAAACTTTGGAACAGACTAGGAAGAGGATGAAGTGGGAGAACGATGACTACATATGCCGTGGTCACATTCTAAATGGTATGTCTGATTCTCTCTTTGATGTCTATCAAAACGCTGAATCTGCAAAAGCACTATGGGAGTCCCTAGAATCCAAATACATGGCAGAAGATGCTTCTGCAACGAAGTTTCTTGTGGGTAATTTTATGAATTACAAAATGGTTGATACCAGGCCTGTCATGGAACAATTTCATGAGATGTTAAGGATTCTGGGACAGATTACCCAACACAATTTGTTGATGGATGAAGCCATCTCGGTTGCAGTTATCATTGATAAACTGCCCCCCTTCCTGGAAAGAATTCAAACATGGTTTGAAACATAAAAAGGAAGATTTAAATTTGGTTCAACTCGGTAGTCATCTACGAATTGAGGAAGGATTAAGAAATCAGGAACTTGATAATAATCCTAAAGGAAAGAACCAAATTAGATCATCTTCTGTTAACATGGTTGAAGGTGATGGAGCCAAAAATTTAAACAACAATAAGAATAAATGAAAGTTCAAAAGTGGCGATGATAAATTTGCCAACAAGAAGGCTACTCTTACTTGTTGGAAATGTAACAAGCCTGGTCATATGAAGAAGGATTGTCGCTCTCGTAAGGACAATAAAGGCGCTGGTGCAAGTGGGTCTAAGGATCCTGAAAAGTAACAAGGTTATAATTCTGATTCTATACAGAATTTTGATAATGTTTTACATTATGTTTCTATTATTTCTGATGCATTTTATGTTCAGGATGATGACGTTGCTTGGTGGGTTGATTCGGGTGCAACAAGTCATGTTTGCAAGGATCTTCGTTGGTTTCAAGTCTGTAAATCGATTGAAGATGGATCATTTGTAAAGATGGGAAACGTTGCAACTGAACCAATCAAAGGAATAGGGCGTGTTTTTATTGACTTTCACTTCTAGAAAAACTTTATGTTTAGATA
Source organism: Artemisia argyi (assembly GCA_030686995.1). Classification (NCBI taxonomy): domain Eukaryota; kingdom Viridiplantae; phylum Streptophyta; class Magnoliopsida; order Asterales; family Asteraceae; genus Artemisia; species Artemisia argyi. The sequence continues at coordinate 9,376,384 of CM060679.1, forward strand.
ATGTATTGTATGTACCCGGGATTCGAAAGAACCTTGTTTCTGAAATTGTGTTGAATAAGTGTGGCTACAAACAAGTGTTGGAAAGTGACAAGTATATCTTGTCAAGACATGGTTCATTTGTTGGATTTGGTTATGTATGTAATGGAATGATTAGATTAAATTTGAATTATCCTTTGTTTAATGCTTCTGCTTGTATGATTACTTCTAGTAATAGCAATACTTTAAGTAAATCTGAATTATGACATGCTAGATTAGGACATGTTCATTACAAGAGAATGAAAGATATGTCTAAAATGAGTTTAATACATGCTTTTGACATGACACATGAAAGTTGTAAAACTTGTATGTTAACAAAGATCACTAGACAACCTTTTAAGGGTGTGAATCGGGAAAGCAAAGTATTAGATCTCATACATAGTGATTTATGTGATTTTCATGCCAATCCTTCACTAGGACATAATAAGTACGTAATTACATTTATTGATGATGCTTCTAGATATTGTTATGTCTATCTTTTGCATGCTAAACATGAAGCTCTTGATAAATTTAAAATTTATAAACAAGAAGTAGAACTTCAAAAACAAGATTTGATAAAAGTATTACGTACTGATAGAGGTGGTGAGTATTATGATCTAGTTTATTTCCAATCAACCGGAATAATACATCAAACCACGGCTCCTTACACACCACAACAAAATGGGGTGGCTGAAAGGAAGAATAGGACCTTAAAAGAAATGGTGAATTCCATGTTATCCTATTCTGGACTCAGTGAAGGATTTTGGGGTGAGGCTATGTTGACAGCATGTTATATTTTGAATAGAACTCCAAATAAAAACAGTAAACAAACGCCTTATGAAATTTGGACCAAGAAAGTACCAAATTTGACTTATTTGAGGGTTTGGGGCTGTAGAGTGGTGGTAAGGTTAACTGAGCCTAAAATGAAAAATCTTGGTGAAAAAGGCATAGATTGCATCTTCATTGGGTATGCTGAGCATTCCAAGTGTTATAGGTTTTATGTTATAGAACCTAATGATTATGTGTCGGTGAACTCTATAATAGAGTCAAGAGACGCTATATTTGATGAAAAGCGGTTCACGTCTATACCTAAACCAAGAGGTATGGTTCAGTCATCTTCAAGTAAAACAGTTGAAGATGAGATTGAAGTACCTGGTCCATCTATTCCTAGAAAAAGCACTAGAACAAGAAAAGCTAAGTCTTTTGGTTATGATTTTCAACTTTATTTAGTTGAAGGAACAAGAGATAAGACTTTATCTCAACGTGAATATTGTTTCATTATTGAGGAGGATCCAAAGACCTTGAATGAAGCAATGGCTTCTAGGGATGTTGCCTTTTGGAAAGAAGCAATTCAAAGTGAGATTGATTCCATCATGCATAATGATACTTGGGAATTAACTGATTTACCTCCTGGATGCAAGGCATTAGGATGTAAATGGATCCTTAAAGGGAAAATGAAAGTGGATGGAAGCATAGATAAATATAAAGCCAGATTGGTTATCCAAGGCTTTAGACAAAAGGAGGGAATTGACTTCTTTGATACTTATGCTCCTGTTGCTAGGATTTCCACTATTAGATTGTTGTTAGCTCTTGCGGCTATACATGATCTAGTTATTCACCAAATGGATGTGAAAATTGCATTCTTAAAAGGTGATTTGGATGAGGAAATTTACATGAAACAACCTGGAGGGTTTGTGATGCCTGGACATGAAAGCAAGGTATGTAAATTGAAGAAATCATTGTATGGTCTTAAATAAGCACCAAAACAATGGCATCAAAAGTTTGATGATGTGGTCTTGTCTAATGGTTTTTCTTTAAACCAAGCTGACAAGTGTTTATATAGCAAATTTGATGCTTCTGGTAAAGGAGTGATAATTTGCTTATATGTGGACGACATGTTGATCTTTGGTACTGACCAAGATCAAGTTGATAAGACAAAGGAATTATTGTCATCTAATTTTGATATGAAAGATCTGGGGGAGGCTGAGGTGATTCTTGGTATTAAGAATCAAACGAGGAAACAATGGTATCTCTATTTCTCAATCTCATTATATTGAGAAGATACTGACAAAGTTTAACTTTGATAATTGTTCTCCTGTTTATACTCCTGTAGATCCTACTGTGAAGTTTCGATCTAATACAGGAGCTCCAGTGAAACAACTAGAATACTCTAGAGCTATTGGATGTCTTATGTATGCCATGATTAGCACTAGACCAGATATAGCTTTTGCTGTAGGAAAGCTTAGTAGGTATACTAGCAATCCTAGTGTTCTACATTGGCAAGCTCTGGGTCGAGGATTTCAGTATTTGAAAGGAACCATGAATTATGGTTTGACATATAGTGGTTATCCTTCCGTTATAGAAGGTTATTCTGATGCCAGTTGGATTAATAATATGGAGGATCACTCGTCTACGAGTGGTTGGGTATTCCTTCTTGGGGGAGGTGCTATTTGTTGGGCTTCAAAGAAACAAACTTGTATTACAAGCTCAACCATGGAGTCTGAATTTGTTGCTTTAGCTGCAGCTGGTAATGAAGCTGAGTGGCTGAGGAATTTGGTTTATGAAATTCCTTTGTGGCCTAAACCGATATCTACCATTTCTATCAGATGTGATAGTGCTGCAACCTTGGCTAAGGCTTATAGTCAAGTGTACAATGGCAAGTCTAGACACTTAGGTGTTAGACATAGTATGATTCGTGAGCTTATCATGAATGGTGTGATATCTGTGGAGTTTGTAAGAACTCAACTGAATTTAGCCGACAATTTAACCAAAGGGTTAGGAAGAGATCTCGTACACAAGGCGGCTATTGGGATGGGTTTAAAGTCCACCTAATTAAATCCTTATATCAAGATACCCAATTCCCATCTAACGTAATGTTAAATGCTGAATTCAATGAGGAAAGCTTGATATCTTTGGATTGAAACACATAATAACATCATCCCACGGTATGTGTTCAGTACTGCAAGATAAAGGAGGTTGAAATTATATTTCTTAATGGTTTTTTGACAAATTGGATGTGCAGGTGCAAGAATAAAAAACCACCTATATAAGCATGAAGTTTAGCTGCTTCAAGAAGCTTGGGACTTGGCTTTGATATGCTTATTGAAGGAAAGGACACAAGCTAGTAAAAAATAGTGTCAAGTGAAACATGTGAATGTGTAAACTGTTGTGTATATTATCTTCATGTATTCACTATGAATAGAAAGAGTTCAATCCTTTAGTGACACTCTGATATTCGAATATTTGAAATGCTAATGTACTAATGTGAAATTCAATCATCGCGACATTTGATTTATGCATCAGTTTGTTGTTTGTTATGAGTTTGTTTCAAGTTAATCAAGATTACACTTAAATGGGGGGAGGAATGTTGGTGATTTTACATCACCAATATGATTTACGTGTAATGGATTGACGTAGTTGACCAATGTGTAATCATGATAAATGTTCAACAAGTCGGGATTGTGCGGAGTGCACACTTGTACGACGTTATTATGGTTATCGGCCCGTATCACGGGGGTCCGGGGGCAGCGCCCCCGGTAGCGGGGTTCCAGGGGCGGCAGCCCCTGGTAGCAGGGTCCAACGGGCAGCGCCCCTGGCTGGGGTCTGGCTGGTTTTAGTATCTGTGAAATTAACCATTTCGGTAGTTAAATAACTGCCTTTGCAGTTACAACCGTTCTGGTTTTATTGGTCACAGGTTTGATCATTTTCTGATTCGGTTTTTCATAACAATCAAAACACATTCTCTGTTCAAATATGAGTTTTCTCCGATTAGAGATTTCGATAGAACCATCGAAATACTTCGATCTGATAGTGTTCACACGACTCTCAGATTACTGTGATCCAATAATTCTAACATGACACACTACATCATTGACGGAATTGAAGGCGGTCATTGGAAAATTTATCCAGAAAGATGATGGTATTACATAAAGAACGAAATGTGATATAAATATCAAAGAGTCACGAGCTCGCACGTTACTGTAGATGAAAATAAATAGACGAGTCTTCATTTTGATATTTATATTCATGTTAATAATAATTTTAGCAATATTTAATTTTTAAACACGTGTACACGCGGGTTAAATTATAAATAAGGATGACATGAGTCTTTATCGAGCGTATATAATAATTTTTTCCTGGCATCTTTATTTATTTATATAAAGAGAAATAATATGAGTTGTTCGCATATGTACAATCCCGAGTATTCATTTATATATTACAGTAACCCGTGCTTTCATTTTGATATTTGTAATTATGTGCATACACATTAACTTAATATATAATGATAATACTATTTATAAATAACAAATATATATATATATATATATATATATATATATATATATATATATATATATATATATATATATATATATATATATACACACTATTATATAAAGCATTTAAGTTGTGTGTTCCACCAAAAATTAAGATAAGGAGCTCCAATCATAGAGTGACATGTGTCATTTCTCAACTAAAAAATCACCTTTATTTTCAAATTCAAATATCTTTTTATCTATTTATTTTTTTTATTATCTAATTTCACCATATTTTTTAAAATTTTGTGCTCTTTAATTCAACATCCATTTTGATATATTTTTATGAGTTTTTAGTTTTTACATTTTTAGTGGGTCTACGTTATTTTGATTAAATTTTTTTACAACTTTAACCTTTATTTCAATCAATACAATCTTGATTCGTCAAAATCATATACTTTTGGGGGGAGTGTTTGACGGGTAAGCGATTGCGAGGGTGGAATAATGATGTCACAGGAAAGTTACGGGAAACCCAAACAAACACATATACATGTGGAGTGTTGTAAAATTAATTGGGCTAGCAATTCATTTACTATATTTATAATATTACTATATTTATCGCCGCCGCTGTGCGCGGGTATCTGACTAGTATATATATATATATAGCAATTCATTTACTATATTTATAATATTACTATATTTATCGCCGCCGCTGTGCGCGGGTATCTGACTAGTATATATATATATATATATATATATATATATATATATATATATATATATATATATACACATATACATATATATACATATATATATATATATATATATAGTGTATCTTTATTTTCAGAACTCTGTTAAGTGCGGGAACTGCGAGAACTCCAATTTTGCATTAGAAAACATGCATATTTATATAAAAATGTATGTTTTCTTACATACACCTTAATACACATAATACATGTTTATATAAAAACCTGTTAAGTGCAATAGATCAATACAAAATGGTTTTATTTTTAGAACCATGTTAAGTGCGGGAACTGCGAAAACTCCAATTATACATTAGAAAACATGCATGTTCATATAAAACATGTATGTTTTCTTACATACACCTTAATACGCAGGCATGTGTATGTAAGAAAGCATACATGTTTTATATGAACATGCATATTTTCTAATGCAAAATTAGAGTTCTCGCAGTTCCCGCACTTAACAGAGTTATGAAAATAAAGCCCCTATATATATATATATATATATATATATATATATATATATATATATATATATATATATATATATATATATAAATTAGAGATATAAAGTGTAAGGGGTATTTATTAAATTTATAAAATTTTAAGGAACATGAAAACTAATAAGTTTACTTTAGTTCATATAATTTATTTAAAAATTAACTACTGAAGTTTTAGTAATTACATTCATTTTTAGTTTACAAAAATGACTCGTGTGTTTTAATATATTTTTTTGTTGGATAAAATTTAAATAGATTCGAGCAAATTGCTTTAATTTTTACTTTTTATTTGTCAATAGGATTACTCATTTTCTCTTACATGACAACATTGAGTACCCTCATTGGTCCAATTTCAATTACTCTTTAACATTTTTTTCTCACTTTTTGGATATCTCTTATTATATGAGAGATATTTATATTTTTTGCAATTAGGACGCATGTGCACTGTAAGCCGGGGCGTAGCTATGTAAGTGCCTTGGTGGGGCATGACCCACCCATGATGATTTGTAAGTGTTTATCTATATCTATACTATATATTAATGTATTTAGGACTTCTAAAAGAGGAAGTATTAAAATTTTTAAGACAAAAAACATTTCCCAAAAAAGAAATAACAAGCCATTTAGTTACATTGTTAATACATTTATGACTAATAACAAGCCATTTAAGAGACTTTATGAATAACTTTATTGCTAATACAAAAATAAGCTATGGCTTTTAAAGTCATAAAGTCTGTTAGTATTGGTCAAAATACGTTTAAAAAAATGTTTACTTTATAATTTCATTTATAAAGCCTAACCACAAACCAAACACAAAGAAAAAAAAAAAACTAACTTCTTTTTATCTCCATTACCCCTCTCGGTCTCTCTTTCTCTAGCTTTCCACATTAGTTGGTTGACCGGCCGAGTCGACACAACTGCAGGTAGTCGGTCAATGAAGGTCGGTCGCGTCCCAATTTCACAAACCCGTCGTCCCCTCGATCGAGTATACACTCCAGAAACAAACAAAAAATAGTACCTATCCGAGTCAAAACAAAAAGAAAAGAAATGCAAAAAAGTTTTCGAACTCGACTATCATTATCATTTCTATTCTAAATCAACAACCAACAACATATATTATAAAACAACAGTCCCAACTCAAGAGTCAAAACAAATACACACACGACCTCAATATCATTAACACATCATCAGTCTTGAACTCAAATCTTAGAACATAAAAAAAAAAAAAAAAAAAAAAAAAAAAAACAACAACAACAACAACAACAACAATAAACCTATCCGAAATCTTATTCAAGATCTTGAAGTCATTTAGCATATTTAAGCCGAAACACAGTGGCATAAAGATATATTTAGATTAAGGTGATAAAACTTTATTTAGTTTTGTTCAAAGTTTGACCAGTGGGGTATTTTTGGAGTTATAAGGTGTGTGGTGGCTTTGCGTTTTCAAAAGGAACTATAAGGAAGGTTTGTGTTTCTTACATGGCTTTAGGAGATATAAGGAAGCATTGATGCTACGTATGTTTTTTTTTAGTAATAAGGATGGTGTAAGGTGGAGTATTGCTGCATTTTTTTTTTTTTTATTCTAAGGGGTAACAAGGATGGATTATGTTCTTGTTTTTGAAGTTATAAGGAAGGAAGATATCATTCATGTTTGTGTTTTGTTTTGGGAGGAAGGAGGAATAACGAGGGTGGCGTGTGTGTTTAGGAAGGGAGTAAGGGGGTGTTTCTTTTTCCTCTTAGCTAAGGGATATGGACCCATTAAACAATATTTCTTTTTGCAGTAGGGCCTATTAATTTCTACTAATACATCTATATATGGAGGGTGTAAAATATGAGCTCCTCCCCATTAGGAGGAAGTAATAGACGTAGGGCCTACTTATTTCTTTAGCTAATAGGAAAAAGAAACACCCCCTAAGATTAGGGGTATGAGAATTTTTAGGGTAAAGAAGCTATGAATATTGGGCGTTGTTGTGTGGACTTGGGCTATCATTGGGCCTTTAGCCAAAATTTTTGTTATAAATATATGTTGTTGGGTTGTTTTGTACTAAACATAAATGGATTTAAGAAAAAGTGTTGTTTTGTACTAAACGTAAATGGATTTAAGAAAAAGTGTTGTTTTGTACTAAACGTAAATGGATTTAAGAAAAGTAACACAAGATCTCATAAAAGGCTTCTTGATTCCCTCAACGATGATGAGGCGATAGTTGTACCACACCAAGATGTTCAAGCTACTCTTGGTGATACCAATGATCCATTCACTTTTATTTCAATTTCTAAATATTTTGCGGATAAAGATGTTGCAGCTAATAATGCATATTAATAGTTGGCATTTTTGTGTTTATGTAAATTACATATTTTGTATTGACGTTTATCTTTAATTTATGTATTAAAGATACTACTTATGCTACCTCTTTAATTTGAACCTTATGTTTATTTGGATGTAAAATAATTTGCATTATTATGGTTTATAGTTATTTTAATAAAAATTTGTCATTATTTCGTAAAGTTATTGTTATAAAAAACTTATAAATGAACAACATTTACTCATCACAAATTTTAGTTACCGGGTACCCGCCGCCGCATTGCGCGGGTACCCTGCTGGTATTGTATAAGTATTTGTATTGGCACATTGTAAGTTAGACAAATTCTTATCATTTTGGCCTAACTAAAAAAAAGAATAACTTGGTTACCGACTGTGGTAACTTGGTCTTCGGAAAGAGAAAACTGATGTGGTAGAGTCGTGCTCGGTCACGATTGTGCCCGGCCTTATATTTGCGTTACAAAATATTTGTAAAGGATTATGTAAAGGATTAATTTTATTTCCAATGATTGAAAAACTGAAGAACCCATGGTTTTCTTTAAAGATCCCGTGTGCTAGTTCTTACAAAAAGAACGTTCTATGACACAAAGCATACAACTTTGTTTTATAACATGAGATTGAACTACTCGATACAACATTGTCGTTTGAAATTTGAAACGCTTGTGGAAGAGCGGAAGCTTGATATATGAAAGGCCAGTTGGGCCACGGATTGGTCTGGGTAGGCCGGCTGAACTGATTGGGCTAAAATATTTGTTAATAGTTAGGCCTGATTGGATGTAAACATAGCAAACCTGCAGCCGTAGTTATGCCTGCGAAATAGTGGGGCTGAGCATAATAGAAAAGGACCTGCTGGTGGCAAAACAATGGCTTCATGATTGAGATTGATTGATTATAGTATAGGACTATAGGGTGACATTATATGGCAGAAAACAAATCAAGCAATAAATGGTAGCATGCAGTAGATACAACAGTAAGCAAAATAATAATAATAATAATAATAATAATAATAATAATAATAATAAATAAATAAATAAATTACGATAGTTTTGGTGAGGTTTGGTTTACGCATGTGAGTTATTGCAAGAAAAGGAAAGAGAAAAGATAAAAATAATTAGACTTGAGTTAATGCAAAACAAGATGCTTAATTTAGAGTGTTGAGCATAACCGTGTAGACCTAAAAATAAACCTAACGCCTATTAAAGTGACAACAGATGTTTCTCCTCTTCTCGTTAATATTTTCCTTCGTTTATTTAATCTCTCTTTTAATTCTCGTATCCAAAAAACAATTATCAAGCCATCAAGGCCCATTTGAAAATTTTGACAACAGAACCTAAGAATTGATGTTCAACATATTGTATTTCATCTTTTTACTTATACCTCATACACATAAAGCCTAACCCCATTATAAGCACACGAATTAAGGGTATGAGGATCAATGAGTATGAAGATGATTGTGTACCTGATTTTGTTAGAAAATAGAGAATGTATTTATAAGTTAGAGTTTCGAAATTAGGGGTTTCAAAATATAGAAGGCAACATGAGTAATCAGTGACGGAGCTAGAACATTTTTTTTTTTTTTTTTTTTTTTTTTTTTTTTTTTTAGAGGTGAATTTATTGAAGGGTAGTTTAAGAATAAAAAGAAAAAAGAAAAATAAATCAAGTTGGAAATAAATTGACTGTAACATTATTACATGCCGTAATAATATTTTTAGGCTTGTATTTAGGTTTAATTATTATGTCCACTTATCAATTTTCTATTACTATTGTAACCTAATTATACCATAAAAAAGTTGTCAAATAACTTTAGTTTTTTGAAAGGCGGTTGTCGAATAACTTATTCCAAACCCTAAAGAAAATCTAATATCTTATCTATCATGTGATTTGATTGTTGGGGCCTGTGGTGAAAGGCAAATGATGATTTTTTGTGAAAAAACCAACGGTCACTAGGCAAGATTGCTTTTAATTTCTATAATGAGTAGGCATGTTAAAATAATTGATATACAATCAAAAGTAAAAATATCATTCTAGTATAGAGTTGATAATACTGTAATTAGTTAAGCCTATAGTTGGTTTACTTCTTAAAAGTGTGATATCGGGCAAGCATAAATATAATAGTTGTCAAATAACGTACTATTTAGCAAGCTGTAAAATTGTAAATCTTTGCTTATAGAAATCATATGGATACTGATACAATTCGAATCTTTAAGATACAAAAAGACCACTTATAGATCGTTGAAAGTTCTAGGCATAGTTAATTTCCTATGTTTCAAATAAAAGTGTACGAAATAAGATACGACGTTTCCCCGATACAGATATGCACTCCCTTATAGATCTTGTCATAATATTAAAATTTACAAATCCCAACCTTTAAGTGTACCAAAATCCCAACCTTTAAGTTACTATCTGAAACATGATATAAACCAAAACACTATAACAAATTGGATAAAGGGTGACAGACGTAACCAGTTTTCCAAACAGGGTTCTGAGAAGGAGGAAGAGGGAAAAGATGAGTATGATACGTTACCTGGGGGGCCAATATTCGAGAAACTATTGGTACAAAAAGTGGCTACTAAGCAGATGGCTTGTGGGAACTTTGAGATACCAGCCAGCATAGGGAATTTGCAATATTTGGATGCTTTCGCCGATCAAGGATCGGAAGTAAATCTTATGCCCCTAACTATTTACACCCAACTAACCTCAGAAATGCTAGCCACCACCCGTGTTACGCTATCCTTCGCTGGACACTCTTATGTATACCCTTTGGGAATTGCATAGGATGTGCTGGTCAATGTTGCAAGATCCATGTATGATGAGGCGAAAAATGAACCACTTTTAAGGGGTCATTTAAGTCCGGAATTGAATTTATTTGATCAAATATTGCCCTAAATCGTTCCTTTTGTGATTTTAGGTACTTTGGGAGTGAATTCTGGAAAAGGAAGCAATTCGGACGTTTTTGAAGCATAAAAGTGAAGAAAACGGCAAAGACTTAATTTTCCATGCTGAGAACAGTACCTGACGGCGTCAAGAGTAAAAACCATGACGACCCAGTGCAATCCTGACGGCGTCACAACAAGGGCGTCAAGACTATTTTTGGTGACGGCCTGCATAAGGAGAATACATGACGGCGTCAGACCTAGATCTAGGCAGTCCGAGAAACTATTTGGCGGCAAGATGACGGCGTCAGACTTTTGTTCTTGACGCCATCACCTATCAAACTCTATATATAGTTTTCTATTTTTCATTCATTAAGAAGAGGAACTTGTGTGGAGAAAACTAGGGCTGAACTTTGTAAACCCTAGGTCATATTTTACAGTGTTTTCAAGGGTTTTCACCCCTTGAATCCTTTCATGTTCAATTGAGATAAGTCTTCTTTCAATTCAATCAATATGTTTGTGTTGTTTGAATATATCTTATGCTTGTCTTGATTTCAACATGCTAGGCTAGATCTATCTTGTGTTTGCTTAGATGTAATGAAACCTAGATGTTAATTATGTGTTGATTACTTGTTTATGGTTGTATTGGATGAATGATTTCAATGTTAGGCTTAAGAAAACTGGCAGATCTCCATTGTGTAACATGCTTGAACGTCTTAGGAAACATGAACCGATGTGTACTAGGTTTTATTGGTTGTATTTAATGCATGAGCAAATTCTAGTGATCCCATGTTAGGAGCTTCTTAACCGGCTCGACATAGGAGTGAAGTAGGCGCTCATAGGATTGAGGAAGTAAGTACGCCACCCTATGAATGGTATTAAGGAATACAATCTGTCATCCACGCAACTATAACAAGTAATTAACGTGTAAAAGATATCTAGGGAGTAGTGAAATCTAAGTAAACACAATTCTCCCGCATATTGCTCACAACTTTAGTATAATTTATTTTATTTTCATTTCTAGTATTTTATTTTGATTGCATCTTTAGTATTGGGTTACTTGACTAGCAACTAATTCCGCCCAACTCCTTCAAAACCAAGATTTTTACTTGCTTTCATAAAATATTAAAAATACAAAAAGAATCATCCCTCATCTCTAGACCTAGTTTTTAGGTTTTATAATCCTAGCGACACTATTCCTAGCTGAACGATCAATCCCCCGGTACTTGTCATTATACTATACTACATCGATCAGGTACACTGCCTGGTGGGGGTTGTAAGCTTCTCGAGATCCCTCGAGAGGTAAAGCCTGGTGCAATCCCTATGCATCAAGTTTTTGGCGCCGTAGCCCGGGGAATAGTTATTGTCTAGGTTAGAATCTTTTTTTATTAGGTCTACTTGCTAGATTCCTTTCTAGTAAGATTTTATTTTTATTTTTAGGTTCTCTTTAGTCTATCTTATTTCTTCGTGTTTTTGTTCGTAACTCTTCACCATCCGACATCATGGACGATGGTAACTGTAACAATTCACATTTTTCAGGATAATTACCATTCCCGGAAAATTTCACTATTCACTTTTACTATTCATTTTTCCCGAAACTTTTCCGAAAGTTGATTTTTATTTGATATTCTCAAATGATAAATCATTTCCATGGCAAATTAAAAGTTTAACTTTCATAAGCTCATTTTCGTGAAAGTTATTAAGGAATTACACGGAATTACACGTTTTAGGGTAAAACGTCAATCAGAAATTCTACGCACAACGAAATTCAACCCCGTCAGGTGACCCCACATCAGTAAAATATTTTACACTCTCATGATTTATTTGAGAATTAATCGTGACTGAGAAAAATATGACCAAAAACTTCCCAGCAGGTCACCCATGCCTGTACTACTCTCGCATGAGCACGCTTAACCATTTGGGCGATTAACCGTGAGACCACAAAACGCGTTTCCAAGACTTTTTGAGTTTTCAACTTATTAGAAAAAGTCAACATATTCTTTCCCTCCTCCATTGACCAAAAATGACCCCTTGATGTTATAAGTCATTTCGTGATTTTTAGGCTTACGGTTTGATGTCTAAAAGATATTTAATACCAACCGACACTAGACTGAGCCCAGTCTAGACATTATAAGTCATTTTAAATCATTTTTATAACATTAGAAAAGTAACATTTTACTTTTCTCAATTTTACGCAATATTCAGCGTTTTACGCGAATTACGCGTTTTAGACCCGTGTTTCCAGTTTTTAGCAGGGTTTACCACCCAAATGGAACCTACCACTCATTTTATATTTTATTATGGGACATATGGACATGTTTATCAATACTTTCAAGTTCCATAATTTTACGACACCCGGTTTTACGTTTTGAGGCTTAATCATTTACGATTGGCATTTCCCGGAGTCAAAACTAACCAAGTATCTTGGATAATACCAAGAAAAGTCTACACTTGCTCCCCAAGCTTATACAAACCGCCATAGGGGGGGGGGATTCACACTAGGTGGAAAGATCTCATGCATTGTACTCTTGGATGCTTACATGTGTTGAACTTGGCCTCCAAGGGTTGACAAGTCAACACAAGTAACCTCCTTAAGACCCTATAAAAGCCCCCATCCCTCCCTTTGTGCCGTCCACTTCCACACACACCAACACCAATCCATTTGCTAATTCTCTTCCAAGTTTCATGCAAGATTCAAGTGCTAGTTCAAGGTTGAAACCCTAGATAGGTTATCATTCACCAAAACTCTTCCAATCCCTAATATACTTGGTGATTTCTCTTGAGTTTAAATCCACTCAATTCACCTCAACCTTCATCATCCATCTTTCAAGATTACAAGAGTAGAAAGATTGCATGAAGAAGTGGGTTGAAGCAAGTCTATCAATGTCCTATCCTTACATGTTAACTTCCTTTCATGTTTGAAAGCCAAAAGTTGTGAGCCAAACCCTAACTTGATTCTTGTTAAATAATCATGTTCATGTTATTTACATGTTATTCTTGCTATATTATGTCTTGTAGTTATGTCCATGATGTATAAAAGTGAGCAAAACAAGTTATTGTTATTGATTGACAAGATAAGTTACTAAAACAAGTAAACTAGTGACTTTCTTGGAAAACCACGACCAAAATGGTAAAATTATGATATTGGATCATTACAAATTACAGTAGAGGACTTAACAAGGAAACCATAGCAATTTGAACCACCCAAAACGAGTATACGAGTCAAAAGTTATGGCGATTTGAAATTACCAAAGATTTCCGGCAAAACTGCCAAATAGCTTCCTGATCAAATTTGGGTTTTGAAAGTCCCACTTCTGGTCCGATTCATCAAAAAGTTAAAACACGAAAGTTGTCCAAAACGACGTTTTCGTTCAGGAACAAAGAAGCTCGAGACCTAAAAACACTTTCCGAGTGATAAAATTCTTCAAATTCTAAACAGCCCATTTTTAGGCGAAAGTCACAAGATTATGGTTATACTTTGAAAGGAACAAGAGGTCTTATGACCTATAATCAAGACCACAAACATGACTAGAACCAAGGTTGAGTCTCATGACCTTGGAACAAGGACCAAAGGTCATGGCTAGGCCATGACGAAATGACCAAGTAAACTTACATAGGCGTAAACATGAAACAAGGAATTGGCGATATATTGAACAAGCAATTTGGATCTACTTCACTTGAAAAGGAATCATGAGATATACAAAGAGAAAATGGTCATACAAGACTTATGAAACTACCCCTAATAACAATCTTCATGTACAAATAAACTTTCCTAAGTTTATTCAAGTATCGGACATGTAACTTTTCGGATCAAAACTTATATCTATATATTTCATCAACTACTACAATAGTAGGGAGCCTCATGTGAGAAGTTCATTATGTAAGCCGTCGAGTTGAGTTGTGGATTTACGAGTTAAAGTGTCCTGGCTCCTCGAACGCTTACTAACATGACTTCTGAATTATGTCGGCCCGAACGGTAGTGAACGATATACCAAAACATACATGTTTCATAAATCTTTCTTTCAAAGACTTACAATATACATCATACCACATCATGGACTAGATGCAAGATATATATATTGGCACTTATTCATATTCTTTACTCCGATCCTAAGTCGCGACATTCTATTATAGGTTGCTTGTAGAAACCTATACGATCAAACCATCACCTTCATTACTTGCTATCGTACTTAAGGTGAGTTCGTAGCCCCACTTTCTATTGTTTAACTATTTTACAAACCCATGGGGGGAATACATGCTATTATTTTTCTACTCGAACACGATGCTTTCTAATGTATGCTTCACGACGATGTTTTATTATCACTAAGTAACGATTGCCATGTTCGAAGTCCCTATATCATGAACCATTAGTCACTACCTTTAGTGAGCGCGAATATTGTGAATAGATCTATTGGGATTGACGAATCCCATTTGTGTTGAACAACGACGAGTTCACACAAATGCACTATATTTGAGATTTAGCGGTATAAACGGCAAAAGTACCTTGATAGGGCTTCTATAATGCCAATTTTGTTGGTTCGATGTTAACGCTTTGGTTGTATGAGCTTAGTGAAATAAATAACGATTTTGTTTTCTAACTATGAATGTGTGATTAATTACCTCACATTACGATTATTGTGTTCAAACGATTTAACTAAACTCTACGAATTCCACTCAACCTTTGTGTTGACCTCTCAAGCATGTATTTCAGGTTCATGACGATCAAGGATGGCACGGAAGGGCACGGATACTCAAGAGGGCTATAAATTTTATTATCATTCAAAACTCATTTAATTTGTAAACATGGAACCATCTGGGACCTCATTTTGTATCTCTGATATTTATACAATTTGAATGATAAATCTTTTAAAACGACTCAATTGGAGTTCGTTTTCTATTATTGTGTCTATTGTGCCGTCAAGTAACACCCAGTTCGAATTCCGCTGCGTCCATGAATTGGGGGTGTAACAGATTGGTACCAGAGCCATGGTTATAGAGAAACGGGTCTAATTGAGACCTAAACTATAACCACACTACAAACAAAAACATTTTATAGCCTTCCGATCTCCGTGTCTTCCATCCTCCAGACGATTATGGACTTATTAAGCATTTTATGCTACATGAACATAAGTATATTCATATATACACACTAGGCATTTTCCACTACACGAACAAATACTAGTATATTTATATATACATTCGAGTTATTTTCAATCATTTTATCTAAACATATCTACACATGCCTATTCTATGGCATTTCGACACAACCACATTCTCCCAACCATGTTCCTACTCCAACATTTTATATCCAAGATATTGTAACGAATTACGATGGTCTTTTCTATTTCCCGAACATTGTATGACACAATGGTCTAATCTACTTCCGAGACATTGTGATTTGTGCAATGGTCTCTCGAATTATTCCACCATCTCATCAATATCATTTCATATGATATCAAAAACCCATCACAATCTATCGATTTCCAAACAAGAAATATGAGATTTCTAAAGGACAAACTAATCCATCATCGACAAAAGTTGAACTTTCTCTACATCCATCAAAGTTTTCTTCTGAAACCTTCATTGTTAAAAGTTTGTAATTCTAGCCCAGTATAGACTGTTTTAGAATTACTTCAACTTCCTTTCCACACATATCTAACCGTACTATCTTCTATGCAATGGAATGTGAAAACATACGTTACAAGTCTCTTATGGCGGGACTTGCAACTGAATGGTTTGACATCGCCTTTGTTTAGTGGACAGTTTCCCGAAAGCAACGGACATATCAAAAGTATACCTAATTTAGGTATTTGAAAATCTTATCGAACCTTGGCTAAATATAGACTAGTCACCTATATTTAACCTAGGGACAGTGGAATATAGTCTGACTAACTATATTCGACTTAAAATTTTCAAATACTGAGAGTAGTTGTACTAGGGTTATGTTCAGATTGATTTCCTACTTGAACTCGATAAACCACCCGAATTCTTTAAAACGATCTAGAGACACGATAGTGTTTTACCACTCAGCGAAATCTTAACACCTTATTTGTACTACCAAATTTCATTCTTGAAAGTTTTCATTTATGAGATAATCCGAACTACTATCTTGGGATAGTTATCAATTCTTCTCTTCATCCTGTAGAAGTACTATCCTGTTTAGGTTCTAAGGATACCATTCCATCATAAACTTTTAGAATCTCTTAAGATTTTTAAAGCAAACTCAACATCTATACCTAAGAGTATTAATGTTAAGCCTACACTACACACTTTTGTTCATCAACATATCACATCATTATCTTTACAATCGTTGGAACCACAAGCTCATTAACAGATGTTGATGCACTTTTAAAGCTCAAATCATCCTTAGCTACACCACAAGCACCCTTACCAGCTTTACAAGGTTGAATATTCATCTTGGAACACCAGTATCATCTCGTAAAACCCTACCTTGTAACTCACCGACTAAGTATGAATGTTGTGTAGGATGATTTGTAATTATTTGAATGGATTGGGATGCCTTTTTATTTAAATAAAGACATTGTAAATCACCGAACCATAAGTTTATATTTCCTTATCTACATTGTTTGGGATGCCTCTCTATGTAAATAAAGAATTATAAACAAGTGGGCTTATTTGTATCCGAAATAACATAAGTATGACGTCAATAAACACTAGGTACAACAACCGATTACTTACTAGGCTATAATTGCAACTACTATATCAATTCCTATTAATATTCGACTGCTATATCAATTTCCTTTGATATTCGACTATTACCATACCTTTCCTACATAAAAGTAAGCCTCATCCTACACCATACACTGAAACGACAAATCAAACTACACTACTGGTAATCCCAGACTATAGTCCTCATAAGTAACCACACATCTTTATCGACACCACTCCAACATATGACACACAAAGAACTTCGGGACGAAGTTCCCCGTAAGGGGTAGAGACTGTAACAATTCACATTTTTCAGGATAATTACCATTCCCGGAAAATTTCACTATTCACTTTTACTATTCATTTTTCCCGAAACTTTTCCGAAAGTTGATTTTTATTTGATATTCTCAAATGATAAATCATTTCCATGGCAAATTAAAAGTTTAACTTTCATAAGCTCATTTTCGTGAAAGTTATTAAGGAATTACACGGAATTACACGTTTTAGGGTAAAACGTCAATCAGAAATTCTACGCACAACGAAATTCAACCCCGTCAGGTGACCCCACATCAGTAAAATATTTTACACTCTCATGATTTATTTGAGAATTAATCGTGACTGAGAAAAATATGACCAAAAACTTCCCAGCAGGTCACCCATGCCTGTACTACTCTCGCATGAGCACGCTTAACCATTTGGGCGATTAACCGTGAGACCACAAAACGCGTTTCTAAGACTTTTTGAGTTTTCAACTTATTAGAAAAAGTCAACATATTCTTTCCCTCCTCCATTGACCAAAAATGACCCCTTGATGTTATAAGTCATTTCGTGATTTTTAGGCTTACGGTTTGATGTCTAAAAGACATTTAATACCAACCGACATTAGACTGAGCCCAGTCTAGACATTATAAGTCATTTTAAATCATTTTTATAACATTAGAAAAGTAACATTTTACTTTTCTCAATTTTACGCAATATTCAGCGTTTTACGCGAATTACGCGTTTTAGACCCGTGTTTCCAGTTTTTAGCAGGGTTTACCACCCAAATGGAACCTACCACTCATTTTATATTTTATTATGGGACATATGGACATGTTTATCAATACTTTCAAGTTCCATAATTTTACGACACCCGGTTTTACGTTTTGAGGCTTAATCATTTACGATTGGCATTTCCCGGAGTCAAAACTAACCAAGTATCTTGGATAATACCAAGAAAAGTCTACACTTGCTCCCCAAGCTTATACAAACCGCCATAGGGGGGGGGGGATTCACACTAGGTGGAAAGATCTCATGCATTGTACTCTTGGATGCTTACATGTGTTGAACTTGGCCTCCAAGGGTTGACAAGTCAACACAAGTAACCTCCTTAAGACCCTATAAAAGCCCCCATCCCTCCCTTTGTGCCGTCCACTTCCACACACACCAACACCAATCCATTTGCTAATTCTCTTCCAAGTTTCATGCAAGATTCAAGTGCTAGTTCAAGGTTGAAACCCTAGATAGGTTATCATTCACCAAAACTCTTCCAATCCCTAATATACTTGGTGATTTCTCTTGAGTTTAAATCCACTCAATTCACCTCAACCTTCATCATCCATCTTTCAAGATTACAAGAGTAGAAAGATTGCATGAAGAAGTGGGTTGAAGCAAGTCTATCAATGTCCTATCCTTACATGTTAACTTCCTTTCATGTTTGAAAGCCAAAAGTTGTGAGCCAAACCCTAACTTGATTCTTGTTAAATAATCATGTTCATGTTATTTACATGTTATTCTTGCTATATTATGTCTTGTAGTTATGTCCATGATGTATAAAAGTGAGCAAAACAAGTTATTGTTATTGATTGACAAGATAAGTTACTAAAACAAGTAAACTAGTGACTTTCTTGGAAAACCACGACCAAAATGGTAAAATTATGATATTGGATCATTACAAATTACAGTAGAGGACTTAACAAGGAAACCATAGCAATTTGAACCACCCAAAACGAGTATACGAGTCAAAAGTTATGGCGATTTGAAATTACCAAAGATTTCCGGCAAAACTGCCAAATAGCTTCCTGATCAAATTTGGGTTTTGAAAGTCCCACTTCTGGTCCGATTCATCAAAAAGTTAAAACACGAAAGTTGTCCAAAACGACGTTTTCGTTCAGGAACAAAGAAGCTCGAGACCTAAAAACACTTTCCGAGTGATAAAATTCTTCAAATTCTAAACAGCCCATTTTTAGGCGAAAGTCACAAGATTATGGTTATACTTTGAAAGGAACAAGAGGTCTTATGACCTATAATCAAGACCACAAACATGACTAGAACCAAGGTTGAGTCTCATGACCTTGGAACAAGGACCAAAGGTCATGGCTAGGCCATGACGAAATGACCAAGTAAACTTACATAGGCGTAAACATGAAACAAGGAATTGGCGATATATTGAACAAGCAATTTGGATCTACTTCACTTGAAAAGGAATCATGAGATATACAAAGAGAAAATGGTCATACAAGACTTATGAAACTACCCCTAATAACAATCTTCATGTACAAATAAACTTTCCTAAGTTTATTCAAGTATCGGACATGTAACTTTTCGGATCAAAACTTATATCTATATATTTCATCAACTACTACAATAGTAGGGAGCCTCATGTGAGAAGTTCATTATGTAAGCCGTCGAGTTGAGTTGTGGATTTACGAGTTAAAGTGTCCTGGCTCCTCGAACGCTTACTAACATGACTTCTGAATTATGTCGGCCCGAACGGTAGTGAACGATATACCAAAACATACATGTTTCATAAATCTTTCTTTCAAAGACTTACAATATACATCATACCACATCATGGACTAGATGCAAGATATATATATATTGGCACTTATTCATATTCTTTACTCCGATCCTAAGTCGCGACATTCTATTATAGGTTGCTTGTAGAAACCTATACGATCAAACCATCACCTTCATTACTTGCTATCGTACTTAAGGTGAGTTCGTAGCCCCACTTTCTATTGTTTAACTATTTTACAAACCCATGGGGGGAATACATGCTATTATTTTTCTACTCGAACACGATGCTTTCTAATGTATGCTTCACGACGATGTTTTATTATCACTAAGTAACGATTGCCATGTTCGAAGTCCCTATATCATGAACCATTAGTCACTACCTTTAGTGAGCGCGAATATTGTGAATAGATCTATTGGGATTGACGAATCCCATTTGTGTTGAACAACGACGAGTTCACACAAATGCACTATATTTGAGATTTAGCGGTATAAACGGCAAAAGTACCTTGATAGGGCTTCTATAATGCCAATTTTGTTGGTTCGATGTTAACGCTTTGGTTGTATGAGCTTAGTGAAATAAATAACGATTTTGTTTTCTAACTATGAATGTGTGATTAATTACCTCACATTACGATTATTGTGTTCAAACGATTTAACTAAACTCTACGAATTCCACTCAACCTTTGTGTTGACCTCTCAAGCATGTATTTCAGGTTCATGACGATCAAGGATGGCACGGAAGGGCACGGATACTCAAGAGGGCTATAAATTTTATTATCATTCAAAACTCATTTAATTTGTAAACATGGAACCATCTGGGACCTCATTTTGTATCTCTGATATTTATACAATTTGAATGATAAATCTTTTAAAACGACTCAATTGGAGTTCGTTTTCTATTATTGTGTCTATTGTGCCGTCAAGTAACACCCAGTTCGAATTCCGCTGCGTCCATGAATTGGGGGTGTTACAGTAACATCTTTGAACCCGTCATCCCACCACAACAAAACCCACCACTAGATAACCAACCTCTTAGGCCCCGAACCCTAGGAGAGTATTCCCGACCTAGCCACCAAGGCTATCAAAACACCATAGAGCTCACCGGAGCCAATGTGTCTCCCTTGCGATCCGACACCATCCGGTTGGTGCAAAGTGGATGTGCATTCCATGGACTTCGTTCCGAATATCCAAACCAACATCTCAAGGACTTCCTTAAAATCGTAGATTCTGTAGACCTTGATGTTACAACTAGAGAGTCAACCCGATTACGCGTATTCCAATTCTCCCTACGTGATCAAGCTAGCCAATGGCTTGAACGTTTACCCGCGGGATCCATCACCACATGGGATGATCTCACCACTCGCTTCCTTGTCCAATTCTTTCCACCGGGGAAGACTGCGATGCTTAGAAATAACATTTTGATGTTTGAACAACATCAGGGTGAAACTTTCTACGAAGCATGGGCTCGTTTCAAGGATCTCCTTCATAAAGTCCCTCATCATGGTATAAACCTTTGGTTATTAGTTCAAAATTTCTATGATCATTTCGACTATCACACTAAACGCACAATCGATAGAGCCGCGGGAGGAAGATTACGTGATAAGGACGCCGAGGAGTCCTGGGCAATTATTGAAGAGCTTGCCGCCGATAATCAGGAGATATGGGAGTTTAATCATACTATAAAAGTGGCCATCAACGCAATCTCAACACCTGAAGGGACTACCGAAATCTCTGATGAACTCCTATGCAAACTTGAGGTAAAAGTTGACTATTTTTAGGAAAGGCAAAGGAGACCCCTAAGTCCTAGATGGGCTACTGTCAATTCCGTCTCGAAAACGACTTCAACATCGTTATCAGAATCACCCTCTAGAGAGAATGTCGAGACTTTTCAAAACTATACCCCACCTTATTCCCCTCCCGAGAAACTTAGCCCAGAATTTGAAGCTAGAATGAGAGAATACATGGCAACTCTTTCAGATCGGCTCACTAGATTCGAGGAAGCAGTTTATAAGCAAAAAGAGGAGATGCAAGATAAAATGAATGAGATGATGAGCCTGATGGAAGGGTATGCCAACCAGAGAACCCCTGAAAGGATGTTACTAAGGAAAGAAAGCGTCATCCCCACTACCCGATTTGTTAATTCCATCGTAATTGTCCACAAGGATAATGAGAAGGTAGAAACTCCTACTGAACAACCCGTAGAAGAGCCACCAAAATCCCAACCTTTAAGTTACTACCTGAAACATGATATAAACGAAAACACTATAACAAATTGGATAAAGGGTGACGGGCGTAACCAGTCTTTCAAATAGGGTTCTGAGAAGGAGGAAGAGGGAAAAGATAAGTATGATACGTTACCTGGGGGGCCAATATTCGAGAAACTATTGGCACAAAAAGTGGCTACTAAGCAGATGGCGTGTAGGAACTTTGAGATACCGGCTAGCATCGGGGATTTGAAATATCTTAGTGCTTTCGCCGACCAAGGATCGGAAGTAAATCTTATGCCCCTAACTATTTACACCCAACTAACGTCAAAAATGCCAGCCCTCACTCGTGTTAGGTTATCCCTTGCTGAACACTCTTACGTAAACCCTCTATGAATTGCAGAAGATGTGTTGGTTAATGTCGCCGGGTTCATGTACCTCGTTGATTTTATGATCATCGATAATAAGGGAGATGGGTGCATGCCAATAATCGATGATAAAGGGGTGGGTGAGGTGTGAGACCTTCCCCTGCCCCTACATAGGTCCACCATTGTGAGTAATAGGATGGCAACATGATTGGCAGAATACAAGAGGGTAAGTCGGATTTAAATGCTTCCTATAGACGCAGATGAGATTGGAAGGCAAGGGGGAAAATAGACAAATACTCTGATTATTGAAGGGTAGTTTAAGAATAAAAAGAAAAAAAAAAAATAAATCAAGTTGGAAATAAATTGACTGTAACATTATTACATGCCGTAATAATATTTTTAGGCTTGTATTTAGGTTTAATTATTATGTCCATTTATCAATTTTCTATTACTATTGTAACCTAATTATACCATCAAAAAGTTGCAAATTACTTTAGTTTTTTGAAAGGCAGTTGTCGAATAACTTATTCCAAACCCTAAAGAAAATCTAATATCTTATCTATCATGTGATTAGATTGTTGGGGCCTGTGGTGAAAGGCAAATGATGATTTTTTGTGAAAAAACCAACGGTCACTAGGCAAGATTGCTTTTAATTTCTATAATGAGTAGGCATGTTAAAATAATTGATATACAATCAAAAGTAAAAATATTATTCTAGTATAGAGTTGATAATACTGTAATTAGTTAAGCCTATAGTTGGTTTACTTCTTAAAAGTGTGATATCGGGCAAGCATAAATATAATAGTTGTCAAAATAAATATAATAGTTGTCAAATAACGTACAATTTAGCAAGCTGTAAAATTGTAAATCTTTGCTTATAGAAATCATATGGATACTGATACAATTCGAATCTTTAAGATACAAAAAGACCACTTATAGATCGTTAAAAGTTCTAGTCATAATTAATTTCCTATGTTTCACATAAAAGTGTACGAAGTAAGATACGTACGTTTCCCCGATACAGATATGCACTCACTTATAGATCTTGTCATAATATTAAAATTTACAAATATATTACAGTACAATTCTCACGCTATAATATCAAAAAGTAATCATTGCGTCATTTACATTTAATATCAAAGTGTAATAAGTATTAAAAAAAACATGCTTATGGACAGTAGGTGATCGATCTTGATCACCATCTTTTCACCTCTAGTTCTTCAATCTTCCATCACATTTCATGGCAATATCGACTAATCGACGTGGCCTGAACCATCATAAAATCCGAGCTTCGCTTGCTTGTCGAATATTTCACACACTTGTCTCAGATGAGCTGTAAATTTCTGGTTGTTCTGATACTCGCCAAAGCTTAACCGAATTATCCAAACTACCGCTATAAACAACCCAATCTGGATCACTCCCATCCTCGTCGTTCTCATTTAATCGTTCCTGGACCACTAAACACTTAACTGGTCCAGTATGTCCATTTAGAACCGATAAACATGTATGAACACCACCACCTTCACTTCTCCATACACAAATACTCTTATCGGCCGAACCACTCAACAAGAGTTTCCCAGCAGTTGCAAGACAAAGCACCGCGAGTTTATGTCCTCTCAAAACTCCAACATCAGACAAAGTTTGCTTCTCACGTTCCCAAAAACTAACCAAACCATCCGAGGTACCAGCATAAACTGTACCTTCATTATTGACCACGACAGATGTCACGGCACTTTCCTGGTCTAAAAGTGTGTAGATAAAAATGTGTTTTGTAGTTTTCCCGACTAATTCCCTTCTCCATACCTTAACCGTACCATCAGCGGACCCAGTAAAAACCAAACCATCAAATCCAACAACAACCGAATTTATAGCATCTTCATGCGCATGTACGGATTCCAAACATTTGGAATCCGACAGGCGCCATACTTTCATAGATCTATCCCATGAACCCGAATATAACAAACCATTTTCTTCATCTAAGCTCATGCATGCAACTGCGTCGTAATGTTTTAGCCAAGGAACATTACGACGTCTTCTTACTTCAATGTAATTATTTGGATTCATGGAGCTTTTGATATAATCTTTCGTAGTTGGTAAATTACCAACACGTTTATAATGCTTTTTCTTGTTATTCAAATACTTCCAAACACGAATTTTCCCATCTTGGTGACAGGTAAACACTCGGTCACCAGAACAAACAATAGCTTTTACTAAACCACTACTTGATTTAAACCCCGAATATTCCATTAAATTCTTCCAAACCCTAACGTTCTTAGAATCCGAACCGGTGTATAGTAAATCACCCGATGAAGCTAATGAATAAATATGACCCTCTTCGCGTACTAACGAACCAATCAAGCCAATGTTCGTATCGTTATCATTATTGTATGGAAAAGTCCATGGAGATTTAGTATAAGGTGAAGACATTTGGTTTAATGGTGACATGAATTGATTGCTAGGTGATGAGTTTGTTGACATCTCGGGACTTAATGATGAAGCGCTGCTATGTCGATTATCGAATGAACTTCCTTGCGTCGTGATGAAGATATTTGGTTCCGAGCTATGAAGAAGTACCGAGAGTTTTTGTCTCCGGAGTAGAGGGTTTTTGTTGTATGGAAAAGTTTCGTTTTTATTCATGTGTTTCGGCATTTTTTTATAAAATGAAGATGTGATTGTGTGTGTGTTTCTGAATGAATGAAATGAATGCGAATATTAAAACGAAAGAGAAGCTGAAGAGTCGTATATATAAAGGGATTTGGGATGTGTGAAAAGCATGGTGGGTATGCTAAAAGTTGGTGCACCATAGGTGTGTGATGCTACACGTGTCCTTATTCATGTAATCAAACTATTTTTCATATAGATAACGTGGTTTTAATATTCAATAATTGTATAATGCCACGGTTGCTACATATGTAAAGATTATTTGACTAATTTTGTTAAGCATAGCTAGATTTTAATTAGAGTTGAAATATGTATATATTTTTTGTCCTTTTTGTAACATATATAAAATCTTGAAGAAACAAGAATGCTATAAATTGGGACACATTGGCAAACTTTAAGAAGAAGTAAAAAACAATTATCCAATGTAATTGACTCAAATATACTAAAAGCATTTCACTTTCATGCTCCTATATCATAAATAAATCAATAAGATTTTGTGATATAAACACCTATTTTTATTTTTATTCTTAGGAAATCTAGAAGAAATGAGTAAGGAAACTTTTAATTTAAGTTTCTAAAAGAAGATTGGATTCTGAGTTCACGACGTGGTTGATTTGGAATGGTTCTGTGGATAATTGACTTTTCTTCTTTAGAACGTGACTTACTTGTTTAAGAAGTTTTATAGAGAGAATTGCAAGGATCGTCCTTGTGGGAAACTTTTGGGGTAAATTTCGTTCCTAGTCTACATCAAATGATTAAAATACCCTTATCTTTATATTACTTTTCAGATTCTTACACAAATGGTCACTGTATTTCGCCAGATTTTACTAATTTAGTCCTAACTTTTTTTTTAATTTATTTATTTAACTATTAATAGTAGTATTATTTTTTTTATACGTTTTCGTCCGTTTTTATCCGTTTTTCTTTCGTTTTTATCCGTTTTTCTCACGTTTATTTTTTCGTTTTTCTTACGTTTTTGTCTGTTCTTCTTACGTTTTTTCCGTTTTCATACATTTTTGTCTATTTTTCTTACGTTTTTGTCTGTTCTTCTTACTTTTTTCCGTTTTCATACGTTTTTCTCCGTTTTTCTTATGTTTTTGTCGGTTCTTCTTACGTTTTTTTCCGTTTTGATATGTTTTTGTCCGTTTTTCTTATGATTTTTTCATTTCCATACGTTTTTTATCCGTTTTTCTTAAGTTTTCGTCCGTTATTCTTATGTTTTTTTTCATTTTCATACGCTTTTGTCCGTTTTTCTCACGTTTTTTAAATTTTTGTCCGTTTTTCTTACGTTTTTTTTCCATTTTCATACGTTTTTGTCCGGTTTTCTTACCCTCTTGTCCGTTCTTCTTACGTTTTTCCCGTTCTCATACGTTTTTTTCCGTTTTTGTCCTTTTTTTTATGTTTTCGTTCATTTTTCTCATGTTTTTTCCGTTTTCATACGGAAAAAAATTTCAAAAAAATTTGGAAAAAAAATTTTCAAAAAATAATTATCGAAAAAAAATTCTTAAAATATTGGAAAAATAAAAATACTTTTTTGGAAATTTTTAGAAGAAAATAAAAAAAATCTAAAAAATATATATTTTTTTAAATTGAATAATTTTTTTTTTCGAATAAAAATTTTTTAGAAAAAATATTTTTTAAAAAACATTTTTTTAGAAAAATTAAAAAAAATGGAAAAAAATTTCGTATTATTAATTTTTTTTTTCGAAAATATGTTTTTTGAAAATTTTAAATTCAAAACATTTTTTCGAATTTTTTTTCGAAAACCTTTTTTTTATTATTTTTTTTCTAATTCTTTTTTTGAATTTTTTTTTTGGAAATTTTTTGGTGGTGATGGACAGTGTAAACACGGTCGAAAAAGTGGAAAAACGGAAGAAAAACGTATGAAAACGGAAAAATGTAAGAAGAACGGAAAAAAACGTAAGAGAAACTGACAAAAGCATATGAAAACGAAAAAAACGTGAGAAAAACGTAAAAACGTAAGATGACCGGACAAAACCATAAGAAAAACGGACAAACATGAAAAAAAAAACGTGAGAAAAACGGACAAAAACTTATGAAAACGGAAAAAGCGTAAGAAGAACGGACAAAAACGTAAGAAAAACAGACAAAAAACGTATGAAAATGGAAAAAACATAAGAAAAACAGACAAAAACGTGAGAAAAACGGACAAAAACGTATGAAAACGGAAAAAATGTAAGAACAACGGACAAAAATGTAAGAAAAACGGAAAAAAACGTATGAAAATGGAAAAACCTAAGTAAAAAACAGACAAAAACGAAAAAACGTGAGAAAAACGGACAAAAACGTATGAAACCGGAAAAAACGTAAGAAGAACGGACAAAAATGTAAGAAAAACGAACAAAAACGTATGAAAACGAAAAAAAAAATAAGAAAAACGGACAAAAACGTAAGAAAAACAGACAAAAACAGGAAAAAAAAACGTGAGAAAAACGGATAAAACGTAAAAAAAAGTGGACGAAAACGGACGAAAAACGAAAAAAAAAATGTTGGAAAAACAGACAAAAACGTAAAAAAAACGGACAAAAACGTATAAAAAAATAATACTAATACTAATAGTTAAATAAATAAATTAAAAAAAAAAAGTTAGGAGTAAATTAGTAAAACCTGGCGACACACAAGGACCATTTATGTAAGAATCTGAAAAGAAATATAAAGACAAGGGTATTTTAGTTATTTGATGTAGGCCAGGGACGAAATTTGCCTCAAAAGTTTCTCACAGGGACGGTCCTTGCACTTTCCATAATTTCGGGACGAAACGTGCAATTTGACCAAACTTTAGGGACGATTTTTGCAATTCTCTCAGTTTTATATTTGGTCTATTTTGAATAATATTACTACGTAAGTTCGTTACCTCAAAAGTGTTTTTGGTTTTACGTTGGAGACATGTTAATGCATGTGGCAACTCGATAAAACAATCCACATCCCAAAGTTTAGGTTAAGTATTTGGATCCATTATAAATTTGTACATTCACATGCATGTTCAAGATACTTATAACTAATTAACTTTCTCCGTTGGTCAAAACAGATATATGTTTGTATCTTGGCAAATTTTTTGTGTTTATACTAGGGGTGATCACGGTCCGAAGGACCGGACTAGAAAACGATTTTGCATAAAACATCATACCGAACTGTTCGTTTCAGGTCCGGGTCGGTCTGGTCTAGTCTAATGAAGTATAAAGGTCGTTGTGCGTAAGACCAAACTGGATCAGACATGACTGAGGACCCAATATATGAGTAAATGGGTGGATTGAGGATCGAACCGAAATATTCGGTCTAGTTTGGTTTTTTGATCTGGTTTAGTTCACGGTCTATTATGCTCAACCCTATCTGATACTAAGAAAAGAGAAACTAATCTATTCATGTTGAAGATCTTAACTGGTCTTTGTTATTTGATTTTCAATATGAGGTTATGAAATGAATAGACAATTAGCCTTCATATCATTGCTATGCTAGTTATAATGGGTGGTCGACCTTGTGGTCGGTCGCCACTCAGAGCATGTCCTCCCCCATTACGAGACCTCAAACGAACGCGTTCCACTCAGAAAAAACTGGAGATTTGGTCGGTTAGGCGACCAAATGGTGTGAGTCTCTTTGCATGTGTGTGTGTTTTTCTTATTGATTTTTGTAGGATATATTTTTTTAGTTACAATGGTCATCTTATTATAGGCATTTTGTAACACATGTGGATTTAAACAGAAGAGACCGTGATAACTACGGTCACATGTGGTCATCATTATTGCTAGTCTTATTACTTACGTTTTCAATATCCGAACCACATTCCAAACATATTTTAACCAAAAGTATAACATATATAGGAGACGACATAACTTTAAGTTTGGTCATGCATGCACCGGCCAAACGTTTTAAAAGGGGACTTATTTTGATATTCTTTTCAATAGCCTTTTGAGAAAAGTATAATTTTCTGTAAAAGAGGGACTGATTTTGAACATTCTTATACGAGTATTAGGACGTGTTTGGTTTATTCGGTTTTGGCACCTTAACTTTGACGTTTGACTGGAATTTTAACGTCAAGCAGAAGCAATAATGGAAAAATAAAGTTGGTCGCAGTGATAATTACGTGACATAGTTTTTATGTTTCTGTTTTACTTTTCTTATTTTATTTTTCGTTCACTTAAGTAAAAATTTATGTTCCGGTACGTACGGATATCACATATAGACGTTTAACTGAGCACAAATGGCGTGTTTGTTGTTTGATTGTGGATACGAGTTTAATTAAGGAACGAATTGATTATTATGCTATTTATTGTCACTTCTTACATGCAATGCACGCGACCCCCACAAATCAAGCAATCGTGTTACAAATCAAAATGAGAACTAAACCATTTTTGATACTATACCTATTATTTGAACATGCGACCCCTACAAATCAAACAACTACACATAAATTATGTCTTACTCTCTATTTATTATTGTACTCGGGCTATTGAGAAAACTACACGTAGCAGCCGGCCATAAGTCTTGTATGATGATATATACTTTTTTCTTTTTTTTTTCAAATTTTAGAACGGCATGATATATACTTTGTATAATGATATGTACTTAAGGTTTATTTTTTCTTTTCCATAAGAAACTATTGTCTCTTTTTTTTTTTTTTTTTTTTTTTTTTTACATACGTTTAGTGGACTAATGTCGTGAAACTATATAGGGCATAGCGTGAATAAAAAACATAATTCAATACATAATATTGTGGTGATCGATCCCATCGTGTCTAATATACTCTATCAGTTCTTATCAACAATACACAATTCAGTTGAACATGTCTTGTGAACGCTCAAACGGTTTTTTTTAGTGAATTTCTCATGGTTGAACTATTGAACTTATTTGCATTGTCACTATTATGACTTATTGGCATAATAGTATCAGAGAACTTATTACCAAATGAAATAAACATAGAAAAATTCAATATTTTTGACTATTTGCATTTGTGTTCTTTTCTCCACATAAATGACTTTATGATGATAGAAACATATCTCATGAAAGTTAGCCACATAATTCTTTATTTACTTAACAGACTCAATTATATTTTTCATAAACTCGTAAAGTTGCCATTGTACAATGAAATTTATATCATTAAATATCATTCACAAAATACATAATACTTTAAATATATGACGGAAGCACGACACATAGCGCCCATCATATTGTTAAATTATACATGAGGGGCATGTTATTTTATTAATTCTTTTTGTCAAGCCGAAATAAATACTGGTAGGTTAAAAGCCGAAATAAATACTGGTATGTACGAGCTGACTTAACTTTTTACGTGTTGATACAAAAATTGCGCGTTTCTTGTTTTGGTTCCTGCTCTCGTACCAATTAGACCTTAGTGTTTGAAAACCTGCGCACTAAGAATGCAAACAAACACCGTTAGACTTATCGTGAGATTGTCTCTCACGATTATCCTCCGGCGTGAGAGTAAGTAATCGGTTTAGGGTTATGTTGAAGAGTTAGGGTTTGTAAATCGTACCTTTAATGAGAATTATGTCATTCTTTATATAGGCACGAAATCCTTGTAGATTTCGTGTTCCTCGCTCTTCGCACGCGTAGTGCTTATCTGGCCTATGAATCTTTATCCATAAATAAAAGATCCTTATCTATACCATAAATAGTTTGGGATTTCGTGAGTCCAAATCGTTAGTAGTATGGCCCAAATCATTGTCATGATAGCCCACTCATAATGGACTTGGGCATTAGTAGTGTTTATCAGTTGGGTCCATGGCCCAAATGTAGACTATACGTCATCATGTCCCCCTAGTCTAGTGTGCGCGGGTCGTAGCCGCGGATGCTAGACTAGTGAGAGCAGTGGTAAACATGGCGGGAAGAATTTTAAATAATTACCGCCCAATATTTGGAGCCATGTATCTAGTCCCAAAATATCTCAAAGATACCTCGGGAAGCGGGGAGTGTGTCCACGTATTTTTCGGGAAGTGGGAAAAAATGCTTGTACTTCCTTACATCCTAGCCACACGATTAACTTTAGTGGGATCTACATGGCAATCTTTTTAGGGTTTGGTGGCCTTATATAAATCACCGCCTCCCTTTTACTAAAAATCTCACAGTAAAATCAATTCTTCCGCCATTTTTAAAATGTCTCAAAGCTTGTTTAAGAATCAACTGTTTTATTAGGTAACAGCGAGTGCGCTTCATAGTATACCTTATTTTTAGAAATGGTTCGTCAGCTAGAGGAGTTTCACTCTGAAATGGACGAGGATGAACTGCGTCAGTTCCCCTCTAACTATTTCATTCCGCTTGCAGTGTATCCGGAGGTACCGGATGCCAACGCATGTATCGCGGACTTCCTTGAGGGAAAAATAGGGGTGTACACGCGCTTCTTTGAATTTGCCAATCAGCGCGTGCCTATATCCCGATTTTTGAGCGATGTGCTAAACTTTTACCGTTTGCACATTTCGCAGCTGCACTGTATAGGTGCGGCCAAAATAATAAATTTCGAGGTAAACTGTCGCTTATTGGCGATAAACCCAACTATCAACTTATTCCGCGCGTTCTACCACACGTCGTGGTCAAACGGGTGGGTAACATTCTCCAAGCGCCTAGGGGGTTATCAGTGCTATACTGATAAGGTGGACTCCCTGAGGGGATGGAGGAAAAGATTTTTTTTGGATAGATGATCGGGTATTCGCTTCGCTCTCTGAGTTTTATACTCAAGGGGAGCTTCCAAAGGATGAGTGCCTAGATCCCGGTACGTACAATGTGGGGGATGCGGAGACTATTGATGAGAACCGCATCCCCATCAACACTTATCCCGAGGAGTTCTTGGTGCACGTAGGGCTGAGTCGTAACTACTTCGGGGGAAGTGACGAGGTGCCAACGTTCTTGGATGGAAACGGCCGGGGTAGGTGCTTATCCTTTCTTTATCCTCTCGTGTATAATGTAAGCTTCTTTGTGTATATCGATTTTATCACTAACTTGTTCCTCCTTTTGTGTGTTTATATGTTGCGCAGAGATGGATCTTTTCGCCGTAGTGAAGCTGGCAAAGCCGACGCAGGTAACCGTGGGCATACGCCCATTGAGGGAAGGCGAGATGCCTATTCTTGAGGCTGCTGCTGGGCGTCTGCTGGAGCTTGCGCAAGAGGAGCCTTCGGACGCATCACAGCCTGTGGTGCATGCGGCCCCAGTTCAGACAGTGCCCGCACAGGCAGTGGTGACGCCTGAAGTTGCGCGCGCTGAGTCGTCCACAAGTGTTGGTATTCTCAAAGTGGACACGGACTCTAAAGAGGAGCGTCAAGGTGTGAAGCGCAAGGCTGTAGTTGATGATGGTGAAGGAACTTCGAAGCGCAGGCGTCATACCATTATTGTGGATGAGTCTTCAGACGAGGAGACGTCTGTATCTGTTGCTGTGCAGAAGAATGCTCAGGCTTCTCCTTTCATGTAAGTAAACTGAATATTTACGTTTGTACGTGGTTTTCCTCCGCGCCATTCCCTAATATTTATTTTTATGTTTGCTTGTAGTGATGATGCTGCAGGGGGTGATGCAGCGTTCGTGGGGGGGTCAGTGCCACCTCAGGCGGCTCATACGCATGTGGAGGAGCCGGTGGGAGTTGATGAAGAGTTGTCTGCGCAATAGCTGATGGAGGAGCTGGGAGCTGTTGCTGAGCGTCAGGCTGAGTTGGTCACTCAGCTGAAGGCGCGATATGTTGGGGAGAGTAGCAGTCTCGCTCAGAAGGATGAGGAGATTGCTCTGCTTAGGGCGCAACTGGCTGATGCGCGGGCAGAGGTGGAGTCCACAACTGCGTATGGAGGGCGAGTTGCTGATGAGAAGCTGGCTTTAATGGTGGAGCTAAGGCGGGAACGTGTTGCTGATGATCAGCATAGGTCTAACTGCGCCTGGGCTTTGAAGTACTTGCAGCAGAATCGGAGCAAGCACTTTACCCAACTTGATGAGTTTTGTGAGCGTGTAGAGGCAAAAGTTCAAGTGCAGGAAGACAAGCTGCGTAAGCTGAGTATCGAATATGATGAGGAGTTATACCCTCATCTGATGTCTACGATTGCTGAACGCAGGTACGTATTCCCATTTTATTTTCTCGGCTCCATGTTCCTTAATGCCTTTAATATCCTGACTTTTGCATTGTTGTATGTACAGGTGGCTGATTAGCCATGGCATGCGTTTGGCTGCCATGGGTACTGATGAGTGTCTAAATACTCATCATTTTATATCAATCTGAACTGTCAAAACATCCAAAAACACTCAAATATGCATCAAAATACTGAAAATATCTTAGAAGTGTGTTTTATATGTTTCAAATGTAAAATAATCAAAAACAGATAAAAAAACGTACAAAGTTTGCATAATTGGCAGTTTCAGTCCCTCAAGTTTCAAAAATTGGCAAAACTAGTCCTTGGTAAATCAAAACATGAAAAATATCATCAAAGGTCCTTAGGGATTCATAAGTTGTCAAGTATAGTCCTTTAAAGTTAAAAATTGCAAAATCACAACTTTAGTCCCTCAAGTTTCAAAAATGTCAAATATAGTCCTTAAGGTTTTGAAAATGGAAAAATATGAAAAATAAACCTTGAACTATTCTTAAATGGCAAAATTGGTCCTTATGATAACATTTTGAGAAATTACATCTTTAGTCCCTTAAAAATCCAAAATTACATAAATGGTCCCTAGAGTTTGAGAAATTGGCAGAAAAGGTCCCTGGATTTTAAAAATGAGAAAATTACATCTTTTATCCTTGTGTTATGGTTTTAATGCAGGTTTAGTCCTTGGAAGTAGTTTGGAAAAGTGACAAAATCAGTCCCTCAAATTTCACCAAATTACAAAATTGGTCCTTGTTTAATACCACATACCAACCGGACCCTTTTATTATGAATCCAAAACTAAACCTAATCCAAACACAATACCAAGCCCACCCTTTTTCCCCTAGGCCCAATCCACCCTCGGCCCACACCCCCTTTATTATTTAGAACGGGTCAAACCCCGTTTGACCTCCCAATACCGCCAAACCACCCTCCACTGTTCATCCTCCTCTCCCAAACCTGAAACCAGCAAAACCATGGTGGTTTTCCACCACCTCACCACCTTTCCGGCTCACTAACCTACTCCCTTCCACCTCACAACCTTATCCCACACCACATTAAATTCATTTCCCACCAATTTTCTCTCTAAACCATACTTGCTCCTCTGTTTTCATCATATAGCCCCCAACTTGGCCTCCAAACCATCTCAATTGTCCCCTGACACTTCCACAAGATCCCAATATTCTTTAATTGCACAACTTTGGCCCCAAGTAAACGTATATGACTTTTGGCGCCAAAATTAGTTTAAACGGCTAGGATCATTTCAGAGATTGGATGGTCAAGATTACAAGTGGGATATGCTCAGAGACTCCCAAGGAACCCTAAAGTGAGCTTATAAAAGGAAGAGAAGAAGAAGAGATTAATATCTAGTTTTATTTTCAATAAAGTGTATGTCGACTTAAGTATGTTTTAATTCCAGTGTAAAATTAAGCTTTCAAGTACTTTGTTTAGTCTTTTTCAGTGTATTGTGAAACCTTATTAGTAATCAATTTCAAGTTTGTAACTCTATATCAGTTTATGTAAGTTAACTTTTATATCAAAATTCTCAATAACTTCTAATGTTGTTTGTAGTGGATGGTAAGGACTCATAAGCTCATATAAGATCCTAATAAGCTCAATAAAGCTTCTAGTAACTTATAATTCAGTATAGCTTAAAAAATTCCAAAAATACAAAATTGGTCAATGAAAGTCAACTGTGGGAATTGGAATTGATTTCTGGGATTCAGAGTTGATTTGGAAGCACAAGAATCTTTGGAGTTTGGTTTAGATCCTCAGGGAGGAATTTAGGTTCTTGGTTCTTGGTCATTGATCCTCACAGTCTTTAGCTTGTAAGCAATTTATCCATTTTAAAGCTTATTTCCTATATTCATTATTGTTTATGCTTGATTATGTTTATTCTGTGTTAATTTATAGTATTTAGTGATAATTTAAACTAAAATATAGTAGTTGTTCATAAGGTTTAAAAGTTGCTTAGTATTTCATATTTTTAGTCATTTATAGGTTGTTCTTCATTTTTAAGTTATTCTTGTTATTTCTGAAAAATTAGAGTTTTAACAGGTTTATATAATCATAGTTTATGCTTCTGTGCTAGTATTGTGGTCTATATCAATTGTTTGCTTTGAAAAATCCCATCTTAGTTAGATTAGGGGGTGTTTGGATTGAACTATTTAGGCAATTGTAGTTGTTCTAAGTTGTTGTTGAGTGTTTACTTAGCTCACTCATAGTTCAAATACACCAAATCAAGTTCCTTTTTAGTAGCCATATTCACAAAAGTCAAAAATCACAAACAATTCACCACCACAGTTAACTGTGGTGATATTTGAGTCCAAAACTCATCAAGTCCATTCATAAGTGTTTGCTTTAACTTAAATTGGTCATATCACAGCTTAACTAAACATCTTTAATCATAAAATCAGAGTTTGAATTTCATCAAAGTCAAATACCAAAGTTTCTCAAAAAGTCAAAAGTGCATGTTTCAGATTTTTACAAAAATGGCAAGAATTTTCATGATTTATGTACTTGGTTCTAGGTTTTGAATCTTGTTGTGAGTGTTGTCTATCAGTAGAACTTGTGATTTACACACTTGTTACATTTTTGTGAATTTTATTTGTGGACTATTTTACCCCTGGAACACACCTGCAGGGCAACCATCTCCCCTGCTACACAGCATACCATCTCACCACCACCACTTTGGTGGTTGATTGTGGCCACCCCAGTGGGTCCCACACTCCAAATCTTGGTTCTTACAACCCCCCTCCTACCAGGCTTTAAGTTTTGACCTTTTATTTGACTTAGTGATCAGTGGACCCCACCTAAATCACCCTCATAACTCTGTCCCATTTCTGACCCAGAACCCAAATAAGCAATTGCTTATTGTGGCTTTTTAGCTTATCCCATGAGCTTATCTCATCAATTCTAGATTATTCAAGTCTAAGTAACTTAGGTAAACCAGACTTAACCAGTGTGGACCCCACATAAGTCAATTTGAGCTCAATTCTTGGTTTAGTCAAACTTAGTCAACTGTCAAGGCAAATAAAGCACTCACAGTGCTTATTCTTGGTTTCTAAATTATTTATCTTTGTAAAAGTTTCATAATTTAAGTATTTTAATAGTTCTATAAAAGAAAAACCAGAAAAAGCCAACTTTAATTATAGTGATAGCTTCTATTTAATAGAAATTATCTATTTAATTTTCTTTTTAGCTTATTAATAAGCACTTTTCCATTTTTATAATTTTCTTAATTTCCTAGTACCTTTAAGTATTTAAAATAATTTTCTTTGATTTTTCCTAAACAATTTACTAATTATTAGAATTAAAAGTAGTTTAAATAATTAAATAAGGAGTATTAGTAATTAAATAGTTTTCATTAATTTTAATTAATAACAGTAGAATTTTATATTTTTCCTAGGTTTTATAAATTAGTTAAGACTTTTAGAAAATAGTTTCATAATTTCCACTGTTCATTTCCAATTTTCTTATTTAATTAAATTAAATTAGATTTAAAATAATTAATAGGTAATTAATTAGTAAAATAGCCTAAAATATAATTTTTAGAAGTTTTTATAATTTTTTAGGATTCCTGTGATGGTTAATTAGTTTTATAAATTTTTCCATAATTTTATAAGTTAATTTAGTATTATTAGTAATTTAAAATAGTTTAATTAGTTTAAATAATATAATTAGTTTTTAATTAATAGAAAACTCATAAAAAGACAAAAATATTTCTTTTCATTTTTTATACTTTCTTCAAGTTCTTTTTAAACTTTAGAAATTATTTTTGTAAGTTTTTAGTTTAATTTGTAATCTTTATAATTTTTAGTTAATTTAACTTAGGTTTAAATTAGATTTTTAAATAGTTTTAATTAATTAAATAGTAATTAAATATTAAAATAATCAATTTCATTATTTTATTTTCATTTTAAATTTTCTTTTAATTTTAAGTTTTAAAAAGTTTCAATTGTACCCCCTGTAGTTTGTAATTTGATAAAACCCACTTTTCTCTGTCTGTTATCTTATTTTCTAATTTGTGCTTTTGTGATTATATCTGTATTTCTGTTATTGTTTATTTCATATTATCCAAGCAATCAGTAGTATAATCATTCCTCAATCATTTTGGTTACTGTCCTCAGTACCACTCATTCCCTTAAACGTTCAAAATACAATTTCAATCTCGTTGGGATTTAACGACCCGGGGATTTCCCTATTTTTCCGCGGTCAATATAAACTTGCACTTTCTCCTAGGTGGGCCTATCAACTGCACACGGTTGACTGGTTGGTTTATGAGGAGTCAAAATTTGGCGCCGCTGCCGGGGAGGTTGTTGCGTATTTCAAAACGTTTTAGGTTAAGTGGTTTTCAAAACCCCTCCTGTACAAATATCACCACTTTGTAAACTTTGTGAAAATCAAAATCATATCTGAAAAAGTTCATTAACATTTCTCCTGAAGTGTTAAAAA
Organism: Artemisia argyi; assembly: GCA_030686995.1. NCBI lineage: Eukaryota > Viridiplantae > Streptophyta > Magnoliopsida > Asterales > Asteraceae > Artemisia > Artemisia argyi. The sequence continues at coordinate 9,414,311 of CM060679.1, forward strand.
CACCAAACAAATCATAAACAACAAAACAAACTGTGAAGTTAAATTACTTCGTTATCTTTAAGATTACAACCTATACAGTTGGTTTAAGGTAAGTTCTGACATTAAATTGCGAACTTAAGAGGGATCCATTTATTTCCTCCCGCCAGCCTGCGAGTAATCTTAAAGGAACGATTTCGGTTAAAGAATCAGTTCCAAAAATATTGTCCAAGTTTTTTCACCCATACACGAAAAGCCAAAAACATTTTACTGTGAATATAATTACATAAAAGTTTACCACCGAAAACCAAGGTAGAACACCTACCAACTGGGGGTGTGAACATAATAAGTTCCCAAACTTAAGATTTAAAACTTACCATTGTATCTTTGTGAATAGTGTACCTTTTTTAAAGGAGCTGTTCATTTGTGATTATTGGATTCAAGTTCACTGTCGTTTTGCCTCTGTCTTGTTTTGATTGATACCGTTTTTAGTGCATGCACACTCGTTCGCAAACAAAGCGTAATAAAGGAAAAAATGTAACTAAGTTACGTACTGTTGAAGAAAAGCAACCATCAAAAATGAACGACGAGCCCCCATTCCCTCCCAAGGAGGAACCAGTTCCTGACACCCGAACAATGGAGGAACTGTGTCAACCTACCATGCAAGGGAGGGGTGGACCCATTGCACCACTCACTATTGGAGCCACGGACTTTGGATTAAAACACCACATGATATAACAGATCCAGAATTCGTGCCAGTTCCATGGATTGCCGGGTGATGATGCTAACAAACATCTCGACAAATTTTTAACTGTCACCCAGAGCATGAAACAAAATGGCGTCACCGATGACGGCCTACGTTTGTACCTTTTTCCCTATTCCCTCACTCATCATGCGACTTCCTGGTTCGATCGACTTCCAAAGAATTCGATCCACACTTTTGATGAGATGATCACTAAATTTCTGGCCAAATACTTTCCACCATCTATGGTCACAAAGCTGAGGAATGATATCAGCAACTTCAGACAGCTTCCCGAAGAGTCCTTATTTGAGGCATGGGAACGCTACAAACTTGCTATTGATCGGTGTCCCAATCATAACATGCTTCTTGTCACCATTATTGATACCTTTTATAATGGTTTGACACTCCGTCATCGTGACACCATCAATGCTGCTGCTGGGGGCACCTTTATGAAAAGGACCCCTGAAGAGTGCTATAACTTAATCGAAAACATGACTGCCCATCATAATTTTTGGGACTCCTCTGCTGAGAGGAACGACTCATTTAAGTCAGTCACTCCGGCAAGCAATGAAATATCCATCCTAGCTAAAAAGCTTGATGATTTGTCTACAACAGTTTTGCGTATCAATCAGACAAATCATAATCAGATCAAAGCTGTTAACCCAAGTTGTGAAACTTGCGGTGGTCCACATCCTTACACAGAGTGCCCAGCCTCCGGTGGCTCGGCTCGTGAAAACGTGTACGCAGCTCAAGGTTCCTATAGTACGGGAGGTAATTCTTACCAACCGCAAGGAGATCGAAACCTTTTGAGCTACCGATCTAATAACTACATCGGACCACCAGGGTTTAATCAGTCCCATAACCAAAATGGTCAAAACAGAAACCAGAACTTTAACCAGAACCGAATGAACCAAGGTTTTAACAACCAAGGGAATTTCAACCCTGGTCAAAACCAGGTTCAACAAAATCAGAACCAAGGGAATTATAACCGAAATCAAGGTCAGAACAATTACCCACAGGGTAATTTTCAACAACAAAACCACTTCCAGGGTAATAACAACCAGCAACATGGGAATTTCCAGAACAATCGGGCTCAAAATTTTCCAAACCAAAATCAAGCCATTGTTCCAACTGGACCATCACATGATGAGTTATTAAAACAGTTTATGAAATCCCAAGATGAACTTAACAAAATGCTGGTTAGTCAAATATCTGATTTGAAGAAGTCTTTAAATGATCGACCCTCGGGCTCAGGTACCACTTTACCTAGCAACACGATCGCTAATCCGAGGGGCGATGTAAAGGCGATCACCACAAGAAGTGGAGTTTCTTACCAAGGACCCACAGTTCCGTCTACCTCTTCTCCTATCCCGGTAGAGGAATGTGAAACTGAGGATACCACGGATACGGTACTTCCTACTAATAACGGAGGTACCAATGACATCCCTCCTCCAGTTATCCCGGTCCCGACTCCCCCTAAAAGAGTCGTGTTTGAAACTACCGAAGGTCCTGTTGAAAATCCAAAAGCCAACCCAAAACCAACAATTCCATATCCCTCATGATTGCAAGACCAGAAGCTCCGTGAAAAAGCTAATCATCAGATGGAAAAATTCTTTCAGATTTTTCAAGAACTACACTTCGATATTAGTTTCGCGGATGCTCTTCTTTTATTGCCCAAATTCGCATCGACAATCAAAAACCTATTGAGCAATAAAGAAAAACTGTTTGAGATGGCACGAACTCCACTCAATGAAAACTGCTCTGCAGTTCTGTTGAAACAGCTTCCCGAGAAGCTAGGAGACCCCGAGAGATTTCTAATACCATGTATTTTCCCGGGGATGGTTGAGTGTTTTGCCTTGGCCGATCTTGGTGCAAGCATCAACTTAATGCCCCACTCAGTTTGGAAAAAGCTCTCTCTTCAGGCACTTAGTCCCACATGCATGACTCTCGAGCTTGCAGACCGTTCAATTTCACGTCCCCTTGGTATTGCCGAGGACGTATTTGTAAGAGTGGGAAAATTCCATTTTCCGACAGACTTTGTCGTTGTTGATTTCGATGCGGATCCAAGAGTTCCTCTCATTCTTGGGAGGGGATTCTTAAGGACGGGTCGTGCATTAATCGATGTTTTCAATGAGGAAATCACGTTACGAGTTGGCACTGAAGCGATAACGTTCAACCTTGATCAAAGCTCGAGATACTCCTCGAATTATGATGCTGAATCGGTCAACCGAATTGATGTCATTGACATTGCATCCGAAGAGTATGCTCAGGAAATCCTTGGATTCGCTGATAATTCTCCGAGTGGCAATCCCACTACCTCTTCTCACCCCATAATCGCTAATTCTTCTCCTTCCCTCACTCCTTTTGAGGGAAGTGATTTCGTCCTTGAGGAATTAGAGGCCTTTCTCAAAAGTGATTCAGTTCCCGAAGGAATTGATAACCAAGAGATTGACCCGGAGAGGGATATACTTCTCCTTGAGAAGTTATTGAACAAAGATCCTTCTCCAATTCCTGTTCTACCTCCACAACTTCATAAGGCGGAAATCAAATATGTTGAGAAAAATGATGATTTCCCCAAGGTCGAACTTAAGGACCTGCCTCCTCATCTAGAATATGCATTCTTGGAAGGTAACGATAAGTTACCAGTCATTATTGCAAAAGACTTAAAGGATGAGGAGAAAACCGCGCTGCTTAAGGTTTAAAAGTCCCACAAGCAAGCAATTGCTTGGAAGCTCTCAGACATAAAGGGTATTAACCCGGATTTTTGTACACACAAAATCCTAATGGAAGAGGACTTTAAACCTGCCGTGCAGCATCAAAGAAGGGTAAATCCAAAAATCCACGAAGTTATCAAGGAAGAAGTTATCAAACTTCTCGACGCGGGATTGATTTACCCTATATCAGATAGTCCTTGGGTTAGCCCAATACATTGTGTTCCAAAAAAAGGTGGCATCACGGTTGTCACTAATGAGGATAACGAGTTGATACCAACTCGTTTTGTTATAGGGTGGCGAGTATGTATCGATTACAGAAAGCTTAACGAAGCCACCCGCAAAGACCATTTTCCTCTGCCCTTTATGGATCAAATACTCGAAAGACTAGCGGGGAATGAGTATTATTGCTTCCTCGACGGCTTCTCGGGTTACTTCCAAATTCCCATTGATCCTCAGGATCAAGAGAAGACTACCTTCACATGCCCTTACGGAACATTTGCCTATCGTCGCATGCCTTTTGGGTTATGCAATGCTCCGGGCACTTTCCAGAGGTGCATGATGGCTATTTTCCACGACATGATCGGGAAAACCATGGAGGTATTCATGGATGACTTCTCAGTCATCGGGAATTCTTTCGACTCATGCCTCTCCCATTTAGAAAAAATGCTTCAACGTTGTGAAAACACTAATCTTTGTCTAAACTGGGAGAAGAGCCATTTTATGGTTAAGGAGGGCATTGTCCTCGGCCATAAAATTTCAAAAAGCGGGATTGAGGTCGATAAGGCCAAAATTGATGTTATAGCTAAACTGCCTCATCCCACCACTGTTAAAGGAATAAGGAGTTTCCTCGGCCATGCCGGGTTCTATCGGAGATTCATACAGGATTTTTCCAAAATAGCCCGGCCCATGACTCATCTTCTTGAAAAGGATGCTCTTTTCATTTTTTCCCCCGAGTGCATCGAAGCTTTTTCTACTTTAAAGAAAAGGCTTACCGAGGCACCAATCCTTGTTGCCCCCGACTGGGACTTACCCTTCGAACTTATGTGCGATGCTAGCGACTTCGCTATTGATGCAGTTCTGGGGCAACGCAAAACCAAACATTTCCAGCCAATACACTACGCAAGTAAGACCATGAATGAGGCTCAAACACACTATACCACCACAGAAAAAGAATTATTAGTTGTGGTATATGCCTTTGAAAAATTTCGGTCTTACTTAATCTTAAACAAAAGCGTGGTGTATACAGACCATTCGGCTTTGAAATACCTGTTCACTAAACAGGACGCAAAGCCAAGACTGCTCCGTTGGGTCCTGCTCCTTCAGGAATTCGATATTCTCATAAGAGATAAAAAAGGAGCAGCGAACCTTGCAGCTGATCACTTGTCCCGGTTAGAAAATCCTCATCAGGATATTCTCGAGAGAAAAGAAATTAATGAAACTTTTCCTCTGGAGACTCTAAATCTAATCTCTACCCGGGATGATGCCACTACCCCATGGTTTGCCGACTTTGCAAATTACCATGCGGGAAATTTCGTTGTGAAAGGGATGTCGTCCCAACAGAAAAGAAAATTATTTAAAGATGTAAAACATTACTTTTGGGACGACCCCTACTTGTTCAAAATATGTGTGGATCAAGTCATCCGACGGTGTGTCCATGGCCAAGAAGCCATGGAAATTCTTAAAGCTTGTCATGATGGACCCACGGGGGGACATCATAACCCAAACTACACCGCCAAAAAGGTGTTTGATTCAGGATTCTTTTGGCCCACGATCTATAAAGACGCCCATGAACTTATCAAAACCTGTGAGGCTTGCCAGCGTCACGGGAATATTTCCAAAAAGAATGAGATGCCGCAAAACGCCATCCAAGTCTGTGAAATATTTGATATGTGGGGCATTGATTTTATGGGGCCATTCCCGTCTTCACGAGGGAATAAATACATACTCGTGGCTGTCGACTATCTGTCAAAATGGGTTGAAGCAAAAGCTTTACCCACCAATGATGCCCGAGTAGTCGTTAAATTTTTAAAGTCTCTCTTTGCCAGATTCTGGACTCCTCGTGCCATTATCAGTGATCGTGGCACTCACTTCTGCAATGAACAATTTGAAAGAGTGATGCTGAAATATGGTGTAACTCACCGTCTTTCGACAGCATATCACCCCCAAACAAGTGGGCAGGTGGAGGTCTCAAATCGGGGTATTAAGAGAATTCTAGAAAGGACGGTTGGTGAAAACCGTGCCTCTTGGACGGATAAGCTGGATGATGCATTATGGGCTTTCCGTACTGCTTACAAAACACCCATCAGGTGTACTCCATATAAGCTAGTGTACGGGAAAACATGTCATCTTCCGATCGAATTAGAACATAAGGCCTATTGGGCCTTAAAACATGCAAATTTCGACCTTCAGACAGCGGGTGATCACCGTAAAGTTCAACTAAACGAACTAAATGAATTACGTGATCAAGCTTACGAAAATTCTTTAATCTATAAAGAAAATACTAAGAAGATACATGACTCTAAAATTAAGAACCGCGTTTTCAACGTTGGTGACAAAGTTCTTCTTTTCTATTCAAGATTAAAAATTTTCTCGGGTAAACTAAAAACCCGTTGGTCTGGACCATTTACTATAGCAAAAGTATACCCATATGGAACTGTTGAGTTATTGCAACCCGACGGTCCCAATTTTAAAGTAAATGGTCATCGGTTAAAACACTATTTTGGAGGGGACATACAACCAATGGTTGTCCCAGATCTCCAAACTTTCCCCATGGACCAATAAATTTGGGGTCGAGTCAAGCTAGCGACTCGGTTAACAAAAACAGTAGCTTCCCCAAGGACAATTTAATTCGGGGTCGAGTCAAGCTAGCGACTCGGTTAACAAAAACAGTAGCTTCCCCAAGGACAATTTAATTCGGGGTCGAGTCAAGCTAGTGACTCGGTAATCAAAAACAGTAGCTACCCCATGGACCAATAAATTCGGGGTTGAGTCAAGCTAGCGACTCGGTTAAAAAAAATAGTAGCTACCTCATGGACAATTTAATTCGAGGTCGAGTCAAGCTAGCGACTCGGTAATCAAAAACAGTAGCAATATGGGTTTTCACCCATATTTCTGTCTTCTTACCCCTTTCTACCACCCTAGTGTGGGGGAGATGAACCACATGTTGTATATATGTATATATTTTTTTCAAAAAAAAAAAGTGCGTTTGTATGTAAATAGACTAAAACAAAAGGTTAATAGTATTTCCTTCTTACGTTCTAAGTCTTGGTGGGACACCAAGTACTTTGAATATTGAGGGCAATATTCAGTTCTAAGTTTGGGGGAGAGTTCTCACGAATTTAAAACACATGTTCCATCAAGAACCCCCATTTGATCAAAATTTAAAGTTTTTCACAATTAGAAATGCAAATAATGGTTATCAGTTCACCATGTCTAACCCACAAAAGGATTGGCTAGTCCAGGAGCAAACGGCTCTTGGTAAAGACATCTCAAATCCGTTGATGGCTTGCAATTTGCCCAAAATTGTATGGTTCCTCAACTCCCCATATCCCATAATGCGAACGAGTTGGCTAGCCCGCAAGATTATGGCTTGTGGTAAAGGCCGTGGAAAAACTATAATTGGTAATCAACTCACCAAGATGTTGACTATTCCATCAAGAGTTGGCTAGTCCAGAAGCAAACGGCTTTTGGTAAAGACAAATCAAATCTGTTGACAGCTGGTGGTTTGCTCAAAATCACACGGTTATCAGGTGTGCCACAGTTCTTACATCTGGCTACCTCCAAAAGTGATTGCTTTTGGTAAAGAGTAAAAATTCATTAAATTTTTCTCAAAAGATTGCTAGGGACTAGCAATAGTTTAGTGTGGGGGATTGATGAGTGTCTAAATACTCATCATTTTATACCAATCTGAATTGTCAAAACATCCAAAAACACTCAAATATGCATCAAAATACTGAAAGTATCTTAGAAGTGTGTTTTATATGTTTCAAATGCAAAATAATCAAAAACAGATAAAAAAACGTACAAAGTTTGCATAATTGGCAGTTTCAGTCCCTCAAGTTTCAAAAATTGGCAAAACTAGTCCCTGGTAAATCAAAACATGAAAAATATCATCAAAGGTCCTTAGGGATTCATAAGTTGTCAAGTATAGTCCTTTAAAGTTAAAAATTGCAAAATCACAACTTTAGTCCCTCAAGTTTCAAAAATGTTGAATGGTCCCTAGAGTTTGAGAAATTGGCAGAAAAGGTCCCTGGATTTTAAAAATGAGAAAATTACATCTTTTGTCCTTGTGTTATGGTTTTATTGCAGGTTTAGTCCTTGGAAGTAGTTTGGAAAAGTGACAAAATCAGTCCCTCAAATTTCACCAAATTACAAAATTGGTCCTTGTTTAATACCACATACCAACCGGACCCGTTTATTATAAATCCAAAACTAAACCTAATCCAAACACAATACCAAGCCCACCCTTTTTCCCCTAGGCCCAATCCACCCTCGGCCCACACCCCCTTTATTATTTAGAACGGGTCAAACCCCGTTTGACCTCCCAATACCGCCAAACCACCCTCCACTATTCATCCTCCTCTCCCAAACCTGAAACCAGCAAAACCATGGTGGTTTTCCACCACCTCACCACCTTTCCAGCTCACTAACCTACTCCCTTCCACCTCACAACCTTATCCCACACCACATTAAATGCATTTCCCACCAATTTTCTCTCTAAACCATACTTGCTCCTCTGTTTTCATCATATAGCCCCAACTTGGCCTCCAAACTATCTCAATTGTCCCCTGACACTTCCACAAGATCCCAATATTCTTTAATTGCACAACTTTGGCCCCAAGTAAACGTGTATGACTTTTGGCGCCAAAATCAGTTTAAACGGCTAGGATCATTTCAGAGATTGGATGGTCAAGATTACAAGTGGGATATGCTCAGAGACTCCCAAGGAACCCTAAAGTGAGCTTATAAAAGGAAGAGAAGCAGAAGAGATTAATATCTAGTTTTATTTTCAATAAAGTGTATGTCGACTTAAGTATGTTTTAATTCCAGTGTAAAATTAAGCTTTCAAGTACTTTGTTTAGTCTTTTTCAGTGTATTGTGAAACCTTATTAGTAATCAATTTCAAGTTTGTAACTCTATCTCAGTTTATGCAAGTTAACTTTTATATCAAAATTCTCAATAACTTCTAATGTTGTTTGTAGTGGATGGTAAGGACTCATAAGCTCATATAAGATCCTAATAAGCTCAATAAAGCTTCTAGTAACTTATAATTCAGTATAGCTTAAAAAATTCCAAAAATACAAAATTGGTCAATGAAAGTCAACTGTGGGAATTGGAATTGATTTCTGGGATTCAGAGTTGATTTGGAAGCACAAGAATCTTTGGAGTTTGGTTTAGATCCTCAGGGAGGAATTTAGGTTCTTGGTTCTTGGTCATTGATCCTCACAGTCTTTAGCTTGTAAGCAATTTATCCATTTTAAAGCTTATTTCCTATATTCATTATTGTTTATGCTTGATTATGTTTATTCTGTGTTAATTTATAGTATTTAGTGATAATTTAAACTAAAATATAGTAGTTGTTCATCAGGTTTAAAAGTTGCTTAGTATTTCATATTTTTAGTCATTTAAAGGTTGTTCTTGATTTTTAAGTTATTGTTGTTATTTCTAAGAAATTAGAGTTTTAACAGGTTTATATAATCATAGTTTATGCTTCCGTGCTAGTATTGTGGTCTAGATCAATTGTTTGCTTTGAAAAATCCCATCTCAGTTAGATTAGGGGGTGTTTGGATTGAACTGTTTAGGCAATTGTAGTTGTTCTAAGTTGTTGTTGAGTGTTTACTTAGCTCACTCATAGTCCAAATACACCAAATCAAGTTCCTTTTTAGTAGCCATATTCACAAAAGTCAAAAATCACAAACAATTCACCACCACAGTTAACTGTGGTGATATTTGAGTCCAAAACTCATCAAGTCCATTCATAAGTGTTTGCTTTAACTTAAGTTGGTTATATCACAGCTTAACTAAACATCTTTAATCATAAAATCATAGTTTGAAGTTCATCAAAGTCAAATACCAAAGTTTCTCAAAAAGTCAAAAGTGCATGTTTCAGATTTTTACAAAAATGGAAAGAATTTTCATGATTTATGTACTTGGTTCTAGGTTTTGAAACTTGTTGTGAGTGTTGTCTATCAGTAGAACTTGTGATTTACACACTTGTTACATTTTTGTGAATTTTATTTGTGGACTATTTTACCCCTGGAACACACCTGCAGGGCAACCATCTCCCTTGCTACATAGCATACCATCTCACCACCACCACTTTGGTGGTTGATTGTGGCCACCCCAGTGGGTCCCACACTCCAAATCTTGGTTCTTACAACCCCCTCCTACCAGGCTTTAAGTTTTGACCTTTTGTTTGACCTAGTGATCAGTGGACCCTACCTAAATCACCCTCATAACTCTGTCCCATTTCTGACCCAGAACCCAAATAAGCAATTGCTTATTGTGGCTTTTTAGCTTATCCCATGAGCTTATCTCATCAAGTCTAGATTATTCAAGTCTAAGTAACTTAGGTAAACCAGACTTAACCAGTGTGGACCCCACATAAGTCAATTTGAGCTCAATTCTTGGTTTAGTCAAACTTAGTCAACTGTCAAGGCAAATAAAGCACTCACAGTGCTTATTCTTGGTTTCTAAATTAGTTATCTTTGTAAAAGTTTCATAATTTATGTATTTTAATAGTTCTATAAAAGAAAAACCAGAAAAAGCCAACTTTAATTATAGTGATAGCTTCTATTTAATAGAAATTATCTATTTAATTTTCTTTTTAGCTTATTAATAAGCACTTTTCCATTTTTATAATTTTCTTAATTTCCTAGTACCTTTAAGTATTTAAAATAATTTTCTTAGATTTTTCCTAAACAATTTACTAATTATTAGAATTAAAAGTAGTTTAAATAATTAAATAAGGAGTATTAGTAATTAAATAGTTTTCTTTAATTTTAATTAATAACAGTAGAATTTTATATTTTTCCTAGGTTTTATAAATTAGTTAAGAATTTTAGAAAATAGTTTCATAATTTCCACTGTTCATTTTCCAATTTTCTTATTTAATTTAATTAAATTAGATTTAAAATAATTAATAGGTAATTAATTAGTAAAATAGCCTAAAATATAATTTTTAGAAGTTTTTATAATTGTTTAGGATTCCTGTGATTGTTAATTAGTTTTATAAATTTTTCCATAATTTTATAAGTTAATTTAGTATTATTAGTAATTTAAAATAATTTAATTAGTTTAAACAATATAATTAGTTTTTAATTAATAGAAAACTCATAAAAAGACAAAAATATTTATTTTCATTTTTTATACTTTTTCAAGTTCTTTTTAAAGTTTAGAAATTATTTTTGCAAGTTTTTAGTTTAATTTGTAATCTTTATAATTTTTAGTTAATTTAACTTAGGTTTAAATTAGATTTTTAAATAGTTTTAATTAATTAAATAGTAATTAAATATTAAAATAATCAATTTCCTAATTTTATTTTCATTTTAAATTTTCTTTTAATTTTAAGTTTTAAAAAGTTTCAATTGTACCACCTGTAGTTTGTAATTTGATAAAACCCACTTTTCTCTGTCTGTTATCTTATTTTATAATTTGTGCTTTTGTGATTATATCTGTATTTCTGTTATTGTTTATTTCATATTATCCAAACAATCAATAGTATAATCATTCCTCAATCATTTTGGTTATTGTCCTCAGTACCACTCATCCTTTAAACGTTCAAAATACAATTTCAATCTCGTTGGGACTTAACGACCCGGGGATTTCCCTATATTTTCACGGTCAATATAAACTTGCACTTTCTCCTAGGTGGGCCTATCAACTGCACACGGTTGACTGGTTGGTTTAGGAGGAGTCAGGTACGCTGGAGTCCCCGGAGGTTTTGGAGGCCTTTGGGAAGGTTGTAGAATGCGCCGTGGAGCGTGGCAAGGCGTAGGCTGTGGAGGAACTCCATGAGGGCAAAATGCTGACAGTATCGCTTGCTGAAGTGCCTGGTTATAAGGCGGATGCCTATGATGAGCTCGTGAAGGCCATGGAGAAGATGAAGTTCTTTGAGCTTTCACATATCGCGCGGCGAAAGTGCGACCAGGATTACCCCATAAAGCTGATTATGGAGGGGTTAACCCTGGGGAGGCATATCTTGGAGGATGCGGAGGCTCAACCTGACTTTTTCTTGAAGCCTGACGAGTCGCAGCTGCAAGTTCCGGTCTTTGCGCAGCCGCGTGACATTCTTAACCCCTTCGCCCTTGAGAAGGAGGTCCCTCTGAAGGAGGTCTTAGAGGCTCATATGGAGAGGGCAGCAAAGAAGAAGGGTGTGAGGGGGAAGGCCATCCTTTGTGGTGTAGGTGCTGCGCATATTCCTAGATCAGATGGAGTCTCTGTCAGCGTGGTGACCGTATCGCCTAGGGATGCTTTGCTTTTGAGTAGGCTCCAAGAGGCTGGGAGCTCTTTTGACCAAGAGCGTAGCCCTGAGCGTTGTCATAGCGTGTAGATATGCATTGACTTTTTGTAACTTGTATAAACTTACAGTTCTTATGAATAATAATTTATATCTTTTGTTTGTATGCAATGCTACTTGTACTTAGATTGTTATCCTTTGTATAGAAGATCAACCAAGAGTCAAATTGCAACCGTGACATACTTAAAGTGACTCGTATTAAGTGCATAACTTAAAGAACAAATCATAAGTGTGAAGATAGACTTGCAATATTTTCGAAAAGACTTTTATCAAATGACCAAGAGTCTTGGCTCGTAAATTGCTAAGCATGTACGGTGTACGTGGTATTGCGCATCCTTCGTGGAATGCGCATGTAAACTTACTTCAACGTCTTGAAGGTAAGGCGCTTAGCAAGGATGCGTGATCCAGTGTTGATAGGTTTGCAACCCTCTTACTCAACAAGTTAATTAGTAGGTTTACTCATCCTTTCTGCCATCGTAGGTCTTAATAAGTGCATTCACGCCATGTAGGCAAAATATAAAATAACAATATTGAAACATAATAAAAATGTGCGCAATAAAGTTAAGTGTGTTATGGAGTTTGCTAGAAACCACAACGTTTTATTAATACTTGCAAGTTTTTAGAAGATAAAAGACAATTCCTAAAAAAGAAAATTCAAAGCCAGACATTTATTGGGCACATACTAAAGTGCAAGGTTGTCTGTGTGTGGGCCGTAGCCTTTCATAAAGATAGCATCTCTTGAGATTGCAGATATTCCAAGTGCGTGCCAGCTCGTGGCCTTCCATATCGCGCAGCTTGTATGCACCGTTACCTAGTGCATCCGTGACCTCATAGGGTCCTTCCCATTTGGGTCCAAGCTTGCCCGTGTCTTCTACGTGGCTTGCATCATTAGTGCGGTATACAAAGTCTCCTGGCCTAAAAGAAGTATGTTTGACCTTTGCATCATAATACTTCTTCATCTTTGCTTTGGCTTTTGCTTCGCGTATAGCTGCGCGTTCACGCCTTTCTTCCAGCAAGTCCAAGTCTATGCGCCGCTGATGCGTGGGAATTGCACCAGGCTTTACCTCTCGAGGGATCGCGAGAAGCTTACAACCCCCACCAGGCAGTGTACCTGATCATTGTAGTATAGTATAGTGACAAGTACCGGGGGATTGATCGTTCAACTCAGGAATAGTGTCGCTAGGATTAGAAAGCCTAAAAATTAAGTCTAGAGGTGAGGGATGATACTTTTTGTATTTTTATATTTTTATAAAAGCAATTAAAATCTCGGGTTTTGGAAGAGTGAGCGGAATTAGTTGCTAGTCAACTAACCCAATAACTAAAGATGCAATCAAAATAAAATAACAAAAATATAAATAAAGCTAATTAAACTAGTGGTGTGAACAATAAATGAGAAAATTGTGTTTACTTAGATTTCATTACTCCCTAGATATCTTTTACAGGTTGATAGTTTGTTACAATTGCGTAGATGACGGGTTATATTCCTTAATACCAATCGTGGGGTGGCGTACGTACTTCCCCAACTCTATAAGCTCCTACTTCACTCCTATGTCGAGCCTGCAAGAAACTCCTAACATAGGATCACTAGAATTCGCTCATGCATTAAATACAACCATTAAAACCTAGTACGCATTGGTTCATGTTTCTTAAGACGTTCAACCAAGTTACCCTATGGAAGTCTGCCAGTTTTCTCAAGCCTAACATCGAAATCATTCATCCGTAACAAATATAAACAAGCAATCAACCCATAATCAACATCTAGGTTTCACTACATCTAAGCAAACACACAATAGATCTAGCCTAGCATGTTAAAATCAAGACAAGCGTAAGATATATTCAAACAACACATAGACATATTGAATGAATTGAAATGATACTTATCTTAATTGAACATGAAAGGTTTCAAAGGGTAAAAACCCTTGAAAATACTGATAAAACCGTGCTAGGTTTTCTCCAAGTTATCCCTCTAATTATCCTCTCTTAATGAATGAAAATTACAAAACTATATATAGATTTTCCGACGTGACGGCATCAAGAAGAGAAATCTGACGCCGTCAACTCGCCGCCCATAATAATATTGGATTGCCTAGATCCAGATCTGACGCCGTCAAGAGCAATTTTCCTCTGGGCCGTCACGTGTAAAGGGACCATGACAACCTATGGTGACGCCGTCATGCCCTAGTGTAAAAACTCTCTGGACCATCACGTACTCTATCCACTTCACCTCTTGTTTTACTCTTGACGCCGTCATGTAGAATTTGGTGACGCCGTCAGGTACTGTTCCCAGCAAGGAAAATTAAGACTTTGCCGTTTTCTTCACTTTTATGCTAAAAAAACGTCCAAAATGCTTCCTTTTCCAGAATTCACTCCAAAGGTACCTAAAATCACAAAAGGAGCGATTTAGGGCAATATTTGTTCAAATAAATTCAATTCCGGGCTTAAATGACCCCCTAAAAACGGATCATTTTTTGCCTCATCAGCCGCTCCTCGTCATTTGTTGTGACGTTTATTTCTGTTGTACATATAGTTGGCATTCCAATTTCGGCTGGTATGATGGCTTCTGTCCCATAGACAAGAGAGAATGGTGTATCTCCGGTACTGGTTTTGATTGTCGTGCGGTGCGCCCATAAAACATGTGACAATTCGTCCACCCATTTTCCTTTATGTCTGTCAGGGCGCGCTTTTATTCCCTCGCCTAGACTGTGATTCGCGCGTTCAACCAAGCCATTGGTTTGTGGGTATTTCACTGAAGCAAAGTGTTGTGTGATGTTTAATTGCACGCACCAATCTTTAAATGGGTTATCACAGAATTGTTTTCCGTTGTCTGAAATAATTTCCCCAGGTAGTCCGAAGCGACACACAATGTTGTCCCACACGAATCGTTTTACCTGGTTGCCAGTGATGCTCACCACTGCATTTGCCTCAATCCACTTGGTAAAATAGTCTATGGCTATGACGAGGAATTTTAGTCCTCCTGCTGCAACTGGGAAAGGGCCTGCGATGTCAATGCCCCATTTATAGAATGGCCATGGTGAGGTGATGGGGGTTAACTCTTGTTGTGGTCGGCGCGGAATTGGCCTGTGGACTTGGCAATCGTTGCATTTCTTTATCATGTCCCGTGCGTCACGGTGCATAGTAGGCCAATAGTATCCTGATTGCAGGGCGCGCGCCACTATAGACCGTGGTCCTGAGTGCATGCTACATGATCCAGCGTGAATTTCTCAGAGTACATAATCTGCTTGAAGGGGTCCAACACATCGGAGCCAAGGTTGTAGGAATGAACGTCGGTATAGGACGCCATCTCGAAGTTCAAATCTCAGCGCTGTGCGCCGCACCCTTCGAGCGTCCTTCTGATCTTGTGGTAAGATTCCTTTGCTTATAAGCTCAATGATAGGTGTCATCCATGTAGGATCCTGTTCCTCTATCACCGTGGATACTTCCATCTCCAAGATTGATTTGCTTTTTAGAGTTTCCACCAATACATGCTTTGATAGGTGCGCAAAGCTTGTAGATGCGATCTTGCTAAGCGCGTCAGCTTTCCTGTTTTCTCCTCTAGGTATTTGTTTGATTGTAAACCTATCAAAGTTCTGAATTAAAGACTTGGTTTTCTCAAGGTATTGGATCATGTGTTCATCCTTGGCTTCATATTCACCTAGCACGTGGTTAGCTACTAGCCTGGAATCTACATTTGCCTCTAGGTTGCGTACACCCATTTGAATTGCAATACGCAGTCCAGCGAGTAGGGCTTCGTATTCTGCCTCATTGTTTGTGGCTGTGAATTCGAAGCGCAGTGCGTAGGTGAATTCTACTCCCTCTGGATTAGTGAGGATAAGGCCTGCGCCTAATCCATCCACGCATGAGGAGCCGTCTGTGAATAGAATCCATGGTTCTTGTAACTCTGTCTTGCCTGCTGAAGGTGGAGTATCGGTATCTGGCTTCTCAACAATAAAGTCGGCTAATATCTGCCCCTTGATTGCAGTGCGTGGTCTATACGAGATGTTATACTCACTCAATAACACACTCCACTTTTGTAGCCGTCCCGATGCGTCGGGTTTAGAGATAACTTGTTTGATGGGCTGGTCCGTGATTACAGCTATTGGGTGCGCCTGAAAGTATCTGCGCAGTCTTTTAGCTGCGAATACTAGAGCTAGGACCAGATTTTCCATAGCGCTGTAGTTAGTCTCTGTCTTTTTCAGTGCCTTGCTTACAAAGTATATGGGCGTTTGAATGGAGTTCCTATCTGTCAATAGTACTGCGCTAACTGCTCCATGGGTTGCAGATAAGTACATGATCAATTCTTCCCCTGGTCGCGGTGCGACAAGTTTGGGAAGTGATGAAAGATGTTGTTTTAGTTGTTGGAAGGCTTCCTCCGCCTCCTCAGTCCAACGAAAGTCTCCCTTTTTTGTACACTTCGTGAGCGTTTTGAAAAGGGGGAGTGACTTGTCCGCTGATTTGGATAAAAATCGGTTTAGTCCAGCTAGCTTTCCATTTAATGACTGGACTTTTTTCAATGTGCGCGGAGAAGGGAGATCAATGACTGCTTTTGTCTTTTCTGGGCAAGGCTTAATGCCATCAGGTTCAATTAAATACCCAAGGAACATGCCTTCTGTCGCGCCGAAGGTGCACTTCTTGGGATTTAACTTCATGTTTATTTTTCCCAATGTTTTGAATGTCTCCTCAATGTCGCGCACCAATTCTTCCTCTGTATGACTCTTTATAACAAGGTCATCAACGTAAACTTCCAGGTTACGACCTACTTGCTTCTCAAATGCTGTGTCCACCAATCGCTGGTATGTTGCTCTCGCGTTCTTCAGGCCAAAGGGCATTTTTGTATAGCAAAAGACCCCTTGACTTGTATGGAAGGCTGTTTTCTCTTCATCTTCTTCAGCCATCATAATTTGATGATATCCTTTGTATGCGTCTAGGAAGCACTTAAAGGGATATCCACACAGAGATTCTACCTTCCAGTCTATTTCTGGTAACGGGTAGCAGTCCTGTGGACATGCTTTATTGAGGTCAGTGAAGTCCACGCACATTCTCCAGCTGCCATCACTCTTCTTTACCATTACTGGATTAGAGGGCCTGTCGTGATAGTAGACTTCGCGCATAATACCTGCGTCTACAAGTTTGTGTACTTCTTCCAGGATGGCTTTTGCGCGATTTGGAGCCTGGCCGCACTTTTTCTGTCGTATGAGAGGATATCCTTGTCGGATTTGTAGCTTGTGCTTCGTAATAGAGCGTGGCATTCCATTCATGTGTTTTGGTTCCCACGCAAAGATATCTAGGTTCTTTTGCAGGAGTGCGCACACAGCTGCTTTATCTTTGTCAGATAGAGACCCTCCAATCGATATTTGTTGATCTGGGTAATCAGGGTGAATGACGACCTTTAGGTTTGGTATTTTAGCTGAGTGCTGTTCTGGAACACTCTCCACCTCACTGGTTACCGGGTTGCATTCTTTAGGTGGCACCGTGGTATTGTAGAGGGTGACGATCCCTCCTTCTACTGGAAATTTGAGCATCCCATGTGTTGTGGATGGTACAGTGCACATGGATGATATTCCAGGTCTCCCAATGATGCCGTTGTACGGTTAAGGAGACTTTGTTATCATGAAGTTTATCCATGTTGCTGTAGAGTGTTGTTCATCGCCCACAACTACAAGTAAGCGTAATTGCCCTATAGGTCATATCTTTTCTCCTGTGAAGCCAGTCAGCGACGTCGTGGCCGGTATTAACTGACTTTGTATCTCAGGTCGCAGCCTTTTGAAGCAGTGCTCATATAGAATGTCTGCGGATGCGCCTCCATCAGTATACATGTGGCGAATATCGTGTCCCCCAGTATGTATCTCAATGGTTAGTGGTTCTACTACTGCGTTGTCCGCAGCTAGAGTGGGGAAAGATATCTCATTCCCTGAAGAGAATTTTTGACTGGCCCTTTGCTTCGTCTTGCGCTGCCATGACTGTATCATGTAAATAATGTCAGCCTTATCTTTGGAAGGTTCTTTTTTACCTCCATTCTTTTGTTTATCCTTCCCTTCTTTAATATTCTTAACGAGGAGATCCATCCTACCCTCCTTTACTAATTTGTCAATTAGTTGTCGTAGCTGGACACACTCGTTGGTGGTATGGCCCTTTTGTCCATGGTATTCGCAGTATCCGTTCCCTATACGCTTGTCCTCTGGAGTGCGCATTGGTGGGGGTTTTGGGAAGTTTGCGCCTTCTGTTACAAATATTTCCCTCAGAGTCTTTGTGAGGGGGATATACTTGTCATTATCTCTTCCACTTCCTTGACTGCGATAATTCTTGCTGCGATTGCTGCTTTAATCGTTGGATTGTCTCCTAGGCTGTTCTTGCTGCCTATAATTTGAGTAGCCTTTTTTACTGTCCGCAGCGGCTGCTTCTCCTTGGATGAAGGATCTTGTGCGCTTCATTAGTTCATCGAAGGTTTGGGGAACCTTGTCATTTAATTTCCTAATGAGTTCTGGGTTATTAATCCCATTCATAAACCCTGAAATTTTTAGCACTTCAGGACACGCCTTGACGTGTATACATTCATCCTTGAAGCGCTCCACGTAAGCACTGGTTGATTCCCCCTGGCGCTGTTTTACTCTTGCCAGTTCAACAGGGTTTTTAGCGCACTTCTTTCTCTGGGTGAAGTTCAAGCGGAATGCTTTTCGCAACTCTTCAAACCCGTTTATGCTCCTTCGTGGAAGCTTACTAAACCAAGTTCGCGCATTCCCCACTAATGTGGAGTTAAACATATGACACCACACAGGTTGTGGCCAATTTTCGATAATAGCAGCGGATTCAAAAAATTTTAGGTGGTCTTCAGGATCACCCGTTCCATCAAATGTTTTAATGTTGGTGGGCATGCGCCTTTTCTTACGATCGGAGTAATCGCTTATGCGTCGTGTGAATGCATCAACTTTCTGGCGACGCCAAGGAAGAGATATGTCTTCGTCCTCTTCCTCGCGACGTCTTCCTCTGGACTTCCAATGTCGTGTCTCTTTGTCCTCATTGTCCGAGGAGTCACTCGAGGAATAGTTGTCTCTTTTACGACGTTTGCGTCGTTTCTCCTCAGAATCTGAACTTGAAGGACTTTCACTTGGGGGTGCCCGTTTTCCCAATCTATCCTGGATTCTTCTGCTACTAGATCTTGAAGAACTATCGCTCGGTGAGCGTTGTCGCCCAAGTCTGTCTTGTATGCTGCAGTTACCAAGTCTAGAGTGGACGTTGGTGCGCATTCCGTCATTTTCATATTCTTCTGAGTACTGCGAGTCAGATGTTTCATCTTCGACAGTTTTTCTTCCGACCCTGGTGAACACTGGGGGTCGACGCGTACCCTTCTCGCGCACCTCGTTCTGATATCATGGTGGGGGTGATTCGCGCTCAGGACCAAAATTGAGCCGGGCTTGCAGGCTCACACTTGACCTTCTTCTTGCTTCTTCTTGCATGAGGGCAGCTAGGGTTTCATAATTTTGGGATACAAAATTATTTAACGTTAGCTCAGGCGCGTCCTCTTCCAGTGCAAGAATTTCTGCCTCAACATTAGGCGCCCTATCTCGGTTAGGTGCGCCAGGTGGCACAGTGTTGTCCACTATAGGTGCCGTTTGATGGGGAGTATTGAAGAGGGTGCGCTGAAGTTCTTCAACGCTTAGAACCACCGTGGTGGTTTGAGTAGTCCTTGTAGGCAATTCTACCGCTGGGAGAGGTAGGGTTGGTCCCATTTCTTGGTGACCAGGCGCACTAGTTGTTCCAGAGGCTTGCCTAGAGGTCGAGTCTTGAGGGTTCTTCCTCTGGGGTCACCACGTGTTTTTTCCAACTGCGGAGTCCGCTGGCTTGAGTTTTTGTTCTTTGTCATTCTAGTTCTTAGTGTAGGGTCCCACGGATGGCGCCACTTGTTGATACAAAAGTTGGGCTTTCCTTGTTTGGGTTCCTGCTCTCGTACCAATTAGACCTTAGTGCTTGAAAACCTGCGCACTAAGAAAGCAAACAGACACCGTTAGGCTTATCGTGGGATTGTCTCCCACGATTATCCTCCGACGTGAGAGTAGGTAATCGGTTTAGGGTTATGTTGAAGAGTTAGGGTTTGTAAATCGTACCTTTAATGAGAATTATGTCATTCTTTATATAGGCACGAAATCCTTGTAGATTTCGTGTTCCTCACTCTTCGCACGCGTAGTGCTTATCCGGCCTATGGATCTTTATCCATAAATAAAAGATCCTTATCTATACCATAAATAGTTTGGTTTGGTTTGGGCTTTCGTGAGTCCAAATCGTTAGTAGTATGGCCCAAATCATTGTCATGATAGCCCACTCATAGTGGACTTGGGCATTAGTAGTGTTTATCAGTTGGGCTCGTGGCCCAAATGTAAACTACACGTTATCAGTACGTATTTTTTACCACTAGTAATTAATTGGAAAACAATAACCTGTGCACTAAGAAAGTTAGAGCATTGATAACCTTCATGGCATGGAGTTGATGCCGTTTCCAAAAAGTACTGTCACGTCAACAAAAGTTTTCACGGCACTAGAAATCCCACAGCATCATATTCTGGCCGTATCTGTTGTCATTAGAAATTCTGGTGCCGTCGGCCATTTTTTTTCTTTTACACAAAATAAAATATACACAATATAAACTAAAAAAAACTTCATTAATTAAAATAAACACATTACATTAATAGAAACTATGATCTAAAACATTAAACTACGAATTAAAAAAATGAATCTTACGAGATGTTAGATCAGCTCCTAGATAGATCTTTGAGCCTTTGGTAATGAATAGAATACCAATGTAATCAAAAGTAAACTATATGAGAATCTCTAATAAACTTATGTTTATGTGGAATGTAAAACAAGAGTTAAAGAAGACAAATAACTAAAACACTTTGATCTTCTATGGATCAATATTAATCACTAAAGATTGTTTCTAAGGTCGTACATAATTCATAGCCGTGAGTTTCTTTTATACTACAAGAAACTCTAACCAGCTCATTACAAGAAAACGTGTAAAGAAAGTACAAAAGATATTCAATATCTTGTCCTAATATAACTCATGCATATCCCTTCTAATAACACGGATTTACTATTATCCGCAGAAACCACTATCAGCAGAAACCACTAATACTATTAGCAGGAACCATACCAGCAGGACCTGTCAGCAGAAACTAGTATAACTTAAATAATTCCTAACACGAGATATAGCCTTCGTCACTCGGAACCTCAGACTCTGATAGAACATGTCCTAACCCCATGGCCCAGCGGTAAGGTGCTTCAATTCTCTGTTTAGCCTCTCCGTACGATCATTTTCCTCATCCCTACGAGCACGTGCCTCACATTCTTCGGCTTCTTGAACCTCTCGCAAGACTTGCATATCTTGCTCGAAGAGTTCTTCATCAGTTAACACTCTCCAAATGGGTTGGTTTTCCATCGGTGGATTGTTCACCGGTTGATCGGGTTGTTGTTGGACAACCGGTGGATTAGGCACCGGTTCATATTCCGGTGTAAATACCGGAAATATGTCTTCCGGTGGAGTGTTCAACAACCAGTTTGACGGTGACCACCGTAACGCTCTTTTTGGGAGGTTGTAGAAAGGTTCAACAACCAGTCTAACGGTGACCACCGTAACAAAAACATGATAACGAGTAAATGGGGACGACTTAACACTGAATGTAAAAAGTTCAATGATATTTACAAGCATTTGCAGCGTACTAGCCCGGATGACAATAATCGTCTCCAGACTACGAAGAACATTTTTGAAGAACGCTTTGGTGGGAGAAGCTTCGAATATGTTCACGTGTGGTTCATTTTGAGAAACTATCCAAAATGGACGAATGAAATGTTTTGTTTTTCATATCATGTTTATTTTCCAATATGTATCGTTTTTATGTTTTCCTGTATCGTTTTTATCTTTTCCGTAATGCTTTTGTTGTATTGAACTTTATGAATTATGAATATGAATTTGAAAAACACAACTTATTCCAACACTAGAGTACCAAAATAAAAATAAAAATAAAAAATAAATAAAAAAAATAGTTCATGGCGTTGGTTGGTCACCACGGCACGAGTGGCCATGGCGCCAACCGTGGTGTGGTAAGCCATCGACTTTTTTCGGCTGGTAGGATGGCACGAGGCCATGGCTCAATGGTACCTCCTGCTCTTAATACTACTCCATACTCTTTATGACATCTGGAAGTTAAAAAACGTATACAAGTTAGGCGTTATTCGTAACAAAGTAAAGGGCAAATTAAAAAAAAAAAGTATCATACTTGTCATGGTTTCGTCTTTAGGGTAGCGAACAATTTTTTTTTTTTTTTTTTTTTTTTTTTTTTTTTTTTTTTTTTTTTTACTTTTGAGGGTAATTTTCTTACAAATTCATCCTCTTTATAGTATTATGTAACATTTTTGCCCTTCGAAAAAAAAATTCTATTAGCTAAGAGAGGCAAAAATGTCTAGAAATTTCGCAAAATACCCTAAAGAGGATTAATATGAAAGAAAATTAATCTAAAAAAAAAAAAAAAAAAAAAAAAAAAAAAAAAAAAAAAAAAAAATCAATTACCCTGAAGATGAAACCATGACAAGTATAATACTTATCGTAATAATTTGCCCTAAAGTCCACAATAATTGATATATATTGACATTATAGGAAAAATGTGTGCTTAAACCTTATTGATGCACACCAAGCACATTTGTGGTACCCATTTCACGTTCTGCTCTTAATAAGCCTTATCTTATGATAGATTTATCATAACTTTTGAAATGATAAGAAAGTTATTGGGTGAGCCAACTTTTAAACTCTTTGATCTTTAGCACGACACCTAGCTTGTCTAAAAAGACCAACAAGACACTAAAAGAGAGCGTGCATGGTGAAGTTATTGGATGAGCCAACTTGTACACTCTTTAACATTCACGATATACAAGCCATGATGGGTTATACTATACGAGTATATGTTGCTTCATGCATGCACGCGCGCTGGTATATTATATATCAGAGACGGACATATAGGATTTCTGAAAAGAAATTACTCAAACTCTTTTTTATCATATGTACTAAAGTTGCACTATAAAGATTTTGTAGTTAAACTAAAGGTAACATCATAAAATAGAAAGTAGCACAGAATATATCATAGTTGCATGTACTTAAAAAAACATTTTTCAGAAAACTTTTACACTTCAAGATTTAAAATCGAATGAGACTGTATCACACCCGGCTCGATCCCAAGTGAGTCCGTCTATGCTTATGTTAGACTTAACGAAAATACTAAGGGAGAGTAGGAGCTATAGTTAGTTAGGAAGCTTTAGAGTAATTGCATCGCCATGTATTTGTATATTTGGGATGGAATTTATGATATGATTTAAATTTCTTTCTTTTAAAGGCATATAAGGTATCAAGTTTATAGCTTCGTTTGTTACACATCAATCTCAAAGTAAAATATTTGGGGATACTAATAATCACTTTTATAAGCTTACACTAATTGGTTTCGGATCCTATAACATGGTAATTACAAAAAGAGCTACAAAAAATGAAATTCGCTTTGCTACATGTAAAAATTACTAATATTTTTAGAAAGATAACTTTTTATTAGCTACACGTAAAAATAATATTAATCAATTTTTTAGTCCTCATACAACTCATATATCATAGTGCTTTAAAACACTTGTCCATCTACTAATAACATGTCAACTCGATCAACTTAAACAAATACAATGAACCATGCATATTTAATTATTTTTGTGGTCGTAGCTAGATAACACATTTACCCTTTCGACGTGACTTAACATTTAATAGTAATTATTAAACTTGTCGTCTTATAGGTAACAATTTTCAAAACGATAATAAAGAACTCATTTCATCACACAAAGTTGTCGTGGCTTCATGCCCTAAAGGCAACTGGGGTGTTGATTACTTTCATTTTCAAACAACCATCACTTTCTTTAACCTAACAGTGTTATTATAACCCTATAAAATCTTACTACAATTAGTCATTCTGGACACGTTGGTACCCTTTACAGATAACTTTTTTATTTATAAAATGTGTTAATGTTCTCTTAAGGAATGTCATAATAAAATAATTAAGAAAGTTTAGGTAATTAAACAACAAGATGGGCGAGAAAATATAAATAAATTTGTTACTTGCAATTTTTTTATTACATGTCTTCTAATGACCAGCCAATTTCTTTTATGGGGACATATTAAAGTGACAATACTTAAATTAATTTATGTTAGAAGATTTAAATATTGAAGAGGTACAAGTGTGCTAATAAACATACGTAATCAAAACTATAGATGTCGTTTGGATGCCTAAAAGGATAATTAAAAATATCTGAATTTATCTTTTTCAAAGTAGAGTCTAGTTGATTAGTTATTTTAATAGAATTTTGTTGCTTGAGGAAATTGTGTTTAAAGTATGTACGTGTTGGTCTAAACATTCTATAAGCATTATAACCGAGCTAGGAGACATGTTTCAAGAAATTATTGCAAGCTTGATTTGGAATTAGAAGTTGTTGTGAAACAGGCTACATGCATGTGTTGGTTTTATAGACAACATAATAATAGTCGTGTGTTAGGATCGAACTTGAGATCACGAGATTGCACACAATACGTATGAAGAGAAAAAGTAATAATTATTTATAAAATGTTATAATTAATTATTAAACACAAAATAAATAATAGTAATTAGTATTTAATGATTAATGACTAATTATCTATTAAATGAAGATTA
The DNA here is from genome assembly GCA_030686995.1 of Artemisia argyi. NCBI lineage: Eukaryota > Viridiplantae > Streptophyta > Magnoliopsida > Asterales > Asteraceae > Artemisia > Artemisia argyi. The sequence continues at coordinate 9,438,980 of CM060679.1, forward strand.
GGAAAGTAATACTAGGCAAAATTTGGAAACAAGAGAAGGTTCCGGAAACCCCTTAGGGGATCCATGGCCGATCGGCATAGGGGGGGGGGGGGGGGGGGGGAATCACCTCCTTATGTGCCTTGAGCTCCAAGTTTTGAATAATATATAAGCAAACCCAAGATGCATGTTTTTCTCATAACTTGTACACACACATCTTGGTGTTTTTCTCTCCTCTCTTTTCCTTGGTCGATCCATCAAAACAAACCCTTTAGGGTTTCGATTTTCATAGATCTAAAACAAGTCTTGTGTTTATTACTTCCATAAACTTTTTCTTGAATTAGTGCGTGTGTACAAGAACGTGAATCAAACACACCATTGTTTGATTCTTGGATTGAATTACAAAAGAGGTAAGGGGTAATTCTTGTAATCCATATAAACCCTAATTAGGGTTCTTGTTCCGGAAGATTGCTTTGATTCTTGTTCGGGCTAGAATCATAAAAGTATGTTTACTATTTAATTATTGATTAATTAATTACATGTTATTTGATCTTGTTATAATTGCTTCCGCTATGCTCACTTTGATGTACTTGGTTTATTTATATAAAGGTCATGATATAATAATTCCAACAGTGGCATCTAGAGCCGTTATAATGTGTAATTAATTATCGAAACGCATAAAAATTAGATCTTGATTCGTTTAGTTACATGTTTTTAGGGTTTATTTGTTAGATTCCTAACCCTAAAATACTTTATGGGTCGATTGACCTTAATAGGCTTTTAGGGTTTATGGTTTTTAATTTTTTAATATGATTAGAAACCCTAGGATGTCATGTAATTGTTATGCGTTTTAGTAAACGATCTTGGTGCAATATGTTAATTGTTAAGCTAAATCCATGAAAAAGTGCATATTTGCATGGATTTTTATATTGTGTTATAATTTAAATGGTTTAAATTGTTTATATGAATTAATGGTTAAGTTATATCGAAACATGTAAATTTATTAATAGATGTCGAATTGGGGAAGACTCCAATATTAAGTAATCAATTATGTGCTATGTGGTATTTATTTAATTTTGGCTTACGCAATCGATTTATCGATGTATGTGGCTCTTTTTCCAAGAAGAAGAAAGCCTCAATTGAATTAATACGTTATACACCTAGATTTGATTATTAATAGGACTATTGAATAAGATTTGCATGTGGCTACATGTTTTATACATATTTAATTGTTATGAGTATGTATATTTGTTTATTTAGTTGTTTTATTTTTTATTGTACATTACTTGTTTTTGTTTATTAATTGTGTTAGACATGTTTATAAACGAAAATGGTAATTTTCGAATAGAAAAATAATATGGACTATATAATGGCGAAATTGTTTTGGTTTTTAAGAGTTTAAATTTCAAAGGATTGGTTAATTGATGTTTTTGTACGTAATGGTTAAATAGGCTCGACCGAAGTTTACACACTATAAGATGGGTATAAGGATGGCAACGCATTAAATTGTGGCCTTAGAGAGACAACATTCTGTCTTAACGCTCGTTTGTGTGTAAATTAGACTTACCGAACAACCATTACATGTACACTGTCATCTTAAGGGTGAATTATCCACAATTCCACAATGATTATCCGAAACACTAAGCTTTCGGGCTTATGCAAAAGTACGATATAGTGAACGATAATTGATGGTAATTCTTTAATTGGTGAACCCGATACCTCAATCAAAACTTTGTTATTTTACTCTTAGCTAATTGGTAATAAAAATGTTTTGTAAAACCAATGTTATGAAGTTGTATGCTTACTTCTTCATACATTATTTTGATCACATCAAAATATTAATACCCTTATAAAATTAAGTCGAATGCCATATAATTAAGAACACTTGAAGTTGTAATTTACGTCATGTGAGAACTTGGCGAGATTGCAATGGAGAGGTAAATTTCATAAATTCATTGCTAGCAGATCAACTGATGTGATGGATTTGTGAGTTTGCAGTTTTTAAGTTAGAAGACTTAAATTGAGTAGTAAGTGAGATCTTGGACTCAAGGCATTAAGATGGGGACTAAACATGCTTACAATACAAATGTTTTATGATTGTAAATCCCATATATCTAGGAATTGGACAAATGTTATGCCAATTACTTGTACGACAAGTTACCTCATATTATACTTTCATTACTAGCAGATCAACTGATGTGATGAAACTATGTTTATGGAGGATCCTAGTTTTCAAGATTATTCTATGGATATTATTTCCTTGGGTATTTTAATTTTCTTGAAAAATTGTATTATCAAAAATACTAATGTTTTGAACTTTCTTTATCTGTAGAAATAGCTCAAACTGATAACACCAACTTTCGTTATGTGTTCAAACCTTATTTTGAACGAGAAAATTTGACTGGCTCAGAAAATTTCAATGATTGGTATCGTTCACTAAGGATTGTCCTGCGAGTGACTGGTCAACTTGAAATCTTGAAAAAGCCTTGTCCTGAAGAACCTGTAGGCGAGGCAGCTACTGAAGCTGCTAAGGCCAAATGGAATCTTGATTGTAAGGAACATATTGATGTGGCCGCAATGATGTTAGGGGCAATGTCCACACCTCTTCAAAGGCAGTTTGAAGAGTATTTCCCCATGAACATGATTGATGAACTTAAGAAACTATATGAGAAACCATCAAATGTAGAGATTTACGATTTGATGGAGGCTCTACATGGTTGTAAGCAGGGTGAAGGTGAACTTGTGAGTGCGCATGTTTTGAAGATGAAAAGTTTCATGGATCAACTACAAACACTTAAAAAACCCTATGACAATGATATGGCTGTGAACTTAATCAATAGATCCCTTAACAAGGATTTTAATGGTTTTGTGAGGAACTTCAATATACATTGCGTGGGGAAGACAGTAAGTGAATTGCACGCACTGCTCATTGATTATGAGAAAGGGTTAACACCAAAGGCTCCTACGCCCCAAGTTCTTGCTATACAAGGGGGTATAATTAACAAGCCAAATGCGAACAAGAAGAAGGGTAAAGGAAAGAAGAAGGCTGATAAGAATAAGCAGGTTATGGCTTATCAACCACCTCAACCTAAGAAGAACCCTCCTGTGAAGAATAATCCAAAGAAGGATCAAGGATGCCATTACTGCAAGGTGATGGGTCACTGGAAGAGGAATTGTCCTCTTTATCTCGATGACTTGCGAAACTATAAGGTTAAGAAGACTGGGCACATGGGCGCCAGCACTTCAGGTAACTTATTTGTCATTGAATTATTTACTTTATATCATAAATTAAATTCCTGGGTATATGATACTGGATGTGGTATTAATATTTGTAATACACTGCAGGGGTTTAGAGAGGAAAGGAGACTAGCTTATGGGGAGCAATTTCTGCATGTGGAAAATGGAGCACAAGCAGCAGTTAAAGCCATAGGAATGTTTGATTTAGTTTTACCTTCGGGTTTAGTACTTTGTTTAAACAATTGTCATTATGCACCTTCTATAATTAGAGGTGTTGTTTCTTTCTCATGTTTGTTGGATCTTGGTTTTTCTCATACTATTGATGGCAATAAAATTTCTGTTTCTTTAAATGGTGTATTTTATTTTAATACTGTTGATGTGAATGGTGTGTTTGAAATTGATATGAATAATTGTGTGACTTCCAACAATAATAATAATTCGATGTACAGCATAAGTAAGAGAATGAAGTATGACTTGAATTCGTCTTACCTTTGGCACTGTAGACTTGCCCATATAGGCAAGACTCGCATGCAAAAGCTGCAACGTGAAGGGCTTTTAAATAATATCAATGATGAGTCATTTGATAAATGCGAATCTTGTATTTCTGGGAAGATGACGAAGAAACCTTTTCATAATAATATGGAAAGAGCTTCAGATCTACTTGGTTTGATACATACGGATGTATGTGGACCACTTAGACATGTGTCAAGGAGAGGTGCTGTTTACTTCTTAACTTTTACAGATGATTTCAGCCGTTATGGTTATGTTTATTTACTTAAACATAAACATGAGGTGTTTGAAACATTTAAAGTTTTCAAAGCAGAAGTAGAATTGCAATTGGGAAAGAAGATTAAAGCTCTTCGTTCTGATCGAGGTGGTGAATACCTTAGTCAAGATTTTAAAGATTTCTTAACTGAGAATGGAATTGTCCAGAATCTCACATCTCCATATACTCCACAACAAAATGGTGTATCTGAGAGAAGGAATCGTACATTGTTGGACATGGTTTGATCAATGTATAATCTTACTAATCTTCCTTTGTCTTTTTGGGATTATGCTCTTGAATCAGCTGTTCGTATTTTGAATATGGTTCCTACCAAGAAGGTTGATAAGACACCATATGAGATATGGACTGGAAAAGCTCCGAACTTGTCTTATTTAAAGGCCTGGGGTTGTGAGGCATATCTTAAACGTGACTCACAAGATAAACTCCAACAAAGACTTGTCAAATGCATTTTTGTAGGATACCCAAAGGAAACAATGGGTTACTACTTTTACTACCCACCTGAGAACAAAGTGTTTGTTGCAAGATATGGTGATTTTCTTGAAAGTGATTTTGTGACTCAAGAAATCAGTGGGAGAGTATATGATCTAGAAGATGATCTAAATAATGCATTGCCTTCAGAAAACACTAGCACACTTCCTATAGAACCGGAAAGTCTGGGTCCTCCACCGGAAGTTGAAGTAGTTCCCATTCGCAGATCTTCAAGATCTGTGAAAGCTCCTGACCGTCTATGTCTTAATGTAGAGGTCGATGAGCATACACTAGGGGATCTTAATGAACCTACTAGTTATAGAGCTGCCATTAATAGCCCTGAAAAGGTTAAGTGGAAAGCTGCTATGGATGGGGAAATACAATCCATGCATGATAATGAAGTCTGGGAAGAAGTTGACTTACCTCCTGGTGCCAAGGTAGTTGGGAGTGGCTCTACAAAATTAAGACTGACATGGATGGATATGCACACATTTATAAGGCTCGTCTAGTAGCTAAAGGTTTTACTCAAACTTTTGGAATAGATTACGAGGAGACATTTTCTCCTGTAGCAGACATAAGATCTATAAGGATTCTCATAGCTATAGCAGCGTACTATGACTATGAGATTTGGCAAATGGATGTAAAAACCGCTTTCTTAAATAGTCATCTAGATGAAGACATCTCTATGGCACAACCAGAAGGGTTTGAAAATCCAGAATTTCCAAATCGTGTATGCAAGCTTAAAAGGTCCATTTATGGATTAAAGCAAGCATCACGACAATGGAACAAGAGATTTGATGCTGAGATCAAAAAGTTTGGATTCACTCAAAATCTTGATGAGTCATGTGTGTATCACAAAGCTAGTGGGAGTGATAATGTAATTTTCCTAATTCTTTATGTTGATGACATATTGATCATGGGAAAAGACATTCCAAGTTTGCAAAAGGTTAAGGGATATCTTGGAAAGTGCTTTTCTATGAAAGATTTAGGAGAGGCTGCATACATTTTGGGAATCAAAATCTATAGAGATAGATCAAGGCGGTTAATTGGATTAAGTCAAAGTGCTTACATTGACAAAATATTGAAAAGATTCAATATGCAAAATTCCAAGAAAGGATATTTGCCGATGGAAGTAAAACATGGCTTATGTAATGAGTTTTGTGCTTCAACACCTGCTGAGGTGGCTCGCATGAGTAAAGTTCCTTATGCTTCGGCTGTAGGATCTATTATGTATGCGGTTAAGTGCACAAGGCCAGATGTGGCGTTTGCTCAAAATATTACCAGTCAATTTTAACAGAATCCAGGTGATTGGTGAGTGCTTATTCACTCACTATTTTATGGCTAAATACCGACCCATTATGACTATTTGAGCTAACAAATGCCAAGAAAACACGTGTTTCTATGTTGTGAATGTGCAGGTACGGATTAATCACAAAAAGACGAAAAATCACACGAAAACCGGAAAAATGGGCACGAGAATGGAAGATGGTCAAAAAGTCAATGCCGGGATCCAAGAATCAATTTCAATCCTTCATGAATTCAAAAGTGGCAGAATTAGTCCTTGAAATATATTATGGAAGAAATTCAGATTCAGCCCTTGGAGTTTATAAATTACATGATTGGTCCTTGTCATATAAAAAATCTGATAATAACAAAGTTTGGTCCAAAGTTTATTTAGCCCACCAAATTATTCAAAACCCATAATACCCCAAAGCCCAACCCACCATTCAATAATCTGGTCAATAAAATCCACACCTTTTGGTCAAAAGTCAAAACAAAAATAAATAAATTACCCCGTACACACCCCGCCCAAACTTTACCCCCAATTCGCAATATACCCAGATTTCACTGTTCAACATAAACCCTAATTACCCCATCCCAAAATTACAGCAATTAAGGGTAATTAGGTAATATCCAATGGTTTCTAGAAGTTGTCAGAGCGTGTCAGTAGCTTGTCAAAAGCAAAGAAGCACAAGGAATGACAGATGGCAAAGTTTGATTGGTGTGGACGCGTCATAGATCAGGATCTAAGGGTGGAAAATTGATGAGCAATGATTAGAATTGATCCAAGGGTGCTTAAAGGTCTTCAACAAACACAACTCACACGGATTGCCAACATGGCAATCCGTGAGCTCACTCCTCACTCTTATCCTATAAATAGAGGGTTATATAGCTAGTTTGGGTGTGGAGTTTCGAATAGCGAAGCTCTGCCAAAATCTTTTCTTAATTGTAATTGTTTTTAATTCAGTTGTAATACCTCTTTGTTTTAATGAAATTTAGTTTTATTTTGAATTCAAATCAGTCTTTAATAGATTATTGCTTATTGTTGTTTTAATAGTACTGTTTTATCATTTCAATTCAATTAAAAATACTTTTACATTTTTAGTTTGTGTTCCATTTTAATCAAAAGTCTCATTTAAATCAGAATTTAGAAAATACTCTAGTTTAGTTTAGCTTTTATATAAGTTTGTTTTCAATTTCATTAATCTAATTTTAGCTTTAACAAGCTTCTGAAAGTGTTGGTTTTATCAAATTTGTTCATAATATTGTTGGTCAACGATAGTCAACTGCAGCTTGTGATGTTTGATTCCTGGGATTCTGAAGTTCATTTATGGATATGCTGAGACAGACATGGATGGTTTCAGCCTATCTTAGAGATAGGCAAGCAAAGGGAAATCCCTCTGTTCTTGCTGAGGGATAAAATTTGGTAAAACCTGTTTCAACTTAGTCTTGTAGGAGTGATTGATTTGTAAGAGTTTTTACTGCATTGGTAGTGGTAGTTTCAATTGTTATAGTTTATCATAGTAATGTTTGAGATAGTTTAGCATAATATTGATTGAACATTTGATCATATCTGTTTTGCTTAGATTTATGTTAGTTTAGCCTTATTTTAGTACTGTTTCATTAATAGATTTGCATTGTTGCTTAGCTTATAAGATCTTATATTTGTAGCTGTTGATTTGTTGTTCTTTAGTGAATGGATATTGCGTTAGATAGGTTTGGTAATAACTGTGTAGTTGTTGATTGAAATTTTGTATTCACTAGCTTAGTTGGTTACTCTGAATTGCTATAGTTGAGTAGTTGAGATTTACTGTTAGAGCTATTGTTAGTTATTTAAGGTTTTTTTTATTAGTAGTATAACTGGTTGATCTTGTGTTCTTGGTTGATTGTTTTAGCTTTTTAGATAGATTTTTAGTAGATTGGATATGTAGTTTAGTTAACTAAGAGTAGACTTATGAATTTTTAGTAGTAAACTGTCATTATTGGGGTGTTTGGATCAGCTCATATTAGGAGTAGTTTTTGTTATTGCGTCGTTATATTTGCACCATTAGTTCACATCAGGTTTATACAAATCAATAGTAGTTTAAAATAAATAGTAATGTAGCATTTTAGTCATAATCATTTTTAGAATCCTTGCAATTGATTAACTGTTTGAAATTTGTGGTTAGAATTATTATCATATAGATTTTAAAGTAGTAAATCTTGCTCAATTTAAGTTTAATGTAGTTTGCTTTACATCTGGTATAATAGTTTTACAACTCATTCAACCCATTTTGCCCATTTTCACCCATCATAACTGCTATTGCATTCTGCAGTCTTCTGTCCCAATTGCCCTTGTTTTATTACTTCTTTCTAGTTGCTCATTTGGTCTAGTTGTTTGCATTTTAGTGTGATGTGTAGTTTATTATGCTGGTTTTTAGGATTTATATTTGGCTTGAACTTAATAGCTTGTTTCCCTAGCTTAATTAGCATCGTTAAAGCCCCTTTGAACTTCTTTCCTGCCCTGCTCACCTGTCCATATATACCCATTTAGCAGACTTACTAAGCCCTTTTCTAGCTCTTTATTTGTTCATTTTTTTATCTGAATTTCTTTTTACATGTTGTTTGGTGCTTGAACGTTATTATTTCACAGCTAGTAGATGATTTAAGTAGCTTTTATTTTAGTTTGTAGTAGCTTTGGTGACTGTTTTTGCATTAGTAGAATGTTGTTCCTAATAGCTCTACTCTACTGATTCGTGCCCTGCTGCAACACCCTTGCACCAACAGCCCTCACATCAGCAGCTCCATTTCATAAGCCCGTATCTTGATGTATAATTAAGCTTTTTGATTGAACTTAGGCATATTAGAAAGCTAGTTGTACTGTATTGATATATCTGTGCTTAACTTGGTTTGTGGAGCTTATTTAGACTGCTTATTTGTACCTGCAAGTTGAAGGTTTACACACTTTTAGCTTTAGTAAAATAGGACACGCGGCTGAGCTTTCTGGCTTACGGGCAAGGCTTATTTGAGATTTTTGAGCTGCATTAAGTTTTTTTAGGTCCATTTCACATTCCATAATCTTTTGGTGCGATTTTATGTAGAAGTGCTTATTCTAAGTGCTTATTCAAACTGCTTATTGTGTCCAAACTGCTTAATAGTGGGCTTATTTAAACTTTCTTATTTTTCCTAGTATTAGAATAATATTTTAGATTTTCCAGAATTTTTTCAAATTTTTCCAAGTTTATTTAGTATTTTTCTTAATTTTCCTTTATTAATAGTCATTTTTAATCCTTTTTAATATTCAAAAATCAATAAAAAAATCAGAAAAAGCTTTGAAAAATACAAAAATATTTTTAGAAATTCTTTTATAATATTTTAGAATTTTTAGAATTTAATTTTCATTTTTCCACTTTATTTTTCTATTTTTCCTTATTTTTAATTCATTTTTAATTCCAAAAATAGAAAATAAATTTTAGAAAATAAATAAAAACTCAAAAAAATATTTTTCTTTTTCTTAAAATTCTTTTTATTAGTTTAAGATTTTTAGAAAATATTTTCAAGTTTGTAGTTTCATTTTTCGTTATACGTTACGTTTTAAATTTTACGGTTGCATTTCCGTTTTCGCGTTTTTAACATCGGTGCATATATAGCTTGTACATTCTGGTTATTTCACTATTACTTTTTATTATTTGAATTCCAAAATCATATTTTTCACTTTACCACTTTTCACGACTCGATTTCGCGATTCGATTATTCACGATTCCATTCTACATTCGCTGGGAAAACGACCCGGGAAATACTTTCACGAGTATTTCTTCGGAAAATAATTATATACTACGAAAACGACTTTAATCAATTAATGGCGCCGCTGCCGGGGAATCCCAACACAAAAATTTCAAAATCAATTATATTTCTATTTTCATCTTCTTATATTTCATCTTCTTATATTTCACTTCTTATATTTTTTATATTCAAATTTTAAAATTTCTTATATTGTATATGAAATACAGTAGCTAATTTCATCTTCTTATATTTCTATTTTCTAACACCTAACGTGAGGAGGGGGTGCCTCTTCTACTCTTGTGTTCCGAGGTTGTTTGTGATGATTGTTCAGGATTGTCCGTGATTTATGATAACTCTCGTGCTCGTTATCTCTTCACTTGGAGTCTCATTCATCGGTGCTCTTGGAAATCCTATATCCGTTAAATCTTATCGACTAACGTTTTCTTTGGCATAATTAATAAACGGCCTAGAATTTTGTTAGGATTGCCTTAACCTATCAAACATTGAGGACAATGTTTCGTTCTAGTCGGGGGGAGGGTGAATCTTCGATTCGATTTTGACCTTGCATTTTTCACAAATGTCGTGCACTCTTGCAACTCCGTTTTTCCACCAAAAAATGAAAAAAAATTGAAAAATTGAAAATTTCAAAATTTTTGAAGGAAAATGAATTAAAAAGTTATGAAAAAGCATAAAAAGATGTGAAAAAGTTGAAATGTTGTGCAAAAATATAATAAAGTTTGAATAAGTGTTTTGACACCTTGTTGACTTTCTTGCTGGCGAGAGTAGGAATAAATATTTTGACTTGACCGGGCGTATTGAGCCCTAGCTTGTTCCCTTAACCAATGATGATCAAATAAGCTTGTGCTAGTCTTGTACACCAGGAGCTATAAAACGCGAATTCTTTCTTAAGAATCTGCAAGTTCCCGTACTTGACTTTATATATGCGTGGCTAATTATCGGCTAAGTATTCGTGGGTTTCATTATTTAGAATCTTAAATTGCGAAGAGCGAGAAATGATAGAGTTTATTTATAAGTTAGATGCTAAACGTGGAGTAGTGGTTCTCTTTAGAGCTCATGAGAGGTATTTGTGGCTTTTTACTCCCATCAGAAACGTCACCCTTATATAATAGATGTTCTAGGTTAATTAGTGGTATTTCGGTTTGAATAATATTTAGTTCTTTATTTTCTTAAGAGAATTTTTGCTTTAGAAGTTGGGTACATATCAAGGAACATCAAAAATAAGAGCAAAAGTGAAAAAATCAAAAGTCAAAAGTTGATTATCTATGTCGTTTTGGAGCTACCCGATAAGCTTCCATTGATGTTATGAGAAAAGTCAAGAAAGAAAAAAGTGAAAAGTATGAAAAAAAAAGTGAAAAAAGTGAAATGAAGAAAAATGAAAGTTGAAATATTGTTAAATAAGAGCTATGTATGTATCAATAAGTTGTTGGCGCGTGAGGTGCATGTGATAAGTGATTAGTAATCAGTCACATGAGGTGCACGTTCTCATACTCCGCAACTTATATCCTTGATATTGTATGTAACCCAAATTCCTTGATGTGGACCGAATTTCTATTGCAGTGGTTCTTAAGAGAAAATGAATAACTACTTATCATTTTAACTTAGGTATCACTATCGGACTTAAAAATTATCAAAACGGGAAAATATGAAGAAATTCATTTCTCAACAAAATAAAATATTGAGATACAAAACCTAGGAAATGGGAGTAAGAAGTTTTCACAAGTAACTTTTATGAGTAGTGTTAGCATCTAATTTGTAGATAAGCTGTGATCTCGTTTGTACGCTTAGTTTGGGGACTCGTGAAAAATCAAGGATGACGATTTTTATCCGTATGGTTGCTTCTTAAATAGAAGTGTTTCTACTCGTCGACCCTAACAATTATTGCAAAATAATGAGAGTTCAACAAACCGTCACAAGTATGAAGTGAGAAAAATACAAAAATAGAAGTGTAAATGGAATAAAGGAATAAAGGAAAATTTTGGAAAACGGAGCGTTTTCGGGAATAAATGATTTTATTACTTCTTTCGAACCTCCTTGCTACTTTACAAAGTTAGTAAAAAGAGTTTTGAAATTATTTATCCCAAAAGCGTGAATTGATCACATTGCGTGAGGACACGGCAATACCTTAGTCGGGGGGATTTTGGTGAGTGCTTATTCACTCACTATTTTATGGCTAAATACCGACCCATTATGACTATTTGAGCTAACAAATGCCAAGAAAACACGTGTTTCTATGTTGTGAATGTGCAGGTACGGATTAATCACAAAAAGATGAAAAATCACACGAAAACCGGAAAAATGGGCACGAGAATGGAAGATGGTCAAAAAGTCAATGCCGGGATCCAAGAATCAATTTCAATCCTTCATGAATTCAAAAGTGGCAGAATTAGTCCTTGAAATATATTATGGAAGAAATTCAGATTCAGCCCTTGGAGTTTATAAATTACATGATTGGTCCTTGTCATATAAAAAATCTGATAATAACAAAGTTTGGTCCAAAGTTTATTTAGCCCACCAAATTATTCAAAACCCATAATACCCCAAAGCCCAACCCACCATTCAATAATCTGGTCAATAAAATCCATACCTTTTGGTCAAAAGTCAAAACAAAAATAAATAAATTACCCCGTACACACCCCGCCCAAACTTTACCCCCAATTCGCAATATACCCAGATTTTACTGTTCAACATAAACCCTAATTACCCCATCCCAAAATTACAGTAATTAAGGGTAATTAGGTAATATCCAATGGTTTCTAGAAGCTGTCAGAGCGTGTCAGTAGCTTGTCAGAAGCAAAGAAGCACAAGGAATGACAGATGGCAAAGTTTGATTGGTGTGGACGCGTCATAGATCAGGATCTAAGGGTGGAAAATTGATGAGCAATGATTAGAATTGATCCAAGGGTGCTTAAAGGTCTTCAACAAACACAACTCACATGGATTGCCAACATGGCAATCCGTGAGCTCACTCCTCACTCTTATCCTATAAATAGAGGGTTAGATAGCTAGTTTGGGTGTGGAGTTTCGAATAGCGAAGCTCTGCCAAAATCTTTTCTTAATTGCAATTGTTTTTAATTCAGTTGTAATACCTCTTTGTTTTAATGAAATTTAGTTTTATTTTGAATTGAAATCAGTCTTTAATAGATTATTGCTTATTGTTGTTTTAATAGTACTGTTTTATCATTTCAATTCAATTAAAAATACTTTTACATTTTTAGTTTGTGTTCCATTTTAATCAAAAGTCTCATTTAAATCAGAATTTAGAAAATACTCTAGTTTAGTTTAGCTTTTATATAAGTTTGTTTTCAGTTTCATTAATCTAATTTTAGCTTTAACAAGCTTCTGAAAGTGTTGGTTTTATCAAATTTGTTCATAATATTGTTGGTCAACGATAGTCAACTGCAGCTTGTGATGTTTGATTCCTGGGATTCTGAAGTTCATTTATGGATATGCTGAGACACACATGGATGGTTTCAGCCTATCTTAGAGATAGGCAAGCAAAGGGAAATCCCTCTGTTCTTGCTGAGGGATAAAATTTGGTAAAACCTGTTTCAACTTAGTCTTGTAGGAGTGATTGATTTGTAAGAGTTTTTACTGCATTGGTAGTGGTAGTTTCAATTGTTATAGTTTATCATAGTAATGTTTGAGATAGTTTAGCATAATATTGATTGAACATTTGATCATATCTGTTTTGCTTAGATTTATGTTAGTTTAGCCTTATTTTAGTACTGTTTCATTAATAGATTTGCATTGTTGCTTAGCTTATAAGATCTTATATTTGTAGCTGTTGATTTGTTGTTCTTTAGTGAATGGATATTGCGTTAGATAGGTTTGGTAATAACTGTGTAGTTGTTGATTGAAATTCTGTATTCACTAGCTTAGTTGGTTACTCTGAATTGCTATAGTTGAGTAGTTGAGATTTACTGTTAGAGCTATTGTTAGTTATTTAAGGTTTTTTTTTTTTTTTTTTTTTATTAGTAGTAAAACTGGTTGATCTTGTGTTCTTGGTTGATTGTTTTAGCTTTTTAGATAGATTTTTAGTAGATTGGATATGTAGTTTAGTTAACTAAGAGTAGACTTATGAATTTTTAGTAGTAAACTGTCATTATTGGGGTGTTTGGATCAGCTCATATTAGGAGTAGTTTTTGTTATTGCGTCGTTATATTTGCACCATTAGTTCACATCAGGTTTATACAAATCAATAGTAGTTTAAAATAAATAGTAATGTAGCATTTTAGTCATAATCATTTTTAGAATCCTTGCAATTGATTAACTGTTTGAAATTTGTGGTTAGAATTATTATCATATAGATTTTAAAGTAGTAAATCTTGCTCAATTTAAGTTTAATGTAGTTTGCTTTACATCTGGTATAATAGTTTTACAGCTCATTCAACCCATTTTGCCCATTTTCACCCATCATAACTGCTATTGCATTCTGCAGTCTTCTGTCCCAATTGCCCTTGTTTTATTACTTCTTTCTAGTTGCTCATTTGGTCTAGTTGTTTGCATTTTAGTGTGATGTGTAGTTTATTATGCTGGTTTTTAGGATTTATATTTGGCTTGAACTTGATAGCTTGTTTCCCTAGCTTAATTAGCATCGTTAAAGCCCCTTTGAACTTCTTTCCTGCCCTGCTCACCTGTCCATATATACCCATTTAGCAGACTTACTAAGCCCGTTTCTAGCTCTTTATTTGTTCATTTTTTTATCTGAATTTCTTTTTACATGTTGTTTGGTGCTTGAACGTTATTATTTCACAGCTAGTAGATGATTTAAGTAGCTTTTATTTTAGTTTGTGGTAGCTTTGGTGACTGTTTTTGCATTAGTAGAATGTTGTTCCTAATAGCTCTACTCTACTGATTCGTGCCCTGCTGCAACACCCTTGCACCAACAGCCCTCACATCAGTAGCTCCATTTCATAAGCCCGTATCTTGATGTATAATTAAGCTTTTTGATTGAACTTAGGCATATTAGAAAGCTAGTTGTACTGTATTGATGTATCTGTGCTTAACTTGGTTTGTGGAGCTTATTTTGTCCACTTTATAACCCCTCTTGCTCTGTCCCAACAAGCCCGTTTCAACAGCCCCTCATAAGCTTATATAAGCTCAAAATTGTGTGAGTTTTGGCTCGTTGGATAGATTTTACAGCTAGCTTCTTGATTTTGTGCTTAACTTGATCATTGGAGCTTATTTAGACTACTTATTTGTGCCTGCAAGTTGAAGGTTTACACACTTTTAGCTTTAGTAAAATAGGACACGCGGCTGAGCTTTCTGGCTTACGGGCAAGGCTTATTTGAGATTTTTGAGCTGAATTAAGTTTTTTTAGGTCCATTTCACATTCCACAATCTTTTGGTGCGATTTTATGTTGAAGTGCTTATTCTAAGTGCTTATTCAAACTGCTTATTGTGTCCAAACTGCTTAATAGTGGGCTTATTTAAACTTTCTTATTTTTCCTAGTATTAGAATAATATTTTAGATTTTCCAGAATTTTTTCAAATTTTTCCAAGTTTATTTAGTATTTTTCTTAATTTTCCTTTATTAATAGTCATTTTTAATCCTTTTTAATATTCAAAAATCAATAAAAAAATCAGAAAAAGCTTTGAAAAATACAAAAATATTTTTAGAAATTCTTTTATAATATTTTAGAATTTTTAGAATTTAATTTTCATTTTTCCACTTTATTTTTTTATTTTTCCTTATTTTTAATTCATTTTTAATTCCAAAAATAGAAAATAAATTTTAGAAAATAAATAAAAACTCAAAAAAATATTTTTCTTTTTCTTAAAATTCTTTTTATTAGTTTAAGATTTTTAGAAAATATTTTCAAGTTTGTAGTTTCATTTTTCGTTATACGTTACGTTTTAAATTTTACGGTTGCATTTCTGTTTTCGCGTTTTTAACATCGGTGCATATATAGCTTGTACATTCTGGTTATTTCACTATTACTTTTTATTATTTGAATTCCAAAATCATATTTTTCACTTTACAACTTTTCACGACTCGATTTCGCGATTCGATTATTCACGATTCCATTCTACCTTCGCTGGGAAAACGACCCGGGAAATACTTTCACGAGTATTTCTTCGGAAAATAATTATATACTACGAAAACGACTTTAATCAGTGATAAACATTGGATTGCTGTTAAGCATATTCTTAAGTATTTGAGGAATACAAAAGATATGTTTTTGGTATATGGTGGAGATCCAGCTGCAGAACTTTGTGTTACAGGTTTCTGCGATGCATCCTTTCAAAGTAATAACGATGATTCGAAGTCTCAGACGGGTTATGTCTTTATTATCAATGGAGGAGCGATGTTTGCAACAGAAGCTGAATACATTGCTGCTTCAGAAGCTGCTATGGAGGCTGTTTGGATTAGGAAATTCGTTTCTGGGCTTGGTGTTATGCCTTCAATTGAATTACTTATTAATATGTATTGTGACAATTCTGCTGCAATCATATTTGCCAATGAACCTGGAGTCATGAGAGGCACCAGACATTTTCTACGGAAGTATCACTTTGTTCGTGAAAAGGTTAACGAAGGTGAAATAAATCTGCAGAAAGTTCACACAGATGATAACTTAGCTGATCCGTTCACTAAGACTTTGGCGAAAGAGAAGCTTAATGAATTATCCAATGGAATTGGACTTAAATTAGATAGTAGTTTCATGCATAACTGTGATTAGTATTTGGATAAAGGATATTGTAAACAATTATTATTTTAATGAAATAAAGTATGTTGGTATGTTTATTTCTATTGTTAATTATTGTTGTCCTATTTTTGCATGTTTAAATCCATGAATAAGAGTTATTCCAAATTTTCCGTTGTCAGTTAATAATATGGGAATATTATTAAATTAAGACAAATATGAAGTTGGCATAATATACTTAAAGTATATTGATGCGTAGACATGCCATTTCAGACGATATTCGATGATACTGAATATAGGACTTATCCCAACTATATGATGTTACTTTATGGATCTTGTCATTAAGTAAATCATAAGAAGTTATCCTTAGACTTGAGATACAAGATAACGGTCATGAATGTAGTACATTTTTGTGGAACAACTTAACGCTATACGTAACTGGTAGTCATAAGGGTTGTTTTCGGAAGTGTTACAAAGTTTGTGTGTTTTGCTTGTAATCAATAAAGAATTTGTTCCTTCAAATTAATTTTTGGAGTTTAATACTGCTGGGCCCCTCGTAGGGTTGTCAAGGTGTTTGTGTGGCCACGCCCAAGGTCTATCCTGAAAGGTTCAGAAGATTTGGTAATCTTGTCAATTTCTAACAACAAGAAACAGAATGGTTAATTAAGGAATGACCTAGATCCATATCCTTATTTAACACGGTATTAGAAACAAAGGCATAATAATAATGAGAAATCATTAAAAGGTTTTCCAGGAGCCTTACTCAAGTTGTACTAGAGGCATCCGCGTGCTGCAAGACGCTAACCGATGTGATCACACTATTATGATATGTCTAAGTGGGAGCTGTTGGTTTTATAGACAAAATAATAATAGTCGTGTGTTAGGATCGAACTTGAGATCACGAGATTGCACACAATACGTATGAAGAGAAAAAGTAATAATTATTTATAAAATGTTATAATTAATTATTAAACACAAAATAAATAATAGTAATTAGTATTTAATGATTAATGACTAATTATCTATTAAACGAAGATTAGGAAAGTAATACTAGGTAAAATTTGGAAACAAGAGAAGGTTCCGGAAACCCCTTAGGGGATCCATGGCCGATCGGCATAGGGGGGGGGGGGAATCACCTCCTTATGTGCCTTGAGCTCCATGTTTTGAATAGTATATAAGCAAACCCAAGATGCATGTTTTTCTCATAACTTGTACACACACATCTTGGTGTTTTTCTCTCCTCTCTTTTCCTTGGTCGATCCATCAAAACAAACCCTTTAGGGTTTCGATTTTCATAGATTTAAAACAAGTCTTGTGTTTATTACTTGCATAAACTTTTTCTTGAATTAGTACGTGTGTACAAGAACGTTAATCAAACACATTATTGTTTGATTCTTGGATAGAATTACAAAAGAGGTAAGGGGTAATTCTTGTAATCCATATAAACCCTAATTAGGGTTCTTATTCCGGAAGATTGCTTTGATTCTTGTTCGGGCTAGAATCATAAAAGGTATGTTTACTATTTAATTATTGATTAATTAATTACATGTTATTTGATCTTGTTATAATTGCTTCCGCTATGCTCACTTTGATGTACTTGGTTTATTTATATGAAGGTCATGATAGAATAATTCCAACAGCATGTACTTAAAGCCAAGGTATACATTACACGTAAAGTTAGGACGCGTAAAGTTATATTCAACAGTCTTGATTGGAGAGGTGGACGCGTTGTTTGTATCGTTTGGTTTTGGTTATATAATTTGTTGTCTTTCTATAAAAGAACCGTAAAGTTCAGGATTTGTTGTTTGGTACAAAACTTAACAATTCAATTATATGTTTTAGTTCACATTCTAGTTTGAGGCTTAATTCAGTTTAATTAGGATAACACGAAACTGGCTTGAATAGATTGATTAGTTGTTCGATTGTGTTATACGTGTTAGTTTTGGTTAGTTATGAAGTGACACACACCTTTCTGACCTGAAATCTTTGTTTAAAGTCATTTGGCTAATATGTTAAAGCTATGATATTTTGTATAACACAATCAATATTTTGAAACCGAGTAAACTTGATGATGAGATGATGAATCTGAGCAATATTGCTATACTGAGTATTTCTGAAATTACTTGTTGATACAGTGTTATGTTTACTATTGGAGGTCTTGGTCCACATGTGTCGATATAATCTGTAAATAATTGTGACCTACAGCAGAATTAAATTATTTAACACATACAACTCAACGTGTTCCTCATTTTTTTTTTCTTAATACAAGATGATTAAACACGCAAAGGCCTGGTGATGTATAATTGCGTCAATATGTGTGTGTAACTTTTTGTGTTTATATTGGTGTAGAGTGACTGAGAGTGAAAAAAGTTAGCAATTTAAAGTCTAATTAATTATTTAAATATTTAATGACTTGCCTTTCATTTTATAAGTAAGGATGTTTTAGTATAACAATATTACTCAATTTTTATATTCTTAAGTTTTAAGTAAATATGTTTTATCAGATAACGAAATTAGTCTTTCATTAACCACCTAATTAATACTCCCTCCGTCCCATTTTATAAGTCCATTTTGTCAATTTGGGTTGTCCCAAATTATATCTCAACTTTTAATTTCAACCAATGAGAATGCTTGTAAGTGGGTGAGAATGTATTTTTATTGGTTAGTATTGTAAATGCCCCACTTTTCTTAAACTTTGTGAAGTATGAAAGTATACTTATAATTTGGGACGGGGGGAGTAGTAAAAATTGTCACATAACTTTTTATTTATTTTACTAAACATATCGGATGTTTTTCTAACAAAAAGTACTCCGTATTAAATACCAAAATGACTCAATGATTTAGTATCCGCTTGGTTCAAAGTGGGGAAAGGGAAAAGGAAAGGAAAGGAATGCAGAGGAATGAGTGAGGTGGGTAATCAATACCTTCCCCCCCCCCCCCCCCCACCCCCAATTTACTCTATAATGGTTGATTACCCACTACGGGTAATCAATACATTTGCCCCTTACTAACCAAGCACAAACAATGAGAGATGTGGGCCCTTAATCAATCCTTTACCCATTCCCCACCCCCTTAACCCCTCACCAAGCACTCCCTTAGTGTTGAACGTGTGGTTTTGCCCTAAATGTGTGGTGTAGAGGCTGGCGTTACTATTTATTTCTAAAAGTTTTCGGGTTGATTATGGATCACCCATCAATTTCATGGGCTAATTGCATTCAAGTGCCCATAGCTTTATTTTGCTTATTCCTTGAATCTAAACTATGTATCACATCAATCGTTGTTGGGGCATTAATGCTCATAAGCATGGTTGTCAGGATCTCGATCCTGATGTTAGGATCTTACGATTTTACGATACTGCAAAGCAAAAACGATCCAGATCTTACATAGGATCTTTGAAAGCCTAAGATCTTATAGGATCCCGATCTTAACCATAGGATCTTAATATCTCATCCGATCCTACTTTTCTCGGATAACAAACTAAAAACTGCAAATTTCTAAATTAGTTTTTGTAGAATTTAAAAAACATGTTAATCTTATTAAATATTTCATAACAATAATTTAGGACAACATTTCGATGAAACATTCATATAATTTTGTGTCTATGATATATAATAATTTGTATATTTGTATAATTTTGCAAAAACTATTAAGAAAATGACATTATAGTAGGATCTTAAGATCCCGATCCGATCTTACGGTCACGATCTTGCAAAGACGAAAACGATCCTGGGTAGGATCCCGATCTTGAAAACCTTGCTCATAAGTCATATATCTTGATAACGTTTAATGAATTTTACCTACGACTATAGTCAAATTTATCTTTTTGATCTCGTCGTGTCTCATCAGTCATAAATTAACTAACACGTAGCAACATGGTTGATTTACATTACTTTGTGTTATACATGTCAAATTTGTTTTGATAGCAAAATAGAATTTACATTGTGGTTGAAGGCAAACAAACAACAAGTTGCGCTGTTAGCTCTTTTTGAATTGCAAAGCTAACTCTTTTGAAAACTACATTTGTGGATCTATGTGTTATAACATTACTATTCATAACTCGTTGTACTCTGTTGAGTAGTTCCACCGCCTCAGGTGCAAGGAAACCAAATGTATCAAACGCGAAAGGAATAAACACGTGTTGATTTTCAATGCATGCTTTATCGTGTTTTGTCACTTTGCACGAGGCGACTTTCAAAGCGGCATGTCCGGCTGTAAAACCCCGACTACTCAACCCTACGAGAGGAGAAACCCCGGTCAGATCCACACAAGCATGTTTCCCTCCAACCCATCCAAAAATCAAAATGTCATCCGGTCTCAATGTAGATCTTCCATCCGACGGGTCCGTCAAAAAGTTCACAGGCGCTTCTTTATTGGCGGAGATCCCGGCACTCCTACATACATCAAAAAGGACGTCTTTAACAAAATCATGTCTGTACTTGAAGACCGGTAGCTCTTTACAATGAACCGCATGTTCCCCAAAGGAATCCAAACATGCCTTGCGACAAACAGGGCATATCTCATCAACCGAAAATGTAACACCCCCAAAATACCGCAGCGGAAGACTGTGTCACAGGGGTGCTACTTCATAATACAAAGTATAAGTTATAGAAAACGAACTCTAAATGAGACGTTTTGAAAAGTTACCATTCGATTAATGAATTCAAAGTTACAAACATGAGATTCCAAAGTATGATACATAAATGTATACAAAATGTTTTGAATGGTAAATGATAAAAGCGTAAGTCTTCAGAATATGCAGCTTGACTCTAAGTTCCACGCACTAGCTATCACCTTACTAACCTGAGATAAACATGCTAAAGTGTCAACACAATGGTTGGTGAGTTCATAGAGTTTGTCTTAAAACAGTTGAAACGCCTTAAAAGAATGTTTACACAGCAAAGGCATTGTGAATCCACTCAGTTGCAAGTCCCGCCATAAGAGACTTGTAACATGTGTGTTCACAACCCACTGCTAACATATAGTATAATAAAGACATGTATAAGTTCATCAAAACAATTAAGCAATTAGTAGTGAGTCTTTACTTCATCTCCGAAGACCTCACTTGGGAGCCAATTCCCAAAGACAACTGGGAGCCACTTCCCAAAGAAAACTGGGAGCCACTTCCCAAAGATAAAAGTTTGCTGGGAGCCACTTCCCAAAGATAAAAAATTACTGGGAGCCACTTCCCAAAGTATAAAACAGTCATGTATGTATGAATCAAGTATAATGCAATCAAGTATAAGACAATCAAGTATGAAACAATCAAGTATAAATGTTTTGAGTATTTGTACAAGTAAGCAAGTAGTTGTGCATGTATCTCCCCCAAGAGTTAAAACAAGTATGAAAAAGTAGGGGCTATGACTCACCTTAAGCTTATGTAATGATAAATGATAGTGGTAGTCGAATCTCGAAAGTCTCTAAGAGCAGCCTATAATAGAACGTTGCGACTTAGGTTTGGAGTAACGTCTAAGAATACGAAGAATTGCCTATATATGTCTTGCATAATGTTCATGATGTAGTACTTAGTATATAGTGTAAGTCTTAGAATATAAATGGTTTATGAAACATGTATAGGTTGTACATCTCTTACTACCGTTCGGGCCGACATAATTCAGAAGTCATGGAGTAAACGTTCGAGGAGCCAGGACACTTCAATTCGTAAATCCACAACTCATCTCGACGGCTTACTTAATGAACTCCTCACATGAGGCTCCCTACTATAGTAGTATTTGATAACATATATATATATATATATATATATATATATATATATATATATATATATATATATATATATATATATATATATATATATATATATATATATATATATAAGCTTTTTGATCTTTAAAAGTTATATGGTCTTTAGCCGTGGCTTTGCCGTGACTTTGGTCATGTTACCATGGTCTTGAGACTCAACCTTGGCTTTAGCCATGGTTGTGGTCTTGGCTTTAGGTCATTAGACCTCTTGGTCTCATCTAATTACAATCATTATATAGTAATTTTGGTCTAAAAATAGGCTGTTAAGAATTTGAAGAAAATTATCACTCAGAAAGCGTTTTCAGGGCTCGAGCTTCTTTGTTCCTGAACGAAAATGGCGTTCCGGACAACTTTTGTGTTTTAACTTTTTGATGAATCGGACCAGAAGTGGGACTTTCAAAATTGGCAGAATGCAAAACAGTTTGCATAGGCAGTTTTGCCGTTTTGGTTTCGCTAGCTTCTTATGGCCGTATCTTTTGACTCGTGTACTCGTTTTGGGTGATTCAAATTGCTATGTTTTACTTTTGAAGTCCTTTATAACAGTAAGTAAGTGTCAAGTATCATAGTTATACTATTTTGGTCGTGGTTCTCCATAAAAATCACTAGTTTGCTTGTTTACTTGTCATAAGTTAACATATGTATATCAATACTTGTTTTATCCATTTTTAAACATCATGAACACAATAACAAGAACATATATAGCATGAAAGGAACACAAAGAGCATGAAAATGATAATGATCAAGAAAGTGTATAAGGGTTTCTTACAACTTTTGGCTTTCTCTTAAGAAAGGAAGTCAAGTATGAACTAGGACACTAAACCTATGCTTGCAAACCCTTTACCATAACTCTTGTAACCCTTGCTAGCCTTGATCTAACCCTTGTGAAAACCATTTAACTTCAGCCCTAGTAACCTTGTGTAGCTCCTAAATCAACCATGGAATCACCAAACAAACTTGAGAACTAGGTAGAAAATACTAAGACCTTGAACTCTTATGTGTAACTTATAGTTTGAAGATCAAAGGATCATGGTGCTAGGGATTTGTTGTGTATCGTTTGGATTATGAATAAAGGAAGGAATGAGCTTGTTTTTATACTAAAAATGAGGAGGTTAGGAAGGTAACTAGGAAGGTGCCTAAACTTGGTGACCAAGTTTAGGATTAGGAAGCTTATCATGGAAGTTTAGACACTTGTAATGATCTAAAGAATCAATGGTCAAGATTTAACCACACATGGTGACTCCCCCCCCCCCCTAAGTCGGTTCACAAAGGATAAGGGTGACTAGATGAGTAGTCATGGTCTTTGGATGATAATATCCTAAGTATGTAGCTAGTTTTGACTCCGTAAGTTGCTAACCGTAAGTTTTTAGGCCACGAAACGTAAAACCGGGTATGCTAAAAATATGAAACTTATAAATATGCTAGAACTTATCAATATACTCCATAATAAAATATAAAATGAGTGGTAGGTTCTATTGGGTGCTAAAACCCTGCTAAAAACTGGAAACACGGGTCTAAAACGCGTAATTCGCGTAAAACGCTGAACTGAAAAACGTAAAATTCCAAAACTTTTGGAATTGTCCTAAAATGAGAGAAAATCATATTTCTATTGTTTATAATGTTTTATGGACATATCGGGATGCTGGAATGACGTTTAAACCTAAAAGTAAATCTCGGACACGGCTTTGTGATTTTTGCAGAAATGATCCGACGAGTGTCAAACTCTCGGATTATCGTTAAAATAGTTTAACTTACGAGAATATGAAATAAAAATTTCTGAGATGAATAGTGAAATAAAAAGTGAATAGTGAAATTTTCGGGAATAAAAGTTAACCTGAAATTGCGAATTGTTACAGAAAATAATGAAATCATAAGGCAATACTTAAGGATAGTACGATATTCCACCGGTGACATATGCTGACCTAGCCCATCTATGGGGATAGCTAATTGAAAATCTTGAGCATGTGGTGCGCGTAGACACTCAAAAACAGCTTTCTGTCTCACAGTCATGTCAAAATGAACTTCCATATCCTTGACCATTTCACTAAAAAGGGCACTCGCCAGTGTTTGTTGGGTTTTAGAGGGGACGGTGTCCTTATTAGTGAAACCACTAAAATCAAAGCTAGGAATAGTATCACGAAGACAATCCAGAGCAGAAATGTAATCAACATCCACACCACATATGCCACTGTCACGTAAGATGTGGTCTTGTAGCACCCAAGATTGGGCTCTCGATGCCACAAAAGCATAAGAGGAAACCACTTTTGCCGAGTACAAACCCAAACCACCCAATCGAATAGGCAAAGAAGAAAGTCACCACTGTAAGTCTCCAAAGAAAGGTCCTCCACAAACCACTATGTTCTCGATCGACTCACGAAATCCTTTGTCAAAGAACAAAGTTGCATCCTCCATGTGTACAGGTTGACAAGTCCTTAAACCAAAAAAGAGTTTAGCAATATCTATACATGATCGAAGCAAAAGGAGCTCACTCTGTGGGTCATGTAACTGTGGAAGAAGACTCATCAAATCAACAGCATTCGCGGCTCTCCTCATAGCCAACCCACTAATAAAATTAGTGTCTCGACTAACAGCTCCCCCAAGAAGCTTTACACCCAATGACGGCCTTCGAATATCGACAGGAAATAAACCCTCATGAAGCTTTACACCTGATGCGTGGGAATCGCACCTTGCTTTACCTCTCGAGGGATCTCGAGAAGCTTACAACCCCCACCAGGCAGTGTACCTGATCGTTGTAGTATAGTATAGTGACAAGTACCGGGGGATTGATCATTCAGCTTAGGAATAGTGTCGCTAGGATTAGAAAACCTAATTAATAGTTCTAGAGGTGAGAGATGATTATTTTTGTATTTTTATATTTTTATGAAAGCAATTAAAATCTCGGGTTTTTAGAAGAGTGGGCGGAATTAGTTGCTATTCAACTAACCCAAAGCTATTAAAATAATTAAAATGAAATTAAACTAAGGTTGTGAGCAGTAATTGGAGAAATTGTGTTTACTTAGACTTCATTACTCCCTAGATATCTTTTACATGTTAATTACTTGTTATACTTGTATGAATGACGGATTGTATTCCTTAATACCATTCGTGGGGTGGCATACATAACTCCCCAACTCTATGAGCTCTTATCTCCTCCTACACCATGACCCAGCACAACTATAGGGATTGTAAACAGTGGCTCATGCATTAAATACAACCAATAAAGACCTAGTACGCCTCGGTTCATGTTTCTTAAGACGTTCAAGCATGTTACCATTTGGAGATCTGCCAGTTTTCTTAAGCCTAACATATAAATCATTCATTCAAAACAAGAATAGACAAGTAATCAACACATAATCAACATCTAGGTTTCATTAGATCTAAGCAAACACAAGAGAGATCTAGCCTAGCATAATGGAATTGAGACAAGAACAAGAGATAAACAACCAACACATAGACATATTGATTGAATTGAAAGTACACTTATCTCAATTACAATGCAAGGTCTCAAGGGTTTGGAACCCTTGAAAAACCTGTAAAAGAGGCACCAAAATCGTCTTTAGGGTTTCACCAAAACTTCTCTCCTTTAATGAAAAAACTAGAAAACTATATATAGGAAAAACAGTCAGACGGCGTCAAGAGTTAATTCTGACGCCGTCACCTCGCCGCCATAAACTTCCTCGGACGGCCTTGATCCACTTATGACGGCCTACGTGACGCCGTCACCACCCACGGTATAATATTTTAGCCACTTTGACGCCGTCACCAGTCCATCTGACGCCGTCACCAGCTACGATGTTTAATTCTCCATGCCTGACGCCGTCAAGAAGGTAGTCTTGACGCCGTCACCTTGTATCTTCAGCATGGATTTTTGGTACTTTGCCATTTTCTTCACTTTTATGCTCCAAAAACGTCCAAAATAGCTTCTTTTCCAGAATTCACTCTCCAAACACCTAAAATCACAAAAGGAACGATTTAGGGCAATATTTGATCAAATAAAGTCGGATTCGGGCTTAAATGACCCCCTAAAAACGGATCATTTTTCGCCTTATCATATACCCTTACACTTGAGATTTGCTTGTCCTCAAGCAAATGAGCTTTTATTCTACTCAAAAGACAAGTTAGGGGTCATTTAACACTAATATAAAAGTAATTACAACAAATAATTGTTCCACTAAAGACCAATAGACAAGCACGGAGGTCATACACAAGCACCTCACAAATAGTGTTTAGATACTCACATCTCTCGGGTGTAATAAAGTAATATAACATTATGGAAATGGAAGATATCTCTCACTACCTGTCATAGCAAAATAGATTACCATAGGCTTGGGAAAGGATCAAACCTCCACCACATGGCGTAAGCACCTAGGATAAACTATCAAAGAGGTCTTTTAAAGGGTTATAACGTTAGGTGTAGGGATATGAATTACACGGTTTTGTTGGATAAAGGAAGTTTTACTGGTGGCGAGTTAACAATCTTAGTTAATTACATGTATAAGATGGCGTTGCTAAGCCAAGACTAGACTCGACTTAAGCTAATAAATGAAAAATAACAAAAATATAAAATAAACATAGAATGAAAACGGGATGGTAGTCCGTATGTTTTTTTTTTCTTCTTTTTTTTTTTTTTTTTTTTTTTTTTTTTCTTTTCTATTTTTTTTTCTTAATTTTTTTTTTTTTTTTTTTTTTTTTTTTTTTTTTTTTTTTTTTTTTTTCATACACTCTTACCCTACCATCCAAAATAATACATCATAGGGGTATGAACGTTCCCCTTACACTTGAATCTTTACATACTTTACATTTAACTAATCTAATGACTCGAATTAAGAAAATCAAAACACTTGGAGCACTTTTAAGATTAACGCACATATGGGGGTAATAAGTGATGTTCTTCCCCATTACTCCATAAAATAAGTACTTACCCATGAGTCCCAATCGTCCCAAAACAATATGTACAAGGATATGACTCGACTTAGCAACCATGTAATCAATTAGAAAGTTAACTTAGGGTTTAACAAATAACAATAATGCACTAAAAATGAGCGCATACACGGAAGGCTAAGGCGATTTGGGTGTACATTTAAGTGGGGTGTAACAAATTCTTCCTTTAAGTAAGATGCTTAAAGTTAGAAACGAAAAGATAGGCTCGGAGGGGTGTACTAGGGGTATCGTGTACTAAAAATGAGTACAACGCTAAGGGTGTGGGAAAAATTAGTTGACTTAACTAGCCAAGTAATATGACTTAAATGGTCAAGTAATTATAATACGGGTTTAACACAAGGGTGATCCTAATGCCTCTTATCATGTAGTAAATCCTACCACACGAATGTAGTCTCACTAGCGGTCTCGGGATGCATCACTAACGCAAGTTCTAGAATCTAAATGCTACCGGTACACTCATAAGCACTAATAATGAATGCTTTTTCTATCAAATCTAAAGGCGAACCTCACATTTTTGGGTGGAAAATTTTTCTGAATATACGGTTATGTGCTAGTCATACAACCTCCTATCCATGAGACGCTTGCTATGGCTAAAGTTTTACTCCTAAATGTTGTAAAAAATTTTAAATTTGGCGCTAAAATTACACTAACAAGTATTTCTCATAGTTTTATTACTCATCTACTATCAAACAAAACAAACTCAAGCGAAAGTGGATATGTAAGGTATCATCTTTTTACCCTCCCCTTACACTTAAGATGAACATTGTCCCCAATGTTCAAGTAAAGAATGTAAAAGTTAAGAAGTAAAGAGAATGAAATCAAATACTCCCCTGATTCGCTCGGTATGGATTATAGGTTGGCCAGGTTAGATCTTCCTCCAAGAAAATGAACAATCAAAGCTTCCCTTCCAGAATATAAATCATCTTCTTGACAAACATAACCTGTTAAACCTGAGAAAACAACTACAAAAACCCAAAGCATCAAGCCGAACAAAGATAACTCACAACTAGATGTAATTCCAGACTTAGGAATAAAAATAAAACAATTAAAGATATAATGCTTGTGGAATGAATGTTTGCAGATTTCCTGGAGATTATAAAACTTAATAATTCACAAAAACCATAAGACTCCGTTAGAAAAACAAAACTGGTAAAATTTCCAGATTTTTACACGTGACGCCATCAAGAGTAAACTCGTGACGCCGTCAGAAGTGACCTGCAGAAATTCTTATGTTAAGTTTCCGGAAAATTTCTGGAAAAACTTCGTCCTACTTCCTGGAAAATCCTGCAAAACATCATTACGACTCGATACAAGCATTTGAGTCTAACAAGTACTAATATACATGTTCATTAAATATTGTGGATAATCATGATCGGTTTGTTTCTTAAAAACATATTTGGGGTTTCCCCTTACACTTATCTTTTGCAAAAATACCTTTAGGTTGAAGTTAAGACTAGGCTAAACAACATAATAAAGTATTTCACATTTTAATTGAGAAACATGATCAACCAACAATAAAAACAAAGCATGCATACGGAAGCAAATAACAATCAAACAAATAAAAATCACACAAAACATGGGTTGCCTCCCAAGAAGCGCTTGTTTTTGTTCGAGTCACGAGCCTGACTCTACCCTTATTTCACGGATAAAGGTGAGGTTTTCCCTACACTTAGGATTAAGTGCGGGTGGAAGTAGCGATACACACCCTTAGGGTGTAAATATGCCTCGTGAGGAAAGAGTGGTGGATGAATTGTATGCTCAAAGATGCGGGATCCTATCATCATAGCCTTACCTAATTCAATTGGGTTAGTGGGTGAATTAAGATTTTCTCTTAGAAAGGGATCATCTTCTATCAATTTCGAGAGACTACTAGTTGGGGATCCATCTTGACCTAATAAACCCGGTTTAAACCCATAATGTTTCTTATGATCAATCACAAATGGGTGATGTAAATATGTAAGGTCATTTTCCACTCCTATATTGGTTTCCTCTCTACAAGGTTTAGAGTCCACTACCTTTATCCTAAGACTACCCGGACTACATGGTTTGATGGGTGGATCGGGACCTATTTCAATTCCTAAATCTTCATCCAAGGATGGAAGATTAGGTAATGGTTTTAGTTGAGGCTCCGGTTCATCAAAACTAGGAACTTCCCTAGAACTAGGAGTAAGGTTATCACTACAAGTGTTCAAACCTATATCCTCTAGTGGTGCTTGGTCCAAGGGTTCTACCTCAATTGGGGTTCCTATAGTCTCTTCTACTTCTTCCGGGTAAGTCACGGGCGGTGTATGTGCCTCAAATGATGGTAGGACTTGTGGGGTACTTTGTGGGCTTGGATTATCCACCTCATCCTCCATTGTACCTAGATTACCTATATGTTTGTTTTGTACTATGATATTAGGTGCCATCCAACTAGGTATCTCAACATGAGTATATTCATCCCCAGACAAACTTCCTGTTTGCTCCATCAAACTTGTTTTTGATTGATTTGTGATGTTGTTTGTTGGGTTGTCTACTCTATAATAATATTGGGCACAGTTTTCTATGGTATCCCACGCTTCTTCATCATTTAATTCCCTAGGGCCCCCATTGGCAAAATCATCGATGCGCATTTGGTCACATTGGTTGACACGATAGTAAAAGGTTTCGGTTAGGGATGATAAAGAGAAACTATGATGAGGGAATTTTCGAAGTAAAATTTTAAAACGAGTCCATGCATCATATATGGGTTCATCTCGATATTGTTTGAAATTCGAGATGTCAACAGGGTAGAATGGCCTTTTTGGTTGGTGGTATGGTGGATTCGCGTACTCCATAATGGTGAACGGAATAGTCAATGGAAATTACGAACAAACACACAAAGAAAAAGATAGACTAAAGAAGACCTAAAAAAAATAAAAATAAAATCTTACTAGAAAGGAATCTAGCAAGTAGACCTAATAAAAAGAAATCCTAACCTAGACAATAACTATTCCCCGGGCTGCGGCGCCAAAAACTTGATGCGTGGGAATCGCACCTTGCTTTACCTCTCGAGGGATCTCGAGAAGCTTACAACCCCCACCAGGCAGTGTACCTGATCGTTGTAGTATAGTATAGTGACAAGTACCGGGGGATTGATCGTTCAGCTTAGGAATAGTGTCGCTAGGATTAGAAAACCTAATTAATAGTTCTAGAGGTGAGAGATGATTATTTTTGTATTTTTATATTTTTATGAAAGCAATTAAAATCTCGGGTTTTTAGAAGAGTGGGCGGAATTAGTTGCTATTCAACTAACCCAAAGCTATTAAAATAATTAAACTAAATTAAACTAAGGTTGTGAGCAGTAATTGGAGAAATTGTGTTTACTTAGACTTCATTACTCCCTAGATATCTTTTACATGTTAATTACTTGTTATACTTGTATGAATGACGGATTGTATTCCTTAATACCATTCGTGGGGTGGCATACATAACTCCCCAACTCTATGAGCTCTTATCTCCTCCTACACCATGACCCAGCACAACTATAGGGATTGTAAACAGTGGCTCATGCATTAAATACAACCAATAAAGACCTAGTACGCCTCGGTTCATGTTTCTTAAGACGTTCAAGCATGTTACCATTTGGAGATCTGCCAGTTTTCTTAAGCCTAACATATAAATCATTCATTCAAAACAAGAATAGACAAGTAATCAACACATAATCAACATCTAGGTTTCATTAGATCTAAGCAAACACAAGAGAGATCTAGCCTAGCATAATGGAATTGAGACAAGAACAAGAGATAAACAACCAACACATAGACATATTGATTGAATTGAAAGTACACTTATCTCAATTACAATGCAAGGTCTCAAGGGTTTGGAACCCTTGAAAAACCTGTAAAAGAGGCACCAAAATCGTCTTTAGGGTTTCACCAAAACTTCTCTCCTTTAATGAAAAAACTAGAAAACTATATATAGGAAAAACAGTCTGACGGCGTCAAGAGTTAATTCTGACGCCGTCACCTCGCCGCCATAAACTTCCTCGGACGGCCTTGATCCACTTATGACGGCCTACGTGACGCCGTCACCACCCACGGTATAATATTTTAGCCACTTTGACGCCGTCACCAGTCCATCTGACGCCGTCACCAGCTACGATGTTTAATTCTCCATGCCTGACGCCGTCAAGAAGGTAGTCTTGACGCCGTCACCTTGTATCTTCAGCATGGATTTTTGGTACTTTGCCGTTTTCTTCACTTTTATGCTCCAAAAATGTCCAAAATAGCTTCTTTTCCAGAATTCACTCTCCAAACACCTAAAATCACAAAAGGAACGATTTAGGGCAATATTTGATCAAATAAAGTCGGATTCGGGCTTAAATGACCCCCTAAAAACGGATCATTTTTCGCCTTATCAACACCATTAAACGAGGGCCAAAATATCTCTGTTTTCGTGATATTAAGTTCAAGACCCAAACCTGGACCACTTATTTGTTATAATTTCTAATGCCCTAGCCACCTCTTCTGAGTCTCCAATGATGGTCCCATCATCAAGATACCAAGCATGAAGGAGAAGCTTGCAACTGTCTCTGATTTTATATACTTGTCGGTGCAATACAAGAGCAAAAAGAAGAGGTCCCAATGGGTCGCCTTGTTGCACTCCAGTGGCAGACCATATATGTGTGTATCCTATAGACAATCTCGCTGCCTGCCCATACAAGAAATCGACCCACAAAGAAATGGAGGGACATCTCACCCTAACCTCATGAAGTAATGCCGATCTATCCACAAGGTTAAAAGCATTCGAGAAGTCCACAGTAAGCATTGCAAGAGACCCATCATTGTGATATTCACTCAACACCCTATTGACGCTATGTAAAACAGCCTCAGCGCCACCCGACACTCCGACTCCAAACTGAAAATCACTAAGGTACTTTGACATTTCTTTACCCACACCTTTCATAGAAACCTTGAAAACTAAACGTCTCCATATAGTACCTACTGCAATAGGTCGAATCCCGTTATCTGGTTTAAGGAGTGGCGTGAGAGGAGCAGAAGCCACAAACTCCACTAAAATAGTTGGACACCTTCCCGCTAACCACAAATTAACGACTGAGGTGATGGCCTTTAAGAGATTTGCAGCAGTAGCAGACCCCTCTCCACATAAAGCATCTAAAATATGTTGTGCCCTTAAACCATCTCTCCCACATGAAGTACCTTTAGGGAACGATTTAATGCAACTAAAGACACTATCAATATCTGCTACAAGGGGTGGCTCGAAAAATGTATTATTCGACATAGATGGGGGTGGCTTGTAAGGATGCTTAGCCTCCAAGGCTTTAATGGTATCGTCACAGTATGGAGCTACACCGGAGGAGGATAACACTTTTACTGCTGCCGTAAAGTGCCCATCCGCAACCTTGCGAAGACACTGCCTGATGTTGGTGTTACCTGTTGTTCTCTAATAAGAGTTTTAACGTTACTAGTTATCTATCCATGTTTGCCAACAGGGTTTTGTATAAATTTTACATAAAATAATTTGATATAAATCATAATTATTTGTGCATATTTCTATTTTGGTATAGTAAAGCATGTCCGTGTGCATATATGAAGTTGTTAAATAAGATTTTTCATTAAAGTTATGTAAAACTTTTTATACTTATATAGTTATAATACACATGCACGTGCGAGATTTTACATATATTTTTAATTATGCATTAATATCAATTACTACGTAATATTTTGTATACATTTTTGTTGGCCAAAGAATTTGACTTTCTTTAACTAGTATGGTGCTATAGTTATTATTGTTTAAATTTAATTATTGATATCATATTTTAGATATTATGTGTGTTCCCTTAAAAAATATTTTTCTTGATATCCTTATTTAAACCTTAAAGAATAAATATATGTGTCGTTGCTATATGCACAATATCGTGTATATGTTTTCATGCCACAGATAACCCGTGGGATCGTGCCTTTATTTTGATACTTATATTTATGTTGGACAAGTTGATATCCTTTACAAATAAAAAATTGTTTATAAAATGTGCTATTTTCTCTTAAGGAATGTCATAATAATATAATTAAGAAAGTTTTATTTGTATTTAATTTTTAAACACGTGTGCGCGCAATTTAAACTTAGAAATAGGAAAGAAATGAGTCGTTGTTGAACGTAAATAGTAAATGTTTTATCCAGACATCCTTACTGATGGAAAAAAAATCCTTAATAATTAATAGAAAACATGCAGCGGAAGATTAAAACCCTACCAACAATCTACGCAGTTTAATGACTAATCAAAACAAACCGGCTTCATTAGTCTTCTAGGTCTGAAATGATTTCTCCTTCTCAGCAGTCACCGTAAGTATCGTCTCTTGAAGACTCTTCACTAGGGCTTCAAGCTCTAACCTGCCAAGTACACCAGCCTGCGCCATTTGCTCTTTAAGGCTTTTCACACGATCCTACAATTTAAACTTCACAGACTCATCGACTCCCAAAAGTTTCCTCAACTTAGTCACCTCAGAACTAACCAGATGCGTCAACCTTGTCGTTCTCTTGAGAAATGCATATTCATTCACAATATCAATTAGGCTACGGTCAAAACTGGAAAGGCTATCGCAAGGGTCTTGTGAGGAAACCGAGCCTGACGAACAAGATGCGCAATAGACTTAACATAAGAATTGACGAAACTCCCAGTAGTACAAGCATCATTTTTCTTCAGGTCGATATAGAACACAAGGGCAAAATCACCCAAGTCTTTAGGAGTTACGGGCGACTTACCATGGGAGACAGATTGGTCCACATCACTCCCACCACCCTTAGAGTTGGTCGTACCAGCCTGGGAAACCTTATCTACTTGGCCTGAACCACTGTCTATCAGAATCAGGAAAACAATATTTAATTACACATGCACATGCAAAAGTAACAAAATACAAATAAGGGAAAAACAACTGTACCAGCTTCAGCCTGGCCCTCACTTGTCCCAGAAGCCTCATCATTGATCTTCCTTAACTTGGATTTCTTTTTGGTGAATGATTTTGCCCCGGATGCAACGTCAGCCTCAGCATCAACGGTCTTCTTAACCTCTCCGTCATCATCATCCGAAACAGAGTATATGGTCATCAAAGGGGTAACATTTTAAAGCACAAGAGGCGAGGGGTTAATTTTCTCACCAACAGCAGCAACCCCACCCCAGTTGCCCCAAATACCTTGACGATTTCTCTTCCAAACCAAACGGTAATATAAGGGTACCTGATCCTCCACATCTTTCATTGCATGGTCACACCATTACCCGGAGGAATACTAGGAAAGTCCTCTGAATCAGGGGTCACAATATTAATCCACCTAATGTACCGATAGGGCAAAAGGGCATCATCAACAGTAATCCACACCCAGTTCTTATGCCAACCCCAAAGCCCATTAGTAATCTCAGTCATAGTGAAACCATACTCATACCTAGACATCCTATCTATTAACCACCACAACCTATGCTTTCGTAGATAAAAATTTGACGAAAAGCACGCAAACTGGTAGGTGAGTTCAACCCAAAGCAGGCAAGGATAAAAGCATTAAGCCTTTGATAACCAAGTGGATTCATTTGGGCGGAACAAAAGTTATAGAGACAGAATGCCTCAAAATAAAAGGGATGTAACGGAATCCTAATGTTACAATCCTGAGGATACTCTAAGTAAAATGTTGTGAGATTGGGCGATGGTGGTTGATCGGCCCTCTCATTCGGTTCAGGCACTCGAGGCAAGTATTGCTCAACCCACCAATAATCGTGTAAAAGTTCTTACACTCAGCAAATTTCACCCAAGAACGGTTATCAGAGGCATAACTATTAACAGCACGAGACATTAGAAACTTAAGAAGAGTAGACCAAGACTACGCAACAAAGGACTTTTCTCAAACAATGTGAATAACAAAAACGAACCAACATTGCTTCGCCATCTTCTCTCTCAAAATCTTGGTAAAAACAAGCCTTTAAAAGTCAAAAATCGTCGGCGGTTTGGAACAAGGAAAATGGAGCATATATAGGGTGGATAAATAACAAGTAGCTAAACACATAACTTCTTAACTCCCCTCTCCTAAAACCCTATTTATAGGGGGTAAAAATATTGTTAGTGGAAAATAAGTGGTAACAGCTCATTGGGCCAACACACCCAACTCATGTGCATGTCATTCACGACCTAGTAGACGCACGTACAATTAGTGTTAGTCTAACGTCAAATAAAGTGGAATCGACATGTCTGAACCCGCCAAAAAAATTGAATGGATGAAATTTGAAATCATTTCAAAAGGATTCCTTTGAAATCACAATAAACACACCATAGACTATCTCACATGTCCTAAGTAAGACTTGAACCCACAACCATTTGGTTATGGAGCTTATTACACAACAAGCGTTATCATTAGGACACAAACCTTTTGGTCCTCTTGAACTTCATATTTTTTGCTCAAACTCAAATGGATAGTTATTTTAAGAGGCTCAAGTTTGGCTTGTTTATAAGTTACTTTATATTTTAGTATTTTACAAAGAAAAAATCTAACTGTAAAAGTTGAACTTATTAATTTTTTTTTGAAGCTTGGCTCAAGCTTATTAACATAATGGTACAATATATATTTATAACACATGTATATCTCAACCCAATTACACTTTGGTTAATCGATCTTTTGGTATGAAGTTTGGCCTCGAACTGGTATAATTAACTATCCCCTAAGTACGCTCGAGCTCCTTGAAGCTCGGCTTGTTTGAGCTTTTATTGAGCCCACCGATAGTAACTTGACTCATTTACACCCTTAATTCTATCCTGACTTTTCACTAGCCTTTTCCTAAATATATTTCTTCTTAGGTGTTTCCAAAAGAAAAAAAATACAAAAACAATTTAGGGTTGGTTGAAATTGATTTTTGTGAATTACTAGCTAAGGTTTTTGAATAAAAGGTTTTTACACACTGTGAATATATTACTCCAAAAAAAGTATAATTAAATAGGATGCGGGTGAATCCCGAATCTCAACCTGTTACATAGGCGGTTAAGCTAACATTACTATTCCTATAAAAAGGAAATAAACGACTACCCACTAGAATACATTTGACTCGAGACCAAATATAAACTGTGAAGTTTGTTAGACTTCATGGATCGTTTTAAGCACTAGGGTTAATAATAATAATGACAATAATCATGCACAGCGGAATTAACAAAACATCATTATTATTGAACAAGTTTTCTTCGTCATCATCTCTAACAACTACTATTGCAAACCCTAGGCGTCCATTGTAGGAACTTGACGCCTAGACACACACACACATACACACACACACACACCTTTCTTAGTCGACTACATATTGGTAGACATAATAATAAAAACATGTACCCTTAATCTATTTATATAATAGAGAATTAGGATTTACAAAATACAACGAATGACTAAAATATAAATCTTTTTTTGCAAGCAAGTCCTTCTCCATATTTTGTACAATTCCTTCTTGTCGTATTAAGTCCCTATTGTTTCATTCTTTCTTGTTTTGTATCATCAAATCTAATAGACCCAACAATCTTCCCCTATTTGATGATGACAAAACAACCACGAATCTTGTACGAACTTCCCTAGACAAAGTAGAGAAATTGAGATGTATGCATCTCCCTGAATGAAACAATCTTTGTCTTCCCCTTAATCCATGCCATGCCACTTCAATATCTCTTCCCCTTTTTGTTATCAACAAATAGGGAATGTAAGCAATATAAGCTTCCCCTCGAGTGGTGCATGTAGATCAAATGATTAAAACACATAATAAGATACTTCCCCTGAAACCAATGTGTTAATCATCTTCATGATTCTTCAAATATGTAGGCTCTATGTAATGATCACATGTGAAGAAAACCAAATATAACGAACTTGATGAAGAAATAGAATAACCCAAACTTGTGTCTTATGTCTTGTACTATCCACGTGACTTTCAACTTATACCCAAAACCGAATATATAAGTAGACTGCAATCTCTTGATAAAATCCTCATCTTCAATGAGACACTGAGCACAATAACGTAACTCCTTCAAGTGATAGTTAACTAGGTCTTCGTCCATCCTCCCCTTGACCTATGAAAACTAGATTTGACAAGTCTTCGTCACAATCTTAAGCACGAACAAGTTATCTTTAAACGTAATGGGTCGTTTAAGATATGATAAGAACACAAACTTGTGAAACTCAACTACAACATCAAATAAATGATAATTAATCTTCTTCGTAATCAATTAATCCAATAAGAACGAAATACCGAGCCTTTTTAAACCATTAAGAACAAAAGCCAAACCAATATTCCTTGTGTGTGTGAACCAAAAACCTTCTGTGTGTGTAAAACTGTCTCTCAAATTTGCCATAATATCACGAGCAGTACTATAATCCTTGAAACGCAGCAGCAAAAAATAATCAAAGCACCAGTAGTAACTTACTATACGTAACAGTAGGAAAATCCAGCCACAACTTTATTCACATCAGTAAAGTTACTTGTCACACCCCCAAAATCGGGTCCAGCGGAAGCATACGTGTAGCTGGGGTGTAACTCAATTAGTATTACAACACAAGTTCAAAAATGGTTTTCACTTCAGTCATTTAGAATAATATAATTAAGTTAAAAACATTGTATTTACATCGTTAAAAGTAGTGCGGAAGTAGGCCCTTAAAATAGCTTAAAAACGGTCCCCATATAAATTATCAGAGTCTTCTATGACCATGCCATGCCCTGCCAAACCTCCTGTAGTGTGCCATAGGTTAAAACCTGAAAATACATGCTAAAGTGTCAACACGAGGTTGGTGAGTTCATAGAGTTTGTTTAACAAATAAAGTATAAAGAAAAGTGATCACACAGCAAAGGCATTGTAAATCCACTCAGTTGCAAATCCCGCCATAAGAGACTTGCAACCTGTGTGTTTACAACCCACTGCTAAAATAGTTTAGGTCTAGTAGTCAAGTACCCGCGGTCATAATAAGTCACAATATAAGCACCACCTATATAATAATGAATGTGGCAAGGCTCCTAAAATAAATAATATGCGTTCCGTAGACAGGGGAACGAGAGGTTGGCCGACCTCTAATAGCGCTATCCATACTACCTACTGCCCCACACAAGGAGGCCGCACGAACGGTACGTATAAACTGGAGTGCGAACGGCAAACCAGCAGGAGACTAACAATTGCAGATGCACGAACAGTACATCATTCACAAACTATTACATAGTATAAAGTCAAAGTTACTCCGTAGACAGGGGAGATTTTATGTTGCTCCGAACATGGGAGACTTGATAATGCTGCTCCGTAGACAGGGGAGACTTTGCACTGCTCCGAACATGGGAGACTTTAGGTTATAGTACGTACGGTACATGAGGGTCAAAAGTTTAAGTCAAGTTCAAAAGTCAAGTCAAGTTCAAAAGTTCATAATAAAGTTCAAGTCAAAACCATGTTTAAAGAGTCAAGTAATAGTTCAAGTAAAAACGAGCATGTATTCTCCCCCAAAAGTTGACAAAACAATTTAAAAGAGTAGGGGCTATGACTCACCTGGTACGATAGTTACGAAGACAAAAGTGGTTACACAGAAATGAGGTTCGATCTCTAACCGCGACCTATAATGAACGAATGATACGATCTACTTAAATTATGAGGGGATGTGATGAATGTACATGCACATGAAGCCTATACCACTCGTAGTTTGAAAATAAGTGTTGGCGTTGAATTATAGTGTTTCCATAACTTAAGAGAATATTTGCTATTAGATGTTGTCAAATATATATATAGTTCGCCTAGTTTCAAAAGTGTATAACTTGGTCGTTTTAAGCTCGTTTTCTACGTCCTTTACATTCACGGATTCGTTTTAGTATATACTAATATATTTTTGATAGTTCGGCACCTCTAGGTTACGTCTAACGCCTCTATTTGTCCAACGAAAAATGTCAAACAGCATGCAGTTTTCAGAAAAATAGTTTTCGTCGTTAATATTGAAAAATTCATATCTCCTTCGTTATAAACTCGTTTTAATCCGTTCTTTCGCCCACGGCTTCGTTTTTGAAAGTATTTTCTAAATCTTTGGTCAAAAATTACCCACCACCTACTGATTTTCCCACGATTTTAAAATAAGGACAGTAGGTATAAATATAGTTTCAAAAATCATTTCTAGTGTTCCAATCTAGTTCCAACTTCAACCAAACCACTTTCAATCACCACAAATCTAGTCTAATCTTACCATACACCTTCTTAGGGTGTCATGGGTTCCTAAACATCATAAATCAAGTGGATCTAACAAGGATCTAACAATAATCTATTTCTAGAGTTCAAAAGTTAGATATATATATAAATGAGTGGTATATACTAACATATGCATGTAGATCTTGAATAAACATCATGAAACTAGAAAAATGAAAGTATGAAAAGATTAGAAAGATGTTCTTGAGCTTACTTGATGATGTGAGGAGGTTTGGATGAATCTATGTAAGAAACCTTGAGTTTTATATTACAAACTCAAACAAGGATCACCATATAAACTTGATCTAAAAAAATTGATGTTTTCTTGCTTGTGTTTTTCCTATGGCCGGTTATGCTAGAGAGAAAAAAAAGAAGAAAACTTTGATAGCTTTGAAAATAAAAGTGAAGTGTGTGTGAAAGGTTAAAGAAAATAGATATTTATTATGTTGTGATGGCAAAGTTGTAAATAAAAGGTAAATGTGAAGACTTAGGGGGGGGGGGGGGGGGTTGGCGTGAAATGAGGAGAGAAGTGGATGGAGTTGGTGATCTTGTAAGATATCTTGTCTTTGGTGTAGATTTTAGTTAGATATTATTAGTTTTAGGGGATACCGGGGTACCGAGTTAACTAAAAATAATTTTTAACAAAGTTAACCGGGACATAATAAAGTTGTAAAAATTATGAAAATATGATGGGTATAAATATTGGGTGTTAAAATACTTGTCGTGTTGAAATATCGTGATCCGACTAAAGTTTAGGCGTTTACCAGAAAATATAGCAAATTGTTTCAAAACACCGGGCAAATTAATAATATAATTTTTATATTATTATTATGAGTATAAAAATGTGTTAGGACCATAGTTGGGATTGTCGGATCAATTATTTAAAATAATAGCTCATAAGATAACGTTTATTAGGTCGATAATCGTACGTTTACAAAAGTGACGCAACCCACGTATAAATGACAAATTTTCTCCGGAGGTGAATAGTGTTTTATGAATAGTAAAATTTTAAAACGCTTCTCAGAATATCAAACTGACTCCGAAAAAGATGAATAGTAAAATGATGAATAGTGATCGATGAATAGTAACCGATGAATAGTAAATGTGAAAGTTCGGGAAAAGACCAGAATTTACGAGTTGTGACATTACTCGACAATAAAAACAAACAGCAGCACATTATTCCCACATTCGAAAATGATAAATCAGTACCAAAAATAAATCCTTGAATATCTTTTTAATCTAGACCAATAATATTCACCAATTCACTTTAGTGATCAAGAATACGCAACATGTTACATGGGAATATAAAATCCATACATCACCGACTCCGATAACTAATTATCAACACATAACCTGCTTCCATTATAATTTTGTTCATGATCCACATTAGGTTAAAAGTACTTTACTGATGTGTGTGATACAAGTACTTTCAATCAATAAATGCATCGACCCACATTAGGTTAAATTTAATGTTATCCGACCAATAAAGAATTCAACCAATCAGTTACGAGGTCAATCAGTGATGTACCATGCTCATTAAGTGCTAGACGACAGACCCACGATTTAATAAGTGAACAAGGTTATTCAAATTGATTAACAATTTGTAAAGATTACCATGTGCAAGATGACAGTTCGTAGATATAACCAATTTATGCTTTGACCTTCACCATCCCACGAACAGAATTGAACAATGAAATTGTTTCAGTTGACAAATAGGAAGTATGAGGTCAATAATCTTTCATTCACTCTCAAAAGACGACAAAACAATTTTATTTTTCCTTGTTGTAAACTGCCGTCACATAATAAACAAAGTCGATACCTAAAAAAAAATAAAAACCTTCGTACCTTTTTCATATCTGCTCTTCAACGACAAAACTTGTATAATCCCTAGGTAACGAGCTAACCTGTCTCTGATGCCAATTGTGGAGTTTATTAGACTTCTTAGACCGTTTTAAGCACTAGGGTTAATAATAATAATGACAATAATCATGCATAGCGGAATTAACAAAACATCATTATTATTGAACAAGTTTTCTTCGTCATCATCTCTAACAACTACTATTACAAACCCTAGGCGTCCATTGTAGGAACTTGACGCCTAGACACACACACACACCTTTTTTAGTCGACTACATATCGGTAGACATAATAATAAAAACATGTACCCTTAATCTCTTTATATAATAGAGAATTAGGGTTTACAAAATACAACGAAGGACTAAAATATAAATCTTCTTTTGCAAGCAAGTCCTTCTCCATATTTTGTACAATTCCTTCTTGTCGTATTAAGTCCCTATTGTTTCATTCTTTCTTGTTTTGTATCATCAAATCTAATAGACCCAACATAAACTAATATCTATATTAACTATGAAGAATTATATCAAACGCATAACAGAATACAAGTTGGTCTTCAATTAAGTCTTCACATTCATAATCATCATATGAGTCTTCACCATAACTATCCTTCCAACGTGCATATAAGCTCGGATTCCCGTTTCCACTTCCTCCCTTGATCCCATTTCCAATACCACCTTTCGGATGTTTCGAAGCCATAAAGTTTACAGTTTCATCCTACACATCCTCTACATCAATCTCACTATCTTCCACGGTCATTGAAATCAACTTGCCAACCTTATTTATATTACTAATATTAGTAACTAGTTGTTTAGCCCTTGAATCCACATTCGGGGTCTTCTCGAAATATGCCTTTTTTGAATTACCCCCATTAACTTCAAACATTTCATCATTAGTAACTGAATTTAGAGCCTCAAATGGATTCAATGTAACTATCTTATCCCTAGTAAATTTAGAAATCTTCTTCGTACCACTCGTACTAGCCTTATTCTTCTTCGACACAGGTCTAAACACTTTGTGAATTGAAATTTGGAACCCGTATTAACTCCATGAAATGTATTCCTAGGAGCTTGCTCAAAACCGTCATTGGACTTAATACTTTGATTCTTCAAATTAGCAATAATGTGTTTAGGACATATGGTGTCATGATGAGGCAAAAAATAAACCACTTTTAGGGGGTTATTTAAGCCCGGAATTGAATTTATTTGATCAAATATTACCCTAAATCGTTCCTTTTGTGATTTTAGGTACTTTGGGAGTGAAATCTGGAAAAAGAAGCATTTTGGACGTTTTTGGAGCATAAAAGTGAAGAAAACGGCAAAGTCTTAATTTTCTTTGCTGGGAACAGTACCTGACGGCGTCAAGAGGCTTTTCATGACGGCGTCAAGAGTAAAAGTGGTGACGGCCCAGAAGAAATGTGAAGGCGTCACCCAAGGCCGTCACGTGTTAACTTGTCAAAACTTACGCGCGGAGTAGCTGATATTGTTTTGCTCATAACTTTTGCATACGAACTCGGATTTAGGTGATTCAAAAGCCCACGTGGAGAGGACGAAGAGATCTACAATTTGGTGAAAAAATGGTCTTGACGGCGTCAAGAGAAACGACCTGACGGCGTCAAGCCTTGCCGACAGAAAACATGCCTATAAATATAACATCATAACTTCACTTTTTGTAAGCCCTAAACCCTAAGGTCGATTCCTGGGTTTAGGTGGGTGTTTTTCCAGCAACTTAGAGGGTCTCAATCACTCCAAAAACATCATATATTGGTTTGATGATTCTATCTTAATTATGTTTTCCATTATCATTGTTGTTTGCTCTTCTTTTATGATGATTTGCTAATTCACCTTGTGTCTACTTATGATTATGTGTAACTTGTATATAATTGATTAGATCGCATTGATTTCTTGTTGATGTTGTGTCTATCTCCATCAATGAGGGGCTTGTTGATGTGTGTGTCTATCTCCATCAATTAAGGCGTGACAACTTCAATAGATCTAGTTGGTTTAGTTTATAATTCTTGTTTCCTATTGATTCTTGTTTTGATTGAATGAATTCGATGCTAGGCTTAAGAAAACTGGCAGATCTCCAAATGGTAACATGCTTGAACGTCTTAGGAAACATGAACTGATGTGCGCTAGGTTTTATTGGTTGTATTTAATGCATGAGTAAATTCTAATGATCCCATGTTAGGAGCTTCTTAGCCGGCTCGACATAGGAGTGAAGTAGGCACTCATAGGATTGGGGAATTAAGTGCGCCATCCCATGAATGGTATTAAGGAATACAACCCGTCAATTAAAACAAGGTTACAATTCAATAGGTAGGATTGGATAGCTAGCAAGGAGTAACATATCATGGGTAGACATGCTTCACTTATCTTGTAGAACCCTAGTTTACTTTTCTTGTTAATTAGTTTAATTAGTAGCTTTTGGGTTAGTTGATTAGCAACTAATTCCGCCCATTCTCCCAATACCCGAGATTTTTACTCGCTTTTCATAAAATATAAAAATACAAAAAAGAATCATCCTTCACCTTTAGACCTAGTTAGATTAATTTCAATCCTAACGACACTATTCCTAGCTGAACGATCAATCCCCCGGTACTTGTCACTATACTATACTACAACGATCAGATACACTGCCTGGTGGGGGTTGTAAGCTTCTCGAGATCCCTCGAGAGGTAAAGCCTGGTGCAATTCCCACGCATCAAGTTTTTGGCGCCGCAGCCCGGGGAATAGTTATTGTTTAGGTTGAATTTGATTTTTATTAGGTCTACTCATTAGATTCCTATCAAGTGAGATTTTTTTTTCTTTTTACTTTGTAGCTTTCTCGTAGTCTATCTTTTCTTTGTGATTTTGTTTGTAATTTTCTTCAAATGGACTTTACACTTAGACTTCTAAGATTACAAGATAGGGTTGAGCGACTAACACACCAAAGAGTTCAAAATACCTCATTTAGAGACACCTATGAATCATATGAGCCTTCACCTAGGATAGATTCTTATGAACAACCTCCATGTTTAAGATATAGTTTTAGTGAGGCCAATAGGAAATGCGACCTAGTTTGCCAAGGAATTATGGAGAGAGCCATTGCAACAAATCATAAGTTGGATGAAGCACTAGGTTTGCTATTATCACTACCTAAGAAAACAATTGAGGAGGATTTAGCCGAGCATGATCACATTGATCAAAAAGACCTAGGTTTTATGATCGATGATGATGAATCTCAAGAAACAGATGATGAATCTCTTGGGCAATTTGTATATAGCAGTCAGAATATTGAAGATGATCCTTATGATTCGGACATAGAAGTTGAGATGCCTAGAGAAGCACGTAAGGTACTTGGGAGAATGTTAGGGCTAGATTATAATAAAACACATGTTGAGGATATAGGTGATATTAACACATGGAATGATGAGGTAAATAACATAAGCCCACAAAATACTCAACCATCATTTGAGGCACACACACCGCCCGTGATTTACCCGGAAGAAGTAGAAGAAACTTTAGGGATTCCAATGGAGGTAGAACCCTTGGACCAGGCACCACTTGAGGATATAGGTTTGAACACTTGTAGTGATAACCTTACTCCTAGTTCTAGGGAATTTCCTAGTGTTGATGAACCGGAACCTCAATCTTTACACACCTTTCCATCCTTAGATATATTTCTAGGAGACAAAAGAGGAACCGACCCACCCATCAACCAATATTATCCGAGTAGTTTTAGGATGAAGGAAGCCATTCACTCACCCCCTTCACCTCACATGGCATATTCACACCCTAAGGGTGTGTATCGCTACTTTCACCCACACTTGATCCTAAGTGTAGGGAAAACCTCCCCTATTTCCGTTAAATAAGGGTAGAGTCAGGCTCGTGACTCGAACAAAAACAAGCGCTTCTTGGGAGGCAACCCATGTTTTGTGTGTTTTTATTTATTTGTTTGT
The DNA here is from genome assembly GCA_030686995.1 of Artemisia argyi. NCBI lineage: Eukaryota > Viridiplantae > Streptophyta > Magnoliopsida > Asterales > Asteraceae > Artemisia > Artemisia argyi. The sequence goes on from CM060679.1 coordinate 9,483,845, forward strand.
TTGTTTGTTTGATTTTATTTGTTTCCGTATGCATGTTTTATTTTTATTGTTTGTGGCTCATGTTTCAAAGTAAATTGTGAAAATGCTTTATTTTGTTTTTAACTTCGTCTTAATTGCATATAAAGGTATTTTGCAAAAGATAAGTGTAAGGGAGATCCAAATTTGTTTATAAGAACGAAATTGAGCATGACCACAACAATATTATATGGACATGTGTATTAGTATTCGTTAGAGTCAAATGCTTGTATCGAGTCATAATGATGTTTTGCAGGATTTTCCAGGAAGTAGGACATAAGTTTTTCCAGAAATTTTCCGAAAACTTAACATAAAGATTTCTGCAGGCCACTTCTGACGGCGTCATGAGTTTACTCTTGACGGCGTCACGTGTAAAAATCTAGAAATTTTACCAGTTTTGTTTATACCGGAGTCTTAAAGTTTTTGTTAATTCTTTAGTTTTATAAACTCCAGGAAATCTGCAAACATTCATTCCACAAGCATTATATCTTTAATTGTTTTGTTTCTATTCCTAAGTCTGGAATTACATCTAGTTGTGAGTTTTCTTTGTTTGGATTGATACTTTGGGTTTTTGTGTTTGTTTTCTCAGGTTTTACAGGTTATGTATGACAAGAAGATGATTTATATTCTGGAAGGGAAGCTTTGATTGTTCATTTTCTTGGAGGAAGATTTAACCTGGCCACCTTATTATCCATACCGAGCGAATCAGGGGAGTATTTGATTTCATTCTTTTTACTTTTTCACTTTTACATTCTTTACTTGAACATTGGGGACAATGTTCATCTTAAGTGTAAGGGGAGGGTAAAATGATGATACCTTACATGTACACTTTCGCTTGAGTTTGTTTGTTTAATAGTAGATGTGTAATAAAACTATGAGAAATACTTGTTAGTGTAATTTTAGCGCCAAATTTAAATTTTTTTACAACATTTAAGAGTGAAACTTTAGCCATAGCAAGCGTCTCATGGATAGGAGTCGTATGACTAGCACAAAACCGTACTATTCAGAAAAATTTTCCACCCAAATATGTGAGGTTCGCCTTTAGATTTGATAGGAAAAGCATTTACTATTAGTGCTTATGAGTGTACCGGTAGCATTTAGATTCTAGAACTTGCGTTAGTGATGCATCCCGAGACCGCTAGTGAGACTACATTCGTGTAGTAGGATTTACTACATGATAAGTGGCATTAGGATCACCCTTGTGTTAAACCCGTATTATAATTACTTGACCATTTAAGTCATATTACTTGGCTAGTTAAGTCAACTAATTTTTCCCACACCTTAGCGTTGTACTCATTTTTAGTACACGAAACCCCTAGTACACCCCTCCGAGCCTATCTTTTCGTTTCTAACTTTAAGCATTTTACTTAAAGGAAGAATTTGTTACACCCCACTTAAATGTACACCCAAATCGCCTTAGCCTTCCGTGTATGCACTCATCTTTAGTGCATTATTGTTATTTGTTAAACCCTAAGTTAACTATCTAATTGATTACATGGTTGCTAAGTCGAGTAATATCCTTGTACATATTGTTTTGGGACGATTGGGACTCATGGGTAAAGTACTTATTTTATGGAGTAATGGGGAAGAACATCATATATTACCCCCATATGTGCGTTAATCTTAAAAGTGCTCCAAGTGTTTTGATTTTCTTAATTCGAGTCATTAGATTAGTTTATTGTAAAGTATGTAAAGATTCAAGTGTAAGGGGAATGTTCATTCCCTATGATGTATTATTTTGGATGGTAGGGTAAGAGTGTATGCAAAAAAAAAAAAAAAAAAAAAAAAAAAAAAAAAAAAAAAAAAAAATTGAAAAATCAAGAAAAAGAAAAAAAAATAGAAAAAAAAAAAGAAAAGAGAAAAAAACATACGAACTACTATCCCTTTTTATTCTATGTTCATTTTATGTTTTTGTTATTTTTCATTTATTAGCTTAAGTCGAGTCTAGTCTTGGCTTAGCAACGCCATATTGTACATGTAATTAACCAAGATTGTTAACTCGCCACTAGTAAAAACCTCCTTTATCCAACAAAACCGTGTATTTCATATCCCTACACCTAATGTTACAACCCTTTTAAAAGACCTCTTTGATAGTTTATCCTAGGTGCTTACGCCATGTGGTGGAGGTTTGATCCTTTCCCAAGCCTATGGTAATCTATTTTGCTATGACAGGTAGTGAGAGATATCTTCCGTTTCCATATTGTAATTTATACTTTATTACACCCGAGAGATGTGAGTATCTAAACACTATTTGTGAGGTGCTAGTGTATGACCTCCGTGCTTGTCTATTGGTCTTTAGTGGAACGATTATTTGTTGTAATTACTTTTATATTAGTGTTAAATGACCCCTAACTTGTATTTTGAGTAGAATAAAAGCGCATTTGCTTGAGGACAAGCAAATCTCAAGTGTAAGGGTATATGATGAGGCGAAAAATGAACCACTTTTAGGGGGTCATTTAAGCCCGGAATTGAATTTATTTGATCAAATATTACCCTAAATCGTTCCTTTTGTGATTTTAGGTACTTTGGGAGTGAAATCTGGAAAAAGAAGCATTTTGGACGTTTTTGGAGCATAAAAGTGAAGAAAATGGCAAAGTCTTAATTTTCCTTGCTGGGAACAGTACCTGACGGCGTCAAGAGGCTTTTCATGACGGCGTCAAGAGTAAAAGTGGTGACGACCCAGAAGAAACGTGAAGGCGTCACCTAAGGCCGTCACGTGTTAACTTGTCAAAACTTGCGCGCGGAGTAGCTGATATTGTTTTGGTCATAACTTTTGCATACGAACTCGGATTTAGGTGATTCAAAAGCCCACGCAAAGAGGACGAAGAGGTCTACAATTTGGTGAAAAAATGGTCTTGACGGCGTCAAGAGAAACGACCTGACGGCGTCAAGCCTTGCCGACAGAAAACATGCCTATAAATATAACATCATAACTTCACTTTTTGTAAGCACTAAATCCTAAGGTCGATTCCTGGGTTTAGGTGGGTGTTTTTCCAGCAACTTAGAGGGTCTCAATCACTCCAAAAACATCATGTATTGGTTTGATGATTCTATCTTAATTATGTTTTCCATTATCATTGTTGTTTGCTTTTCTTTGATGATGATTTGCTAATTCACCTTGTGTCTACTTATGATTATGTGTAACTTGTATATAATTGATTAGATCTCATTGATTTCTTGTTGATGTTGTGTCTATCTCCATCAATGAGGGGCTTGTTGATGTGTGTGTCTATCTCCATCAATTAAGGCGTGACAACTTCAATAGATCTAGTTGGTTTAGTTTATAATTCTTGTTTCCTATTGATTCTTGTTTTGATTGAATGAATTCGATGTTAGGCTTAAGAAAACTGGCAGATCTCCAAATGGTAACATGCTTGAACGTCTTAGGAAACATGAACTGACGTGCACTAGGTTTTATTGGTTGTATTTAATGCATGAGTAAATTCTAATGATCCCATGTTAGGAGCTTCTTAGCCGGCTCGACATAGGAGTGAAGTAGGCACTCATAGGATTGGGGAATTAAGTGCACCACCCCATGAATGGTATTAAGGAATACAACCCGTCAATTAAAACAAGGTTACAATTCAATAGGTAGGATTGGATAGCTAGCAAGGAGTAACATATCATGGGTAGACATGCTTCACTTATCTTGTAGAGCCCTAGTTTACTTTTCTTGTTAATTAGTTTAATTAGTAGTTTTTGGGTTAGTTGATTAGCAACTAATTCCGCCCATTCTCCCAATACCCGAGATTTTTACTTGCTTTTCATAAAATATAAAAATATAAAAATACAAAAAAGAATCATCCTTCACCTTTAGACCTAGTTAGATTAATTTCAATCCTAACTACACTATTGCTAGCTGAACGATCAATCCCCCGGTACTTGTCACTATACTATACTACAACAATCAGGTACACTGCCTGGTGGGGGTTGTAAGCTTCTCGAGATCCCTCGAGAGGTAAAGCCTGGTGCAATTCCCACGCATCATGTCATCATGACCAAACATCATCCAAATCGAGCCACAATACAAGAAACATTAGAAAAAGAAAAGAAAACAATAAAACTTATTATTCTACCTTGAGTCAACCAAGTTGACTCGGTGGGTTGACTGAGTTGACCGAGTCACAGTCAATATACGAGATCCACATGGTTTATAGGTTTTTAAAATTGTATTTATTAAAAATATTTTATTAAAACTCGGATTTATTTAAAATATACGAATTATGGTTTGGTTTTATTAATAAAAACGGTATAAGGGGGTGCGTGAAAGGGTTTTACCATGTAGAAAACGAAGGGGGGGGGGGGGGAGGCGCTGTGGTGGTGAGTGGCGTTGGGCAGTGGGTGATGGTGCGCGTGGGTGGTGATACGAGACAAGTCACGGGCTCAAAATCTCCAGAAATGATCGGGATAAATCGATCTATTGATTTGGCAAGAAAAAGTGCTCACCGAAAATTTTCCGGTGACGGTGGTGGCCAAAACCGTCAGTGGTTGGCCGAAGGTACCGGTTGTCGACTGTGTAGAGAGAGAAAGGGAGAGGTGTGTTTTTGTGTGTGTTATTTTAGCGAGAGAGGGGGTGAGTATTAATGAATAAAAAAAAATTAGTTTTATAAAAATTTGAGGGACCAAACATGTACAAGTGAAATTCAAGGGTTTGTAATAGAAATAGGGTGTAGGGACTATTGTTGCCAAGTAGTTAATCTTTTAGTAGAAACACTCCGGGACCCATTCGATGTACCAAACAGATTCGAAAAATTACGAAACTTGCGCCATTGTTCACGAAATAATTTTTCCAATAAAATCAAGTATAAACTCGCATAACTTTCTCGAAGTCAATTTATTTGGCAAATACGATTCGTTTCGTGCTTTCTAAGTTGTGCTGGTTCTATAAAGGGACAAAGTTCTCGTTTCACAAGATATCTCACGTTTCTCATGCCCAATTAAATGCAAGAAAAAGTTTAAGTTCTCAAGTAACATAAAAATAAAAATATTTGGCTAGTAAAAAGGTTTTGGAAAATTACTGGGTGTTACACAAAGCGTATGGTTATGCCTAGGATTGAATTTTACTAGTTTGTATTTTCCAAAAACAGGATCCAAATCTAAATTAATATGTGCCATACAACCTGTTACCCGTAGGTTCCTGTTTCGAATAGGCTTATCGATTCCTTTGTTTTTTAAAGTATCTATGTTGATGTTCTTAAGTTTTCCTTCACGGTTACACATCATATACTTGTGTTGTACAAAACCACTTCTAGTTTTCCTTTGTGGCGAAAGCTTTATTTCGAATCCACCTCTAAGAGCGTAAGCGTTATACATCCTTATAGCATCATCTAGTGTGTCAAAGTAAGTCCCCTCTTCCGGCACTAATTCTGGTTCCATATTAGGTTGCCAATAAACTGAACCCCCAGGTGTCTCTTTATGAATTACTAAACTCGCTTTAGGTGTCGTCACAGCTTCTGAAAAATATACAATGTTGAAGTTTGTTTTAATCAGATTTGTTAAAAAAAAAAACACACTTTATTTTTTAAAATTGCAAAATCACATGTGATTTACCACAAATCACATTTGATTTACCACAAATCACCTATGATTTACTACAAATCACAAGTGATTTGTAGTAACTGCAAATTCTAAACTCTAAACATATCTAAATCACATGTGATTACTTCAAATCACATGTGATTTGCTACAAATCACATGTGATCTCACTATATGCCTCAAAACTAAAGAAATTTAATAAAATTACAAATGATTTACCCTTAACATGTGTTTCATTTTCATCATCTGTTTAACCACTTCTGAGATCATCTTCAACAATAAATCGAACTCGTTCAGCATCATCAACATCATTCATAGCGAGTATATTCCTTTTTCAACTATCCGAACTCGTTCATAACCTTGCTACCTCCTTCAACATTCTGATTTTGTTCAACAGAATCGACAACTACATCTGCGGTACTTACGCTACCTAATCCAATACTCTCAATTTGTTCAGCATCACAAACACTACCTGCACTACCTTCAACAACCTGAATATGAATATTATCCATAGCTTGGATGATATTGATGATTTTCAATCGTATTGTAATGAATTTGATGATTTTCGGACGGATTTGACAAATGAATCTACTATAATTGAATGATATTCAACCTAATATGATGAATTTAATGGATGATTTTGATGATTTTTTGATCGAATTTGAATGATTTTGATGATTTTCAATCGGATTTGATGACTAAATACAGTGTAATTGAATGATTTTCGAACTAATTTGATGAATAAATGATGAATTTAATTGATGATTTTGATATCTGTGGATCATGTTTGGTGTATGTGTATTGGCGGTTATTTTTATGAAGCGTGATATGAGAAGCAGAGAAGAAAATAAGATAAATTAGAGGAAAATTTTTGGACCAAATTACCCCTTTAGTATAAATCTCACATTTAATTAGAGCCTTTGGATGAAAGTGGGTTGAATGGTTGAGATCTAACAATTTGATCTTTGAAAATAAAATTATTTATAGGTAAAGATAAATCTCACCCCCTTGTGCCATAAATTATTTATAGGTAAAGATAAATCTCCGATAAGAAATGCCGAAAATGCTTATACAAATCCCATTGGCAAGTTCCAATTTCTTAATTTGGTTAAAGACTTAACGCACAATATAATAGCTTTTGGCAAAGTATATAGTCATTTGCCTTGTCTTTATTAACTTTTAGGACTACCAAAAGCTGAAGGCACTAAAATTATTGTGATATTACATGTTAAATTTCAAATTATGTGTAACTTTTTTAGAAACATTTTTACTAATTTTATTTTACATCCATACATAGGCAAAATAAAATTAGGATGATATAATTATATGGCTCTTTCGAGACTTCGAGTTTTTACTTATAATCTGGAGTTGCATGGACATGTATGATGAAAAACTAACACAAAAACATAAATCGAGTTTACTATCTTTCAGAATTATTCATGAAGGCTGCCTCTGGATTTCCATAACATTTGGATGCCGTAACATATTTGTGCAAACAAATGCAAAATTTTGAAATTTGATTTGGACATGAAAAAAAAAAAAAAAAAAAAAAACCGGGTTCTAAGAGGAGCTCTAAGTTAGGAAAAGCATAAAGATAGTAGGAAAATCCAATTTCATTCCTTTCAAATAGAGGTTTAAAGGTACCAAATTGGACATCCATTGAGCTCTGATGGAAAAGAGAAAAGTGAAAGCTCAAGTGCAAAATCCAGTCATTATCAACATTTGAGCCAAAATTTGCTAATGGTCTCTTCACTAGTTCTTAAATAGTTAAATGAGTAAATTGCATTTTTGGTCCCTAAGGTTTATCCAAATTGCAAGTTTGGTCCCTAAGGTTTCGAAAGTGCAACGGTGGTCCTCATTTTGAAGTTTTTGCCGCATGTTTGGTACTTGGTCAATATCAAATGACCAAATTACCCTCGCCTTCTTCTTTTTCTATTTTCTTTTAAGTTTTCTAACATAAATGGCCCATGTTTTTTTTTCGAATTTTTTTTCTCAAAAAAATAATTCGAAATTTCTTTTTGAGAAAAAAAATCTAAAAAAAATAATTAAAAAAAAAATCTAATAAAAAATTTCTTAAAAAATCCGAAAATATTCTAAAAAAAGATTTTTTGTCAAAAAAAACTTTTTTTACTAAAAAAAAAATTCGAAAAAAAAATTCTAATTTTTTTTTTCTCTAAAATAAAATTCTAAAAAATGCGAAAAAAATTCTAAAAATTTTTTTTATGAGAATTTTATTTTAGAAAAAAAAATTTTCTAGAAATTTTTTTTTTCTAAAAATAATTTTTTGTGAATAATTTTTTTTAAAAGAAAAGTCTTTTGAAAAAAAACTTTTTTTAAGAATTTTTTTCGGATTTTGAAGAAAATTTTTATTAGAAAAAAAGTTGCGGTTCTTAAAGAGTTAATTCTAAAAAAGTTTTTCGAATTTTTTTAGAAAAAAATTTTTATTTAAATTTTTTTTTAGAAATTTTTTTTCCGAATTTTTTTCGAAATTTCTTTTGCATTTTTTTAGAATTTTAGTTTAGAAAAAAAAATTAGAGACTTTTTTTTCTAAATTGTTTTTCCGAATTATCTTATTAGTAAAAAAAGTTTTTTTTGACAAAAAAAAAAAAAAACTTTTTTTTTAGAATTTTTTTTTGGATTTTTTAAGATAATTTTTATTAGATTTTTTTTTTAGAAAATTTTTTTCTTAACAAAATTTTTGAATTATTTTTTTTGGAATTTTTTTTTTACGAAAAAAAGACATGGACCATTTATGTTAAAAAAACTGAAAAGAAAATAGAAAAAGAATAAGGCAAAGGTAATTTGGTCATTTGATGTTGATCAGGGACCAAACATGCAGCAAAAACTTTAAAATGAGGATCATCTTTGCACTTTCGAAATTTTAGAGACCAAACCTGCAATTTGGCTAAATCTTAGGGACCAAAAATGCAATTTACTCTAGTTAAATTAACACCTCATTTCATGTGAAGACGTACATCCACCACTAAAATTTGAACTTGCATGTCCTACCAAATTAATTTAAGGTTGTGATGTAACGAATATAAGTTATATATATGTACACAGCGCAAAATTAATGTATACATACCTGAAAAAGTTTCTTATTCTCGCAAGCTAGCAATCACCTTTGCGAATATAGTCAAAATTAAGGAATTACATTCCAGTGATCAAAATTTTGTCACTTGTTGATGACGCGCTAGATTTACAGGTCAGTTAATATGGCACTAAAACAAACAGGAGGACGGGCGACGAGCGACGAGCCTTTTGGCGGTGATGCCAGTGTTCCCGCCGAAAGTCGCTAAACGACAAAAAATATGCTGAGCTGGCACAAATTCACGCTGACCGTCCACTGCGTTTTCAACACAAACTTTTGGCAGGGACATGTCCCCGCCAAAAGTATTTTTGGTGCATCACAACTTTGACCAAAATAGCTGCATTTTCAACACATACTTTTGGCGGGGACATGTCCCCGCTAAAAGTATTTTTGATGTTTTATTATCTTTGACTAAAATAGTTGCACTTTATTGTCTCGGGTATTAATCTTTGACTAAAATAGTTGCACTTTATTGTCTCGGGTATTATTCCCGCCAATACTTTTGGCGGGGACATGTCCCCGCCGAAACAAGTATCCAGTGTAGAGCATTAACTTTTGGCGGGGACATGTCCTCGCTAAAAGTTTAGGCGCCAAATTTTCCTCCAAACTGCATTTTTTTCCAAATTCGTTTAATATATATTATACCATACATATAACACATATTAAATCATAAATTCGGCAAAAAACTACAAAACACACATAACAATGGATGGTTTAACGCCGGAACAGGAGTGGACAAAAGCTTTATCACACGAGCTCTTGTATAATGAAATTATAAATCATTGGGGCGTTAAAATTTTTGATGAATATGGTTCGTATGCGAACTGTGCACCGTGGCAGAGAGACCGGATTCTGGTATGGTTGAGGAAAAAGTCATACTATAGAGAGTATTTGGAAGAGCTAGATGCTGCTGAAGCTCAACGTGCTGCTGCTGTTTGAGGTGAGGATGAAGCTGAAAGCACGTTTGATGAATCTGCTGCTGTTGATAATCTGGAAAATAGAATAACAGATCTTGAAGCTATGTTTGCATATCTTATGGAAATGAGAGCAAGGAAAGGAAGAGATGGTGCGGATTCAAGCAAAGCGGGAGGTAGCCGCAAAAAAAAGTAAACGGGTTGTTTTATTTGGTTGTCGAGTTGTTTAGTTTGAGTTGTTTCATTTGATTGTCGAGTTGTTTAGTTTGTGTGGTTTGAATAAAATGTAGGCCTTCGTGTTTGAAGCTAAGCGTGTGGTGTCGAGTTGTTTAGTTTGAGTTGTTTCTTTTGGTTGTCGAGTTGTTTAGTTTGGTTGTCGAGTTGTTTAGTTTGAGTCTGTATGAAAATGCATGTTGAGAACTCTTGCTTGTTTTAAATAAACAGTTTGCCTTCGTGTTTGATAATTGTGATATTGTTCCTTCAGTTCAATTATTTGTGCGTACGAATTTAAAATATAAAGGACGTTCAACATTAGTTACCACAACAACAACAACATTTTATTAAACAACAACAGCAAACAGCATCAACAACAACAACAATAACAACGATAACAGCAACAACAACGATAACAGCAACAACAACAACAACAACAGTACTACATATGAAATTTATCCATGTCACCTAAAAGGTCACGAAGTATTGCATCCGACTGACATGCGTGGTCGTCGTTGGGATACGTTGCCATGTCAAGTTTTGCCTCCAGCATCCTTAATTTTGTCTCTAGCACCTGTTTTTGTGCCTCCAGCACTTGTTTTTGTGCCTCCAGCACCTGTTTTTGTGCCTCCAGCATGTTTACTCTAAGATCTTTTTCATGACAGTTTGAGCACCTTGTTGGAGCAGATCCAGAACCGCTTGATGTTGAAGCTCCCAGAGAACCAATCATCATTTTGGCGAGTCGTTCCTCCTTCCATAAAAAAAATCACATCCATGGTCTGTTGTCCCAGGCTGTTAAAGAGAAAAAACTATTATTTTTAACAACTAACCAAATTATTTATATAATACACAAAAAAGTATGTAATTGTTGACCTTCGAGAAAGGACACGCATAGTATAGTTTACCACGGGAGTAAGATTTACGCGATTCTCGCAGAATCACGTCTCCTCGTCCACAAGGACAAGGAAAAGCTTCAAATTCTGCCATCTTCTTCACCATGATAACAGTGTATGTTTGTGGTTGTGAGGTTGAGTGGTTGTGAGTGGTTGAATCGTGACCTCGGTGGCCCGATCTACAAGTTGAGGTGATAAAAGGTGGTGGCCAGAAAAAGATTCTGGCGGCCGGAAACTGCTGGTGTTGCCAGAAAACGGAAACTGCTAGAGAGAGAGAGAGAGATACTGGTCGTCCGATAAGGATCAGATTCGAGAAGAACATCAAAGGGTATTGGGAGCATGTGGGCTTCCGCGCTTCGTGGTTCTCCAACTTGGTCGGGGAGTTGTTACGGGATTCAATTCCCATGCATTTTGATTCCTGGGCAGATGTTCCCGCTACCTCCAAGGCGCACATCGACGACCAGCTCCACGTAAGTTTTTTTTTTTTTTTTTTTCTAATTATTGTGTTTATTTATTTTAAACGTGTTATTTATTTAAATTTGAATATATATATATATATATATATATATATATATATATATATATATATTAATTAAATTTTATTGCAGCATTTCTTCGATCTCGGCGAGCACCTTGTCGGTCCTAATGGAAAGGATATTGCAGATAGTATCGAAGGTTATCTACAAAAGTGATACGACGACAACAAGTACAAATTCAAAAAGAAGAAATTTACTGAGCAAGGTGGGGTTGAAAAGCTGGAAGAGATCAAGAGAAAGCGTCCGGATAACATGCTGCCTGACGATTGGGAAAATATGTAAAATTCTCGATCCACACTTTATTATTATTATTATTATTATTATTATTATTATTATTATTATTATTATTATTATTGTTGTTGTTGTTGTTGTTGTTGTTGTTGTTGTTATAATTATTACTATTATTATTAAATGAATTATTATTATTATTATTATTATTATTATTATTATTATTATTATTATTATTAAATAATAATAATAATAATAATAATAATAATAATAATAATAATAATAATAATAATAATAATAATAATAATAATAATAATAATAATAATAATTCATTTACATAATATTTTGTTATTATTTATAATAAGCAGGTGAAGCATTGGTCAAACCCGAAGAATTTGAAGAAAGCGGAGACCAACAGGCAGAACCGGCTCAAGAATCCGAGTGCTAGTCTTCATGGGTCGCATTCATTAGCTGTTATACACGATAACTTTATAAGACACTTTTTAATCATTTTATTTATTTATATAGTGTTGGGTGAGTCATTATTGATTTTATTTATAAACAGTTGAGAGAACCCACCGAGTCCGTGGATGGTAGAGACTTGATCGCGCTTTACAGACACAACCATATGAGAGGCGACGTCTGGGAGTCTGCATTGTCCTAGGCTAGATATGTAAGTATAATTTATTTCCAAAAGCTCACCCACATTAATGCAAAATGACAAGTCACGACTTATATATTACTTTTCTTGTTTTTTTGTATCTAAACAGAATCAGATGATACGGATGCGGACAGAGAGCACCTTCGAGGGGACGACTATGTCTGACCTCGATATTATCCGCCACGTGATCGGTGGTAAGCAGCGAGGTCACGTTCCTGGCGTAGGTCCAGTCTTACCCCGCAGTGGTCATCAGACGACCCTCAGCGCCGCACGAGCTCGTGATCAAGCCTCCACGTCCTCGCTCCAGGAAACTGTTCAGAAGCAGTCCCAGGAGCTCTCCAGCCAAAGGACATTGCTTGATGGGATTTTGGAGTGGGCTCGGAATCAGCCCGGTTTCCCCAGCAGCTAGCGACTCAGGCGGGGACATCGACTCAGGCGGGGACGTCGGGATCACATGAGGCTTCACAAGGTGAGTCTACAGGTACCCAGGAGGGTGATGGGGGCAGTGGGGGACTCAGGAGTAGCATAAGGGTTGTTTGGGTTGGTTTATGTGTCGTTGTAGTGGTTATGGACAAATTTATGGATATTTGATGGGTTATTATGTGCTTATTCGGATTATGTGTTAGGATTCCCGCTAAATGGATTACACGTATAGTTTTGGACCATTTGCGGATGAGTAGGTTAAGTATACTTTTGTAGAACCATTTGCGTGCGGATAATCATTTGATCACGGTTTTTGAACCGTTTTGGCGATATTGTAGCATTTTGTTATATGATATTATGTTTAGAGATTTGGCGATGTTGTAGTGGATTGGTTATTGTTGAAGTGTATATACAGGTTACAGGTTATTGTTTGGATTTTTTCCGGAATAATTCCGGAAAAATCTGGAAATTACCCATTTTGCAGCAATATGCTGCAAAATGGGTCACACGCTTTTGGCGGGGACATATCCCACTAAAAGTGTGTTCCAGTTATTGTTAGTAACACTTTTGGCGGGGACATGTCCCCGCCAAAAGCGACTGACCCTTTGGTATATACTCACTTTCGGCGGGGACTTATCCCCGCTAAAAATGCAGAGACCCTTGGTGTATACTAACTTTTGGCGGGGACATGTCCCCGCTAAAACTATTGCCACGCTAGCAATGTTTGACCAGACCAAGTTGTCCAAGTTGGCGGTGTGGATCCCACACATCACCGCTAAAAAGCCCACATGTCCCCCCGAAAGTAATCAGCGAAGAGGTTTTGGCGGGGGCACTTTCGGCGGGGACATGTCCCCGCCAAAAAGTATTAGCGGGGACAAGTCCCCGCCGAAAGGCTAAAAAAGTTCCAGCTAAAAGTGGGCGATGTTGTAGTGTGGCCTTGTTTGATCGGTTGCTTACGGTGTGCAACTCGTTTTTTGACACAAGCTTAAATGACTACTTAGTTGTTTGGCACGTGAGGTGCACACGAATCGTTAAATCAAGAGTGTGAGTTAGACATGTAATTCTCCAACAGCTTCCTAACCGAACTTTGGCGCCAAAAACTAGTTTAAATAGTTGTTGCTTGTTTTAGTTAGTTAGCTTTCTATCATTGTAATTCTCTCCCTCTCTTGTAATTGTCGATCATTGTAACAAATTCCATTTGTTCTTCAATCACATTCACTATTTCGTTTCCAATTCTTGATCTTTGGATTCCTGGTTGTTACATAGTAATATACAAATTGGTTTACCATTTCTTAATTGATTTCTAAACCAAGTCTATCATTTTTACAATTCATACTCCTAATCCAAGTTATCTTTAACTACAAGGGTAGCAAGGATGCGGAACAGGTTACTCCTCAGAAAACTCAAGCTAACTAAACTTAACCGAGTTGCTAGACCCGATACATGGATTTACGAGCCATTGATAACAGCATAAACTAACCTTCCTGCTACGATTGTGAATCCAACAAAAATACATGCAATGCTTGAAGTTTGATAACAATATCACCAATATAATTACCCAGAATTATTACTTATGGATAATGGGTTGATCATGAAAAAAGGTTTATCATCCCAAATTGCTTCAATGCATGGATATCTAAATGTTATCTTCAACAAACTTGAAGAGTAATTAGCTAATCTAATATTTGCTAACCGGACATACACTGAATTTATGGTTGACCATGCCTACTGCTTATGTTATCTACATCTATGTTTACCTAATTTATTATTTCTTTCTTTTTCTAGTTCTTTATTTTTAACCTAATTGTCCCATTATCCGTGAAACATGTATAGCTGATAAGATTCCACAGCATGCATGCACAACATACATGGTTTCCTTTTCTTTGGTAATGGTCATTGTGGAAGGATTCTGATTGAGTAAACACTTAGGATGTTAATCTTAATGATGTGTTTGGGATATTTATGAATGAATGTGATTTAGCACGCGGAATTTACTAAAACACACTAAAGGAACAAAGGTGGTGAATAAGTAAACGTGAATAAGTTTAGAGTGATGAACACAACATGAATAACACAAAACGATTCAATATTATTGATGAAATAATACGGGTGATCTAAACTATCACCAGGATTACAAGTGTAACCTTGAATCTTTGATACGTGAAAAAGGATTCTAGAGATGGCAGTTATGCATGTAGTGATTGATCTAGTTTTCAAGTATGCTTACTTGTTGTGCATGTGATCTAACTAAACTCTTATCTCAGAAGGTGACTTAAGGGTTCCTTTTATAGCATAAGGAGCCCTTATTACAAGTTGTCAAGTTGTCTAATATAATATATTAGAGACTTATCTTATCCTAATATTACACCTTTCAAGGTAAAACACTCCATTGTATCTACTGAGACTTCTGTACTACTTCTACTTAACGTATAACTTTGTACAAAGACTAATAATACAACTAAATATCTCTAAATAAAATATAACAACTTGTCGTTAAAACTGGCAGGACCTTCTTAAACTAGCAGGACCTTCTTACCCAGAAGGTACTGTTAGTGTATCTTCAACATCAACAAAACTGAAGAGGCAGGCTTAACTATCATCTAGCAGGCTCTTCTGGCAGACTCTTTACTTGTGCATTTTATTCCCAACAATCCTCCCCTAAACTTGTTATTCCCTTTTAAAATACCCAAGTTTCTTGTGAATAAAATTCATACCTTGAGGATTTGAGGGAACTCTTCCAAAAACTTTATCTATTTCTCCTTAGGCTTTCATACTGATCCAATATGCTTTCCTTCAATCTTTTGACTGCATCAGTTTCTTCTTCACATAATAGCTTGTTGGAGATCAAGACTGATAATACTTCATAGCTTAAAGGATACTCCTTCTCACCTAGCATAAAGAGCTCTATTCCACTCTGAGTGGAAAGATGATGAACATGACTCATGCTGAAGTATTCCCATGTAACAGATAAATCATAGTAAGGAACTTTCCAATGTGTATCAGTAGGATTTGGATCATACAATCTGCTGAACTCCACCTATAGCTCTTGCTCCTTTGCATCAGGTTTATACTTGGTTTTCAGCTTCTCTTGAACTAATACCCATAATTCATCTAAATCCATTCTGTTACATGCTCTAAGTAGATTTTCAAAGTTCTTGAAAATCTCAACATTGTTTCCAACTCTTGTTATCTTCCATGCTTTGCCAAACTTGTCATTGTAGATTTCCCAATCTATGACTGGATGCCTTGCATGTAAAGGTTCAGCAAAAACAATTTGTGGAACATGGACAACCATTTCTCTTGACTGAACAGGAGGCAAGTCTGCTTTCTCTGCTTGTTCTTTCTGATAATCTTTTCTTCCTTTGGAAGGCCTTTCTTGTGTATCCATGAGAAAACTGGTTTTGTCTCTTCTGTAAGCCTCTAAGTATAGAAGCTTCAATTCATCAAAAGATTTACCTTTGAGTTGATGATCCTTCATGTTCACTTCTTTTTTCAGATATATCTTGAAGATATTCTTCTGATCTGCCTCAGAATGAGGCATTTTAAATCATTTCTTCTGATTCTTCTGGATCTGCTGATAGACATCATCCAATGCCTCTTGATTGTATTTCTTAGTGATGAAATCATTGAGCTTGATTGTCATTTCATCTGAGCTAAGAGACTCATCACATACCAGAGTATAAGCTTCACCCCTTACAATTGGATCAATGGAAATGATGTATTGCAGCTGAGCATCAAACTTTTCTTGCAGCATTCTTGATTCTTCTTCAGCCCTCATAACTTCTTCTTCATGAAGTTGTTTGGACAAATTTTCATCCACAGCTATCTGAACTTGTTCACTCTTCTTCAACTTTTTAGGTTTTGGTTCATCTTCAAACAAAATTTTCTTGCCCTTATCTTTTGGAGATGATTCTAGACTTGGAGCAGCAGATTGTTCATCAGGAACAAGAAACCTCCCCTGAGGCTGCGATCCCCTCTTTCTTTTGTAAAACATTTGATCAGAACCTTTTAACTCCATAGCCAATAGCCTCTCAATCCTAGCAGGCTCTTGCTCTGCTTCAGCAGTATCTTGTTTTGCTTTAGCAGTATCTTTTGCATAAACAGGCTCCTTTTCTTCAATAGCAGGCTCTGTTTCTTGAATAGCAGGCTCTTCATCAATCACTTGAACTCCTTCATGAAATTGAAATTGAATCTCTTCTTCATTTTTAGAACTACCCATCCTCCCCTTTTTGGAAGAGAGACCCAAACCCTCTGCATCTGAACTTGAAGAACTAGAAACAACCACCTAAGATGTTCTTTTACCCTTCAATAATTTCACCTTCAACTCTAATTTCTCAACCCTCTTAATTAACTTGGTGTTGATCTCTGTAAAATGTTTGTTTTGACTTTCAAGAGTAGTTTGCAAGTGCTGCACTTGCTCTTTTAATTCCCTTACAGTCTGAGCATCTACACTTTGTTGTGGAGGAGATTGTGGTGGTGAATTATGATGTGATAATGATGGTGATGTTGCAGATGGTGTTTGTGTTAGTTGATGAGATGGTAATGATGATGGTGGTGTGACTGATGGTACTGTTGGAGTGATGGATGGTACTGGTGATGGGTGTGGTGGTGAATTATGATGTGATGTGGATGGTTCTTCGGAATGTTGTGGTAACATTTCCTCAAAAAGTGGTACTTCTTCTCCTTGAAAACCAATTTTCATGTTTGAACACACCTTGTGTGTAAGTTTGGGAGTTTTAAAAGGTTTGTTTGGGGGAAGTAACAAATGTTTGGATTTGTTGATGAGGCACTGAATAAACCTTGGGTACATCAAAAACTTTGTTTCACTGTCCACATTTTTAACCAATCCTTCAAAAATATATTTTGAAAAGTTGAATTTCTTGTTTGTTGCCAGGCAAATGAGAGCTGCAGCCATGTTACCCCTAAATTGCTCCCATGAGGTTTTTTTTTTTTGCTTAAACAATGAAGGATGGTATGAATCAAAAATCTCCATTGAGGGGTAAAATGCTTTTTAAGAAATGTAAGTTTTGTAGAAGTTACATTATACCCCATTTTTGTCAAATTTTCAAAGATTTTAGTATCAGGTAGTTGACTAATGCCATATGAATCATCCAAATGAAGATGTCTCCTAATGGATGATTCGGTAAAAGTCAAGGTTCTACCATCCACTTTGACCATTAACTCTTGAATCCCATCCCTAAGAGTGTTAACTTTAGCAGTTTGCCAAAATTGTGAAATTTGAGATTCAAAAATAGTGGGATTCACGAGTAAAGCAAACCTAACATAAGAATTGTTTAGAAAATCCACTGCTTGATGAAAAGATTCATTGTCATCAGACTTTTCCAAAAATGCTAGTTGGTTGTGACGTTTGACAAAACTTAGACGAGCCATGGTGAAAGGTTTGATGAAAAATTTGATTATGATGGTGGGATTTTATTGTTGTACTGGTAGAAGATGAAAGGTGAGTGTGAATTATGATAAGGATTGATTATGAGAAAATTACTTTTGACCGACTATTAAAGATATGGATAAGTAAGTGAAGAGGCGGTCAAAAAGATCTTTTATTATAATAACCAGTGTTGCAAAAATCGGCTGAGGCGGCCGATTAATCGGCCTCGGCCTTGGAACTTGGAGGAAATTCCAAGGTAATTGGCCGATTAATCGGCCGAGGCGGCCGATTAATCAGGAAAAAATCGCAACTCGGCCCCCGACCGCCTCGGGACCGATTCACGATTTTTGCAACATTGATAATAACTATATCCTTAATTCTAGAAAAACATGAGTAATTCACAAAATTACCCTTTAAAACAACGGCTATATTTTTAACCTGACAGACTCAACGGCTATGTAGCAGTACCATTTTACTCTACCAGTACTAAAATTTGAACTACCAGTACCTTGTTTTTGAATTATAACTTGGCAGTCTCTTTGAAATTTTAGTAAATATCCCTTATAGTTTTTAGCAAACTATCAGCTATCAACGGATTTGATAAGTCTTTACCAATAGCCGTTTGCTTTTTGACTAGTCAGCTCGTTAAGTTTTTGAAACTAGGTGAACTGATTACCTTATAGTTTTTAGCAAACTATCAGCTATCAACGGATTTGAGAAGTCTTTACCAAGAGCCGTTTGCTTTGGACTAGCCAGCTCTTAAGTTTTGAAAACTTGGTGAACTGATTACCATTTCCACATCCTGATTTTGTTAGCAATCTTGAGTAACCTGAAATGGTTAGTTGTAGACAAAAAGAACAGAGTGCAAAGCACTTGTTTTATAGCATTGTTTAACATTTAAGCATCAAGATGAACAAAAACAGAGCAATGTTTGAACTAGCAGTACCAATTTTGTACTGACAGTACCTTATGACTAACTAGCAGTACCATGTTTAGAGGCCAGAACTTGTTTATTTATATACAAAAACACATGTTTTTCAAAGATTTATCATACCAATACATGCTACCAGGTATTTAAACCTACCTAAATCAAAAGCTTTGGTGAGAAGGTCTGCAAAATTCTTTTCAGAATCAATTTTGACAACTTGAATTAACCTTTTCTCATTGCAATCTCTTATGAAATGGTGTCTAATTTCAACGTGTTTTGTTTTTGAATGTTGAACTGGATTTTTAATGATACAAATAGTACTGCTATTGTCAATGTAAATAATGGTGTTAAGAAAATTGTACCCATAGTCAAGCAATTGATTCTGGATCTAAAGAACTTGGCTACAACAACTTGCACTTGCAACATATTCTGCTTCAGTTGTAGAATTGGCCACCATTGTTTGCTTCTTGCATTGCCATGATATGAGTCTGCAGCCAAGAAATTGACATCCACCAGTTGTGGATTTTCTGTCTAGGGTTGCACCAGCATAGTCACTATCTAAATAAGCTACCAAATCAAAAGATGATTCCCTTGGATACCATAGACCCAACTTAGGTTGACCCTTGAGGTATCTGAAGATCCTTTTGACTGCTGTGAGATGAGAAACTTTTGGATTTACTTGAAACCTTGCACATACACATACTGAGAACATGATATCTGGTCTTGATGATGTAAGGTACATCAAGGACCCAATCATTGATCTGTAATTGTGCACATCAACATCTTCACCCTCAGCATCTTTGAGTAACTCCTTTTCTGGATCCATTGGTGTACTTGCAACCTTTGAATCTGCAAACCCAAACTTCCTTAGGATCTCTGCTACATACTTATCTTGGCTGATAAATATGCCTTCATTTGATTGTTTCACTTGGAGACCCAGAAAGAAAGTAAGTTCCCCCATGGAACTCATTTCAAACTTATTATGCATAAGTTTTTCAAACTCTACACACAACTCTTGGTTTGTGGATCCAAAGATAATGTCATCAACATAAATCTGTACCAGCAAGATGTCTTTCTTGGTTCTTTTGATGAACAAAGTTGGATCAATCTTGCCTCTTTGAAATCCATTTTCCAGTAAATAGAAAGCCAATGTTTCATACCATACCCTGGGGGCTTGGTGTAGACCATAAAGAGCTTTGGTAACCTTGTACACCTTGTCTGGATATTCTGCATCAATGAATCCTGGAGGTTGAGAAACATACACCTCTTCTTCAATAGTACCATATAGAAAGGCACTTTTGACATCCATTTGGTAGACAGTGAAACCTATGAAAGAAGCATAGGCCAAGAATAGCCTAATTGCTTCAATTCTTGCAACTGGAGCAAAAACTTCTTCATAATCCACTCCTTCTTCTTGAATATACCCTTGGGCCACCAATCTGGCTTTGTTTTTTTTATCACTATTCCCCTTTCATCTTTTTTATTTCTGAAGACCCATTTGGTTCCAATTGCCCTGTAACCTTTGGGCAAATCAACCAGTACCCAAACCTTCTGAAGTTTGAACTGAAGAAGCTCTTCTTGCATTGCTTCAACCCAGCTTGAATCATCTAAGGCTTTTGTAATGTTTTTGGGTTCTACTTGTGAGAGAAAGCATGAAAACAGGCATATGTGGGCAACTTCATGGTTGTTTTCTTCATACACAGCTAGGACAAACCCATCTTTGTCTGAAGATAAGACTTGAGTTCTTGTTTTAACCCCAGAATCAATGCTGCCAATCACATTATCAATGGAGTGATCTTTGAGAATCCTTGTGTTGTGTGTTGTAGGAACATCATAGGAAATTGGAAGGTTTCCAATTCCTACATCTTCTGGTAAGGAATCATCTGATAGAGCATTTAATGGTTCAGCAAGACCAATTTGTGAACTGGCAGTACCATCTATTGAACTGGCAGTACCATCTTGTGAATTGGCAGTACCATTTTCATTTTCAGAATTTTCTTGATTCCCTTGATCTTGAGTTCCATGATCATCTTCAATACCTTCATTTGATGTATTTGAAGGCTCTTCATGACTTGAAGATGAATCCAAATCTTTCCAAATTGGCATTAATATGTAATTTTGATCCTTAGTTGTTTCAACATTGCCTTCAAAACCTGCATTATCATTAGTATTTGTACCTGTGACAGGCACATAATTCATAGATTCTGAAAGCTTATCAATGTCAAAACACCAATCTGGTCCAATGCCTGCAACATTTGGTAGTTTCTCTTGAAACTCTATGTGCAGATTTTCTTCCACTAGCCTAGTGCATCTATTATACACTCTATAAGCTTTACTTTGCAAAGAATACCCTATCATGTAGCCTTAATCAGCTTTTCCTTCAAACTTTCCTAGATGATCTTTGGTATTGAGAATAGTGACATGACATCCAAAAGGTCTCATAAAACTTAAAGATGGTGTTCTACCAAATAAAAGTTCATAGGGAGTCTTTCTATGAGGTTTAATCACAAGAACCCTGTTCTGTACATAACAAGCAGTACCTACAGCTTTAGCCCAAAATGAAATAGGTAACTTAGAGTCTACTAACATTGTTCTAGCAGCCTCTATAAGAGTTCTATTTTTCCTTTCTGCTACTCCATTTTGCTGTGGGGTTCTAGCTACACTATATTCTCTTTTTATTCCTTTTTCTTTGCAAAATTCATCCGTAACTCTATTCTTGAATTCTGCCCCATTGTCACATCTAATTACTTTTACTTTCTTATCTATTTGGTTTTCTATTCCTGTAATATAGGACTTAAGGATCTCACTTGTTTCATCCTTAGTTTTTAGAAAGAAAACCCAAGAAAATCTGCTGTAATCATTAGTAACCACAAGACAATATTTTTTACCATTCAGGCTATTCACAGAAGTAGGACCAAAGAGGTCCATATGAAGTATGTATAGAGCTTGAGAAATTGAGTTATTGGTCTTGGGCTTACAAGAAGCTCTATGTTGTTTGCCTTTTAGACAATCAACACAGGTTTGGTCATTTTGAAAAATCTTTTTGGGTAAACCTCTAACCAAATCATATTTTGCAATTGTATTGATAGTTTTAAAGTTTACATGACCAAGTCTTCTATGCCAAAGCATAGATTCATCCAATGAGGCTTTTGCTACTAGACATGTTAAACTCTCTTTAGGAACAATGTTCTTTAAATCAACAATGTACATATTGTTCTTTCTAGGGATTTTAAGAAGAATCTGACTTTCATCAGGAATTTTAAAATCAGGAGAAAGTACAATGCATTCAGTGTCAGTAAAAAGAACATTATTCTTTGTGTCACACATTTGTGAAACACTTAAGAGATTAAACTGTAGTTCTTTCACAAAGTACACATTTTCAAAATCTAATTTACTAGTTTTAATTGTACCTTTACCAGTACTCTT
This sequence comes from Artemisia argyi, assembly GCA_030686995.1. Classification (NCBI taxonomy): domain Eukaryota; kingdom Viridiplantae; phylum Streptophyta; class Magnoliopsida; order Asterales; family Asteraceae; genus Artemisia; species Artemisia argyi. Next base: position 9,506,097 of record CM060679.1, read on the forward strand.
TCCTTTGATTCCTCCACCAAAGGTAACATATCCTCCATCAAATGATTTGAATTCTGTGAGGTAAGACATGTTTCCTGTCATGTGCCTTGAACATCCACTATCTACATATCCTTGATCAACAATATCATTTGAATGTTCCTGCACATGTATACACATATTATTTTCCTTGGGGTACCCAAGCCATGACTGACTTGGGTTTGCCTCGTGCATCAATGTAATCAAACCTTTTTAGGACTGTTGATGCACCATTTGATTGGAGTGGTCTCCAAATCCAACATGCTGAGGACTTAACATCATTCTCATTTTTAACACATTTTGTGGTTTTTGGTCTGACAGTACCATTTTTGGCAGTACCATTTGGTCTAGCAGGACTTTTTGGTTTTGATCTCCAATTTTGTGTTTTAACCACATAATCCCTTTCAATGAGACTTTTCACAACTCTTGGTGCATGTTTGAAAGTATTACTTACATCCTTAGTAATGAATTTTGGGTAAACAGGCTCATTTGGTCTAACAGTATGATTGACTTTTGGTGTGTTAGATTTCACATAACCTTTTCTGGGGTTTGTTTTATTTGTTTTAGACTTTGATGTACTCCCAGAAACCCAATTGTTACAATAAGCATGAGTATGATTAAAACTACCACAGTAATAGCATGCTTTATTGTACATAACAAAATTATCACCAAGTTGGTGTGACTTAAGATTGTTCCAATTTCTCTGACTACCTCTAGGTTTGCTATCATATTTAGCACAACATTCAACTGTTTTTAGAACAACTTTAGTCTTTATTATACTCTCTACACTTTTAGGACTGGATGGTCCTACTTTGTTTCCTTTCTTAGAAACAGTCTCTTTTCCATTCTCATCAGATGTCCAACCTTCATTAGATGTACCATCTGAACTCTTATCAGTGAGCACCTTTTCTTTGGAGAGTGAAGTATCACTTGTACTCTCAAAAGGTTCACTATTTTCTACAGGTTTTATTTTTTCTAGTGGTTTATGAGTGAGTTCATGTAAACCTGATTCACCAAGATCTATACCTGGGGGACAGGGAATTCCTCTGTAAGGAGGTGGGCATGTGTTGTATCCAATCCCATATTTGATTTTCTTGTTCATTTGGTTTTTAACTATACTTTTAGTGCATGCAGAAGCATTTTCTAAAGTTGTAACAGTTAGTTGAATATTATCTTTTGCTTGTTTCACTTTAGCAAACTCAGTTCTTAACAGATTTATTTCAGCATCTTTAAAGAATATATCTCTATTAAGAATAGCTTTTGTGTCAGAAAAGGTGAGTTCATTTTCTCTGAAGTGAATTATCTGTTTCTCAAGTTTGGCTATACCACACTTATGATTAACTAGGTCTTGATGAGTTTTTCTTTCTTCTATTTTCAGTTCATCATAAAGTTTTCTTAAGATTTCTAATTCTTTAAAAACTTCACAAGTAGCAAAACATTTAGTAATTTGTACCTCAGGATTGGAGAGAGCCATTAAAGCCATTTCATTTGAAGATGACTCTTCTTCACCCATAAAGCTCCAATCAAAACCCAGCCCATCAATAGCTACCATAGCTTTTGTTTCAGTGATGGCTACTTCCTTGCTCTTGTTCTCATTGTTTTCCCTGTTCCTGTTCTCAAAACCTCTTCCCTTATCTCCCTGCTTCTTTGGTCTTCTACATTCTCTTGAGTAGTGACCCTTCATGTGGCAGTTGTAGCACTCCACTTTAGACTTGTCATACCCAGCAGGTTCATTGCCATTGATGACAATCTTCTTTCCAGTCCTCATCAAATATTTCTTAGCCCTCATGCTAAGAAGTGAAAGCTGCCACTTTATGTCCATTTCTTCAAGGTCATCATCAATGATCTCTTGAAGGTCTTCAAAGGTCAATATGGAACCATTGTGTTGTGATGTTAGGAAAGCACAACCAATTGTTTCATCTAAAATGGTTTTGGTACTGCTGGAAGTACTGGCAGTACCAAAATTTGTGTTGACAGTACCTTCTTCTCTACCATCTTTTTCTTCATCAACTTTCTTGGAAGTACCATGAGATGACACAAAGGCCATGTTCTACTATTTTGAAGTTGCTGTAAAGATCATTAAGACTCATGGAATCAATATCTGGTTTGTTTTTCCAGACAATGACATGCATGGCCCATTCAGAGGGTAGACTTCTAAGAAATTTGGAGTTTAAGTCTTCTTGAGATATAATCACCTCATGAATGGCTAACTGACTAGAAAGCTTTTGTAGTATATTGAACATGCTATCCAAAGACTCATTTGTTGTGGCTAAAAAGTTTTCAAACTGTTGTTTTAAAAGTGTTTTCTGAGTTTTCTTGGTAGCATCATTACCACCATATCTAGCCACAATAGCTTGAAAAAGGGTTTTAGCACATTTGTACTTGTTAAAGATTAAGAGCTGGTCATTTGGAATAGACATGAGAAGCATACTCCTGGCTTTAAGATCATTTCTCTTTTGGATTCTTTCTTCTGCGGTTGATGGGTTTACTTGCACAGTTGTGACAAGTGCATCGTTTACTGTGGAGGTGGTGGTTATTGGTTTGAATGAGTTTCCTTCTTCAATAATCTCCCAAAGTGCATAGTCTTGCACTTGAAAGTATTGCTCAACCCTCAATCTCCACATCTCAAACTCATTCTGTTTGAGTAATGGAAGTTTTGCAGCCACATTGGTTTGAATGTGCTCAACATCCATTTTTGCTTTGTTCTTTTATGTCGTAAATATCAGCCTTGCTATGATACCACTTGTGGAAGGATTCTGATTGTGTAAACACTTAGGATGTTAATCTTAATGATGTGTTTGGGATATTTATGAATGAATGTGATTTAGCACGCGGAATTTACTAAAACACACTAAAGGAACAAAGGTGGTGAATAAGTTTAGAGTGATGAACACAACATGAATAACACAAAACGATTCAATATTATTGATGAAATAATACGGGTGATCTAAACTATCACCAGGATTACAAGTGTAACCTTGAATCTTTGATACGTGAAAAAGGATTCTAGAGATGGAAGTTATGCATGTAGTGATTGATCTAGTTGTCAAGTATGCTTACTTGTTGTGCATGTGATCTAACTAAACTCTTATCTCAGAAGGTGACTTAAGGGTTCCTTTTATAGCATAAGGAGCCCTTATTACAAGTTGTCAAGTTGTCTAATATAATATATTAGATACTTATCTTATCCTAATATTACACCTTTCAAGGTAAAACACTCCATTGTATCTACTGAGACTTCTGTACTACTTCTACTTAACGTATAACTTTGTACAAAGACTAATAATACAACTAAATATCTCTAAATAAAATATAACAACTTGTCGTTAAAACTGGCAGGACCTTCTTAAACTAGCAGTACCTTCTTACCCAGAAGGTACTGTTAGTGTATCTTCAACATCAACAAAACTGAAGAGGCAGGCTTAAAAATCATCTAGCAGGCTCTTCTGGCAGACTCTTTACTTGTGCATTTTATTCCCAACAGTCATAGTCATATCTTGGGATATCAAGGCCCGCAGTCGAAAGAAGGAATAGATTATATTTGATGTCGTGTTGAGTCAATTGTAATCTAGTCATAGTCGTATCTTCATTATAGAAGTAGTTTGCTTTGTTATGTTACCTTCCGCCTATGTAATAGGCTGAGATATGGATTCGTTGTAATTAAACGTTTTATGGAGTCATACATAGTTCCCTTTACATAGCACTTATAAATTAAACTATATATATATATATTCCATCTGTCCACAGTGGTTCAGCCTAAAGTTGGATTAATTGGAGGTCATTATCGACACGGCCTTCGATCATCAAACATCAAGAACATCCCAAAAAGAAACCGACCGTTAGAAACAAAGAAAATCACTCAAAGAGATCACAACAAGCCATTATAACTAAGATCAATGCAGGCTATTTCAGCATTTGTATGTCCCTTGGACCTTGGTGGTCAAGCTTTGTTATGGAAAACTTTAGTGAAAAGACCAATATTCCATTAACTTTTGATAATTTGTTCACCAACTTACCTTCGACCACGTTTTTTCTCATATGGTGCCTAGCGTTATGTATCTTTGTATCTCTTTCTGTCCTTTACATTCTTAGGTACATTTTCCACTTCAAGATGGTAAAAGCAGAATTTTATCACCATGTAGGAGTAAATTATCTTTTTGCACCTTGGATATCATGGCTTTTTTGTTACTTCAATCTGCTCCCAAGTTCATCATTAGAAATAAATACTCTTATGAACACGTACGTATGGTGGCCACTTAAAAAATTCTTATGAATACGTATATTGGCCACTTAAAGAAATGTTATATCTGATATCTCCAACAAAGTTATACGTTTGGGGAAACTAAAATCTCATTAAAGAAACATAGAATGGGGTTGCGAATTTCCATCTTCAATACTGAGCAGACCAGCAGAAACACAAAAACAAGAACCGAAATCGCAAACAAAACAAGTGCGGAACCAATTGCTACCACCCCCTGTGCCTCTTGAGCATATGCTGCAGAAGCGAGTGCACGGAAGGAAAGCCGGAAGGAGAAAGCCCACCATGCCACAGTGAAGCTTTTTACCGACTTCTTGAAAACCATTGGTCGACTATCTGTTAGGTATAATCTTGATAGGCCAAGTATGCATCGATATTTGGGTTGCTCCATTTGATATGTGAATTAAAGGCATGGGTTTTACCTAGTCTTGTGTTGATCGAGTATTAAGGATACATGGCTTATATCAGAATATCATGCACACCACGTTTATATCTTTTGCATGTTTTATGTACTTTAGTTAGTTTACTGTTAGTAGTATAAATAGGGTAGTAGGCTTGCTTTGTAAAGTGTATTTCAGTTTCCTTCCATTTAATATAACACCAATGTATCAATCTTCTTAGTATTTTGATTGTTGTTTACGGTTGTGAGTTTGGGGTGGGGAAGGGACTGATTCTCAACATGGTATCAAGAGCTGAGTTCGATTAAAGGGCGGGTGAATGAGAAGAACATAGCAGGAATATAGCAAGGACTATTTTCTTGAAAGCAAGAAAGTGGCAACAAATCACAGCAAGAAGAACGAGAAAGAAAGAAAAAAAGCAGCAGCAAGTAGTCTGTAGCAAGTAGCAGACAAGAACAAAAGCAAGCAAGAAGGTAGGTGCATAGTCTGTAGCAAGTAGCAGGCAAGACAACAATAGCAAGTAGAAAGTTTCAGGTTTGTAGCAAGTAGCAAGCAAGAAACAAAGCAAGCAGCAAGGTTGATCACGTGATGATCAAAAGAAAGAAAGCAGCAACAAGTTAGCAAGCAAGAAATCACAACAAGTTAGCAAGCAAGAAACAAAATGCAAGTAGCAAGAATCATGCCTTTAAAACAAAAGTAGAAAGAATCACAAGCAAGAAAGCAACAACAAGAAAAGAAAGAATGATTGCGGCAGGAAAGTGAGTTCCGACGTGAGACCGAGGAGCCGCAAAAGACTGGGCGGCACCTAGACCAAGAAAGTTTAGACCGAGACCAAAAATGTTGAATCAGATGACGGAAGATTCATAGAAAGACCGAACAAAGTTAATCACGTTCAGTGTTCACAAGAAAGCAAGTAGCAAGGATTGTTCCTTTGTAAGTACGTGGTTGTGTAAGCAAGCAGAGAAGCAAAGTACGAAAAGACCGAGTGTTTGTGACCGAGACCGAGACCGTGTTCGGGTGTATGATCGTAGGAGCCAAGACCGTGATAGGCATCAAGACTATCCTGATTTAATATCCCAGAATTACAATATTAGAGATGGATTCAATGTATGTATTAACATATAAGTTGATATATCGTGCAAAGAAAGCTAGCATACCAATAATATGAATAGAAACAAGGATAGAAATAAGAGTATTTTACATAAGATATGTTGGATCCTGGAGGGGAGGTAGTTGTTTCTGGATAAATGTTGTAAAGGGTAATAATTTAATAAACACAACCAAATAATGTGTTATTCCGAATGGAAATATATAAGCAAATACCACTTTCCACCCATCCCCTTTCAATGACAGCATGGGCTCCTACTAAGTTCCCGATCACAGACGGCTGACTCGCAGGGTAAGCTGCCATTGATAGAAACCTTTTCTCTGTTGTGAATCATTGTCCATGTATCTTAAGGTCTAGAGCGATCACAAGGACTATAAGTGGCCATCATATGTATTCATAAGAGTATTTATTTCTAAAGATGAACTTGAGAGTAGATTGAAGTAACAAAAGACATGATATCCATGGTGCAAAAAGATAATTTACTCCTACATGATTGTTAGGTCACCATTTATGTAAACACAAGTATAAGAAATAAGATGAGAATAAGAGATGGTTGATTATAAGATTATGAAGAGTGAAAGAACAATAGTTTCATTAAGATATTCAAATAACCAACAAAGGTTATGTTTACATTAACATAGTATATATAGGGGAGGAGTAGGGCAACACTCCCATCCTCCCACATATGTAAATCGAAATGGGCTTAAGGCCCATGGGCTTGCTACATAAGCCTTAAGATTAAATAAACATACAAGCCCTAGCAACCTATTATAATTAAGTGACCGAGACTTGATAAATAGTAAAACTACGTTCTCAACAATCGTGATGGAATTCTGCTTTTACCATGTTGAAGTGGAAAATGAACCTAAGAATGTAAAGATGCATAACGCTAGGCACCATATGATAAATAATGTGGTCGAAGGTAAGTTGGTGAACAAGTTATCAAAAGTTAATGGAATATTGGTCTTTTCACTTAAAGTTTTAAATAACAAATCTTGACCACTAAGGGACATACAAATCCTGAAATAGCCTGCATTGTTCTTTAGTTATAATGGCTTGTTGTGATCTCTTTGAGTGATTTTCTTTGTTTCTAATGGTCGATTTCTTTTTGGGCTGTTCTTGATGTTTGATGATCGAAGGCCGGGTCGATAATAACCTCTAATTAATCCAACTTTAGGATATAGGCTGAACCATTGTGGACTAGCTTGAGTTAGATTTGAAGGTGGTTGTAGATAGAAAAGTAAAAGTATGGGAAAGTTTATTTGGATGGGTTATCTTGTGCTAAGGCCGGTGACAGTGGGCCGGAGGAAATCGATCGTGAACATCGATCGACCCATATGACAAATCGGTTGAGCCACTGCGGGCTTTGGTCATGCAAATCGATCGTCGGACTTAATTGGTAATATGGGTCGAAAATGCGACCGACATTCAAACAAGAAAAACGACAAAAGATGCAATTTTATTCCAAACGGTTTGATTAATAATAATAATAATAATAATAATAATAATAATAATAATAATAAAACTTTTCATCCTGTAAATACCAACATCAAACCCACTTTCAAACACAAAATTCAAACAAATTCTCATCAATATTCATTCACCATGGCCATGTCGTCTTACGAGATTTTGTTTGGTTCTTCTTCTTCTTCCGACGACGATGAAGTTATGAGTGACTTTACGGAGTTTGCGGAGTTTGCTTGGAATGCGTATCAAGTACACCATCCAAAACTTTCAAGATGGTAAATACCTAGGGATCATGTTGCTGCTCACAATTGTTTAGTGATGGCATACTTCGGCGAAACCCCGCTGCACGATGAAAGAACATTCCGTCGGCGTTTCCAAATGAGCCGAGAACTATTTACACGAATTGTTTGAGAGGTAACCGATTATTCTACTTATTTTCAACAAACTAATGATTGTAGGGGCGTACCTGGTATTAGCCCATTGGTCAAGTGTACTGCGGCTATTCTTCAATTGGGATACGCGGTCGTTCCAGATTCTCTTGACGAGAATTTGGCAATAGCCGTAATAACATCCCGTCAATGTCTCCGTCAGTTTTGCAAAGTTATCATGGAGTTATATGGTCTTGAGTATTTACGAAAGCCCACGTATTCTGACCTTGAAAGATTATATGAGAGCGATGAGGACGAAGACGATGAAGAATTTCTGTGATGTTTAGTAATGTTTACGTTTAATTTAGTATTGTAATGGTTTAATTCTGTGTCGTTTCGTTTATGTAATGTTTACGTTTAATAAATAAAATTAAAGTTTGTGTTAAAAAAGGTTTTTTTTTTTTTTTTTTTTTTTTTTTTTTTTTTTTAATGATGCAATATGGGTCACCACTGTGAAGAGAGAGGCGAATATGGGTTGAGATCAAAGCTTGGGTTGAGAAAGCTGAGTTGGCAGCCAGAAAGATGATGCAATATAGGTCACGACTATCACCAGCCTAAGACTCCATGCATGTATATAAGAGAATGAGAATTTGGTAGTAGAATGAGACAAAAAATGGACCTAAGAAAATTGGGTTTGAAGAGTAATCACCCACTTGATTACCTAAAAGCAAAATCATTTTCATCTACTAGCGCATATTTATATTTGCTTTTAAGATGCATATGCAAAGGGAGGTGATGCACACTCTTATATTTGATTGGGATACTCTAAAACGTGCATTAAGTAGTTGTATTATAATTATAAATTGCTTTAACTGTTTGCATATTGAGTATCTCAATCAAATTTATAAGTGTGTCAATCACTTTCCATATGCAAAATGTATACGTACGTACACTAAATTTGAGTGGAGACATAACTTTGTGACTCATGATTAAGCACTTTTGATATATAAATATTGTATATAATAACTTTACTACTTTTACTTGTATTACTAGATTTAGTGTAATATTTTTTTTCCTTCCTTTATTCTCACTTAATGAGTGAGCCATCTCTTATTCTCTCTTAACAGGGGACTCTTAAGAACTCTTCTCTCTTGAATAAGTGGTTAATATAGACAAATGCTCATACCATTTAATTTAGTAAACACCCCTAAGAATTTTTTTAGAAATGCAACATTTTATTAGAACCCCAAAAGTGAACAACATACAAAAAAATGGCATCCCGCCTCAAAAAATCAAGTTGATTATAAGAGGATGAGACCCAAACACAAGTACAAACTCAAAGATCAACATAAGACAATATCCAGACAAATACGAACACACTTGAAAACCTTGAAACATGGTACCAAATGGAACAAAGTACCCACACTGTCACATGGAAACACCCCCTAAGATTGATCCACCATTGTCAAGTGCTCTTTGGGGGTATTTCTATTGTTAAGATGATTTCTACTTTTAAGATGTATTTTTCTTCTTCTTTGTTTATCCTCTTTATAGCCTTCTTCTCTATGGCTATTGAATGTGTTGGGAATTATACTTAACAGTTGGAACTATCGAGCTTGAAGAAGAAATTGTTGTAAGCTTACACTAGCAGTACAAACTTAGTTTGTACTGCTGAGCACAGAAAGTTAGTACTGATTATGAGATTATGATCAAACGTGAAGACGCATTTAAGATAATTATAGAATGGATTGCATGAATATTTTATATGTTTAGAATGATATGTATATTGTTCTAGTATAGTTATCTTGTACAAGGCTCCTTGTTTGTTATAAAAGGAGATTCTAGGTTAAGAGAAAGATACACACAATATACAAATACATAGAATAGCTTCAAGGTTGTAACCCTAGTGATAGTAAAGATCACTTGTATTATTGATAATAATATTGAAGCTTGTTTTGGTGGTGAATATACTGTGTTTCTGTCTCATTGTTTCATACATACACTTATACATTTCGCATACAATATCTTCTAAGTGCTTTGTAGTAAATTTCGCGTGCTACATAGCATATACTCAAAGTATCAATCTAACACAAGGCGTGTGTTTAGATCCTCCACAAGTGGTATCAAAGACAGGTTTTGATACTTTGAATTAGAAAATCTAAAGAAACAACTCACTTTAGCAAATCCAATGGAGATGGAAAATAACCAGTCCAATGTTGCAGCAAGGCTTCCAAAGCTCAAACTCAATGAGTTTGAGATATGGAGAATCATGATAGAGCAGTACTTTCTTATAGGATCGATACAAGTGTTGATTCTTGTGTAGTTCAGGAGGTCTTGGATTATGGAAAATTAAGTTGGCCATTGATAAATGTTAAAGAAAGAAAGTGAGAGAGATGGGAAGTTTCTAGTGAGAGAAACACCTTGTGGGTGTCTGTGTATTATGAGAAACAACCAACCTTTCCAAATGACATGAAAAAGGTATATATACAATTACAATATGCGCCCTACTGCGGGCTGTGGATCAGGTGTACAGTGGGTAAAGACCCGTCCGTCCTCCACGGTGTGACTATATCTAATCTAATATATACAAAACTTAGAGCTATGCTAAGTATGCAAATACATGAGGTAACCGAACATTTTTCTTAATCCTAACAATCTCCCCCTAAGGGAGGTCACCCCAGAAAAAATAAATTGAATCTTAGCATTCTATACTTTGATCTTTAGCTCTAGCTTGTATCCGTTGATTCTTCAAGTGTTGTCTTTGTACGGCAAGTAGTGATCTTTGAGCAGAAGTTCCTTTGACTTGTGTGATCTTTGAGCTTTCTTTGAGATCATCAGCCACCGTAAAATCCCCAGATCATCCTTTGTGGAATCGCTTCCATGTGATGTAGTGACCATCGGGCCGTCATGCTCACACCTTTCTGGATCATGAAACTTTGCATCAGAGTTGCGGAAGCATTGTTGTTTATCTTTCACTTTTCATCATGTCTTTAATTGTGAGTGTGGAGTGTGAGCATGAGGTTATGAATTGACTTCTCATTTCCCATCAGCTGCAACCGTTGGGTGTTCCTACAAACAACAGTTAGCAATAAACACACGAAAGTGTCTTTGTTCACCTTCGTTGAATAGGGTTGCAAGAACCACGGTTCCCCGTTAATCGGTATAAATACTGCCTGTGATCAGATAGAATTCCGAAGAATTTCCTTGACAGGGTTTCGCAGCTGTACTAGCCATTCTCAAACCGGAGCGTCTCAAAGTAGACAACACGGAGTGAGTGAACCGGTGAATTAATGATTCACCGATTAATGAGGAAATTGATTTTGAAAAACAATCGTGTATTGCTAGATAAAGAGTTTTTACAATACAACGAGAGTTTTATGAGAAACATCAATTTTATGTCAAATACTTTTGTTTGAAAATTATGCGCAGTCAAAGTGCTCGAAAGAAAGTAGTTGAGCACATCGAAGGGTTTTCCAAAAGTATCCGTCAATTCATTTCCTAGAACAAGTTTGATTCAATAATGAATCGCCCCATTGTTGCTTTCCAGTTGTCACTAGTTTGATCCATGAAGGATCTAACATGTCACCTACCAAGAGCTTGATTGATGTTCACTCTAGCAGGATTTCCATCTTCATCGTGAATAATTGCATATCACTCAGATGTTCTGGCAATACCACAAGGATAATGCGTAGGACTCTAAATATATTATCTTACTTTCCACGTTGTGTGAAACGGTAAGCATATTGTAAATGTGTCCTAATGAGATTTATGGATGATCTCTTGGCTCTAGACACAATAGTGCGTTTTGATCCGCTCCTGGAGACTGGAGAGGCGTCTCCTGTTTAAGTAACAACATGGCTCACAATGAGCGGTCGATATATTATGCAGGGTTCCCCGTGAGAATGAAACAAGTCCTTTTAAGAGAACTTGAGTGGCTAGGAAGGTTAGTTCAGTGTGTCACTGGGTCCATGACGTCTTCTCTTCAATACCAGTGTTACCTTAGTAACCACCAGTAGCATATGAGTTGAACCCAGTTTCTGCCCTAAGGTTGAATATATGGAGGGCTATTTCTTTTCACCCTTTCTCATTTATGTTTCTTTTTCATTCTTCAACCCCTTCAGTGCTTACCGAGACTTCATTACTAGAACCTTGTTGGGTTTGTTAAAGTACTAGCTCCATCTCAGTCGACACTCTTCCCTTATCTCACTTTTCTCCTTTTTTAATCATTCCTAAGGACTTCTACTCTAACTAGAGGATTGTCCCTGGGAAGATCCCTCCGGTTCTGGCTGGATCATGGGAACTAATACCTAACCTTATCATCCTTATAACACCATTGCATAAAGTAAAATGGTCGGTCTTTGGTATAGTTCTTTCCGCCTTAAAACCAATTGAAAATCAATCAAGGTACTCGTGATATTTGATATCAAAGCATTTGTACCTCAATTGTTTTTGATCTTTCAGAAATGCTCCCCCTCAACATGTGCATCGGTATTCGAAATTGTTTAGCACATGGAGGGAGGAGTGCCTGGTTGAGTCTTTAATGATCACTTTTTATCAGATTATATATTTAAATCACATTCTCTCCCCCGATCAAAAATTTCAAATCATTTGAGATTTTGGATCCCAATTGATTTAAATATTGGAGAAAAATTTGGGAGAAAATGTGTCTGATTTATACAAGCCGATATTGGAACATACTAATGCTCCCCCTCAAATTATGAGGGACTCTGTTATTGTCAGTTATGAAGAGTTTATAAAGGATTTGGAGTTTAACACGAAACTCATGAAAATATTCATATTCTGACACATAACAGCACATATTTATTCACTACTTGAGCCGAACAAAGAAAAACATTTGATGATCTAAAATATAATTTGAAATCACTCTCCCCCTCAATCTATGACCCGTTTTCTATTTAAAATTTTAATGAAAAATTTAAGCCTTTTGTCATAGATTTAGTGGCAAATTTTATGAAAATTCTAAGCCCAATTGATTTTCAAATATTGTTTTAAATCACCATTTTAACCACAAATAATTTTCTGAAAAATCATAGAAAGAAAAATATTTGCTTTGATAAAAAGAAGACTTCTCTTCTTAAGCAACAAATAATGCATTGAAACGTACATTAGATCGAGAAACATGGATATAAAGTAATCCATGCCCAGGTGAACTTCACCCGGTAAAAGGAACAACCGTCTTTTAAGCGACGTGTTTTTCCCATTTTGAAAAACGGGTTGCTATCTGAAGTAATAGCAAGCCATATTTAAAGAAGATTTTGAGAAGCGACATGTTTTAGAAAAAAAACATTATTTGGAAAAAATATAAAAAAACTCTCGCTTAAGCATATGTATGTTTCCATGTCATTATTGAATGACATTTATAGAAACATACACAATATTGATTACACGGGAGACATGTCGCAAGAAGAATATTTTTAGAATTTTTATGTTTTTCCGATTTTGTTGGTTTTATAATTTTCTATTTTCTTTTTTGGTTTTTAAAATATGTACAAAGGATATTATGTAGTTTAAGAGGATGTTGACATGAATACCGAAAAGAGGATATCGGTCTGCACGTAGTAGAAGTCAGTAGTCAACATCTCTTAAACTTCCACCATCAAAGCGTTCGAGGCTCCTTAATAGTCTTCTAAACTTGAGCCTTCTCAATATGAAGCTTTGATAGCTCAGCAACGTATCATCTCACGCTTGAATAGTTCTTCTCATCTTTCTTCCCGCTGAAGGCTGAAGTAATGCGTACCAAAAAGTATCCAGAGACCACATCCCCTCAAGTAGTTGAAATGATGCAATCAGTCTCATTATATGAAGCTCAGAAACCCGAAGTATACACACAATCAATTGTGTACATCTTTTGTCATCAGAAACTGTTTCTTACATCTCTTCCCCCACGTAGTTGGAATAATACACCAAAAGAACGAGTTAAAACACTGATCTTCTCTGCGGTTATGACATTTGTCTTACTGGAATAACTTCAATTAAGTAGAAGTATAAAGCTCATCATGTGTACTCGTTGTGCGTTCCGATATATGTCTCCTTCCCCCTTGCTGATTTTGATACCTCAGAATCAGCAACACCTTTTACGCCCATATACTTGAAATCTTGTGAGAAGAACAAAATAAGCTCAAATGTATCCTGTGAGAATCAACTTGCTGAAGAGCAATGTGAGCACATTTAATTAGGGATTTTAACACATACTTTTCACTCTCCCCTAATTAGTGCTCTCCCCCAAACCAACAACCTTTCAGATGAGTGCCTTGAATATGAAGAAGTCTTTTGATAACTAAATGCATATCGTCTTTAGTCTTCTATCACGTAGCGGAGAATGTAGAACAGACTGTAGACCATTCATGGGGTGGCGCAAACGAATTTCAAGAAAGTAATTAACTCTGTAACGAAAAACGTAAACGAATTTCAAACGCGATAATAAAAGAAATAATCATACGCATAATCTTATTCATAAACGATTACAAGAAAATACAAATGAAATAAAAGTTGCTTCGACATTCCTACCCCCATATCTTGTCCACACCGATAGCTAGGACCACTAGAGGAACGAGAATTGCTAAGACTATAGCCAAGAACTCATAGTCTTCCTCCGGAACATAGGCGAAATAAATCGCAGCAGCAACGGTGTAGATAATCGCGATAATGGTAATGGGGTGCGGCATTTTGTAAGAATTATAGATGGAAAGGTTAGTAATAAAGAATGAGGATTGAAATGGGATATTTATGGAATCAAAAACTAGCCGTAAAAATTCACTATTCATGACCGTTAGAATTTACTATTCATGACCGTTGGATCACTGTTCATGAACGTTTGAAAATTTTAAAAATTTTAACTAAGGAACAAACGGATTCATCATCTACAAAAGCTTAAAAATTTTCTTTACATTCATTAAGTTTTCATTAGAAATTTTCTTATTTAAAAGACAGTTTTTCGATGTCAAAAAATTTGATTTTTACAAAACAAGAAATTTGAAATCAGGATATTTTCAAAGATAATTACTCAAACAGGATAAATTTTTATAAATAACAATCTTCATTTAAAATAAATTTTTTTATATGATCTTTGGAATGATATTTGCACATGTAAATTTAAATAATAAGTTTTCATAAATTAAACATTTCGTCCTTATCAATTCGAAACACCTAACATAGGCTGAATCTCGGGACGAGATTCTATTAAGGGGGTGAGACTGTAACAACCGGTAAATTTTCATTTAAATTAAACTAATACTTATCCATTTTTCCACGTCTAATTTTTTTTTAAACATTATCAGTTTAATTAATCACAACAACTAACTAATATGATGTAACTCACATTCTACATAAATGTGTTCACTTAAGTTCATTTTGAATAAATATTTAGATATGTCAAATATAAAACCCCATGACATTATACCTACTACTTTATATTAATACGTTAACATACGATAATTAAACGTTCAACTTAAACGTTTTCTATCTATAAGAATTTTCCCGAAACCCTAAGTTATTATAACTATGATTTTAAATAAATCATAAACTCTAAAGTACAATACTCTAAATCTAATGTATAAGTTTCTAAAGCATAAAACCTTGACCTAACGTTATATCCCGATTAAAACCCTAATTTTCCAAAACTATGATTTTATGTGATAAAATCACAAACCCTAATTAGTGTGTACAAGATTTCTATAAAATATAAAAGTACAGGTCATCCAAGCTAAGGTATAAGTCATCTTTATATTATTATAAATTCATTATAATCCTCAATATACTTATCTTTAAACACACAATACAAGCATATTTTACACAAACCCTAACTCTAGTATTTTTGTAAATGTTAAACTAAATGTACAAGTCCCTAAACCTAGTGTACAAGTGTATTTTTTTACTAAACTAAATTTTTTAAAACTGAACCTAATAAACCCTAGACTCATTTTTACTTAAATGTAGGTTAACATGAGACCTAGATCAACTTACTTACTCCAAATAAACCCTAGGTACAAGTTACTAAGCCCTGAGTACTAGAACCTAAGCATGATCGATCTAACATCAGGTTTTTAGTTCGAATGGAATTAAGGACCAACCAACCTAGTACTACATGTCATCTCCTTATCCTAGAAACCCTTATTTGGTCTCCTAACTTTCCACATCACCCACTCTCTAGAAGGTAACTATAAGTTAAAGATTGTAGGTAAATTTCATGGTTTTCTTTTTACCACATCACGCCACCCTCACCTTCATCACTAATCACCTCACAAACATTTATGAACACCTCACCTTGTCTCTCATTAGCTAATCCATTCGAACCCCTAGTTACACACTAGTTTGAATTAAACTAAACCAAGAGCAACCTAGTTCTAGTTTGATACATGTAAAATCCCTAGCCACAACACACCTATTAAGATTCTTAAACTTCCATATATCCATGTCCCTTAGATATTTTTCTAGATTCAAGTAAGTAGTTAGTTTCCTTGGCTTAGGATCGAACAACAACAACATGTTTCTAGAAATCTTTGTTTAAGGTTAGGAGGATAGTTAGTTTGCATGGTTATGGATTAGTCCACATGCACATGTTACTCCCTCTCGTTACATATGGCTGTCAAGGGACTTAATACACCTCACTTTGTTCCCTCCAACACAAACATGATGACCTAGAGCCTTAAGAAACCCTTGAGCTTCTCCTCTATATAAATCGACACACCCTTTTCCTTTCCACTCACACCTCACTCGAAACATATAAACTACCCCTACTGGTCTTGAGGTCCAAACAGAAGCCAAAAGAATTTAGTTTAAAGTCTGGAAGGAGGGAAGGAGTCTTGTTCCACTTAGAAGTCAATCTAGTCTCATTCTGGTCCTAATCGAATTATGAACTAGTAAGTCTTTCTAACCCTCTTCAATAATCCTTTTAAACTTTAATCACTCTTAAGTATGATGTTAAATAAGTTCTAATAGCAAGCTAAGACCAAAAACCATTTTCATGTTTCTTTATGTTTCTTTCTGATATAACGAGTAAACAAACACCTCTAGACTAATGTGTATATTAATCGCGGACTTTAAAAAAATCATTAGTAGACCAGCAATGAACATGTAAGACAATGTTAGGATACTTTCCAAGTTAGTTTGCAGGCCTATATATCAAGTAACAATCTGTTTAAGAAAACTGTTGTGGGTCGAGGGGTGCTCAAGGGTACCAAGTTTGGGTACTTGTTTCGCCTATCAAACGAGCACTTAAAATTTCGAATATAGGCTCTAAATAAAGACCTTCCAGCATAGATTTATGAGAAGCAAAAACATAGGAATAATATGGAGTAGCCTCGTTTTTATTCAGCCCTACTTATGGGTGTCGAACCTGAAAAAAAAATCAGCTTTTAAATACTTAGTTTTTCTAATGTAAAAACAGTTTTATACGCTCCACTTTAGTGACTCGCTGTGAGCAAACCGTAATACGTTAGAACCTCTAGTTTGAACCTATAAGAAGACCTCCTAGTAGACTACTAAAAGGAACAATAACGTAGTAGAAATCTCTTCATGTCTCGTGTATAATTAAGCTCACTTTTGGTCGAAAAATCCGTTTTATAAACTTTTCTTTTGATTATTTAGAACAAATAAGCTAACATTATAAGTTGATAAGCTGATGAAAATTATTTATAAACCTGTTTTAAACTTATATAAAGGAGTCGTAGAAAGTTGGATTTATTTTCGTTGCTAAAAATGCGTTTTTATTGAAAAAGGACATCGGCTGTAAGTTATATTTGCATGAGGGGTATATATTGCCAAAACTATAAATAATTTTATATTTTGGACTTGAAATGAAATAAACTTAAGGTTAAGGGTAAAAGTTGCCATTTTTATATAGTTCGAGGGTAAAATTTGTCAACTTTAGAAACATGAGGGTCTAAAATGAAAATATTGTGAACCCTAATTAATTATTTATTATTATTATTATTATTATTATTATTATTATTATTATTATTATTATTATTATTATTACTATTATTATTATTATTATTATTATTATTATTATTATTATTATTATTATTATTATTAGGGTTTGGAAAATAAACCTAAAATATGTTTTGTACCGTAACTAACAAACGAAGTATTCATTTAACGAACGGACAGAACCAAATCTTACAGATAAGAAAATATAATAAAATAATACTTTTGAAACTACATATTGGTTCAATAAAATATTTAACCATTAAACTAAAATGAAACGAACATTTAAAACTGATATAATCAGAAACAATTACTGAGAACTTAACCTAATAACTCAGGTTTCAAGCCGGAGACGTTTATCAACTTCATTTAACTTTGTTTTCCATCCAGACTGCTTAGGTGAGTTCACAGTCCCACTTTTTCATATGTTTTTCAAACTTGTGGGGAGATACATGCTACAAAATCAAACACAAGTATTTTCTGTATGCTATCCTGATCTGGTATTGCCTAAGTTAAATATTTTGCCATTAAAAGTCCCTCATATCATGAACCATTAATCACTTGCGAGTGAACGCGAATATAGTGAATAGATCTATTGGCAGTTGATGCCCCATTTGTGTCGCTGGATAAGTGGCCAAATGCATTATATTTGAAGAACAATAGGATGTTGGCAAGCTCCTACTCGAGGGCTCTGTTACTTACATTATTATTATAATGTTAGCAACGTTACATTATAGCTCATTACTATAATGTCCAAACTGTTAAGGTTTGAGTTCATGAGGCTTAGTGCAATACGCTGCGTTACTACGTTTTATAACTATTTGACTTGTGTTCAAACTATTACTCATTCATAAACACTGTGGATTCACTCAACCGTTGTGTTGACTTTTTAGCATGTTTATCTTAGGTCCATAACAAACAAGGATGGTATGGAAGGACATGGATACGGAAGGAAGGCTAAGATTTTATTATTCTTTGATAAATTATTTAACAAATTGTAAAGCTATTGGGACCTTATTTTGTAAACTCTGATACTGAATAATAAAATCACTTTAACAATCCAATTGTAGATTGTTTTTCTATTATTATAACTGTTGTACCGTCGAGTAACACCCAGCTTTAATTCCGCTGCGTATCCCAAATTTGGGGGTGTTACAGATTGGTATCAGAGCTATAGTTATAGAGAAACGGGTCTAATTGAGATCCGAACTATAACCACTTTTTCACAAAAATATTTTATAGCCTTTCACTGTCCGTGCCTTCCAGCCTCCGGATGATTATGTGACTTCTAGGTAATTATGTTACTCAAAAACTTTAGTAAACTGGTATATACATTTATGATATACTTCTGATCACTTTATACAAATAAACATATCTGCAGATGCCTATTCTAAGGCATTACGTTTTAATCCTATTTCCCTGAGCATGTATCTACTTCAATATTTTCATAAATTTACAAAACTTTCCTGAGACGTTGTGGTTTCTACAATTCTTATCTTATTTACGTTAAAAATATACTCTCCACTATTTTAAAAACTATGTCAACTCACCTTGATTACCTACTCTCATATCCAAAAATGTGTGTAAATACTCTCTCCGTACTCCCAGAATACTTAATTCATCGACTAATTACTAATATTAAATTAGAAATTCCCAAGTAGGATAATTAACTCATAAATCTTGAATAACGTCTTCCCATCACTCCACAATTCATACCAAGAAGATCATCAGGATCCCAGCAATCGTCAGAAGACAACAAAAACGTTTAAATAAGAATAAAAAGTTTCTGTTATAACAATAAACCATAGTTCAGCTCTTTAGGGTTGTAATTTTCCCTCTGTACTTTACCTTGGGTACAATGATGTAACCAAATTATAACTAGTACTTTCCCACCTAATAATCCCAATACTACTATAACCATCGTCCATTTCACTTTCCTTTCATATTATTCATAGCCATTTCGTGACAATGTACCACCATTTCAAACCTAACTATATCTATTCTATTAGGTTTTTCTACGAATATATTCCTAAGAATTTCTACAAGTTATTCTTCTATCACCCCAAAGATTGATATTCTGCCATCCTACCAATTGTATACTATCACTATCCGAATCAATTCCTTATTACTCTAAGTGGTATCCAGGATGCCATTTTATAAAAATAAAACGTTGAACACCATCTAAAACTTGTGAAATCTAATATCAAATTTGACTGAATCACGCATTACATCATTTGTCCTAAATTATACATAGCCTGATCACCTATGTCTAATTCAGGAAAGATTATGTCATGGGGGAAACAGTTATCTTTGTATGTTTCCAAAACAAACTTTATTTAAAATCAAAACCTTGTATCAAGATAAACTCTTAGCAAACGTTTCTAACGTCCACGTCTCCTAAGTACTTACATCATTTTAATATAAATCGTTAACCCATAAGCTATTATTTCTCTATTCATATTATTTAGAACGCCTTTTCATAAATTATAAAAATGAAAATTATAAATCCGAGAATCACTAAAATTCATAAAACACAAATAACGTAAAATTTCATTAAAATCCATAAATATTAATACATAACGAAATAATTAGCATCGGTAGTGCTAATGTTACAAATATCACTAAGTAAATGATAGAATCGCCAATAGGTTGATCCGCTATGCTAATGAAGAACAACACTACGCCTACGAGAGCAAGAATCACAACTGGATGTAAAATCTTGAAAACTCTGTAACGAAAAACGTAAACGAATTTCAAACGCGATAATAAAAGAAATAATCATACGCATAATCTTATTCATAAACGATTACAAGAAAATACAAATGAAATAAAAGTTGCTTCGACATTCCTACCCCCATATCTTGTCCACACCGATAGCTAGGACCACTAGAGGAACGAGAACTGCTAAGACTATAGCCAAGAACTCATAGTCTTCCTCCGGAACATAGGCGAAATAAATCGCAGCAGCAACGGTGTAGATAATCGCGATAATGGTAATGGGGTGCGGCATTTTGTAAGAATTATAGATGGAAAGGTTAGTAGGAAAGAATGAGGATTGAAATGAGGTATTTATGGAATCAAAAACTAGCCGTTGGAATTCACTATTCATGACCGTTAGAATTTACTATTCATGACCGTTGGATCACTGTTCATGAACGTTTGAAAATTTTAAAAATTTTAACTAAGGAACAAACGGATTCATCATCTACAAAAGCTTAAAAATTTTCTTTACATTCATTAAGTTTTCATTAGAAATTTTCTTATTTAAAAGACAGTTTTTCGATGTCAAAAAATTTGATTTTTACAAAACGAGAAATTTGAAATCAGGATATTTTCAAAGATAATTACTCAAACAGGATAAATTTTTATAAATAACAATCTTCATTTAAAATAAATTTTTTTATATGATCTTTGGAAAGATATTTGCACATGTAAATTTAAATAATAAGTTTTCATAAATTAAACATTTCGTCCTTATCATTTCGAAACACCTAACATAGGCTGAATCTCGGGACGAGATTCTGTTAAGGGGGTGAGACTGTAACCACCGGTAAATTTTCACTTAAATTAAACTAATACTTATCCATTTTTCCACGTCTAATTTTTTTTTAAACATTATCAGTTTAATTAATCACAACAACTAACTAATATGATGTAATTCACATTCTACATAAATGTGTTCACTTAAGTTCATTTTGAATAAATATTTAGATATGTCAAATATAAAACCCCATGATATTATACCTACTACTTTATATTAATACGGTAACATACGATAATTAAACGTTCAACTTAAACGTTTTCTATCTATAAGAATTTTCTCGAAACCCTAAGTTATTATAACTATGATTTTAAATAAATCATAAACTCTAAAGTACGATACTTTAAATCTAATGTATAAGTTTCTAAAGCATAAAACCTTGACCTAACGTTATATCCCGATTAAAACTCTAATTTTCCAAAACTATGATTTTATGTGATAAAATCACAAACCCTAATTAGTGTGTACAAGATTTCTATAAAATATAAAAGTACAGGTCATCCAAGCTAAGGTACAAGTCATCATTATATTATTATAAATTCATTATAATCCTCAATATACTTATCCTTAAACACACAATACAAGCATATTTTACACAAACTCTAACTCTAATATTTTTGTAAATGTTAAACTAAATGTACAAGTCCCTAAACCTAGTGTACAAGTGTATTTTTTTACTAAACTAAATTTATTTAAAACTGAACCTAATAAACCCTAGACTCATTTTTACTTAAATGTAGGTTAACATGAGACCTAGATCAACTTACTTACTCCAAATAAACCCTAGGTACAAGTCACTAAGCCCTAAGTACTAGAACCTAAGCATGATCGATCTAACATCAGGTTTTTAGTTCGAATGGAATTAAGGACCAACCAACGTAGTACTACATGTCATCTCCTTATCCTAGAAACCCTTATTTGGTCTCCTAACTTTCTACATCACCCACTCTCTAGAAGGTAACTATAAGTTAAAGATTGTAGGTAAATTTCATGGTTTTCTTTTTACCACATCACGCCACCCTCACCTTCATCACTAATCACCTCACAAACATTTATGAACACCTCACCTTGTCTCTCATTAGCTAATCCATTCGAACCCCTAGTTACACACTAGTTTGAATTAAACTAAACCAAGAGCAACCTAGTTCTAGTTTGATACATGTAAACTCCCTAGCCACAACACACCTATTAAGATTCTTAAACTTCCATATATCCATGTCCCTTAGATATTTTTCTAGATTCAAGTAAGTAGTTAGTTTCCTTGGCTTAGGATCGAACAACAACAACATGTTTCTAGAAATCTTTGTTTAAGGTTAGGAGGATAGTTAGTTTGCATGGTTATGGATTAGTCCACATGCACATGTTACTCCCTCTCGTTACATATGGCTGTCAAGGGACTTAATACACCTCACTTTGTTCCCTCCAACACAAACATGATGACCTAGAGCCTTAAGAAACCCTTGAGCTTCTCCTCTATATAAATCGACACACCCTTTTCCTTTCCACTCACACCTCACTCGAAACATATAAACTACCCCTACTGGTCTTGAGGTCCAAACAGAAGCCAAAAGAATTTAGTTTAAAGTCTGGAAGGAGGGAAGGAGTCTTGTTCCACTTAGAAGTCAATCTAGTCTCATTCTGGTCCTAATCGAATTATGAACTAGTAAGTCTTTCTAACCCTCTTCAATAATCCTTTTAAACTTTAATAACTCTTAAGTATGATGTTAAATAAGTTCTAATAGCAAGCTAAGACCAAAAACCATTTTCATGTTTCTTTATGTTTCTTTCTGATATAACGAGTAAACAAACACCTCTAGACTAATGTGTATATTAATCGCGGACTTTAAAAAAATCATTAGTAGACCAGCAATGAACATGTAAGACAATGTTAGGATACTTTCCAAGTTTGTTTGCAGGCCTATATATCAAGTAAACAGCTTAAGAAAACTGTTGTGGGTCGAGGGGTGCTCAAGGGTACCAACTTTGGGTACTTGTTTCGCCTATCAAACGAGCACTTAAATTTTCGAATATAGGCTCTAAATAAAGACCTTCCAGCATAGATTTATGAGAAGCAAAAACATAGGAATAATATGGAGTAGCCTCGTTTTTATTCAGCCCTACTTATGGGTGTCGAACCTGAAAAAAAAAATCAGCTTTTAAATACTTAGTTTTTCTAATATAAAAACAGTTTTATACGCTCCACTTTAGTGACTCGTTGTGAGAAAACCGTAATACGTTAGAACCTCTAGTTTGAACCTATAAGAAGACCTCCTAGTAGACTACTAAAAGGAACAATAACGTAGTAGAAATCTCTTCATGTCTCGTGTATAATTAAGCTCACTTTTGGTCGAAAAATCCGTTTTATAAACTTTTCTTTTGATTATTTAGAACAAATAAGCTAACATTATAAGTAGATAAGCTGATGAAAATTATTTATAAACCTGTTTTAAACTTATATAAAGGAGTCGTAGAAAGTTGGATTTATTTTCGTTGCTAAAAACGCGTTTTTATTGAAAAAGGACATCGGCTGTAAGTTATATTTGCATGAGGGGTATATATTGCCAAAACTATAAATAATTTTATATTTTGGACTTGAAATGAAATAAACTTAAGGTTAAGGGTAAAAGTTGCCATTTTTGTATAGTTCGAGGGTAAAATTTGTCAACTTTAGAAACATGAGGGTCTAAAATGAAAATATTGTGAACCCTAATTAATTATTTAATATTATTATTAATATTGTTATTATTATTATTATTATTATTATTATTATTATTATTATTATTATTATTATTATTATTATTATTATTATTATTATTATTATTAGGGTTTTGAAAATAAACCTAAAATATATTTTGTACCGTAACTAACAAACGAAGTATTCATTTAACGAACGGACAGAACCAAATTTTACAGATAAGAAAATATAATAAAATAATACTTTTGAAACTACATATTGGTTCAATAAAATATTTAACCATTAAACTAAAAAGAAACGAACATTTAAAAACTGATATAATCAGAAACAATTACTGAGAACTTAACCTAATAACTCAGGTTTCAAGCCGGAGACGTTTATCAACTTCATTTAACTTTGTTTTCCATCCAGACTGCTCAGGTGAGTTCACAGTCCCACTTTTTCATACGTTTTTCAAACTTGTGGGGAGATACATGCTACAAAATCGAACACAAGTATTTTCTGTATGCTATCCTGATCTGGTATTGCCTAAGTTAAACGTTTTGCCTTTAAAAGTCCCTCATATCATGAACCATTAATCACTTGCGAGTGAACGCGAATATAGTGAATAGATCTATTGGCAGTTGACGCCCCATTTGTGTCGCTGGATAAGTGGCCAAATGCATTATATTTGAAGAACAATAGGATGTTGGCAAGCTCCTACTCGAGGGCTCTGTTACTTACATTATTATTATAATGTTAGCAACGTTACATTATAGCTCATTACTATAATGTCCAAACTGTTAAGGTTTGAGTTCATGAGGCTTAGTGCAATACGCTGCGTTACTACGTTTTATAACTATTTGACTTGTGTTCAAACTATTACTCATTCATAAACACTGTGGATTCACTCAACCGTTGTGTTGACTTTTTAGCATGTTTATCTCAGGTCCATAACAAACAAGGATGGTATGAAGGACATGGATACGGAAGGAAGGCTAAGATTTTATTATTCTTTGATAAATTATTTAACAAATTGTAAAGTTATTGGGACCTTATTTTGTAAACTCTGATACTGAATAATAAAATCACTTTAACAATCCAATTGTAGATTGTTTTCTATTATTATAACTGTTGTACCGTCGAGTAACACCCAGCTTTAATTCCGCTGCGTATCCCAAATTTGGGGGTGTTACACGTCACGTATTTTACTCTTGACGCTCTACCTTGTGACGCCTTCAATTCTGTACTGGGTCGTCATGAAAATTACTCTTGACGCCGTCATGATTTTCTTCTTGACGCCGCTACCTACTGTTCCCAGCAAGGAAAATTAAGTCTTTGGCGTTTTCTTCACTTTTATGCTCCAAAAACGTCCGAATTGCTTCCTTTTCCAGATTTCACTCCCAAAGTACCTAAAATCACAAAATGAATGATTTAGGGCAATATCTGATCAAATAAATTCAATTCCGGGCTTAAATGACCCCCTAAAAGTGGTTCATTTTTCGCCTCATCAACCTCACGAGACCTGAACTGAAGTATTCAGTAGTCATGAGATGATGACTAATTGAGTTCCCCCCCCCCCCCCCCCCCACTCCTCAATTAGGTCATCGTATGTAAAGAGCCTCTTCAAGAACTTGTGAAGTTTCTGAATTGGCTCCCCCTCAAACTGACCATCCCCTTTTATAGATTCAATACATTAAGTCATGATCACGTTTGAGGGTCGTGATGTTAACCATCTTCTTCTTTATCTCCCCCTCAAAAATTGTAAGCAAATGACAATTTTTCCATATTTGAGATTCCATGATGGTTGAGATTTATCAGGTGCAGCATAAATATGTGTATAGGCCCAAAAACTACTGCGAAGAAGATGATGATTAAAGCTCTCTTGAAGCAGTCCCTCTTTTGTCTCCTCATCAGTGGCTTAGAAAATGAAGAGTTCAATTAAGCTTATAATATGCTTAAACCACTTATTGAAATGTGTTAAACCTTAGAGGGAGTAACTATCTGCACACAAGAGCCGAATGACCATTTTACAAACATCATCAACATGTAGTTTCTTCATCCTTTCCCTTCTCCCCCTCAAAAATTGCATATGCTTGTTGCAATTTTTGATAGAATAAGTGAAGCACAAAAATATAATCTAATGCACGTTTATCCACTTGATGACTGTACGAATATGGGAAAAGCATGAAGCTTGTTGATGAGAATGGTCATAAATAAGAAGATTTCTCTTCTTCCAAAGATAAGGCGCACTGAACCGTACACCTTTCTTTTATTTGAGGAACGTGGCCTGAAGTGTTATCTGCAGACGCCATTATGTTGAAGAGCGAGGCCTGAACTGATGTGAACAGACGTCATAATGTTGAAGAACGAGGCTTGAATTGTTGTCTTCAAACATCATAGTCGATGAAGGACGAGACCTGAACTGATGTGAACAGACATCATAGTCGTTGAAGAACGAGGCTTGAACTATTGCGTTCAAACGTCATCTCTCTCATTTCTACTTCTCTCAGCTAACTCGTTACCAACCCCATTATCATTCAGTCGGCTCTTTGTCGTGACCACTGATGGAGAAAACCCAATATGATGAACTTGAAACTAAAGTAAAATAACCCGAATTTGTGACTTAAGCTTGCACTAATGTGTGACTAAGATCGGTGTAGAGAGTTCGTGCAACTTCGAATCCCTAAGTACTCTATACTCTTCAACTAACCAACCATCAAGTATAAAACGTACATCACCTCTTGAATATCCACAACTTCATGTGACACTGAGCACTACAACGTAACTCCTTAAAGTGATAGTTATTTTGTGGTAATAGAGAAGAAGAATCACAAAAATAACTAGATATCCAAGTCTTCGTCATTGTAAAGGTTAAAAGCTCAAACAAGGATCTCGAAGAATCTTCATCCAACCAACCCCGATATCTTCAGATACTAAGTACAAGCGCCCGTGACATTTCACTTCAACCTTAAATAAATAATAATGAATAATCGTCGTAGTCATATCTTGTGGTTTAAATGCCCAGATCTAACCCTTTTTTTTATGTTTTAAATGAACTTTGATAATGGTTTTATCCCGATCATTGTCAAAAGCGCATAACCCCGTAAAACTTTGTTATAACCAAAATGCAATGAAGTATATCAAAAAATCATCCAATACATGAAGTTCACACTTTATCCCTACTTCGAAGTTGAAACCGTAACACCAGAATCAATTAAGATCCCGAAATGCACTTTTCTTTCTCCGGGATAGTTCCATCATCATGGGATTTTACAAATCTATGATTTAAACCGAGAAATAGATTCTTTCGCGGGATTTTACAAAACCAAGAAGAAACCGTGAGACAAATGATAAATTGAATGTGTTATGATAAATTTGGTTTTGGTGAATAACTGAATATTTGTTTGGGGGAACATGCAAGAGATCAGCAACAATTCTTCTCACATATGTAGAATACTTCATAAACCATACTAAGTAAAGTAGAATAAAATACTTCCCCCTGGAGGTTGACCTTATATCATCAAAGTACACGTTTCTCCCCCATGATGGTTTCGAACATTCGGAAGCATCATTGATGTGTACGACCATAATTACGTGAAGATGTTGTCAGAAGCAAACATCTTGAAAAATCATGAATGGCATTAAGGGATCTTGAAAGATTTTGCTTAGACTGTAACGTATCTTTAACGTGTAGTCGTCGAATATCCCATGAGAATTGTTGGTCACATCTTAACCTTTAAACCCATTAGCTAACAAACCAACCTCGTATTCTGTCGGCTATTGTTGTGACCACTTGGTGAAGTAAACCCGATATACCAGCCTTAAAAATGAAATAGAATTCCCTAAATTTGTTACTTAAGCTTTCACTGTCATTGGAAGAACGATGTAGAGAATTTGTGCACCATGAAAATCTCTAAGTACTCAATACTATCCTAACAAAGTATTAGACTATCATCACCTCTTGCGATTATCCACAACGTCATCTTCTTGTGACACTGAGTACAATAATGTAACTCCTTTAAGTGATAGTTAACCAGGTCTTCAACCATCCACCCCGACTGCAGGTAACTAGATAAACCAAGTCTCCAACTTAAATCTTAAGCACGAGCAAGTTATCGTTGAAAGTCATGCATCCAACCAACCCTGACTTCAAGATAAAATAAGTGTGCGCCTTCATGAAAGTCAACTTCAATTTCAAATAAGTGATACCCGATCAACTCCATAATCACATGACGTTCCAAGTCCAAATTCTCAACCATCGTGACGTTTTAATTGAATCTTGATTAGGTTCTTGTACACAATACGCCCTAATTCTTTAGATACCCCCTGTTCCGCGGATCGAAGGGTTTGAAAACTAGGGTTTTATATGTTAAGTTTTGACAAGATACCAATCATTTTGTGAAACCTTGTGAAATTTGTGAAACCAAACTACCACACTTTTACGCCAACAATTATAACACAAATTAATGTTGACTAACAAGAAATATTAAAACCTCATTCACTCCATTGTTTTGTATAGCAAACATTAATATTCCAGCATTAATGGTTTCCTAACAAGTAGCAAACAAGCCACATGAGTCCAAAAAAAATCGTGTGTTTCTCAAAAATGGCCAATCCAACAGCTCACATAAATTTACCAAAGCCCAATACTAAGAAGCCCGATAGCCTTATTAACAATCACAGCCCAAAAATTGGATTAACACATTTTAGATTCAAAATTTCGTTCAGCCTAGTCCATTTAGTTTAGCACATATTCCCAACCGTAAAATATTGCCCATTCAGTCCTTACCTTAAAATATACGTTAATAAACCATACTTTCCCTAATCTTGTGTCATAATCAAACACTAATCACAAACACAATCCGCCCCCTTCTTTCACCTATCCATTCACCAAATAAATCTCTATCAAGAAAAATAACAGTCATCTTCAAATCGAATCATTAACACTCACACCATAGTGTTTCAGTTAACACACAAACACAACCTTTTGAACTCTTGCTTTTGTTGTTTGAACGAATTAGGGTAAAGAGATAACATGGTTGTTATATTCTTTATCCCCTTTGTTGATTCGGATATTGAATGAAGTTACACTTAAAAAATCCTGATCAATGATGTTTAAATGACTTTCGTTTGTCTCTTTGAATAAACCGAAAGTGTAACTGAGATCTAAATTTGTATCATGTACTTGATATTGCGATTCTTGTTTGGATGTAGAAGGGAGTGATTGTTGCTGTTGTTGAATGGTTTGTTGATTGTGACGAGGGGAATAGGGTAGTAAAGTTGGATTTGTTGTTTGAAAATTGTTATTGATGTTGGCAGTTGACTGCGTGGTTGTGATATATGAACTAAGTTGTTTGACTTTTTGTTATTATTAGATCTGGACTTTGCGGTATTCTTCATCTTCATATCTTCTTTTCCTTTTGATTTGATAATTTTGACCAACCGACTAAGGTCAATAGAGGTATATGGTTTGTGGTCAACTATTTTTGTCTTCTTCATCTACTTTTCTTTTTGAACAAATCGCAGTCTCAGATTAAATTTTGGCAGCATACCATCTTGTTTGTTTGATATTTTGTCTTAGAAAAAACAACTCGCTACCTCAAATCAACTTGCTACCACAATGCCACAGACAAAACTGTCGCTATCTACTTGTATTGTCTTTTTCCTTTTTCTTAACTACAAACCAAATCGCTGCCTAAGAAAGGCCTCAACTCGCTGCTAAGAAGAACCCAACTAGCAGCCAAGAAAAGAAATACCAAACGAGAAAATTCCGACAAGATTCCGACCAATATAACATTTTTCATTTCTGGCACCATTTTGACCATGTTACAAGGTTACTTTTACACAGAAATCGTACAAGGACAAGTCACCAAAATATGAGTACAAAAATTGTTTGGACAAATGATTGACAAAAGAAAAAAGAACAGTTTTATAACTGTAAGAGTAAAGCACATGACATATTGACCATATTTTGATACACATAACATGAAACCACAATTACCAATAAAGATAAGAAAAGAAAACAGTTTTCGTATCCGAACAGTGAGGCAAAACAGTTTTTTTTTTTTTTTTTTTTTTTTTTTTTTTTTTTTTTTTTTTTAAACAAGGTTCGAACCATACAAAATCAACACAAATAATAACCTTGGCTCTGGTACCAATTGTAGGATCGATACAAGTGTTGATTCTTGTGTAATTCAGGAGGTCTTAGATTGTGGAAAATTAAGTTGGCCATTGATAAATGTTAGAGAAAGAAAGTGAGAGAGATGGGAAGTTTCTAGTGAGAGAAACACCTTGTGGGTGTGTGTGTATTATGAGAAACAACCAACCTTTCCAAATGACATGGAAAAGATATATATACAATTACAATATACGCCCTACTGCAGGCTGTGGATCAGGTGTACAGTGGGTAAAGACCCGTCCGTCCTCCACGATGTGACTATATCTAATCTAATATATACAAAACTAAGAGCTGTGCTAAGTATGTAAATACATGGGGTGACCGAACCTTTTTCTTAATCCTAACATTTCTTCTTCAAGATTATGCTCTATGGGAAATCATCATGTTTGGTGATTCATTCAAGCCTGGTACTTCTTCTGAAACAATTGATGGCAAGGTGGTTCAAAAGTTGAATACTGGTCCTGTCACCAGTGAAGAAAGGCTTCAAAAGAAGAATGACCTGAAGGCAAGAAGCTTACTACTTATGACTCCTCCTAAGGATCAAATAATTGCACTCAGCAAGTACAAAATAGCAAAGACCCTGTTTGAAAAGATTTGCTCAGTATTTGGTGGCAATGATGCTACCAAAAAGATTCAAAAAACTTTGTTGAAGCATAGTTATGAAAATTTCTCTTCAACTAACAATGAGTCTATTGATAGCATCTTTACAAGACTCCAGAAGATTGTTACTCAACTGACTGTGTTTGGCATTGAGGTAGACAAGGAAGACCTCAATTTGAAGTTCTTAAGGAGTTTGCCTTCAGAGTTTCACACTAATGTGATTGTCTGGGAAAACAAACCAGAAATTGAAACTGTGAAACTTAATGATCTTTACAATAATTTTAAAATTATTGAACAGAGATTGAAGAAGGCTGGAAAGTTAAGTACAAGCTTTGGGAACTTGGCACTTCTTTCATCTTCTACTAATGA
This sequence comes from Artemisia argyi, assembly GCA_030686995.1. NCBI lineage: Eukaryota > Viridiplantae > Streptophyta > Magnoliopsida > Asterales > Asteraceae > Artemisia > Artemisia argyi. Next base: position 9,537,021 of record CM060679.1, read on the forward strand.
CTGTTCTGATGAAGATAGTGATGAAGAACATTCCACTGCTGATCTTGTTGTTTCCACTGGTAGTAAAAGTGTTACCACTACTAATTCTAAAAAGAAGGTTGCTATACTTGGAGATCCTACCTTCTATGCTTTCATCTCAAGCCAAGTCAGTGGTTCACTTCTAACACATGAAGATATCGAACAAGTGGATGATGATGATATGGAAGAAATGGATATCAAGTGGCAGGTTGCACTTCTTAGCATGAGAGTTAAGAAGTTTTGGCAAAGGACAGGAAGGCAAATTATCATTAACGGTAATGAAACTACAGGTTTTGATAAAAAGAAGGTGGAATGTTTCTATTGTCATAAGTTAGGACACTTTGCTAGAGAGTGTAGAAAACCTAGGAAGCCAGACAACAGATCTACTTGGTACAAGCAAGAAAAGAAGGAAGAGCCATCTGTGGAAGAACCAAAGGCCATGTTAGCTGTAGGTGATGTTAGCTATGATTGGAGTTACATGGCTGATGAGGAAGAAGCGCCTTCAGAATCTGCAATGGTGGCAATAGAATTTGCTCTTATGGCTTTCTCTGACTTTGAGGTACATTCTAATGATAGTTGTTTAAAATCTTGTAAAGCTTTAAAAGAGTGTGAAAGACTTAGGGAACTTTTAGAAAAACAAACCACAGAGTTAATGGATTCTAACTATAATTTGTCTAATCAAAAAAGATGTATGTCTGTTTTAGAAGCATAGTTAGAACAGTACAGGGCTAATGAATCTAAATATAATGATGACATAGCTATTTTAAGGAGAGATTTAGACTATAAGATAGCTGTTAATGAGGCCTTGAGAGAAGAAATTAAGAAACTTAAGAAGCGTAATGAAAATCTTAAACTAATTTGTGATACACTTGCTTATCAATTCCAAAGTATAGATAAGATTTGGGACGCACAGGTTGTTAATAAGGTAAAGTCAGGTGTAGGATACAAGTCAGTTCCTCCACCACTAAGAGGTGTCCCAGCACCTCCAGGCATAGACTTGGCTCATACATTATTAGAAGAATTTCAAGAACCAAACTTTGACTATGGTCCTAAATTTGTTAAAAGTGGTAGTGAAGAAAAGGTTGAGACAAAGAATGATGTTTTTGAAAGTGCTAGTGATTCATCCTTAACAGCTGAAGTTGTATTGAATGCTAAAGTTAAAGAGGAAGTTTTTGAACCTAAGGTTGTTAGGAATGAAACTAAGTCACCTAAACAACAAGTTAAGCAACCTAGGTCACCAATTAAGTATGCTGAGATGTATAGGTCCAAATCTAGATCAAAAAGCCCTAGGGGAAACTATAGGAACTGGAATAACCTTAAATCTCATCAACTTGGTAGTAATTTTGTTATGAATAATAAAGCATGCTATATTTGTGGAAGTTTTGATCATTTGCATTCTTACTGTGGTAACCATCAGGGAAGAAGAGTGGTATTTGGGAAAACCAGGGTTTCAGGGAACACAAATCAAAAGGGAAACGAAAATATGTTTCAAAGAAACAATCACCCTAATGTTAAAAGTAATATGTTTCCCAGAGCAGTACAAACAAAATCACCTTGTACTGCTAGACCAACCAAGAACTGTTACCCAAGACAACCTGTTTCAAGTGCAAAACCAATTACAACTTTTATTAAAACAGCACAAATAGGAAAAAGGTCTTTTTATGAGAAAAGGGTTGTTCACAACATGAAATGGTTTCCTAAAGCTAAAACAAATGAGCCAGCAGTTTGTACTGCTAGGCCAAAAGTTTGTACTGGTAGTATTGTGAATGACAACAGGGTAAAAATGGGAAATGTTGTGAAGGCCTCAGCACGTTGGGAATGGAGACCAAAAGGAACTAATACTTCTAACAATCCCTATGGTGTATCAATGACCTTTGATAGATATAATTATATTGATACACAGGGCAGATCCAAGTCAATCATAGCTTGGGTCTCCAAGAGAAACTAAACTTTTATCTTATCTTATGTGCAGGGACATCCAAATTCTATAAAGACTGATCAATGATACGCTGACAGTGGATGTTTAAGGAATATGACTGGCAATAAGTCCTATCTTTCAATCTTTACACCATTTGAAGGACAATATGTCAGCTTTGGAGGAGGTATTGGTGGTAAAATTTCTGGTAAAGGAACTATCAAAACTGGAAATTTGGATTTTGATGATGTATACTATGTAAAAGAGCTTAAGTGTAATCTCTTTAGTGTCTCATAGATGTATGACAAGAAGAACAAAGTTCTTTTTACTAATAATGAATGCTTTGTCTTTTCTAATTATTATAAGTTGCCTGATCAAAGTCAGATATTGCTTAAAATTCCTAGAAAAAGAAATTTATATAGTATTGATATGAAAAACATTGTTCCCAAATAGAACCTTACTTTCTTGCTTGCAAAGGCCACTTTGGATGAATCCATGTTATGGCATAGGAGGCTTGGTCATGTTAACTTCAAAACCATCAATAAGATTGTGAAAGATGGCTTGGTAAGAGGTTTGCCCCAGAAAAGATTTAAGAATGACCAAACCTATAGTGCATGTCTTAAAGGAAAGCAACACAGAGCTTCTTGTAAGCCCAATGTAGAACCGTAGAGGGGGGGGGGGTGAATACGGTTTCTTCAGCTTTTTAGATGTTTAAAAACTTTAAGCCACGAAGACGACCAAGTGGTCTAAGCATGAGCAACCACAAACACAATCACAACCAAGAGTATACAAAGCGAGTAAAGAACACAACGATATATACTGGTTCAGGATGGCGGGTTTATACCATCCGTACGTCCAGTTGCGAATCCACGACATGATACTATTCCACTAGTATAATCCTTTTGGTGTACTACAAACCGTTACAATTCACTCTACCAATATTCGCCAATATCGATGCTCACAAAGAAGGAGTTACTCCCACGGTATTCCACCCTCGGAAACCACCCTAAAGAATCTCGTGATTCGACTTAACCTTTGGTCACCAAGACCACAACCAAAACTTCCCACCGGAAGTATCAAACCCCAACTAGATCCCCAATGATCTAGGCTTGGTCACCAAGACACAAAACTTCCCTTACAAACAATTGAATAAATGAATGAATGATTGTTAAATCAAGCCCTAACCTAACCTAGAGACTCGATTGTAGTAGAAAGGGTAAAGATAAGAAAACCCTCGACACAATCACAAGAGTGGATTAAGTTCTTGAGATTCTTCCCTTGCAAGGAGATGTGTTCTTTCAAAGATGTTAGTGTGTTTAACTAAGAACACAAGATAGAATTAGAGAGTGTTGATATAAATAATGCCTAAAAACATTATTCATATCTTTCGATATCTCTATGTTTTGATAATCACAAAATGAACTCATCAAACCAAAGATCATGACGTAAACAAGTATTTAGTAGTAAATGTTCATTTTTACCATCTAATCACTTAAGGTATGTATAAACAAAGTGTCTAATGCATTATATGATCAAAGGAACATTTTCTTAATCTCTAGATTTTTTATGAAATGTTACAAACATTTTATATCCTTTAGAAAATCATTTTTGGTATTAAATAAAAATGATAAATTAACTATAAATATATAAATTCAAATTTTCATCCAAAAATGGCAAAAATGTTCCAGAAAAACCTTCCCCACAAAAAGACAAAGCTGGGCAACGTTCAGAAGGGGCGGCCCCCTTAATTATTAAGGGGACCGGCCCCTTAATTAAGGGGACTGGCCACTCTCCTGACCCCCCAGCTTTGCCTATAAATACTGGTTCATTCCCACAGATTTTACTGGCCTTTTTGCACAAAAACTTTCTGCCCAAATCTCTCTAAATCAATTCTTTGATCATATAATCATAAGCTTTTGTTTCCAAGTGATTAAAGCTTCAACTTTCAAGTGCAAAGAGAAGAATACTTCTATCAATCAAGACTAGAAGTATTACAACTTAGTATCATCTTGCTATCTAAGTTGTTGGTTCATTTCATCTTGTAAATCATTTATTCTTTGGTGTATAAGGTGTGTATATTGGTTAGTTAGATTTAGATATAGGATCTAGATTTTTTGAAAGTGTGAAGTGGTACAAGAAGTGAAGAAGTAGAAGTGCATAGGATTAGTGGTAGAAAGTATAAGAAATAGTAGTATATTGAAGTAGTGGTTAGTAGTGAAGATATAGAAGCCGTATCGTAGTATAGAAGCCTTGAAGTAGTTAAGAAGTTGAAGCCTAGAAGGTGTGAAGACATAGAAGCCTAGAAGGTGTGAAGAAGTAGATGCACTAAAGTAGTGAATACATATAAGCCTTTAAAGTAGAAGACGCCTTGTAGTGGTACATAGATAAAAGCCTTCAAGTAGAGACATAGAAGTATTGAAGTTGTGAAGATATAGAAGCCTAGAAGTTGTGAAGAAGCAAAAGCGTTGAAGTAGTAAGTAGATAGAAGTTGTGAAGGTGTGAAGAAACAAGTGTTGTGAAGAAGTGTAGAAGGTGTGAAAGGGAGTGAAGAAGTTGTGGTGTGATTGAAGTTGTGAGATTAGTTCTAGCTATGATTAGAACTCGACATTTAGCTTTGTGTCGTTAAATTGGTGCAAGCTAAGGTGAGTACGGTTTTCTCCGCCATAACGGAGCATATTGACTTAGTGAAGAAAACTCTCGAGTTCGGTGCTCGGGAATGGAGTAGGGCAAGGAAGGTGTCCTTGTAGCCGAACCACTATAAATCCTTTGTCTCTCGGTTTAATCTTTCCATCTCTTACTCTTTGCTTAAATACTTATTTACATTTTGTATATAGTTTGTATTGTGCGTACATTGATTTCACATAAAGATCAAACTAAGTTCCATTCACAACACAAACTTCATATAAAAGGATATATATATATATATATATATATATATATATATATATATATATATATATATATATATATATATATATATAGGGAAGAGATCAAGTGAGAAGAATAATTAAAATAAGAAGGGTAAGAAGTAATTCTAGCCACACATTTCAAATTAGGACGGAAATTTTGAAATAAGATGCATCCACTGTGAAGTGGCCTGCAGGCCAATGCACCACCCTGCACCAGGGTACCCATAATTTTGCCCCATTTTCCTAGACCTGTCCTGACTTCACTAGTGGGCCCCAGGACCCAAACCTTGGCTTTTTAGAAAGCCAATAAGCCATTCTTGAAGGTTTAGGGCTTATTTCATGTTTTCTAGCTTATTAGGTAGGGCTGCATGTCCATTGTATTATGTCCAAATTCCACCCCTACACTAAGTGCTCAGTGTTTGAGCCAAACTTCCATGCCCTCTCCTGTGTTTATTTGTGGGACCCAAGGGATAAGCTCTGGCTTTTTGAAAAGCCAATAAGCTGAGCTTTTAGAATTCACTCTTTGTTTGGGCTTCCAATCACCCTAGTGGGCCCCACATTGGCCTGAAATTTGCCAATTAGGCCTGTGTGTGTCTGAGTGATTTTTGGATTGCTTATTTGCTTATTGTAGTTCATTAGTGTAATTTTTTGCTTGTTCTAGTTCATTTCCAGTATATTTAAGTTGTTTTGCATCTTATTTTCCATCTGTGTTCATCTTTGTAGCGTATTATAAGCTTATTCAAAACCTTCAAAGTCCTAATAAGCTTATTAATACCAACTGTTAAGCACTTGTGATTGCATACAGCTTATTTTTAAGTTCTAAAAAAGGTGTTTTCACAAAATTTTGTTATTTTCAGTATTTAAGTAGGTTTGTAAAAGAAAAACAAAGAAAAACCAAATTTAAATAAAGTGATAGCTTCTATTTAATAGAATATATCTTTTTAAATTTTTTTCAGCTTATTATTAAGCACTTTTACATTTTTATATTTTTCTTAGATTTATTTTATATTGATGTATTTTTAGGAATTTTTACAGATTTTTCTCTTTTCATTTAGTATTTATTACAATTAATATTAGTTTAAATAATAATTAAGCAATATTAGTTAATTAAATAGTCTTATTAATTTTTATTTAACAACATCACTTTTTTATATTTTTCCTAGGTTTTATATATCATAAAATAATTTTAGGAAATTTTTCATAATTTTCACTGTTCACTTTCTATTTTTGATAATTAATTTAGTTTAAATAGTTTTTAAATAATAATTAAGTTAATAATTAGTAAAATAGTTTAATAATAATTTTTATAAAATCTTTATAATTTTATAGGATTCCTGTGATGGTTAATTAGTTTTATAAAAAATTTCATAATTATCTAAGTCATTTGTAATATTATTAGTAATTTAAATTAGTTAATTAGTTAATTAATATCTAATTAGTAATTAATTAATATTAAATTCAGAAAAAGACAAAAAGACATATTTTTAGTTTTTATATTATTTTTTAAGTTATTTTAGAATTTTTAAAAATAAATTTTTGTTTTCTTAGTTTTAATTTAATATTATATTACATTTAGTATAAGTTAAATATTAATAATAAGTAATTAAATAGTTTTAATTAATAATAAAATAATCAAAAAAATAATTTTCTTTTTAATTAAATTTTCTTTTAATATTAAGTTTATAAAAGATTGATTTTCACCCCCTGTAGTTTTAATTTGTGCAAAACTCACCTTTTTCTCTGTACGCAGACGTTTTTTATTTTTAAATTGTTTACGTTTGATTATATATGTAATTCTGTAATTGTTAATACTGTTTCATTATCTTAATACCAAGCAATCAGTAGTGTAAATCAATCCAAATCTTTATCTTGTTACTTTCCCGATCACTAAATCATTCAAACGTTTCCCAAAACACAATTTCAATCTCGCTGGGACATAACGACTCGGGAATACATTGTGCTTACACCAGATCATAAATTGATCACTCTCTCCCTTACTGCTTGACCTGTTGACCATTCCTGGTTAAATCTGTTAGGTTGGTTTGGGAGGAGTCAGAAGGGGAAGGCTATAATAGTTGAGTTTCCTGGTTTTGATGGTGAAAACATAGTTGATGGTGATGGTGTTGAAAAAAGGGCAGGTGGTGCTGGTGATATTGTGTTTAGTGGTGTTAAGAAACGTTTTAGAAGCAGTGAAAAGATTACAAGCTGTGTTCTTGCCCTTTCAGCCAACAAGCCATCCTAGGTAATGTTTCAATGTTGCATTGCATGGCTTGAGTTTTATTCATTGTTACATCAATTATACCTTATCTAACTTGAATATTTGGTGTTTTTATACTTGTTTTTCCAGGCACATTTGCAGTTTGATCATCAGTGTAAGGTTCAATGTTTTGTTTGTTAATAATCCAGTTCCATTATGTAGATCATTAGAAGGTTCATCAGGTGAAGGTTGTTCAATGGAGCCGCATGATCTTCCCCATTTTAGTTAATTGTCAGTAGAACCTTGTATCAGACAATGTTTTAAGTCATTTTCATGTTGTTTCTGACAATGTATCCCTAGTTGACTACTATAAGTCATTTTCATGTTGTACAAGACATTGTTTCCCCAGTTGACTACTATAAGTCAACTTGCTAAATGGTTGGTTATGTTACAATATGTTTTTATCTGTCTTATTGCTTATATTTTGTTTGTGTACATATTAGATTGTCGGTTGACCTTTAAAAAGTCAAAATAACCAAATGGTAAATGTGATGGTATAATGACCACAATCGGTGGCACCTTTGTATCAGCAAAACCAAAAATAGTGGCAATTTAACATTTGATCAACCTATGTTCAAACCATACCTAGTAATTGTACACGGTAACATGTGTTAAAAATGCAAATGCTTTACATATTTGAACATGTAATTCCAATATGCAAATGTTTTACCTATTTAAACATGTAGTTCCAATATGCAAATGCTAATCCAAACACCTAGTATACTCAAAAAGGCAAATCGTGTTGTTACTTAGACATCTAATAGTCAAACTACCAAATTGACTTGTAATAGTCAAACTAACCAATTAACAACAAGAAGCAAATTTTTGATTGCCAAACACTATCATTTATTAAAAACCCAAATTTTTATTGATCGGTTTCACGTTGACAACCATTACAAACTTCCCTACCGTCTAAACATACACTTAGCTAGACCCACAACTTTCCTTATCACCATTTTCCTTCATTTTTTTTCCTTTCCATTAGATATTTAAACACAACTTCAAGCCTTTTAATCATTGTTTCCAAATCATCAAAGTTTGGTAACACATTGTCGGCAGCCTCTACTTTCTCCTTCTTCACACCCAAATGGTCTTCATTGGAGCAATCCCCTTTCCTCAACCCATTGTATAAAGCCTTCCCCTTATCGTTTTGTGTCATTCTTAGTTATTTATATTGAATGTATGTTGCTGGTAGTTTAGGGTTTTATAGAATTTAATAGAGTGCCGTGTTAGATTTAACCATATAATAGTTATAAATGTTGTTGGACTATTATGCCCTTAAAAATATAACAAAAAATGAGCGTTGACCTCACCATTTCTGGTCAAGTGACGCATTCGGCCTAAAAAAACCAGACTTTTGGACGCACGGCGACGATTTTGCAAAGGGGGTGATACTCACACCACATCTTTTGATGCATGCATCACAATTTGTGCATTACAGTATTGTACGGTACAAACTGTAATGCACAAATTGTGGTGCATGCATCAAAAGATGTGGTGTGAGTAATAATTCTATTTTGCAAACTTAGGGGGCATGGCGATATTTTTGGACAAGTTTAGGGACCAACGGTGTATTTTTGTCAAAACATTATATATCCAAAACATGGTTATGAAATACTTCAACCCTTGCAAAATGGTTAAAAGAAAATTATATTTTGAGATATGTACAAAAAAAGAGAAAAAAAAGTACCTTGCTATTTTTAACTATTTTAGTTGCACGTACACATTAATAAAAGGTAGAGTAAAATACACTGTTCGCCCTGAAATTGTACCCAATAACTAGCTGAGTTTAGAAAATTTAAAGTAACCCAAGTCCCAGCTATTTAGAAAATTCAAAGTAACTTAAGTTTCAACTATTTACTTTTTGCATCACCCAAAGCCGGAGGCGGATCCAGGATTCCAAAATAGGGTATGCACAATCTTAAGTAGAGTTGTTAATAACTTTAGTTTTTCGGGATGTTTTTTTTAGGGTAGGGTTTCCACTGTTTGGGGTTTTAAGAATTTGCGTTGGGCGCGTCTTTTTTGATTTCAGGGTCTGAGATATTAAAATTGATCTACGTTGTGAAGTTTGGGTTATCAAAATTGAGTTGGTTAATTAGTTGGATTAGAGTTTTAGCAACTACAAGTATAAATAAAGTAAAGTAAACCCATTTGATCGAGTGCTACATGTAAAAAAAATGACAATTATCAAAATATACTATTGTCTATATAATACATTGAGTAAACTTCAAAATACATCCCTGTGGTTTGTCCAATTTCGCACCATACATCCCTCTCGAAAAAGTTAGGACAATTACATCCCTCCGTTAGTAAAAGTCAAACAATATACATCCAAAAGGACGAACGATGCAAATGTGTTGTCGTTAACTTGGACACGTGGCAGTTAAGTGTGGGTATTTGTGTCATTTTATGTTTCCTACTTTCTTGATTTCATGTTGTGTCATCTTATAACTTAAAATGCTACAAAGAAGCAGATTCCAAACAAAAACTACAAAAGTTCAAACCAAACCCTATCACCACCCATCCGTCACCACACCACCACCTCCAACACCTTATATCCGGCCACCAATATCACCTTAAAACCCCCCCACACGACTACCTGATCCAGTCACTTTAAAAAACCCATTAACACCTTCTATCTCTAAACAACCTTCAAACCATCATTAGCTCATCCTACCACCAACAACAATAAGAACATCAACGAGCCCAAACGGACCCTCAAACAACCTCAAACGGACCCTCAAACGGACCCTCTCGTTGGTGGGGTGTGGTGACTGCCGAGCACCAACGAGCCCAAACGGACCCTCAAACAACCTCAAACATCAAACAATATGTATCCCTCGTCATCACAAACTCAAAACAACAACAATAATAACAAACATTTATCAAAATGATTTTTAGAAAAGATTTATCAATAAATCGGTTTTATTAAAAGATTTAGAAATTAGGGTTTTGAACAAAAATCAAAATAATGAACGAGGGTGGCTCGTGGGTGGTTTACCGTCGATAACAAGGTGAAAGGAGGTGGTGGTGACTCTCGGTGGTGGTGGTGGTTCACAGTGGTGGCGCGTGGAGTGAGGTAGGGGGCGTGTCAAGAGCTCAAAAGCTCCAGATAGGTTGTGGAGATGTCGATCTATCGATTGGGAAAAGAAAAAGGGTTGCCGGAAAATTTTCCGGTGGCCGGCGCCGGTTTCTGCTGGTGTTCCGGCGATTGGGGTGGCCGGTAATTCAAGAGAGAGAGAGAGTTATTGAGGTGTGAGTGTGTGTGTGTGTATTTATATAAAGAAGGAGAGGGAAACGTAAAATGACTGATATACCCTTACTAACTCTTACTTAACTGCCACGTGTCCAAGTTAACGACACAACATTTGCATCGTTCGTCCTTTTGGATGTATATTGTTTGACTTTTACTAACGGAGGGATGTAATTGCCCTAACTTTTTCGAGAGGGATGTATGGTGTCAAATTGGGCAAACCACAGGGATGTATTTTGTAGTTTACTCTAATACATTTCACAAAGGACCACATCCCAAAGTGTATAAAATAATAATAAAGTTTCAGCCCGGTTGCGGATTACTTTAAGCCCAATCATGCAACCCAAGTACGCTCTCATTACTGTAAGCCCAACCAGGTCAAATAGTTATCCCGTCCTTCACGACAAAGTTTTTATCCACCGTACAAACACACCGCCTCAATAAAAACACAACACCGACTCAGCTTATCAAAATCCTTCAATCGACTGGTATGTTTGGTGTAAGTTCTATCTTGATTATGAATATATCGTTTAAATATTCATATGGGTTTTAGTAGTTTTGAAAGTTTTTTAGTTGCATAATATATCATATATTTGCAGGCAATAGAGGGGTTCGGGGTGTTCTGTATTATCGCCACAGGTCAGAATGAAGAATATTATTATTATTATTATTATTATTATTATTATTATTATTATTATTATTATTATTATTATTATTATTATTATTATTATTATTACTCCCTCCGTCTTAAAAATATTGTTTAGTTTGAATTTTCAAAGTCAAATTGGTTTAACTTTGATCATAAATATATTTTTTTTATTACACAATATTTGACGAAAAATTATACCATTGAAAATATTTAAGGTCAAATATTATATAACACCAACAAAAATATTTAAGGTCAAAGTTGAAGAAGAAATAATAAAAAAGTCAATAGTGGACAATAAATTTAGGACGGATGGAGTATTATTATTATTATTATTATTATTATTATTATTATTATTATTATTATTATTATTATTATTATTATTATTATTATTATAAACCATCACTTTTTATTAACAATAAATAGGATTTTACAAAAAATTGGTGGGGAGCCGAGAAACCAACTGGGCCCCCACACCTCTAGCAATAGCGAAACCAATCATATTATTATTATTATTATTATTATTATTATTATTATTATTATTATTATTATTATTATTATTATTATAGGGTTTTGATATTGAGCCTTAGTTTCTCTAGTGGGTTCCAAATTTTCGATATGGATTATGGCTAGGGGTGTTCATCGGTTCGGTTATCGGTTTATTCGGTTCGGTTTGTTCGGTTAAAAAAATTTTTGGGTCATAACCGAAAACCGAACCGAACCGAACCGAAAATATCTATAACCGAACCGAACCGAAGTTCGGTTCGGTTATGGGTCAAAACCGAAAACCGAATTTTTTACTTAAATTACACTATTTATATTTTTTTTTTGAATTTAACTATATATATTTTTGGCAAAAAAAATATTTCAAGCATAAAAAAATGTTTTTTTATATTAGTATAAAATTTTAATGGATATCTTTTATATTTAAAATAATATAAATATATAAAAAATATATATATTTATATAAATTCGGTTTTCGGTTCGGTTTTCGGTTCAGATAGCTAAACCCATATCCAAACCGAAAACCGAATTTTTAATTCGGTTCGGTTCGGTTTTAACAAGTTCGGTTCGGTTATATGTTCGGTTCGGTTTTATTTCGGTTCGGTTCGGTTTTCGGTTAATTAACCGAACCGTGAACACCCCTAATTATGGCTTAATAGCAACTTTTTTTTTCTCAGGTTGAAAAGGGAGAATCGATAGGAGGAAAATCGTTATGTTTGTGGTCTGAAAATACAGAGGATGATAAATATGGTTGCTTTGAAGATGGTGTTAAATGTTTGAAATTGAAGATGAATTGCGAAGTGAGTTTGTTTATGTTGCAGTTTTTGCTCGCCAAGTGTTCGATGAAAGCCTTGAGAGAATTCGGATTGTCGTAAGTTTTCTTTCGATCATCTCGGTTTGCATATTGGTGGAATATAAAATAACAACAGTAAAATAGTGTATTAGTTTCGAGCTTTTTCGTTTTACTTTTTTTAATGACTTCAGTTTCATATTTATGACTTATCTAAATGGTAGCGTTTTAGATTTTTTTCTTTGTAGACGGCTTATTATGTTAGTTGTTTGAGTACCATTTTTATTAAACTGCCTCTTTTGCGTACTATTAGGTGAACCTGATTATCAGCAGCTGAGAGTGTCAAGAGGGTTCTCAATATATTGATGCGTTTAGTTATTAGAAAAATACAGTGGCCATTCTCGGGTTCGATGGAAGGTGAGTGAATGATAAGTTTTTTAGTATATTTATATTTTTACTTTTCACTTAGACTAAACGATGAATCTAATTAAGTATAATCGACATGCTAAATGAATAAAATGATGGGTAGGATCTTAGTCCATTCTGCTTTCAGTTTTGAGTTATGGTGGCATAATACTGATACAATAAACCTTTTCTGTAGTTTGAACGAACGCCAATTTGACGCAAATTGCTGGCTGCGTTCTATGACTCAAGTGACGATGTAGGGGTTGAAGTAGTTTACGATGAATTTACGGGCAAACTTTTCCCAATCTCCTATCGAGGTGCGCTTTTTTTATCCTAATATTCACCACGTTATGTATGTGTGAGTTTTTTTCTTATTATATCATAAATAATAACCAACTAAATATTATAATTAAGTATTTGATAACCTGCAGTTTTAAGAGATTCTAATTCCCACCAATTTTCCATCGAGAGGAAGATACTAATGGACGAGTAACATGTGATTATTGATCTTTTCTAGAAATGTAGATGGGGCATGATGGGTGGGTTGGGAGGGTTTGTAATGGGTGTAAGTTCTTATTGGTTTATTGCTATCAGATGTAGGTGTAATTATTTTGTTCCACGACATCCTTCATCTGCTCATTGGACAATTTCGATAACTCTGAAGCAGTACGTGGATTTCCAGTTTGCTGACTTCATGATGATCACTGTAACAACCTTATACCATATACCAAATGCTGCTGTTGAGGACTAATGCAGCATGAGAATGTGAGTGACCATTTTTGGAGATTAGGAATCGCAGGCTGAAATAGGGGTTGCGATGGGTGCATTTTGGGGTCTGAAATGGATGGGTGTGACGAAATAGGTCTGGAACTGGTGTCGTCGACTTTTAAGGTACTTGATTTCTAAGTTTCTGTATTTGATGGTTTTGAAGCTGGACAGAAGATGTTTCATCATTTATGTTGCCAAAATAATTGTTTAATGTTTCATTATTTGGAATGCGGAGTAACAATTATGTGTAATTGTGTATATAAAGCATTTGTAAAAAAACACGTTTGAATGTGATATTCAAGTTCAACAAACATAGAAGCATGTGTAAAAAATTCGTTTCACACTTTTGATAATGCTAACTGGAACTAAAAAAATTCCCATGCACTAATCTAAAAGCCTGCGCTTTTGTTAAGTACTAAGTTTCCTACAATTGTTTCATTTGCCATTCCATATTTTACACATACAACTATCAAAAAATGTAGCAAACACCCCCGCCGCAACGCGGCGGGTTCCATCACCTCGTTACCTACATGAAACGACATGGTTTATGCGGGAATAATATATTCCAAAAATGCCGCAGCCTAAAAATAAGCAACCCAGCCCAATTCAAAAATTACAAAAAACCCTCTCAACTAACAAGTTACGAAAATTATCCTAAACTTTCTTTTATTTACAACTTTTTTATATAACAAACTTTATTTACCAAATATCTAACAAATATCTAGCCGTATCTTTGATAACAAAATATACTGCCGAAAAGGTCTATAGATTACGAACAAAATGAGCGACCACGAAGAAACGAAAAATCCCAACTACAGAAATATAAGAGCCAGAACTGATAAGGGCATTCCATCTAGTGTAAGCATCTGGATAATTTGGAATGTGATATGGCATACCCGAAAGTTACTACTCCTTGATCACTTATACTGACCCAAACATCTGACTGCATTTTCTAACTGAAATGAAATATGACTACTGAAATTGCATTGTACATCCAGAATAGTCCTAAGAAGACATGGTCCCAAGCCGATACTTGACATGTACCCCCTCTTCAGGCCCATCACAAGGAAAACGAAACCCACTATGGGTATGCTAGGATTCGCGAAGAGCAGCACCTTATGATGTTCATGACAAATCAAATCCTGACATACCAGTAGGTACCAGAGGAGATTGCTATGATCATTACTGTATTTGTATCGAAGAGACCCATAGGGACTTTCTCTAGACGATTTTATGCCATCTTCATTCTTTTTTCCTATACCTGACCAGACCCTATTAGGTTGCGGTCGAAACACCGCCTGACTAGAGGGACTGAGAAATTAATATAGTACAAAACTTATCTTCAAGCTTTACCTTATTCTGATCGTTCAGAGGGCGATCGCGAGGTCACTTAACGTCGACCATAAGGGAGGCAGCTGTTACTTCAATGTGAGCAGAGTGCCCATTTCCTTACGTAGACTATCATTAATTTAGAAAGGCTACTTTCTACAATCGAGCATAAGCCTTCTTCTACTTGATTTTCTCCCGTAGTAGCTTCACGTCCTCCCTTTCCTTTTGTATGGTAATAAAGTGGAAAAGTGGATGCCCAGATATTGAGAAGTTCTTCCTTCAGATAGAAGCTGGTAATCCAAGCTATCTTGGAGTTTTCTTTTTGGAAAAAAAAATGTCACCCACGTAAGTCAAAAATGAAGAGCTTAAAATCATGCCCTTTATCTCACCGCCTAGGACATTAGAAAGGGCAAGAAAAGGCTTGCTGGTGGTTCAGAACTCCCCTATCTATTTGAATTGGTTTACAGTGCCTATTTTCACTTTTGTCTTACGTGTGATTCTATAATGGGGGGATTGCGTATATATCCCTCCAAAAGTGAATAATTGCATAGATATCCTTGCTACAAATTTTGATGCACATGGTACAATGGTTTTTATTCATGCTTTGGATATATATAAATTTTATATCTTTAGAGAGATATATTGGAATGGAATCGGTGAAGTTCAATATATATTTTTGAAAAAAAATAAAATAAATTAAAAAAAATAATAATAAAAAAAAATAAAACCTTTCAAAAAATGTACCCTTAACCTACGAAATAATTTTCAAAACTACCCTAAACTTTGTTTAAAAACCACAGGGGCCAAAGACGTACGTTTCTATGAAAGTTTGAATTACTGTATATATAAATGATTTTTCTTTTTATTTTAATAGCAAAGTTTACTTACCAAATATCTAGCGATTACTTTAATATAAAACATACTATCGAAAAGTTCTCTGGATTATGAACAAAACAAGTACAATAGATTTTATACAAAATATTGAAATATACTAAAAGACAAAACAAATAAATACATAAAATTTCGTCACACAAAAAATACATAAATTTACAGCAAAAAACTCCGCCGCAACGTGTGGGTGCTAAATTTCCCGTTATAACTAATTGTAGTACAATAAACTTTAATACCTTGTAACATTAAAAAAACTAGTATAAATATGAAAGAAACAAAAATGTTATGTGATAATGAAACTAATGTTTTAAGTTGTATTGCTTTTAAATAGGTTGGGCCTTCCAAATAGGAAATGGGCTAGATATCATAAGATTATTAACACAACTGGACTAGTTAAAAATATAAAATTTCCTTTTTAAGGTACATAACGCATCAAGGCCTCTTCCTTCTTCCCCAAAATTGCCGCTTCTATACTTAAAACGAGGTTGACTGCGGTCCGTCGCGTTACGGCGGGACGTCGATTGTGCGTTTGCACGGGTAATAGTTTTTGGTAGCGTGTTTAGGGTGCAACGTGTGGTATCGAAATTTTAGTAGTTAGTAACTTAGTATTATGTACTTTGTCTTATTGGGCCTAGTTTTTTTTCTTGAATCAAGAAAGATAACATGCAATACATTCAAGTAGAGACATTTGAAGAATGGAATAAAAGACATACCATTGCCATAGTAAAAATTAACAAATGGAACCTCAACATTATGCAAAAGTGTAGTCATTGAAAATATTGCATTAAACATACCAATAGTGTCAGGAACTTGAATATGGTATTTTAAAATAAATGTTTTGCACCAAATGTCAATGACTCCCTTTATGTCGAAATGAATTCAATGACCTGCCTTGAACAACACAACCCGTATTGATATATGCCGCTGCCTTGGACGCGAGATTTATAAAGCTACACAATAGATATGGCCCATGTTTCCAGCGCAATCTTTCCGACCGCGATCTGTAAAGAAACAAAAATTTACCGCATATAAAATATTGACCTCCGTAACTCGAAATCATCTTTCAAGACAAAATTAAGAAAATATACGAATAATATACCTTAAAAATCTGAACAAAACCAGCTTGCTACCTGAGCAAATACCAAATGTCAATAAAGATAACAATTAATAAATGCTTCAATGCAACAAAATTGAACATCTTGAAATATTTTTGTCCTAAACCATTTATCCACATGAGCATTTACAAGCCTTCTATTCCAATTTATCCGAAGAATTTGAAGCATGGCTTTTATAAAAGATTATAAGGTATAAAACAAATATTTGCTTATAAGACTTGCAATTTATTTGCTTCCCACTTGAATGAACCTGGACTTGATCAAATTTTGTGCCGAAATTCTGTAAACCAATAACAGTTTGCCGTTCAAACTGGGCAAGATCTTGAACACTTTTTCGCACTTCATTACATCAGCAACAAAATAATGCTTTTTTTTTTTTTTTTTTTTTTTTTTTTTTTTTTTATGTGTAACCAAGTACATCCACATATATATATATATAGCAACTCGTAACCTAACGTACCTTGAGATGTCGAACGTGGCTGCTGATAGATCCTATACAACATGGAATTTTTCTTTTCTAGGACGTTAGTAACATATGCTACAACAACAAACGAATCCACAGCTGGTCCTCCGAAAACCACGTACCGCCTCTGTTGTGTCTTTGCGTTATAGCAGCCATCAACACCATCATATTAGCATCCACTCCTTTAATATCTACATAAGGATAAAACAAAGTAGTCGTACCACTACTTATCTTAGTCTTCCGGTAACATGCCCCATTAACCATGCTTCAGTAATAACATTTGCAGCAGAAATTTCATACCTCTTTTGGGTCAGTCAACATTCCTACTATATCAGAATCTATTGAGATTTGGTTCTCGACTCCAGAGATACTTGCAACATCCATGCATCATCTTGAACTTGTTAGAAATATAATACATGATGAACTCATTGTTCATCAGAAAGCGTTATGGACATAAATCAGAAACTAACCATTCAACAAAACATTATTAAGAAATGGTTAAACATATTGAATTTTTATATTTATGTTATTGGTGCTTTCTTGATGGTGTATTTAACTAATAAAATTTTTCGTTAGCAACGCAAAGCCATCGAAAACAAAGAAACCAACTTATTGTTAACGTTAACCCGTCAAAATTATAATAATAAAAAGAAATTCGCCATATCAGAATCGTTTTCAAATATAATATGCTTGTTATAGAATGTTTTAAAAACCATAGTTATTTTCGTCAATATATTTTCTATATTTAAATTACGCTACGTGATAAGTTCTAGATTTGTATGATATATATCTTTTCAAAATTTGAATGTTACACAAACCATAATTCCGTGTTATGATACGGGTTAATGAAAGATATAAGAAAGGTCTAAAGTCTTTTTAAAAAAGGGTTGGAAGTTATACGAATTAATATGTATTAGAAACATATTTGACCATCACAAACATATTAATCAAAATTCATTAGCTTATCATATAACAATATTGCGTTATTAACATGCAAGTATATGTATATATATATTCTATAATGAATATAATATTCGTAGATGAGATCGAATTACCTTATTTTTTGATCGAATTACCTTATTTTTTGTCAAAATTTTCTGCATTTTTTAAATAATCATGAGCGAAATCATGTACATCAGCAAGAAATTCGAGCACTGAGACTGTGAGACATATCATGACATGCACATCAACAAAAGTCCATAAAAAAAATTAGATAAACGATTATAAAAATAAAAAGCTAATGGTTTGAAAATGCATTAAACTTGTCACCGTTTCATTTTGTATGCACTAAACTTTTAATTTTCCTATTGTAGCATCCAAATTTCTTAATTTTCCTATTGTAGGCCTGTAGCGGGAAAAATGTGACGAGACAATAAGAAAGGCTTAAAAGCTTTCGCTAGTCTTTTACATAAGGAGCTAGAAAACGCGAATTCTTTTCCAAGAGTTTGCAAGTTTCCGTAACTGACTTTATATATGCGTGGCTGATTATCGGCTAAGCATTTGCGGGTTTCATTACTTGAGATCTTAAATTGCGAAGAGCGAGAAATGATAGAGTTTATTTAGAAATTAGATGCTAAACGTGGAGTAGCTGGTTCTCTTTAAAGCTCATGAAAGGTACTTGTGGCTTTTGCTCCCGCAAAATTGTTTCACCAATATAATAGATGTTCTAGGTTAATTAGTTGTATTTAGGTTTCAGCAATATTTAGTTCTTCATTTTCTTAAAAGAATCTTTTCTTCAAAAGTTTGGTACATATCAAGGACTCATCAAAAGTAAAAAAAAAAAAAAAATGAAAAAAAAAAATCAAAAGTAAAGAAGTTGATATGTATGTAGTTTTGCAGCTACCCGATAAGTTTCATTGTTATTGTTGAAAGAAAAGAAGAAAAAAATGATGAATGAAAAAATGAAAGAAAGAAAAAAAATGAAAAGTGAAAGTTTGTATGAATAAGAGCTTAAGTGTTATAAAAGTTGTTGCGCGTGAGGTGCATGTGCATAATTCTAAATTAGTCACATGAGGTGCACGTGTAGTGCTCCACAACTTATATATGAGATTGTATGTACCCAATTCCTTGATGTGGACCGAATTTCTAAGGCAGTGGTTCTTGAGAGAAGATGAAAAACTACTTAGCGTTTAAACTTGTTATCTCTATCGGTTAAAATCATATTGAAACGAGAAAATATGAAGAAATTCATTTCTCAACAAAAATAAAAAAATCTAAATACATTAAGAAAATGGGAGTAAGAAGTTTTCACAAGTAACTTTTATTAGTAGTGTTGGCATCTAACTTGTAGATAAGCAGTGATCTCGTTTTTACGCTTAGTTTGGGGGCTTGTGAAAAATCAAGGATGACGATTTTTATCCGTATGGTCACTTCTCCATGAGTCGTGTTTCTACTTTTTGACCCTAATAATTATTTAAAGATAATGAAAGTCAAGCAAACCGTCACATATATAAAAATGAAAAAGTACAAAAATAGTAGTGATAGTTAGTGTTTATGAAAATTGAAAAACGGAGCGTTTTAGGGAATAAATGATTCTGAAATCTCTTTCGAACATCCTTGCTACTTTCCAAAGTCAGTAAAAAGAGGTTTTTAAATTATTTGTCTCTTAAGCGTGAGGTGATGACATTGAGTAAGGGTACGATAATACCTTCGTCTGGGGGAATTTGATGTGTGCTTATTCACACATCCTTTTTAGACTCAAAATCAGACCAAAAATACCAAATATGCCAAAAAAAATGTGTGTTTTTGTATCTGTGTATGTGCAGGTACGGAAATGTGAAAAATGGACAAAAACAAAGCAAAACCGACAAAAACGAGCACGAGAATGGAAATATGTCAGAAGCCAAAGCCGGGGAAGGAAAAAGTCAAGAAAAGTCC